>OX621235.1:42316240-43695640 GCA_951640165.1 Pseudoips prasinana | reverse complement strand
GATTGTTACAATTGCATCTCACACGCCAAGAGATTTAACCTGACTCTCACCAACACGCGCCACAGTGCCACCTCCAACGCCTGTCCTAGGTTAGTCCAAATGATGGACAAAGTTAAGAACCGAACCGATTATGGACAGTAACACCTCACGCAATCACAACACACACACACATTTTACATGCGTCCAGGTTAATCTCGGGCGTGGCAGAAATGCCACTCACGAACTCAAAACCCACACACACAGACACAAAACTGACATCATTTTCGTCAACGAACCGTACATTGGTTCGGGTAGACTGATGGGCCCTATCCCTGGGTACATCACCTACCAATTTCCCCAGCCCTCTCTGAACACCAAGGCTGCGATCCTTGTCAGGGAGCGCCTTTGCTGCACCATCGGCTTCACCGAGTTCTCCGATGCCAATATGGCTATCGTCAAGATCCTCACCAAGGCCAACAAACCCCTTTTTGCCACTTCCCTCTATGTTGAGCCTCGCGACGACACACACAATACCCTCGACAAATTCTCTGCTTTCTTGCAAAAGACTGCAGATTCCAGCCATATTATATGCGGCGACTTCAATGGCTGGCACAGCCTTTGGGGTTCGCTCTGCAATAATAGGAGGGGTAACACCGTCGCCGACATAACATTACTTCACAACCTACACGTACTCAACACGGGCAGCGAGCCCACTTTTGTCACGACCACACACAGTCGCCTTAGGTCCTCCATTATTGATCTCACCCTCACTAATGACCCGGACCGCGTGCGAGTCTGTGACTGGAGGGTGGAGCCCGCCCTGTGCCCATCTACCGAGCACCGGGCCATAACATTCAACCTATCTTTGGACCGAACTCCCCTTGCCAAGAGTGCCAAACTTACCACGTTTAGATATAACACATCTAACGTGAAATGGGATCGAGTTTCCGACCGATTCGCTCGGGAACTCGAGACCCATATAAACTTTAATACTCCTCTCACTCAACTGCAGATCCCGGAAGTAGATAACTACATTGCCCACATCACCTCTGGCATCCAACGCGCATGCGACAAGCTACTTCCCCGTAACTCACATCACCAACATCGCGCACCCTGGTGGAACGATAACCTCGAGACACTCAAATCTCGGGTCTTGTCCATCCACCACCGGATGTTAAACCGCCGACGCCGAAACCGCCCCATGGACGACCTACTCACTGACAATGAGGAGGCGAGAAGGGAGTATGCTGATGCGATTCGTGCCGCTTCCACCGAAAATTTCCGCGAATTCTGCGCTAAGCAGAAAAAAGAGGATGTGTACTCGGTCACGAATCGGATCATCAAGACCTCCCCCTTGAGACAACCGCCCTCCACTCTCAGGCTCGACGACGGCACCTACACAAATAACTCCACTGACACTGCTAATGCACTACTCAACCACTTTTATCCAGACGACACTCCCGACTCCACTGACAAACAGAAACGAGTCAGATCCACCATGCGTCAACCCATCGACACTCAGGCAGATCCGCCTTTTACTCAAACAGAGGTGATTCAATGCCTCAAAAGCATGAATCACCGTAAGGCCCCCGGAAACGACCACCTTACTTCGGACATCTGCCTGCAGTTCACCATTCTATTCCCCCAAACTATCACAGACCTCCTCAACAGATGTCTGACCCTTAATTACTTTCCCAAAGCATGGAAGACTGCCGTAGCGAAAATTATTCCTAAACAGGAGAAAACGGACTACACGACCTTGTCCGCTTTCAGACCTATAGGACTAATTAACGTTTTCGGCAAGCTCTTTGAAAAACTACTCACAAACAGACTGACTCACCATCTATGCACCACCAACAACTCCTCCAAACTTCAATTCGGGTTCAAATTACGAACCTCCACCTACCAAGCGCTCGACAATGCCCTCAGCAATGTCAGGCGCGCTCTCTCCAACCAGGAACATGTCATTGCCACCTCCCTGGACATCAAGGCAGCGTTTGATCACGCTTGGTGGCCTGCCATTTTCCTGCGATTACGTAACTCCAAATGCCCCCGTAACTTATACAACACTCTTTTAAGTTACGTCGAAAGCCGTCAAGTCAGCCTCTCCTTTGCCGACTGTCAGGCCAGTAAGCCCATGACGATGGGCTGCATACAGGGCTCCGTTTGCGGCCCTGCTCTGTGGAACATCGTCCTGGACGAACTGCTGGACCTGCAACTGCCTAATGGCTGCCATCTTCAGGCCTACGCTGATGACGTGCTTTTAATTTCTCACGCCAAAACCACCTCTGAGCTGGAAACCATCACCAACTCTGCTCTTTCTCAGATTCTTGACTGGGGTAACTCGGTCAAACTTACATTTGGTCCAAGTAAAACCCAGGTGCTGGGCTTTACTAACAAATCCACCAGATGCAATATCTCCATGGGCGATCAGACTCTGACTTTTTCAGACAGCTTTAAATATCTCGGCATAATAATTGACAGGAAGCTTAGATTCACAAAACACTGTGATTACATTATTGAGAAAGCTAAAAAGCTCCTCAATAAATTAACCATCTTCATAAGGCCCACTTGGGGCGTACACCCTGGTAATGTTAAAATCATTTACGAACACGTCATCCAACCTATAGTGTGCTACGCCGCTAGCATCTGGTCTGGATGCCTCAAATACAAACACCTACACAAAAAGCTCCTGTCCTTACAAAGACTATTTGCCCTGAAAATCGTACAAGGCTTTCGCACCCTCAACACCCCCACTGCCATCTGTCTAGCCAACTTAACGCCATTACCTGCGAAGGTTCTCGAGTTCGCAGATAATGAGCTGACCAAACTCCGCGGCTATTCCGCTCATCTACCACCTGATTGCCCCATCGAAAGCCTTGTACCTGCTTCCGAGCTCCTTCACCCTTCGCTTAGAACCGGCATAAGATTCACATCCGCCCTCACCTCTGAGGATGTGAACTCCATGATCACTGACGACACCGTCCAACTGTATACAGACGGCAGCAAACATGATGGTGGGGTAGGGGCGGCTGTAGTTATACTGCGGCCGAACTCCCCCTCCATCATTAAGAAGCTGAAATTGCATGATTGTTGCTCAGTATTTCAGGCAGAAATGCTCGCCATAGAGCATGCCTGCAGATGGATACTGGACAACAATTCGCGACGGAACCTCATTTTGTCAGATTGCCGGTCGGGATTGACGGAGCTCGAGAACCCCAATAGCGCCAACCACTTTGCCACCAAAATTCACCGATACCTGCACGACGCACTGTCTGCCGGTATTGACATTCGATTCGGATGGATTAAGTCCCATGTCGGAATTCCCGGCAATGAAATGGCAGACTCTGCCGCCAAATCTGCTGCGGAATTACACCGAACCCCGGACTATTTCTCCATCCCAATCAGCCACATCAAGCACTCCAACTCAAACACCTCCTCCGCCTCACTGGCAGAACTCTACGACCACACGACATACATCAAAACACTTCTACCTACACATGACGACTTGATATCCTATATCAAGCTCGTACAACCTAACTTCGCGGTAACACAATTCCTCTCCAACCATGGTTACCACAAGGCATACTTGCACAGGTTTAAAATAACCGACAACGATGTCTGTCCTTGTGATAACCAAACAGCCCAAACCCTCAACCACTTAATCGTAGACTGCCCACGCTTTCTGGCTACCAGAACCGACCACCTTCTGGCTACGGATAGCCCTGACCCCTTCAACTTACGTACTGTACTTGACCACCCCACCACCATAGAAACATTCCACAAACACATACACTACATTATCAAAACACTCAAAACTTTCAACTCAACATAACATTCGACAAACACGAACACAAATTCTGCTGGTATATGGTATGACTTATAGGACCGTTCCTGAGTTATAGTATATACCAGTTCATGGGTTGGCGCGCGGGTCGGTTTACGGGGTGCCCTTCAGGCATCCTATTTGCCGGTACCGCGCGTCAACTCTACATTTAGTTTATATTTTTATTATATATTAGCATGTACATAATATATATAAATACATATTTACTTTAATTTTTCTTTTTCTGTGGTTCATTCCACACCTCTATCACATATGTGAGGGGGTGTGGAATGAAGCATTTAAATTCATATATTATTATATCTTTTATAAGATACCCCCTTTTGGCCAGCTCCAAAGTGCGGCTCGGCCTTATTGCGAGGTCGTGCCGCATGGCGGAACATCTAAAATCCAATATATTATACTAATATTCAGATTTTATTATATCTTTTATTAAATACCTATTTGGCCAGTTCCTAAGTGCTGCTCGGTCTCATTGCGAGGCCTTGCCGCATGGCGGAACATCAAAATTTATTATATTCATATATCATTATATCTTTTATAAGATACCTATTTGGCCAGTTCCTAAGTACGGCTCGGCCTCATTGCGAGGCCGCGCCGCATGGCGGAACATCAAAATTTATTATATTCAATTATATATCTCTCCTTCCCTCTCCCAACGAATGATTGCATTCAACCCCACACCCTGCTCTCAAATCTAAAACCCAATTTTACTTTACTTCAAATGGCGGCAGACGTATCACTCGCGTTACCCCATTTATTTCCATATAGTTTAAAAAAAAAAAAAAAAAAACCTAACCTAACCTAACCTAACCTAACCTAACCTAACCTAACCTAACCTAACCTAACCTAACCTAACCTAACCTAACCTAACCTAACCTAACCTAACCTAACCTAACCTAACCTAACCTAACCTAACCTAACCTAACCTAACCTAACCTAACCTAACCTAACCTAACCTAACCTAACCTAACCTAACCTAACCTAACCTAACCTAACCTAACCTAACCTAACCTAACCTAACCTAACCTAACCTAACCTAACCTAACCTAACCTAACCTAACCTAACCTAACCTAACCTAACCTAACCTAACCTAACCTAACCTAACCTAACCTAACCTAACCTAACCTAACCTAACCTAACCTAACCTAACCTAACCTAACCTAACCTAACCTAACCTAACCTAACCTAACCTAACCTAACCTAACCTAACCTAACCTAACCTAACCTAACCTAACCTAACCTAACCTAACCTAACCTAACCTAACCTAACCTAACCTAACCTAACCTAACCTAACCTAACCTAACCTAACCTAACCTAACCTAACCTAACCTAACCTAACCTAACCTAACCTAACCTAACCTAACCTAACCTAACCTAACCTAACCTAACCTAACCTAACCTAACCTAACCTAACCTAACCTAACCTAACCTAACCTTTTTTTTTTTTTTTTTTTTTACATGGTGGAAATGCATTAAACTTACGCATACCCGCCGCTTGGGGAGGCGACGGGTTATGTGGGACTCACTCGGGCTAGTCCCGGGATACGCACTAAAACCACCATGGTAGCCAGCCTCACAATGCCTGTAGCGGGGGGCCTGGGTACTCGTGAACGATCTCGCCAGTACCCCCGCTGTACACTGAGCGTCTGAGACTCTCCTCCGGGGACGGGAGGGGGCCAAATGCCTCCTCCCCTCCCCTTCACGCACAAGCGCGTTTAGGCAACCTGAGCTACAACAGGTTACCTCTTCCCGGGACCGCTTATGTAAGACGAGTGGAGTTCCCCTCCTCCAAACGCCAGCGGTCCCAGGGGCGACGTCAAGCCGGGGAGAAGCCAGCCGGACGCCGCATCCTCTCTCGCGCTGAGATTAGATCCCAGCGCCGGCGCCGATGAAGCGGATATTAGTATCAATATCCAGTTCATCGGCGCCGTCTCGTTCTCCTACGGGAGGGATCGTTGCGCTCCCTCTCGCGCTCGGAGGCCTCCTTCTTGAGCATAACAGCTTCACAGAATGAGGCCACCGCGTTCCATCCGGTTGTCGCCGCCAGCATAGCCGAAACCACTGATGGCAGCGAGAGGTCCAATCCTATTTCAGCGACCAGGACTCGCCTCTCGGGGGCCCAAGCTGGGCACTCCTCGAGTGTATGTTGGGCCGAGTCCGGGCCGCCGCCACAATGGTGACACGACGGTGTCGCCTCTCTACCTATTCGACACAGGTACTCACCGAAGCACCCGTGTCCGGTGAGTATCTGTGTCAACCTGAAGGTTAGGCTGCCCCGTTTCCGGAGCAGCCATGCGTCAAACCACGGCAGGACCGCACCGACAGAGCGTTGGCGCGAGCCTCTCGGCAATTCAAGCCGCTCGCGCCAAATCTCTAAGGCCTGTCGGTGCGCGTCCCGCCGCACGTTTGTCCAGTCCGGTTGTTGGCCACCGGCATCCGAGCGGGCACGGACGAGATCGTAAACTCTCGCGTCCATGTCCGCCAGGATGTCCAGTGGCGGGAATCGTCCTAGTAAAGTCGCCGCCTCGAAGGAGATCGTCCGGTATCCACGGACCACTCTGATGGCAACCACCCGCTGCACGCTATTCAAAAGAGCTTTGCAGCGGGAAGCTCTCGCCAGTCTAGACGACCAGACGGGAGCACCGTAGAGGGCCATAGACCGGATAACCCCACAGTAGAGGCGGCGGACTTCTTCCCGGGGTCCCCCGAGGTTGGGCAGCAGACGCTGGAGAGCGCCCGCCGCTCCGCGAAGTCGGGGGACCAGCTGGACAAAGTGGGCGTCAAAAGCCCACCTACTGTCCAGCGTCAGCCCGAGGTATTTAAGGGTTTGCCCAACTTGGACTGCCTCACCACACACCTGAATCCGCGTGCTGGGAGGTTCCCTGCCCCGACGGAGGCTGTGGAACCAAAGCGCCTCGGTTTTATGAGGCGCTACCTGAAGGCCCAGCCCGCGGACACTGCCGACGACGCAGGCTACTCCCAGTTCGGCAAGCCGTGACATATCCGTGAAATTGCTCCCCCTGGCCAACACGAGAGTGTCATCTGCATAGCAAACGACATCTACGCCGAGGGGGAGCCTCGTCCTGAGGACCACGTCAAAAGCGAGGTTCCACAAGAGGGGTCCTAAAACAGATCCCTGTGGAACCCCGCGATCGACCTCCCTTGACATTCCCAACCTAACCTAACCTAACCTAACCTAACCTAACCTAACCTAACCTAACCTAACCTAACCTAACCAGTTACGCTCGAAACCGCGTGGAGATAACCACGAAATTGAACGCTCCGCGGTTTAAAATCGATAAAAGTGGCTAAAAGTGACCTAGAAACAAGTGTGAAGTGTTAAAAGTTGTGAAATTGTGTGGCGCATCTGAGGGCATAACATACTTGTCCCGGACATAAACACCGGAAGTAGGCCGGACCGAAACGTCTCAAAGTAAGTGACGAAAAATCAGTTTTTTGACCGGCGCTCGGAAATTAGATCGGTGACCCATACTTTTTATTACATCAATAGAAGCACCTTGGGGACCTCTACCCCCCCACCGAGTTTGCCTTCCATCGGGTAAAAATTGGCCGAGATATTGAGGAAACAAAAAAGTTGTTTACGAGGCTATCACGGTAACCGGAAGTGATCCGGGAATTCTGAAAACGGATTCGGGACCCCTCTTGAGCCCACCTATACGCCCGTATACCAAAATCCCGAAAATCCCTGGAAAAACCCGAAAATAACACCTTTTGGGTTTCGAAAAATAATTCAGTGAGATTAAACCGGGAATTTGACCAACTTCCTATCGGGGAACGAACCTTTTTGAGGACACCACCAAACAGCCCAGTTAAAGACGAAGACCCCACCCTTCAAATCAAAATTTTTGGACAATTAGTTTTAGAGTTAAGTTAAATTAAGTAAAAATTGAATTAAATTTGTATCGATTCGCGATCTTTTTGAACCAAAAAAGTGAAAAAATCCTTAAGTGTTTTCAAAACTTTTTCAATTGAATTGGGACCTTCTGTACCCAAAACTAATAGATTCGATTATATGTCAAACTTTAACTGTGTAAAACGAGCGTAATAAGCGAAAAACTGACTGCCCCTTCTTTTCGAGGTAGCAAGCAAAATCAGGAAAGTTTTATCAACATTTTTGATAAAACCAATACGTTAATTATTAATTCAACCAAATTCAAAAGAAAAAATAAAAATTTGTAAAACCTGGCCCTAAAAATTCAAAATAAACAAAATTAAGTTTTTCAAAAGTCAAACATTTTTTAAAAAATAGTAGTAATTAAAATTTCGAATAATTTCATATGGTAATACGCGTTAAATAGCATCTCCTTAATAACATATTTTTTACATTTAAATTCCCCGGTAAATTAGCGCGCAGGGGCGGTTTTTGTAAATTATTTGCATTTATTATAGATTACTTAAGAGTTCCTGAGTTTGTTGAACCTCAAAGAGGGGGTTGTTCCAAGCCAAACTTCTATTGTAGGTTGGGACACCATTGACCATTATTTTAGTGACAAGACGGCCTCTTTTGAGGAACCTAGAAATAAGTTATTGTTGTTTTTGACTACGGTATCCTATTGGAACCTAGCTTAGTTGTAATTCTATACATTGTTTGTTGGTATTGTGGGTGACGCCTTCTATTGAGGGAAATTATTTATATTTGTTGACTTTCGTCCACTTACTCCCCCAAACCGAAAGATGGCGACAGCCCGGACCCCACCTAAAATAACCAGGGAAGGGACGGAGACCAAAAAACGAAACCCTAAGTACAGGAAACCAATGGCGAGATGCGATGAAGATGCGAGAGGCGAAAGCAGACTTCCGCGCCTCACGACATTGGCCGATGCATTTACGTTGGACAAATTCGATGACCTCACTGATGATTGCCATCACGAATATGAGGAAGCCTTTCTAGCCTTACATCGGGCAGGAAATATAAAGACAGAAATCAGGGAGCTCATCGAAGACAACCTAGACAAGTTATATGTACGGTATGTTGATTGTATCCGGTGGATGCAGAGGACACAGCGTACAGTCAAAGAGCTCTACCAGGAGGGGGAGGAAATGGAGGAAAGGTTGCATGCCATGATTGAGGCGAATAAAGAAGTCAGTAACAATGATGATGAGGCCGAAGTCAGTAACAATGATGATGAGGCCGAAAGGGAATCAGTAACAATGATGCGGGAGGTGCTGGGGGAGCTGAGAGAAGGCAGAAGAGAAGCGGCAGAGCATGCGCAATCCACGCGCACACTTCTGGAAAAGTTCCAGACGATGCCACTCTCCGCTCCCACAGCCTCACCCGTAGAAAAAATGTCGTATGCAGGGGTCGTGGCGGCGAAGGGGTCTAACAACCTTAAATCGCTCCACTCTATTATCGTGTCGTCAGAGGACGAGATGGACACGAGCGACGCGATAATAGAAAAAATTAGGAGTACAGTGGCCGCAAGGGACACCGGGATGAGGGTGGACCGCGTCAGGAAGGCGAAAAACGCCAAAGTCATCATTGGCTGCCACGTAAAGGAGGATATCCAGCATGTGGCGGACAAGCTGAGGCGGTCCACAACCACCCTAAAGGTGGAAGAGGCGGTCAACAGAAACCCCTTGGTCGCCCTGACCAATGTCTTAAAATATAATACGGACGAGGACATAGTCAGGTCCATCAAAACTCAAAATACACACCTACTAGGCGACCTTAATGAGGAGGAGGTCACCGTCGTGGTGAGGTACAAAAAGAGGGCACGAAACCCACACGAACACCATGTGGTGCTCGAGGTGTCCCCCCCCGTGTGGAAGCGATTGGTCGGGGCGGGAAAGGCGCATGTCGACCTGCAGCGGGTACGGGTCTATGACCAGTCCCCGCTGACACAGTGCACAAGGTGCCTCCGCTATGGCCACGGTCGAAAGCAATGCACGGAGGAAACAGACAGATGCTCTCACTGCGGCGGTGACCACATACGGTCGGAGTGCGAGGAATGGCAAAAAGGGCAAAAGCCAAGCTGTCCAAATTGCAAAACGGCCGGAAATGAGGATGTGGGGCACGGCGCATTCAGTGAGGACTGCCCGGTGCGTCGGAAGTGGGACGCCTTAGCTAGAGCGAGGGTGGCGTACTCCTGACGCTTAGCCGGAACGGTGTTGGCTGGATGCGCTGTGCGCCAACTTACGACAAACACTACGGGGGGATGGATCGCCAGCACCTACAAGCTGACCTATTATAATAATAAAATTAGCTGTAAGAACGCCGAAGACAAAAAGCGGTCCATCCTGGCGAGTGCGGGCCGCAACAACTTGGAAAAAGCGACACACGTAATGGTGGATCTGACTGTGCCCCAAAAGTATCCCACAATAATCTATATAATGAAACCTGGACCAACCCCTACAAAATCAATTAGAAATCTTTATAAAACATGTGAGAGTATTGCTAGGGCAATAAGGTATTGTAACAATTAAAATTGTAAGGCAAATTTTTGAAAAATTGGCCAACAATTAAGAACTAGTTATCGCCCATATGTATGTATGTGTAAGTGCATGTAGGTGTCTATATGTACATATATATATGTGTGTGTATGTGCACAAATGTGTGTGTGTATCTATGTGCATATAAATACTTACAGTGTCAGGATTGCGAAAGATATGTTAAAAGAGATAGTTGTAAGAATATATATTGTGATAATATATAGAAATTACAAAGGAAAGCGTAATAGAATGGTATATGTAAAAGTATATGTATAAAAACAATAACCACACTATCAATGTAAAACTAGAATATATAATATGTATAATGAATGATATATGTAAAAGAATATGTAAAATAACAATATAATTATAACTATAACATATAATTTGTATAATGAAAGGTATAACAATGTACAACTAGAATATATATAATATGTATTAAGGAAAGAGATGGAAAAAAAAAAAAAAAAAAAAAAAAAAAAAAAAAAAAAAAAAAAAAAAAAAAAAAAAAAAAAAAAAAAAAAAAAAAAAAAAAAAAAAAAAAAAAAAAAAAAGAGGAAAGTAAAACAGAAGGAAAACAAAAAAGAGGAATGATGAAAAGAATAATAAAAATAATATATATCCCATATATTTATTAAGCATATAAGATAAGTTTATAAAAGTTAGTATGTAAATAATAGTTATGTGTTAAGTATATAATAATGTTAAGTACAGACAACCAGAGTGCCCTAGCAATACCAAACAAAATATCACTATGAGTTAACAGTAAATTCGCCAGTATATATAAACCATATATACACAAATATGACTTTATACATATTTGGTAATTTAAAGCAAAAACAAAAATTCGAACAAAACACAACTTACTCTTAAAATACTAACAAACAATAAGCAAAAATTTACCACAACATAAATCAAACAAACCAAATAAGCTGAAATAAAATCATATATATCAACGAAAATAAACATTTATTTCACTAGTATATATATAGCTATATACACACAAATATGATGTTATACATATTTGGTAACATATAAAAGCAACCATAAAATTGAGCTAAAATAAAACCTATCACCAAAGCAATATAAACAAAAATAGAGTATTAATAAAATATGAGTTTTCAAACAAACTAAACAAGAACAAGTATTAAAGCCGTTGGTCCAGGCAGGAAAATACAAAACATACCATAAAATAAACATATAAATCAAAAACAATATATATCAAGATACAGCAAATATAAA
Source organism: Pseudoips prasinana (assembly GCA_951640165.1). Classification (NCBI taxonomy): domain Eukaryota; kingdom Metazoa; phylum Arthropoda; class Insecta; order Lepidoptera; family Nolidae; genus Pseudoips; species Pseudoips prasinana. The sequence goes on along the minus strand of OX621235.1, from coordinate 43,684,120 downwards.
ATGAAATGGTTAACCCACACAATAAGCGCAAAATAGAAAAACAATATAAACAAAAAATTAATAACAAAATGTTCAAATAAGGATATAAATCAATCAATCTATCAATTGCTAAAAATAATTCAATAAAGCTGTTGGCTCAGACAAAACTATAAAAGAAATAAATATATTAAATTAAAGTGAATCACAAATATATACAACGAATTAAGAAAAGGTAAGTCACAAGGAAGTATAAAACATAATAACATAAATAGGAATTACTCACAAATAAAACATATAGACAGTATAAGAATATAAATATAACAGTGTAAAATAACCAGACTAAAAAACGTCAAAGTAATAAGACAAAAATAAACACTGCCAAATCTCACAAAAGACATATAATTATAAGTATAATATATATAAATAAAAATAAATAACATAACTTAATAACAAAAGCCCAATGTAATTAAATAAAACAACCTAAAAAAGGTGTCGGCTTAAAGCTGATGTGCCAACAGCTTCTTCCCAACAAAGTGGAAGAAAATAAAAAAAAAAAAAAAAAAACCTAACCTAACCTAACCTAACCTAACCTAACCTAACCTAACCTAACCTAACCTAACCTAACCTAACCTAACCTAACCTAACCTAACCTAACCTAACCTAACCTAACCTAACCTAACCTAACCTAACCTAACCTAACCTAACCTAACCGAAGCAAACATGACGGCGGAGTTGGTGCCGCTGTAGTTATACTGCAGCCCAACAGCCCCGCCATCACCAAAAAGCTTAAACTTCATAATAGCTGCTCCGTCTTCCAGGCAGAATTACTCGCCATTGAACACGCTTGCAGATGGATATTAACTAACAAAACACCACATAACCTAATTCTCTCTGACTGCAGATCTGGCCTCACAGAAATCTCAAACCCTTACAGCGCCAACCACTTCGCTGTATCCATTCACCACCAACTACACAACGCCCTCTCCGCTGGCCTCGAAGTCCGATTCGCCTGGATCAAATCCCACGTTGGAATCCCCGGCAATGAAATGGCAGACTCTGCTGCCAAATCAGCCGTCAACCTACATCGGACTCCTGACTACTCCTCTATCCCCCTTAGCCACATAAAACACATCAACTCCACCATCGCTTCCCAATCCTTAACAGAACTCTACAGTAAAACCACATACATAAAATCCATTTTACCCACTTTTACCGATCTCCAATCGTATCTCAAAGCTGTGAGGCCAAACTTTGCAATCACACAATTCCTAAGCAATCACGGTTACCACAAGGAATATTTATATAGATTTAAAATCATAGACAACAATACCTGCCCCTGCGACCACCATACAGTCCAAACATTTAGGCACCTGGTTGAGGACTGTCCCCGATTCCTATCCACAAGAACCGATCACCTGGTGGCCGCTGGCAATTACGATCCATTTGACCTGTGTGCCGTGATTGCTAACCCCACGACACTAGACACTTTTCATAAACACATCCACTACATAGTCAAAACACTAAAACAATTCAACCAATGACATCACCCATCCCACTCCCACTTCCCACTGCCACACTATCATCATCTTCACCATCATCATCACCCTCTCCCCGTACACCAACACATCCTTAACTAAATCAACACCACTCCTCTCCTTTTCAAAGGAGAATAAAGCATGTATACATATGCGCACACGTATACGTATACATCCAAAAACACATACACATTGAATGCATACACATAGTATGCACTCAATAACACATATATATTTTCCATTTCATATAAATTTCTTATCCTCTTTTCTTACACCAACACACTTAACAACTCTAACAACCACACAACAACACCACGAGAATAAAGTACGTATGCATACATATGCGCACACGTATATGTATGCATTCAGAAACATATATATATTCATATAAATAATATCGATATTAAATATGTATGCAATTATATTATTTAAATAAATACATATTTTTAATATTTATCTTTTTCTATGGTTCATTCCACACCTCTATCACATATGTGAGGGGGTGTGGAATGATGCATTCAAATTCAAATATTATTATATCTTTTATAAGACACCCATTTGGCCAGTTCCAAAGTGCGGCTTGGCCTTATTACGAGGTCGTGCCGCATGGCGGAACATCTAAATCCATTATACTATATTAAAATCAGATATTATTTTACCTTTTATTAGATACCTATTTGGCCAGTTCCTAAGTGCGGCTCGGTCTCATTGCGAGGTCGCGCCGCACGGCGGAACATCAAAATTTATTACATTCATATATCATTATATCTTTTAAAAGATACCTATTTGGCCCGTTCCTAAGTGCGGCTCGGTCGTTGCGAGGCCGTGCCGCATGGCAGAACATCAAAATTTATTATATTCAATTATATATTTCTCCTTCCCTCTCCCTACGAATGATTACATTCAACCCACACCCTGCTCTCAAATCTAAATCCAATTTGCTTCACTTCAAATGGCGGCAGACGTATCACTCGCGTTACCCCATTTATCTCCATATAGTTTAAAAAAAAAAAAAAAAAAAACCTAACCTAACCTAACCTAACCTAACCTAACCTAACCTAACCTAACCTAACCTAACCTAACCTAACCTAACCTAACCTAACCTAACCTAACCTAACCTAACCTAACCTAACCTAACCTAACCTAACCTAACCTAACCTAACCTAACCTAACCTAACCTAACCTAACCTAACCTAACCTAACCTAACCTAACCTAACCTAACCTAACCTAACCTAACCTAACCTAACCTAACCTAACCTAACCTAACCTAACCTAACCTAACCTAACCTAACCTAACCTAACCTAACCTAACCTAACCTAACCTAACCTAACCTAACCTAACCTAACCTAACCTAACCTAACCTTTTTTTTTTTTTTTTTTTTTTTTTTTTTTTTTTTTTTTTTTTTTTTTTTTTTTTTTTGTTTGCGCTGGGAAAAAATGCGTTACGCATACCCGCCCATTGGGGGATGGACGGGTTATGTGGGACTCTCCGGCTACTCCGGCATACCCACTAAAATAACCCAGCGGCACTCCCGCATCGTCTGTGTGGAGGAGGACTGGGAAACCGGCACAGCCTTTACGTCCAGTCCCCCACCGACGACCGCCCGCCTTTACAGCGGGGCCCGCACGCCCCTCCCTAAGTGGAGGGGCCCGGGAACGACCACGAGTGCTAGGCCGTTCCCGCCCGACGAGGGTGGTGATTACTGCAATGCGAGCGAAGGCGCCCCCGCGCCTGTCGCCCGCTAATCACCACCAGAAGGAGGGAGGCGACGATCGTACAACCGCCGTCTCCCACCCCTTCTTCGCCTGCGGAGCGGCGGCGCGAGAGGATCGTCCTCCCGCGCGCGCTCCGCCGCCTCCTTTTGCGACATGACATTCTCGCAAAAGGAGGCAACCGCCGCCCAGGCCTCCCCACTCCCCAGCATGGAGTTGACCACACTGGGAAGTGAGAGGTCCTGCCCGACCACATCTGTCAGGGCACGGCGCAGCTCAGCCCAGGCTGGGCACACCTCGAGGGTGTGCTGCGCCGTGTCCTCCGCGGCTCCACAATCGTGGCACGCCGGGGTTTCCTCCCTCTGGATCCGATGCAGGTGCGTTCCGAAGCAGCCATGCCCGGACAACACCTGCACCAGACGGAAAGAGAGGAAACCGTAGGGGCGCTCGAGCCAGTCCCGCAGGACTGGACCGAGCGCGTCCAGCGTCCGGCGTCCAAAGGTGGCGGAGGCGAGGTCCCGTGTCCAGTGTTGGACGATGGCGTCCCTCGCCTCCCGCCGCACGGCATCCCGCTCTTGCGCGGCGGGGCGCTCACCCAGCGCCCTACGCCGCGCCGCCCATTCGTACACTCTGGCGAGCACCCATGCCTCCAATTCCCAGGGAGGGGTGCCGGCCAGAGCGCACGCCGCCGCAAAACCCACTGAGCGGTAGGCCCTCGCCACCCGCTGTGCAATGGCCCGTTGGGGCCTGCGGATGGCGGTTGCATTCTCCCTCCTGTGGAGGGAGTCCGCCCAGATGGGTGCCCCGTAAAGGGCCATGCTCTTGAGGATGCCGGCATAGAGGCGCCGGCATCGCTCCTTCGGCCCTCCCAGGTTTGGGAGGAGCCATGAGAGGGCGTCAGCGGCTTTCAGCAGGCGCGTCGACAGCCCGCTGAAGTGCGGGCCGAAGCGCCACCTGCTATCCAGCACGAGGCCCAGATACTTCATCTGGGCCCCGACCCCTATCCGGACGCCCTCCACCACGATGTGGGCGTCAGGAGGGCAGCGCTGCCGAGGCCCGTGAAAGAACACGGCCTCGGTCTTGTTCAGCGCTACCCTCAAACCAAGCTGGCGGATCCTACCTGCCACTAAGGATCCGCCAGCCGAGGCCAAACAGGCCGCCTCCCGAAAGTCCCTCCCCCGGGCAACGAGGAGAGTGTCATCCGCGTAGCAGATGACACTCGTGCCCTGGAGGAGGGTGCCCCGCAGGAGCCAATCGAATCCGATGTTCCACAAGAGGGGCCCTAGCACCGAGCCTTGTGGAACACCGGACTCCGCGCCGTAGCGCCTGATCCTGGCCGTCCTGTCCGCCAGGAGGACCTCCCGGTCCTCCAGGTAGTTGGCCAGGATCACCCGCAGATATTGGGGCACTCCGTGGTACCGGAGTGCCTCCAATATGGTCGAGTGGGGCACGGAGTTGAAGGCGTTTGCGATGTCGAACGACACCGCCAACACTCCGTCCCCAGCTCTAACCGCCTCCTGCACTTGGCCCCTGAGTAGGGCCACCGCGTCGACCGTCGAACGCCCCTGTCGAAACCCGAACTGGGCGTCCGACAGGTCTGGCCCTACCTCCCGCAACTGGCTATTAAGCCGGGTGGCGATGATCCCCTCGAACAATTTACCGACCTCATCGAGCAGAACGATGGGCCGGTATGCCGAGGGGGAGTCCACCGGGCGTCCCTCCTTCCGGAGCAGGCAAAGCTGCCCCTCCTTCCAGATCTTCGGGAACCTCCCAGCCGTCAGGCACGCGCTGAAGAGGTCCCGAAACCTCTCCTCCATGAGGGACGCCGCGATGGCCACCACCCGTGCGGGGACACCATCCGGTCCAGGGGCCGTCTTCTTCGCGCGGAGGGACAGAACCCCCGCGCGAAGTTCCTCCACCGATACTGGAGGGACCTCCTCCTCCGGCGAAGCCACCACCCCCCCCAGTGGGGGGTTCATCGTTGGTGGGGTGAATTCGGTCCTGCGCGGAAACAGTGACCGAACCACCCCATCCAGCAACGCCGGCTCTAGGGTCTCCGTTAGTGGGGGACCGTAAGGGCGCAGCTGGCTCCGCGCCTGCTTATACGGCCTCCCAAACGGATCCCTGTCGAGGCCCTCCAGCATCTCGGCCAACCTAACCTTTTTTTTTTTTTTTTTTTTTTTTTTGCGCTGGGAAAAAATGCGTTACGCATACCCGCCCATTGGGGGATGGACGGGTTATGTGGGACTCTCCGGCTAGCCCGGCATACCCACTAAAATAACCCAGCGGCACTCCCGCATCGTCTGTGTGGAGGAGGACTGGGAAACCGGCTCAGCCTTTACGTCCAGTCCCCCACCGACGACCGCCCGCCTTTACAGCGGGGCCCGCACGCCCCTCCCAAAGTGGAGGGGCCCGGGAACGACCGTGAGTGCTCGGCCGTTCCCGCCTGACGAGGGTGGTGATTAGTGCAATGCGAGCGAAGGCGCCCCCGCGCCTGTCGCCCGCTAATCACCACCAGAAGGAGGGAGGCGACGATCGTACAACCGCCGTCTCCCACCCCTTCTTCGCCTGCGGAGCGGCGGCGCGAGAGGATCATCCTCCTGCGCGCGCTCCGCCGCCTCCTTTTGCGACATAACATCCTCGCAAAAGGAGGCAACCGCCGCCCAAGCCTCCTCACTCCCCAGCATGGAGTTCACAACACTGGGAAGTGAGAGGTCCTGCCCGACCACATCTGTCAGGGCACGGCGCAGCTCAGCCCAGGCTGGGCACACCTCGAGGGTGTGCTGCGCCGTGTCCTCCGCGGCTCCACACTCGTGGCACGCCGGGGTCTCCTCCCTCTGAATCCGATGCAGGTGCGTTCCGAAGCAGCCATGCCCGGACAACACCTGCACCAGACGGAACGAGAGGAAACCGTGGGGGCGCTCGAGCCAGTCCCGCAGGACTGGACCGAGCGCGTCCAGCGTCCGGCGTCCAAAGGTGGCGGAGGCGAGGTCTCGTGTCCAGTGAAGGACGATTGCGTCCCTCGCCTCCCGCCGCACGGCCTCCCGCTCTTGCGCGGCGGGGCGCTCACCCAGCGCCCTACGCCGCGCCACCCATTCGTACACTCTGGCGAGCACCCATGCCTCCAATTCCCATGGAGGGGTGCCGGCCAGAGCGCACGCCGCCGCGAAGCCCACCGAGCGGTAGGCTCGCGCCACCCGCTGTGCAATGGCCCGTTGGGGCCTGCGGATGGCGGTTGCATTCTCCCTCCTGTGGAGGGAGTCCGCCCAGATGGGAGCCCCATATAGGGCCATGCTTTTGAGGATGCCGGCATAGAGGCGCCGGCATCGCTCCTTGGGCCCGCCCAGGTTCGGGAGGAGCCATGAGAGGGCGTCCGCGGCTTTTAGCAGGCGCGTCGACAGCCCGCTGAAGTGCGGGCCGAAGCGCCACCTGCTGTCCAGCACGAGGCCCAGATACTTCATCTGGGCCCCGACCCCTATCCGGACGCCCTCCACCAGGATGTGGGCGTCAGGAGGGCAGCGCTGCCGAGGCCCGTGAAAGAACACGGCCTCGGTCTTGTTCAGCGCCACCCTCAAACCAAGCTGGCGGATCCTACCTGCCACTAAGGATCCGCCAGCTGAGGCCAGACAGGCCGCCTCCCTAAAATCCCTCCCCCGGGCAACGAGGAGAGTGTCATCCGCGTAGCAGATGACACTCGTGCCCTGGAGGAGGGTGCCGCGCAGCAGCCAATCGAATCCGATGTTCCACAAGAGGGGCCCTAGCACCGAACCCTGTGGAACACCGGACTCCGCGCCGTAGCGCCTGATCCTGGCCGTCCTGTCCGCCAGGAGGACCTCTCGGTCCTCCAGGTAGTTGGCCAGGATCACCCGCAGATATTGGGGCACTCCGTGGTACCGGAGTGCCTCCAATATGGTCGAGTGGGGCACGGAGTTGAACGCGTTGGCGATGTCGAACGACACCGCCAACACTCCGTCCCCAGCCTCGACCGCCTCCCGCACCTGGCCCCTGAGTAGGGCCAACGCGTCGACCGTCGAACGCCCCTGTCGGAACCCGAACTGGGCGTCCGACAGGTCCGGCCCTACCTCCCGCAAATGGCTATTAAGCCGGGTGGCGAGTATCCCCTCGAACAGTTTACCGACCTCATCCAGCAGAACGATGGGCCGGTATGCCGAGGGGGAGTCCACCGGGCGTCCCTCCTTCCGGAGAAGGCACAATTTGCCTTCCTTCCATGGCTTCGGGAACCTCCCAGCCATCAGGCACGCGCTGAAGAGGTCCCGAAGCCTTTCCTCCATGAGGGACGCCGCGATGGCCACCACCCGTGCGGGGACGCCGTCCGGTCCAGGGGCCGTCTTCTTCGCGCGGAGGGGCAGAACCCCCGCGCGAACTTCCTCCGCCGACACTGGAGGGACCTCCTCCGCCGGCGAAGCCGCCACCCCCCCCAGTGGGGGGTTCATCGTTGGTGGGGTGAAGTCGGTCCTGCGCGGAAACAGTGACCGAACCACCCCATCCAGCAACGCCGGCTCTAGGGTCTCCGCTAATGGGGGACCGTAAGGGCGCAGCTGGCTCCGCGCCTGCTTATACGGCCTCCCAAACGGATCCCTGTCGAGGCCCTCCAGCATCTCGGCCTTTGCCGAGTCCTCGGCGGCGCACATTTCCGACTTGAGGACCGTCTTTGCCTCTAGGTAAGAGGCGTAGAGGCGGTCCTCCTCAGCCTGACATCGGCTGGTGCGCCGCCGACTCCGCGTGTAGGCCCTCCTGGCCTCCACGCACGCGGCCCGGAGCCCCGCCAGCTCCACCGTCCACCAATAAACGGCGCGACGGGGAGGCGGACGGCGAGACCGAGGCATGCTGGAGTTGCACACCTCGGTCAGGGATCCCCGCAGCCGAACCGCTGCGGCGTCCACGTCCGTGCCCTGCACAGGGGGCGAGAGCCAGTCCTCGAGGAACGCTGCCTCCTGGGCTGACTCCCGGTCCAGGCGGGTGAGAGCCCACCGCGGGAAGGGAGATTGGCCCGAGCGGGCCCTCCCCCGCGGGCTCTGGGTGGAGATGTCGAACCGCACATATCGGTGGTCCGACAGGGTCTCCACCATCTCCACCCGCCAGTTCACGACGCGTGTGGCTAGCACAGGGGTGGCGAACGACACGTCCACCACTGACCCTCCCTGTTGCCGCACACACGTCTGAACATCCCCCCTGTTTAGCAGGGACACGCCGCACGAGGCCGCCCAAAATTCGACGGCGCGCCCCCGGACGTTGCAGGACGCCGCTGGGTTGCCCCAGGCCACCGCCTTGGCGTTCAGGTCGCCCAATATGACGACCTGACGTGGCGCCGCCCTCCCGACGACTGCCGTAAGGACTTCGAGAAAATCCTCGAAGTCCCTTAGAGGGCGGTTTGGGGAGAAATAGACCCCGACCAGGGCTATGTCTCCCCACGCGGCGGCCACGTATCCCGGACCCCTCTCTAAAAGCGAGAGGGGAGGGGAGTCCGTGGCAGGCCGCGACACCAACGCCACCAAGCCGTCCCGGTCACCCAGCCAACGGCCAGGCACCGAGTACGGCTCGGCGACCACCGCCACGTCCACCAACCACTCGGCCACAGTCTGCATCAGCAGATCCTGTGCCGCTCTGCAGTGGTTGGTGTTCGCCTGGAGGATGCGATGTTTGACCCTACCCATTAGTCGGTCATCGCACCCCCCTCCTCCACAGCCGCTGAGGTCCCAGCCACTGGGACGGCGGTGGCAACGACAGGCCGGGTCGGCGCCTGTACTTTCCCCTTCTTAAGGGGAGGACTGCAGTTCCTCCCCTTCATTATATGGCCCGCAGGGCGGCCACTGGCGGAACAAACTGCGCAGTGCGGCGCGGCGGCCATGCAGGAGGCGGATTTGTGGCCCTCCTTGCCGCAGCGGTAACAACTGTCCGTCCTGTCGACAGTGGACGGACAGAGGGCCCGGGTGTGGCCAATGCCGAAGCACTTGTAGCACCTCAGCGGCTGGGCCTCAAGTGCCCGGACCGCAGCTGAGCTGAAGCCGACGGCGAGCCGTCCCTTCTCGAGGACGGCTCTGGCTGCGGCCACTGGGCACTCCAGGCGAATGGTGCCCATGCCGCCGCGCCCGGGCCTGATGCCCCCGCCCTGCACCGCTGCGACTGTGCAGCCCCCAATGGCTGCGACTGCTGCCACCACCTCCTCCTTGGTGACGGAGTCGTCCAGATCCGCCACCTCGAAGGCCGCCGACTTCACCGGCCTGGCCACCTTCGCGTCGTCCGCAATGACCTCTTGCAGCTTTTCTGCGAAGAGGTCCGCATTTTTTCCGCCCTCCGCCCCCGGGAACTCGAAGATACGAGCCCCAGCCTGTGTCTTGCGGCATGACACTTTGCCGATCCCCAATTTGGTGGGATCGGCACTGGCACGCGCCCGCACCAACATGGACGCGTACGTCACTCCCCGCTCCGCGGCTTCCGCGGTGAGTGTCACCACGACGGCCGCGGTCTTGGGAGGAACCAAGTTCCTCCTGACACCGGCTGGGGTCGAACCCTTCCCCTTTCCCGTGCCAGTCGACTGACCAGCAGGGGTGGTGGCGGGGACGGCTGGGGCTGGAGGGGTGCTCTTCCCCTTCCCCTTCCCTTTCCCTTTGCCAGCTGGCCGCGACTGGCTGGGAGTGGTGGTGGCGGGAACGGCAGGGACGACAGCTGCCGTCCTTTTTCCCTTGCCCTTGCCCTTACCAACCACCTTCGTCCAGCCCTGCTGGTTGGTCGGGGTGGTGGAAGGGAGAAGGGCGTCCTCCCTCGTGGAGCTAGGCACTGGCTCCTCTCGCCTTCTGTCCGCCGCAAGCGGCGGTCGAACGACTTTCGCCGGCAAGAGCCGGTCCTCAATGCCCGCTAGGCAGGCCCTCACGAAGGCCCTCTCCTCCGCCATCACCTTGCGGAGGACATCCTCAAGGCCGGAGGAGGAGGCAAGACCCTCCGCCGCAGGTCCGGGCTCGGCTTGCGATGGCCGGGCCGTGGCTTCAGCCAGCTTCATGTGCAGCTGGCTGACCTCCGACTGCAGGCGATCTACCTTCGCCTGCAGTTGCCGCGTTTCATCGCTGGCCTTGCGGTCCACCAGCTCCGCGACGATGCCACGCATGCTGGCGGCCCGGCATCTGAGGGACTTCTGGAAAGTCCCCTTCAGATGCGAGGACTTGGCGGCGACCTCCGCGATCGCCTCCTCGTCCTCCAAGGCCATCCTCTTCAGTTCGGCCAGGGAGTGGTCCGAGTACAGCACGCTGGACGCACCGTACCCGGACTTGGCACGGGCGACGCGCGCCCGTTCTTCTTTGGCCGCTACCCGCTCCTCCAGCTCTTGCTGGAGCTGCTCCCGCCGAGCCAGGTCCAGCTCGCGCTGGGCGTCGGCTAAACCCACATCGTGGGTGTCTGCCGCTCTCGTTGTCTTCTTGGCTTTCACCTTCTTCTTTGCAGAATCCGAAGCCGAGGAGCCATCCGACCCGTCCTTCAAAAAGGTCTTCCGCTTTCTTGACAAGGATCGCGATCGCGAATCCTCGACCACCATCGAGTCCGCATCCGAAACAATGGACTCATCGTCGGAGTCCACGTTCCCGCCGTAGAAGGCCCTGCCTTCGTTCGACGCTAAGGAAGCGTCGCGTTGGCCCTGAGAAGGGCCTTTTGGTTGGCCCTGAGAAGGGCCTTTGGGTTGGCCCTGAGAAGGGCCTTTGGGTTGGCCCTGAGAAGGGCCTTTGGGTTGGCCCTGAGAAGGGCCTTTTTTGACAAAATGCCCGAGGGCAAACCTAACCTAACCTAACCTAACCTTTTTTTTTTTTTTTTTTTTTTTTTTTTTTTTTTTGTTTGCGCTGGGAAAAAATGCGTTACGCATACCCGCCCATTGGGGGATGGACGGGTTATGTGGGACTCTCCGGCTACTCCGGCATACCCACTAAAATAACCCAGCGGCACTCCCGCATCGTCTATTTGGAGGAGGACTGGGAAACCGGCACAGCCTTTACGTCCAGTCCCCCACCGACGACCGCCCGCCTTTACAGCGGGGCCCGCACGCCCCTCCCTAAGTGGAGGGGCCCGGGAACGTCCGTGAGTGCTCAGCCGTTCCCGCCCGACGAGGGTGGTGATTAGTGCAATGCGAGCGAAGGCGCCCCCGCGCCTGTCGCCCGCTAATCACCACCAGAAGGAGGGAGGCGACGATCGTACAACCGCCGTCTCCCACCCCTTCTTCGCCTGCGGAGCAGCGGCGCGAGAGGATCATCCTCACGCGCGCGCTCCGCCGCCTCCTTTTGCGACATGACATTCTCGCAAAAGGAGGCAACCGCCGCCCAAGCCTCCTCACTCCCCAGCATGGAGTTGACCACACTGGGAAGTGAGAGGTCTTGCCCGACCACATCTGTCAGGGCACGGCGCAGCTCAGCCCAGGCTGGGCACACCTCGAGGGTGTGCTGCGCCGTGTCCTCCGCGGCTCCACACTCGTGGCACGCCGGGGTTTCCTCCCTCTGGATCCGATGCAGGTGCGTTCCGAAGCAGCCATGCCCGGACAACACCTGCACCAGACGGAACGAGAGGAAACCGTGGGGGCGCTCGAGCCAGTCCTGCAGGACTGGACCGAGCGCGTCCAGCGTCCGGCGTCCAAAGGTGGCGGAGGCGAGGTCGCGTGCCCAGTGGAGGACGATGGCATCCCTCGCCTCCCGCCGCACGGCCTCCCGCTCTTCCGCGGCTGGGCGCTCACCCAGCGCCCTACGCCGCGCCGTCCACTCGTACACTCTGGCGAGCACCCATGCCTCCAATTCCCATGGAGGGGTGCCGGCCAGAGCGCACGCCGCCGCGAAGCCCACCGAGCGGTAGGCTCGCGCCACCCGCTGTGCAATGGCCCGTTGGGGCCTGCGGATGGCGGTTGCATTCTCCCTCCTGTGGAGGGAGTCCGCCCAGATGGGAGCCCCATATAGGGCCATGCTTTTGAGGATGCCGGCATAGAGGCGCCGGCATCGCTCCTTGGGCCCGCCCAGGTTCGGGAGGAGCCATGAGAGGGCGTCCGCGGCCTTAAGCAGGCGCGTCGACAGCCCGCTGAAGTGCGGGCCGAAGCGCCACCTGCTGTCCAGCACGAGGCCCAGATACTTCATCTGGGCCCCGACCCCTATTCGGACGCCCTCCACGACGATGTGGGCGTCTGGAGGGCAGCGCTGCCGAGGCCCGTGAAAGAACACGGCCTCGGTCTTGTTCAGCGCTACCCTCAAACCAAGCTGGCGGATCCTACCTGCCACTAAGGATCCGCCAGCCGAGGCCAGGCAGGCCGCCTCCCGAAAGTCCCTCCCCCGGGCAACGAGGAGAGTGTCATCCGCGTAGCAGATGACACTCGTGCCCTGGAGGAGGGTGCCGCGCAGCAGCCAATCGAATCCGATGTTCCACAAGAGGGGCCCTAGCACCGAACCCTGTGGAACACCGGACTCCGCGCCGTAGCGCCTGATCCTGGCCGTCCTGTCCGCCAGGAGGACCTCTCGGTCCTCCAGGTAGTTGGCCAGGATCGCCCGCAGATATTGGGGCACTCCGTGATACCGGAGTGCCTCCAATATGGTCGAGTGGGGCACGGAGTTGAAGGCGTTGGCGATGTCGAACGACACCGCCAACACTCCGTCCCCAGCTCCAACCGCCTCCTGCACTTGGCCCCTGAGTAGGGCCACCGCGTCGACCGTCGAACGCCCCTGTCGAAACCCGAACTGGGCGTCCGACAGGTCTGGCCCTACCTCCCGCAACTGGCTATTAAGCCGGGTGGCGATGATCCCCTCGAACAATTTACCGACCTCATCGAGCAGAACGATGGGCCGGTATGCCGAGGGGGAGTCCACCGGGCGTCCCTCCTTCCGGAGCAGGCAAAGCTGCCCCTCCTTCCAGATCTTCGGGAACCTCCCAGCCGTCAGGCACGCGCTGAAGAGGTTCCGAAACCTCTGCTCCATGAAGGACGCTGCGATGGCCACCACCCGTGCGGGGACGCCATCTGGTCCAGGGGCCGTCTTCTTCGCGCGGAGGGACAGAACCCCCGCGCGAAATTCCTCCGCCGACACTGGAGGCACCTCCTCCTCCGGCGAAGCCACCACCCCCCCCAGCGGGGGGTTCATCGTTGGTGGGGTGAAGTCGGTCCTGCGCGGAAACAGTGACCGAACCACCCCATCCAGCAACGCCGGCTCTAGGGTCTCCGCTAATGGGGGACCGTAAGGGCGCAGCTGGCTCCGCGCCTGCTTATACGGCCTCCCAAACGGATCCCTGTCGAGGCCCTCCAGCATCTCGGCCTTTGCCGAGTCCTCGGCGGCGCACATTTCCGACTTGAGGACCGTCTTTGCCTCTAGGTAAGAGGCGTAGAGGCGGTCCTCCTCAGCCTGACATCGGCTGGTGCGCCGCCGACTCCGCGTGTAGGCCCTCCTGGCCTCCACGCACGCGGCCCGGAGCCCCGCCAGCTCCACCGTCCACCAATAAACGGCGCGACGGGGAGGCGGACGGCGAGACCGAGGCATGCTGGAGTTGCATACCTCGGTCAGGGACCCCCGCAGCCGAACCGCTGCGGCGTCCACGTCCGTGCCCTCCACAGGGGGCGAGAGCCAGTCCTCGAGGAACGCCGCCTCCTGGGCTGACTCCCGGTCCAGGCGGGTGAGAGCCCACCGCGGGAAGGGTGATTGGCCCGAGCGGGCCATCCCCCGCGGGCTCTGGGTGGAGATGTCGAACCGCACATATCGGTGGTCCGACAGGGTCTCCACCATCTCCACCCGCCAGTTCACGACGCGTGTGGCTAGCACAGGGGTGGCGAACGACACGTCCACCACTGACCCTCCCTGTTGCCGCACACACGTGTGAACATCCCCCCTGTTCAGGAGGGACACGCCGCACGAAGCCGCCCAAAATTCGACGGCGCGCCCCCGGACGTTACAGGACGCCGCTGGGTTGCCCCAGGCCACCGCCTTGGCGTTCAGGTCGCCCAACACGACGACCTGACGTGGTGCCGCCCTCCCGACGACTGCCGTAAGGACCTCGAGAAAGTTCTCGAAGTCCCTTAGAGGGCGGTTTGGGGAGAAATAGACCCCGACCAGGGCTATTTCTCCCCACGCGGCGGCCACGTATCCCGGACCACTCTCTAAAAGCGAGAGGGGAGGGGAGTCCGTGGCAGGCCGCGACACCAACGCCACCAAGCCGTCTCGATCACCCAGCCAACGGCCAGGTATCGAGTACGGCTCGGCGACCACCGCCACGTCCACCAACCACTCGGCCACAGTCTGCATCAGCAGATCCTGTGCCGCTCTGCAGTGGTTGGTGTTCGCCTGGAGGATGCGATGTTTGACCCTACCCATTAGTCGGTCATCGCACCCCCCTCCTCCACAGCCGCTGAGGTCCCAGCCACTGGGACGGCGGTGGCAACGACAGGCCGGGTCGGCGCCTGTACTTTCCCCTTCTTAAGGGGAGGACTGCAGTTCCTCCCCTTCATTATATGGCCCGCAGGGCGGCCACTGGCGGCACAAACTGCGCAGTGCGGCGCGGCGGCCATGCAGGAGGCGGATTTGTGGCCCTCCTTGCCGCAGCGGTAACAACTGTCCGTCCTGTCGACAGTGGACGGACAGAGGGCCCGGGTGTGGCCAATGCCGAAGCACCGGTAACACCTCAGCGGCTGGGCCTCAAGGGCCCGGACCGCCGCCGAGCTGAACCCGACGGCGAGCCGTCCCTTCTCGAGGACGGCTCTGGCTGCGGCCACTGGGCACTCCAGCCGAATGGTGCCCATGCCGCCGCGCCCGGGCCTGATGCCCCCGCCCTGCACCGCTGCGACTGTGCAGCCCCCAATGGCTGCGACTGCTGCCACCACCTCCTCCTTGGTGACGGAGTCGTCCAGATCCACCACCTCGAAGGCCGCCGACTTCACCGGCCTGGCCACCTTCGCGTCGTCCGCAATGACCTCTTGCAGCTTTTCTGCGAAGAGGTCCGCATTTTTTCCGCCCTCCGCCCCCGGGAACTCGAAGATACGAGCCCCAGCCTGTGTCTTGCGGCATGACACTTTGCCGATCCCCAATTTGGTGGGATCGGCACTGGCACGCGCCCGCACCAACATGGACGCGTACGTCACTCCCCGCTCCGCGGCTTCCGCGGTGAGTGTCACCACGACGGCCGCGGTCTTGGGAGGAACCAAGTTCCTCCTGACACCGGCTGGGGTCGAACCCTTCCCCTTTCCCGTGCCAGTCGACTGACCAGCAGGGGTGGTGGCGGGGACGGCTGGGGCTGGAGGGGTGCTCTTCCCCTTCCCCTTCCCTTTCCCTTTGCCAGCTGGCCGCGACTGGCTGGGAGTGGTGGTGGCGGGAACGGCAGGGACGACAGCTGCCGTCCTTTTTCCCTTGCCCTTGCCCTTACCAACCACCTTCGTCCAGCCCTGCTGGTTGGTCGGGGTGGTGGAAGGGAGAAGGGCGTCCTCCCTCGTGGAGCTAGGCACCGGCTCCTCTCGCCTTCTGTCCGCCGCAAGCGGCGGTCGAACGACTTTCGCCGGCAAGAGCCGGTCCTCAATGCCCGCTAGGCAGGCCCTCACGAAGGCCCTCTCCTCCGCCATCACCTTGCGGAGGACATCCTCAAGGCCGGAGGAGGAGGCAAGACCCTCCGCCGCAGGTCCGGGCTCGGCTTGCGATGGCCGGGCCGTGGCTTCAGCCAGCTTCATGTGCAGCTGGCTGACCTCCGATTGCAGGCGATCTACCTTCGCCTGCAGTTGCCGCGTTTCGTCGCTGGCCTTGCGGTCCACCAGCTCCGCGACGATGCCACGCATGCTGGCGGCCCGGCATTTGAGGGACTTCTGAAAAGTCCCCTTCAGATGCGAGGACTTGGCGGCGACCTCCACGATCGCCTCCTCGTCCTCCAAGGCCATCCTCTGCAGTTCGGCCAGGGAGTGGTCCGAGTACATCACGCGAGACGCACCGTACCCGGACTTGGCACGGGCGGCGCGCGCCCGTTCCTCCTGGGCCGCAACCCGCTCCTCCAGCTCTTGCTGGAGCTGCTCCCGCCGAGTCAGGTCCAGCTCGCGCTGGGCATCAACCAAACCCACGTCGTGGGTATCCGCCGCCTTTTTGGCCTTCACCTTCCGTTTAGGCTCCTTCACCGAGCCTGAGCCCGAGGAGCCATCCGACCCATCCTTTAGAAAGGTCTTTCGCTTTCGGGACGCGGATCGCGATCGCGAATCCACGACCACCATCGAGTCCGCATCTGATACAATGGACTCATCGTCGGAGTCCACCTGCCCGCCGTAAAAGGCCCTGCCTTCATCCGACGCTAAGGAAGCGTCGCGTTGGCCCTGAGAAGGGCCTTTTGGTTGGCCCTGAGAAGGGCCTTTGGGTTGGCCCTGAGAAGGGCCTTTGGGTTGGCCCTGAGAAGGGCCTTTTTTCACAAAATGCCCGAGGGCATCCCGCGCTGGTTTTGGCATTTCCGCAGTATTCGTAGCTCTCAACGCAATAGGTAGCTACGATGCACAGTGCACTTTAGCCGTACCCAGTCTGCCACTCCGTTACGGTGGTCAGAACTGGGACGTTTCCGGGGAACGCGACGTGGACGCAAGCACTGTGGGGTGGTTCCCCAACCTAACCTTTTTTTTTTTTTTTTTGTTTGCGCTGGGAAAAAATGCGTTACGCATACCCGCCCATTGGGGGATGGACGGGTTATGTGGGACTCGCCGGGCTAGTCCCGGGATACCCACTAAAATAACCCAGCGGCACTCCCGCATCGTCTATTTGGAGGAGGACTGGGAAACCGGCACAGCCTTTACGTCCAGTCCCCCACCGACGACCGCCCGCCTTTACAGCGGGGCCCGCACGCCCCTCCCTAAGTGGAGGGGCCCGGGAACGACCGTGAGTGCTCGGCCGTTCCCGCCCGACGAGGGTGGTGATTAGTGCAATGCGAGCGAAGGCGCCCCCGCGCCTGTCGCCCGCTAATCACCACCAGAAGGAGGGAGGCGACGATCGTACAACCGCCGTCTCCCACCCCTTCTTCGCCTGCGGAGCGGCGGCGCGAGAGGATCATCCTCCCGCGCGCGCTCCGCCGCCTCCTTTTGCGACATGACATTTTCGCAAAAGGAGGCAACCGCCGCCCAAGCCTCCTCACTCCCCAGCATGGAGTTCACCACACTGGGAAGTGAGAGGTCCATCCCGACCACATCTGTCAGGGCACGGCGCAGCTCAGCCCAGGCTGGGCACACCTCGAGGGTGTGCTGCGCCGTGTCCTCCGCGGCTCCACAGTCGTGGCACGCCGGGGCTTCCTCCCTCCGAATCCGGTGCAGGTGCGTTCCGAAACAGCCATGTCCGGACAACACCTGCACCAAACGGAACGAGAGGAAACCGTGGGGGCGCTCGAGCCATTCCCGCAGGACTGGACCGAGCGCGTCCAGCGTCCGGCGCCCAAAGGTGGCGGAGGCGAGGTCCCGTGCCCAGTGCAGGACGATGGCGTCCCTCGCCTCCCGCCGCACGGCCTCCCGCTCTTGCGCGGCGGGGCGCTCACCTAGCGCCCTACGCCGCGCCGCCCATTCGTATACTCTGGCGAGCACCCATGCCTCCAATTCCCAGGGAGGGGTGCCGGCCAGAGCGCACGCCGCCGCAAAGCCCACTGAGCGGTAGGCCCTCGCCACCCGCTGTGCAATGGCCCGTTGGGGCCTGCGGATGGCGGTTGCATTCTCCCTCCTGTGGAGGGAGTCCGCCCAGATGGGTGCCCCATACAGGGCCATGCTCTTGAGGATGCCGGCATAGAGGCGCCGGCATCGCTCCTTGGGCCCTCCCAGGTTTGGGAGGAGCCATGAGAGGGCGTCCGCGGCTTTCAGCAGGCGCGTCGACAGCCCGCTAAAGTGCGGGCCGAAGCGCCACCTGCTGTCCAGCACGAGGCCCAGATACTTCATCTGGGCCCCGACCCCTATCCGGACGCCCTCCACCACGATGTGGGCGTCAGGTGGGCAGCGCTGCCGAGGCCCGTGAAAGAACACGGCCTCGGTCTTGTTCAGCGCTACCCCCAATCCAAGCTGGCGGATCCTACCTGCCACTAAGGATCCGCCAGCTGAGGCCAGACAGGCCGCCTCCCTAAAATCCCTCCCCCGGGCAACGAGGAGAGTGTCATCCGCGTAGCAGATGACACTCGTGCCCTGGAGGAGGGTGCCCCGCAGGAGCCAGTCAAATCCGATGTTCCACAGGAGGGGCCCCAGCACCGAACCCTGTGGAACACCGGACTCCACTCCGTAGCGCCTGATCCTGGCCGCCTTGTCCACCAGAAGGACCTCTCGGTCCTCCAGGTAGCTGGCCAGGATCGCCCGCAGATATTGGGGCACTCCGTAGTATCGGAGTGCCTCCAATATGGTCGAGTGGGGCACGGAGTTGAAGGCGTTGGCGATGTCGAACGACACCGCCAACACTCCGTCCCCAGCCTCGACCGCCTCCCGCACCTGGCCCCTGAGTAGGGCCAACGCGTCGACCGTCGAACGCCCTTGTCGGAACCCGAATTGGGCGTCCGACAGGTCCGGCCCTACCTCCCGCAGCTGGCTATTAAGCCGGGTGGCGATGATCCCCTCGAACAGTTTACCGACCTCATCGAGTAAAACGATGGGCCGGTATGCCGAGGGGGAGTCCACCGGGCGTCCCTCCTTGCGAAGAAGGCACAACTTGCCTTCCTTCCATAGCTTCGGGAACCTCCCAGCCGTCAGGCACGCGCTGAAGAGGTCCCGAAGCCTTTCCTCCATGAGGGACGCCGCGATGGCCACCACCCGTGCGGGGACGCCGTCCGGTCCAGGGGCCGTCTTCTTCGTGCGGAGGGGCAGAACCCCCGCGCGAAGTTCCTCCACCGATACTGGAGGGACCTCCTCCTCCGGCGAAGCCACCACCCCCCCCAGCGGGGGGTTCATCGTTGGTGGGGCGAAGTCGGTCCTGCGCGGAAACAGTGACCGAACCACCCCATCCAGCAACGCCGGCTCTAGGGTCTCCGCTAATGGGGGGCCGTAAGGGCGCAGCTGGCTCCGCGCCTGCTTATACGGCCTCCCAAACGGATCCCTGTCGAGGCCCTCCAGCATCTCGGCCTTTGCCGAGTCCTCGGCGGCGCACATTTCCGACTTGAGGACCGTCTTTGCCTCTAGGTAAGAGGCGTAGAGGCGGTCCTCCTCAGCCTGACATCGGCTGGTGCGCCGCCGACTCCGCGTGTAGGCCCTCCTGGCCTCCACGCACGCGGCCCGTAGCGCCGCCAGCTCCCCCGTCCACCAATAAACGGCGCGACGGGGAGGCGGACGGCGAGACCGAGGCATGCTGGAGTTGCACACCTCGGTCAGGGACCCCCGCAGCTGAACCGCTGCGGCGTCCACGTCCGTGACCTCAACAGGGGGCGAGAGCCAGTCCCGGAGGAACGCAGCCTCCTGGGCTGCCTCCCGGTCCAGGCGGGTGAGAGCCCACCGCGGGAAGGGAGATTGGCCCGAGCGGGCCATCCCCCGCGGGCTCTGGGTGGAGATGTCGAACCGCAGATATCGGTGGTCCGACAGGGTCTCCACCATCTCCACCCGCCAGTTCACGACGCGTGTGGCTAGCACAGGGGTGGCGAACGACACGTCCACCACTGACCCTCCCTGTTGCCGCACACACGTGTGAACATCCCCCCTGTTCAGGAGGGACACGCCGCACGAAGCCGCCCAAAATTCGACGGCGCGCCCCCGGACGTTACAGGACGCCGCTGGGTTGCCCCAGGCCACCGACTTGGCGTTCAGGTCACCACACACAATGACCTGACGTGGCGCCGCCCTCCCGACGACTGCCGTAAGGACCTCGAGAAAATTCTCGAAGTCCCTTAGAGGGCGGTTTGGGGAGAAATAGACCCCGACCAGGGCTATTTCTCCCCACGCGGCGGCCACGTATCCCGGACCCCTCTCTAAGAACGAGAGGGGAGGGGAGTCCGTGGCAGGCCGCGACACCAACGCCACCAAGCCGTCCCGATCACCCAGCCAACGGCCAGGTATCGAGTACGGCTCGGCGACCACCGCCACGTCCACCAACCACTCGGCCACAGTCTGCATCAGCAGATCCTGTGCCGCTCTGCAGTGGTTGGTGTTCGCCTGGAGGATGCGATGTTCGACTCTACCCATTAGTCGGTCATCGCACCCCCCTCCTCCACAGCCGCTGAGGTCCCAGCCACTGGGACGGCGGTGGCAGCGACAGGCCGGGTCGGCGCCTGTTCCTTGCCCTTCTTAAGGGGAGGACTGCAATTCCTCCCCTTCATAATGTGGCCCGCTGGGCGGCCACTGGCGGCGCATACCGCGCAGTGCGGTGCGGCGGCCTTGCAGGAGGCGGCTTTGTGCCCCTCCTTGCCGCAGCGGTAGCAGCTGTCCGTCCTGTCAATGCTGGACGGACAGAGGGCTCGGGTGTGACCGATGCCGAAGCACCGGTAACACCGCAGAGGCTGGTCCTCAAGGGCCCGGACCACCGCCGAGCTGAACCCGACGGCGAGCCGTCCCTTCTCGAGGACGGCTTTGGCAGCGGCAACTGGGCACTCCAGGCGAATCGTGCCCATGCCGCCGCGCCCGGGCCTGATGCCCCCGCCCTGCACCGCTGCGACTTCGCAGCCCCCAATGGCTGCGATCGCTGCCACCACCTCCTCCCTGGTGACGGAGTCATCCAGGTCCGTCACCTCGATGGCCGCCGACTTCACCGGCCTGGCCACCTTCGCCACGTCCGCAATGACCTCTCGCAGCTTAGCTGCGAAGAGGTCGGCGTGTTTCCCGCCCTCAGCACCGGGGAACTCGAAGATACGAGCCCCAGCCTGTGTCCGGCGGCACGAGACTTTGCCGATCCCCAGTTTGGTTGGATCGGCATTGGCACGCGCCCGCAACATTACGGACGCGTATGTCTCGCCCCGCTCCGCAGCCTCCGCGGTGAGCGTCATCACGACGGCTGCGGTTTTGGGAGGAACCAGGTTCCTCTTGGCACCGGCTGGGGGGGAACTCTTCCCTTTCCCCTTTCCCGTGCCAGTCGACTGACCAGCAGGGGTGGTGGTGGGGACGGCTGGGGCTGGAGGGGTGCTCTTCCCCTTCCCCTTCCCTTTCCCTTTGCCAGTCGGCTGCGACTGACTGGGAGTGGTGGTGGCGGGAACGGCAGGGACGACAGCTGCCGTCCTTTTGCCCTTGCCCTTCCCCTTACCGACCACCTTCGTCCAGCCCTGCTGGTTGGTCGGGGTGCTGGAAGGCAGAAGGGCGTCCTCCCTTTGGGAGGTAGGCACCGGCTCCTCTCGCCTCCTGTCCGCCGCAAGCGGCGGTCGGAGGCGTTTCTCCGGCAGTAGCCGGTCCTCGATGCCCGCTAGGCAGGCTCTGACAAAATCCCTCTGCTCCCCCATAGCCCTGCGGAGGATTTCCTCAAGGCCGGAGGAGGGAGCGAGGCCCTCTGCCGCAGGTCTGGGCTCGGATGGCCGGGCCGTGGCTTCAGCCAGCTTCATGTGCAGCTGGCTGACCTCCGACTGCAGGCGATCTACCTTCGCCTGCAGTTGCCGCGTTTCGTCGCTGGCCTTGCGGTCCACCAGCTCCGCGATGATACAACGCATGCTGGCGGCCCGGCATCTGAGGGACTTCTGGAAAGTCCCCTTCAGATGCGAGGACTTGGCGGCGACCTCCACGATCGCCTCCTCGTCCTCCAAGGCCATCTTCTCCAATTCGGCCAGGGAGTGGTCCGCGTACAGGACGCGGGACGCACCGTACTCGGCCTTGGCACGAGCGACACGCGCCCGCTCCTCCCTAGCCGCCACCTGCTCCTCCAGGTCTTGTTGGAGCCGCTCCCGCCTGGTTAGGTCCAGCTCGCGCTGGGCGTCCGCCAAACCCACCTCGTGGGTGTCTGCCACTGTTGTGGGCTTCTTCGCCTTCACCTTCTTTTTAGGCTCCTTCGCCGAGCCTGAGCCCGAGGAGCCATCGGACACGACCTTAAGAAAGGTCCTCTTCCTCGATGCCGATCGGGATCGAGGATCGACCACAATCGAACCCGCATCCGATGTAATGGACTCAATGTCGGAGTCCGACATGTCGCCCACACTCCCGCCGTAGAAGGCTCTGCCTTCCTCCGACGCTTCAGCGTCGCGTTGGCCCTGAGAAGGGCCTTTTGGTTGGCCCTGAGAAGGGCCTTTGGGTTGGCCCTGAGAAGGGCCTTTGGGTTGGCCCTGAGAAGGGCCTTTTTTGGCAAAATGCCCGAGAGCATCCCGCAATGGTTTCGGCATTCCGATCAAAGCAAATTTCGTAACACACAAGGCAGTTGATTGTTACGATGCACAGTGCACTTTAGCCGTACCCAGTCTGCCACTCCGTTACGGTGGTCAGAACTGGGACGTTTCCGGGGAACGCGACGTGGACGCAAGCACTGTGGGGTGGTTCCCCCTCCCCAACCTAACCTAACCTAACCTAACCTAACCTAACCAGTTGCGCTCGAAACCGCGTGGAGAACAGCACGAAATTGACACGCTCCGCGGTAGAAAATTCATAAAAGTGGCAAAAAAAAAAAAAAAAAAAAACGAGATAGAACCTTGGTGAAAGTGCTAAAATACTCGCTAGTTATATGTGCACCCAGTGAAGTGATAACATACATCCAGACGTGCTCCCCTGAAGTAGGGTGGGCCCATTCAGCCAGCAGTGAGTACAAAAAATCTTGTTTTTTGGGTGGCGCTCGGAATTTTGATCGGCGACCCAAACTTTTTAAAACAGATTTTGATAGGCCTTAGGGGTGCCCATCCCCCTACCAAGTTTGCCTTCCATCGGACTAAAACTGACCGAGATATAACGAAAAATCAAAAGTTGTTTACTCGACCAACTTGGAAACGGGAAGAGTCCCGAAAATTCCACACACGGATCCCGATTCTACCCCAGACCGCATAAAGCACCTACATACCAAAAGTTTCAAAAACCACCCCGAAACACGGAAACCACACTTTTTGCGGCTTTTAGCGAAACTCAAGGGAGTTTCGGCCCGATTTTGACCCACTTCTCATCGAGGAAGCTACCCTTATTGACACGCTATCAAATAGCCCATCTCAAGACGAAAATAAAACAGTTTGAACTATATTTTTTGGACGATAAATTTTAGAGATAAGTTAAGTTAAGTCAAATAGTGTAACCGCAAATATAACTTGGTCCAATTTACGTAATTTAAAAATTTTTCCAAGTGTTTTTTAGTTTTATATTTTTACATTGTTTTAATTAAAATTGGACCGGAAGGGGATAAAAGTAATTATTACATGTGCAAAGAAATAATTGTAAGTAAAAAACGAGCGTAACAACCAAAAAACCAATACCCCCCCTTTTTTGAGAGAACTCAGGGTACAAACCAAATTTCAAAAGTATTTCTGAAGGAACAGTTCTAGAGAATTAGTGGCCATAATCTGCACATAGAAAAATAAACTTTAAACAAAAATACAACCCTTAAATTCCCAAAACAAAATTTTTAAATTCTTTATAAACTTCAGCAATTTTTTAAAAATACTTCTATATAAAAATTTGCAAATATTTAAAAGCCAAAATTACTTAAATTATAGACAATTCAACATATATTTTTCCTTGCAAAATTCCCCCATAAATAAAGACGCAGGGGTGATTTAGGTAGTTGTTGGTAAACCACCCCCTAAACTCAGAAATACTTTTGAACCCTAAAGAGGGGTTTTCTGAAAACCAAATTCTTGTCACCGATTGAGGCACTACGGAACAAAATTTTAAGGGCGGAGATAGCGCACTACCCCTAGTAGTTTGGGAGATACGGGGATTTTTCTGAGTGAAGGGCCGGCGACAAAACCGCACCAAAGCTTGTAATCCCTATATCTCCGAAACTAGGGGTCGTAGCTCAAATTTGACAAAATTTTCCTGGTCCCCCCCCCCTGACCCCCTCCCACGGTTTGGACGTAAGCCAAACCCTTTGGACCTATACGCTTCTTTTGAGCTGAATTTCATCCCCCTACCCCTAAGTTGAAATAAAAACCATAAAAAATTCATAAAAATTCAAAATTCCGCAGTATAGGCCAAAAACCTACTTAATATACAGTAAAATAAATTCACCAACCCTTGTCAAAATTTTCAACCCCAAAACCACCCCTTTTAAAAAATTTTCTAATATAGCTATTTGGAAAGTGGGGAGGGAAAACCGGCAAAAAATTGAGAAATACGGAGGAAACCCCAGCTCCTGCGACCAAAACTGACTGAGTTGTGGAAGAAAGAAAATCCCCGCGGCCATTTTGTCCGCCATCTTGGAAATATTCAAACACCCATAACTCCAGTTTAAGGGGTCGCAGAAGGGTGGGACTTTTTTCACAGATACAAGCATCTGCAGCTCTACGAGCAGAGATATAGAGATCGACTCTAGGTAGAGCACGAAAAAAAAAAAAATTTTTTGTAACACACTTTTTATACATTGTTTTATTTATTAAATTAGATAGTTGATACCAGACTCTCCGACAGCGAACTCTATATTTCTGTTTTCTGTTCCCCTATAGAAAGATAATCTGTTGTACCATTAGATTTAAGTGACTAGGGTATCCTATTGGAACCTAGTTTTAGCTATTAAGACTATCTATTGGTGACCCATTGTCTTAGTGGGCATTATAGTGACAAGACGGCCTCTTTTGAGGAACCTAGAAATAAGTTATTGTTGTTTTTGACTACGGTATCCTATTGGAACCTAGCTTAGTTGTAATTTTATACATTGTTTGTTGGTATTGTGTGTGACGCCTTCTATTGAGGGAAATTATTTATATTTGTTGACTTTCGTCCACTTACTTCCCCAAACCGAAAGATGGCAACAGCCCGGACCCCACCTAAAATAACCAGGGAAGGGACGGAGACCAAAAAACGAAACCCTAAGTACAGGAAACCAATAGCGAAATACAGTGAAGATGCGAGAGGCGAAAGCAGACTTCCACGCCACACGACATTGGACGATACGTTGGACAAATTCGATGACCTCACTGATGATTGCCATTACGAATATGAGGAAGCCTTTCTAGCCTTACATCGGGCAGGAAATATTAAGACAGAAATCAGGGAGCTCATCGAAGACAACCTAGACAAGTTATATATACGGTATGTTGATTGTGTCCTGTGGATGGAGGAGACACAGCGTACAGTCAAAATGCTCCAGAAGCAGGGGGAAGACATAGGGGAAAGGTTGGATATCATGATTGAGGCGAATGGAGGAGTGGCCGAAAGGGAATCAGTAACAATGATGCGGGAGGTGCTGGGGGAGCTGAGAGAAGGCAGAAGAGAAGCGGCAGAGCATGCGCAATCCACGCGCACACTTCTGGAAAAGTTCCAGACGATGCCACTCTCCGCTCCCACAGCCCCACCCGTAGAAAAAATGTCGTATGCAGGGGTCGTGGCGGCGAAGGGGTCTAACAACCTTAAATCGCTCCACTCTATTATCGTGTCGTCAGAGGACGAGATGGACACGAGCGACGCGATAATAGAAAAAATTAGGAGTACAGTGGCCGCAAGGGACACCGGGATGAGGGTGGACCGCGTCAGGAAGGCGAAAAACGCCAAAGTCATCATTGGCTGCCACGTAAAGGAGGATATCCAGCATGTGGCGGACAAGCTGAGGCGGTCCACAACCACCCTAAAGGTGGAAGAGGCGGTCAACAGAAACCCCTTGGTCGCCCTGACCAATGTTTTAAAATATAATACGGACGAGGACATAGTCAGGTCCATCAAAACTCAAAATACACACCTACTAGGCGACCTTAATGAGGAGGAGGTCACCGTCGTGGTGAGGTACAAAAAGAGGGCACGAAACCCACACGAACACCATGTGGTGCTCGAGGTGTCCCCCCCCGTGTGGAAGCGATTGGTCGGGGCGGGAAAGGCGCATGTCGACCTGCAGCGGGTACGGGTCTATGACCAGTCCCCGCTGACACAGTGCACAAGGTGCCTCCGCTATGGCCACGGTCGAAAGCAATGCACGGAGGAAACAGACAGATGCTCTCACTGCGGCGGTGACCACATACGGTCGGAGTGCGAGGAATGGCAAAGAGGGCAAAAGCCAAGCTGTCCAAATTGCAAAACGGCCGGAAATGAGGATGTGGGGCACGGCGCATTCAGTGAGGACTGCCCGGTGCGTCGGAAGTGGGACGCCTTAGCTAGAGCGAGCGTGGCGTACTCCTGACGCTTAGCCGGAACGGTGTTGGCTGGATGCGCTGTGCGCCAACTTACGACAAACACTACGGGGGGATGGATCGCCAGCACCTACAAGCTGACCTATTATAATAATAAAATTAGTTGTAAGAACGCCGAAGACAAAAAGCGGTCCATCCTGGCGAGTGCGGGCCGCAACAACTTGGAAAAAGCGACACACGTAATGGTGGATCTGACTGTGCCCCAAAAGTATCCCACAATAATCTATATAATGAAACCTGGACCAACCCCTACAAAATCAATCAGAAATCTTTATAAAACATGTGAGAGTATTGCTAGGGCAATAAGGTATTGTAACAATTAAAATTGTAAGGCAAATTTTTGAAAAATTGGCCAACAATTAAGAACTAGTTATCGCCCATATGTATGTATGTATGTGTAAGTGCATGTAAGTGTCTATATGTACATATATATATGTGTGTGTATGTGCACAAATGTGTGTGTGTATCTATGTGCATATAAATACTTATAGTGTCAGGATTGCGAAAGATATGTTAAAAGAGATAGTTGTAAGAATATATATTGTGATAATATATAGAAATTACAAAGGAAAGCGTAATAGAATGGTATATGTAAAAGTATATGTATAAAAACAATAACCACATTATCAATGTACAACTAGAATATATAATATGTATAATGAATGATATATGTAAAAGAATATGTAAAATAACAATATAATTATAACTATAACATATAATTTGTATAATGAAAGGTATAAGAATATCTAGAATAATAATAAACACACTACAATAACAATGTACAACTAGAATATATAATATGTATTAAGGAAAGAGATGGAAAAAAAAAAAAAAAAAAAAAAAAAAAAAAAAAAAAAGAGGAAAGTAAAACAGAAGGAAAACAAAAAAGAGGAATGATGAAAAGAATATAAAAATAATATATATCCCATATATTTATTAAGCATATAAGATAAGTTTATAAAAGTTAGTACGTAAATAATAGTTATGTGTTAAGTATATAATAATGTTAAGTACAGACAACCAGAGTGCCCTAGCAATACCAAACAAAATATCACTATGAGTTAACAGTAAATTCGCCAGTATATATAAACCATATATACACAAATATGACTTTATACATATTTGGTAATTTAAAGCAAAAACAAAAAATCGAACAAAACACAACTTACTCTTAAAATACTAATAAACAATACGCAAAAATTTACCACAACATAAATCAAACAAACCAAATAAGCTGAAATAAAATCATATGCATCAACGAAAATAAACATTTATTTCACTAGTATATATATAGCTATATACACACAAATATGATGTTATACATATTTGGTAACATATAAAAGCAACCATAAAATTGAGCTAAAATAAAACCTATCACCAAAGCAATATAAACAAAAATAGAGTATTAATAAAATATGAGTTTTCAAACAAACTAAACAAGAACAAGTATTAAAGCCGTTGGTCCAGGCAGGAAAATACAAAACATACCATAAAATAAATATATAAATCAAAAACAATATATATCAAGATACAGCAAATATAAAATGAAATGGTTAACCCACACAATAAGCGCAAAATAGAAAAACAATATAAACAAAAAATTAATAACAAAATGTTCAAATAAGGATATAAATCAATCAATCTATCAATTGCTAAAAATAATTCAATAAAGCTGTTGGCTCAGACAAAACTATAAAAGAAATAAATATATTAAATTAAAGTGAATCACAAATATATACAACGAATTAAGAATAGGTAAGCCACAAGGAAGTATAAATCATAATAACATAAATAGGAACTACACTTCCAATATACTTACAAATAAAACATATAGCCAATATAAGAATATAAATATAACAGTGTAAAATAACCAGACAAAAAATTTCAAAGTAATAAGACAAAACAACACTGCCAAATCTCACAAAAGCCTAATATAAATAGATATAAAATAACAACTTAACTAATAAACAAAAGACCAAAATAAATAAATGAAAAAACCTAAAAAAGGTGTCGGCTTAAAGCTGATGTGCCAACAGCTTCTTCCCAACAAAGTGGAAGAAATCCAAAAAAAATAAAAAAAACCTAACCTAACCTAACCTAACCTTTTTTTTTTTTTTTTTTTTTTTTGTTTGCGCTGGGAAAAAATGCGTTACGCATACCCGCCCATTGGGGGATGGGCGGGTTATGTGGGACTCTCCGGCTAGTCCGGCCTACCCACGGTTACCTCTCTTTCCGTCTGGTGCAGGTGTTGTCCGGGCATGGCTGCTTCGGAACGCACCTGCATCGGATCCAGAGGGAGGAAACCCCGGCGTGCCACGACTGTGGAGCCGCGGAGGACACGGCGCAGCACACCCTCGAGGTGTGCCCAGCCTGGGCTGAGCTGCGCCGTGCCCTGACAGATGTGGTCGGAATGGACCTCTCACTTCCCAGTGTGGTGAACTCCATGCTGGGGAGTGAGGAGGCTTGGGCGGCGGTTGCCTCCTTTTGCGAGGATGTTATGTCGCAAAAGGAGGCGGCGGAGCGCGCGCGGGAGGATGATCCTCTCGCGCCGCCGCTCCGCAGGCGAAGAAGGGGTGGGAGACGGCGGTTGTACGATCGTCGCCTCCCTCCTTCTGGTGGTGATTAGCGGGCGACAGGCGCGGGGGCGCCTTCGCTCGCATTGCACTGATCACCACCCTCGTCGGGCGGGAACGGCCGAGCACTCACGGTCGTTCCCGGGCCTCTCCACTTTGGGAGGGGCGTGCGGGCCCCGCTATAAAGGCGGGCGGTCGTCGGTGGGGGACTGGACGTAAAGGCTGTGCCGGTTTCCCAGTCCTCCTCCACAAAGACGATGCGGGAGTGCCGCTGGGTTATTTTAGTGGGTATGCCGGAGTAGCCGGAGAGTCCCACATAACCCGTCCATCCCCCAATGGGCGGGTATGCGTAACGCATTTTTTCCCAGCGCAAACAAAAAAAAAAAAAAAAAAAAAAGGTTAGGTTGCCACCTTTGGACGCCGGACGCTGGATGCGCTCGGTCCAGTCCTACGAGACTGGCTCGAGCGCCCCCACGGTTTCCTCTCGTTCCGTCTGGTGCAGGTGTTATCCGGGCATGGCTGCTTCGGAACGCACCTGCATCGGATCCAGAGGGAGGAAACCCCGGCGTGCCACGACTGTGGAGCCGCGGAGGACACGGCGCAGCACACCCTCGAGGTGTGCCCAGCCTGGGCCGAGCGCGTCCAGCGTCCGGCGTCCAAATGTGGCGGAGGCGAGGTCCCGTGTCCAGTGTAGGACGATTGCGTCCCTCGCCTCCCGCCGCACGGCATCCCGCTCTTGCGCGGCGGGGCGCTCACCCAGCGCCCTACGCCGCGCCGCCCATTCGTACACTCTGGCGAGCACCCATGCCTCCAATTCCCAGGGAGGGGTGCCGGCCAGAGCGCACGCCGCCGCGAAGCCCACTGAGCGGTAGGCTCTCGCCACCCGCTGTGCAATGGCCCGTTGGGGCCTGCGGATGGCGGTTGCATTCTCCCTCCTGTGGAGGGAGTCCGCCCAGATGGGTGCCCCATACAGGGCCATACTCTTGAGGATGCCGGCATAGAGGCGCCGGCATCGCTCCTTGGGCCCTCCCAGGTTTGGGAGGAGCCATGAGAGGGCGTCCGCGGCTTTCAGCAGGCGCGTCGACAGCCCGCTAAAGTGCGGGCCGAAGCGCCACCTGCTGTCCAGCACGAGGCCCAGATACTTCATCTGGGCCCCGACCCCTATCCGGACGCCCTCCACCACAATGTGGGCGTCTGGAGGGCAGCGCTGCCGAGGCCCGTGAAAGAACACGGCCTCGGTCTTGTTCAGCGCCACCCTCAATCCAAGCTGGCGGATCCTACCTGCCACTAAGGATCCGCCAGCTGAGGCCAGACAGGCCGCCTCCCTAAAGTCCCTCCCCCGGGCAACGAGGAGAGTGTCATCCGCGTAGCAGATGACACTCGTGCCCTGGAGGAGGGTGCCGCGCAGCAGCCAATCGAATCCGATGTTCCACAAGAGAGGTCCTAGCACCGAACCCTGTGGAACACCGGACTCCGCGCCGTAGCGCCTGATCCTGGCCGTCCTGTCCGCCAGGAGGACCTCCCGGTCCTCCAGGTAGTTGGCCAGGATCACCCGCAGATATTGGGGCACTCCGTGGTACCGGAGTGCCTCCAATATGGTCGAGTGGGGCACGGAGTTGAACGCGTTGGCGATGTCGAACGACACCGCCAACACTCCGTCCCCAGCCTCGACCGCCTCCTGAACTTGGCCCCTGAGTAGGGCCACCGCGTCGACCGTCGAACGCCCCTGTCGAAACCCGAACTGGGCGTCCGACAGGTCTGGCCCTACCTCCCGCAAGTGGCTGTTAAGCCGGGTGGCGATGATCCCCTCGAACAGTTTACCGACCTCATCGAGCAGAACGATGGGCCGGTATGCCGAGGGGGAGTCCACCGGGCGTCCCTCCTTCCGGAGCAGGCAAAGCTGCCCCTCCTTCCAGATCTTCGGGAACCTCCCAGCCGTCAGGCACGCGCTGAAGAGGTCCCGAAACCTCTGCTCCATGAAGGACGCTGCGATGGCCACCACCCGTGCGGGGACGCCATCTGGTCCAGGGGCCGTCTTCTTCGCGCGGAGGGACAGAACCCCCGCGCGAAATTCCTCCGCCGACACTGGAGGCACCTCCTCCTCCGGCGAAGCCACCACCCCCCCCAGCGGGGGGTTCATCGTTGGTGGGGTGAAGTCGGTCCTGCGCGGAAACAGTGACCGAACCACCCCATCCAGCAACGCCGGCTCTAGGGTCTCCGCTAATGGGGGACCGTAAGGGCGCAGCTGGCTCCGCGCCTGCCTATACGGCCTCCCAAACGGATCCCTATCGAGGCCCTCCAGCATCTCGGCCTTTGCCGAGTCCTCGGCGGCGCACATTGCCGACTTGAGGACCGTCTTTGCCTCTAGGTAAGAGGCGTAGAGGCGGTCCTCCTCAGCCTGACATCGGTTAGTGCGCCGCCGACTCCGCGTGTAGGCCCTCCTGGCCTCCACGCACGCGGCCCGGAGCCCCGCCAGCTCCACCGTCCACCAATAAACGGCGCGACGGGGAGGCGGACGGCGAGACCGAGGCATGCTGGAGTTGCACACCTCGGTCAGGGACCCCCGCAGCCGAACCGCTGCGGCGTCCACGTCCGTGCCCTCCACAGGGGGCGAGAGCCAGTCCTCGAGGAACGCCGCCTCCTGAGCTGACTCCCGGTCCAGGCGGGTGAGAGCCCACCGCGGGAAGGGTGATTGGCCCGAGCGGGCCATCCCCCGCGGGCTCTGGGTGGAGATGTCGAACCGCACATATCGGTGGTCCGACAGGGTCTCCACCATCTCCACCCGCCAGTTCACGACGCGTGTGGCTAGCACAGGGGTGGCGAACGACACGTCCACCACTGACCCTCCCTGTTGCCGCACACACGTGTGAACATCCCCCCTGTTCAGGAGGGACACGCCGCACGAAGCCGCCCAAAATTCGACGGCGCGCCCCCGGACGTTACATGACGCCGCTGGGTTGCCCCAGGCCACCGCCTTGGCGTTCAGGTCGCCCAACACGACGACCTGACGTGGTGCCGCCCTCCCGACGACTGCCGTAAGGACTTCGAGAAAGTTCTCGAAGTCCCTTAGAGGGCGGTTTGGGGAGAAATAGACCCCGACCAGGGCTATTTCTCCCCACGCGGCGGCCACGTATCCCGGACCCCTCTCTAAAAGCGAGAGGGGAGGGGAGTCCGTGGCAGGCCGCGACACCAACGCCACCAAGCCGTCCCGGTCACCCAGCCAACGGCCAGGCACCGAGTACGGCTCGGCGACCACCGCCACGTCCACCAACCACTCGGCCACAGTCTGCATCAGCAGATCCTGGGCCGCTCTGCAGTGGTTGGTGTTCGCCTGGAGGATGCGATGTTCGACTCCCATTAATGGGACATCGCACTCTCCTCCTCCACAGCCGCCGAGGTCCCAGCAACTGGGGTGGCGGTGGCAGCGACAGGCCGGGTCGGCGCCTGAGTTTTGCCCTTCTTAAGGGGAGGACTGCAGTTCCTCCCCTTCATTATATGGCCCGCAGGGCGGCCACTGGCGGCACAAACTGCGCAGTGCGGCGCGGCGGCCATGCAGGAGGCGGACTTGTGGCCCTCCTTGCCGCAGCGGTAACAGCTGTGCGTCCTGTCGACAGTGGACGCACAGAGGGCTCTGGTGTGTCCGATGCCGAAGCACCGGTAACACCTCAGAGGCTGGTCCTCCAGTGCCCGGACAGCACCCGAGCTAAAGCCGACCGCAAGCCGTCCCTTTTCGAGGACGGCTTTGGCAGCGGCGACTGGGCACTCTAGGCGAATAGTGCCCATGCCGCCACGCCCGGGCCTGATGCCCCCGCCCTGCACCGCTGCGACTGCGCAGCCACCTATGGCTGCGATCGCCGCCACCACCTCCTCCTTGGTGACGGAGTCGTCCAGATCCGTCACCTCGATGGCCACCGACTTCACCGGCCTGGCCACCTTCGCCGAGTCTGCGATGACCTCTTGCAGCTTAGCTGCGAAGAGGTCCGCGTTTTTGCCGCCCTCCGCACCAGGGAACTCAAAAATTCGAGCCCCAGCCTGGGTCTTGCGGCATGAGACTTTGCCGATCCCCAGTTTGGTGGGATCGGCAGTGGCACGCGCCCGCACCAACATGGACGCGTACGTCTCACCCCGCTCCGCGGCCTCTGCGGTGAGCGTCACCACGACGGCCGCGGTCTTGGGAGGAACTAAGTTCCTCCTGACACCGGCTGGGGCGGAGCTCTTGCCCTGTCCCTTTCCCTTGTCGGCCGACTGCGACTGACCGGCAGGGGTGGTGGCGGAGACGGCTGGGGCTGGGGGGGTGCTCTTCCCCTTCCCTTTGCCTTTCCCCTTCCCTTTGCCAGTCGGCTGCGACTGGCTGGGAGTGGTGGTGGCGGGGACGGCAGGGACGACTGCTGCCGTCCTTTTGCCCTTGCCCTTTCCCTTACCGACCACCTTCGTCCAGCCCTGCTGGTTGGTCGGGGTGGTCGAAGGTAGAAGGGCGTCCTCCGTCTGGGAGGTAGGCACCGGCTCCTGTCGCCTCTTGTCCGCCGCAAGTGGCGGTCGGAGGCGTTTCTCCGGCAGTAACCGGTCCTCGATGCCCGCTAAGCAGGCCCTCACAAAATCCCTCTGCTCCCCCATAGCCCTGCGGAGGATTTCCTCAAGGCCAGAGGACGGAGCGAGGCCTGTCGCCCGCTAATCACCACCAGAAGGAGGGAGGCGACGATCGTACAACCGCCGTCTCCCACCCCTTCTTCGCCTGCGGAGCGGCGGCGCGAGTGGATCATCCTCCCGCGCGCGCTCCGCCGCCTCCTTTTGCGACATGACATCCTCGCAAAAGGAGGCAACCGCCGCCCAAGCCTCCTCACTCCCCAGCATGGAGTTCACCACACTGGGAAGTGAGAGGTCCAGCCCAACGACAGTATTCAGGGCACGGCGCAGCTCAGCCCAGGCTGGGCATACCTCGAGGGTGTGCTGCGCCGTGTCCTCCGCGGCTCCACACTCGTGGCACGCCGGGGTTTCCTCCCTCTGAATCCGATGCAGGTGCGTTCCGAAGCAGCCATGCCCGGACAACACCTGCACCAGACGGAACGAGAGGAAACCGTGGGGCCGCTCGAGCCAGTCCCGTAGGACTGGACCGAGGGCGTCCAGCGTCCGGCGTCCAAAGGTGGCGGAGGCGAGGTCCCGTGCCCAGTGCAGGACGATGGCGTCCCTCGCCTCCCGCCGCACGGCATCCCGCTCTTGCGCGGCGGGGCGCTCACCCAGCGCCCTACGCCGCGCCGCCCATTCGTACACTCTGGCGAGCACCCATGCCTCCAATTCCCAGGGAGGGGTGCCGGCCAGAGCGCACGCCGCCGCAAAGCCCACTGAGCGGTAGGCCCTCGCCACCCGCTGTGCAATGGCCCGTTGGGGCCTGCGGATGGCGGTTGCATTCTCCCTCCTGTGGAGGGAGTCCGCCCAGATGGGTGCCCCATATAGGGCCATGCTCTTGAGGATGCCGGCATAGAGGCGCCGGCATCGCTCCTTGGGCCCTCCCAGGTTTGGGAGGAGCCATGAGAGGGCGTCCGCGGCTTTCAGCAGGCGCGTCGACAGCCCGCTAAAGTGCGGGCCGAAGCGCCACCTGCTGTCCAGCACGAGGCCCAGATACTTCATCTGGGCCCCGACCCCTATCCGGACGCCCTCCACCACGATGTGGGCGTCAGAAGGGCAGCGCTGCCGAGGCCCGTGAAAGAACACGGCCTCGGTCTTGTTCAGCGCCACCCTCAATCCAAGCTGGCGGATCCTACCTGCCACTAAGGATCCGCCAGCCGAGGCCAGACAGACCGCCTCTCCAAATTCCCTCCCCCGGGCAACGAGGAGAGTGTCATCCGCGTAGCAGATGACACTCGTGCCCTGGAGGAGGGTGCCCCGCAGGAGCCAGTCAAATCCGATGTTCCACAGGAGGGGCCCCAGCACCGAACCCTGTGGAACACCGGACTCCACTCCATAGCGCCTGATCCTGGCCGCCTTGTCCACCATAAGGACCTCTCGGTCCTCCAGGTAGCTGGCCAGGATCGCCCGCAGATATTGGGGCACTCCGTAGTATCGGAGTGCCTCCAATATGGTCGAGTGGGGCACGGAGTTGAAGGCGTTGGCGATGTCGAACGACACCGCCAACACTCCGTCCCCAGCCTCGACCGCCTCCCGCACTTGGCCCCTGAGTAGGGCCAACGCGTCGACCGTCGAACGCCCTTGTCGGAACCCGAACTGGGCGTCCGACAGGTCCGGCCCTACCTCCCGCAGCTGACTATTAAGCCGGGTGGCGATGATCCCCTCGAACAGTTTACCGACCTCATCGAGTAAAACGATGGGCCGGTATGCCGAGGGGGAGTCCACCGGGCGTCCCTCCTTGCGGAGAAGGCACAGCTTGCCTTCTTTCCATAGCTTCGGGAACCTCCCAGCCGTCAAGCACGCGCTGAAGAGGTCCCGAAGCCTTTCCTCCATTAGGGACGCCGCGATGGCCACCACCCGTGCGGGGACGCCGTCCGGTCCAGGGGCCGTCTTCTTCGCGCGGAGGGGCAGAACCCCCGCGCGAAGTTCCTCCACCGACACTGGAGGCACCTCCTCCTCCGGCGAAGCCACCACCCCCCCCAGCGGGGGGTTCATCGTTGGAGGGGTGAATTCAGTCCTGCGCGGAAACAGTGACCGAACCACCCCATCCAGCAACGCCGGCTCTAGGGTCTCCGTTATTGGGGGACCATATGGACGCAGCTGGCTCTGCGCCAGCTTGTATGGTCTCCCAAACGGATCCCTGTCGAGGCCCTCCAGCATCTCGGCCTTTGCCGAGTCCTCGGCGGCGCACATTGCCGACTTGAGGACCGTCTTTGCCTCTACGTAAGAGGCGTAGAGGCGGTCCTCCTCGGCCTGACATCGGCTGGTGCGCCGCCGACTCCGCGTGTAGGCCCTCCTGGCCTCCACGCACGCGGCCCGGAGCGCCGCCAGCTCCCCCGTCCACCAATAAACGGCGCGACGGGGAGGCGGACGGCGAGACCGAGGCATGCTGGAATTGCACACCTCGGTCAGGGACCTCCGCAGCTGGACCGCTGCGGCGTCCACGTCCGTCACCTCCACAGGGGGCGAGAGCCAGTCCTCGAGGAACGCTGCCTCCAGGGCTGCCTCCCGGTCCAGGCGGGTGAGAGCCCACCGCGGGAAGGGAGATTGGCCCGAGCGGGCCATCCCCCGCGGGCTCTGGGTGGAGATGTCGAACCGCACATATCGGTGGTCCGACAGAGTCTCCACCATCTCCACCCGCCAGTTCACGACGCGTGTGGCTAGCACAGGGGTGGCGAACGACACGTCCACCACTGACCCTCCCTGTTGCCGCACACACGTGTGAACATCCCCCCTGTTCAGGAGGGACACGCCGCACGAAGCCGACCAAAATTCGACGGCGCGTCCCCGGACGTTGCAGGACGCCGCTGGGTTGCCCCAGGCCACCGACTTGGCGTTCAGGTCGCCTAACACCATTACCTGGCGTGGCGCCGCCCTCCCGACGACTGCCGTAAGGACCTCGAGAAAATTCTCGAAGTCCCTTAGAGGGCGGTTTGGGGAGAAATAGACCCCGACCAGGGCTATTTCTCCCCACGCGGCGGCCACGTATCCCGGACCCCTCTCTAAAAGCGAGAGGGGAGGGGAGTCCGAGGCAGGCCGCGACACCAACGCCACCAAGCCGTCTCGATCACCCAGCCAACGGCCAGGTACCGAGTACGGCTCGGCGACCACCGCCACGTCCACCAACCACTCGGCCACAGACTGCATCAGCAAATCCTGTGCCGCTCTGCAGTGGTTGGTGTTCGCCTGGAGGATGCGATGCTCAACTCTACCCATTAATTGGACATCGCACCCTCCTCCTCCACAGCCGCCGAGGTCCCAGCCACTGGGAAGGCGGTGGCAGTTACAGGCCGGGTCGGCGCCTGTATTTTGCCCTTCTTAAGGGGAGGACTGCAGTTCCTCCCCTTCATAATATGTCCCGCAGGGCGGCCACTAGCGGCACATACCGCACAGTGCGGTGCGGCGGCCTTGCAGGAGGCGGATTTATGCCCCTCCTTGCCGCAGCGGTAGCAGCTGTCCGTCCTATCTACGCTGGACGGACAGAGGGCTCGGGTGTGGCCGATTCCGAAGCACTTGTAGCACCGCAGTGGCTGGTCCTCAAGTGCCCGGACCGCCGCCGAGCTGAAGCCGACGGCGAGCCGTCCCTTTTCGAGGACGGCTTTGGCAGCGGCGACTGGGCACTCCAGGCGAATGGTGCCCATGCCGCCGCGCCCGGGCCTGATGCCCCCGCCCTGTACCGCTGCGACTGCGCAGCCCCCTATGGCTACGATTGCTGCCACCACCTCCTCCTTGGTGACGGAGTCATCCAGGTCCGTCACCTCGATGGCCGCCGACTTCACCGGCCTGGCCACCTTCGCCACGTCCGCGATGACCTCCTGCAGCTTTGCTGCGAAGAGGTCCGCGTTTTTACCACCCTCGGCACCTGGGAACTCGAAAATACGAGCCCCAGCCTGTGTCCGGCGGCATGAGACTTTGCCGATCCCCAGTTTGGTGGGATCGGCAGTGGCACGCGCCCGCACCAACATGGACGCGTACGTCTCACCCCGCTCCGCGGCCTTCGCGGTGAGTGTCACCACGACGGCCGCGGTCTTTGGAGGAACAAGGTTCCTCTTGGCACCGGCTGGGGGGGAAGAAGTCTTCCCTTTCCCCTTTCCCTTGCCAGTCGACTGACCAGCAGGGGTGGTGGCGGAGGCGGCTGGGGCCGCGGGGGTGCTCTTCCCCCTCCCTTTTCCCCTACCAGTCGATTGCGACTGGCTAGGAGTGGTGGTGGCAGGGACGACAGCTGCCGTCTTTTTGCCTTTGCCCTTCCCCTTACCGACCACCTTCGTCCAGCCCTGCTGGTTGGTCGGGGTGGTGGAAGGGAGAAGGGCGTCCTCCCTCGAGGAGCTAGGCACCGGCTCCACTCGCCTTTTGTCCGCCGCAAGTGGCGGTCGGAGGCGTTTCTCCGGCAAGAGCCGGTCCTCAATGCCCGCTATGCAAGAGCGAACGAACGCCCTCTCTTCCGCCATCACCCTGCGGAGGACATCCTCGAGGCCGGGAGAGGAAACGAGGCCCTCTGCCGTAGGTTGGGGCTCGGCTTGGGATGGCCGGGCCGTGGCTTCAGCCAGCTTCAGGTGAAGCTGGCTCACCTCCGTCTGCAGGCGATCTACCTTCGCCTGCAGTTGCCGCGTTTCGTCGCTGGCCTTGCGGTCCACCAGCTCCGCGACGATGCCACGCATACTGGCGGCCCGGCATTTGAGGGACTTCTGGAACGTCCCCTTCAGATGCGAGGACTTGGCGGCCACCTCTACGATCGCCTCCTCGTCCTCCAAGGCCATCCTCTGTAATTCGGCCAGGGAGTGGTCCGAGTACAGCACGCGGGACGCACCGTACCCGGACTTAGCACGGGCGACGCGCGCCCGTTCCTCCTGGGCCGCAACCCGCTCCTCCAGCTCTTGCTGGAGCTGCTCCCGACGTGCCAGGTCCAACTCGCGTTGGGCGTCGGCCAAACCAACGTCGTGGGTGTCTGCCGCTTTTGTTGCCTTTTTAGCCTTCACCTTTCTTTTTGGCTCCTTCGCCGAACCCGACGCCGAGGAGCCATCCGACCCGTCCTTTAAAAAGGTCTTCCTTTTTCTGGACGCGGATCGCGATCGCGCATCCTCTACCACCATTGAATCGGCATCCGATTCAATGGACTCAATTTCGGAGTCCGATAAATCTTCCTCCCTCCCGCCGTAGAAGGCCCTGCCTTCCCCCGACGCTGATGCGTCGCGTTGGCCCTGAGAAGGGCCTTTTGGTTGGCCCTGAGAAGGGCCTTTGGGTTGGCCCTGAGAAGGGCCTTTGGGTTGGCCCTGAGAAGGGCCTTTGGGTTGGCCCTGAGAAGGGCCTTTGGGTTGGCCCTGAGAAGGGCCTTTTCTGATGAAATGCCCGAGGGCATCCCGCGCGGGTTTTGGCATGTCAAACAAAGCAATATCGTAGCATACAAGGCAATATGGTCGCTACGATGCACAGTGCACTTTAGCCGTACCCAGCCTGCCACTCCGTTACGGTGGTCAGGACTGGGACGTTTCCGGGGAACGCGACGTGGACGCAAGCACTGTGGGGTGGTTCCCCAACCTAACCTTTTTTTTTTTTTTTTTTTGTTTGCGCTGGGAAAAAATGCGTTACGCATACCCGCCCATTGGGGGATGGACGGGTTATGTGGGACTCTCCGGCTACTCCGGCATACCCACTAAAATAACCCAGCGGCACTCCCGCATCGTCTTTGTGGAGGAGGACTGGGAAACCGGCACAGCCTTTACGTCCAGTCCCCCACCGACGACCGCCCGCCTTTACAGCGGGGCCCGCACGCCCCTCCCTAAGTGGAGGGGCCCGGAAACGACCGTGAGTGCTCGGCCGTTCCCGCCCGACGTGGGTGGTGATTAGTGCAATGCGAGCGAAGGCGCCCCCGCGCCTGTCGCCCGCTAATCACCACCAGAAGGAGGGAGACGACGATCGTACAACCGCCGTCTCCCACCCCTTCTTCGCCTGCGGAGCGGCGGCGCGAGAGGATCATCCTCCCGCGCACGCTCCGCCGCCTCCTTTTGCGACATGACATTCTCGCAAAAGGAGGCAACCGCCGCCCAAGCCTCCTCATTCCCCAGCATGGAGTTCACCACACTGGGAAGTGAGAGGTCCATCCCGACCACATCTGTCAGGGCACGGCGCAGCTCAGCCCAGGCTGGGCACACCTCGAGGGTGTGCTGCGCCGTGTCCTCCGCGGCTCCACAGTCGTGGCACGCCGGGGTTTCCTCCCTCTGGATCCGATGCAGGTGCGTTCCGAAGCAGCCATGCCCGGACAACACCTGCACCAGACGGAAAGAGAGGAAACCGTGGGGGCGCTCGAGCCAGTCCCGCAGGACTGGACCGAGCGCGTCCAGCGTCCGGCGTCCAAAGGTGGCGGAGGCGAGGTCTCGTGTCCAGTGAAGGACGATTGCGTCCCTCGCCTCCCGCCGCACGGCCTCCCGCTCTTGCGCGGCGGGGCGCTCACCCAGCGCCCTACGCCGCGCCACCCATTCGTACACTCTGGCGAGCACCCATGCCTCCAATTCCCAGGGAGGGGTGCCGGCCAGAGCGCACGCCGCCGCGAAGCCCACTGAGCGGTAGGCTCTCGCCACCCGCTGTGCAATGGCCCGTTGGGGCCTGCGGATGGCGGTTGCATTCTCCCTCCTGTGGAGGGAGTCCGCCCAGATGGGTGCTCCATACAGGGCCATACTCTTGAGGATGCCGGCATAGAGGCGCCGGCATCGCTCCTTGGGCCCTCCCAGGTTTGGGAGGAGCCATGAGAGGGCGTCCGCGGCTTTCAGCAGGCGCGTCGACAGCCCGCTAAAGTGCGGGCCGAAGCGCCACCTGCTGTCCAGCACGAGGCCCAGATACTTCATCTGGGCCCCGACCCCTATCCGGACGCCCTCCACCACAATGTGGGCGTCTGGAGGGCAGCGCTGCCGAGGCCCGTGAAAGAACACGGCCTCGGTCTTGTTCAGCGCCACCCTCAATCCAAGCTGGCGGATCCTACCTGCCACTAAGGATCCGCCAGCTGAGGCCAGACAGGCCGCCTCCCTAAAGTCCCTCCCCCGGGCAACGAGGAGAGTGTCATCCGCGTAGCAGATGACACTCGTGCCCTGGAGGAGGGTG
The DNA here is from genome assembly GCA_951640165.1 of Pseudoips prasinana. Classification (NCBI taxonomy): domain Eukaryota; kingdom Metazoa; phylum Arthropoda; class Insecta; order Lepidoptera; family Nolidae; genus Pseudoips; species Pseudoips prasinana. The sequence continues at coordinate 43,643,461 of OX621235.1, read as the reverse complement.
CCGCGCAGCAGCCAATCGAATCCGATGTTCCACAAGAGAGGCCCTAGCACCGAACCCTGTGGAACACCGGACTCCGCGCCGTAGCGCCTGATCCTGGCCGTCCTGTCCGCCAGGAGGACCTCCCGGTCCTCCAGGTAGTTGGCCAGGATCACCCGCAGATATTGGGGCACTCCGTGGTACCGGAGTGCCTCCAATATGGTCGAGTGGGGCACGGAGTTGAACGCGTTGGCGATGTCGAACGACACCGCCAACACTCCGTCCCCAGCCTCGACCGCCTCCTGAACTTGGCCCCTGAGTAGGGCCACCGCGTCGACCGTCGAACGCCCCTGTCGAAACCCGAACTGGGCGTCCGACAGGTCTGGCCCTACCTCCCGCAAGTGGCTGTTAAGCCGGGTGGCGATGATCCCCTCGAACAGTTTACCGACCTCATCGAGCAGAACGATGGGCCGGTATGCCGAGGGGGAGTCCACCGGGCGTCCCTCCTTCCGGAGCAGGCAAAGCTGCCCCTCCTTCCAGATCTTCGGGAACCTCCCAGCCGTCAGGCACGCGCTGAAGAGGTCCCGAAACCTCTGCTCCATGAAGGACGCTGCGATGGCCACCACCCGTGCGGGGACGCCATCTGGTCCAGGGGCCGTCTTCTTCGCGCGGAGGGACAGAACCCCCGCGCGAAATTCCTCCGCCGACACTGGAGGCACCTCCTCCTCCGGCGAAGCCACCACCCCCCCCAGCGGGGGGTTCATCGTTGGTGGGGTGAAGTCGGTCCTGCGCGGAAACAGTGACCGAACCACCCCATCCAGCAACGCCGGCTCTAGGGTCTCCGCTAATGGGGGACCGTAAGGGCGCAGCTGGCTCCGCGCCTGCCTATACGGCCTCCCAAACGGATCCCTATCGAGGCCCTCCAGCATCTCGGCCTTTGCCGAGTCCTCGGCGGCGCACATTGCCGACTTGAGGACCGTCTTTGCCTCTAGGTAAGAGGCGTAGAGGCGGTCCTCCTCAGCCTGACATCGGTTAGTGCGCCGCCGACTCCGCGTGTAGGCCCTCCTGGCCTCCACGCACGCGGCCCGGAGCCCCGCCAGCTCCACCGTCCACCAATAAACGGCGCGACGGGGAGGCGGACGGCGAGACCGAGGCATGCTGGAGTTGCACACCTCGGTCAGGGACCCCCGCAGCCGAACCGCTGCGGCGTCCACGTCCGTGCCCTCCACAGGGGGCGAGAGCCAGTCCTCGAGGAACGCCGCCTCCTGGGCTGACTCCCGGTCCAGGCGGGTGAGAGCCCACCGCGGGAAGGGTGATTGGCCCGAGCGGGCCATCCCCCGCGGGCTCTGGGTGGAGATGTCGAACCGCACATATCGGTGGTCCGACAGGGTCTCCACCATCTCCACCCGCCAGTTCACGACGCGTGTGGCTAGCACAGGGGTGGCGAACGACACGTCCACCACTGACCCTCCCTGTTGCCGCACACACGTGTGAACATCCCCCCTGTTCAGGAGGGACACGCCGCACGAAGCCGCCCAAAATTCGACGGCGCGCCCCCGGACGTTACATGACGCCGCTGGGTTGCCCCAGGCCACCGCCTTGGCGTTCAGGTCGCCCAACACGACGACCTGACGTGGTGCCGCCCTCCCGACGACTGCCGTAAGGACTTCGAGAAAGTTCTCGAAGTCCCTTAGAGGGCGGTTTGGGGAGAAATAGACCCCGACCAGGGCTATTTCTCCCCACGCGGCGGCCACGTATCCCGGACCCCTCTCTAAAAGCGAGAGGGGAGGGGAGTCCGTGGCAGGCCGCGACACCAACGCCACCAAGCCGTCCCGGTCACCCAGCCAACGGCCAGGCACCGAGTACGGCTCGGCGACCACCGCCACGTCCACCAACCACTCGGCCACAGTCTGCATCAGCAGATCCTGGGCCGCTCTGCAGTGGTTGGTGTTCGCCTGGAGGATGCGATGTTCGACTCCCATTAATGGGACATCGCACTCTCCTCCTCCACAGCCGCCGAGGTCCCAGCAACTGGGGTGGCGGTGGCAGCGACAGGCCGGGTCGGCGCCTGAGTTTTGCCCTTCTTAAGGGGAGGACTGCAGTTCCTCCCCTTCATTATATGGCCCGCAGGGCGGCCACTGGCGGCACAAACTGCGCAGTGCGGCGCGGCGGCCATGCAGGAGGCGGACTTGTGGCCCTCCTTGCCGCAGCGGTAACAGCTGTGCGTCCTGTCGACAGTGGACGCACAGAGGGCTCTGGTGTGTCCGATGCCGAAGCACCGGTAACACCTCAGAGGCTGGTCCTCCAGTGCCCGGACAGCACCCGAGCTAAAGCCGACCGCAAGCCGTCCCTTTTCGAGGACGGCTTTGGCAGCGGCGACTGGGCACTCTAGGCGAATAGTGCCCATGCCGCCACGCCCGGGCCTGATGCCCCCGCCCTGCACCGCTGCGACTGCGCAGCCACCTATGGCTGCGATCGCCGCCACCACCTCCTCCTTGGTGACGGAGTCGTCCAGATCCGTCACCTCGATGGCCGCCGACTTCACCGGCCTGGCCACCTTCGCCGAGTCTGCGATGACCTCTTGCAGCTTAGCTGCGAAGAGGTCCGCGTTTTTGCCGCCCTCCGCACCAGGGAACTCAAAAATTCGAGCCCCAGCCTGGGTCTTGCGGCATGAGACTTTGCCGATCCCCAGTTTGGTGGGATCGGCAGTGGCACGCGCCCGCACCAACATGGACGCGTACGTCTCACCCCGCTCCGCGGCCTCTGCGGTGAGCGTCACCACGACGGCCGCGGTCTTGGGAGGAACTAAGTTCCTCCTGACACCGGCTGGGGCGGAGCTCTTGCCCTGTCCCTTTCCCTTGTCGGCCGACTGCGACTGACCGGCAGGGGTGGTGGCGGAGACGGCTGGGGCTGGGGGGGTGCTCTTCCCCTTCCCTTTGCCTTTCCCCTTCCCTTTGCCAGTCGGCTGCGACTGGCTGGGAGTGGTGGTGGCGGGGACGGCAGGGACGACTGCTGCCGTCCTTTTGCCCTTGCCCTTTCCCTTACCGACCACCTTCGTCCAGCCCTGCTGGTTGGTCGGGGTGGTCGAAGGTAGAAGGGCGTCCTCCGTCAGGGAGGTAGGCACCGGCTCCTGTCGCCTCTTGTCCGCCGCAAGTGGCGGTCGGAGGCGTTTCTCCGGCAGTAACCGGTCCTCGATGCCCGCTAAGCAGGCCCTCACAAAATCCCTCTGCTCCCCCATAGCCCTGCGGAGGATTTCCTCAAGGCCAGAGGACGGAGCGAGGCCCTCTGCCGCAGGCCTGGGCTCGGCTTGCGATGGCCGGGCCGTGGCTTCAGCCAGCTTTAAATGCAGCTGGCTGACCTCCAACTGCAGGCGATCCACTTTCGCCTGCAGTTGCCGCGATTCGTCGCTGGCCTTGCGGTTGACCAGCTCCGCGACGATGCCACGCATGCTGGCGGCCCGGCATTTGAGGGACTTTTGAAAAGTCCCTTTTAGGTGGGAGGACTTGGTGGCGACCTGGACGATTACCTCCTCGTCCTCCAATGCCATCCGCTCCAGTTCGGCAAGGGAGTGGTCCGCGTACAGAACGCGGGACGCTCCGTATCCTGATTTGGCACGGGCGGCGCGCGCCCGTTCCTCCCTGGCCGCTACCTGCTCCTCCAGGTCTTGTTGGAGCCGCTCCCGCTGAGCCAGGTCCAACTCCCGCTGGGCGTCTGCCAAACCCACGTCGTGGGTATCTGCTGTAATTGCCAACTTCTTGGCCTTGACCCGCTTTTTAGGCTCCTTCGCCGAGCCTGAGCCCGAGGACCCATCGGACACAACCTTGAGGAAGGTCCGCTTCCTCGATGCCGATCGCGATCGACAAACATCGAGCGCCATCGAATCACCATCCGACGCAATTGACTCAATGTCGGAGTCCGACATATCTCCCGCTCTCCCTCCGTAGAAGGCTCTGCCTTCCGACGCCGACGCGTCGTGTTGGCCCTGAGAAGGGCCTTTTGGTTGGCCCTGAGAAGGGCCTTTTGGTTGGCCCTGAGAAGGGCCTTTGGGTTGGCCCTGAGAAGGGCCTTGTTTCACGAAATGCCCGAGGGCATCCCGCGCAGGTTTATGCATTTTTGGCATAATCCGCAGTTTCGAAGCAATCCAGGCAATATAGTTCGCAACGAATCACAGTGCACTTTAGCCGTACCCAGTCTGCCACTCCGTTACGGTGGTCAGAACTGGGACGTTTCCAGGGAACACGACGAGGACGTAAGCACTGTGGGGTGGTTCCCCTCCCCAACCTAACCTTTTTTTTTTTTTTTTTTTTTGTTTGCGCTGGGAAAAAATGCGTTACGCATACCCGCCCATTGGGGGATGGACGGGTTATGTGGGACTCTCCGGCTATTCCGGCATACCCACTAAAATAACCCAGCGGCACTCCCGCTTCGTCTATTTGGAGGAGGACTGGGAAACCGGCACAGCCTTTACGTCCAGTCCCCCACCGACGACCGCCCGCCTTTACAGCGGGGCCCGCACGCCCCTCCCTTAGTGGAGGGGCCCGGGAACGACCGTGAGTGCTCGGCCGTTCCCGCCCGACGAGGGTGGTGATTGGTGCAATGCGAGCGAAGGCGCCCCCGCGCCTGTCGCCCGCTAATCACCACCAGAAGGAGGGAGGCGACGATCGTACAACCGCCGTCTCCCACCCCTTCTCCGCCTGCGGAGGGGCGGCGCGAGAGGATCATCCTCCCGCGCGCGCTCCGCCGCCTCCTTTTGCGACATGACATTCTCGCAAAAGGAGGCAACCGCCGCCCAAGCCTCCTCACTCCCCAGCATGGAGTTCACCACACCGGGAAGTGAGAGGTCTAACCCGACTGCATCGGTCAGGGCACGGCGCATCTCAGCCCAGGCTGGGCACACCTCGAGGGTGTGCTGCGCCGTGTCCTCCGCGGCTCCACACTCGTGGCACGCCGGGGTTTCCTCCCTCTGGATCCGATGCAGGTGCGTTCCGAAGCAGCCATGCCCGGATAACACCTGCACCAGACGGAACGAGAGGAAACCGTGGGGACGCTCGAGCCAGTCCCGCAGGGCTGGACCGAGCGCGTCCAACGTCCGGCGTCCAAAGGTGGCGGAGGCGAGGTCCCGTGTCCAGTGAAGGACGATTGCGTCCCTCGCCTCCCGCCGCACGGCTCCCCAACCTAACCTAACCTAACCTAACCTTTTTTTTTTTTTTTTTTTTTTTTTTTTTTTTTTTTTTTTTTTTTTTTTTTTGTTTGCGCTGGGAAAAAATGCGTTACGCATACCCGCCCATTGGGGGATGGACGGGTTATGTGGGACTCTCCGGCTACTCCGGCATACCCACTAAAATAACCCAGCGGCACTCCCGCATCGTCTATTTGGAGGAGGACTGGGAAACCGGCACAGCCTTTACGTCCAGTCCCCCACCGACGACCGCCCGCCTTTACAGCGGGGCCCGCACGCCCCCCTTAGCGGAGGGGCCCGGAAACGACCGTGAGTGCTCAGCCGTTCCCGCCCGACGGTGGTGGCGATTTGTGCAATGCGAACGAAGGCGCCCCCGCGCCTGTCGCCCGCTAATCACCACCTGAGGGTGGGAGGCGACGGTCATACAACCGCCTTCTCCCACCCCTCCTTCGCCTGCGGAGCGGTGGCGCGAGAGGATCATCCTCCCGCGCGCGCTCCGCCGCCTCCTTTTGCGACATGACATTCTCGCAAAAGGAGGCAACCGCCGCCCAAGCCTCCTCACTCCCCAGCATGGAGTTCACCACACTGGGAAGTGAGAGGTCTAACCCGACTACATCGGTAAGGGCACGGCGCAGCTCAGCCCAGGCTGGGCACACCTCGAGGGTGTGCTGCGCCGTGTCCTCCGCGGCTCCACAGTCGTGGCACGCCGGGGTCTCCTCCCTCTGGATCCGATGCAGGTGCGTTCCGAAGCAGCCATGCCCGGACAACACCTGCACCAGACGGAAAGAGAGGAAACCGTGGGGGCGCTCGAGCCAGACCCGCAGGACTGGACCGAGCGCGTCCAGCGTCCGGCGTCCGAAGGTGGCGGAGGCGAGGTCCCGTGTCCAGTGCAGGACGATGGCGTCCCTCACCTCCCGCCGCACGGCCTCCCGCTCTTGCGTGGCGGGGCGCTCACCCAGCGCCCTACGCCGCGCCGCCCAGTCGTACACTCTGGCGAGCACCCATGCCTCCAATTCCCATGGAGGGGTGCCGGCCAGAGCGCACGCCGCCGCGAAGCCCACCGAGCGGTACGCTCTCGCCACCCGCTGTGCGATGGCCCGTTGGGGCCTGCGGATGGCGGTTGCATTCTCCCTCCTGTGGAGGGAGTCCGCCCAGATGGGTGCCCCGTATAGGGCCATACTTTTGAGGATGCCGGCATAGAGGCGCCGGCATCGTTCTTTGGGCCCGCCCAGGTTCGGGAGGAGCCATGAGAGGGCGTCCGCGGCTTTAAGCAGGCGCGTCGACAGCCCGCTGAAGTGCGGACCGAAGCGCCACCTGCTGTCCAGCACGAGGCCCAGATACTTCATCTGGGCCCCGACCCCTATCCGGACGCCCTCCACCACGATGTGGGCGTCAGGTGGGCAGCGCTGCCGAGGCCCGTGAAAGAACACGGCCTCGGTCTTGTTCAGCGCTACCCCCAATCCAAGCTGGCGGATCCTACCTGCCACTAAGGATCCGCCAGCTGAGGCCAGACAGGCCGCCTCCCTAAAATCCCTCCCCCGGGCAACGAGGAGAGTGTCATCCGCGTAGCAGATGACACTCGTGCCCTGGAGGAGGGTGCCCCGCAGGAGCCAGTCAAATCCGATGTTCCACAGGAGGGGCCCCAGCACCGAACCCTGTGGAACACCGGACTCCACTCCATAGCGCCTGATCCTGGCCGCCTTGTCCACCATAAGGACCTCTCGGTCCTCCAGGTAGCTGGCCAGGATCGCCCGCAGATATTGGGGCACTCCGTAGTATCGGAGTGCCTCCAATATGGTCGAGTGGGGCACGGAGTTGAAGGCGTTGGCGATGTCGAACGACACCGCCAACACTCCGTCCCCAGCCTCGACCGCCTCCCGCACTTGGCCCCTGAGTAGGGCCAACGCGTCGACCGTCGAACGCCCTTGTCGGAACCCGAACTGGGCGTCCGACAGGTCCGGCCCTACCTCCCGCAGCTGACTATTAAGCCGGGTGGCGATGATCCCCTCGAACAGTTTACCGACCTCATCGAGTAAAACGATGGGCCGGTATGCCGAGGGGGAGTCCACCGGGCGTCCCTCCTTGCGGAGAAGGCACAGCTTGCCTTCTTTCCATAGCTTCGGGAACCTCCCAGCCGTCAAGCACGCGCTGAAGAGGTCCCGAAGCCTTTCCTCCATTAGGGACGCCGCGATGGCCACCACCCGTGCGGGGACGCCGTCCGGTCCAGGGGCCGTCTTCTTCGCGCGGAGGGGCAGAACCCCCGCGCGAAGTTCCTCCACCGACACTGGAGGCACCTCCTCCTCCGGCGAAGCCACCACCCCCCCCAGCGGGGGGTTCATCGTTGGAGGGGTGAATTCAGTCCTGCGCGGAAACAGTGACCGAACCACCCCATCCAGCAACGCCGGCTCTAGGGTCTCCGTTATTGGGGGACCATATGGACGCAGCTGGCTCCGCGCCAGCTTGTATGGTCTCCCAAACGGATCCCTGTCGAGGCCCTCCAGCATCTCGGCCTTTGCCGAGTCCTCGGCGGCGCACATTGCCGACTTGAGGACCGTCTTTGCCTCTACGTAAGAGGCGTAGAGGCGGTCCTCCTCGGCCTGACATCGGCTGGTGCGCCGCCGACTCCGCGTGTAGGCCCTCCTGGCCTCCACGCACGCGGCCCGGAGCGCCGCCAGCTCCCCCGTCCACCAATAAACGGCGCGACGGGGAGGCGGACGGCGAGACCGAGGCATGCTGGAATTGCACACCTCGGTCAGGGACCTCCACAGCTGGACCGCTGCGGCGTCCACGTCCGTCACCTCCACAGGGGGCGAGAGCCAGTCCTCGAGGAACGCTGCCGCCAGGGCTGCCTCCCGGTCCAGGCGGGTGAGAGCCCACCGCGGGAAGGGAGATTGGCCCGAGCGGGCCATCCCCCGCGGGCTCTGGGTGGAGATGTCGAACCGCACATATCGGTGGTCCGACAGAGTCTCCACCATCTCCACCCGCCAGTTCACGACGCGTGTGGCTAGCACAGGGGTGGCGAACGACACGTCCACCACTGACCCTCCCTGTTGCCGCACACACGTGTGAACATCCCCCCTGTTCAGGAGGGACACGCCGCACGAAGCCGACCAAAATTCGACGGCGCGTCCCCGGACGTTGCAGGACGCCGCTGGGTTGCCCCAGGCCACCGACTTGGCGTTCAGGTCGCCTAACACCATTACCTGGCGTGGCGCCGCCCTCCCGACGACTGCCGTAAGGACCTCGAGAAAATTCTCGAAGTCCCTTAGAGGGCGGTTTGGGGAGAAATAGACCCCGACCAGGGCTATTTCTCCCCACGCGGCGGCCACGTATCCCGGACCCCTCTCTAAAAGCGAGAGGGGAGGGGAGTCCGAGGCAGGCCGCGACACCAACGCCACCAAGCCGTCTCGATCACCCAGCCAACGGCCAGGTACCGAGTACGGCTCGGCGACCACCGCCACGTCCACCAACCACTCGGCCACAGACTGCATCAGCAAATCCTGTGCCGCTCTGCAGTGGTTGGTGTTCGCCTGGAGGATGCGATGCTCAACTCTACCCATTAATTGGAAAAAAAAAAAAAAAAAAAAAAAAAAAAAAAACACAATTTTATAACACAATTTTTTAACTTTAGGCCGTTTTTAATAATTCCTTTTGTGTTGTAATTTGTAATTTAAGTATACCTAACGAGTGGGCACATAATATTTACTCCCGGCCCCAGGAAAATTTTAGAAAATCGATTTTCCCGAGTTTTCTATACAACTTACTCGCAAAATCAACTTTGTTAAATTCGTTGACACGATTTAGTCGCCTAGTTGTATGACAAAAGCGACTAGATCGCTTCTATAACTACCCGGCTATCTCCCGAGACATAATTTATAGCATTTAGTTACAGTGTCATTTAAATAACCCAAATTTCGGCATAATTTCTGGTGCAAAAACAGGTTTTTGGACCTTTTTTCAAAAATTTTTCATAACCACCCATCCACTTTTTGTCGTTTTTGAATAGCCCCCGGCGAGGCGCGTCCCTGGACACCCCGTTCGCGGAAATCGGACGACAAAAACGTCAAAAATTACTAAAAAACTTAAAAGTACTTGACCAATTACGAAAAGCAATAAATGCGAAGGAAGAAGGTTTTAAAATAGACAAGATTAGAAAAACAAGAGATAGCAAAGTTATAGTTGGATGTAGTACACGGGAGGAGGTAGAAAAAGTAAAGAACAGGATAAGGAAGGTAGGAGAACAGCTACAAGTGGAAGAAATGAAAAATAAAGACCCACTCATTATCCTCTACGGTGTCCTTAAGAGTCACTCTGACGAGGAGATCGTGAAAGCGCTCAGAACCCAGAATAAACACCTTCTGAGGGAAGTGGGGAAAGAAGCAGATCGGATTGAAGTTAAATTCCGTAAAAGGGCAAGAAACCCCCACACAGCGCACGTAGTCGTCGGAGTCTCTCCAATCATATGGAAACGCCTCACAGAAGCAGGAATGGCCTATATAGACCTGCAGAGGATAAGAATAGCGGACCAGTCTCCCCTAGTACAATGTTCGCGCTGTCTGGGGTATGGACACGGAAAGCGTTTCTGCCAGGAGACAGTGGACACATGCAGCCACTGTGGAGGTTCACATATGAGAACAGATTGTGAAAAATGGCTCGCCCAGGTGCCTCCTGGCTGCACTAACTGCCAAAAAGCTAGAATGGATCGCGTAGACCACAACGCATTTAGCATGGAATGCCCAGTGAGGAGAAAATGGGACACAATAGCCAGAATGACGGTAGCATACTGCTAAAGACGAAATGGGCGATAACACCACAGCAACCCAAAACCCAATTAGCAAAAAATGCGTGGTGGTCCAGGCGAACCTGCAAAGAAGCCAGCTGGCAACAGCAGAACTAGTCATTGAGGCGGCTAGCAAGGGCCTGGCATTCGCGCTAATCCAGGAGCCATACACCGGAAATACAGGGAGGATGAGAACATACCCGGGCACCAGAATAATACAGTGCGACAGGTACACCGACAAAGTGAACAAAACGGCCATCGTTATATTCGACGACACTATCCACATAACGCAGTGCCCTACGCTAACAACGCCAAACATCACGGTTGTCAAATTAAAGACAGGCACACGTCAAATAGGGGTAGTGTCGGTGTACCTGGAAGGAGACACGCCGATAGAACCCTACATCGAGCAGATGGAGAAGGTGATTAGAGAAATAGGGATAAAGGAAGTACTGATAGGAGGAGACGTAAATGCATGGAATACCTGGTGGGGAAGCAAGAGAGTGGATCAAAGAGGGGAAATTTTGGCAGGCATGATAGAGGAAACGGGAATGCATGTGCTCAACCGTGGGTCCGAACCCACCTTCGACACCATCAGAGGGGGGAAAAGATACACAAGCTGCGTCGACATTACTACGTGCTCAACAGAACTACTCGCCAAAATAGAAAACTGGAGGACGGTAGAAGGAATGACAAACTCGGACCACAGGGCAATCTTGTTCGAATTGAACCTGGAGAAATCCACTGAAATAGAAATCAAAAGAACCACTAGGAAATATAACACAAAGAAAGCAAAATGGAACCAGTTTCATGAGAAACTAGGCCAGGTTTGGATGGAGCAAAACATAAATAAAACAGAAATAGAAAAAATAAACTGTAAGAAAACATTAGGCACATTAATAGAAAAATTTACAAACACAATTATATCAGCAAGCACCGACACAATTCCAGAAATTAAAAACAAAAAACGGACAGGATTGCCTTGGTGGACCGAGGAGCTAGAAAAAATGAAAAAGGACGTGACAACAAAGAGGCGCAGAATTAGATGTGCGTCACAAATACGCAGGGAGTGGGTAGTGCGGCAGTACCTGGAGGCCAAAGAGGCATATGAGAAGGAGGCTAGAAACGCACAAACCACTAGCTGGAAAAACTTCTGTGGGAGGCAGGATAAGGAGAGCATGTGGGATGGAATATACCGGGTAATGGGTCAAACCGCCAAAAGAGAGGAAGACGTGACGCTCATAAAAAACGGGAGAGAGCTTAGCAATGAGGAATCGGCCAAACTTCTGGCCGACACCTTCTACGCTGAAGACGGGGAACATAGTGACGATGCAGACCACATACATGAAAGAGAAAAAGCAAAACGGATAAATGAGTGGACACATGGTGAAGCATGTGATCCGCCATTTACGCTAGAAGAAATGAGGTGGGCTGCATCGAGCTTTAACCCGAAAAAAGCACCCGGACTTGACGGTTTGACGGCCGATATATGCCAGGAGGTCATTAAACATGACCCGGATATATTCCTCGCACTAGCAAATAGATGCCTCGACCTACACTGCTTCCCCAGAATGTGGAAGGAGGCGGTAATAGTGGTGTTGCGAAAGCCTGGAAAGGAGGACTACACGCACCCCAAGTCGTATAGACCCATCGGACTGCTGCCTGTGCTAGGGAAGATCTTTGAGAAGATGGTAGTAAGGAGAATACGTCACCACACCTTATCAGATATGAGCAGGCAACAATTCGGCTTTACACCACAGCGCGGCACCGAAGACTCCCTCTATGTCATGATGCAACATATCGGAGAAAAACTCAAAGACAAGAAACTTATTACCATAGTCTCACTTGACATAGAGGGGGCCTTCGACAATGCATGGTGGCCGGCCATAAAGTGTCGATTAGCCGAATCGAAATGCCCAGCCAATATAAGGCGCTTGGTAGACGACTACCTCTCAGACAGATCGGTCCGGCTCAGGTATGCGGGGGCTGAAAGCGGAAAGGAGACGACGAAGGGATGCGTGCAGGGCTCAATAGGGGGTCCAACATTCTGGAACCTGCTGCTGGACCCGCTATTGAAGCAACTGGAGGAACAAGGTCACCATTGCCAGGCATTCGCCGACGATGTGATTTTGATTTTTTCGGGCGAAACAGCCCTCGAAATACAGGAACGGGCAAATCCTGCTCTCGCTCATGTGCGGAAGTGGGGAGTACGAAACAAACTCAATTTTGCACCACACAAAACAAAGGCGATGGTCATAACCAACAAAATGAAGTACGACACCCCACTTCTGCAGATGGGCGGAGTAGCAATAGAAATGACTCGAGAGATCAAAATACTCGGCCTCACAATAGATGACAAACTGACCTTTAACCCACACGTGTCAAATGTATGTCGCAAGGCACTCAACCTGTACAAGCACCTAGCGAGAGCAGCAAAAATCCACTGGGGACTGGGTCCCGAAATAGTCAGAACCATCTATACGGCTGTGGTGGAGCCTGTTATACTATATGCGGCTGGCGCGTGGGGAGCTAAAACAAAGAAAATAGGAGTCCAAAAGCAGTTCAACGCAGTGCAGCGTGGATTCGTGCAAAAAATCATTAAAGCATACAGAACAGTATCACTAAACTCGGCCCTATTACTCGCCGGGCTGCTCCCCCTAGACATTAGGGTTCGAGAGGCAGCCACTTTATTTGAAATAAAGAAAGGCTTTTCCCGGAAAGTAATAGGAGACCGAGAGATAGAAACACCGGTATCATGCACCGAGACGCCTCACCCCTCGGAACAAGTGGGAATAAAATTCCAGAACTTGGTGGACAGGGCACGGGTGGAACAGTTTGAAAACAACGGCTTGAAAATCTATACGGATGGAAGCAGAATAGACGAAAAGGTCGGAGCAGCACTATCCATATGGGAAGGGGATAGAGAAACCAAAACCCGAAAGCTGAAACTGGACCACTCGTGCACTGTTTATCAGGCGGAACTATTGGCATTGCACGAAGCCACGAAGCACGCGCTGAAAACTTCAGCACCCAACTGCAACATTTATTGCGATTCCAGATCAGCTCTGGAAACCGTAGTAAATGGTATTGCCCTCCATCCCCTGGCAGTACAAATAAGGAAAGATATTCAGAAGTGTCAATCACAGAATAAATTGTTAAATCTATTCTGGATTAAAGCTCACGCCGGGCTGGAGGGAAACGAAAGAGCGGATGAATTAGCGAAGGATGCAGCGTTGAACAAAAAGACAAGACCGGACTACAGCATGATCCCCGTTTCATTCGTCAAGCGGCAAATAAGACAGGAGTCGCTTGAGGAATGGAACCAACGCTATAAGCAAGGCGAGACTGGCTCTATCACAAAAATCTTTTTTCCCGATGCCATAGAAGCGTACCCCATAATCCGTAAATTAAAACCAGACCATATTGAGACCCAGATCATGACGGGGCACGGCGGATTCTCGCAGTATTTAAATAGATTTAAGTGTAGGGAGAGTCCGGCGTGTGCTTGTGACCCCATAAAGGAAGAAAGTGTCATGCATATCCTAACGGAATGCCCAGTGTATGGAAGAAGTAGAAATGACATAGAAATAGAACTGCGAACCACAATGAGCACGGAAAATATAAAATATATAATAAAAGATAGTACGATAAGGAACAAGTTTTTGAAATACAGTAGAGACATTGCAATAAAAGTAATAAAGAAGAACAAGTAGATAAAATAAAAAAGTACAATATATAAGAGAAAAGAAATACATAGATAGAAGAAAATTATAAGAACATAAAAAAGCCTGGTATAACAATAGACACCCAAAGTGAAACATAAAACTTAAATATATAATGGAGAAACTAGATACATCGGAAAAGAAAAGGAAAGATTTCATGTCAGGATCATGTCAGGGAAATACTGCATGCCCCCAATAGTAGGGAGCAATTAAAAAAAAAAAAAAAAAAAAAAAAACCTAACCTAACCTAACCTAACCTAACCTTTTTTTCTTTTTTTTTTTTTTTTGATAAGGCAGGGGGAATGCTAATGCATGCCACCCGCAAAAAGTGTCTGCGGGTGGGTATGTCGGACTCGCACCGACTAAACCTAACCTGCCGTGGACTTCTTCTGGCGCCTGATAGGGGGAGCCCCGGGAACGCGGGTATGCTGCTCCGGTGCCCCCCTTTTGCGCCGTGTCCCAGATGGTCGGGACACGCACCCGGGGAGAGCTGTGGGTTGCCCTCCCCATTTTGCCGACTCCTGCCAGTACGGCACAGCGACTGCACCACAAACAGTTCGCTGTCTTCCCGGGGCTGCTTGCACGTGGCGGCAGTAGAGGACACTTCTCATACTGCCACCGCAACCCCGAGGGGAGTAGGGCTAACGGCTGCCGCCGCCGCCCCGACGCCTCCTCCGTCTACGAGCGGGGTCGGCTCGCTCCCGATCCCGCTCGGCGGCCTCCTTCTGGAGCATGACTGCTTCGCAGAAGGAGACCACGGCGTCCCATGTGGTGGAGTCGCCTGCCAGCATCGCATATACGACTGCCGGCGGCGAAAGATCCCGTCCGATCTCAGCGACCAGAACTCGCCTCTCGACCTCCCAGGCCGGGCACTCTTCTAGAGTGTGTTGGGCTGAGTCCAGGTCGCTACCGCAGTGGTGACACTGTGTCGTCGCTTCTCGGCCGATCCGACTCAGGTACTCACCGAAACACCCGTGTCCGGTGAGTATCTGAGTCAGTCTGTAGGTGACGTTACCCTCCCTCCTCCCCATCCAGGCTTCGAGGTAAGGCAGGATGGCACCGACGGCACGCTGGCGCGCGTTCCGCGGCAATTCTAGCCGCGCGCGCCACTGTACAAGTACGCGCCGGTGTGCTTCCCGCCTGTAGGCAACGAGCGTCTGCTCTGGCGCCTCACCGCTCTCCCGGCGGACGCGAATTTCGGTGAAGACCGTCGCGTCGACTGCCGCCAGGAGATCAAACGGCGGGAGGCGAGCCAGGAGTGTCGCCGCCTCAAAGGATATCGTCCGATATCCTCGTGCGATCCGGATGGCCACCACACGCTGCAGGCTGTTCAAGATAGCTCTGCAGCGGGAGGCGCCCGTCAGGCGTTCAGACCAGACGGGCGCCCCATAAAGGACCATGGATCGCACGACACCTCCGTAGAGGCGGCGAACTTCTTCCCTGGGACCCCCGAGGTTTGGTAAAAGCCGGTGCAACGCTCCGGTTACCCGGCGCACTCGGGGGGCCAGACGCTCGAAATGCTCCTCGAAGCCCCATCGGCTGTCTAGGGTGAGGCCCAGGTACTTCATGTACCGCCCCACCCTGACCTCTGCGTCACCTACACGCATCGACGTACTGGGTGGTTCTTCCCTACGGCGTAAGCCGTGGAACCATAGCGCCTCGGTCTTGTGAGGCGCTACCCGAAGGCCCAGTCTCGTTATGGCCGCGACGACACACGCGACACCGAGTTCGGCGAGCCGTACCGCCCGCTGGAAACTTACCTCCCGGGCTATGACGAGCGTGTCGTCCGCATAGCAGACGACGCTCACCCCGGGAGGGAGGCTTATCCTCAGGACCGCATCGTACGCGAGGCTCCATAGCAGAGGTCCTAACACGGACCCCTGAGGAACCCCGCAGGAGAGCTCCCTCTGGATCTCAATCCCGTTCCGACCGACGAATTGAATCGTCCTGTCGCGCAAATATGCCCCGACTATACCACGGAGATAGGGAGGCACGTTATGATAGACCAGTGCCTCCCGTATCGCCCGCCAGGGGACGGAGTTGAAGGCGTTGACGATGTCTAAGCTCACCGCCAACGCCACCCCCCCCGCCCGAACGGCGGGCTCCGACAGGGCGCGGACGCGATTGATCGCGTCCAGCGTCGAACGTCCCTGCCGGAATCCGAACTGGCTGTCCGATAAGTCGGGGCCAACGCGCGACAGATGCTCGCTGAGACGGGCGGCTATGACACGCTCAAAGAGCTTGCCCGCCTCGTCCAGCAAGCATATTGGTCGGAACGCCGAGGGAGAATCGGCGGTCCTGCCCGGCTTGCTCAAGAGCACTAGCCTTGCCTCTTTCCAGCAGGTGGGGAACACGGTACTACGGAGGCAGCTGGTGAACAGTTGCCTCAACCGGTCCCCCAGGACTGCCAGGGCGCAAACCCACGCCCTGCCCGGTATCCCATCCGGGCCAGGGGCGGTGTTTCGGGCCGCAAGTCGCCGTACTGCTCGGTCCAACTCCCCCTCCGTCACCTCCAACTGGTCGTCCCAATCATGGTACGACGGTGACGGAGGGTCCGAGGGACTGTCCTGGACCCTAGGGAAGAGGGTTTCCACCACCCTCCTCAGGAAATCCGGGTCCAGGGTACACGTCAACGGAGGGACCCACGGTCTGAGCTTGCCCAGTACCATTTTGTACGGGCGCCCCCATGGGTCCCTATCCAGTCCCTCGATGAGCTCGTTCCAGGACCGAGCTTTGGCTTCCGCTATCGCGATGGATAGCGCCTTGACGGCGACTTGATACGCCCTGTGCGCTCCGGCAGCCTCTTCGGCATTGGCTCGCCTCCTCCGACGGGCCCGCTGGTGTCGGCGACGCGCTGCGACGTACTCCGAACGGAGTCGCGCGATTTCGGCCGACCACCAATACTGCGAGCCTCGTCTGTCACCCGGACGGATCCGGGGCATCGACGTGTCGCAGATGCGAGACATGATGCCCCGGAACCAGCCCGCCTGCGAATTGGGATCGGACGGGATCCTCTCTCCACCTTCACTCGCCCCCCAGGCGATGGCGACGGCGGCAGCCGTCAACATGTCGCGGTCCAAGCGGCGTAGGCACCAGCGCCGTGGCGGGACAACACTGCTGCGGTCGGGGCCGCCTCGGGGCGGACGGAAGGCCACGCTGAACACAATGTGTCTGTGATCCGACAGCGTGGCAATTTCCTCCGCAACTCTCCACCCCGAGACCAGGTGCATGGCCGAGGGAGTCGCCCACGTCAAGTCGACGATCGACTCCCCCTGCCATCGCACACAGGTGCTGACTGAACCCCGATTTAAAAGACGGAGGTCCAGTCCGGCGGCCCATTCCAGCAGTGACTCCCCTCGAACGTCGTCCCGGGCATCGCCCCACTCACTAGAGTGAGCGTTGAAATCGCCCAGTACGAGTACCGGACGGGACTGGTAAGAGCTAATATGGCTCGTTAGCCCGTCCAGGTACGCCTCAAAATTTGCGAGGCCGCAATTCGGGGAGATGTAGCAGCCCACCACGACTGCTGGTCCCCACTCCACGACGACGAATCCGGGCCCCTTGGCCAGGAGTGTGCAATGGGGGTCACGTTCCCCCCCTGCCCAGTAAATGGCGACGAGGCCCCCATCCGCCCCGAACCAACGAGGGTGGTCGGGAACGGAGTGAGGCTCCGCCACTATCGCTAGGGCAACCGAACGCTCAGCAATCGTCTGCGCAAGAACGTTGGACCGCGACGATGCGGGAGCGGACGTGGCAGGACGTCCCGCTCCCTTCCTCTTCGGTGGCGTACACCTACCGCTGCCCAGGCGATGGTTTGCCGGCCTGCCAAGGTCGGCGCACACTACACAGTGAGGGGCGCGCGCCGTGCATTCCTTCGCCTTGTGGCCCTGTTGGCCACAGACGAAGCACGACGCGCTCCGGTCGCACCCCGTGCACCGAGCCCTGACATGCCCCTTCTCCAGGCAGCGGTAGCACTGGAGAGCTCTGGGTGGAAGCGCCACCACCCGGACCGACATCCAGCCCACTAGCACCCGGCCGATTGCCGCTAACTTGCGGGCGGCCACTAGTGGGCACCGAACCCACACCGATCCCAAGCCCGACGGGGAAAACCGAATTTCGCCGACTTTTACGTCGGCGACGGAACATCCTCCCGCCGTGGCTAAGGTTTCAGCCACTTCGGTGGGGTCGGCGGAGTCGTCCAGGTCCATCACCCGGAGCTCTCCCATTGCGACTGGGTGCGCCACCACTGCACCCGTCTCCAGTAAGGCCTCCTTTAGCCGAGAGGCTAGAGCCTCCGCCTTCGCGGACCCCTCTGGACCAGGGATCCTCAAAATGAGGCCCCCGGTCAGGGCCCTCTTAGGGCGAAGGCCCGCCTCCAAGCCAAGGTCCTTTAACTGGACCTTGGTCCTCGCCACCTTCATGACCTCAGCCATGGTAGTGGCCGAGGTCGATGGCAGGTTGATCGTCACTGCCGCGGACGGAGGTGGTCGCGGCAGCGCGATCGGCTTCTTTGGAGGCGGAGGCGGCGGTGGCCGATTTTGGCGGGCAGCCTTTGCCCTGGCCTTCCGGCCAACGACCTGGGCCCATGTGCCCTCAGCGGGTGGCGGTGGCACTGACCCCACCGGCATTGCCGCATTCCTTGCCGCAGCGGCCTCTGCGGCGGCAGCCTGTCGTCTCCGCTGCCGGCCACCCCGCTTCGCGGTGGGTGGCACTTGTGGTGGCGCTGCGCTCGCAGCGAGCGGTGGTCGGATGGCCCTCCCCGGGAAGATCTCCGCCATGACATCTTGACGCATCTGGACCAGACGCTGGTCCCAGATGCGCCCCATCTCGCGCATTTTGCGGTCTAGTATGGCCGCAAACCTGTCCTCTGGCGAGACGTAATCTCCCCGGGTAGGGATAGAGGGAGGAACTTCCGAATTGCTCCTCCGTGCCACCGGTGCCGGATGTGGCGACGCCGGAATACTGACAGCCGGTGTCCGTGGCGGCGACTGTCTCACCGTTTGAGACGGCTGCGAAGGAGACGGCGACGGCCTAGATGGCGACGGCAGAGGCGGAAAAATGTCGACCTCACTCCGGCGAAGCTCTGCCAGTTCGGTCGACATGACGGCCACACGAGCCTCCAAGGAGGCCAACTGGGAGCGCAGCCGCTGATTTTCCCGTTCCAGAAAGCTCCCGTCGGTCCTCCCGTGCAACTCAGCGGCGGCCGCCTGGGCTTTCCGTGCCGCAAGTCGCAGGACACGGACGAAATTGCCCTTAAGATTGCGGGACGTGTCCGCAACCTTCTCCACCGCTGCCAGCGACTCCTGGATGACTGCACCCAGGTCGGCTGTCGGCTGCTGGCGTAGTTCTTCGACCAGCTCCTCGACCCGGGGCAGTCGGCTCTTGCCCTTAGTTTCCGCTGGAGCCTGTGCAGGGTCCAGTATAAAGGCAAGATCTGCCTCGTCGTCCGCATCCTCGATTATTTTGGGGGCCTTGACTGCACGCCCACCCTGTCCCGCGGGGTTCCGGCGTTTCCCCCCCGGAGTATCCGCCCGGCTGTCCAGGGACTCCATAGACACCGCGGACCTAAGCGAGCTATCGCTCTCCGTGCCCGCGGCTTCTTCCCTCGATGTTCCCGGTACCGGAGTGGCCGGACGGGAAAAGGTCTCCCTGATCCTCCTGGCGGCCTTCTTCGTTGTAGCAGCCTGCGCTGCCTCCTCTTCTGCTACGGGCTGCACCACACTTGGTACACCCGCTAACTCCTTTTTAGTTAAGGACGTAACCTTAACTACGGGTTGGGCATTCTTTTTCATTTGGCGATCCATGAAGACTTCTTATTTAGCGTTCACCAACCCAATTCCCCACCCTCCACCGAGCCCTCAAAGGGGATGCTTTACAAGCACCAGGGATATTGGGCGGTATAGCCATGGGATTATGCCAATCTGCGAGACCTCCAACGCGAACCGATACTGGACAGCCCAACGTCCAGCACGGCGCGCGCCTTCGTCTGCAGACCGGCACACGGCGCCAGCCCAGACGCCACCTGCAGATACGCCTACCCATGGCTAGCCTTGACGGCCGTCCGACCGGACGTCGCAGCCGATTGATCGGGGCCCGGCTAGACCCCGACCGCCCGTGTAAGGGGAAATCCGGACCAAAGAGGCGTGTTGCGGGTGGGGGATAACTACTGCCCGACCCCCCACCAGCTCAACCTCCAGGACTCCTTCATCCCCCCGTACGGGTCCCCGCGCACGGCACAAACACGCGGGTGGTCGTTACGGAATTCCTACCATACATGGATGATGTATGGAAGGTCCGCCAAGATACGACCACAGGATCTTGGCAGATTCCGCCCCCCCCCCTGTGTCGGAATATTAGCCACAAGCAGTAACCCTTTCACGTGGGACTAATCCCATTACGAGAAACGATTACTACCTGCGCCCGGCGTGCACCGTCCCATAAACTTCTGTTCCCACCGAATATGAATATTCGAATGGGACCAGTAGTCTTGGGCTCGCGAGGAGGTTTTCCGACCTAGCACGCCAACCTAACCTTTTTTTTTTTTTTTTTTTTTTTGTTTGCGCTGGGAAAAAATGCGTTACGCATACCCGCCCATTGGGGGATGGACGGGTTATGTGGGACTCTCCGGCTACTCCGGCATACCCACTAAAATAACCCAGCGGCACTCCCGCATCGTCTATTTGGAGGAGGACTGGGAAACCGGCACAGCCTTTACGTCCAGTCCCCCACCGACGACCGCCCGCCTTTACAGCGGGGCCCGCACGCCCCTCCCAAAGTGGAGGGGCCCGGAAACGACCTTGAGTGCTCGGCCGTTCCCGCCCGACGAGGGTGGTGATCAGTGCAATGCGAGCGAAGGCGCCCCCGCGCCTGTCGCCCGCTAATCACCACCAGAAGGAGGGAGGCGACGATCGTACAACCGCCGTCTCCCACCCCTTCTTCGCCTGCGGAGCGGCGGCGCGAGAGGATCATCCTCCCGCGCGCGCTCCGCCGCCTCCTTTTGCGACATGACATTCTCGCAAAAGGAGGCAACCGCCGCCCAAGCCTCCTCACTCCCCAGCATGGAGTTCACCACACTGGGAAGTGAGAGGTCCATCCCGACCACATCTGTCAGGGCACGGCGCAGCTCAGCCCAGGCTGGGCACACCTCGAGGGTGTGCTGCGCCGTGTCCTCCGCGGCTCCACAGTTGTGGCACGCCGGGGTTTCCTCCCTCTGGATCCGATGCAGGTGCGTTCCGAAGCAGCCATGCCCGGACAACACCTGCACCAGACGGAAAGAGAGGAAACCGTGGGGGCGCTCGAGCCAGTCCCGCAGGACTGGACCGAGCGCGTCCAGCGTCCGGCGACCAAAGGTGGCGGAGGCGAGGTCTCGTGTCCAGTGAAGGACGATTGCGTCCCTCGCCTCCCGCCGCACGGCCTCCCGCTCTTGCGCGGCGGGGCGCTCACCCAGCGCCCTACGCCGCGCCACCCATTCGTACACTCTGGCGAGCACCCATGCCTCCAATTCCCATGGAGGGGTGCCGGCCAGAGCGCACGTCGCCGCGAAGCCCACCGAGCGGTAGGCTCGCGCCACCCGCTGTGCAATGGCCCGTTGGGGCCTGCGGATGGCGGTTGCATTCTCCCTCCTGTGGAGGGAGTCCGCCCAGATGGGAGCCCCATATAGGGCCATGCTTTTGAGGATGCCGGCATAGAGGCGCCGGCATCGCTCCTTGGGCCCGCCCAGGTTCGGGAGGAGCCATGAGAGGGCGTCCGCGGCTTTCAGCAGGCGCGTCGACAGCCCACTGAAGTGCGGGCCGAAGCGCCACCTGCTGTCCAGCACGAGGCCCAGATACTTCATCTGGGCCCCGACCCCTATCCGGACGCCCTCCACCACGATGTGGGCGTCAGGAGGGCAGCGCTGCCGAGGCCCGTGAAAGAACACGGCCTCGGTCTTGTTCAGCGCCACCCTCAAACCAAGCTGGCGGATCCTACCTGCCACTAAGGATCCGCCAGCTGAGGCCAGACAGGCCGCCTCCCTAAAATCCCTCCCCCGGGCAACGAGGAGAGTGTCATCCGCGTAGCAGATGACACTCGTGCCCTGGAGGAGGGTGCCGCGCAGCAGCCAATCGAATCCGATGTTCCACAAGAGGGGCCCTAGCACCGAACCCTGTGGAACACCGGACTCCGCGCCGTAGCGCCTGATCCTGGCCGTCCTGTCCGCCAGGAGGACCTCCCGGTCCTCCAGGTAGTTGGCCAGGATCACCCGCAGATATTGGGGCACTCCGTGATACCGGAGTGCCTCCAATATGGTCGAGTGGGGCACGGAGTTGAAGGCGTTGGCGATGTCGAACGACACCGCCAACACTCCGTCCCCAGCCTCGACCGCTTCCCGCACTTGGCCCCTGAGTAGGGCCAACGCATCGACCGTCGAACGCCCTTGTCGGAACCCGAACTGGGCGTCCGACAGGTCTGGCCCTACTTCCCGCAACTGGCTATTTAGCCGGGTGGCGATGATCCCCTCGAACAATTTACCGACCTCATCGAGCAGAACGATGGGCCGGTATGCCGAGGGGGAGTCCACCGGGCGTCCCTCCTTCCGGAGCAGGCAAAGCTGCCCCTCCTTCCAGATCTTCGGGAACCTCCCAGCCGTCAGGCACGCGCTGAAGAGGTCCCGAATCCTCTGCTCCATGAAGGACGCTGCGATGGCCACCACCCGTGCGGGGACGCCATCTGGTCCAGGGGCCGTCTTCTTCGCGCGGAGGGACAGAACCCCCGCGCGAAATTCCTCCGCCGACACTGGAGGCACCTCCTCCTCCGGTGAAGCCACCAACCCCCCCAGCGGGGGGTTCATCGTTGGTGGGGTGAAGTCGGTCCTGCGCGGAAACAGTGACCGAACCACCCCATCCAGCAACGCCGGCTCTAGGGTCTCCGCTAATGGGGGACCGTAAGGGCGCAGCTGGCTCCGCGCCTGCTTATACGGCCTCCCAAACGGATCCCTGTCGAGGCCCTCCAGCATCTCGGCCTTTGCCGAGTCCTCGGCGGCGCACATTTCCGACTTGAGGACCGTCTTTGCCTCTAGGTAAGAGGCGTAGAGGCGGTCCTCCTCAGCCTGACATCGGCTGGTGCGCCGCCGACTCCGCGTGTAGGCCCTCCTGGCCTCCACGCACGCGGCCCGGAGCCCCGCCAGCTCCACCGTCCACCAATAAACGGCGCGACGGGGAGGCGGACGGCGAGACCGAGGCATGCTGGAGTTGCATACCTCGGTCAGGGACCCCCGCAGCCGAACCGCTGCGGCGTCCACGTCCGTGCCCTCCACAGGGGGCGAGAGCCAGTCCTCGAGGAACGCCGCCTCCTGGGCTGACTCCCGGTCCAGGCGGGTGAGAGCCCACCGCGGGAAGGGTGATTGGCCCGAGCGGGCCATCCCCCGCGGGCTCTGGGTGGAGATGTCGAACCGCACATATCGGTGGTCCGACAAGGTCTCCACCATCTCCACCCGCCAGTTCACGACGCGTGTGGCTAGCACAGGGGTGGCGAACGACACGTCCACCACTGACCCTCCCTGTTGCCGCACACACGTGTGAACATCCCCCCTGTTCAGGAGGGACACGCCGCACGAAGCCGCCCAAAATTCGACGGCGCGCCCCCGGACGTTACAGGACGCCGCTGGGTTGCCCCAGGCCACCGCCTTGGCGTTCAGGTCGCCCAACACGACGACCTGACGTGGTGCCGCCCTCCCGACGACTGCCGTAAGGACCTCGAGAAAGTTCTGGAAGTCCCTTAGAGGGCGGTTTGGGGAGAAATAGACCCCGACCAGGGCTATTTCTCCCCACGCGGCGGCCACGTATCCCGGACCACTCTCTAAAAGCGAGAGGGGAGGGGAGTCCGTGGCAGGCCGCGACACCAACGCCACCAAGCCGTCTCGATCACCCAGCCAACGGCCAGGTATCGAGTACGGCTCGGCGACCACCGCCACGTCCACCAACCACTCGGCCACAGTCTGCATCAGCAGATCCTGTGCCGCTCTGCAGTGGTTGGTGTTCGCCTGGAGGATGCGATGTTTGACCCTATCCATTAGTCGGTCATCGCACCCCCCTCCTCCACAGCCGCTGAGGTCCCAGCCACTGGGACGGCGGTGGCAGCGACAGGCCGGGTCGGCGCCTGAGTTTTGCCCTTCTTAAGGGGAGGACTGCAGTTCCTCCCCTTCATTATATGGCCCGCAGGGCGGCCACTGGCGGCACAAACTGCGCAGATTTGTGGCCCTCCTTGCCGCAGCGGTAACAACTGTCCGTCCTGTCGACAGTGGACGGACAGAGGGCCCGGGTGTGGCCAATGCCGAAGCACTTGTAGCACCTCAGCGGCTGGGCCTCAAGTGCCCGGACCGCAGCCAAGCTGAAGCCGACGGCGAGCCGTCCCTTCTCGAGGACGGCTTTGGCTGCGGCCACTGGGCACTCCAGGCGAATGGTGCCCATGCCGCCGCGCCCGGGCCTGATGCCCCCGCCCTGCACCGCTGCGACTGTGCAGCCCCCAATGGCCGCGACTGCTGCCACCACCTCCTCCTTGGTGACGGAGTCGTCCAGATCCGCCACCTCGAAGGCCGCCGACTTCACCGGCCTGGCCACCTTCGCGTCGTCCGCAATGACCTCTTGCAGCTTTTCTGCGAAGAGGTCCGCATTTTTTCCGCCCTCCGCCCCCGGGAACTCGAAGATACGAGCCCCAGCCTGTGTCTTGCGGCATGACACTTTGCCGATCCCCAATTTGGTGGGATCGGCACTGGCACGCGCCCGCACCAACATGGACGCGTACGTCACTCCCCGCTCCGCGGCTTCCGCGGTGAGTGTCACCACGACGGCCGCGGTCTTGGGAGGAACTAAGTTTCTCCTGACACCGGCTGGGGCGGAACTCTTGCCCTGTCCCTTTCCCTTGTCGGCCGACTGCGACTGACCGGCAGGGGTGGTGGCGGAGACGGCTGGGGCCGGGGGGGTGCTCTTTCCCTTCCCTTTGCCTTTCCCCTTCCCTTTGCCAGTCGGCTGCGACTGGCTGGGAGTGGTGGTGGCGGGAACGGCAGGGATTTCAGCTGCCGTCCTTTTTCCCTTGCCCTTGCCCTTACCAACCACCCTCGTCCAGCCCTGCTGGTTGGTCGGGGTGGTTGAAGGCAGATGGGCGTCCCCCCTCTGAGAGGTTGCCACCGGCTCCACTCGCCTCTTATCCGCCGCAAGCGGCGGTCGGAGGATCTTTGCCGGCAAGAGCCGGTCCTCAATTCCCGCCAGGCAAGAACGAACAAACGCCCTCTCCTCCGCCATAACCTTGCGGAGGACGTCCTCAAGGCCTGAGGAGAGGGCGGGGCCCTCTGCCGCAGGTCTGGGTTCGGCTTGGGATGGCCGGGCCGTGGCTTCAGCCAGCTTCATGTGCAGCTGGCTGACCTCCGACTGCAGGCGATCTACCTTCGCCTGCAGTTGCCGCGTTTCATCGCAGGCCTTCCTTTCCACCAGCTCCGCGACGATGCATCGCATGCTGGCGGCCCGGCATTTCAGGGACTTCTGGAAAGTCCCCTTTAGGTGGGAGGACTTGGCGGCGACCTCCACGATCGCCTCCTCGTCCTCCAAGGCCATCCTTTCCAATTCGGCCAGGGAGTGGTCCGAGTATAAGATGCGGGACGCACCGTACCCGGACTTGGCACGGGCGACGCGTGCCCGTTCCTCCTGGGCCGCAATCCGCTCCTCCAACTCTTGCTGGAGCTGCTCCCGCCGAGCCAGGTCCAACTCGCGCTGGGCGTCTGCTAAACCCACATCGTGGGTGTCCGCTGCTGTCCTCGGCTTTATAGCCCTGATCTTCTTTTTTTGCTCCATCACCGAGCCCGAGCCAGAGGAGCCATCCGACACGACTTTGAGGAATGAACGTTTCCTCGAAGCCGATCGTGATCGAGCAATCTCGATCACCATCGCGCCATCTGACGCAGTGGACTCGTTGTCGGAGTCCGACAATTCATCCACCCTCCCGCCGTAGAAGGCTCGACCTTCCTTCGACGCTTCAGCGTCGCGTTGGCCCTGAGAAGGGCCTTTTGGTTGGCCCTGAGAAGGGCCTTTGGGTTGGCCCTGAGAAGGGCCTTTGGGTTGGCCCTGAGAAGGGCCTTTGGGTTGGCCCTGAGAAGGGCCTTTTGTGACGAAATGCCCGAGGGCATCCCGCGCAGGTTTATGCATTTTAGGCATAATCCGCAAACTCGTAACACACAAGGCAGTTGATTGTTACGATGCACAGTGCACTTTAGCCGTACCCAGTCTGCCACTCCGTTACGGTGGTCAGAACTGGGACGTTTCCGGGGAACGCGACGTGGACGCAAGCACTGTGGGGTGGTTCCCCAACCTAACCTTTTTTTTTTTTTTTTTTTTTTTTGTTTGCGCTGGGAAAAAATGCGTTACGCATACCCGCCCATTGGGGGATGGACGGGTTATGTGGGACTCTCCGGCTATCCCGGCATACCCACTAAAATAACCCAGCGGCACTCCCGCATCGTCTGTGTGGAGGAGGACTGGGAAACCGGCACAGCCTTTACGTCCAGTCCCCCACCGACGACCGCCCGCCTTTACAGCGGGGCCCGCACGCCCCTCCCAAAGTGGAGGGGCCCGGGAACGACCGTGAGTGCTCGGCCGTTCCCGCCCGACGAGGGTGGTGATTAGTGCAATGCGAGCGAAGGCGCCCCCGCGCCTGTCGCCCGCTAATCACCACCAGAAGGAGGGAGGCGACGATCGTACAACCGCCGTCTCCCACCCCTTCTTCGCCTGCGGAGCGGCGGCGCAAGAGGATCATCCTCCCGCGCGCGCTCCGCCGCCTCCTTTTGCGACATGACATTCTCGCAGAAGGAGGCAACCGCCGCCCAAGCCTCCTCACTCCCCAGCATGGAGTTGACCACACTGGGAAGTGAGAGGTCCTGCCCGACCACATCAGTCAGGGCACGGCGCAGCTCAGCCCAGGCTGGGCACACCTCGAGGGTGTGCTGCGCCGTGTCCTCCGCGGCTCCACAGTCGTGGCACGCCGGGGTCTCCTCCCTCTGGATCCGATGCAGGTGCGTTCCGAAACAACCATGCCCGGACAACACCTGCACCAGACGGAAAGAGAGGAAACCGTGGGATCGCTCGAGCCAGTCCCGCAGGACTGGACCGAGCGCGTCCAACGTCCGGCGTCCAAATGTGGCGGAGGCGAGGTCCCGTGTCCAGTGGAGGACGATTGCGTCCCTCGCCTCCCGCCGCACGGCATCCCGCTCTTGCGCGGCGGGGCGCTCACCCAGCGCCCTACGCCGCGCCGCCCATTCGTACACTCTGGCGAGCACCCATGCCTCCAATTCCCAGGGAGGGGTGCCGGCCAGAGCGCACGCCGCCGCAAAGCCCACTGAGCGGTAGGCTCTCGCCACCCGCTGTGCAATGGCCCGTTGGGGCCTGCGGATGGCGGTTGCATTCTCCCTCCTATGGAGGGAGTCCGCCCAGATGGGTGCCCCATATAGGGCCATGCTCTTGAGGATGCCGGCATAGAGGCGCCGGCATCGCTCCTTGGGCCCTCCCAGGTTTGGGAGGAGCCATGAGAGGGCGTCCGCGGCTTTCAGCAGGCGCGTCGACAGCCCGCTAAAGTGCGGGCCGAAGCGCCACCTGCTGTCCAGCACGAGGCCCAGATACTTCATCTGGGCCCCGACCCCTATCCGGACGCCCTCCACCACGATGTGGGCGTCAGGAGGGCAGCGCTGCCGAGGCCCGTGAAAGAACACGGCCTCGGTCTTGTTCAGCGCTACCCTCAAACCGAGCTGGCGGATCCTACCTGCCACTAAGGATCCGCCAGCCGAGGCCAGACAGGCCGCCTCTCCAAAGTCCCTCCCCCGGGCAACGAGGAGAGTGTCATCCGCGTAGCAGATGACACTCGTGCCCTGGAGGAGGGTGCCGCGCAGCAGCCAATCGAATCCGATGTTCCACAAGAGGGGCCCTAGCACCGAACCCTGTGGAACACCGGACTCCGCGCCGTAGCGCCTGATCCTGGCCGTCCTGTCCGCCAGGAGGACCTCCCGGTCCTCCAGGTAGTTGGCCAGGATCGCCCGCAGATATTGGGGCACTCCGTGGTACCGGAGTGCCTCCAATATGGTCGAGTGGGGCACGGAGTTGAACGCGTTGGCGATGTCGAACGACACCGCCAACACTCCGTCCCCAGCTCCGACCGCCTCCTGCACTTGGCCCCTGAGTAGGGCCACCGCGTCGACCGTCGAACGCCCCTGTCGAAACCCGAACTGGGCGTCCGACAGGTCCGGCCCTACCTCCCGCAAATGGCTGTTAAGCCGGGTGGCTAGGATCCCCTCGAACAGTTTACCGACCTCATCGAGCAGAACGATGGGCCGGTATGCCGAGGGGGATTCCACCGGGCGTCCCTCCTTCCGGAGCAGGCAAAGCTGCCCCTCCTTCCATAGTTTCGGGAACCTCCCAGCCGTCAGGCACGCGCTGAAGAGGTCCCGAAACCTCTGCTCCATTAGGGACGCCGCGATGGCCACCACCCGTGCGGGGACGCCATCCGGTCCAGGGGCCGTCTTTTTCGCGCGGAGGGAAAGAACCCCCGCGCCAAATTCCTCCGCCGAAACCGGAGGGACCTCCTCCGCCGGCGAAGCCACCATCCCCCCCAGTGGGGGGTTCATCGTTGGTGGGGTGAATTCGGTCCTGCGCGGAAACAGTGACCGAACCACCCCATCCAGCAACGCCGGCTCTAGGGTCTCCGTTAGTGGGGGGCCATAAGGGCGCAGCTGGCTCCGCGCCAGCTTATATGGCCTCCCAAACGGATCCCTATCGAGTCCCTCCAGCATCTCGGCCTTTGCCGAGTCTTCGGCGGCGCACATTGCCGTCTTGAGGACCGTCTTTGCCTCCATGTAAGAGGCGTAGAGGCGGTCCTCCTCAGCCTGACATCGGCTGGTGCGCCGCCGACTCCGCGTGTAGGCCCTCCTGGCCTCCACGCACGCGGCCCGTAGCGCCGCCAGCTCCCCCGTCCACCAATAAACGGCGCGACGGGGAGGCGGACGGCGAGACCGAGGCATGCTGGAGTTGCACACCTCGGTCAGGGACCTCCGCAGCTGGACCGCTGCGGCGTCCACGTCCGTCACCTCCACAGGGGGCGAGAGCCAGTCCTCGAGGAACGCTGCCTCCAGGGCTGCCTCCCGGTCCAGGCGGGTGAGAGCCCACCGCGGGAAGGGAGATTGGCCCGAGCGGGCCATCCCCCGCGGGCTCTGGGTGGAGATGTCGAACCGCACATATCGGTGGTCCGACAGGGTCTCCACCATCTCCACCCGCCAGTTCACGACGCGTGTGGCTAGCACAGGGGTGGCGAACGACACGTCCACCACTGACCCTCCCTGTTGCCGCACACACGTGTGAACATCCCCCCTGTTCAGGAGGGACACGCCGCACGAAGCCGACCAAAATTCGACGGCGCGCCCCCGGACGTTGCAGGACGCCGCTGGGTTTCCCCAGGCCACCGACTTGGCGTTCAGGTCGCCTAACACCATTACCTGGCGTGGCGCCGCCCTCCCGACGACTGCCGTAAGGACCTCGAGAAAATTCTCGAAGTCCCTTAGAGGGCGGTTTGGGGAGAAATAGACCCCGACCAGGGCTATTTCTCCCCACGCGGCGGCCACGTATCCCGGACCCCTCTCTAAAAGCGAGAGGGGAGGGGAGTCCGTGGCAGGCCGCGACACCAACGCCACCAAGCCGTCTCGATCACCCAGCCAACGGCCAGGTACCGAGTACGGCTCGGCGACCACCGCCACGTCCACCAACCACTCGGCCACAGTCTGCATGAGCAGATCCTGTGCCGCTCTGCAGTGGTTGGTGTTCGCCTGGAGGATGCGATGTTCGACCCTACCCATTAGTCGGTCATCGCACCCCCCTCCTCCACAGCCGCTGAGGTCCCAGCCACTGGGACGGCGGTGGCAACGACAGGCCGGGTCGGCGCCTGTACTTTCCCCTTCTTAAGGGGAGGACTGCAGTTCCTCCCCTTCATTATGTGGCCCGCAGGGCGGCCACTGGCGGCACAGACCGTGCAGTGCGGCGTGGCGGCATTGCAGGAGGCGGCTTTGTGCCCCTCCTTGCCGCAGCGGTAGCAGCTGTCCGTCCTGTCGACACTGGACGAACAGAGGGCCCGGGTGTGGCCGATGCCGAAGCACCGGTAACACCTCAGCGGCAGGACCTCAAGGGCCCGGACCGCCGCCGAGCTGAACCCGACGGTGAGCCGTCCCTTCTCGAGGACGGCTTTGGCAGCGGCGACTGGGCACTCCAGGCGAATTGCGCCCATGCCGCCGCGCCCGGGCCTGATGCCCCCGCCCTGCACCGCTGCGACTGCGCAGCCACCTATGGCTGCGACCGCCGCTACCACCTCCTCCTTGGTGACGGAGTCGTCCAGGTCCGTCACCTCGAAGGCCGCCGACTTCACCGGCCTGGCCACCTTTGCCGCGTCCGCAATGACCTCTTGCAGCTTCGCTGCGAAGAGGTCAGCGTTTTTTCCGCCCTCTGCACCGGGGAACTCGAAGATTCGAGCCCCAGCCTGTGTCCGGCGGCACGAGACTTTACCGATCCCTAGTTTGGTGGGATCGGCACTGGCGCGCGCCCGCAACATCACGGACGCGTACGTCTCGCCCCGCTCCGCAGCCTCCGTGGTGAGCGTCATCACGACGGCTGCGGTCTTGGGAGGAACCAAGTTCCTCCTGACACCGGCTGGGGTCGAACCCTTCCCCTTTCCCTTGCCAGTTGTCTGTGACGGACCGGCAGGGGCGGTGGCGGAGGCGGCTGGGGGGGTGGTTTTCCCCTTCCCTTTTCCCTTGCCAGTCGGCTTCGACTGGCTGGGAGTGGTGGTGGCGGGGACGGCAGGGACGACCGCTGCCGTCTTTTTGCCCTTGCCCTTCCCCTTACCGACCACCTTCGTCCAGCCCTGCTGGTTGGTCGGGGTGGTGGAAGGGAGAAGGGCGTCCTCCCTCTGGGAGGTCACCGGCTCCTCTCGCCTCTTGTCCGCCGCAAGTGGCGGTCGGAGGCGTTTCTCCGGCAAGAGCCGGTCCTCTATTCCCGCCAGGCAGGCCCTGACGAAGACCCTCTGCTCCTCCATAGCCTTGCGGAGGATGTCCTCAAGGCCGGAGGGGGGAGCGAGGCCCTCTGCCGCAGGTCTGGGCTCGGCTTGGGATGGCCGGGCCGTGGCTTCAGCCAGCTTCAGATGCAGCTGGCTGACCTCCGACTGCAGGCGATCTACCTTCGCCTGCAGTTGCCGCGTTTCATCGCTGGCCTTGCGGTCCACCAGCTCCGCGACGATGCCACGCATGCTGGCGGCCCGGCATCTGAGGGACTTCTGGAAAGTCCCCTTCAGATGCGAGGACTTGGCGGCGACCTCCACGATCGCCTCTTCGTCCTCCAAGGCCATCTTCTCCAGTTCGGCCAGTGAGTGGTTCGCGTACAGGACGCGGGCCGCACCGTAATCGGCCTTGGCACGAGTGACTCGCGCCCGTTCTTCCCTGGCCGCAACCCGCTCCTCCAGCTCTTGCTGGAGGTGCTCCCGCCGTGCCAGGTCCAGCTCGCGCTGGGCGGTGGCTAAACCCACATCGTGGGTGTCTGCCGCTGTTGTGGGTTTCTTAGCCTTGACCCTTTTCTTCGACGAACCCGACGCTGAGGAGCCATCCGACCCGTCCTTTAAAAAGGTCTTCCGCTTTCTGGAAGCAGATCGCGATCGCGAATCTTCGACCGCCATCGAATCGGAATCCGATACAATGGACTCATCGTCGGAGTCCACCTGCCCGCCGTAGAAGGCCCTGCCTTCATCCGACGCTAAGGAAGCGTCGCGTTGGCCCTGAGAAGGGCCTTTTGGTTGGCCCTGAGAAGGGCCTTTGGGTTGGCCCTGAGAAGGGCCTTTGGGTTGGCCCTGAGAAGGGCCTTTGGGTTGGCCCTGAGAAGGGCCTTTTTTCACAAAATGCCCGAGGGCATCCCGCGCTGGTTTTGGCATTTCCGCAGTATTCGTAACTCACAAGACAATAAGATAGTTACGATGCACAGTGCACTTTAGCCGTACCCAGTCTGCCACTCCGTTACGGTGGTCAGAACTGGGACGTTTCCGGGGAACGCGACGTGGACGCAAGCACTGTGGGGTGGTTCCCCAAAATCCCCAAACTAACCTTTTTTTTTTTTTTTTTTTTTTTTGTTTGCGCTGGGAAAAAATGCGTTACGCATACCCGCCCATTGGGGGATGGACGGGTTATGTGGGACTCTCCGGCTACTCCGGCATACCCACTAAAATAACCCAGCGGCACTCCCGCATCGTCTATTTGGAGGAGGACTGGGAAACCGGCACAGCCTTTACGTCCAGTCCCCCACCGACGACCGCCCGCCTTTACAGCGGGGCCCGCACGCCCCTCCCTAAGTGGAGGGGCCCGGGAACGACCGTGAGTGCTCGGCCGTTCCCGCCCGACGAGGGTGGTGATTAGTGCAATGCGAGCGAAGGCGCCCCAGCGCCTGTCGCCCGCTAATCACCACCAGAAGGAGGGAGGCGACGATCGTACAACCGCCGTCTCCCACCCCTTCTTCGCCTGCGGAGCGGCGGCGCGAGAGGATCATCCTCCCGCGCGCGCTCCGCCGCCTCCTTTTGCGACATTACATCCTCGCAAAAGGAGGCAACCGCCGCCCAAGCCTCCTCACTCCCCAGCATGGAGTTCACCACACTGGGAAGTGAGAGGTCCATCCCGACCACATCTGTCAGGGCACGGCGCAGCTCAGCCCAGGCTGGGCACACCTCGAGGGTGTGCTGCGCCGTGTCCTCCGCGGCTCCACACTCGTGGCACGCCGGGGTTTCCTCCCTCTGGATCCGATGCAGGTGCGTTCCGAAGCAGCCATGCCCGGACAACACCTGCACCAGACGGAAAGAGAGGAAACCGTGGGGGCGCTCGAGCCAGTCCCGCAGGACTGGACCGAGCGCGTCCAGCGTCCGGCGACCAAAGGTGGCGGAGGCGAGGTCTCGTGTCCAGTGAAGGACGATTGCGTCCCTCGCCTCCCGCCGCACGGCCTCCCGCTCTTGCGCGGCGGGGCGCTCACCCAGCGCCCTACGCCGCGCCACCCATTCGTACACTCTGGCGAGCACCCATGCCTCCAATTCCCATGGAGGGGTGCCGGCCAGAGCGCACGCCGCCGCGAAGCCCACCGAGCGGTAGGCTCGCGCCACCCGCTGTGCAATGGCCCGTTGGGGCCTGCGGATGGCGGTTGCATTCTCCCTCCTGTGGAGGGAGTCCGCCCAGATGGGTGCCCCATACAGGGCCATACTCTTGAGGATGCCGGCATAGAGGCGCCGGCATCGCTCCTTGGGCCCAGGTTTGGGAGGAGCCATGAGTGGGCGTCCGCGGCTTTCAGCAGGCGCGTCGACAGCCCGCTGAAGTGCGGGCCGAAGCGCCACCTGCTGTCCAGCACGAGGCCCAGATACTTCATCTGGGCCCCGACCCCTATCCGGACGCCCTCCACCACAATGTGGGCGTCAGGAGGGCAGCGCTGCCGAGGCCCGTGAAAGAACACGGCCTCGGTCTTGTTCAGCGCCACCCTCAAACCAAGCTGGCGGATCCTACCTGCCACTAAGGATCCGCCAGCTGAGGCCAGACAGGCCGCCTCCCTAAAATCCTTCCCCCGGGCAACGAGGAGAGTGTCATCCGCGTAGCAGATGACACTCGTGCCCTGGAGGAGGGTGCCGCGCAGCAGCCAATCGAATCCGATGTTCCACAAGAGGGGCCCTAGCACCGAACCCTGTGGAACACCGGACTCCGCGCCGTAGCGCCTGATCCTGGCCGTCCTGTCCGCCAGGAGGACCTCCCGGTCCTCCAGGTAGTTGGCCAGGATCACCCGCAGATATTGGGGCACTCCGTGGTACCGGAGTGCCTCCAATATGGTCGAGTGGGGCACGGAGTTGAACGCGTTGGCGATGTCGAACGACACCGCCAACACTCCGTCCCCAGCCTCGACCGCCTCCCGCACCTGGCCCCTGAGTAGGGCCACCGCGTCGACCGTCGAACGCCCCTGTCGAAAGCCGAACTGGGCGTCCGACAGGTCCGGCCCTACCTCCCGCAAATGGCTGTTAAGCCGGGTGGCGAGGATCCCCTCGAACAGTTTACCGACCTCATCGAGCAGAACGATGGGCCGGTATGCCGAGGGGGAGTCCACCGGGCGTCCCTCCTTCCGGAGCAGGCAAAGCTGCCCCTCCTTCCATAGTTTCGGGAACCTCCCAGCCGTCAGACACGCGCTGAAGAGGTCCCGAAACCTCTGCTCCATGAGGGACGCCGCGATGGCCACCACCCGTGCGGGGACGCCATCCGGTCCAGGGGCCGTCTTCTTCGCGCGGAGGGAAAGAACCCCCGCGCCAAATTCCTCCGCTGAAACCGGAGGGACCTCCTCCGCCAGCGAAGCCACCACCCCCCCCAGTGGGGGGTTCATCGTTGGTGGGGTGAATTCGGTCCTGCGCGGAAACAGCGACCGAACCACCCCATCCAGCAACGCCGGCTCTAGGGTCTCCGTTAGTGGGGGGCCATAAGGGCGAAGCTGGCTCCGCGCCAGCTTATATGGCCTCCCAAACGGATCCCTGTCGAGGCCCTCCAGCATCTCGGCCTTCGCCGAGTCCTCGGCGGCGCACATTGCCGTCTTGAGGACCGTCTTTGCCTCTACGTAAGAGGCGTAGAGGCGGTCCTCCTCCGCCTGACATCGGCTGGTGCGCCTTCGACTCCGCGTGTAGGCCCTCCTGGCCTCCACGCATGCGGCCCGGAGCGCCGCCAGCTCCGCCGTCCACCAATAAACGGCGCGACGGGGAGGCGGACGGCGAGACCGAGGCATGCTCGAGTTGCACACCTCGGTCAGGGACCCCCGGAGCCGAACCGCTGCGGCGTCGACGTCCGTGCCCTACACAGGGGGCGAGAGCCAGTCCTCGAGGAACGCTGCCTCCAGGGCTGCCTCCCGGTCCAGGCGGGTGAGAGCCCACCG
Organism: Pseudoips prasinana; assembly: GCA_951640165.1. Lineage (NCBI taxonomy): Eukaryota > Metazoa > Arthropoda > Insecta > Lepidoptera > Nolidae > Pseudoips > Pseudoips prasinana. Next base: position 43,608,829 of record OX621235.1, on the reverse strand, counting down.
CGGGAAGGGAGATTGGCCCGAGCGGGCCATCCCCCGCGGGCTCTGGGTGGAGATGTCGAACCGCACATATCGGTGGTCCGACAGGGTCTCCACCATCTCCACCCGCCAGTTCACGACGCGGGCGGCTAGCACGGGGGTGGCGAACGATACGTCCACCACTGACCCTCCCCGTTGCCGCACACACGTGTGAACATCCCCCCTGTTCAGGAGGGACACGCCGCACGAAGCCGACCAAAATTCGGCGGCGCGCCCCCGGACGTTGCACGACGCCGCCGGGTTGCCCCAGGCCACCGACTTGGCGTTCAGGTCGCCCATTACGACGACCTGACGTGGTGCCGCCCTCCCGACGACTGCCGTAAGGACTTCGAGAAAATTCTCGAAGTCCCTTAGAGGGCGGTTTGGGGAGAAATAGACCCCGACCAGGGCTATTTCTCCCCACGCGGCGGCCACGTATCCCGGACCCCTCTCTAAAAGCGAGAGGGGAGGGGAGTCCGTGGCAGGCCGCGACACCAACGCCACCAAGCCGTCCCGGTCACCCAGCCAACGGCCAGGCACCGAGTACGGCTCGGCGACCACCGCCACGTCCACCAACCACTCGGCCACAGTCTGCATCAGCAGATCCTGGGCCGCTCTGCAGTGGTTGGTGTTCGCCTGGAGGATGCGATGTTCGACTCCCATTAATCGGACATCGCACCCCTCTCCTCCACGGCCGCCGAGGTCCCAGCCACTGGGACGGCGGTGGCAGCGACAGGCCGGGTCAGCGCCTGTTCCTTGCCCTTCTTAAGGGGAGGACTACAATTCCTCCCCTTCATGATGTGGCCCGCTGGGCGGCCACTGGCGGCACATACCGCGCAGTGCGGCGTGGCGGCCTTGCAGGAGGCGGCTTTGTGCCCCTCCTTGCCGCAGCGGTAGCAGCTGTCCGTCCTGTCGACACTGGACGGACAGAGGGCTCGGGTGTGGCCGATTCCGAAGCACTTGTAGCACCGCAAAGGCTGGTCCTCAAGTGCCCGGACCGCACCCGAGCTGAACCCGACGGCGAGCCGTCCCTTCTCGAGGACGGCTTTGGCAGCGGCGACTGGGCACTCCAGGCGAATTGCGCCCATGCCGCCGCGCCCGGGCCTGATGCCCCCGCCTTGTACCGCTGCGACTTCGCAGCCCCCTATGGCTACGATTGCTGCCACCACCTCCTCCTTGGTGACGGAGTCGTCGAGATCCGTCACCTCAATGGCCGCCGACTTTACCGGCCTGGCCACCTTCGCCGAGTCTGCGATGACCTCTTGCAGCTTAGCTGCGAAGAGGTCCGCGTTTTTGCCGCCCTCCGCACCAGGGAACTCGAATATACGAGCCCCAGCCTGTGTCTTGCGGCATGAGACTTTGCCGATTCCCAGTTTGGTGGGATCGGCATTGGCACGCGCCCGCACCAACATGGACGCGTACGTCTCACCCCGCTCCGCGGCCTCTGCGGTGAGCGTCACCACGACGGCCGCGGTCTTGGGAGGAACTAGGTTCCTCTTAGCACCGGCTGGGGGCGAACCCTTCCCCTTTCCCTTGCCAGTTGACGACTGACCGGCAGGGGTGGTGGCGGAGACGGCTGGGGCTGGAGGGGTGCTCTTCCCCTTCCCCTTCCCTTTCCCAGCTGGCCGCGACTGGCTGGGAGTGGTGGTGGCGGGAACGGCAGGGACGGCAGCTGCCGTCTTTTTGCCCTTGCCCTTCCCCTTGCCGACCACCCTCGTCCAGCCCTGCTGGTTGGTCGGGGTGGTCGAAGGGAGAAGGGCGTCCTCCCTCTGTGAGGTGGGCACCGGCTCCTCTCGCCTCTTGTCCGCTGCAAGCGGCGGTCGGAGGCGTTTCTCCGGCAGGAGCCGGTCCTCGATGCCCGCTAGGCAGGCTCTAACAAATGTCCTCTGCTCCGCCATAGCCTTGCGGAGGATTTCCTCCAGGCCGGAGGAGGGAGCGAGGACCTCTGCCGCAGGTCTGGGCTCGGCTTGCGACGGCCGGGCCGTGGCTTCAGCCAGCTTCAGGTGCAGCTGGCTGACCTCCGACTGCAGGCGATCTACCTTCGCCTGCAGTTGCCGCGTTTCATCGCTGGCCTTGCGGTCCACCAGCTCCGCGACGATGCCACGCCCCCGAACCTAACTTTTTTTTTTTTTTTTTTTTTTTTTTTTTTTTTTTTGTTTGCGCTGGGAAAAAATGCGTTACGCATACCCGCCCATTGGGGGATGGACGGGTTATGTGGGACTCTCCGGCTAGTCCGGCATACCCACTAAAATAACCCAGCGGCACTCCCGCATCGTCTATGTGGAGGAGGACTGGGAAACCGGCTCAGCCTTTACGTCCAGTCCCCCACCGACGACCGCCCGCCTTAACAGCGGGGCCCGCACGCCCCTCCCTAAGTGGAGAGGCCCGGGAACGACCGTGAGTGCTCGGCCGTTCCCGCCCGACGAGGGTGGTGATCAGTGCAATGCGAGCGAAGGCGCCCCCGCGCCTGTCGCCCGCTAATCACCACCAGAAGGAGGGAGGCGACGATCGTACAACCGCCGTCTCCCACCCCTTCTTCGCCTGCGGAGCGGCGGCGCGAGAGGATCGTCCTCCCGCGCGCGCTCCGCCGCCTCCTTTTGCGACATGACGTCCTCGCAAAAGGAGGCAACCGCCGCCCAAGCCTCCTCACTCCCCAGCATGGAGTTCACCACACTGGGAAGTGAGAGGTCCAGCCCAACGACGGTATTCAGGGCACGGCGCAGCTCAGCCCAGGCTGGGCACACCTCGAGGGTGTGCTGCGCCGTGTCCTCCGCGGCTCCACAGTCGTGGCACGCCGGGGCTTCCTCCCTCCGAATCCGGTGCAGGTGCGTTCCGAAACAGCCATGTCCGGACAACACCTGCACCAAACGGAACGAGAGGAAACCGTGGGGGCGCTCGAGCCATTCCCGCAGGACTGGACCGAGCGCGTCCAGCGTCCGGCGCCCAAAGGTGGCGGAGGCGAGGTCCCGTGCCCAGTGCAGGACGATGGCGTCCCTCGCCTCCCGCCGCACGGCCTCCCGCTCTTGCGCGGCGGGGCGCTCACCTAGCGCCCTACGCCGCGCCGCCCATTCGTATACTCTGGCGAGCACCCATGCCTCCAATTCCCAGGGAGGGGTGCCGGCCAGAGCGCACGCCGCCGCAAAGCCCACTGAGCGGTAGGCCCTCGCCACCCGCTGTGCAATGGCCCGTTGGGGCCTGCGGATGGCGGTTGCATTCTCCCTCCTGTGGAGGGAGTCCGCCCAGATGGGTGCCCCATACAGGGCCATGCTCTTGAGGATGCCGGCATAGAGGCGCCGGCATCGCTCCTTGGGCCCTCCCAGGTTTGGGAGGAGCCATGAGAGGGCGTCCGCGGCTTTCAGCAGGCGCGTCGACAGCCCGCTAAAGTGCGGGCCGAAGCGCCACCTGCTGTCCAGCACGAGGCCCAGATACTTCATCTGGGCCCCGACCCCTATCCGGACGCCCTCCACCACGATGTGGGCGTCAGGTGGGCAGCGCTGCCGAGGCCCGTGAAAGAACACGGCCTCGGTCTTGTTCAGCGCTACCCCCAATCCAAGCTGGCGGATCCTACCTGCCACTAAGGATCCGCCAGCTGAGGCCAGACAGGCCGCCTCCCTAAAATCCCTCCCCCGGGCAACGAGGAGAGTGTCATCCGCGTAGCAGATGACACTCGTGCCCTGGAGGAGGGTGCCCCGCAGGAGCCAGTCAAATCCGATGTTCCACAGGAGGGGCCCCAGCACCGAACCCTGTGGAACACCGGACTCCACTCCGTAGCGCCTGATCCTGGCCGCCTTGTCCACCAGAAGGACCTCTCGGTCCTCCAGGTAGCTGGCCAGGATCGCCCGCAGATATTGGGGCACTCCGTAGTATCGGAGTGCCTCCAATATGGTCGAGTGGGGCACGGAGTTGAAGGCGTTGGCGATGTCGAACGACACCGCCAACACTCCGTCCCCAGCCTCGACCGCCTCCCGCACCTGGCCCCTGAGTAGGGCCAACGCGTCGACCGTCGAACGCCCTTGTCGGAACCCGAATTGGGCGTCCGACAGGTCCGGCCCTACCTCCCGCAGCTGGCTATTAAGCCGGGTGGCGATGATCCCCTCGAACAGTTTACCGACCTCATCGAGTAAAACGATGGGCCGGTATGCCGAGGGGGAGTCCACCGGGCGTCCCTCCTTGCGAAGAAGGCACAACTTGCCTTCCTTCCATAGCTTCGGGAACCTCCCAGCCGTCAGGCACGCGCTGAAGAGGTCCCGAAGCCTTTCCTCCATGAGGGACGCCGCGATGGCCACCACCCGTGCGGGGACGCCGTCCGGTCCAGGGGCCGTCTTCTTCGTGCGGAGGGGCAGAACCCCCGCGCGAAGTTCCTCCACCGATACTGGAGGGACCTCCTCCTCCGGCGAAGCCACCACCCCCCCCAGCGGGGGGTTCATCGTTGGTGGGGTGAAGTCGGTCCTGCGCGGAAACAGTGACCGAACCACCCCATCCAGCAACGCCGGCTCTAGGGTCTCCGCTAATGGGGGGCCATAAGGGCGCAGCTGGCTCCGCGCCTGCTTATACGGCCTCCCAAACGGATCCCTGTCGAGGCCCTCCAGCATCTCGGCCTTTGCCGAGTCCTCGGCGGCGCACATTTCCGACTTGAGGACCGTCTTTGCCTCTAGGTAAGAGGCGTAGAGGCGGTCCTCCTCCGCCTGACATCGGCTGGTGCGCCGCCGACTCCGCGTGTAGGCCCTCCTGGCCTCCACGCACGCGGCCCGTAGCGCCGCCAGCTCCCCCGTCCACCAATAAACGGCGCGACGGGGAGGCGGACGGCGAGACCGAGGCATGCTGGAGTTGCACACCTCGGTCAGGGACCCCCGCACCCCGAACCTAACCTTTTTTTTTTTTTTTTTTTTTTTTTTTTTTTTTTTTGTTGACGCTGGGAAAAAAATGCGTTACGCATACCCGCCCATTGGGGGATGGACGGGTTATGTGGGACTCTCCGGCTAGCCCGGCATACCCACTAAAATAACCCAGCGGCACTCCCGCATCGTCTGTGTGGAGGAGGACTGGGAAACCGGCACAGCCTTTACGTCCAGTCCCCCACCGACGACCGCCCGCCTTTACAGCGGGGCCCGCACGCCCCTCCCTAAGTGGAGGGGCCCGGGAACGACCGTGAGTGCTCGGCCGTTCCCGCCCGACGAGGGTGGTGATTAGTGCAATGCGAGCGAAGGCGCCCCCGCGCCTGTCGCCCGCTAATCACCACCAGAAGGAGGGAGGCGACGATCGTACAACCGCCGTCTCCCACCCCTTCTTCGCCTGCGGAGCGGCGGCGCGAGAGGATCATCCTCCCGCGCGCGCTCCGCCGCCTCCTTTTGCGACATGACATTCTCGCAAAAGGAGGCAACCGCCGCCCAAGCCTCCTCACTCCCCAGCATGGAGTTCACCACACTGGGAAGTGAGAGGTCCATCCCGACCACATCTGTCAGGGCACGGCGCAGCTCAGCCCAGGCTGGGCACACCTCGAGGGTGTGCTGCGCCGTGTCCTCCGCGGCTCCACAGTTGTGGCACGCCGGGGTCTCCTCCCTCTGGATCCGATGCAGGTGCGTTCCGAAGCAGCCATGCCCGGACAACACCTGCACCAGACGGAAAGAGAGGAAACCGTGGGGGCGCTCGAGCCAGTCCCGCAGGACTGGACCGAGCGCGTCCAGCGTCCGGCGACCAAAGGTGGCGGAGGCGAGGTCTCGTGTCCAGTGAAGGACGATTGCGTCCCTCGCCTCCCGCCGCACGGCCTCCCGCTCTTGCGCGGCGGGGCGCTCACCCAGCGCCCTACGCCGCGCCACCCATTCGTACACTCTGGCGAGCACCCATGCCTCCAATTCCCATGGAGGGGTGCCGGCCAGAGCGCACGCCGCCGCGAAGCCCACCGAGCGGTAGGCTCGCGCCACCCGCTGTGCAATGGCCCGTTGGGGCCTGCGGATGGCGGTTGCATTCTCCCCCCTGTGGAGGGAGTCCGCCCAGATGGGAGCCCCATATAGGGCCATGCTTTTGAGGATGCCGGCATAGAGGCGCCGGCATCGCTCCTTGGGCCCGCCCAGGTTCGGGAGGAGCCACGAGAGGGCGTCCGCGGCTTTTAGCAGGCGCGTCGACAGCCCGCTGAAGTGCGGGCCGAAGCGCCACCTGCTGTCCAGCACGAGGCCCAGATACTTCATCTGGGCCCCGACCCCTATCCGGACGCCCTCCACCACGATGTGGGCGTCAGGAGGGCAGCGCTGCCGAGGCCCGTGAAAGAACACGGCCTCGGTCTTGTTCAGCGCCACCCTCAAACCAAGCTGGCGGATCCTACCTGCCACTAAGGATCCGCCAGCTGAGGCCAGACAAGCCGCCTCCCTAAAATCCCTCCCCCGGGCAACGAGGAGAGTGTCATCCGCGTAGCAGATGACACTCGTGCCCTGGAGGAGGGTGCCGCGCAGCAGCCAATCGAATCCGATGTTCCACAAGATGGGCCCTAGCACCGAACCCTGTGGAACACCGGACTCCGCGCCGTAGCGCCTGATCCTGGCCGTCCTGTCCGCCAGGAGGACCTCCCGGTCCTCCAGGTAGTTGGCCAGGATCACCCGCAGATATTGGGGCACTCCGTGATACCGGAGTGCCTCCAATATGGTCGAGTGGGGCACGGAGTTGAAGGCGTTGGCGATGTCGAACGACACCGCCAACACTCCGTCCCCAGCCTCGACCGCTTCCCGCACTTGGCCCCTGAGTAGGGCCAACGCATCGACCGTCGAACGCCCTTGTCGGAACCCGAACTGGGCGTCCGACAGGTCTGGCCCTACTTCCCGCAACTGGCTATTTAGCCGGGTGGCGATGATCCCCTCGAACAATTTACCGACCTCATCGAGCAGAACGATGGGCCGGTATGCCGAGGGGGAGTCCACCGGGCGTCCCTCCTTCCGGAGCAGGCAAAGCTGCCCCTCCTTCCAGATCTTCGGGAACCTCCCAGCCGTCAGGCACGCGCTGAAGAGGTCCCGAAACCTCTGCTCCATGAAGGACGCCGCGATGGCCACCACCCGTGCGGGGACGCCATCCGGTCCAGGGGCCGTCTTCTTCGCGCGGAGGGACAGAACCCCCGCGCGAAATTCCTCCGCCGACACTGGAGGCACCTCCTCCTCCGGCGTAGCCACCACCCCCCCCAGCGGGGGGTTCATCGTTGGTGGGGTGAAGTCGGTCCTGCGCGGAAACAGTGACCGAACCACCCCATCCAGCAACGCCGGCTCTAGGGTCTCCGCTAATGGGGGACCGTAAGGGCGCAGCTGGCTCCGCGCCTGCCTATACGGCCTCCCAAACGGATCCCTATCGAGGCCCTCCAGCATCTCGGCCTTTGCCGAGTCCTCGGCGGCGCACATTGCCGACTTGAGGACCGTCTTTGCCTCTAGGTAAGAGGCGTAGAGGCGGTCCTCCTCAGCCTGACATCGGTTAGTGCGCCGCCGACTCCGCGTGTAGGCCCTCCTGGCCTCCACGCACGCGGCCCGGAGCGCCGCCAGCTCCACCGTCCACCAATAAACGGCGCGACGGGGAGGCGGACGGCGAGACCGAGGCATGCTGGAGTTGCACACCTCGGTCAGGGATCCCCGCAGCCGAACCGCTGCGGCGTCCACGTCCGTGCCCTGCACAGGGGGCGAGAGCCAGTCCTCGAGGAACGCCGCCTCCTGGGCTGACTCCCGGTCCAGGCGGGTGAGAGCCCACCGCGGGAAGGGAGATTGGCCCGAGCGGGCCCTCCCCCGCGGGCTCTGGGTGGAGATGTCGAACCGCACATATCGGTGGTCCGACAGGGTCTCCACCATCTCCACCCGCCAGTTCACGACGCGTGTGGCTAGCACAGGGGTGGCGTACGACACGTCCACCACTGACCCTCCCTGTTGCCGCACACACGTCTGAACATCCCCCCTGTTTAGCAGGGACACGCCGCACGAGGCCGCCCAAAATTCGACGGCGCGCCCCCGGACGTTGCAGGACGCCGCTGGGTTGCCCCAGGCCACCGACTTGGCGTTCAGGTCGCCCAACACTACGACCTGACGTGGTGCCGCCCTCCCGACGACTGCCGTAAGGACCTCGAGAAAATTCTCGAAGTCCCTTAGAGGGCGGTTTGGGGAGAAATAGACCCCGACCAGGGCTATTTCTCCCCACGCGGCGGCCACGTATCCCGGACCCCTCTCTAAAAGCGAGAGGGGAGGGGAGTCCGTGGCAGGCCGCGACACCAACGCCACCAAGCCGCCTCGATCACCCAGCCAACGGCCAGGCACCGAGTACGGCTCGGCGACCACCGCCACGTCCACCAACCACTCGGCCACAGTCTGCATCAGCAGATCCTGTGCCGCTCTGCAGTGGTTGGTGTTCGCCTGGAGGATGCGATGTTCGATTCTACCCATTAATCGGTCATCGCACCCTCCTCCTCCACAGCCGCTGAGGTCCCAGCTACTGGGACGGCGGTGGCAGCGACAGGCCGGGTCGGCGCCTGAACTTTGCCCTTCTTAAGGGGAGGACTGCAATTCCTCCCCTTCATTATATGGCCCGCAGGGCGGCCACTGGCGGCACAAACTGCGCAGTGCGGCGCGGCGGCCATGCAGGAGGCGGATTTGTGGCCCTCCTTGCCGCAGCGGTAACAACTGTCCGTCCTGTCGACAGTGGACGGACAGAGGGCTCGGGTGTGGCCAATGCCGAAGCACTTGTAGCACCGCAGTGGCTGGTCCTCGAGTGCCCGGACCGCACCCGAGCTGAAGCCGACGGCTAGCCGTCCCTTTTCAAGGACGGCTTTGGCAGCGGCGACTGGGCACTCTAGGCGAATGGTGCCCATGCCGCCGCGCCCGGGCCTGATGCCCCCGCCTTGTACCGCTGCGACTTCGCAGCCCCCTATGGCTGCGATTGCTGCCACCACCTCCTCCTTGGTGACGGAGTCGTCCAGATCCGTCACCTCGATGGCCGCCGACTTCACCGGCCTGGCCACCTTCGCCGCATCCGCAATGACCTCCTGCAGCTTTTTTGCAAAGAGGTCCGCGTTCTTCGCGCCCTCGGCACCCGGGAACTCGAAAATTCGAGCCCCAGCCTGCGTCCGGCGGCACGAGACTTTACCGATCCCCAGTTTGGTAGGATCGGCATTGGCACGCGCCCGCAACATCACGGACGCGTACGTCTCGCCCCGCTCCGCAGCCTCCGTGGTGAGCGTCATCACAACGGCTGCGGTCTTGGGAGGAACCAAGTTCCTCTTGGCGCCTGCTGGGGGGGAACTCTTCCCCTTCCCTTTTCCCTTGCCAATCGACTGATCGGCAGAGGTGGTGGCGGAGGCGGCTGGGGGGGTGGTTTTCCCCCTTCCTTTACCCTTGCCAGTCGGCTTCGACTGGCTGGGAGTGGTGGTGGTGGGCACGGCAGGGACGACAGGTGCCGTCCTTTTGCCTTTGCCCTTCCCCTTACCGACCACCTTCGTCCAGCCCTGCTGGTTGGTCGGGGTGGTGGAAGGGAGAAGGGCGTCCTCCCTCGAGGAGCTAGGCACCGGCTCCACTCGCCTTTTGTCCGCCGCAAGTGGCGGTCGGAGGCGTTTCTCCGGCAAGAGCCGGTCCTCAATGCCCGCTATGCAGGAGCGAACGAACGCCCTCTCTTCCGCCATCACCCTGCGGAGGACATCCTCGAGGCCGGGAGAGGAAACAAGGCCCTCTGCCGTAGGTCTGGGCTCGGCTGGCGACGGCCGGGCCGTGGCTTCGGCCAGCTTGAGGTGAAGCTGGCTAACCTCCGACTGCAGGCGATCCACTTTCGCCTGCAGTTGCCGCGACTCGTCGCTGGCCTTGCGCTCCACGAGCTCCGCGACAATGCCACGCATGCTCGCGGCCCGGCATTTCAGGGACTTTTGGAAAGTCCCCTTTAGGTGAGAGGACTTGGCGGCGACCTCCACGATCGCCTCCTCGTCCTCCAAGGCCATCCTCTGAAGCTCGGCCAGGGAGTGGTCCGAGTACAGCACGTGGGACGCACCGTACCCGGACTTGGCACGGGCGACGCGCGCCCGTTCCTCCTGGGCCGCAACCCGCTCCTCCAGATCTTGCTGGAGCTGCTCCCGCCGAGTCAGGTCCAGCTCGCGCTGGGCATCCACCAAACCCACGTCGTGGGTATCCGCCACTATGGCCGTCTGCTTCTTGGCCTTAATTTTCTTTTTTGGCTCCTTCACCGAGCCCGAGGCCGAGGAGCCATCCGAACTGACTTTCAGAAAAGTCCGCTTTCTCGATCCTGATCGCGACCGAGGAGCCGCGATCACCATCGCATCCGATGCAATGGACTCATTGTCGGAGTCCGACAATGAGTCCACTCTCCCTCCGTAGAAGGCTCTGCCTTCCGACGCCGACGCGTCGCGTTGGCCCTGAGAAGGGCCTTTGGGTTGGCCCTGAGAAGGGCCTTTGGGTTGGCCCTGAGAAGGGCCTTTGGGTTGGCCCTGAGAAGGGCCTTTTTTTACAAAATGCCCGAGGGCATCCCGCGCGGGTTTAGGCATTTTCCAACAATTTCGTAGCACTCAAGGCAAATGGTAGCTACGAAGCACAGTGCACTTTAGCCGTACCCAGTCTGCCACTCCGTTACGGTGGTCAGAACTGGGACGTTTCCAGGGAACGCGACGTGGACGCAAGCACTGTGGGGTGGTTCCCCAACCCCGAACCTAACCTTTTTTTTTTTTTTTTTTTTTTTTTTTTTTTTTTTTTTTTTTTTTTGTTTGCGCTGGGAAAAAATGCGTTACGCATACCCGCCCATTGGGGGATGGACGGGTTATGTGGGACTCTCCGGCTACTCCGGCATACCCACTAAAATAACCCAGCGGCACTCCCGCATCGTCTATTTGGAGGAGGACTGGGAAACCGGCACAGCCTTTACGTCCAGTCCCCCACCGACGACCGCCCGCCTTTACAGCGGGGCCCGCACGCCCCTCCCTTAGTGGAGGGGCCCGGGAACGACCGTGAGTGCTCGGCCGTTCCCGCCCGACGAGGGTGGTGATTGGTGCAATGCGAGCGAAGGCGCCCCCGCGCCTGTCGCCCGCTAATCACCACCAGAAGGAGGGAGGCGACGATCGTACAACCGCCGTCTCCCACCCCTTCTCCGCCTGCGGAGCGGCGGCGCGAGAGGATCATCCTCCCGCGCGCGCTCCGCCGCCTCCTTTTGCGACATGACATTCTCGCAAAAGGAGGCAACCGCCGCCCAAGCCTCCTCACTCCCCAGCATGGAGTTGACCACACTGGGAAGCGAGAGGTCCTGCCCGACCACATCAGTCAGGGCACGGCGCAGCTCAGCCCAGGCTGGGCACACCTCGAGGGTGTGCTGCGCCGTGTCCTCCGCGGCTCCACAGTCGTGGCACGCCGGGGTCTCCTCCCTCTGGATCCGATGCAGGTGCGTTCCGAAACAACCATGCCCGGACAACACCTGCACCAGACGGAAAGAGAGGAAACCGTGGGATCGCTCGAGCCAGTCCCGCAGGACTGGACCGAGCGCGTCCAACGTCCGGCGTCCAAATGTGGCGGAGGCGAGGTCCCGTGTCCAGTGGAGGACGATTGCGTCCCTCGCCTCCCGCCGCACGGCATCCCGCTCTTGCGCGGCGGGGCGCTCACCCAGCGCCCTACGCCGCGCCGCCCATTCGTACACTCTGGCGAGCACCCATGCCTCCAATTCCCAGGGAGGGGTGCCGGCCAGAGCGCACGCCGCCGCAAAGCCCACTGAGCGGTAGGCCCTCGCCACCCGCTGTGCAATGGCCCGTTGGGGCCTGCGGATGGCGGTTGCATTCTCCCTCCTATGGAGGGAGTCCGCCCAGATGGGTGCCCCATATAGGGCCATGCTCTTGAGGATGCCGGCATAGAGGCGCCGGCATCGCTCCTTGGGCCCTCCCAGGTTTGGGAGGAGCCATGAGAGGGCGTCCGCGGCTTTCAGCAGGCGCGTCGACAGCCCGCTAAAGTGCGGGCCGAAGCGCCACCTGCTGTCCAGCACGAGGCCCAGATACTTCATCTGGGCCCCGACCCCTATCCGGACGCCCTCCACCACGATGTGGGCGTCAGGAGGGCAGCGCTGCCGAGGCCCGTGAAAGAACACGGCCTCGGTCTTGTTCAGCGCTACCCTCAAACCGAGCTGGCGGATCCTACCTGCCACTAAGGATCCGCCAGCCGAGGCCAGACAGGCCGCCTCTCCAAAGTCCCTCCCCCGGGCAACGAGGAGAGTGTCATCCGCGTAGCAGATGACACTCGTGCCCTGGAGGAGGGTGCCGCGCAGCAGCCAATCGAATCCGATGTTCCACAAGAGGGGCCCTAGCACCGAACCCTGTGGAACACCGGACTCCGCGCCGTAGCGCCTGATCCTGGCCGTCCTGTCCGCCAGGAGGACCTCCCGGTCCTCCAGGTAGTTGGCCAGGATCGCCCGCAGATATTGGGGCACTCCGTGGTACCGGAGTGCCTCCAATATGGTCGAGTGGGGCACGGAGTTGAACGCGTTGGCGATGTCGAACGACACCGCCAACACTCCGTCCCCAGCCTCGACCGCCTCCTGAATGTGGCCCCTGAGTAGGGCCACCGCGTCGACCGTCGAACGCCCTTGTCGAAACCCGAACTGGGCGTCCGACAGGTCCGGCCCTACCTCCCGCAAGTGGCTGTTAAGCCGGGTGGCGAGGATCCCCTCGAACAGTTTACCGACCTCATCGAGCAGAACGATGGGCCGGTATGCCGAGGGGGAGTCCACCGGGCGTCCCTCCTTGCGGAGCAGGCAAAGCTGCCCCTCCTTCCATAGTTTCGGGAACCTCCCAGCCGTCAGGCACGCGCTGAAGAGGTCCCGAAACCTCTGCTCCATTAGGGACGCCGCGATGGCCACCACCCGTGCGGGGACGCCATCCGGTCCAGGGGCCGTCTTTTTCGCGCGGAGGGAAAGAACCCCCGCGCCGAATTCCTCCACCGAAACCGGAGGGACCTCCTCCGCCGGCGAAGCCGCCAACCCCCCCAGTGGGGGGTTCATCGTTGGTGGGGTGAATTCGGTCCTGCGCGGAAACAGTGACCGAACCACCCCATCCAGCAACGCCGGCTCTAGGGTCTCCGTTAGTGGGGGGCCATAAGGGCGCAGCTGGCTCCGCGCCAACTTATATGGCCTCCCAAACGGATCCCTATCGAGGCCCTCCAGCATCTCGGCCTTTGCCGAGTCTTCGGCGGCGCACATTGCCGACTTGAGGACCGTCTTTGCCTCTACGTAAGAGGCGTAGAGGCGGTCCTCCTCCGCCTGACATCGGCTGGCGCGCCGCCGACTCCGCGTGAAGGCCCTCCTGGCCTCCACGCACTCGGCCCGAAGCGCCGCCAGCTCCCCCGTCCACCAATAAACGGCGCGACGGGGAGGCGGACGGCGAGACCGAGGCATGCTGGAATTGCACACCTCGGTCAGGGACCTCCGCAGCTGGACCGCTGCGGCGTCCACGTCCGTCACCTCCACAGGGGGCGAGAGCCAGTCCTCGAGGAACGCTGCCTCCAGGGCTGCCTCCCGGTCCAGGCGGGTGAGAGCCCACCGCGGGAAGGGAGATTGGCCCGAGCGGGCCATCCCCCGCGGGCTCTGGGTGGAGATGTCGAACCGCACATATCGGTGGTCCGACAGGGTCTCCACCATCTCCACCCGCCAGTTCACGACGCGTGTGGCTAGCACAGGGGTGGCGAACGACACGTCCACCACTGACCCTCCCTGTTGCCGCACACACGTGTGAACATCCCCCCTGTTCAGGAGGGACACGCCGCACGAAGCCGACCAAAATTCGACGGCGCGCCCCCGGACGTTGCAGGACGCCGCTGGGTTGCCCCAGGCCACCGACTTGGCGTTCAGGTCGCCTAACACCATTACCTGGCGTGGCGCCGCCCTCCCGACGACTGCCGTAAGGACCTCGAGAAAATTCTCGAAGTCCCTTAGAGGGCGGTTTGGGGAGAAATAGACCCCGACCAGGGCTATTTCTCCCCACGCGGCGGCCACGTATCCCGGACCCCTCTCTAAAAGCGAGAGGGGAGGGGAGTCCGTGGCAGGCCGCGACACCAACGCCACCAAGCCGTCTCGATCACCCAGCCAACGGCCAGGTACCGAGTACGGCTCGGCGACCACCGCCACGTCCACCAACCACTCGGCCACAGTCTGCATGAGCAGATCCTGTGCCGCTCTGCAGTGGTTGGTGTTCGCCTGGAGGATGCGATGTTCGACCCTACCCATTAGTCGGTCATCGCACCCCCCTCCTCCACAGCCGCTGAGGTCCCAGCCACTGGGACGGCGGTGGCAACGACAGGCCGGGTCGGCGCCTGTACTTTCCCCTTCTTAAGGGGAGGACTGCAGTTCCTCCCCTTCATTATGTGGCCCGCAGGGCGGCCACTGGCGGCACAGACCGTGCAGTGCGGCGTGGCGGCATTGCAGGAGGCGGCTTTGTGCCCCTCCTTGCCGCAGCGGTAGCAGCTGTCCGTCCTGTCGACACTGGACGAACAGAGGGCCCGGGTGTGGCCGATGCCGAAGCACCGGTAACACCTCAGCGGCAGGACCTCAAGGGCCCGGACCGCCGCCGAGCTGAACCCGACGGCGAGCCGTCCCTTCTCGAGGACGGCTTTGGCAGCGGCGACTGGGCACTCCAGGCGAATTGCGCCCATGCCGCCGCGCCCGGGCCTGATGCCCCCGCCCTGCACCGCTGCGACTGCGCAGCCACCTATGGCTGCGACCGCCGCTACCACCTCCTCCTTGGTGACGGAGTCGTCCAGGTCCGTCACCTCGAAGGCCGCCGACTTCACCGGCCTGGCCACCTTTGCCGCGTCCGCAATGACCTCTTGCAGCTTCGCTGCGAAGAGGTCAGCGTTTTTTCCGCCCTCTGCACCGGGGAACTCGAAGATTCGAGCCCCAGCCTGTGTCCGGCGGCACGAGACTTTACCGATCCCTAGTTTGGTGGGATCGGTACTGGCGCGCGCCCGCAACATCACGGACGCGTACGTCTCGCCCCGCTCCGCAGCCTCCGTGGTGAGCGTCATCACGACGGCTGCGGTCTTGGGAGGAAACAAGTTCCTCCTGACACCGGCTGGGGTCGAACCCTTCCCCTTTCCCTTGCCAGTCGACGACTGACCGGCAGGGGTGGTGGCGGAGACGGCTGGGGCTGGAGGGGTGCTCTTCCCCTTCCCCTTCCCTTTCCCTTTGCCAGCTGGCCGCGACTGGCTGGGAGTGGTGGTGGCGGGAACGGCAGGGACGACAGCTGCCGTCTTTTTGCCCTTGCCCTTCCCCTTACCGACCACCTTCGTCCAGCCCTGCTGGTTGGTCGGGGTGGTCGAAGGGAGAAGGGCGTCCTCCCTCTGCGAGGTGGGCACCGGCTCTCGCCTCTTGTCCGCCGCAAGCGGCGGTCGGTGGACTTTCTCCGGCAAGAGCCGGTCCTCGATGCCTGCCAGGCAGGATCGAACAAACGCCCTCTCCTCCGCCATCACCTTGCGGAGGACATCCTCAAGGCCGAGGGAGGAGGCAAGACCCTCCTCTGCAGGTCTGGGCTCGGCTTGCAATGGCCGGGCCGTGGCTTCAGCCAGCTTTAAGTGAAGCTGGCTGACCTCCGTCTGCAGGCGATCCACTTTCGCCTGCAGTTGCCGCGACTCGTCGCTGGCCTTGCGGTCGACTAGCTCCGCGACGATGCCACGCATGCTCGCGGCCCGGCATTTAAGGGACTTCTGAAAAGTCCCTTTTAGGTGGGAGGACTTGGTGGCGACCTCGACGATCACCTCCTCGTCCTCCAAGGCCATCCGCTGCAATTCGGCCAGAGAGTGGTCCGCGTATAGGACGCGGGACGCACCGTACTCGGCCTTGGCACGAGCGACGCGCGCCCGCTCCTCCTTGGCCGCAACCCGCTCCTCCAGCTCTTGCTGGAGCTGCTCCCGCCGAGCCAGGTCCAACTCACGCTGGGCGTCTGCCAAACCCACATCGTGGGTGTCCGCCGCGGTCTTCTGGGCCTTCTTTTTCGACTCCTTTGCCGAACCCGAGGCCGAGGACCCATCCGACCCGCCTTTTAAGTAGGTCTTCCTCTTCCTGGATGCTGATCGCGATCGAGTATCCTCGATCACCATCACATCTGACGTAGTGGATTCATTGTCGGAGTCCGATAATGAATCATCCGCTCTCCCGCCATAGAAGGTTCTGCCTTCCTTCGACGCTTCAGCGTCGCGTTGGCCCTGAGAAGGGCCTTTTGGTTGGCCCTGAGAAGGGCCTTTGGGTTGGCCCTGAGAAGGGCCTTTGGGTTGGCCCTGAGAAGGGCCTTTTTTGATGAAATGCCCGAGGGCATCCCGCGCGGGTTTAGGCATAATCCAACAAGTTCGTAGCTCTCTAGGCAGTATGGTCGCTACGATGCACAGTGCACTTTAGCCGTACCCAGTCTGCCACTCCGTTACGGTGGTCAGAACTGGGACGTTTCCGGGGAACGCGACGTGGACGCAAGCACTGTGGGGTGGTTCCCCACCCCGAACCTAACCTTTTTTTTTTTTTTTTTTTTTTTTTTTTTTTTTTTTTTTTTTTTTTTGGCGGGGTGGAAAATCCTGCATGGATGTCCTCCGCCTTGGGGGAGGCGGAGGGGTCTGTCAGACTCCTACTGACTAAAAACCACCCCGGTGTTCCATCTCACACCTGCGCCGGGGGTCGCGGGAACGAATGATACTTCCGCAACCCCAGCTGGTGCTGGCCCATGCCTGCGGGCCTCCTCGCATTAGCGGGGGGAGTGAGGTGTTAAACTCCCCCCGCAACGTCTAAGAGGGGCGCGCGTGGAACACGTCGCGCCGCCGCCTCGGGTCCAGATGTGTAGTGGGCGACGGACGCCCCCGAGTCCGTCGCCCCTGGACCCATTTAGGGGGGCTGGAAGAGGGCATTGTCCGCCCTCCGCCGACGCCCGGTGCGTCTGCTGCGGGCCGGATGAGAGGATGTAATCTCCCTCTCCCGCTCCGCAGCTTCCTTCCGCGAGATGACTGTCTCGCAGAAGGAAACCACCGCGTCCCAGGACTCCTCGCTGCCAACCATCGAGTTCACGACGGCCGTCAGCGACAAGTCACTGCCTACTCCAAAAATGAGGGCACGGCGCTGCTCCTCCCAAGCAGCACACTCTGCCAGCGTATGCAGCGCCGTGTCCTCCCGACAGTCGACGCAGTGGTGACACCGGGCGTCCGGCTCCCTGTTTATGCGACACAGGTACTTCCCGAAGCAGCCATGCCCCGAGAGTACCTGCGTCACCCGAAACGTCAGGGAGCCGTGCCTCCTCCCGAGCCAACGCTCGAGTACCGGCCGGACCGCCTCGATAGTGACGAGGCCGGCGGTTGGGCGCGATAGCCTGTCCCGCCATTCCGCCACCAGGGCCTCGCGAAGCTGGGACCGACGCAGCCCCATGTGTTGCTGCATCGGCCCCTCGCCTTGCGCCAGCATCTCCTCGCGCCACCGGTACAGTGACGCGAGTACTTTCGCCTCGAGGTCCCAGGGCGGGGATCCGGCCAGTACACAAGCCGCCTCGTAGGAGACCGTGCGATACCCCCTGATAACTCTGACGGCCATAGCTCTCTGCGGTCTCCGCAAAACAGCGATGCTACCGGCCGTCAGGTCAGCCGCCCAGATCGGGGCCCCGTACAGGGCCATCGATCGCACGATCCCCACGTAGAGCCGCCTACAGGCTGCGCTCGGGCCCCCCAGATTGGGAAGCAGCGTTGACAGCGCCCCAGCCGCGCCCATCAGCTTGGGCACCAGCCGCCGGAAGTGGGGTCCGAAGTCCCACCGGCTGTCGAGCACCAATCCCAGGTACTTCATGGTAGGCTCGACAGCGATCCGGACCCCCCCGACCACAATGTGTGATCCGGGCGGCGGCGCCCGCCGGGGACCATGGAACATCATGGCCTCCGACTTGCTGAGGGCCACCTCCAGGCCGAGGCGCCGGATGCGGCCCACCACCTGTGAGACCGCCGCCGTCGCCAGCAACGCTGCCTCCCTGTGCGAACTCCCACGGGCCGTGACCAGCGTGTCGTCCGCATAACACGTCAGGTCCACGCCCGGCTGGAGTTCGCCCCTCAGCACCCAGTCGTACCCGATGTTCCACAGGAGCGGGCCCAATACCGAACCCTGTGGAACACCGCACGACATTGAGTGCCGGTGTCCGCCATCACGTCCCACGTAGGTGACACACCTCTCCGCCAGGTAATCCCCAACAATGTGGCGGAGGTAGGAAGGCACCCGATGATATCGCAGTGCCTCCCGAATGCAACTCCAGGGCAGGGTGTTGAAAGCGTTGGAGATGTCCAAGGACACCGCCAACATCACCCCACCCCGGGACACCGCTTCCTCCGCCAGGACTCTCACCCTCGACACAGCGTGAATGGTAGAGCGCCCATGCCGAAAGCCGAACTGGCTCTCGTCCAGGTCCGGCCCCTCTCCGCACAAGTGGCCGACGAGGCGGACTGCGATTATCCGCTCGAGCAGCTTGCCCACCTCGTCCAGCAGCACTATGGGCCGGTACCCGGATGGCGAGTCTGCAGGGCGCCCCGCCTTTCTGAGCAGGACCAGACGACCAGATTTCCACAAGGTGGGAAACTGGCCCCGCTCAAGGCACGCTGTGTAGAGACCTCTCAGTTGGGGACCCAGCTCCTTCAGAGCGAGGGCTAACACGCAGCCGTGAATCCCGTCGGGCCCCGGAGCCACGTTTTTGGCCCGGAGCCGCATCACGGCCGCCCTCAACTCTTCTTGTGTCACCTCTGGGACGCTGATGACGTTCTCGTCTGTAGGCTCTGCGGCTGTGGGCAAAGCCATTGGCGGTGGCGTATGCTCCGCTCTTGCCGGGAAGAGGGCTGCCACTACTTCCTCCAGCAGCTCGGGTTGGAGACTCTCCGTGATTGGAGGCGCCGCGGCTCGAAGATTCCCTCGAACCGCACGATAAGGGCGCCCCCACGGATCTCTGTCCAGAGTCTCCAACATCTCCTCCCTGGCTCGCGTCTTGGCCTCGCCAATGGCCAGCCACAGAGCCTCCTTCGCCGCGCGGTACACCTCATACCGCGCGGCCTCTTCGTCAGGGACCCGACGACGTCTCCTCCGGTATCGGGTGTACTGGCGCCTGACCGCCACGCACGCGACGCGCAACTGTGCGATCTCGGCGGTCCACCAGTACACCTGGCGCCTTCCTGTCTGTGTGTGGACCCGGGGCATAGACGCGTCGCAGATTTGCGTCATCGCCCCGCGGAACCACAGCGCCTCCTCTTCGACGTCGACGGGTCCATTCGTCTCCGACTCCCGGTACCAGGCCTGGACAATGGCGGCCTCCTCGAGAAGTTCCTTGTCGATGCGCTTACGCGCCCAGCGCGGACCGTCCGCTCGCGGGGCCGGTGGACTGCGGCCGCCAGTGGTCTGGGCGGAGACGTCGAAACGGATATACCGATGGTCCGACAATGTCTCCACCTCCACGGCGACACGCCAGTCGCGGACACGGCTCGCGACAGCAGGGCTAGCGAACGAGACGTCCACTATTGAACCACCCCGCTGCCGCACGCACGTGTGGACCGACCCCCGATTTAGGACGGTCAAGCCAGTCGTGACCGCCCACTCCTCCAGCACCTCACCCCGGGCATCCGTCACCGGAGATCCCCACGCCGCAGACTTGGCGTTGAGATCCCCGAGCAACAGCACGGGGCGAGGGTGGAGCCGGCCTACGACGGCACCCAACTCGACAAGGAAGTTCTCGAAGTCGGCGAGACTCTTGTTGGGCGAAAAATACGCCCCAACCGTACCAATGCCGTCCACGAGGGCTGCTACCCAGCCGTGACCTCGGGACGGGTGGACAAGAGCCCCGCCAATGATGGCCACCAAGCCGTCCAAGTCCCCCAACCAGTTATCCCTGGGGGGGACAAAGTACGGCTCGGCGACCACCGCCACGCGAATCGACCACTCCGCCATGCTCTGGAGCAAGAGATCCTGAGCTCTGGCACAGTGGTTGATATTGCCCTGGAGGAAATGTAACAGCGCCATTAGGCTGTGTCCATTCCCTCCGCACCCCTCTCAGGCCGGGAGTCGGCCGTAGGGCAGCCAGGCTGTCGGGGGGGTAAAGAGCCCCCGGCAGCCTTGGCTCCCTTTTTCTTGCTCTTGGTGGGTGCGCCACAGGCCTTCCCGCCCGCTCTGTGCCCCGCGGGCCTCCCTGCAGCTGTACAGAGGCTGCAGTTTGGCGCCGCAGAGCACTGGGCCGCCTTGTGGCCGGGCTGGCCGCAGCGATAACACTCCTCGCTGCGGTCCGTTTCAGCGGTGCACCGCGCCCGGACATGCCCAATGTTCAGGCATCGGTAGCACCGCATAGCCCTGGGCTGCATCAGCTTGACCCTGGCTGCAACCCACCCCACCAACAGTCGCCCAGCACTGGCGACGATATTCGCCGCCACCCCGAACCTAACCTTTTTTTTTTTTTTTTTTTTTTTTTTTTTTTTTGTTTGCGCTGGGAAAAAATGCGTTACGCATACCCGCCCATTGGGGGATGGACGGGTTATGTGGGACTCTCCGGCTACTCCGGCATACCCACTAAAATAACCCAGCGGCACTCCCGCATCGTCTATTTGGAGGAGGACTGGGAAACCGGCACAGCCTTTACGTCCAGTCCCCCGCCGACGACCGCCCGCCTTTACAGCGGGGCCCGCACGCCCCTCCCTAAGTGGAGGGGCCCGGGAACGACCGTGAGTGCTCGGCCGTTCCCGCCCGACGATGGTGGTGATTTGTGCAATGCGAGCGAAGGCGCCCCCGCGCCTGTCGCCCGCTAATCACCACCAGAAGGAGGGAGGCGACGATCGTACAACCGCCGTCTCCCACCCCTTCTTCGCCTGCGGAGCGGGGGCGCGAGAGGATCATCCTCCCGCGCGCGCTCCGCCGCCTCCTTTTGCGACATGACATTCTCGCAAAAGGAGGCAACCGCCGCCCAAGCCTCCTCACTCCCCAGCATGGAGTTCACCACACTGGGAAGTGAGAGGTCCTGCCCGACCACATCTGTCAGGGCACGGCGCAGCTCAGCCCAGGCTGGGCACACCTCGAGGGTGTGCTGCGCCGTGTCCTCCGCGGCTCCGCAATGGTGGCACGCCGGGGAATCCTCCCTCTGGATCCGATGCAGGTGCGCTCCGAAGCAGCCATGCCCGGACAACACCTGCACCAGACGGAAAGAGAGGAAACCGTGGGGGCGCTCGAGCCAATCCCGCAGGACTGGGCCGAGCGCGTCCAGCGTCCGGCGTCCAAAGGTGGCGGAGGCGAGGTCCCGTGTCCAATGGACAACGATTGCGTCCCTCGCCTCCCGCCGCACGGCCTCCCGCTCTTGCGCGGCGGGGCGCCCACCCAGCGCCCTACGCCGCGCCACCCATTCGTACACTCTGGCGAGCACCCATGCCTCCAATTCCCAGGGAGGGGTGCCGGCCAGAGCGCACGCCGCCGCAAAACCCACCGAGCGGTACGCCCTCGCCACCCGCTGTGCAATGGCGCGTTGGGGCCTGCGGATGGCGGTTGCATTCTCCCTCCTGTGGAGGGAGTCCGCCCAGATGGGTGCCCCATACAGGGCCATGCTCTTCAGGATGCCGGCATAGAGGCGCCGGCATCGCTCCTTGGGCCCTCCCAGGTTTGGGAGGAGCCATGAGAGGGCGTCCGCGGCTTTCAGCAGGCGCGTCGACAGCCCGCTAAAGTGCGGGCCGAAGCGCCACCTGCTGTCCAGCACGAGGCCCAGATACTTCATCTGGGCCCCGACCCCTATCCGGACGCCCTCCACCACAATGTGGGCGTCTGGAGGGCAGCGCTGCCGAGGCCCGTGAAAGAACACGGCCTCGGTCTTGTTCAGCGCCACCCTCAATCCAAGCTGGCGGATCCTACCTGCCACTAAGGATCCGCCAGCTGAGGCCAGACCGGCCGCCTCCCTAAAGTCCCTCCCCCGGGCAACGAGGAGAGTGTCATCCGCGTAGCAGATGACACTCGTGCCCTGGAGGAGGGTGCCGCGCAGCAGCCAATCGAATCCGATGTTCCACAAGAGGGGCCCTAGGACCGAACCCTGTGGAACACCGGACTCCGCGCCGTAGCGCCTGATCCTGGCCGTCCTGTCCGCCAGGAGGACCTCCCGGTCCTCCAGGTAGTTGGCCAGGATCGCCCGCAGATATTGGGGCACTCCGTGGTACCGGAGTGCCTCCAATATGGTCGAGTGGGGCACGGAGTTGAACGCGTTGGCGATGTCGAACGACACCGCCAACACTCCGTCCCCAGCTCCGACCGCCTCCTGCACTTGGCCCCTGAGTAGGGCCACCGCATCGACCGTCGAACGCCCCTGTCGAAACCCGAACTGGGCGTCCGACAGGTCTGGCCCTACCTCCCGCAACTGGCTATTAAGCCGGGTGGCGATGATCCCCTCGAACAATTTACCGACCTCATCGAGCAGAACGATGGGCCGGTATGCCGAGGGGGAGTCCACCGGGCGTCCCTCCTTCCGGAGCAGGCAAAGCTGCCCCTCCTTCCAGAGCTTCGGGAACCTCCCAGCCGTCAGGCACGCGCTGAAGAGGTCCCGAAACCTCTCCTCCATAAGGGACGCCGCGATGGCCACCACCCGTGCGGGGACACCATCCGGTCCAGGGGCCGTCTTCTTCGCGCGGAGGGACAGAACCCCCGCGCGAAGTTCCTCCACCGATACTGGAGGGACCTCCTCCGGCGAAGCCACCACCCCCCCCAGCGGGGGGTTCATCGTTGGTGGGGTGAAGTCGGTCCTGCGCGGAAACAGTGACCGAACCACCCCATCCAGCAACGCCGGCTCTAGGGTCTCCGCTAATGGGGGACCGTAAGGGCGCAGCTGGCTCCGCGCCTGCTTATACGGCCTCCCAAACGGATCCCTGTCGAGGCCCTCCAGCATCTCGGCCTTTGCCGAGTCCTCGGCGGCGCACATTTCCGACTTGAGGACCGTCTTTGCCTCTAGGTAAGAGGCGTAGAGGCGGTCCTCCTCAGCCTGACATCGGCTGGTGCGCCGCCGACTCCGCGTGTAGGCCCTCCTGGCCTCCACGCACGCGGCCCGTAGCGCCGCCAGCTCCCCCGTCCACCAATAAACGGCGCGACGGGGAGGCGGACGGCGAGACCGAGGCATGCTGGAGTTGCACACCTCGGTCAGGGACCCCCGCAGCTGAACCGCTGCGGCGTCCACGTCCGTGACCTCAACAGGGGGCGAGAGCCAGTCCCGGAGGAACGCAGCCTCCTGGGCTGCCTCCCGGTCCAGGCGGGTGAGAGCCCACCGCGGGAAGGGAGATTGGCCCGAGCGGGCCATCCCCCGCGGGCTCTGGGTGGAGATGTCGAACCGCACATATCGGTGGTCCGACAGGGTCTCCACCAACTCCACCCGCCAGTTCACGACGCGGGCGGCTAGAACGGGGGTGGCGAACGATACGTCCACCACTGACCCTCCCCGTTGCCGCACACACGTGTGAACATCCCCCCTGTTCAGGAGGGACACGCCGCACGAAGCCGCCCAAAATTCGACGGCGCGCCCCCGGACGTTACAGGACGCCGCTGGGTTGCCCCAAGCCACCGCCTTGGCGTTCAGGTCGCCCAAAACGACGACCTGACGTGGTGCCGCCCTCCCGACGACTGCCGTAAGGACCTCGAGAAAGTTCTCGAAGTCCCTTAGAGGGCGGTTTGGGGAGAAATAGACCCCGACCAGGGCTATTTCTCCCCACGCGGCGGCCACGTATCCCGGACCCCTCTCTAAAAGCGAGAGGGGAGGGGAGTCCGTGGCAGGCCGCGACACCAACGCCACCAAGCCGTCCCGATCACCCAGCCAACGGCCAGGTATCGAGTACGGCTCGGCGACCACCGCCACGTCCACCAACCACTCGGCCACAGTCTGCATCAGCAGATCCTGTGCCGCTCTGCAGTGGTTGGTGTTCGCCTGGAGGATGCGATGTTCGACTCTACCCATTAGTCGGTCATCGCACCCCCCTCCTCCACGGCCGCTGAGGTCCCAGCCACTGGGACGGCGGTGGCAATGACAGGCCGGGTCTGCGCCTGTACTTTCCCCTTCTTAAGGGGAGGACTGCAGTTCCTCCCCTTCATTATATGGCCCGCAGGGCGGCCACTGGCGGCACAAACTGCGCAGTGCGGCGCGGCGGCCATGCAGGAGGCGGATTTGTGGCCCTCCTTGCCGCAGCGGTAGCAACTGTCCGTCCTGTCGACAGTGGACGGACAGAGGGCTCGGGTGTGGCCGATTCCGAAGCACTTGTAGCACCTCAAAGGTTGGTCCTCAAGTGCCCGGACCGCACCCGAGCTGAACCCGACGGCGAGCCGTCCCTTTTCGAGGACGGCTTTGGCAGCGGCAACTGGGCACTCTAGGCGAATGGTGCCCATGCCGCCGCGCCCGGGCCTGATGCCCCCGCCTTGTACCGCTGCGACTTCGCAGCCCCCTATGGCTACGATTGCTGCCACCACCTCCTCCTTGGTGACGGAGTCATCCAGGTCCGTCACCTCGATGGCCGCCGACTTCACCGGCCTGGCCACCTTCGCCACGTCCGCGATGGCCTCCTGCAGCTTCGCTGCGAAGAGGTCCGCGTTT
Source organism: Pseudoips prasinana (assembly GCA_951640165.1). NCBI lineage: Eukaryota > Metazoa > Arthropoda > Insecta > Lepidoptera > Nolidae > Pseudoips > Pseudoips prasinana. The sequence continues at coordinate 43,584,252 of OX621235.1, read as the reverse complement.
TTACCACCGTCGGCACCTGGGAACTCGAAAATACGAGCCCCAGCCTGTGTCCGGCGGCATGAGACTTTGCCGATCCCCAGTTTGGTGGGATCGGCAGTGGCACGCGCCCGCACCAACATGGACGCGTACGTCTCACCCCGCTCCGCGGCCTTCGCGGTGAGTGTCACCACGACGGCCGCGGTCTTTGGAGGAACTAGGTTCCTCTTGGCACCGGCTGGGGGGGAAGAAGTCTTCCCTTTCCCCTTTCCCTTGCCAGTCGACTGACCAGCAGGGGTGGTGGCGGAGGCGGCTGAGGCCGCGGGGGTGCTCTTCCCCCTCCCTTTTCCCCTACCAGTCGATTGCGACTGGCTAGGAGTGGTGGTGGCAGGGACGGCAGGGACGACAGCTGCCGTCTTTTTGCCTTTGCCCTTCCCCTTACCGACCACCTTCGTCCAGCCCTGCTGGTTGGTCGGGGTGGTCGAAGGAAGAAGGGCGTCCTCCTTCTGGGAGGTTTCTACCCGCTCCTCTCGCCTTCTATCTGCCGCAAGTGGCGGTCGGAGGCGTTTCTCCGGAAGGAGCCGGTCTTCGATGCCCGCTAGGCAGGCTCTCACAAAAGCCCGCTCCTCCGCCATAACCTTGCGGAGGATATCCTCAAGGTCGGACGACGGAGCGAGGCTCTCTTCCGCATGCCTGGGCTCGGCCTGGGATGGCTGGGCCGTGGCTTCAGCCAGCTTCAGGTGCAGCTGGCTGACCTCTGACTGCAGGCGATCTACTTTCGCCTGCAGTTGCCGCGTTTCGTCGCTGGCCTTGCGGTCCACCAGCTCCGCGACGATGCCACGCATGCTGGCGGCCCGGCATTTGAGGGACTTCTGGAAAGTCCCCTTCAAATGCGAGGACTTGGCGGCGACCTCCACGATCGCCTCCTCGTCCTCCAAGGCCATCCTCTGGAGTTCGGCCAGGGAGTGGTCCGCGTACAGGACGCGGGACGCCCCGTACCCGGACTTGGCACGGGCGACGCGCGCCCGTTCTTCCTGGGCCGCAACCCGCTCCTCCAGCTCTTGCTGGAGCTGCTCCCGCCGTGCCAGATCCAACTGCCGCTGGGCATCTGCCAAACCCACGTCGTGAGTGTCCGCCATCGTTGGTTTCTTGGCCTTCACCCTCTTCTTTGAAGAACCCGAAGCCGAGGAGCCATCCGACCCGTCCTTTAAAAAGGTCTTCCTCTTTCTGGACGCGGATCGTGATCGCGCATCCTCTACCATTGAATCGTCGTCCGATTCTATGGACTCAATTTCGGAGACCGATAAATCGCCCTCCTTCCCGCCGTAGAAGGCCCTGCCTTCTGCCGACGCTGACGCGTCGCGTTGGCCCTGAGAAGGGCCTTTTGGTTGGCCCTGAGAAGGGCCTTTGGGTTGGCCCTGAGAAGGGCCTTTGGGTTGGCCCTGAGAAGGGCCTTTTTTTTTGACGAAATGCCCGAGGGCATCCCGCGCAGGTTTCGGCATACCGAACAACGCAAAATTCGTAGCTTCCAGGCTATAAGATCGCTACGATGCACAGTGCACTTTAGCCGTACCCAGTCTGCCACTCCGTTACGGTGGTCAGAACTGGGACGTTTCCAGGGAACACGACGAGGACGTAAGCACTGTGGGGTGGTTCCCCACCCCGAACCTAACCTAACCTAACCTAACCTAACCAGTCGCGTTTCCAACGCTATCGGAAACAGTTGCTAAATTACTCCACGCTTTCTTTCAAAAATCCTAACTTTGGCCCCAGGGCACTTAGAATAACGGTTGTAGTGTTAAAAATTGCGCATTCGAGAGGCGCTTCTTTTGATCCGTCAACAGTGTTTGTAGGTGTTCCCCCTAATTTAGGATTGCCCCAAAACCAAATCCGGTAAGTTGAAAATAACACGTTTTTAAATTATTTCTCGAAAAGTAGATCGAAAACATATAATTTTTTGAATACAGTTTTAAGCGCCTTGGGGGTCCCCTCCTCACCCCCGAGTTTGCCTTCCAGCACACCATCCCTGAATTTTTTATCGATTTTTAAAAAATAATATAACTTTTTAGTATCTCAGCACCCAGAAGTCCCACTAAATTTCTAAAAATAGTTAGCCGTAGCTTTTTTGCCTATCTTTACTAATCCCTAGTCAAAAACACTAATTTCATTTATTTTTAGAGAAACCACAGCCACTTGCGGTTTTTCAAAACAAACTTTATACTTCAAAAAAAAAAAAAAAAAAAAAAAAAAAAAAAAAAAAAAAAAAAAAAAAAAAAAAAAAAACATTTGACCCACTTCCTATCGTGGAAGGTATATGTTTAAGCTGCTTATATAACGCAGTAAGTCTCTACCTTTCGAGAAATATTTAGTTCAGATTTTTGTACCGAGAACTTCCAGAAATATCTGAGATTTTCATCACAGAGGGAACTCTCGACGGCTCTTATTTAAACTTGTCATTCGATTTCCGCCTTAATTAGTACTCTAAATTCCTCCCAAAAATTTATTAACAGTCCCCAAGCTAAAACAATCACTTTCTCTTTAAGTTAGCTATCCAAAACCCCACGGTTCAATCACAGAAATATCTTAAACTACCAAAATATATGGGGTTTTCCCACTTCATCTCACATATCTCACCAGCTATACATAATACCGAAATTCCAAAAATCAGGTTCGCTAGCTTTCAACTAGGGGTACAACCCATAAAACATACCAACCCCACATTAGCTTGATTGCACACATACCACCCCACTTTTGTAGTCAGGAAAATAAAACCCATACCGCCGGCACCTGATTCCAGGGGTTTTTATCAGACATTTTGATAGTTTCTTTACGTAACCAGATAGCTTATACACTCACGAACCCTAAACTGTTTAATCTATATTTTTATCTTGTCTAGTTTCCGAGTAAAGTAATTTTAACCACAATCCCATATTTCAACCCAACTACAAATTAAATTTGTTTCGAGCCATTTTTCATTTAAAACAGCTATATCTCCGAAACGGTTCATCCTAGCCCAAAAATAACATCAAATCTGGTTCTCTAGAGAGAACCTAATAGCAAGGTAGAGCTAATTTACACACGCGGTCTGGTCTCCAAATTCCCAAGTTTTCACACTCTCGGGGGCCTACCTCAGCGCGCAGACCAGTATCTGTATAATCTGTCATCTCCTTACTTAGCAGACCATAACATACAACGGACAGAACTATTTCCACCCCTGAACTCCTCAAACTGAGGGAACTCAGCAGGGGTCCTAGGGTTCAGATACCTAATTTGTACCGTTTCTTCTTTAAACCTGTTAGCTACCCTCCCACCATTACTAAAAGTGTTTTTATATCCGTCGTAGGACTTGTAGACCCGGAGATATTACTGTTTTAATATCCCCCCTATATATACATACATTTAAATAAACTATATATACATACTTGTGGCCTCCACATATATAAATATATATTTTAATCTCCACTTATATATTTACCTATTATATTATTCTTATTTATTTCCATTTATACATTTCAATAATTACACTATATAATGCATTATTTATATAATTTAATATATATTATAACTATATACATAAATACACTACATACATGCCTTACACAATATGTAATAATATATATTTCATACTGACACAAACATTCACATCGCGTCGTATGAGTATCGTACGATGTAAATACGGAAAGTGCATTTACCTATTCGTACGGCGTGAATGGATGATAAAAGAATTAGCGGGGATCGGCGCGTGCGCCGACCGGTAGTTCAGTTGCATTTTAGCTGCACTTCGTGCTTCCCGCGTCACTCGATTCTATCGCAATAGCTACCGCTTACCGCGTGTCTATTAGTGTTGAAAGTATTTCTTCTCCTACTTACTTTCTTTCTTATTCTCTTCTGAACTTTTCTATGGACTATCGCTTGTGTGTATTGTGTGTGACTATTAAACTTTCTTCTGTGTTACGTTATTGTGGATATTTATTTGAACCAAGCCCGAAACAAAGAAGGTACCTATAAGTGATTTCTTCTACACTACATCACACACTCACCACCTGACGACCATAACTGGTGACCCCTATAGAGTACGCAACTGTCACCATAACTGGTGACTCCGTACTGGACACGCGGCTACTTTCAAGGAACTACTTCGTGTTTGAACTTTGAACTTTGAACCTAGGATATAACTGGTGACGTACAGTGCGCATAAATATGAGTGACAACAACGAAAGCAGTGACCAGAGTGAAGGTTCCGTAAAAACCACCACGTCGCGAAATGAGAATGTTACGTCGCGGAAGCCCAAGCCGATGCTTGCTTACACGGACCGACACGACCAGTCGTCCGATCGTCGGAAGGTTACTCTCAAGGTACCTACGTTTTCACCCGAAGATCCGGAGCTGTGGTTTGGACTTTTGGAAAGACAATTCGAAGCATTTAATATCACTGAAGACTCCGTGAAATTCAGCACCGTCGCAAGCAACATTGACATTCATCATGCGAAGGCGGTTAAGGACATTATCATGAAGCCTCCCGTGGGGAATAGCTATAATAAAATCAAGGATGAGCTGCTTCGAAGATTGACAGCTTCGAGAGAGACGAAGGTCAAGCAGTTGCTTACGCGAGAAAGGTTGGGCGATAGAAAACCTTCTGAATTCTTGCGACATTTACAAGATTTGGCTGGCCCGTCTGCTGCTGATGACATAGTACGCCAAATATGGAGCAACCAGCTTCCGATTGGTATTCAAACGGTCCTAGCGTCCCAAGTAAAATTGGAATTGGAACAGCTTGCTGAATTGGCAGATCGAGTACACGACCTCACTTCACCTCCTATCGTCGCCGAAGCCCATTGTAACCCTACTCCGTGCAATAGTAGCAATGCATCTAATGAGATTGCTGAATTGAAGAAGATGGTGGCTCGCCTAGAGGCTAAACTCGACGAACATACGCGTTCATCATGTCGAACTCAAGATAGATCGAGAAAACAATATCGTCGATCATCTTCACGTCCGAGATCCAGATCGACCTCGAGTTATCGGAAGTATCCAGTGTGCTGGTATCATTCGAAATTTGGTACAAAGGCTAGCAAATGCCTGAAGCCTTGCAATTTCAATGAATCGGAAAAATTCACGGGCAGTCGCTAATGGCGACAGACGATTGCCCTGAAGCTGCAGGTCGCCTTTTCGTTACCGATCGCTCTACGAAAATTAAGTTCCTGGTCGACACTGGCAGTGACTTATGTGTATATCCCCTGTCAGCATTGCGCGAAAGACGATCCAAAACTAATTTTCAATTATGTGCGGCCAACGGAACGGCTATAGAGACTTTTGGTTTTATAGAACTTAAGTTAGATTTAGGTTTGCGGCGCAATTTTCCATGGCGCTTCACTGTTGCGGATGTAACAAAAGCCATCATTGGTGTAGATTTTTTAAGTTTCTATAACCTTATTGTTGATGTTCGTAACCAAAGACTTATAGATAATACTACTTCTTTATATTCTATTGCTTGTACAACTTATATAAACGTGTGTTCTGTTAAGGTATCATCGGGTGACACGAGGTTTCACGTTTTGCTCAGTAAATTCCCCGAAATAACTCGACCGTCCGGAACACCGTTTACTCCAAAACATGACACGGTACACTACATTCGCACCACTCCCGGTCCTCCTATTTCTTCATCTGATCCTGTTCCCGCCCAAACTAATATTCCAGACGAGTCACATTACAAAACAACTCGTTCGGGGCGCAGGGTTCGGTTTCCGGATTATTATCAACCGTGATGACGGTTTCTGGGGGGGAGTGATGTGGCCTCCACATATATAAATATATATTTTAATCTCCACTTATATATTTACCTATTATATTATTCTTATTTATTTCCATTTATACATTTCAATAATTACACTATATAATGCATTATTTATATAATTTAATATATATTATAACTATATACATAAATACACTACATACATGCCTTACACAATATGTAATAATATATATTTCATACTGACACAAACATTCACATCGCGTCGTATGAGTATCGTACGATGTAAATACGGAAAGTGCATTTACCTATTCGTACGGCGTGAATGGATGATAAAAGAATTAGCGGGGATCGGCGCGTGCGCCGACCGGTAGTTCAGTTGCATTTTAGCTGCACTTCGTGCTTCCCGCGTCACTCGATTCTATCGCAATAGCTACCGCTTACCGCGTGTCTATTAGTGTTGAAAGTATTTCTTCTCCTACTTACTTTCTTTCTTATTCTCTTCTGAACTTTTCTATGGACTATCGCTTGTGTGTATTGTGTGTGACTATTAAACTTTCTTCTGTGTTACGTTATTGTGGATATTTATTTGAACCAAGCCCGAAACAAAGAAGGTACCTATAAGTGATTTCTTCTACACTACATCACACACTCACCACCTGACGACCATATACTTTTAAATAAATATATATTTTCGCTCCCACTTCTTAACTCCCGTGATTTCAGCCGTAGAGCGTCGGGGTTCCCACTGTTGTTAAAGGGGGGGACATCTACTTCACATTCCCTCATTAGCCAACCGATAAGTACAGAAAGGCTATTAACTTCTTAACGTTAATCTCGGCACTCGTACATAATAGGGAAATCCCAAAACTAGGTCCGACATATATATATATATAACTTATATATATATATAACTCAGGCACGTAACGCACGTTATACCTAGATCCTTTATCTGCTCGGTTTAATACTAACCATCCACGTATTGCAGCCGGGAAAATACATCAGTAATATACGGGGACATATATCAGGAATTCCACAGTACATACTGACAATATAACCACGGACTTACATAGCCCATATATTCCCCAACTTAATACCGTTTGATTAATATTTTTATCTTGTATAGTTTCCGAGAACAGTAATTTTAACTATAGCCTCATAATTTCACTAACTGCATACTAAATTTGTTTTTAGACATTCTTCAATTTATTAACTTATCAACTCAAATCTTATTATTCATACATGATAGGGAAATTCTGAAAACTAGGTCCAATAGCTACTACCCAGGCGTATAACGTACATTATACAGAAATCTCATACCAGCTCGGCTTAACGTAAACCACCCAAGTTTTGTAGTTGGAAAAATACACTGGCGATATACGGGGTCATACATCGGGTATACTATCGTATATACTGATAATATCTCCACGGAATTGTATTGCCTATTTATTCAACAACTCAAAACCGTTTGATCCATATTTTTACCGCGAGTAGTTTCCGAGATAAGTAACTTTAACCACAACCCCTCTACCCTACCCGACTACAAATTAAATTTGTTTTGAGCCATTTTTCAGTTAAAACAGCTATATCTCCGAAACGGCTCATCCTAGCCCAAAAATAACATCAAATCTGGTTCTCTAGAGAGAACCCAATAGCAAGGTAGATCTAATTTATACACGTGGTCTGGTCCCCAAACCCTCAAGCTTTTACACTTCCTGGGGCCTACCTCAGCTTGCAGACCAGTGTTTGTATAAATAGGTGCCTTTTTACTTAGCTGAACACAACATCTTACGGACAAAATTATTCCCACCCCTGAACTCCTCAATTTGAGGAGCCCAGCAGGGGTTCTTGGGCCTCGACACTAAATTTGGACCGGTTCTTTTCTAAACCTAATAGACATCTTCCCACAGTTACCAACAGCGTTTTTATATCCGCCGTAGGCCTTATAGATTCGGAGATATAACGGTTTTTGCATTCCCTTTATATATATATATTATTATTATATACCTAATTTTTATACTTATATATATTTCATTTGCACTCCCCTTAACTTTAGATAACTATCCTATAAAAACACCACGTTGTAGTAATTCTTATTTTCTCTGTATCGACAACTGATACCTTTACCCCATTAATCCGTATACATCTTCCGGCAACACTAGCTACATTCCGTAAACGGCTCATCGTAGCACAAAAATAGCCTCAAATTTGGTTCTATAAAGAGAACTAAATTTGAGGTAGATTTAACTTCCGTCTACATATATATATATATATATTATATACCTACTTTTTATAATAATTTATATTTCATTCGCACTCCTCTTAACTTTATATAACTACTATATAAAAACACCACGTTATTGTAATTTTTATTTTCCCTGTATCGACAACTGTTACCCCTACCCTACCCTATTAATCCGCATACATCTTCCGGCAACATTAACTATATCTCGGAAACGGCTCAGCGTAGCACTAAAATAGCCTCAAATTTGGTTCTCTAAAGAGAACTAAATTTGAGGTTGATCTAACTCCCGTCTACATATATATATATATATTATATATCTACTTTTATAATAATATATATTTCATCCGCACTCCTCTTAACTTTATATAACTACTTTATAAAAACACCACGTTGTAGTAATTTTTATTTTCTCTGTATCGACAACTGGTACCCCTACCCTACCCAATTAATTCGTATACACCTTCCGGCAACATTAACTATATCTCGTAAACGGCTCAGCGTAGCACTAAAATAGCCTCAAATTTAGTTCTCTAAAGAGAACTAAATTTGAGGTTGATCTAACTCCCGTCTACATATATATATATATATTATATATCTACTTTTTTAATAATTTATATTTCATCCGCACTCCTCTTAACTTTATATAACTACTTTATAAAAACACCACGTTGTAGTAATTTTTATTTTCTCTGTATCGACAACTGGTACCCCTACCCTACCCAATAAATTCGTATACACCTTCCGGCAACATTAACTATATCTCGTAAACGGCTCATCGCAGCACAAAAATACCCTCAAATTTAGTTCTCTAAAGAGAACTAAATTTGAGGTAGACCTAATTTACGGGGTACCAACTTGGTGGACAAACGCCATCTTGGCCGCCATTTTGTTTTGTAAATTCAATTCCAAAGCCCCATAACTCCTGTCACTTTAACCGGTTCTTTTCTAAACCTGTTAGATATCTTCCCACAGTACCAACAGCGCTTTTATATCCGTCGTAGGTCCCATAGATTCGGAAACATAACGGTAATTACATCCCCCCTACATATATATTATTATATACCTACTTTCTATATTAATATATATCTCGTTTTCACTCCCTTTAACTTTAGACAACCACTCCACAATAACATCACGTTGTATTAATTTTTATATCTCTTTTTTATTTTTTCACTGTACCTACAACTGGTACATTCACCCTATCAATTCGTATAAATTTTTTCGGTAAAACTAATTATATCTCGGTAACGGCTTATCGCAGCAAAAAAATAACCTCAAATTTAGTTCTCTAAAGAGAACTAAATTTGAGCTTGATCTATTTTACGGGGTACCAACTTGGTGGACAAACGCCATCTTGGCCGCCATTTTGTTTTTGTAAAGTTAACTTCAAAGCCCCATAACTCCCTCAATTTTAATCGTAGAACGCTGGGGTTTTCACTGTTGCCAACGGGAGGACTGCCTCTAATTATTCAACACCGCATATATAGTGCTTAAGTATTTTGATTTTCCCCCATTTTTTTTTTTTTGTAAAAACTCGACCGACACGACAGTTTTTAGCGGTTTAGACTTTGCGACCCTCACTATGTCGACCCAAGACCCCAGTCGCTCTCTAAGCGACTCCCTAAACCTCTCCGACGAGGAGGGGCTTCATGAGGTGCCTAACACCGCCCCCCCCACCACCCCCGATGAGGATTTCCGCCTCAATCTTTCGGCGGATTCCACCGCCTCCACCAACAACTCTGCCCCTGACCCATTTTACAAAATGGTAATGGGGAAACTGAAAGAGGCTAGGAAGCTCCTCCTTGCTGGCAGAAGCCTCAAGAAGGAGAACAAGGCGGCCATTCTCCGCATCTTCGACGATGTGGTAGCCTTCAAGGCTCCCCCCCCTCCTGTGCCTCCTCAACCAACCATTCCTAACCCCACACTACTCAAACAGGAGATTATTTCAGACGTCTCCAAGATCATCCGGGACGAAATTGAGTCTTTGAAAAAGACTCTCAAGCCTCCCCAAGCCCAACCCAGACTGCGCTATGCAGACGTGTTAGCTACTGTACCTCCCCCCAAGATTCCCACCACTAAGCCCAGCATCATTGTTGCGCCCAAGAAGGAGGTGTCCTCTGCTAAAGAGACACTTAAATCCTTCAGGTCCGAGGTGACTTTCAGAGACACTGACTTCTGCCCCCTTGAAGTCAGATATGTCTCCAACAATAAGGTGAGGGTAGAATTCGCAAGCGAAAGCCAGCGCGATATCGCCCTCACAAAGATCTCCAAAGCCTCCAACATCACTGCTGAACCCAGCAAGAAACTTAAACCCATGGTCATCCTCAAGGGTGTGGCCTCTCATACCGAGCAATCGGAACTTTCCCAGATTATTCTTCACCAGAACACCTTCTCCACTAAATACTCCCCATCTGACCTTGTCTTTAAGTTCAAACGGGGTAACCGCAACCCTCAACTCTATAACGCCGTCTTTATGGCATCCCCTCCCCTATGGAGGGAAATCATAAAGGCCCAAAAGATAAACGTAGACCATCAACGTGTACACGCTGAAGGCTACACTCCCCTACTCCAGTGCTACAAGTGCCTGAAGTTCGGCCACACTCGCACCCAATGCACGGAGAAGGACAGTGTATGCTCCTTCTGCTCTGCCATGACACACACATTTAAAAACTGTCCAGTCAAGGCCGATCCCACCAAGGTGGATTGTTACAATTGCATCTCACACGCCAAGAGATTTAACCTGACTCTCACCAACACGCGCCACAGTGCCACCTCCAACGCCTGTCCTAGGTTAGTCCAAATGATGGACAAAGTTAAGAACCGAACCGATTATGGACAGTAACACCTCACGCAATCACAACACACACACACATTTTACATGCGTCCAGGTTAATCTCGGGCGTGGCAGAAATGCCACTCACGAACTCAAAACCCACACACACAGACACAAAACTGACATCATTTTCGTCAACGAACCGTACATTGGTTCGGGTAGACTGATGGGTCCTATCCCTGGGTACATCACCTACCAATTTCCCCAGCCCTCTCTGAACACCAAGGCTGCGATCCTTGTCAGGGAGCGCCTTTGCTGCACCATCGGCTTCACCGAGTTCTCCGATGCCAATATGGCTATCGTCAAGATCCTCACCAAGGCCAACAAACCCCTTTTTGCCACTTCCCTCTATGTTGAGCCTCGCGACGACACTCACAATACCCTCGACAAATTCTCTGCTTTCTTGCAAAAGACTGCAGATTCCAGCCATATTATATGCGGCGACTTCAATGGCTGGCACAGCCTTTGGGGTTCGCTCTGCAATAATAGGAGGGGTAACACCGTCGCCGACATAACATTACTTCACAACCTACACGTACTCAACACGGGCAGCGAGCCCACTTTTGTCACGACCACACACAGTCGCCTTAGGTCCTCCATTATTGATCTCACCCTCACTAATGACCCGGACCGCGTGCGAGTCTGTGACTGGAGGGTGGAGCCCGCCCTGTGCCCATCTACCGAGCACCGGGCCATAACATTCAACCTATCTTTGGACCGAACTCCCCTTGCCAAGAGTGCCAAACTTACCACGTTTAGATATAACACATCTAACGTGAAATGGGATCGAGTTTCCGACCGATTCGCTCGGGAACTCGAGACCCATATAAACTTTAATACTCCTCTCACTCAACTGCAGATCCCGGAAGTAGACAACTACATTGCCCACATCACCTCTGGCATCCAACGCGCATGCGATAAACTACTTCCCCGCAACTCTCATCACCAACATCGCGCACCCTGGTGGAACGATAACCTCGAGACACTCAAATCTCGGGTCTTGTCCATCCACCACAGGATGTTAAACCGCCGACGTCGAAACCGCCCTATGTACGACCTACTTACTGACAATGAGGAGGCGAGAAGGGAGTATGCTGATGCGATTCGTGCCGCTTCCACCGAAAATTTCCGCGAATTCTGCGCTAAGCAGAAAAAAGAGGATGTGTACTCGGTCACGAATCGGATCATCAAGACCTCCCCCTTGAGACAACCGCCCTCCACTCTCAGGCTCGCCGACGGCACCTACACAAATAACTCCACTGACACTGCCAATGCACTACTCAACAACTTTTATCCCGACGACACTCCCGACACTACTGACACACAGAAACGAGTCAGATCCACCATGCGTCAACCCATCGACACTCAGGCAGATCCGGCCTTTACTCAAACAGAGGTGATTCAATGCCTCAAAAGCATGAATCACCGTAAGGCCCCCGGAAACGATCACCTGACTTCGGACATCTGCCTGCAGTTCACTACTCTATTCCCCCAGACTATCACAGACCTACTCAACAGATGTTTTACCCTCAATTACTTTCCCAAAGCATGGAAGACTGCCGTAGCGAAAATTATTCCTAAACAGGATAAAACGGACTACACGACCTTGTCCGCTTTTAGACCTATAGGACTAATTAACGTTTTCGGCAAGCTCCTTGAAAAACTACTCACAAACCGACTGACTCACCATCTATGCACCACCAACAACTCCTCCAAACTCCAATTCGGGTTCAAATTACGAACCTCCACCTACCAAGCGCTCGACAATGCCCTCAGCAATGTCAGGCGCGCTCTCTCCAACCAGGAACATGTCATTGCCACCTCCCTGGACATCAAGGCAGCGTTTGATCACGCTTGGTGGCCTGCCATTTTCCTGAGATTACGCGAATCCAAATGCCCCCGTAACTTATACAACACTCTTTTAAGTTACGTCGAAAGCCGTCAAGTCAGTCTCTCCTTTGCCGACTGCCAGGCCAGTAAGTCCATGACGATGGGCTGCATACAGGGCTCCGTTTGCGGTCCTGCTCTGTGGAACATCGTCCTGGACGAACTGCTGGACCTGCAACTGCCTAATGGCTGCCATCTTCAGGCCTACGCTGATGACGTGCTTTTGATTTCTCACGCCAAAACCACCTCTGAGCTGGAAACCATCACCAACTCTGCTCTTTCCCAGATCCTTGACTGGGGTAACTCAGTCAAACTTACATTTGGTCCAAGTAAAACCCAGGTGCTGGGCTTTACTAACAAATCCACCAGATGTAACATCTCCATGGGTGATCAGACTCTGACTTTTTCAGACAGTTTCAAATATCTCGGCATAATAATTGACAGGAAGCTTAGATTCACAAAACACTGTGATTACATTATTGAGAAAGCTAAAAAGCTCCTCAATAAACTAACCATCTTCATAAGGCCCACTTGGGGCGTACACCCCGGTAATGTTAAAATCATATACGAACACGTCATCCAACCTATAGTGTGCTACGCTGCTAGCATCTGGTCTGGATGCCTCAAATATAAACACATACACAAAAAGCTCCTGTCTTTACAAAGACTATTCGCCCTGAAGGTGGTGCAAGGCTTTCGTACCCTCAACACCCCAACTGCGATCTGTCTAGCCAACCTAACACCATTACCTGCGAAGATTCTCGAGTTCGCAGATAATGAGCTGACCAAACTCCGCGGCTATTCCGCTCATCTACCACCTGATTGCCCCATCGAAAGCCTCGTACCTGCTTCCGAGCTCCTTCACCCTTCGCATAGAACCGGCATAAGATTCACATCCGCCCTCACCTCTGAGGATGTGAACTCCATGATCACTGACGACACCGTCCAACTGTATACAGACGGCAGCAAACATGATGGTGGGGTAGGGGCGGCTGTAGTTATACTGCGGCCGAACTCCCCCTCCATCATCAAGAAGCTGAAATTGCATGATTGTTGCTCAGTATTTCAGGCAGAAATGTTCGCCATAGAGCATGCCTGCAGATGGATACTGGACAACAATTCGCGACGGAACCTCATATTGTCAGATTGCCGGTCGGGATTGACGGAGCTCGAGAACCCCAATAGCGCCAACCACTTTGCCACCAAAATTCACCGATACCTGCACGACGCACTGTCTGCCGGTATTGACATTCGATTCGGATGGATTAAGTCCCATGTCGGAATTCCCGGCAATGAAATGGCAGACTCTGCCGCCAAATCTGCTGCGGAATTACACCGAACCCCGGACTATTTATCCATCCCAATCAGCCACATCAAACACACCAACTCAAACACCTCCTCCGCCTCACTGGCAGAACTCTACGACCACACGACATATATCAAAACACTTCTACCTACACATGACGACTTGATATCCTATATCAAGCTCGTACAACCTAACTTCGCGGTAACACAATTCCTCTCCAACCATGGTTACCACAAGGCATACTTGCACAGGTTTAAAATAACCGACAACGATGTCTGTCCTTGTGATAACCAAACAGCCCAAACCCTCAACCACTTAATCGTAGACTGCCCACGCTTTCTGGCTACCAGAACCGACCACCTTCTGGCTACGGATAGCCCTGACCCCTTTAACTTACGTACTGTACTTGACCACCCCACCACCATAGAAACATTCCACAAACACATACACTACATTATCAAAACACTCAAAACTTTCCATTCAACATAACATTCGACAAACACGAACACAAATTCCGCTGGTATATGGTATGACTTATAGGACCGTTCCTGAGTTATAGTATATACCAGTTCATGGGTTGGCGCGCGGGTCGGTTTACGGGGTGCCCTTCAGGCATCCTATTTGCCGGTCCGCGCGTCAACTCTACATTTAGTTTATATTTTTATTATATATTAGCATGTACATAATATATATAAATACATATTTACTTTAATTTTTCTTTTTCTGTGGTTCATTCCACACCTCTATCACATATGTGAGGGGGTGTGGAATGAAGCATTTAAATTCATATATTATTATATCTTTTATAAGATACCCCTTTGGCCAGTTCCAAAGTGCGGATCGGCCTTATTGCGAGGTCGTGCCGCATGGCGGAACATCTAAAATCCAATATATTACACTAATATTCAGATTTTATTATATCTTTTATTAAATACCTATTTGGCCAGTTCCTAAGTGCTGCTCGGTCTCATTGCGAGGCCTTGCCGCATGGCGGAACATCAAAATTTATTATATTCATATATCATTATATCTTTTATAAGATACCTATTTGGCCAGTTCCTAAGTACGACTCGGCCTCATTGCGAGGCCGCGCCGCATGGCGGAACATCAAAATTTATTATATTCAATTATATATCTCTCCTTCCCTCTCCCTACGAATGATTGCATTCAACCCCAAACCCTGCTCTCAAATCTAAAACCCAATTTTACTTTACTTCAAATGGCGGCAGACGTATCACTCGCGTTACCCCATTTATTTCAATATAGTATAAAAAAAAAAAAACCTAACCTAACCTTTTTTTTTTTTTTTTTTTTTTTTTTTTTTTTTTTTTTTTTTTTTTTGTTTGCGCTGGGAAAAAATGCGTTACGCATACCCGCCCATTGGGGGATGGACGGGTTATGTGGGACTCTCCGGCTACTCCGGCATACCCACTAAAATAACCCAGCGGCACTCCCGCATCGTCTATTTGGAGGAGGACTGGGAAACCGGCACAGCCTTTACGTCCAGTCCCCCACCGACGACCGCCCGCCTTTACAGCGGGGCCCGCACGCCCCTCCCTTAGTGGAGGGGCCCGGGAACGACCGTGAGTGCTCGGCCGTTCCCGCCCGACGAGGGTGGTGATTGGTGCAATGCGAGCGAAGGCGCCCCCGCGCCTGTCGCCCGCTAATCACCACCAGAAGGAGGGAGGCGACGATCGTACAACCGCCGTCTCCCACCCCTTCTCCGCCTGCGGAGCGGCGGCGCGAGAGGATCATCCTCCCGCGCGCGCTCCGCCGCCTCCTTTTGCGACATGACATTCTCGCAAAAGGAGGCAACCGCCGCCCAAGCCTCCTCACTCCCCAGCATGGAGTTGACCACACTGGGAAGCGAGAGGTCCTGCCCGACCACATCAGTCAGGGCACGGCGCAGCTCAGCCCAGGCTGGGCACACCTCGAGGGTGTGCTGCGCCGTGTCCTCCGCGGCTCCACAGTCGTGGCACGCCGGGGTCTCCTCCCTCTGGATCCGATGCAGGTGCGTTCCGAAACAACCATGCCCGGACAACACCTGCACCAGACGGAAAGAGAGGAAACCGTGGGATCGCTCGAGCCAGTCCCGCAGGACTGGACCGAGCGCGTCCAACGTCCGGCGTCCAAATGTGGCGGAGGCGAGGTCCCGTGTCCAGTGGAGGACGATTGCGTCCCTCGCCTCCCGCCGCACGGCATCCCGCTCTTGCGCGGCGGGGCGCTCACCCAGCGCCCTACGCCGCGCCGCCCATTCGTACACTCTGGCGAGCACCCATGCCTCCAATTCCCAGGGAGGGGTGCCGGCCAGAGCGCACGCCGCCGCAAAGCCCACTGAGCGGTAGGCCCTCGCCACCCGCTGTGCAATGGCCCGTTGGGGCCTGCGGATGGCGGTTGCATTCTCCCTCCTATGGAGGGAGTCCGCCCAGATGGGTGCCCCATATAGGGCCATGCTCTTGAGGATGCCAGCATAGAGGCGCCGGCATCGCTCCTTGGGCCCTCCCAGGTTTGGGAGGAGCCATGAGAGGGCGTCCGCGGCTTTCAGCAGGCGCGTCGACAGCCCGCTAAAGTGCGGGCCGAAGCGCCACCTGCTGTCCAGCACGAGGCCCAGATACTTCATCTGGGCCCCGACCCCTATCCGGACGCCCTCCACCACGATGTGGGCGTCAGGAGGGCAGCGCTGCCGAGGCCCGTGAAAGAACACGGCCTCGGTCTTGTTCAGCGCTACCCTCAAACCGAGCTGGCGGATCCTACCTGCCACTAAGGATCCGCCAGCCGAGGCCAGACAGGCCGCCTCTCCAAAGTCCCTCCCCCGGGCAACGAGGAGAGTGTCATCCGCGTAGCAGATGACACTCGTGCCCTGGAGGAGGGTACCGCGCAGCAGCCAATCGAATCCGATGTTCCACAAGAGGGGCCCTAGCACCGAACCCTGTGGAACACCGGACTCCGCGCCGTAGCGCCTGATCCTGGCCGTCCTGTCCGCCAGGAGGACCTCCCGGTCCTCCAGGTAGTTGGCCAGGATCGCCCGCAGATATTGGGGCACTCCGTGGTACCGGAGTGCCTCCAATATGGTCGAGTGGGGCACGGAGTTGAACGCGTTGGCGATGTCGAACGACACCGCCAACACTCCGTCCCCAGCCTCGACCGCCTCCTGAACGTGGCCCCTGAGTAGGGCCACCGCGTCAACCGTCGAACGCCCTTGTCGAAACCCGAACTGGGCGTCCGACAGGTCCGGCCCTACCTCCCGCAAGTGGCTGTTAAGCCGGGTGGCGAGGATCCCCTCGAACAGTTTACCGACCTCATCGAGCAGAACGATGGGCCGGTATTCCGAGGGGGAGTCCACCGGGCGTCCCTCCTTGCGGAGCAGGCAAAGCTGCCCCTCCTTCCATAGTTTCGGGAACCTCCCAGCCGTCAGGCACGCGCTGAAGAGGTCCCGAAACCTCTGCTCCATTAGGGACGCCGCGATGGCCACCACCCGTGCGGGGACGCCATCCGGTCCAGGGGCCGTCTTTTTCGCGCGGAGGGAAAGAACCCCCGCGCCGAATTCCTCCACCGAAACCGGAGGGACCTCCTCCGCCGGCGAAGCCGCCACCCCCCCCAGTGGGGGGTTCATCGTTGGTGGGGTGAATTCGGTCCTGCGCGGAAACAGTGACCGAACCACCCCATCCAGCAACGCCGGCTCTAGGGTCTCCGTTAGTGGGGGGCCATAAGGGCGCAGCTGGCTCCGCGCCAACTTATATGGCCTCCCAAACGGATCCCTATCGAGGCCCTCCAGCATCTCGGCCTTTGCCGAGTCTTCGGCGGCGCACATTGCCGACTTGAGGACCGTCTTTGCCTCTACGTAAGAGGCGTAGAGGCGGTCCCCTCCGCCTGACATCGGCTGGCGCGCCGCCGACTCCGCGTGAAGGCCCTCCTGGCCTCCACGCACTCGGCCCGAAGCGCCGCCAGCTCCCCCGTCCACCAATAAACGGCGCGACGGGGAGGCGGACGGCGAGACCGAGGCATGCTGGAATTGCACACCTCGGTCAGGGACCTCCGCAGCTGGACCGCTGCGGCGTCCACGTCCGTCACCTCCACAGGGGGCGAGAGCCAGTCCTCGAGGAACGCTGCCTCCAGGGCTGCCTCCCGGTCCAGGCGGGTGAGAGCCCACCGCGGGAAGGGAGATTGGCCCGAGCGGGCCATCCCCCGCGGGCTCTGGGTGGAGATGTCGAACCGCACATATCGGTGGTCCGACAGGGTCTCCACCATCTCCACCCGCCAGTTCACGACGCGTGTGGCTAGCACAGGGGTGGCGAACGACACGTCCACCACTGACCCTCCCTGTTGCCGCACACACGTGTGAACATCCCCCCTGTTCAGGAGGGACACGCCGCACGAAGCCGACCAAAATTCGACGGCGCGCCCCCGGACGTTGCAGGACGCCGCTGGGTTGCCCCAGGCCACCGACTTGGCGTTCAGGTCGCCTAACACCATTACCTGGCGTGGCGCCGCCCTCCCGACGACTGCCGTAAGGACCTCGAGAAAATTCTCGAAGTCCCTTAGAGGGCGGTTTGGGGAGAAATAGACCCCGACCAGGGCTATTTCTCCCCACGCGGCGGCCACGTATCCCGGACCCCTCTCTAAAAGCGAGAGGGGAGGGGAGTCCGTGGCAGGCCGCGACACCAACGCCACCAAGCCGTCTCGATCACCCAGCCAACGGCCAGGTACCGAGTACGGCTCGGCGACCACCGCCACGTCCACCAACCACTCGGCCACAGTCTGCATGAGCAGATCCTGTGCCGCTCTGCAGTGGTTGGTGTTCGCCTGGAGGATGCGATGTTCGACCCTACCCATTAGTCGGTCATCGCACCCCCCTCCTCCACAGCCGCTGAGGTCCCAGCCACTGGGACGGCGGTGGCAACGACAGGCCGGGTCGGCGCCTGTACTTTCCCCTTCTTAAGGGGAGGACTGCAGTTCCTCCCCTTCATTATGTGGCCCGCAGGGCGGCCACTGGCGGCACAGACCGTGCAGTGCGGCGTGGCGGCATTGCAGGAGGCGGCTTTGTGCCCCTCCTTGCCGCAGCGGTAGCAGCTGTCCGTCCTGTCGACACTGGACGAACAGAGGGCCCGGGTGTGGCCGATGCCGAAGCACCGGTAACACCTCAGCGGCAGGACCTCAAGGGCCCGGACCGCCGCCGAGCTGAACCCGACGGCGAGCCGTCCCTTCTCGAGGACGGCTTTGGCAGCGGCGACTGGGCACTCCAGGCGAATTGCGCCCATGCCGCCGCGCCCGGGCCTGATGCCCCCGCCCTGCACCGCTGCGACTGCGCAGCCACCTATGGCTGCGACCGCCGCTACCACCTCCTCCTTGGTGACGGAGTCGTCCAGGTCCGTCACCTCGAAGGCCGCCGACTTCACCGGCCTGGCCACCTTTGCCGCGTCCGCAATGACCTCTTGCAGCTTCGCTGCGAAGAGGTCAGCGTTTTTTCCGCCCTCTGCACCGGGGAACTCGAAGATTCGAGCCCCAGCCTGTGTCCGGCGGCACGAGACTTTACCGATCCCTAGTTTGGTGGGATCGGCACTGGCGCGCGCCCGCAACATCACGGACGCGTACGTCTCGCCCCGCTCCGCAGCCTCCGTGGTGAGCGTCATCACGACGGCTGCGGTCTTGGGAGGAACCAAGTTCCTCCTGACACCGGCTGGGGTCGAACCCTTCCCCTTTCCCTTGCCAGTCGACGACTGACCGGCAGGGGTGGTGGCGGAGACGGCTGGGGCTGGAGGGGTGCTCTTCCCCTTCCCCTTCCCTTTCCCTTTGCCAGCTGGCCGCGACTGGCTGGGAGTGGTGGTGGCGGGAACGGCAGGGACGACAGCTGCCGTCTTTTTGCCCTTGCCCTTCCCCTTACCGACCACCTTCGTCCAGCCCTGCTGGTTGGTCGGGGTGGTCGAAGGGAGAAGGGCGTCCTCCCTCTGCGAGGTGGGCACCGGCTCTCGCCTCTTGTCCGCCGCAAGCGGCGGACAAGAGGCGGTCCGGCGGTCGGTGGACTTTCTCCGGCAAGAGCCGGTCCTCGATGCCTGCCAGGCAGGATCGAACAAACGCCCTCTCCTCCGCCATCACCTTGCGGAGGACATCCTCAAGGCCGAGGGAGGAGGCAAGACCCTCCTCTGCAGGTCTGGGCTCGGCTTGCAATGGCCGGGCCGTGGATTCAGCCAGCTTTAAGTGAAGCTGGCTGACCTCCATCTGCAGGCGATCCACTTTCGCCTGCAGTTGCCGCGACTCGTCGCTGGCCTTGCGGTCGACTAGCTCCGCGACGATGCCACGCATGCTCGCGGCCCGGCATTTAAGGGACTTCTGAAAAGTCCCTTTTAGGTGGGAGGACTTGGTGGCGACCTCGACGATCACCTCCTCGTCCTCCAAGGCCATCCGCTGCAATTCGGCCAGAGAGTGGTCCGCGTATAGGACGCGGGACGCACCGTACTCGGCCTTGGCACGAGCGACGCGCGCCCGCTCCTCCTTGGCCGCAACCCGCTCCTCCAGCTCTTGCTGGAGCTGCTCCCGCCGAGCCAGGTCCAACTCACGCTGGGCGTCTGCCAAACCCACATCGTGGGTGTCCGCCGCGGTCTTCTGGGCCTTCTTTTTCGACTCCTTTGCCGAACCCGAGGCCGAGGACCCATCCGACCCGCCTTTTAAGTAGGTCTTCCTCTTCCTGGATGCTGATCGCGATCGAGTATCCTCGATCACCATCACATCTGACGTAGTGGATTCATTGTCGGAGTCCGATAATGAATCATCCGCTCTCCCGCCATAGAAGGTTCTGCCTTCCTTCGACGCTTCAGCGTCGCGTTGGCCCTGAGAAGGGCCTTTTGGTTGGCCCTGAGAAGGGCCTTTGGGTTGGCCCTGAGAAGGGCCTTTGGGTTGGCCCTGAGAAGGGCCTTTTTTGATGAAATGCCCGAGGGCATCCCGCGCGGGTTTAGGCATAATCCAACAAGTTCGTAGCTCTCTAGGCAGTATGGTCGCTACGATGCACAGTGCACTTTAGCCGTACCCAGTCTGCCACTCCGTTACGGTGGTCAGAACTGGGACGTTTCCGGGGAACGCGACGTGGACGCAAGCACTGTGGGGTGGTTCCCCAACCTAACCTTTTTTTTTTTTTTTTTTTTTTGTTTTTGCTGGGAAAAAATGCGTTACGCATACCCGCCCATTGGGGGATGGACGGGTTATGTGGGACTCTCCGGCTACTCCGGCATACCCACTAAAATAACCCAGCGGCACTCCCGCATCGTCTATTTGGAGGAGGACTGGGAAACCGGCACAGCCTTTACGACCAGTCCCCCACCGACGACCGCCCACCTTTACAGCGGGGCCCGCACGCCCCTCCCTAAGTGGAGAGGCCCGGGAACGACCGTGAGTGCTCGGCCGTTCCCGCCCGACGAGGGTGGTGATCAGTGCAATGCGAGCGAAGGCGCCCCCGCGCCTGTCGCCCGCTAATCACCACCAGAAGGAGGGAGGCGACGATCGTACAACCGCCGTCTCCCACCCCTTCTTCGCCTGCGGAGCGGCGGCGCGAGAGGATCATCCTCCCGCGCGCGCTCCGCCGCCTCCTTTTGCGACATAACATCCTCGCAAAAGGAGGCAACCGCCGCCCAAGCCTCCCCACTCCCCAGCATGGAATTCACCACACTGGGAAGTGCGAGGTCCAGCCCAACGACAGTATTCAGGGCACGGCGCAGCTCAGCCCAGGCTGGGCACACCTCGAGGGTGTGCTGCGCCGTGTCCTCCGCGGCTCCACACTCGTGGCACGCCGGGGTTTCCTCCCTCTGGATCCGATGCAGGTGCGTTCCGAAGCAGCCATGCCCGGACAACACCTGCACCAGACGGAACGAGAGGAAACCGTGGGGGCGCTCGAGCCAGTCCCGCAGGACTGGACCGAGCGCGTCCAGCGTCCGGCGTCCAAAGGTGGCGGAGGCGAGGTCCTGTGTCCAGTGAAGGACGATCGCGTCCCTCGCCTCCCGCCGCACGACCTCCCGCTCTTGCGCGGCGGGGCGCTCACCCAGCGCCCTACGCCGCGCCACCCATTCGTACACTCTGGCTAGCACCCATGCCTCCAATTCCCAGGGAGGGGTGCCGGCCAGAGCGCACGCCGCCGCAAAGCCCACTGAGCGGTAGGCCCTCGCCACCCGCTGTGCAATGGCCCGTTGGGGCCTGCGGATGGCGGTTGCATTCTCCCTCCTGTGGAGGGAGTCCGCCCAGATGGGTGCCCCGTATAGGGCCATACTCTTCAGGATGCCGGCATAGAGGCGCCGGCATCGCTCTTTGGGCCCTCCCAGGTTTGGGAGGAGCCATGAGAGGGCGTCCGCGGCTTTCAGCAGGCGCGTCGACAGCCCGCTAAAGTGCGGGCCGAAGCGCCACCTGCTGTCCAGCACGAGGCCCAGATACTTCATCTGGGCCCCGACCCCTATCCGGACGCCCTCCACCACGATGTGGGCGTCAGGTGGGCAGCGCTGCCGAGGCCCGTGAAAGAACACGGCCTCGGTCTTGTTCAGCGCTACCCCCAATCCAAGCTGGCGGATCCTACCTGCCACTAAGGATCCGCCAGCTGAGGCCAGACAGGCCGCTTCCCTAAAATCCCTCCCCCGGGCAACAAGGAGAGTGTCATCCGCGTAGCAGATGACACTCGTGCCCTGGAGGAGGGTGCCCCGCAGGAGCCAGTCAAATCCGATGTTCCACAGGAGGGGCCCCAGCACCGAACCCTGTGGAACACCGGACTCCACTCCGTAGCGCCTGATCCTGGCCGCCTTGTCCACCAGAAGGACCTCTCGGTCCTCCAGGTAACTGGCCAGGATCGCCCGCAGATATTGGGGCACTCCGTAGTATCGGAGTGCCTCCAATATGGTCGAGTGGGGCACGGAGTTGAAGGCGTTGGCGATGTCGAACGACACCGCCAACACTCCGTCCCCAGCCTCGACCGCCTCCCGCACCTGGCCCCTGAGTAGGGTCAACGCGTCGACCGTCGAACGCCCTTGTCGGAACCCGAACTGGGCGTCCGACAGGTCCGGCCCTACCTCCCGCAGCTGACTATTAAGCCGGGTGGCGATGATCCCCTCGAACAGTTTACCGACCTCATCGAGTAAAACGATGGGCCGGTATGCCGAGGGGGAGTCCACCGGGCGTCCCTCCTTGCGGAGAAGGCACAGCTTGCCTTCCTTCCACAGCTTCGGGAACCTCCCAGCCGTCAAGCACGCGCTGAAGAGGTCCCGAAGCCTTTCCTCCATTAGGGACGCCGCGATGGCCACCACCCGTGCGGGGACGCCGTCCGGTCCAGGGGCCGTCTTCTTCGCGCGGAGGGGCAGAACCCCCGCGCGAAGTTCCTCCGCCGACACTGGAGGCACCTCGTCCTCCGGCGAAGCCACCACACCCCCCCGCGGGGGGTTCATCGTTGGAGGGGTGAATTCGGTCCTGCGCGGAAACAGTGACCGAACCACCCCATCCAGCAACGCCGGCTCTAGGGTCTCCGTTATTGGGGGACCATATGGACGCAGCTGGCTCCGCGCCAGCTTGTATGGTCTCCCAAACGGATCCCTGTCGAGGCCCTCCAGCATCTCGGCCTTTGCCGAGTCCTCGGCGGCGCACATTGCCAACTTGAGGACCGTCTTTGCCTCTACGTAAGAGGCGTAGAGGCGGTCCTCCTCGGCCTGACATCGGCCGGCGCGCCGCCGACTCCGCGTGTAGGCCCTCCTGGCCTCCACGCACTCGGCTCGGAGCCCCGCCAACTCCACCGTCCACCAATAAACGGCGCGACGGGGAGGCGGACGGCGAGACCGAGGCATGCTAGAGTTGCACACCTCGGTCAGGGACCTCCGGAGCTGAACCGCTGCGGCGTCCACGTCCGTGCCCTCCACAGGGGGCGAGAGCCAGTCCTCGAGGAACGCTGCCTCCAGGGCTGCCTCCCGGTCCAGGCGGGTGAGAGCCCACCGCGGGAAGGGAGATTGGCCCGAGCGGGCCATCCCCCGCGGGCTCTGGGTGGAGATGTCGAACCGCACATATCGGTGGTCCGACAGGGTCTCCACCATCTCCACCCGCCAGTTCACGACGCGTGTGGCTAGCACAGGGGTGGCGAACGACACGTCCACCACTGACCCTCCCTGTTGCCGCACACACGTCTGAACATCCCCCCTGTTTAGCAGGGACACGCCGCACGAGGCCGCCCAAAATTCGACGGCGCGCCCCCGGACGTTGCAGGACGCCGCTGGGTTGCCCCAGGCCACCGACTTGGCGTTCAGGTCGCCCAACACTACGACCTGACGTGGTGCCGCCCTCCCGACGACTGCCGTAAGGACCTCGAGAAAATTCTCGAAGTCCCTTAGAGGGCGGTTTGGGGAGAAATAGACCCCGACCAGGGCTATTTCTCCCCACGCGGCGGCCACGTATCCCGGACCCCTCTCTAAAAGCGAGAGGGGTGGGGAGTCCGTGGCAGGCCGCGACACCAACGCCACCAAGCCGTCTCGATCACCCAGCCAACGGCCAGGCACCGAGTACGGCTCGGCGACCACCGCCACGTCCACCAACCACTCGGCCACAGTCTGCATCAGCAGATCCTGGGCCGCTCTGCAGTGGTTGGTGTTCGCCTGGAGGATGCGATGTTCGACTCTACCCATTAATCGAACATCGCACCCTCCTCCTCCACAGCCGCTGAGGTCCCAGCTACTGGGACGGCGGTGGCAGCGACAGGCCGGGTCGGTGCCTGAACTTTGCCCTTCTTAAGGGGAGGACTGCAATTCCTCCCCTTCATAATGTGGCCCGCAGGGCGACCACTGGCGGCACAAACTGCGCAGTGCGGCGCGGCGGCCATGCAGGAGGCGGACTTGTGGCCCTCCTTGCCGCAGCGGTAACAGCTGTGCGTCCTGTCGACAGTGGACGCACAGAGGGCTCTGGTGTGTCCGATGCCGAAGCACCGGTAACACCTCAGAGGCTGGTCCTCCAGTGCCCGGACAGCACCCGAGCTAAAGCCGACCGCAAGCCGTCCCTTTTCGAGGACGGCTTTGGCAGCGGCGACTGGGCACTCTAGGCGAATAGTGCCCATGCCGCCACGCCCGGGCCTGATGCCCCCGCCCTGCACCGCTGCGACTGCGCAGCCACCTATGGCTGCGATCGCCGCCACCACCTCCTCCTTGGTGACGGAGTCGTCCAGATCCGTCACCTCGATGGCCGCCGACTTCACCGGCCTGGCCACCTTCGCCGAGTCTGCGATGACCTCTTGCAGCTTAGCTGCGAAGAGGTCCGCGTTTTTGCCGCCCTCCGCACCAGGGAACTCGAAAATTCGAGCCCCAGCCTGGGTCTTGCGGCATGAGACTTTGCCGATCCCCAGTTTGGTGGGATCGGCAGTGGCACGCGCCCGCACCAACATGGACGCGTACGTCTCACCCCGCTCCGCAGCCTCTGCGGTGAGCGTCACCACGACGGCCGCGGTCTTGGGAGGAACAAGGTTTCTCTTGGCACCGGCTGGGGGCGAACCCTTCCCCTTTCCCTTGCCAGTCGACGACTGACCGGCAGGGGTGGTGGCGGAGACGGCTGGGGCTGGGGGGGTGCTCTTCCCCTTCCCTTTCCCTTTCCCCTTCCCGTTGCCAGTCGGCTGCGACTGGCCGGGAGTGGCGGTGGCGGGAACGGCAGTGACGACAGGTGCCGTCCTTTTGCCTTTGCCCTTCCCCTTACCGACCACCCTCGTCCAGCCCTGCTGGTTGGTCGGGGTGGTCGAAGGGAGAAGGGCGTCCTCTCTCTGGGAGGTGGGCACCGGCTCCTCTCGCCTCTTCTCCGCTGCAAGCGGCGGTCGGAGGCGTTTCTCCGGCAGGAGCCGGTCCTCAATGCCCGCCAGGCAGGCTCTAACAAATGTCCTCTGCTCCGCCATAGCCTTGCGGAGGACTTCCTCTAGGCCGGAGGAGGGAGCGAGGACCTCTTCCGCAGGTCTGGTCTCGGCTTGCGACGGCCGGGCCGTGGCTTCAGCCAGCTTTAAGTGCAGCTGGCTGACCTCCGACTGCAGGCGATCCACTTTCGCCTGCAGCTGCCGCGACTCGTCGCTGGCCTTGCGGTCGACCAGCTCCGCGACGATGCCACGCATGCTGGCGGCCCTGCATTTGAGGGACTTCTGAAAAGTCCCTTTTAGGTGGGAGGACTTGGTGGCGACCTCGACGATCACCTCCTCGTCCTCCAAGGCCATCCGCTGCAATTCGGCCAGGGAGTGGTCCGCGTACAGGACGCGGGCCGCACCGTACTCGGCCTTGGCACGGGCGACGCGCGCCCGCTCCTCCTTGGCCGCAACCCGCTCCTCCAGCTCTTGCTGGAGCTGCTCCCGCCGTGCCAGGTCCAACTCACGCTGGGCATCGGCCAAACCCACGTCGTGGGTGTCTCCTGCTGTCAATGCCTTTTTGGCCTTGACTTTTCTCTTGGACTCCTTCGCCGAACCCGAGCCTGAGGAGCCATCAGACACAACTTTCAGGTAGGTCCGCTTCCGCGATGCCGATCTCGAACGAGGATCAACCACCATCGAACCCGCATCAGATGCTATGGACTCAATGTCGGAGTCCGACATGTCGCCCACACTCCCGCCGTAGAAGGCTCTGCCTTCCGACGCCGACGCGTCGCGTTGGCCCTGAGAAGGGCCTTTTGGTTGGCCCTGAGAAGGGCCTTTGGGTTGGCCCTGAGAAGGGCCTTTGGGTTGGCCCTGAGAAGGGCCTTTTTTGATGAAATGCCCGAGGGCATCCCGCGCGGGTTTAGGCATAATCCAACAAGTTCGTAGCTCTCTAGGCAGTATGGTCGCTACGATGCACAGTGCACTTTAGCCGTACCCAGTCTGCCACTCCGTTACGGTGGTCAGAACTGGGACGTTTCCAGGGAACACGACGAGGACGTAAGCACTGTGGGGTGGTTCCCCAACCTAACCTTTTTTTTTTTTTTTTTTTTTTTTTGTTTGCGCTGGGAAAAAATGCGTTACGCATACCCGCCCATTGGGGGATGGGCGGGTTATGTGGGACTCTCCGGCTAGTCCGGCATACCCACTAAAATAACCCAGCGGCACTCCCGCATCGTCTGTGTGGAGGGGGACTGGGAAACCGGCTCAGCCTTTACGTCCAGTCCCCCACCGACGACCGCCCGCCTTTACAGCGGGGCCCGCACGCCCCTCCCTAAGTGGAGGGGCCCGCACGCCCCTCCCTAAGTGGAGGGGCCCGGAAACGACCGTGAGTGCTCGGCCGTTCCCGCCCGACGATGGTGGCGATTTGTGCAATGCGAGCGAAGGCGCCCCCGCGCCTGTCGCCCGCTAATCGCCACCGGGAGGTGGGAGACGACGATCGTACAGTCGCCTTCTCCCACCCCTTCTTCGCCTGCGGAGCGGTGGCGCGAGAGGATCATCCTCCCGCGCACGCTCCGCCGCCTCCTTTTGCGACATTACATTCTCGCAAAAGGAGGCAACCGCCGCCCAAGCCTCCTCACTCCCCAGCATGGAGTTTACCACACTGGGAAGTGAGAGGTCCTGCCCGACTACATCTGTCAGGGCACGGCGCAGCTCAGCCCAGGCTGGGCACACCTCGAGGGTGTGCTGCGCCGTGTCCTCCGCGGCTCCACAGTCGTGGCACGCCGGGGTTTCCTCCCTCTGGATCCGATGCAGGTGCGTTCCGAAGCAGCCATGCCCGGATAACACCTGCACCAGACGGAACGAGAGGAAACCGTGGGGGCGCTCGAGCCAGTCTCGTAGGACTGGACCGAGCGCATCCAGCGTCCGGCGTCCAAAGGTGGCGGAGGCGAGGTCCCGTGTCCAGTGTAGGACGATGGCGTCCCTCGCCTCCCGCCGCACGGCATCCCGCTCTTGCGCGGCGGGGCGCTCACCCAGCGCCCTACGCCGCGCCGTCCACTCGTAGACTCTGGCGAGCACCCATGCCTCCAATTCCCATGGAGGGGTGCCGGCCAGAGCGCACGCCGCCGCGAAGCCCACCGAGCGGTAGGCTCGCGCCACCCGCTGTGCAATGGCCCGTTGGGGCCTGCGGATGGCGGTTGCATTCTCCCTCCTGTGGAGGGAGTCCGCCCAGATGGGTGCCCCGTATAGGGCCATACTCTTTAGGATGCCGGCATAGAGGCGCCGGCATCGCTCCTTGGGCCCGCCCAGGTTTGGGAGGAGCCATGAGAGGGCGTCCGCGGCTTTCAGCAGGCGCGTCGACAGCCCGCTAAAGTGCGGGCCGAAGCGCCACCTGCTGTCCAGCACGAGGCCCAGATACTTCATCTGGGCCCCGACCCCTATCCGGACGCCCTCCACCACGATGTGGGCGTCAGGAGGGTAGCGCTGCCGAGGCCCGTGAAAGAACACGGCCTCGGTCTTGTTCAGCGCTACCCTCAAACCAAGCTGGCGGATCCTACCAGCCACTAAGGATCCGCCAGCTGAGGCCAGACAGGCCGCCTCCCGAAAGTCCCTCCCCCGGGCAACGAGGAGAGTGTCATCCGCGTAGCAGATGACACTCGTGCCCTGGAGGAGGGTGCCGCGCAGCAGCCAATCGAATCCGATGTTCCACAAGAGGGGCCCCAGCACCGAACCCTGTGGAACACCGGACTCCGCGCCGTAGCGCCTGATCCTGGCCGTCCTGTCCGCCAGGAGGACCTCCCGGTCCTCCAGGTAGTTGGCCAGGATCACCCGCAGATATTGGGGCACTCCGTGGTACCGGAGTGCCTCCAATATGGTCGAGTGGGGCACGGAGTTGAAGGCGTTGGCGATGTCGAACGACACCGCCAACACTCCGTCCCCAGCCCCGACCGCCTCCTGCACTTGGCCCCTGAGTAGGGCCACCGCGTCGATCGTCGAACGCCCCTGTCGAAACCCGAACTGGGCGTCCGACAGGTCTGGCCCTACCTCCCGCAGCTGGCTATTAAGCCGGGTGGCGATGATCCCCTCGAACAATTTACCGACCTCATCGAGCAGAACGATGGGCCGGTATGCCGAGGGGGAGTCCACCGGGCGTCCCTCCTTCCGGAGCAGGCAAAGCTGCCCCTCCTTCCAGATCTTCGGGAACCTCCCAGCCGTCAGGCACGCGCTGAAGAGGTCCCGAAACCTCTCCTCCATGAGGGACGCCGCGATGGCCACCACCCGTGCGGGGACACCATCCGGTCCAGGGGCCGTCTTCTTCGCGCGGAGGGACAGAACCCCCGCGCGAAATTCCTCCACCGATACTGGAGGGACCTCCTCCTCCGGCGAAGCCACCACCCCCCCCAGCGGGGGGTTCATCGTTGGTGGGGTGAAGTCGGTCCTGCGCGGAAACAGTGACCGAACCACCCCATCCAGCAACGCCGGCTCTAGGGTCTCCGCTAATGGGGGACCGTAAGGGCGCAGCTGGCTCCGCGCCTGCTTATACGGCCTCCCAAACGGATCCCTGTCGAGGCCCTCCAGCATCTCGGCCTTTGCCGAGTCCTCGGCGGCGCACATTTCCGACTTGAGGACCGTCTTTGCCTCAAGGTAAGAGGCGTAGAGGCGGTCCTCCTCAGCCTGACATCGGCTGGTGCGCCGCCGACTCCGCGTGTAGGCCCTCCTGGCCTCCACGCACGCGGCCCGTAGCGCCGCCAGCTCCCCCGTCCACCAATAAACGGCGCGACGGGGAGGCGGACGGCGAGACCGAGGCATGCTGGAGTTGCACACCTCGGTCAGGGACCCCCGCAGCTGAACCGCTGCGGCGTCCACGTCCGTGACCTCAACAGGGGGCGAGAGCCAGTCCCGGAGGAACGCAGCCTCCTGGGCTGCCTCCCGGTCCAGGCGGGTGAGAGCCCACCGCGGGAAGGGAGATTGGCCCGAGCGGGCCATCCCCCGCGGGCTCTGGGTGGAGATGTCGAACCGCACATATCGGTGGTCCGACAGGGTCTCCACCAACTCCACCCGCCAGTTCACGACGCGGGCGGCTAGAACGGGGGTGGCGAACGATACGTCCACCACTGACCCTCCCCGTTGCCGCACACACGTGTGAACATCCCCCCTGTTCAGGAGGGACACGCCGCACGAAGCCGACCAAAATTCGACGGCGTGCCCCCGGACGTTGCAGGACGCCGCTGGGTTGCCCCAGGCCACCGCCTTGGCGTTCAGGTCGCCCAATATGACGACCTGACGTGGCGCCGCCCTCCCGACGACTGCCGTAAGGACTTCGAGAAAATCCTCGAAGTCCCTTAGAGGGCGGTTTGGGGAGAAATAGACCCCGACCAGGGCTATGTCTCCCCACGCGGCGGCCACGTATCCCGGACCCCTCTCTAAAAGCGAGAGGGGAGGGGAGTCCGTGGCAGGCCGCGACACCAACGCCACCAAGCCGTCCCGATCACCCAGCCAACGGCCAGGTACCGAGTACGGCTCGGCGACCACCGCCACGTCCACCAACCACTCGGCCACAGTCTGCATCAGCAGATCCTGTGCCGCTCTGCAGTGGTTGGTGTTCGCCTGGAGGATGCGATGTTCGACTCTACCCATTAATCGAACATCGCACTCTCCTCCTCCACAGCCGCCGAGGTCCCAGCTACTGGGGTGACGGTGGCAGCGACAGGCCGGGTCGGCGCCTGCACTTTGCCCTTCTTAAGGGGAGGAATACAATTCCTCCCCTTCATAATGTGGCCCGCAGGGCGGCCACTGGCGGCACACACCGCGCAGTGCGGTGCGGTGGCCTCGCAGGAGGCGGCTTTATGCCCCTCCTTGCCGCAGCGGTAGCAGCTGTCCGCCCTGTCAACACTGGACGGACAGAGGGCCCGGGTGTGACCGATGCCGAAGCACCGGTAACACCTCAGCGGCAGGACCTCAAGGGCCCGGACCGCCGCCGAGCTGAACCCGACGGCGAGCCGTCCCTTCTCGACGACGGCTTTGGCAGCGGCGACTGGGCACTCCAGGCGAATAGTGCCCATGCCGCCGCGCCCGGGCCTGATGCCCCCGCCCTGCACCGCTGCGACTTCGCAGCCCCCAATGGCTGCGATCGCTGCCACCACCTCCTCCCTGGTGACGGAGTCATCCAGGTCCGTCACCTCGATGGCCGCCGACTTCACCGGCCTGGCCACCTTCGCCGAGTTCGCGATGACCTCCTGCAGCTTCGCTGCAAAGAGGTCCGCGTTCTTCGCGCCCTCGGCACCCGGGAACTCGAAAATTCGAGCCCCAGCCTGCGTCCGGCGGCACGAGACTTTACCGATCCCCAATTTGGTAGGATCGGCATTGGCACGCGCCCGCAACATCACGGACGCGTACGTCTCGCCCCGCTCCGCAGCCTCCGTGGTGAGCGTCATCACGACGGCTGCGGTCTTGGGAGGAACCAAGTTCCTCCTGACACCGGCTGGGGTCGAACCCTTCCCCTTTCCCTTGCCAGTCGTCTGTGACTGATCGGCAGGGGTGGTGGCGGAGGCGGCTGGGGGGGTGGTATTCCCGCTCCCTTTACCCTTGCCAGTCGGCTTCGACTGGCTGGGAGTGGTGGTGGCGGGGACGGCAGGGACGACCGCTGCCGTCTTTTTGCCCTTGCCCTTCCCCTTACCGACCACCCTCGTCCAGCCCTGCTGGTTGGTCGGGGTGGTGGAAGGGAGAAGGGCGTCCTCCCTCTGAGAGGAAGGCACCGGCTCCTCTCGCCTCCTGTCCGCCGCAAGCGGCGGTCGGATGACTTTCGCCGGCAAGAGCCGGTCCTCTATTCCCGCCAGGCAGGAACGAACAAACGCCCTCTCCTCCGCCATGACCTTGCGGAGGACATCCTCAAGGCCGGGGGAGGAGGCAAGGCCCTCCGCCACAGGTCTGGGCTCGGCTTGGGACGGCCGGGCCGTGGCTTCAGCCAGCTTGAGGTGAAGCTGGCTGACCTCCGACTGCAGGCGATCCACTTTCGCCTGCAGTTGCCGCGACTCGTCGCTGGCCTTGCGCTCCACGAGCTCCGCGATAATGCCACGCATGCTCGCGGCCCGGCATTTCAGGGACTTTTGGAAAGTCCCCTTTAGGTGGGAGGACTTGGCGGCGACCTCCACGATCGCCTCCTCGTCCTCCAAGGCCATTCTCTCCAATTCAGCCAGGGAGTGGTCCGCGTACATCACGCGGGACGCACCGTACCCGGCCTTGGCACGAGCGACGCGCGCCCGCTCCTCCTTGGCCGCAATTCGCTCCTCGAGCTCCTGCTGGAGCTGCTCCCGACGACCTAGGTCCAACTGGCGCTGGGCGTCGACCAAACCCACATCGTGGGTATCCGCTGAGGTTTTTTGGGCCTTCCTTTTCTGCTCCTTCGCCGAACACGAGGACCCATCTGACCCTTGTTTCAGGAAGGTCTTACGCTTCCGCGATACCGATCGTGATCGGCTGTAATCCGAGGCTGTGGACTCATTCTCGGAGTCCGACAATGAGTCCACTCTCCCTCCGTAGAAGGCGCTGCCTTCCGACGCTGACGCGTCGCGTTGGCCCTGAGAAGGGCCTTTTGGTTGGCCCTGAGAAGGGCCTTTGGGTTTGCCCTGAGAAGGGCCTTTTTTTATGAAATGCCCGAGGGCATCCCGCGCGGGTTTAGGCATTTTCCAACGATGTCGTAGCACTCAAGGCAAAAGGTAGCTACGAAGCACAGTGCACTTTAGCCGTACCCAGTCTGCCACTCCGTTACGGTGGTCAGAACTGGGACGTTTCCGGGGAACGCGACGTGGACGCAAGCACTGTGGGGTGGTTCCCCTCCCCAACCTAACCTAACCTTTTTTTTTTTTTTTTTTTTTTTTTGTTTGCGCTGGGAAAAAATGCGTTACGCATACCCGCCCATTGGGGGATGGACGGGTTATGTGGGACTCTCCGGCTAGCCCGGCATACCCACTAAAATAACCCAGCGGCACTCCCGCATCGTCTGTGTGGAGGAGGACTGGGAAACCGGCACAGCCTTTACGTCCAGTCCCCCACCGACGACCGCCCGCCTTTACAGCGGGGCCCGCACGCCCCTCCCAAAGTGGAGGGGCCCGGGAACGACCGTGAGTGCTCGGCCGTTCCCGCCCGACGAGGGTGGTGATTAGTGCAATGCGAGCGAAGGCGCCCCCGCGCCTGTCGCCCGCTAATCACCACCAGAAGGAGGGAGGCGACGATCGTACAACCGCCGTCTCCCACCCCTTCTTCGCCTGCGGAGCGGCGGCGCAAGAGGATCATCCTCCCGCGCGCGCTCCGCCGCCTCCTTTTGCGACATGACATTCTCGCAAAAGGAGGCAACCGCCGCCCAAGCCTCCTCACCCCCCAGCATGGAGTTCACCACACTGGGAAGTGAGAGGTCCAATCCGACTACATCGGTCAGGGCACGGCGCAGCTCAGCCCAGGCTGGGCACACCTCGAGGGTGTGCTGCGCCGTGTCCTCCGCGGCTCCACAGTCGTGGCACGCCGGGGTTTCCTCCCTCCGAATCCGGTGCAGGTGCGTTCCGAAACAGCCATGTCCGGACAACACCTGCACTAGACGGAACGAGAGGAAACCGTGGGGGCGCTCGAGCCATTCCCGCAGGACTGGACCGAGCGCGTCCAGCGTCCGGCGCCCAAAAGTGGCGGAGGCGAGGTCCCGTTCCCAGTGCAGGACGATGGCGTCCCTCGCCTCCCGCCGCACGGCCTCCCGCTCTTGCGCGGCGGGGCGCTCACCTAGCGCCCTACGCCGCGCCACCCATTCGTACACTCTGGCGAGCACCCATGCCTCTAATTCCCAGGGAGGGGTGCCGGCCAGAGCGCACGCCGCCGCAAAGCCCACTGAGCGGTAGGCTCTCGCCACCCGCTGTGCAATGGCCCGTTGGGGCCTGCGGATGGCGGTTGCATTCTCCCTCCTGTGGAGGGAGTCCGCCCAGATGGGTGCCCCGTAAAGGGCCATGCTCTTGAGGATGCCGGCATAGAGGCGCCGGCATCGCTCCTTGGGCCCTCCGAGGTTTGGGAGGAGCCACGAGAGGGCGTCCGCGGCTTTCAGCAGGCGCGTCGACAGCCCGCTGAAGTGCGGGCCGAAGCGCCACCTGCTGTCCAGCACGAGGCCCAGATACTTCATCTGGGCCCCGACCCCTATCCGGACGCCCTCCACCACGATGTGGGCGTCAGGAGGGCAGCGCTGCCGAGGCCCGTGAAAGAACACGGCCTCGGTCTTGTTCAGCGCCACCCTCAAACCAAGCTGGCGGATCCTGCCTGCCACTAAGGATCCGCCAGCTGAGGCCAGACAGGCCGCCTCCCTAAATTCCCTCCCCCGGGCAACGAGGAGAGTGTCATCCGCGTAGCAGATGACACTCGTGCCCTGGAGGAGGGTGCCCCGCAGGAGCCAATCGAATCCGATGTTCCACAAGAGGGGCCCTAGCACCGAGCCTTGTGGAACACCGGATTCCGCGCCGTAGCGCCTGATCCTGGCCGTCCTGTCCGCCAGGAGGACCTCCCGGTCCTCCAGGTAGTTGGCCAGGATCACCCGCAGATATTGGGGCACTCCGTGGTACCGGAGTGCCTCCAATATGGTTGTGTGGGGCACGGAGTTGAAGGCGTTGGCGATGTCAAACGATACCGCCAACACTCCGTCCCCAGCCCCAACCGCCTCCTGCACTTGGCCCCTGAGTAGGGCCACCGCGTCGACCGTCGAACGCCCCTGTCGAAACCCGAACTGGGCGTCCGACAGGTCTGGCCCTACCTCCCGCAACTGGCTATTGAGCCGGGTGGCGATGATCCCCTCGAACAATTTACCGACCTCATCGAGCAGAACGATGGGCCGGTATGCCGAGGGGGAGTCCACCGGGCGTCCCTCCTTCCGGAGCAGGCAAAGCTGCCCCTCCTTCCAGATCTTCGGGAACCTCCCAGCCGTCAGGCACGCGCTGAAGAGGTCCCGAAACCTCTCCTCCATGAGGGACGCCGCGATGGCCACCACCCGTGCGGGGACACCATCCGGTCCAGGGGCCGTCTTCTTCGCGCGGAGGGACAGAACCCCCGCGCGAAGTTCCTCCACCGACACTGGAGGGACCTCCTCCTCCGGCGAAGCCACCACCCCCCCCAGTGGGGGGTTCATCGTTGGTGGGGTGAAGTCGGTCCTGCGCGGAAACAGTGACCGAACCACCCCATCCAGCAACGCCGGCTCTAGGGTCTCCGTTAATGGGGGGCCATAAGGGCGCAGCTGGCTCCGCGCCAGCTTATATGGCCTCCCAAAC
Organism: Pseudoips prasinana; assembly: GCA_951640165.1. Lineage (NCBI taxonomy): Eukaryota > Metazoa > Arthropoda > Insecta > Lepidoptera > Nolidae > Pseudoips > Pseudoips prasinana. Next base: position 43,549,148 of record OX621235.1, on the reverse strand, counting down.
GGATCCCTATCGAGTCCCTCCAGCATCTCGGCCCCTGCCGAGTCCTCGGCGGCGCACATTGCCGATTTGAGGACCGTCTTTGCCTCCAGGTAAGAGGCGTAGAGACGGTCCTCCTCAGCCTGACATCGGCTGGTGCGCCGCCGACTCCGCGTGTAGGCCCTCCTGGCCTCCACGCACGCGGCCCGGAGCGCCGCCAGCTCCCCCGTCCACCAATAAACGGCGCGACGGGGAGGCGGACGGCGAGACCGAGGCATGCTGGAATTGCACACCTCGGTCAGGGACCCCCGGAGCTGAACCGCTGCGGCGTCTACGTCCGTCACCTCCACAGGGGGCGAGAGCCAGTCCCGGAGGAACGCTGCCTCCTGGGCTGCCTCCCGATCCAGGCGGGTGAGAGCCCACCGCGGGAAGGGAGATTGGCCCGAGCGGGCCATCCCCCGCGGGCTCTGGGTGGAGATGTCGAACCGCACATATCGGTGGTCCGACAGGGTCTCCACCATCTCCACCCGCCAGTTCACGACGCGTGTGGCTAGCACAGGGGTGGCGAACAACACGTCCACCACTGACCCTCCCTGTTGCCGCACACACGTGTGAACATCCCCCCTGTTCAGGAGGGACACGCCGCACGAAGCCGCCCAAAATTCGACGGCGCGCCCCCGGACGTTACATGACGCCGCTGGGTTGCCCCAGGCCACCGCCTTGGCGTTCAGGTCGCCCAACACGACGACCTGACGTGGTGCCGCCCTCCCGACGACTGCCGTAAGGACTTCGAGAAAACCCTCGAAGTCCCTTAGAGGGCGGTTTGGGGAGAAATAGACCCCGACCAGGGCTATTTCTCCCCACGCGGCGGCCACGTATCCCGGACCCCTCTCTAAAAGCGAGAGGGGAGGGGAGTCCGTGGCAGGCCGCGACACCAACGCCACCAAGCCGTCCCGATCACCCAGCCAACGGCCAGGTACCGAGTACGGCTCGGCGACCACCGCCACGTCCACCAACCACTCGGCCACAGTCTGCATCAGCAGATCCTGGGCCGCTCTGCAGTGGTTGGTGTTCGCCTGGAGGATGCGATGCTCGACTCTACCCATTAGTCGGTCATCGCACCCCCCTCCTCCACAGCCGCTGAGGTCCCAGCCACTGGGACGGCGGTGGCAATGACAGGCCGGGTCGGCGCCTGTATTTTGCCCTTCTTAAGGGGAGGACTGCAGTTCCTCCCCTTCATAATATGTCCCGCAGGGCGGCCACTAGCGGCACATACCGCGCAGTGCGGTGCGGCGGCCTTGCAGGAGGCGGATTTATGCCCCTCCTTGCCGCAGCGGTAGCAGCTGTCCGTCCTATCTACGCTGGACGGACAGAGGGCCCGGGTGTGGCCGATTCCGAAGCACTTGTAGCACCTCAGCGGCTGGTCCTCAAGTGCCCGGACCGCACCCGAGCTGAACCCGACGGCGAGCCGTCCCTTTTCGAGGACGGCTTTGGCAGCGGCGACAGGGCACTCCAGGCGAATATGGCCCATGCCGCCGCGCCCGGGCCTGATGCCCCCGCCCTGCACCGCTGCGACTTCGCAGCCCCCATTGGCTGCGATCGCTGCCACCACCTCCTCCCTGGTGACGGAGTCATCCAGGTCCGTCACCTCGATGGCCGCCGACTTCACCGGCCTGGCCACCTTCGCCGCGTCCGCGATGACCTCCTGCAGCTTTGCTGCGAAGAGGTCGGCGTGTTTCCCGCCCTCAGCACCGGGGAACTCGAAGATACGAGCCCCAGCCTGTGTCCGGCGGCACGAGACTTTGCCGATCCCCAGTTTGGTTGGATCGGCATTGGCACGCGCCCGCAACATTACGGACGCGTATGTCTCGCCCCGCTCCGCAGCCTCCGCAGTGAGCGTCATCACGACGGCTGCGGTTTTGGGAGGAACCAGGTTCCTCTTGGCACCGGCTGGGGGGGAACTCTTCCCTTTCCCCTTTCCCGTGCCAGTCGACTGACCAGCAGGGGTGGTGGTGGGTACGGCTGGGGCTGGAGGGGTGCTCTTCCCCTTCCCCTTCCCTTTCCCTTTGCCAGTCGGCTGGGACTGGCTGGGAGTGGTGGTGGCGGGAACGGCAGGGACGACAGCTGCCGTCCTTTTGCTCTTGCCCTTCCCCTTACCAACCACCTTCGTCCAGCCCTGCTGGTTGGTCGGGGTGGTGGAGGGGAGAAGGGCGTCCTCCCTCTGGGAGGTGGGCACCGGCTCTCGCCTCTTGTCCGCCGCAAGTGGCGGTCGGAGGACTTTCTCCGGCAAGAGCCGGTCCTCAATGCCCGCTAGGCAGGCCCGAACAAAGGCCCTCTCCTCCGCCATAACTTTGCGGAGGATATCTTCAAGGCCGGGGGAGGAGGCAAGGCCCTCTGCCGCAGGTCTAGGCTCGGCTTCGGATGGCCGGGCCGTGGCTTCAGCCAGCTTTTGGTGCAGCTGGCTTACCTCCTGCTGCAGGCGATCCACTTTCGCCTGCAGTTGCCGCGACTCGTCGCTGGCCTTGCGGTCGACCAGCTCCGCGACGATGCCGCGCATGCTGGCGGCCCGGCATTTGAGGGACTTTTGAAAAGTCCCTTTTAGGTGGGAGGACTTGGTGGCGACCTGGACGATTACCTCCTCGTCCTCCAATGCCATCCGCTCCAGCTCGGCCAGGGAGTGGTCCGCGTACAGAACGCGGGACGCTCCGTATCCGGATTTGGCGCGGGCGGCGCGCGCCCGTTCCTCCCTGGCCGCTACCTGCTCCTCCAGGTCTTGTTGGAGCCGCTCCCGCTGAGCCAGGTCCAACTGACGCTGGGCGTCAACCAAACCCACGTCATGGGTGTCCGCCGTGGTCTTTTGTGCCTTCTTTTTTGGCTCCTTCGAACCTGAACCCGAGGCCGAGGATCCATCCGACCCGTTCTTGAGGTACGCCTTCCGCTTCCCCGATGCCGATCGCGACCGAGAACCAGCGATCACCATCGACTCGGCATCCGACGAAATGGACTCAATGTCGGAGTCCGACAAATCGCCCGCCCTCCCTCCGTAGAAGGCCTTGCCTTCTTCCGACGCTGCTCCAGCGTCGCGTTGGCCCTGAGAAGGGCCTTTTGGTTGGCCCTGAGAAGGGCCTTTGGGTTGGCCCTGAGAAGGGCCTTTGGGTTGGCCCTGAGAAGGGCCTTTTCTAATGAAATGCCCGAGGGCATCCCGCGGTTGTTTTGGCATTTCCGACAAGTACGTAGCTCTCAAGGCAATAAGATCGCTACGATGCACAGTGCACTTTAGCCGTACCCAGCCTGCCACTCCGTTACGGTGGTCAGGACTGGGACGTTTCCAGGGAACGCGACGTGGACGCAAGCACTGTGGGGTGGTTCCCCAACCTAACCTTTTTTTTTTTTTTTTTTTTTTTTTTTTTTTTTTTTTGTTTGCGCTGGGAAAAAATGCGTTACGCATACCCGCCCATTGGGGGATGGACGGGTTATGTGGGACTCTCCGGCTACTCCGGCATACCCACTAAAATAACCCAGCGGCACTCCCGCATCGTCTATTTGGAGGAGGACTGGGAAACCGGCACAGCCTTTACGTCCAGTCCCCCACCGACGACCGCCCGCCTTTACAGCGGGGCCCGCACGCCCCTCCCTTAGTGGAGGGGCCCGGAAACGACCGTGAGTGCTCGGCCGTTCCCGCCCGACGGTGGTGGCGATTTGTGCAATGCGAGCGAAGGCGCCCCCGCGCCTGTCGCCCGCTAATCACCACCTGAGGGTGGGAGGCGACGGTCGTACAACCGCCTTCTCCCACCCCTCCTTCGCCTGCGGAGCGGTGGCGCGAGAGGATCATCCTCCCGCGCGCGCTCCGCCGCCTCCTTTTGCGACATGACGTCCTCGCAAAAGGAGGCAACCGCCGCCCAAGCCTCCTCACTCCCCAGCATGGAGTTCACCACACTGGGAAGTGAGAGGTCCAGCCCAATGACAGTATTCAGGGCACGGCGCAGCTCAGCCCAGGCTGGGCACACCTCGAGGGTGTGCTGCGCCGTGTCCTCCGCGGCTCCGCATTCATGGCACGCCGGGGTTTCCTCCCTCCGGATCCGGTGCAGGTGCGTTCCGAAACAGCCATGTCCGGACAACACCTGCACTAGACGGAACGAGAGGAAACCGTGGGGGCGCTCGAGCCATTCCCGCAGGACTGGACCGAGCGCGTCCAGCGTCCGGCGTCCAAAGGTGGCGGAGGCGAGATCGCGTGCCCAGTGGAGAACAATGGCATCCCTCGCCTCCCGCCGCACGGCCTCCCGCTCTTCCGCGGCTGGGCGCTCACCCAGCGCCCTACGCCGCGCCGTCCACTCGTATACTCTGGCGAGCACCCATGCCTCCAATTCCCATGGAGGGGTGCCGGCCAGAGCGCACGCCGCCGCGAAACCCACCGAGCGATAGGCTCGCGCCACCCGCTGTGCAATGGCCCGTTGGGGCCTGCGGATGGCGGTTGCATTCTCCCTCCTGTGGAGGGAGTCCGCCCAGATGGGTGCCCCGTATAGGGCCATACTCTTTAGGATGCCGGCATAGAGGCGCCGGCATCGCTCCTTGGGCCCGCCCAGGTTTGGGAGGAGCCATGAGAGGGCGTCCGCGGCTTTCAGCAGGCGCGTCGACAGCCCGCTAAAGTGCGAGCCGAAGCGCCACCTGCTGTCCAGCACGAGGCCCAGATACTTCATCTGGGCCCCGACCCCTATCCGGACGCCCTCCACCACGATGTGGGCGTCAGGAGGGCAGCGCTGCCGAGGCCCGTGAAAGAACACGGCCTCGGTCTTGTTCAGCGCTACCCTCAAACCAAGCTGGCGGATCCTACCTGCCACTAAGGATCCGCCAGCTGAGGCCAGACAGGCCGCCTCCCGAAAGTCCCTCCCCCGGGCAACGAGGAGAGTGTCATCCGCGTAGCAGATGACACTCGTGCCCTGGAGGAGGGTGCCGCGCAGCAGCCAATCGAATCCGATGTTCCACAAGAGGGGCCCCAGCACCGAACCCTGTGGAACACCGGACTCCGCGCCGTAGCGCCTGATCCTGGCCGTCCTGTCCGCCAGGAGGACCTCCCGGTCCTCCAGGTAGTTGGCCAGGATCACCCGCAGATATTGGGTCACTCCGTGGTACCGGAGTGCCTCCAATATGGTCGAGTGGGGCACGGAGTTGAAGGCGTTGGCGATGTCGAACGACACCGCCAACACTCCGTCCCCAGCTCTAACCGCCTCCTGCACTTGGCCCCTGAGTAGGGCCACCGCGTCGACCGTCGAACGCCCCTGTCGAAACCCGAACTGGGCGTCCGACAGGTCTGGCCCTACCTCCCGCAACTGGCTATTAAGCCGGGTGGCGATGATCCCCTCGAACAATTTACCGACCTCATCGAGCAGAACGATGGGCCGGTATGCCGAGGGGGAGTCCACCGGGCGTCCCTCCTTCCGGAGCAGGCAAAGCTGCCCCTCCTTCCAGATCTTCGGGAACCTCCCAGCCGTCAGGCACGCGCTGAAGAGGTCCCGAAACCTCTCCTCCATGAGGGACGCCGCGATGGCCACCACCCGTGCGGGGACACCATCCGGTCCAGGGGCCGTCTTCTTCGCGCGGAGGGACAGAACCCCCGCGCGAAGTTCCTCCAACGATACTGGAGGGACCTCCTCCTCCGGCGAAGCCACCACCCCCCCCAGTGGGGGGTTCATCGTTGGTGGGGTGAATTCGGTCCTGCGCGGAAACAGTGACCGAACCACCCCATCCAGCAACGCCGGCTCTAGGGTCTCCGTTAGTGGGGGGCCATAAGGGCGCAGCTGGCTCCGCGCCAGCTTATATGGCCTCCCAAACGGATCCCTATCGAGTCCCTCCAGCATCTCGGCCTTTGCCGAGTCCTCGGCGGCGCACATTTCCGACTTGAGGACCGTCTTTGCCTCTAGGTAAGAGGCGTAGAGGCGGTCCTCCTCAGCCTGACATCGGCTGGTGCGCCGCCGACTCCGCGTGTAGGCCCTCCTGGCCTCCACGCACGCGGCCCGGAGCCCCGCCAGCTCCACCGTCCACCAATAAACGGCGCGACGGGGAGGCGGACGGCGAGACCGAGGCATGCTGGAGTTGCACACCTCGGTCAGGGACCCCCGCAGCCGAACCGCTGCGGCGTCCACGTCCGTGCCCTCCACAGGGGGCGAGAGCCAGTCCTCGAGGAACGCCGCCTCCTGGGCTGACTCCCGGTCCAGGCGGGTGAGAGCCCACCGCGGGAAGGGTGATTGGCCCGAGCGGGCCATCCCCCGCGGGCTCTGGGTGGAGATGTCGAACCGCACATATCGGTGGTCCGACAGGGTCTCCACCATCTCCACCCGCCAGTTCACAACGCGGGCGGCTAGCACAGGGGTGGCGAACGATACGTCCACCACTGACCCTCCCTGTTGCCGCACACACGTGTGAACATCCCCCCTGTTTAGCAGGGACACGCCGCACGAGGCCGCCCAAAATTCGACGGCGCGCCCCCGGACGTTGCAGGACGCCGCTGAGTTGCCCCAGGCCACCGACTTGGCGTTCAGGTCGCCCACCACGACGACCTGACGTGGTGCCGCCCTCCCGACGACTGCCGTAAGGACTTCGAGAAAATCCTCGAAGTCCCTTAGAGGGCGGTTTGGGGAGAAATAGACCCCGACCAGGGCTATTTCTCCCCACGCGGCGGCCACGTATCCCGGACCCCTCTCTAAAAGCGAGAGGGGAGGGGAGTCCGTGGCAGGCCGCGACACCAACGCCACCAAGCCGTCTCGATCACCCAGCCAGCGGCCAGGTATCGAGTACGGCTCGGCAACCACCGCCACGTCCACCAACCACTCGGCCACAGTCTGCATCAACAGATCCTGTGCCGCTCTGCAGTGGTTGGTGTTCGCCTGGAGGATGCGATGTTCGACCCTACCCATTAGTCGGTCATCGCACCCCCCTCCTCCACAGCCGCCGAAGTCCCAGCTACTGGGGTGGCGGTGGCAGCGACAGGCCGGGTCGGCGCCTGAGATTTGCCCTTCTTAAGGGGAGGAATACAATTCCTCCCCTTCATAATGTGGCCCGCAGGGCGGCCACTGGCGGCACACACCGCACAGTGCGGTGCGGCGGCCTCGCAGGAGGCGGCCTTGTGCCCCTCCTTGCCGCAGCGGTAGCAACTGCCCGTCCTGTCAATGCTGGACGGACAGAGGGCTCGGGTGTGACCGATGCCGAAGCACCGGTAACACCGCAGAGGCTGGTCCTCAAGGGCCCGGACCGCCGCCGAGCTGAACCCGACGGCGAGCCGTCCCTTCTCGAGGACGGCTTTGGCAGCGGCGACTGGGCACTCTAGGCGAATGGTGCCCATGCCGCCACGCCCGGGCCTGATGCCCCCGCCCTGTACCGCTGCGACTTCGCAGCCCCCTATGGCTGCGATTGCTGCCACCACCTCCTCCCTGGTGACGGAGTCGTCCAGATCCGTCACCTCGATGGCCGCCGACTTCACCGGCCTGGCCACCTTCGCCGAGTCCGCGATGACCTCTTGCAGCTTCGCTGCGAAGAGGTCCGCGTTCTTCCCGCCTTCCGCACCCGGGAACTCGAAAATACGAGCCCCCGCTTGTGTCCGGCGGCATGAGACTCTGCCGATCCCCAGCTTGGTGGGATCGGCATTGGCACGCGCCCGCACCATTATAGACGCGTAGGTGTCTCCCCGCTCCGCAGCCTCCGCGGTGAGCGTCACCACGACGGCTGCGGTCTTGGGAGGAACCAGGTTCCTCTTTGCTCCGGCTTGGGGGGAACTCTTCCCCTTTCCCTTTGCACTTGACCGAGACTGACCGGCAGGAGTGGTGGTGGAGACGGCTGGGGCTGGGGGGGTGGCTTTCCCCTTCCCTTTCCCCTTCCCTTTGCCAGTCGGCTGCGACTGGCTGGGAGTGGTGGTGGCGGGAACGGCAGGGACGACAGCTGCCGTCCTTTTTCCCTTGCCCTTCCCCTTACCGACCACCTTCGTCCAGCCCTGCTGGTTGGTCGGGGTGGTCGAAGGTAAAAGGGCGTCCTCCCTCTGGGAGATAGGCACCAGCACCTCTCGCCTTCTGTCCGCCGCAAGCGGCGGTCGGACGACTTTCGCCGGCAAGAGCCGGTCCTCAATCCCTGCCAGGCAGGAGCGAACGAACGCCCTCTCCTCCGCCATCACCCTGCGGAGGACATCCTCAAGGCCGGAGGGGGGGGCGAAGCCCTCTTCCGCAGGTCTTGGCTCGGCTTGGGATGGCCGGGCCGTGGCTTCAGCCAGCTTGAGGTGAAGCTGGCTAACCTCCGACTGCAGGCGATCCACTTTCGCCTGCAGTTGCCGCGACTCATCGCTGGCCTTGCGGTCCACCAGTTCCGCGACGATGCCGCGCATGCTGGCGGCCCGGCATTTGAGGGACTTCTGGAAAGTCCCCTTCAAATGCGAGGACTTGGCGGCGACCTCCACGATCGCCTCCTCGTCCTCCAAGGCCATCCTCTGGAGTTCGGCCAGGGAGTGGTCCGCGTACAGGACGCGGGACGCCCCGTACCCGGACTTGGCACGGGCGACGCGCGCCCGTTCCTCCTGGGCCGCAACCCGCTCCTCCAGCTCTTGCTGGAGCTGCTCCCGCCTGGTTAGGTCCAGCTCGCGCTGGGCGTCTGCCAAACCCACCTCGTGGGTATCTGCCACTATTGCCGGCTTCTTGGCCTTTGCTTTCTTTTTGGGCTCCTTCGCCGAACCCGAGGCTGAGGACCCATCGGAACTGACTTTTAAGAACGTCCGCTTTCTCGATGCCGACCGTGACCGGGAAGCCTCGATCGCCATCGCATCCGACGCAATGGACTCATTGTCAGAGTCCGAGTCCGAGTCCACTCTCCCTCCATAGAAGGACCTGCCTTCATCCGACGCTGATACGTCGCGTTGGCCCTGAGAAGGGCCTTTTGGTTGGCCCTGAGAAGGGCCTTTGGGTTGGCCCTGAGAAGGGCCTTTGGGTTGGCCCTGAGAAGGGCCTTTTTTAATGAAATGCCCGAGGGCATCCCGCGCAGGTTTGGGCATATTCCGCTGATACGTAGCTCGCAAGGCAATAGGTAGCTACGACGCACAGTGCACTTTAGCCGTACCCAGTCTGCCACTCCGTTACGGTGGTCAGAACTGGGACGTTTCCGGGGAACGCGACGTGGACGCAAGCACTGTGGGGTGGTTCCCCTCCCCAACCTAACCTTTTTTTTTTTTTTTTTTTTGTTTGCGCTGGGAAAAAATGCGTTACGCATACCCGCCCATTGGGGGATGGACGGGTTATGTGGGACTCTCCGGCTAGCCCGGCATACCCACTAAAATAACCCAGCGGCACTCCCGCATCGTCTATTTGGAGGAGGACTGGGAAACCGGCACAGCCTTTACGTCCAGTCCCCCACCGACGACCGCCCGCCTTTACAGCGGGGCCCGCACGCCCCTCCCTTAGTGGAGGGGCCCGGGAACGACCGTGAGTGCTCGGCCGTTCCCGCCCGACGAGGGTGGTGATTGGTGCAATGCGAGCGAAGGCGCCCCCGCGCCTGTCGCCCGCTAATCACCACCAGAAGGAGGGAGGCGACGATCGTACAACCGCCGTCTCCCACCCCTTCTCCGCCTGCGGAGCGGCGGCGCGAGAGGATCATCCTCCCGCGCGCGCTCCGCCGCCTCCTTTTGCGACATGACATTCTCGCAAAAGGAGGCAACCGCCGCCCAAGCCTCCTCACTCCCCAGCATGGAGTTCACCACACCGGGAAGTGAGAGGTCTAACCCAACTACATCGGTCAGGGCACGGCGCAGCTCAGCCCAGGCTGGGCACACCTCGAGGGTGTGCTGCGCCGTGTCCTCCGCAGCTCCACACTCGTGGCACGCCGGGGTTTCCTCCCTCTGGATCCGATGCAGGTGCGTTCCGAAGCAGCCATGCCCGGATAACACCTGCACCAGACGGAACGAGAGGAAACCGTGGGGACGCTCGAGCCAGTCCCGCAGGGCTGGACCGAGCGCGTCCAACGTCCGGCGTCCAAAGGTGGCGGAGGCGAGGTCCCGTGTCCAGTGAAGGACGATTGCGTCCCTCGCCTCCCGCCGCACGGCATCCCGCTCTTGCGCGGCGGGGCGCTCACCCAGCGCCCTACGCCGCGCCGTCCATTCGTACACTCTGGCGAGCACCCATGCCTCCAATTCCCAGGGAGGGGTGCCGGCCAGAGCGCACGCCGCCGCAAAACCCACCGAGCGGTAGGCCCTCGCCACCCGCTGTGCAATGGCCCGTTGGGGCCTGCGGATGGCGGTTGCATTCTCCCTCCTGTGGAGGGAGTCCGCCCAGATGGGTGCCCCGTAAAGGGCCATGCTTTTGAGGATGCCGGCATAGAGGCGCCGGCATCGCTCCTTGGGCCCGCCCAGGTTCGGGAGGAGCCATGAGAGGGCGTCCGCGGCTTTGAGCAGGCGCGTCGACAACCCGCTGAAGTGCGGGCCGAAGCGCCACCTACTGTCCAGCACGAGGCCCAGATACTTCATCTGGGCCCCGACCCCTATCCGGACGCCCTCCACCACGATGTGGGCGTCTGGAGGGCAGCGCTGCCGAGGCCCGTGAAAGAACACGGCCTCGGTCTTGTTCAGCGCTACCCTCAATCCAAGCTGGCGGATCCTGCCTGCCACTAAGGATCCGCCAGCCGAGGCCAAACAGGCCGCCGCCCCAAAGTCCCTCCCCCGGGCAACGAGGAGAGTGTCATCCGCGTAGCAGATGACACTCGTGCCCTGGAGGAGGGTGCCCCGAAGGACCCAATCGAATCCGATGTTCCACAAGAGGGGCCCTAGCACCGAACCCTGTGGAACACCGGACTCCGCGCCGTAGCGCCTGATCCTGGCCGTCTTGTCCACCAGAAGGACCTCTCGGTCCCTCAAGTAGTCGGCCAGGATCGCCCGCAGATATTGGGGCACTCCGTAGTATCGGAGTGCCTCCAATATGGTCGAGTGGGGCACGGAGTTGAAGGCGTTGGCGATGTCGAACGACACCGCCAACACTCCGTCCCCAGCCTCGACCGCTTCCCGCACTTGGCCCCTGAGTAGGGCCAACGCATCGACCGTCGAACGCCCTTGGCGGAACCCGAACTGGGCGTCCGACAGGTCTGGCCCTACCTCCCGCAACTGGCTATTAAGCCGGGTGGCGATGATCCCCTCGAACAGTTTACCGACCTCATCGAGCAGAACGATGGGCCGGTATGCCGAGGGGGAGTCCACCGGGCGTCCCTCCTTGCGGAGAAGGCACAGCTTGCCTTCCTTCCACAGCTTCGGGAACCTCCCAGCCGTCAAGCACGCGCTGAAGAGGTCCCGAAGCCTTTCCTCCATTAGGGACGCCGCGATGGCCACCACCCGTGCGGGGACGCCGTCCGGTCCAGGGGCCGTCTTCTTCGCGCGGAGGGACAGAACCCCCGCGCGAAATTCCTCCGCCGACACTGGAGGCACCTCCTCCTCCGGCGAAGCCACCACCCCCCCCAGCGGGGGGTTCATCGTTGGTGGGGTGAAGTCGGTCCTGCGCGGAAACAGTGACCGAACCACCCCATCCAGCAACGCCGGCTCTAGGGTCTCCGCTAATGGGGGACCGTAAGGGCGCAGCTGGCTCCGCGCCTGCTTATACGGCCTCCCAAACGGATCCCTGTCGAGGCCCTCCAGCATCTCGGCCTTTGCCGAGTCCTCGGCGGCGCACATTTCCGACTTGAGGACCGTCTTTGCCTCTAGGTAAGAGGCGTAGAGGCGGTCCTCCTCAGCCTGACATCGGCTGGTGCGCCGCCGACTCCGCGTGTAGGCCCTCCTGGCCTCCACGCACGCGGCCCGGAGCCCCGCCAGCTCCACCGTCCACCAATAAACGGCGCGACGGGGAGGCGGACGGCGAGACCGAGGCATGCTGGAGTTGCACACCTCGGTCAGGGATCCCCGCAGCCGAACCGCTGCGGCGTCCACGTCCGTGCCCTGCACAGGGGGCGAGAGCCAGTCCTCGAGGAACGCTGCCTCCTGGGCTGACTCCCGGTCCAGGCGGGTGAGAGCCCACCGCGGGAAGGGAGATTGGCCCGAGCGGGCCCTCCCCCGCGGGCTCTGGGTGGAGATGTCGAACCGCACATATCGGTGGTCCGACAGGGTCTCCACCATCTCCACCCGCCAGTTCACGACGCGCGTGGCTAGCACAGGGGTGGCGAACGACACGTCCACCACTGACCCTCCCTGTTGCCGCACACACGTCTGAACATCCCCCCTGTTTAGCAGGGACACGCCGCACGAGGCCGCCCAAAATTCGACGGCGCGCCCCCGGACGTTGCAGGACGCCGCTGGGTTGCCCCAGGCCACCGACTTGGCGTTCAGGTCGCCCAACACTACGACCTGACGTGGTGCCGCCCTCCCGACGACTGCCGTAAGGACCTCGAGAAAATTCTCGAAGTCCCTTAGAGGGCGGTTTGGGGAGAAATAGACCCCGACCAGGGCTATTTCTCCCCACGCGGCGGCCACGTATCCCGGACCCCTCTCTAAAAGCGAGAGGGGAGGGGAGTCCGTGGCAGGCCGCGACACCAACGCCACCAAGCCGTCTCGATCACCCAGCCAACGGCCAGGCACCGAGTACGGCTCGGCGACCACCGCCACGTCCACCAACCACTCGGCCACAGTCTGCATCAGCAGATCCTGGGCCGCTCTGCAGTGGTTGGTGTTCGCCTGGAGGATGCGATGTTCGACTCTACCCATTAATCGGTCATCGCACCCTCCTCCTCCACAGCCGCTGAGGTCCCAGCTACTGGGACGGCGGTGGCAGCGACAGGCCGGGTCGGTGCCTGAACTTTGCCCTTCTTAAGGGGAGGACTGCAATTCCTCCCCTTCATTATATGGCCCGCAGGGCGGCCACTGGCGGCACAAACTGCGCAGTGCGGCGCGGCGGCCATGCAGGAGGCGGACTTGTGGCCCTCCTTGCCGCAGCGGTAGCAACTGTCCGTCCTGTCTATTGTGGACGGACAGAGAGCCCGGGTGTGTCCGATGCCGAAGCACTTATAACACCTTAAAGGCTGGTCTTCAAGGGCCCGGACTGCACCCGAGCTGAAGCCGACGGCGAGCCGTCCCTTTTCGAGGACGGCTTTGGCAGCGGCGACTGGACACTCCAGGCGAATGGTGCCCATGCCGCCGCGCCCGGGCCTGATGCCCCCGCCCTGCACCGCTGCGACTGCGCAGCCACCTATGGCTGCGATTGCTGCCACCACCTCCTCCTTGGTGACGGAGTCGTCTAGATCCGTCACCTCGATGGCCGCCGACTTTACCGGCCTGGCCACCTTCGCCGAGTCTGAAATGACCTCTTGCAGCTTAGCTGCGAAGAGGTCCGCGTTTTTGCCGCCCTCCGCACCAGGGAACTCGAATATACGAGCCCCAGCCTGTGTCTTGCGGCATGAGACTTTGCCGATCCCCAGTTTAGTGGGATCGGCAGTGGCACGCGCCCGCACCAACATGGACGCGTACGTCTCACCCCGCTCCGCGGCCTCCGCGGTGAGTGTCACCACGACGGCCGCGGTCTTTGGAGGAACAAGGTTCCTCTTGGCACCGGCTGGGGGGGAAGAACTCTTCCCCTTCCCCTTCCCCTTGCCAGTCGTCTGTGACTGACCGGCAGGGGTGGTGGCGGAGGCGGCTGGGGGGGGGGTGGTTTTTCCCCTCCCTTTACCCTTGCCAGTCGGCTTCGACTGGCTGGGAGTGGTGGTGGCGGGGACGGCAGGGACGACCGCTGCCGTCTTTTTGCCCTTGCCCTTCCCCTTACCGACCACCCTCGTCCAGCCCTGCTGGTTGGTCGGGGTGGTGGAAGGGAGAAGGGCGTCCTCCCTCTGAGAGGAAGGCACCGGCTCCTCTCGCCTCCTGTCCGCCGCAAGCGGCGGTCGGACGACTTTCGCCGGCAAGAGCCGGTCCTCTATTCCCGCCAGGCAGGAACGAACAAACGCCCTCTCCTCCGCCATGACCTTGCGGAGGACATCCTCAAGGCCGGGGGAGGAGGCAAGGCCCTCCGTCGCAGGTCCGGGCTCGGCTTGGGACGGCCGGGCCGTGGCTTCAGCCAGCTTGAGGTGAAGCTGGCTGACCTCCGACTGCAGGCGATCCACTTTCGCCTGCAGTTGCCGCGACTCGTCGCTGGCCTTGCGCTCCACGAGCTCCGCGACGATGCCACGCATGCTCGCGGCCCGGCATTTCAGGGACTTTTGGAAAGTCCCCTTTAGGTGGGAGGACTTGGCGGCGACCTCCACGATTGCCTCCTCGTCCTCCAAGGCCATCCTCTCCAATTCGGCCAGGGAGTGGTCCGCGTACATTACGCGGGACGCACCGTACCCGGCCTTGGCACGAGCGACGCGCGCCCGCTCCTCCTTGGCCGCAATTCGCTCCTCGAGCTCCTGCTGGAGCTGCTCCCGACGACCCAGATCCAACTGGCGCTGGGCGTCGACCAAACCCACATCGTGGGTATCCGCTGCGGTTTTTTGGGCCTTCCTTTTCTGCTCCTTCGCCGAACATGAGGACCCATCTGACCCTTGTTTCAGGAAGCTCTTACGCTTCCGCGAAACCGATCGTGATCGGCTGTAATCCGACGCTGTGGACTCATTCTCGGAGTCCGACAATGAGTCCACTCTCCCTCCGTAGAAGGCGCTGCCTTCCGACGCCGACGCGTCGCGTTGGCCCTGAGAAGGGCCTTTTGGTTGGCCCTGAGAAGGGCCTTTGGGTTGGCCCTGAGAAGGGCCTTTTTTGATGAAATGCCCGAGGGCATCCCGCAATGGTTTTGGCATATTTCAACAAGGTCGTAGCTCACAAGGCAGTAAGATAGCTACGATGCACAGTGCACTTTAGCCGTACCCAGTCTGCCACTCCGTTACGGTGGTCAGAACTGGGACGTTTCCGGGGAACGCGACGTGGACGCAAGCACTGTGGGGTGGTTCCCCCCCCAACCTAACCTAACCTAACCTAACCTAACCTAACCTTTTTTTTTTTTTTTTTTTTTTTTTTTTTTTTTTTTTTTTTTTTTTTTTTTTTTTTTTTACATGGTGGAAATGCTTTACGCATACCCGCCGCTTGGGAAGGCGACGGGTTATGTGGGACTCGCCGGGCTAGTCCCGGGATACCCACTAAAACCACCATGGTAGCCAAGCCTCTTGGTGCTGTGGGTGATGGCTCCGGGAACTCGAGATGATCTCCATCCGGAACCACCACTATTACACCTATGCGACATTGAGAAGCTCCTCCCAGGGGGCCAAGATGTTGTTGCCCCCCGATGCACTTCTTGTGCTTAGGCAACCTGCGGCTACCACAGATTGCCTCTTCCCGGGACTACCTCCTTGCGGACAAGGACGGCTAGAGTTCCCGCTCCAACCGCCTGCGGTCCCAGGGGCGGCGCAAGACGTGTAGCTATGCAACATGTCCTACGCCGCTTTTACTCTCGGACCGGATTCAACCATTTCGGTTGTAACAGATCATCCGGTGCCGTGCTCTCTCGCCAGAGTTTTAATTTCTCCGGCGCCTCGTTCTCCTGCGAGCGGGATCTACTCTCTCCCGTTCCCGCTCAGCGGCCTCCTTTTGCAGCATTACCGCTTCACAAAAGGTAACCACTGCCTTCCAGGTTTCAGAGTCCGCTAGCATAGCTCGTACTATGGATGGCGGAGTAAGGTCATTTCCAGTCCGTGTAACCAGGACTCGCCTTTCGGTCTCCCAAGCTGGGCACTCTTCGAATGTGTGTTGGGCTGAGTCCTGGGCACCTCCACAATGGTGACATTGTGCTGTGACTTCTCGTCCAATTCGACTCAGATACTCACCGAAACACCCATGTCCGGTAAGTATCTGAGTCAACCTGTAGGTGAGATTCCGCCTACTGTTCATCCAGGCATCAAGGTTGGGAAGGACCGCAGCAACAGCACGTTGACGTGCGTTCCGAGGCAATTCCAGCCGCTCACGCCATATTTCGAATGTTCGTCGATGCGCATTTTGCCGCACTTCGAGCACGTCTCTCTGGGCTTCGCTGCCAACTCCCCGACGGACACGGCCTCGGATTTCATCGTAGATTTCCGTGTCCATGTCCGCCAGGATGTCCAGTGGCAAAGATCGTGCCAGGGTGGTCGCCGCCTCAAAAGATATTGTTCGGTAGCCCCGAACGATCCTAATAGCCACCACGCGCTGCAGTCCATTTAGCATGGCTCTGCAGCGGGAGGCGCTCGTTAGGCGATGTGACCAAACGGGCGCCCCATAGAGAGCCATGGATCGAACGACACTACCATAGAGACGGCGAACTTCTTCCCGCGGTCCCCCCAGGTTAGGTAATAGCCTTTGGAGGGCGCCAGCGACCCTGCGAACCCGAGGCACTAACTGCTCGAAGTGTTGTTCAAAACTCCAGCGACCGTCCAGAGTGAGGCCGAGATATTTAAGGGTTGACCCTACTCGAACGGCAGCGTCACCCACTTGAACAGGTGTGCTGGGCGGCTGTACTCCTCTTCGTAGGTTATGGAACCAGAGGGCCTCTGTTTTGGTTGGCGCTACCTTTAGACCTAGCCCACAAATTCTATTAACTATACATGAGACACCCAGCTCAGCAAGCCTAATCGTCTCCTGAAAGTTGGTCCCACTGGCTAACACTAGTGTGTCATCTGCGTAAACCTAACCTAACCTTTTTTTTTTTTTTTTTTTTTTTTTTTTTTTTTTTTTTTTTTTTCGGGGTGGAAAATCCTGCATGGATGTCCTCCGCCTTGGGGGAGGCGGAGGGGTCTGTCAGACTCCTACTACTACTATCGACCACTCCGCCATGCTCTGGAGCAAGAGATCCTGAGCTCTGGCACAGTGGTTGATATTGCCCTGGAGGAAATGGAACAGCGCCATTAGGCCGTGTCCATTCCCTCTGCACCCCTCTCAGGCCGGGAGTCGGCCGAAGGGCAGCCAGGCTGTCGGGGGGGTAAAGAGCCCCCGGCAGCCTTGGCTCCCTTTTTCTTCTTCTTGTTGGTGGTAGCGCCACAGGCCTTCCCGCCCGCTCTGTGCCCCGCGGGCCTCCCTGCAGCTGTACAGAGGATGCAGTTTGGCGCCGCAGAGCACTGGGCCGCCTTGTGGCCGGGCTGGCCGCAGCGATAACATTCCTCGCTGCGGTCCGTTTCAGCAGTGCACCGCGCCCGGACATGCCCAATGTCCAGGCATCGGTAACACCGCATAGCCCTGGGCTGCACCAGCTTGACCCTGGCTGCAACCCACCCCACCAACAGTCGCCCAGCACTGGCGACCTTATTCGCCGCCGCCACCGGACACCGCACCCAGATGAATCCGAGTCCGGAGGCGTCGGCGCGAATGTCACCCGTCCGCACATCCTCGGGTCGACATCCACCGATCCGGGCGACGGCCGCCAAGACCTCAGCCGGAGTCACCGAGTCATCCAGGCCGTCGACGCGCAACTCCGCGGTCTTCACTGGCCTGGACACCCGCACGTCCTCCGGGTTGAGGGCTTCCCTCAACTTGGCGGCCAGGATGTCCGCCTTCGCCCCGCTGGAGTCACCCGACACCTCAAGCAGACGCGCCCCCGTCACCGCCGACTTTATCCTGAAGCCGGACGGTGTGCCAAGGTCGGGGAACGCGACTTTAGCCTTTGCCTCCGTCAGGACCGCCTTATACGTGATACCCCTTTCAATGGCTCGGGGCTGCAGAGTTATTACTACAGCCGTGGAGCGTGGGGCTCTGACCCTAGGCGGTCCCTGTGCCTTCTTGGGCGTCGGTGCTCCAGCGGGTGCTGGTGCTGGCCGCGCCGCCTTCTTCTTTTTGCGGCCCCTCTTGACGACCGTCGTCCAGGCCTCAGTACTAGGCCCAGGCGCAGCCGCTGGAGGCGCCGCTGGAGGTCCCGCTGTCCGGGAGGTCGGCATTTGGGACGCTGCGGGCTTTGAGGCCATTGTCCTTCCTGGTCGGCTCGGTTTATCCGCCGCGGCCACCGCGGCCGCCGGGCCCCGTTCGTGGACAACCTCCCTCCTCCGCCCGTCCCCGGCGAGTGGAGGGCGGACAGACTCCGCTGGGAGGAGCCTCGCCTCTATGGCCTCGAAGCGGGCACCGACCATCCTACCGCACTGCATCATGCAGACGCGGACGATCTTTTCGACCTCCGCATCCACAAGTGCAGGGGTCGAGAAAGTGGCCGGCGATGGAGCCGGCGATGGGGTCGCCACAGGAGAGAACCCGGCGACTGCGGGAGCTGTCCTTTGGGCGGCAACCTGCCGCTTGAGGTCCTCCAGCTCCGATCGGAGACGGTCGTTCTCCTCCCACAACTTCGCTGTCTCCTCGGTGCCGGTGCGGTTGGCGAGGACCTCAACCGCCTCCCGGATGCCGTCAGCCGCCTCCTTCAGAGCTCGAGTGAACGTGCCCTTTAGGTTGCCCGATTTGGTGGCAACCCTCAGAACCACGTCCACTCCGTCCAGAACCTGGCGGCTGAGCGCCACCGCCGATGAGCTCCCTCCAGCCATCCGAGCGGAGCGCCGCTCTCTGGCTTGTCGGGCCAGCTCACTGACTTCGTCAGCCGCGGCTTCTTTTCGTTGTGCCCGCCTAGCAGCAGCGGCCTCCGCACGATTGCTGCCCAGCAGGGAAGCAGTGGAGCCCCCGCTCGAGTCAGCCATGGCTAGCCCAGGGTCGCTCTCCGCGCCCTCCACGTGCTCCACTGGAGCTGCCGCAACAAAGCGACCCCGCCCGTCACGCTCCGGCAACCGAGCAATGGCTCCACTCGGAACCGTGCAAACTTTGCCTCTCCGGGCCGTGGAGACCTTTGCAACCACCAAGTTCTCCCTACTTAGGGACCCACTGCGCTTCCTCCCATGTCCGGACCTGGATCCAGATCTAGACCTGGAACGGCACCCGCCTGTTTCCTCGTCGGACATTTGGTCCGCGGGAATAGGAGTGGCCGGACGGGACCTCGACCTCGTGGTCCGCCTGCTCCTCCTTGCACCGTGTGCCAACCCTTCCGGCACACCTTCCTCCTCCTCAACATTATTAGGACGCACAAATCTGGGCGTGTGCGCCCTATCCGCAACCTCTACAGATAATTGCCTAATGGTGTCCCCCCCAGATACGGTGGGACAGCCGGGCCCTAATGGACCCGGGAGGGATTCTCCGGCGTAGCCGGTACCCTCCTGGGGTATTGTTTTCCTATCAGACATTCTGAGCCTTATTACCCTGCAGGCCGGTTTACCCCCCGGTAGCCCCTGCGCCGGGTAATGCTCAGGGGTTAAGGGGTAAAATCTCTGAATACTCCCCTTCTAGTGAATAGAAGGGGGAACAGAGGCGAGAGATGTCGGAATATTCGCCACGGACGGTGGCTTATCCCCATGCAAGCACAGGAAAAAGCCAGCGCCCATGCCCAGGGCACACCAATCCGAAAAACTTCCGTTCCCACCGAATATAAATATTCGAATGGGACCAGAAGTCTCGGACCACGAGGAGGTTTTCCGACCACGTGCCCCAAACCTTTTTTTTTTTTTTTTGTTTGCGCTGGGAAAAAATGCGTTACGCATACCCGCCCATTGGGGGATGGACGGGTTATGTGGGACTCTCCGGCTACTCCGGCATACCCACTAAAATAACCCAGCGGCACTCCCGCATCGTCTTTGTGGAGGAGGACTGGGAAACCGGCACAGCCTTTACGTCCAGTCCCCCACCGACGACCGCCCGCCTTTACAGCGGGGCCCGCACGCCCCTCCCTAAGTGGAGGGGCCCGGAAACGACCGTGAGTGCTCGGCCGTTCCCGCCCGACGTGGGTGGTGATTAGTGCAATGCGAGCGAAGGCGCCCCCGCGCCTGTCGCCCGCTAATCACCACCAGAAGGAGGGAGACGACGATCGTACAACCGCCGTCTCCCACCCCTTCTTCGCCTGCGGAGCGGCGGCGCGAGAGGATCATCCTCCCGCGCGCGCTCCGCCGCCTCCTTTGGCGACATGACATTCTCGCAAAAGGAGGCAACCGCCGCCCAAGCCTCCTCACTTCCCAGCATGGAATTCACCACACTGGGAAGCGAGAGGTCAATCCCGACTACATCGGTCAGGGCACGGCGCAGCTCAGCCCAGGCTGGGCACACCTCGAGGGTGTGCTGCGCCGTGTCCTCCGCGGCTCCACACTCGTGGCACGCCGGGGTTTCCTCCCTCCGGATCCGATGCAGGTGCGATCCGAAGCAGCCATGCCCGGATAACACCTGCACCAGACGGAACGAGAGGAAACCGTGGGACCGCTCGAGCCAGTCCCGCAGGACTGGACCGAGCGCGTCCAGCGTCCGGCGTCCAAATGTGGCGGAGGCGAGGTCCCGTGTCCAGTGTAGGACGATTGCGTCCCTCGCCTCCCGCCGCACGGCATCCCGCTCTTGCGCGGCGGGGCGCTCACCGAGCGCCCGACGCCGCGCCGCCCATTCGTACACTCTGGCGAGCACCCATGCCTCCAATTCCCAGGGAGGGGTGCCGGCCAGAGCGCACGCCGCCGCAAAGCCCACTGAGCGGTAGGCTCTCGCTACCCGCTGTGCAATGGCCCGTTGGGGCCTGCGGATGGCGGTTGCATTCTCCCTCCTATGGAGGGAGTCCGCCCAGATGGGTGCCCCATATAGGGCCATGCTCTTGAGGATGCCGGCATAGAGGCGCCGGCATCGCTCCTTGGGCCCTCCCAGGTTTGGGAGGAGCCATGAGAGGGCGTCCGCGGCTTTCAGCAGGCGCGTCGACAGCCCGCTAAAGTGCGGGCCGAAGCGCCACCTGCTGTCCAGCACGAGGCCCAGATACTTTATCTGGGCCCCGACCCCTATCCGGACGCCCTCCACCACGATGTGGGCGTCAGGAGGGCAGCGCTGCCGAGGCCCGTGAAAGAACACGGCCTCGGTCTTGTTCAGCGCTACCCTCAAACCGAGCTGGCGGATCCTACCTGCCACTAAGGATCCGCCAGCTGAGGCCAGACAGGCCGCCTCTCCAAAGTCCCTCCCCCGGGCAACGAGGAGAGTGTCATCCGCGTAGCAGATGACACTCGTGCCCTGGAGGAGGGTGCCGCGCAGCAGCCAATCGAATCCGATGTTCCACAAGAGGGGCCCTAGCACCGAACCCTGTGGAACACCGGACTCCGCGCCGTAGCGCCTGATCCTGGCCGTCCTGTCCGCCAGGAGGACCTCCCGGTCCTCCAGGTAGTTGGCCAGGATCACCCGCAGATATTGGGGCACTCCGTGGTACCGGAGTGCCTCCAATATGGTCGAGTGGGGCACGGAGTTGAAGGCGTTGGCGATGTCGAACGACACCGCCAACACTCCGTCCCCAGCCCCGACCGCCTCCTGCACTTGGCCCCTGAGTAGGGCCACCGCGTCAATCGTCGAACGCCCCTGTCGAAACCCGAACTGGACGTCCGACAGGTCTGGCCCTACCTCCCGCAGCTGGCTATTAAGCCGGGTGGCGATGATCCCCTCGAACAATTTACCGACCTCATCGAGCAGAACGATGGGCCGGTATGCCGAGGGGGAGTCCACCGGGCGTCCCTCCTTCCGGAGCAGGCAAAGCTGCCCCTCCTTCCAGATCTTCGGGAACCTCCCAGCCGTCAGGCACGCGCTGAAGAGGTCCCGAAACCTCTCCTCCATGAGGGACGCCGCGATGGCCACCACCCGTGCGGGGACACCATCCGGTCCAGGGGCCGTCTTCTTCGCGCGGAGGGACAGAAACCCCGCGCGAAATTCCTCCACCGATACTGGAGGGACCTCCTCCTCCGGCGAAGCCACCACCCCCCCCAGCGGGGGGTTCATCGTTGGTGGGGTGAAGTCGGTCCTGCGCGGAAACAGTGACCGAACCACCCCATCCAGCAACGCCGGCTCTAGGGTCTCCGCTAATGGGGGACCGTAAGGGCGCAGCTGGCTCCGCGCCTGCTTATACGGCCTCCCAAACGGATCCCTGTCGAGGCCCTCCAGCATCTCGGCCTTTGCCGAGTCCTCGGCGGCGCACATTTCCGACTTGAGGACCGTCTTTGCCTCTAGGTAAGAGGCGTAGAGGCGGTCCTCCTCAGCCTGACATCGGCTGGTGCGCCGCCGACTCCACGTGTAGGCCCTCCTGGCCTCCACGCACGCGGCCCGTAGCGCCGCCAGCTCCCCCGTCCACCAATAAACGGCGCGACGGGGAGGCGGACGGCGAGACCGAGGCATGCTGGAGTTGCACACCTCGGTCAGGGATCCCCGCAGCCGAACCGCTGCGGCGTCCACGTCCGTGCCTTGCACAGGGGGCGAGAGCCAGTCCTCGAGGAACGCTGCCTCCAGGGCTGCCTCCCGGTCCAGGCGGGTGAGAGCCCACCGCGGGAAGGGAGATTGGCCCGAGCGGGCCTTCCCCCGCGGGCTCTGGGTGGAGATGTCGAACCGCACATATCGGTGGTCCGACAGGGTCTTCACCATCTCCACCCGCCAGTTCACGACGCGTGTGGCTAGCACAGGGGTGGCGAACGACACGTCCACCACTGACCCTCCCTGTTGCCGCACACACGTCTGAACATCCCCCCTGTTTAGCAGGGACACGCCGCACGAGGCCGCCCAAAATTCGACGGCGCGCCCCCGGACGTTGCAGGACGCCGCTGGGTTGCCCCAGGCCACCGACTTGGCGTTCAGGTCGCCCAACACTACGACCTGACGTGGTGCCGCCCTCCCGACGACTGCCGTAAGGACCTCGAGAAAATTCTCGAAGTCCCTTAGAGGGCGGTTTGGGGAGAAATAGACCCCGACCAGGGCTATTTCTCCCCACGCGGCGGCCACGTATCCCGGACCCCTCTCTAAAAGCGAGAGGGGAGGGGAGTCCGTGGCAGGCCGCGACACCAACGCCACCAAGCCGTCTCGATCACCCAGCCAACGGCCAGGCACCGAGTACGGCTCGGCGACCACCGCCACGTCCACCAACCACTCGGCCACAGTCTGCATCAGCAGATCCTGGGCCGCTCTGCAGTGGTTGGTGTTCGCCTGGAGGATGCGATGTTCGACTCTACCCATTAATCGGTCATCGCACCCTCCTCCTCCACAGCCGCTGAGGTCCCAGCCACTGGGACGGCGGTGGCAGCGACAGGCCGGGTCGGTGCCTGAACTTTGCCCTTCTTAAGGGGAGGACTGCAATTCCTCCCCTTCATTATATGGCCCGCAGGGCGGCCACTGGCGGCACAAACTGCGCAGTGCGGCGCGGCGGCCATGCAGGAGGTGGATTTGTGGCCCTCCTTGCCGCAGCGGTAACAACTGTCCGTCCTGTCGACAGTGGACGGACAGAGGGCTCGGGTGTGGCCAATGCCGAAGCACTTGTAGCACCGCAGTGGCTGGTCCTCAAGTGCCCGGACCGCCGCCGAGCTGAAGCCGACGGCAAGCCGTCCCTTTTCGAGGACGGCTTTGGCAGCGGCGACTGGGCACTCCAGGCGAATGGTGCCCATGCCGCCGCGCCCGGGTCTGATGCCCCCGCCCTGTACCGCTGCGACTTCGCAGCCCCCTATGGCTACGATTGCTGCCACCACCTCCTCCTTGGTGACGGAGTCATCCAGGTCCGTCACCTCGATGGCCGCCGACTTCACCGGCCTGGCCACCTTCGCCACGTCCGCGATGACCTCCTGCAGCTTCGCTGCGAAGAGGTCCGCGTTTTTACCACCCTCGGCACCTGGGAACTCGAAAATACGAGCCCCAGCCTGTGTCCGGCGGCATGAGACTTTGCCGATCCCCAGTTTGGTGGGATCGGCAGTGGCACGCGCCCGCACCAACATGGACGCGTACGTCTCACCCCGCTCCGCGGCCTTCGCGGTGAGTGTCACCACGACGGCCGCGGTCTTGGGAGGAACCAAGTTCCTCCTAACACCGGCTGGGGTCGCACCCTTCCCCTTTCCCTTGCCAGTCGTCTGAGACTGACTGGCAGGGGTGGTGGCGGAGGCGGCTGGGGGGGTGGTTTTCCCTCTCCCTTTACCCTTCCCTTTGCCAGTCGGCTGCGACTGGCTGGGAGTGGTGGTGGCAGGGACGGCAGGGACGACAGCTGCCGTCTTTTTGCCTTTGCCCTTCCCCTTACCGACCACCTTCGTCCAGCCCTGCTGGTTGGTCGGGGTGGTGGACGGGAGTTGGGCGTCCTCCCTCTGGGAGGTTGCTACCGGCTCCACTCGCCTCTTGTCCGCCGCAAGCGGCGGTCGGAGGCGTTTCTCCGGCAGGAGCCGGTCCTCAATCCCTGCCAGGCAGGAGCGAACAAACGCCCTCTCCTCCGCCATCACCTTGCGGAGGACATCCTCAAGGCCGGGGGAGGAGGCAAGACCCTCCGCTGCAGGTCTGGGCTCGGCTTGCGATGGCCGGGCCGTGGCTTCAGCCAGCTTCATGTGCAGCTGGCTGACCTCCGACTGCAGGCGATCTACCTTCGCCTGCAGTTGCCGCGTTTCGTCGCTGGCCTTGCGGTCCACCAGCTCCGCGATGATACAACGCATGCTGGCGGCCCGGCATCTGAGGGACTTCTGGAAAGTCCCCTTCAGATGCGAGGACTTGGCGGCGACCTCCACGATCGCCTCCTCGTCCTCCAAGGCCATCTTCTCCAATTCGGCCAGGGAGTGGTCCGCGTACAGGACGCGGGACGCACCGTACTCGGCCTTGGCACGAGCGACACGCGCCCGCTCCTCCTTGGCCGCAACCTGCTCCTCCAGCTCTTGCTGGAGCTGCTCCCGCCGTGCCAAGTCCAACTCACGCTGGGCAACGGCCAAACCCACGTCGTGGGTGTCTGCAGCTGTCAACGCCTTTTTGGCCTTGACTCTCTTTTTAGGCTCCTTCGCCGAGCCTGAGCCCGAGGAGCCATCGGACACGACCTTGAGGAAGGTCCGCTTCCGCGATGCCGATCGTGATCGAGGATCGACCACCATCGAACCCGCATCCGATGCAGTGGACTCGTTGTCGGAGTCCGACAATTCATCCACTCTCCCTCCGTAGAAGGTTCTACCTTCTTCCGACGCCTCAGCGTCGCGTTGGCCCTGAGAAGGGCCTTTGGGTTGGCCCTGAGAAGGGCCTTTGGGTTGGCCCTGAGAAGGGCCGTTTTTGATGAAATGCCCGAGGGCATCCCGCGCTTGTTTGGGCATTCTCCGCAGTATTCGTAGCTCTCAACGCAATAAATAGCTACGATGCACAGTGCACTTTGGCCGTACCCAGTCTGCCACTCCGTTACGGTGGTCAGAACTGGGACGTTTCCAGGGAACACGACGAGGACGTAAGCACTGTGGGGTGGTTCCCCAACCTAACCTAACCTTTTTTTTTTTTTTTTTTTTTTTTTACATGGCATACCCGCCGCTTGGGAAGGCGACGGGTTATGTGGGACTCGCCGGGCTAGTCCCGGGATACCCACTAAAACCACCATGGTAGCCAAGCCTCTTGGTGCTGTGTGTGATGGCTCCGGGAACTCGAGATGATCTCCATCCGGAACCACCACTATTACACCTATGCGACATTGAGAAGCTCCTCCCAGGGGGCCAAGATGTTGTTGCCCCCCGATGCACTTCTTGTGCTTAGGCAACCTGCGGCTACCACAGATTGCCTCTTCCCGGGACTACCTCCTTGCGGACAAGGACGGCTAGAGTTCCCGCTCCAACCGCCTGCGGTCCCAGGGGCGGCGCAAGACGTGTAGCTATGCAACATGTCCTACGCCGCTTTTACTCTCGGACCGGATTCAACCATTTCGGTTGTTACAGATCATCCGGTGCCGTGCTCTCTCGCCAGAGTTTTAATTTCTCCGGCGCCTCGTTCTCCTGCGAGCGGGATCTACTCTCTCCCGTTCCTGCTCAGCGGCCTCCTTTTGCAGCATTACCGCTTCACAAAAGCAAACCACTGCCTTCCAGGTTTCAGAGTCCGCTAGCATAGCTCGTACTATGGATGGCGGAGTAAGGTCATTTCCAGTCCGTGTAACCAGGACTCGCCTTTCGGTCTCCCAAGCTGGGCACTCTTTGAATGTGTGTTGGGCTGAGTCCTGGGCACCTCCACAATGGTGGCATTGTGCTGTGACTTCTCGTCCAATTCGACTCAGATACTCATCGAAACACCCATGTCCGGTAAGTATCTGAGTCAACCTGTAGGTGAGATTCCGCCTACTGTCCATCCAGGCATCAAGGTTGGGAAGAACCGCAGCAACAGCACGTTGACGTGCGTTCCGAGGCAATTCCAGCCGCTCACGCCATATTTCGAATGCTCGTCGATGCGCATTCTGCCGCACTTCGAGCACGTCTCTCTGGGCTTCGCTGCCAACTCCCCGACGGACACGGCCTCGGATTTCATCGTAGATTTCCGTGTCCATGTCCGCCAGGATGTCCAGTGGCAAAGATCGTGCCAGGGTGGTCGCCGCCTCAAAAGATATTGTTCGGTAGCCCCGAACGATCCTAATAGCCACCACGCGCTGCAGTCCATTTAGCATGGCTCTGCAGCGGGAGGCGCTCGTTAGGCGATGTGACCAAACGGGCGCCCCATAGAGAGCCATGGATCGAACGACACTACCATAGAGACGGCGAACTTCTTCCCGCGGTCCCCCCAGGTTAGGTAATAGCCTTTGGAGGGCGCCAGCGACCCTGCGAACCCGAGGCACTAACTGCTCGAAGTGTTGTTCAAAACTCCAGCGACCGTCCAGAGTGAGGCCGAGATATTTAAGGGTTGACCCTACTCGAACGGCAGCGTCACCCACTTGAACAGGTGTGCTGGGCGGCTGTACTCCTCTTCGTAGGTTATGGAACCAGAGGGCCTCTGTTTTGGTTGGCGCTACCTTTAGACCTAGCCCACAAATTCTATTAACTATACATGAGACACCCAGCTCAGCAAGCCTAATCGTCTCCTGAAAGTTGGTCCCACTGGCTAACACTAGTGTGTCATCTGCGTAACAGATGACATTTACACCGTAGGGAAGACTGGTTCGTTAGGTCTTGGACACGTAAGATCGCGTCCACCGTCGATCTACCCTGCCGGAAGCCAAACTGGCAATCTGACAGATCTGGGCCGACGCGTGTCAGGTGTTCTGTAATTCGTGCAGCGATAACACGCTCAAACATCTTACCGGCCTCATCCAGTAAACAGATGGGCCGGAATGCGGATGGGGAGTCAGCGGTTCTACCATGTTTCTGTAAGAGGACCAGTCTGGCCTCTTTCCAACCTACGGGAAACATAGCGAAACGGAGACAACCGCTAAACAGTTTTCTTAGCCTACTGCCTAGTACTGTCAGTGCCAATACCCACGCGCGTCCAGGGATTCCATCAGGACCCGGTGCAGTGTTTCGAGCAGCCATCCGCCCCACGGCTCTGTCTAGCTCCCCCTCCGTTACCTCGTATTCCTCTGACCAGGTGGACGGGTCAGCACGTAACGGACGGACCGGGGGATTCAGGGTCCTTGGGAAGAGCGAGTCTACTACTGTCTCTATGAATGTTGGATCGAGGGACTCCGTTAAAGGAGGGACCCATGGTCTGAGTTTGCCCAACACCATTCTGTAGGGACGCCCCCATGGGTCCCTATTCAATCCCTCGATCAATTCATTCCAGGACTCCACTTTAGCATCCATGATAGCCAATTGAAAAGCCTTCGTGGCGACCCTATATGACCGATAGGCCCTGGCGATCTCCTCAGCTGTAGCACCTCGTCGTCTTCTTGCTCTTGTGTACTGGCGGCGGGCTCTAACACATGAGGTACGTAATTGTGCCAAATTAGCTGACCACCAATACACGGAGCGTTTTCTTCCAGACTTAGCGCGGGTCATTGCGACGTCGCATATATTTGTCATTACCACCCGGAACCAGGATGCCAGTGCTTGTGGGTCGGTTAAGGTCTCTTCGGTTTCCATATGTGACCAGTCCACGACGTGGGCCGCAGCAATGAGCAATTCTCTATCCAGCTGCTTGAAAGCCCATCTCCGTGGGGGGTCACGATTATGGTGTTCCGTTCCGCCGCCGCTGAAATTGTGAGTAACTTCAAGAATGATGTGACGGTGGTCTGATAGGGTAACTATCTCTTCCGCTACCCTCCATTCTGAGACCAATCTTGCTGCCGGAGCAGACGCCCACGATAGATCCACAATTGACTCTCCCTGCCACCTTACGCAGGTGCTGATCATACCTTGGTTTAAGAGCTGTAAATCTAGCGCAGCCGCCCACTCAAGAATTGTCTCTCCTCTCACATCATCTCGCGCGTCACCCCAGGCTCTCGAGTGAGCATTGAAGTCACCCATTATCAGCAGCGGACGAGACAGGAAGTCACGAATCTGGGTGGTCAGGGTGTCTAAATACGTCTCGAACGCAGCGAGACCACAATTAGGTGAAACGTAACAACCTAACACGATCAGAGGACCCCACTCAACTGCGACGAATCCCTGTCCCTTCCGAAGAAGTTTACAGTGAGGGCCATCTGCCCAATATACAGTAACGGAGTCCCCATCTGCTCCAAACCAGCGAGGATGATCCGGTACGGAGTAAGGTTCGGCCACTACTGCTAAGGCAATCGATTTTTCCGCGAGCGTCTGCATCAGCAAATCCTGCGCTGCGCGGCAATGATTAAGATTGCCTTGCAAAATTTTGTGTTGGAACGAGAAAGTTACACCGCCATTACATCCTCCGCCGTGTCGGGGCACGGCTGATCCGGTTTATTAGCCGATGTCCCACTGGGTTTCGCAGTGGTTGCAGTAGACGGGATTTGCTTTCTCGCCTTATTCTTCGGAGGGGAGCACTTGTTGCCCCCGATTCGGTGATTTGAAGGACGCCCATAGTCCGTGCAGATCGGACATTTTGGGGCTGCAGCCGAACAATCCTGGGCCTTATGCCCTACTATGCCGCAGAAATAGCAACATCCGCTTCTGTCGACAGTGCTAGGGCACTTGGCTCTTACGTGGCCAGTCTCCAAGCATCTGTAGCATTGCAAGGGGCGGGACAACAATGCTTCTACCTTGGCTGCAGACCAGCCTACTCGCAAGCTTTTACCAATTAGCTTGTGTCCCGCTTCTAGAGGGCATTTAACCCAAACAGTGCCCAACCCTGACCGATGTAGACGGATGTTGCCGGTCTTAATGTCATCTGTGGAGCATCCAGTTGCCCCAGCAATTGCCGCCACTACTTCAGATGTTGTGACGGAATCATCCAAGTCCATGATGCGTAGCTCCACTGTTTTAAATGGCCGCAAAATACGCGCCCCTGTTTCACTGAGCGCTTGTTTCAGCTGGGTGGCTAGCTTGTCCGCCTTGGTGGTACTTTCAGGACCAGAGATACGGAACACAATACCTCCGTTGATTGCCCGTTTTTGGTGTATCCCACCTTCCAAGCCAAGATCTTCAAGGTTGACGCGTGTTTTCGCCATCTTCATAACCTCGGCTAACGAGATGCTCGAACTTTCAGGCACTGAAACCGTAATTGCGGCAGTCTTTGGCGCTCGCGGGAGGTTCCTTGCTTTCCCTATACCCTGTTGCGTAGAGGCATTAGTTTTTGTGCCTTGTGCTGTGTTCTTGGCAGCCGCCTTGGCCTTTCGACCAACAACGGTGCTCCATAATGTACTCGTCGATGGTTCTGAAGTTTTGGATGCTTCCTTTTGCGTTATTGCTAATTGTGTCTGCTCCAAAGGTGGCTGAACCGGAGCTGACGGAGGTGATTGCTTAGCCCCTTCCTTCTTTTTGCCTTTTCTCTTAGTTTTAGGAGTAGGCGCTGTGTTAACCGTCGGCGTCTTCTCTGTAGTCGCGTTCGACTTAGCTGGCTGAGCAATCTTCCCTTTTTGACCCAGAGGCGGCCTTACAGCCTTCTCTGGGAAAAGCTCCGTCATAAGATTGACTCGAAAAGACACCAACTTTTGGTCCATTAGCGTAGCCAACTTCTCAACCATGGTAGTACTACTCCCTTCAGGTTGGACCTGTTGGCCCACTTCCCGTACCGAATAAGCCATCTGTTCCGGTAATGGTTGCAACCTGCTTATCGCCGGAACCGCTGACGTATGACGTTCACTGACGTATCTCATTGGGCCAACGGGTTTTCGTAACTCGGCCAGCTCCGAGGACATAGTTGCTAATTGCTTCTCCAGAGAGGTTAGCCTGAAACGCAGCTCCTGATTTTCCTGCTCTAATCTATCTGCATTATTAGCCCCAGTCCTCGAATGCAGAATCGTAGTCGCAGCCTGCGCTTTACGGACTGAGATACGTAGTGCATTTACGAACGGGCCATAGAGGTTCTTCGGTTTGTCAGCAACCTTTTCAACAGACGATAGAGCCTCTAACAATCGTGCACCTATGTCGGCTGTTGGCTGATGTTGCATTTCCTCCGTAAGGTCCTCCACTCGAGGTAAGGAATCTTTAGCCTTCTTAATATCTGGCGGAATATTGGGGTTCAGGATTTCATCAAGGTCCTGTTCCACATTGGTATCCTCAACATTTTTCTTCCCCCGAACACGCTTAGTCAAAGACTTTCGTGACGCGCTTGACGTAACAGAAATAAATGAACTGTCACTTTCACTCACGGAACTATGTCCTTGTTTATCAGCCTCAGCAGATGAGCTCTGAATCTCAGCTATATTGTTAACTTCGGCCGTAATAGAGCTGGAACGAGATTGCGACCGTGATCGTGATGGTGTCCTTAATATCGACCGCGACATTGATCGTGGACGCAACTGTCGCTGCGACTGGGAACCTTGTCTAGCTAATTCAGCTAAATGCTTCTCGTCTTTGCTGACCCTTACTTGCAGATTTCTAGCCGCCTTCTTCTCCTTCTCTATCTCTGTTTCGGAGCGCGCAATACTGGGCGTGCACGCTCCCTTCACGTACTCCGTGGAAAAACTAGGACTTAGGGTGCCCCCCCCAGATACGGTGGGCTTGCCGGATCCATTAGGACCCGGGAGGGATTCTCCGGTGAGACCGGTACCCTCCTGGGGTATTGTGTTACCTATAGTCGACATTCTGTTTCATTATTTGCTACTGGTTTTTGTAATTTATTAAAGAGGTTGTCTTCCTCTTTGACTCTTCTGCGTGCCCTCTGTGAAACAGAGGGAACGCAGAAGAGCCAAGACCTACCCCCCCCTTGTGTCGGAATATTCGCCACGTGCAGCAGTCTCTCCATAAATACAAAGAAAGACGGCTCCGCAATGGTGGCACGCCGGGGTTTCCTCCCTCTGGATCCGATGCAGGTGCGTTCCGAAGCAGCCATGCCCGGACAACACCTGCACCAGACGGAAAGAGGCGCCCTACGCTGCGCCACCCATTCGTACACTCTGGCGAGCACCCATGCCTCCAATTCCCATGGAGGGGTGCCGGCCAGAGCGCACGCCGCCGCAAAACCCACTGAGCGGTAGGCTCTCGCCACCCGCTGCGCAATGGCCCGTTGGGGCCTGCGGATGGCGGTAGCATTCTCCCTCCTGTGGAGGGAGTCCGCCCAGATGGGTGCCCCATATAGGGCCATGCTCTTTAGGATGCCGGCATAGAGGCGCCGGCATCGCTCCTTGGGCCCTCCCAGGTTTGGGAGGAGCCATGAGAGGGCGTCCGCGGCTTTCAGCAGGCGCGTCGACAGCCCGCTAAAGTGCGGGCCGAAGCGCCACCTGCTGTCCAGCACGAGGCCCAGATACTTCATCTGGGCCCCGACCCCTATCCGGACGCCCTCCACCACGATGTGGGCGTCAGGAGGGCAGCGCTGCCGAGGCCCGTGAAAGAACACGGCCTCGGTCTTGTTCAGCGCCACCCTCAAACCAAGCTGGCGGATCCTACCTGCCACTAAGGATCCGCCAGCTGAGGCCAGACAGGCCGCCTCCCTAAAGTCCCTCCCCCGGGCAACGAGGAGAGTGTCATCCGCGTAGCAGATGACACTCGTGCCCTGGAGGAGGGTGCCCCGCAGGAGAACCTTTTTTTTTTTTTTTTTTTTTGTTTGCGCTGGGAAAAAATGCGTTACGCATACCCGCCCATTGGGGGATGGACAGGTTATGTGGGACTCTCCGGCTACTCCGGCATACCCACTAAAATAACCCAGCGGC
This sequence comes from Pseudoips prasinana, assembly GCA_951640165.1. NCBI lineage: Eukaryota > Metazoa > Arthropoda > Insecta > Lepidoptera > Nolidae > Pseudoips > Pseudoips prasinana. Next base: position 43,517,259 of record OX621235.1, on the reverse strand, counting down.
ACTCCCGCATCGTCTATTTGGAGGAGGACTGGGAAACCGGCACAGCCTTTACGTCCAGTCCCCCACCGACGACCGCCCGCCTTTACAGCGGGGCCCGCACGCCCCTCCCTAAGTGGAGAGGCCCGGGAACGACCGTGAGTGCTCGGCCGTTCCCGCCCGACGAGGGTGGTGATCAGTGCAATGCGAGCGAAGGCGCCCCCGCGCCTGTCGCCCGCTAATCACCACCAGAAGGAGGGAGGCGACGATCGTACAACCGCCGTCTCCCACCCCTTCTTCGCCTGCGGAGCGGCGGCGCGAGAGGATCATCCTCCCGCGCGCGCTCCGCCGCCTCCTTTTGCGACATAACATCCTCGCAAAAGGAGGCAACCGCCGCCCAAGCCTCCCCACTCCCCAGCATGGAATTCACCACACTGGGAAGTGAGAGGTCCAGCCCAACGACAGTATTCAGGGCACGGCGCAGCTCAGCCCAGGCTGGGCACACCTCGAGGGTGTGCTGCGCCGTGTCCTCCGCGGCTCCACACTCGTGGCACGCCGGGGTTTCCTCCCTCTGGATCCGATGCAGGTGCGTTCCGAAGCAGCCATGCCCGGACAACACCTGCACCAGACGGAACGAGAGGAAACCGTGGGGGCGCTCGAGCCAGTCCCGCAGGACTGGACCGAGCGCGTCCAGCGTCCGGCGTCCAAAGGTGGCGGAGGCGAGGTCCTGTGTCCAGTGAAGGACGATCGCGTCCCTCGCCTCCCGCCGCACGGCCTCCCGCTCTTGCGCGGCGGGGCGCTCACCCAGCGCCCTACGCCGCGCCACCCATTCGTACACTCTGGCTAGCACCCATGCCTCCAATTCCCAGGGAGGGGTGCCGGCCAGAGCGCACGCCGCCGCAAAGCCCACTGAGCGGTAGGCCCTCGCCACCCGCTGTGCAATGGCCCGTTGGGGCCTGCGGATGGCGGTTGCATTCTCCCTCCTGTGGAGGGAGTCCGCCCAGATGGGTGCCCCGTATAGGGCCATACTCTTCAGGATGCCGGCATAGAGGCGCCGGCATCGCTCTTTGGGCCCTCCCAGGTTTGGGAGGAGCCATGAGAGGGCGTCCGCGGCTTTCAGCAGGCGCGTCGACAGCCCGCTAAAGTGCGGGCCGAAGCGCCACCTGCTGTCCAGCACGAGGCCCAGATACTTCATCTGGGCCCCGACCCCTATCCGGACGCCCTCCACCACGATGTGGGCGTCAGGTGGGTAGCGCTGCCGAGGCCCGTGAAAGAACACGGCCTCGGTCTTGTTCAGCGCTACCCCCAATCCAAGCTGGCGGATCCTACCTGCCACTAAGGATCCGCCAGCTGAGGCCAGACAGGCCGCTTCCCTAAAATCCCTCCCCCGGGCAACAAGGAGAGTGTCATCCGCGTAGCAGATGACACTCGTGCCCTGGAGGAGGGTGCCCCGCAGGAGCCAGTCAAATCCGATGTTCCACAGGAGGGGCCCCAGCACCGAACCCTGTGGAACACCGGACTCCACTCCGTAGCGCCTGATCCTGGCCGCCTTGTCCACCAGAAGGACCTCTCGGTCCTCCAGGTAACTGGCCAGGATCGCCCGCAGATATTGGGGCACTCCGTAGTATCGGAGTGCCTCCAATATGGTCGAGTGGGGCACGGAGTTGAAGGCGTTGGCGATGTCGAACGACACCGCCAACACTCCGTCCCCAGCCTCGACCGCCTCCCGCACCTGGCCCCTGAGTAGGGTCAACGCGTCGACCGTCGAACGCCCTTGTCGGAACCCGAACTGGGCGTCCGACAGGTCCGGCCCTACCTCCCGCAGCTGACTACTAAGCCGGGTGGCGATGATCCCCTCGAACAGTTTACCGACCTCATCGAGTAAAACGATGGGCCGGTATGCCGAGGGGGAGTCCACCGGGCGTCCCTCCTTGCGGAGAAGGCACAGCTTGCCTTCCTTCCACAGCTTCGGGAACCTCCCAGCCGTCAAGCACGCGCTGAAGAGGTCCCGAAGCCTTTCCTCCATTAGGGACGCCGCGATGGCCACCACCCGTGCGGGGACGCCGTCCGGTCCAGGGGCCGTCTTCTTCGCGCGGAGGGGCAGAACCCCCGCGCGAAGTTCCTCCGCCGACACTGGAGGCACCTCGTCCTCCGGCGAAGCCACCACACCCCCCCGCGGGGGGTTCATCGTTGGAGGGGTGAATTCGGTCCTGCGCGGAAACAGTGACCGAACCACCCCATCCAGCAACGCCGGCTCTAGGGTCTCCGTTATTGGGGGACCATATGGACGCAGCTGGCTCCGCGCCAGCTTGTATGGTCTCCCAAACGGATCCCTGTCGAGGCCCTCCAGCATCTCGGCCTTTGCCGAGTCCTCGGCGGCGCACATTGCCAACTTGAGGACCGTCTTTGCCTCTACGTAAGAGGCGTAGAGGCGGTCCTCCTCGGCCTGACATCGGCCGGCGCGCCGCCGACTCCGCGTGTAGGCCCTCCTGGCCTCCACGCACTCGGCTCGGAGCCCCGCCAACTCCACCGTCCACCAATAAACGGCGCGACGGGGAGGCGGACGGCGAGACCGAGGCATGCTAGAGTTGCACACCTCGGTCAGGGACCTCCGGAGCTGAACCGCTGCGGCGTCCACGTCCGTGCCCTCCACAGGGGGCGAGAGCCAGTCCTCGAGGAACGCTGCCTCCAGGGCTGCCTCCCGGTCCAGGCGGGTGAGAGCCCACCGCGGGAAGGGAGATTGGCCCGAGCGGGCCATCCCCCGCGGGCTCTGGGTGGAGATGTCGAACCGCACATATCGGTGGTCCGACAGGGTCTCCACCATCTCCACCCGCCAGTTCACGACGCGTGTGGCTAGCACAGGGGTGGCGAACGACACGTCCACCACTGACCCTCCCTGTTGACCGCACCCGAGCTGAAGCCGACGGCTAGCCGTCCCTTTTCAAGGACGGCTTTGGCAGCGGCGACTGGGCACTCTAGGCGAATGGTGCCCATGCCGCCACGCCCGGGCCTGATGCCCCCGCCCTGTACCGCTGCGACTGTGCAGCCCCCAATGGCTGCGACTGCTGCCACCACCTCCTCCTTGGTGACGGAGTCGTCCAGATCCGTCACCTCGATGGCCGCCGACTTCACTGGCCTGGCCACCTTTGCCGCGTCCGCAATGACCTCTTCCAGCTTCGCTGCGAAGAGGTCAGCGTTCTTCCCGCCCTCGGCACCCGGGAACTCGAATATTCGGGCCCCAGCCTGTGTCCGGCGGCATGAGACTTTACCGATCCCCAATTTGGTGGGATCGGCATTTGCACGCGCCCGCACCATTATGGACGCGTACGTCTCACCCCGCTCCGCGGCCTTTGCGGTGAGCGTCACCACGACGGCCGCGGTCTTGGGAGGAACTAGGTTCCTCTTGGCACCGGCTGGGGGCGAACCCTTTCCCTTTCCCTTGCCAGTCGACGACTGACCGTTAGGGGTGGTGGCGGAGACGGCTGGGGCTGGAGGGGTGCTCTTTCCCTTCCCCTTCCCTTTCCCTTTGCCAGCAGGCCGCGACTGGCTGGGAGTGGTGGTGGCGGGGACGGCAGGGACAACAGGTGCCGTCCTTTTGCCTTTGCCCTTCCCCTTACCGACCACCTTCGTCCAGCCCTGCTGGTTGGTCGGGGTGGTGGAAGGGAGAAGGGCGTCCTCCCTCGTGGAGCTAGGCACCGGCTCCTCTCGCCTTCTGTCCGCCGCAAGCGGCGGTCGAACGACTTTCGCCGGCAAGAGCCGGTCCTCAATGCCCGCTAGGCAGGCCCTCACGAAGGCCCTCTCCTCCGCCATCACCTTGCGGAGGACATCCTCAAGGCCGGGGGAGGAGGCAAGACCCTCCGCCGCAGGTCCGGGCTCGGCTTGCGATGGCCGGGCCGTGGCTTCAGCCAGCTTCATGTGCAGCTGGCTGACCTCCGACTGCAGGCGATCTACCTTCGCATGCAGTTGCCGCGTTTCGTCGCTGGCCTTGCGGTCCACCAGCTCCGCGACGATGCCACGCATGCTGGCGGCCCGGCATTTGAGGGACTTCTGAAAAGTGCCCTTCAGATGCGAGGACTTGGCAGCGACCTCCACGATCGCCTCCTCGTCCTCCAAGGCCATCCTCTGCAGTTCGGCCAGGGAGTGGTCCGAGTACATCACGCGAGACGCACCGTACCCGGACTTGGCACGGGCGGCGCGCGCCCGTTCCTCCTGGGCCGCAACCCGCTCCTCCAGCTCTTGCTGGAGCTGCTCCCGCCGAGTCAGGTCCAGCTCGCGCTGGGCATCAACCAAACCCACGTCGTGGGTATCCGCCGCCTTTTTGGCCTTCACCTTCCGTTTAGGCTCCTTCGCCGAGCCCGAGCCCGAGGAGCCATCCGACCCATCCTTTAGAAAGCTCTTTCGCTTTCGGGACGCGGATCGCGACCGCGAATCCTCGACCACCATCGAGTCCGCATCTGATATAATGGACTCATCATCGGAGTCCACCTGCCCGCCGTAGAAGGCCCTGCCTTCATCCGACGCTAAGGAAGCGTCGCGTTGGCCCTGAGAAGGGCCTTTTGGTTGGCCCTGAGAAGGGCCTTTGGGTTGGCCCTGAGAAGGGCCCCGCAGGAGAACCTAACCTAACCTTTTTTTTTTTTGTTTGCGCTGGGAAAAAATGCGTTACGCATACCCGCCCATTGGGGGATGGACGGGTTATGTGGGACTCTCCGGCTACTCTACCGGCATACCCACTAAAATAACCCAGCGGCACTCCCGCATCGTCTGTGTGGAGGAGGACTGGGAAACCGGCTCAGCCTTTACGTCCAGTCCCCCACCGACGACCGCCCGCCTTTACAGCGGGGCCCGCACGCCCCTCCCAAAGTGGAGGGGCCCGGGAACGACCGTGAGTGCTCGGCCGTTCCCGCCTGACGAGGGTGGTGATTAGTGCAATGCGAGCGAAGCCGCCCCCGCGCCTGTCGCCCGCTAATCACCACCAGAAGGAGGGAGGCGACGATCGTACAACCGCCGTCTCCCACCCCTTCTTCGCCTGCGGAGCGGCGTGAAAGGTGAAAGAACACGGCCTCGGTCTTGTTCAGCGCTACTCTCAAACCAAGCTGGCGGATCCTACCTGCCACTAAGGATCCGCCAGCCGAGGCCAGACAGGCCGCCTCCCGAAAGTCCCTCCCCGGGCAACGAGGAGAGTGTCATCCGCGTAGCAGATGACACTCGTGCCCTGGAGGAGGGTGCCCCGCAGGAGCCAATCGAATCCGATGTTCCACAAGAGGGGCCCTAGCACCGAGCCTTGTGGAACACCGGACTCCGCGCCGTAGCGCCTGATCCTGGCCGTCCTGTCCGCCAGGAGGACCTCCCGGTCCTCCAGGTAGTTGGCCAGGATCACCCGCAGATATTGGGGCACTCCGTGGTACCGGAGTGCCTCCAATATGGTCGAGTGGGGCACGGAGTTGAAGGCGTTGGCGATGTCGAACGACACCGCCAACACTCCGTCCCCAGCTCTAACCGCCTCCTGCACTTGGCCCCTGAGTAGGGCCACCGCGTCGACCGTCGAACGCCCCTGTCGAAACCCGAACTGGGCGTCCGACAGGTCTGGCCCTACCTCCCGCAACTGGCTATTAAGCCGGGTGGCGATGATCCCCTCGAACAATTTACCGACCTCATCGAGCAGAACGATGGGCCGGTATGCCGAGGGGGAGTCCACCGGGCGTCCCTCCTTCCGGAGCAGGCAAAGCTGCCCCTCCTTCCAGATCTTCGGGAACCTCCCAGCCGTCAGGCACGCGCTGAAGAGGTCCCGAAACCTCTCCTCCATGAGGGACGCCGCGATGGCCACCACCCGTGCGGGGACACCATCCGGTCCAGGGGCCGTCTTCTTCGCGCGGAGGGACAGAACCCCCGCGCGAACTTCCTCCGCCGACACTGGAGGGACCTCCTCCGCCGGCGAAGCCGCCACCCCCCCCAGTGGGGGGTTCATCGTTGGTGGGGTGAATTCGGTCCTGCGCGGAAACAGTGACCGAACCACCCCATCCAGCAACGCCGGCTCTAGGGTCTCCGTTAGTGGGGGGCCATAAGGGCGCAGCTGGCTCCGCGCCAGCTTATATGGCCTCCCAAACGGACACATTGCCGTCTTGAGGACCGTCTTTGCCTCCATGTAAGAGGCGTAGAGGCGGTCCTCCTCAGCCTGACATCGGCTGGTGCGCCGCCGACTCCGAGTATAGGCCCTCCTGGCCTCCACGCACGCGGCCCGTAGCGCCGCCAGCTCCCCCGTCCACCAATAAACGGCGCGACGGGGAGGCGGACGGCGAGACCGAGGCATGCTGGAGTTGCACACCTCGGTCAGGGACCTCCGCAGCTGGACCGCTGCGGCGTCCACGTCCGTCACCTCCACAGGGGGCGAGAGCCAGTCCTCGAGGAACGCTGCCTCCAGGGCTGCCTCCCGGTCCAGGCGGGTGAGAGCCCACCGCGGGAAGGGAGATTGGCCCGAGCGGGCCATCCCCCGCGGGCTCTGGGTGGAGATGTCGAACCGCACATATCGGTGGTCCGACAGGGTCTCCACCATCTCCACCCGCCAGTTCACGACGCGTATGGCTAGCACAGGGGTGGCGAACGACACGTCCACCACTGACCCTCCCTGTTGCCGCACACACGTGTGAACATCCCCCCTGTTCAGGAGGGACACGCCGCACGAAGCCGCCCAAAATTCGACGGCGCGCCCCCGGACGTTGCAGGACGCCGCTGAGTTTCCCCAGGCCACCGACTTAGCGTTCAGGTCGCCCAACACGACGACCTGACGTGGTGCCGCCCTCCCGACGACTGCCGTAAGGACTTCGAGAAAATCCTCGAAGTCCCTTAGAGGGCGGTTTGGGGAGAAATAGACCCCGACCAGGGCTATTTCTCCCCACGCGGCGGCCACGTATCCCGGACCCCTCTCTAAAAGCGAGAGGGGAGGGGAGTCCGTGGCAGGCCGCGACACCAACGCCACCAAGCCGTCCCGATCACCCAGCCAACGGCCAGGTATCGAGTACGGCTCGGCGACCACCGCCACGTCCACCAACCACTCGGCCACAGTCTGCATCAGCAGATCCTGGGCCGCTCTACAGTGGTTGGTGTTCGCCTGGAGGATGCGATGCTCGACCCTACCCATTAGTCGACCATCGCACCCCCCTCCTCCACAGCCGCTGAGGTCCCAGCCACTGGGACGGCGGTGGCAATGACAGGCCGGGTCGGCGCCTGTATTTTGCCCTTCTTAAGGGGAGGACTGCAGTTCCTCCCCTTCATAATATGTCCCGCGGGGCGGCCACTAGCGGCACATACCGCGCAGTGCGGTGCGGCGGCCGTGCAGGAGGCGGATTTATGCCCCTCCTTGCCGCAGCGGTAGCAGCTGTCCGTCCTATCTACGCTGGACGGACAGAGGGCTCGGGTGTGGCCGGCCCTGCACCGCCGCGACTTTGCAACCACCAATGGCTGCGATGGCTGCCACCACCTCCTCCTTGGTGACGGAGTCGTCTAGATCCGTCACCTCCAAGGCCGCCGACTTCACCGGCCTGGCCACCTTCGCCGAGTCCGCGATGACCTCCTGCAGCTTCGCTGCGAAGAGGTCCGCGTTCTTACCGCCTTCCGCTCCCGGGAACTCGAAGATTCGAGCCCCAGCCTGCGTGCGGCGGCATGAGACTTTGCCGATCCCCAGTTTGGTGGGATCGGCAATGGCACGCGCCCGCACCATCACGGACGCGTAGGTCTCACCACGCTCCGCAGCCTCCGCGGTGAGCGTCATCACGACGGCCGCGGACTTGGGAGGAACCAGTTTCTTCTTGGCACCGGCTGGGGGCGAACTCTTCGCCTTCCCCTTTCCCGTGCCTGACTGACCGGCAGGGGTGGTGGCGGAGACGGCTGGGGCTGGGGGGGTGGATTTCCCTTTCCCTTTCCCCTTCCCGTTGTCCGTCGGCTGCGACTGGCTTGTGGCGGGAACGGCAGGGACGACAGCTGCCGTCTTTTTGCCCTTGCCCTTCCCCTTACCGACCACCTTCGTCCAGCCCTGCTGGTTGGTCGGGGTGGTGGAAGGCAGAAGGGCGTCCTCCCTCGTGGAGCAAGGCACCGGCTCCTCTCGCCTTCTGTCCACCGCAAGCGGCGGTCGGACGACTTTCGCCGGCAAGAGCCGGTCCTCAATTCCTGCCAGGCAGGAGCGAACGAACGCTCTCTCCTCCGCCATCACCTTGCGGAGGACGTCCTCAAGGCCGGGCGTGGAGGCAAGACCCTCCGCTGCAGGTCTGGGCTCGGCTTGCGATGGCCGGGCCGTGGCTTCAGCCAGCTTTAAGTGAAGCTGGCTGACCTCCGACTGCAGGCGATCCACTTTCGCCTGCAGTTGCCGCGACTCATCGCTGGCCTTGCGGTCCACCAGCTCCGCGACGATTTGGCGCAGACTCGCGGCCCTGCATTTTAAGGACTTTTGAAAAGTCCCCTTTAGGTGGGAGGACTTGGTGGCAACCTCGACGATCACCTCCTCGTCCTCCAAGGCCATCCGCTCCAGCTCAGCCAGGGAGTGGTCCGCGTACAGAACGCGGGACGCTCCGTATCCGGACTTGGCACGGGCGGCGCGCGCCCGTTCTTCCCTGGCCGCTACCTGCTCCTCCAGGTCTTGCTGGAGTTGCTCCCGCCTAGTGAGGTCCAACTCACGCTGGGCGTCTACCAATCCCACGTCGTGGGTATCCGCTGTTATTGCCAACCTCTTGGCCTTGACTTTCTTTTTGGGCTCCTTAGCCGAGCCTGAGCCCGAGGAGCCATCGGACACGACCTTGAGGAAGGTCCGCTTCCTCGATGCCGATCGCGATCGACAAACATCGATCGGACTCAATGTCTGAGTCCGACATATCGCCCGCTCTCCCTCCGTAGAAGGCTCTGCCTTCTGACGCCGACGCGTCGCGTTGGCCCTGAGAAGGGCCTTTTGGTTGGCCCTGAGAAGGGCCTTTGGGTTGGCCCTGAGAAGGGCCTTTGGGTTGGCCCTGAGAAGGGCCTTGTTTCACAAAATGCCCGAGGGCATCCCGCGCAGGTTTTGGCATATTCCGCAAAATTCGTAGCTCTCAACGCAATAGGTAGCTACGATGCACAGTGCACTTTAGCCGTACCCAGTCTGCCACTCCGTTACGGTGGTCAGAACTCGGACGTTTCCGGGGAACGCGACGTGGACGCAAGCACTGTGGGGTGGTTCCCCTGGCCAACCTAACCTTTTTTTTTTTTTTTTGTTTGCGCTGGGAAAAAATGCGTTACGCATACCCGCCCATTGGGGGGATGGACGGGTTATGTGGGACTCTCCGGCTACTCCGGCATACCCACTAAAATAACCCAGCGGCACTCCCGCATCGTCTATTTGGAGGAGGACTGGGAAACCGGCACAGCCTTTACGTCCAGTCCCCCACCGACGACCGCCCGCCTTTACAGCGGGGCCCGCACGCCCCTCCCTAAGTGGAGGGGCCCGGGAACGACCGTGAGTGCTCGGCCGTTCCCGCCCGACGAGGGTGGTGATTAGTGCAATGCGAGCGAAGGCGCCCCCGCGCCTGTCGCCCGCTAATCACCACCAGAAGGAGGGAGGCGACGATCGTACAACCGCCGTCTCCCACCCCTTCTTCGCCTGCGGAGCGGCGGCGCGAGAGGATCATCCTCCCGCGCGCGCTCCGCCGCCTCCTTTTGCGACATGACATTCTCGCAAAAGGAGGCAACCGCCGCCCAAGTCTCCTCACTCCCCAGCATGGAGTTCACCACACTGGGAAGTGAGAGGTCCAGCCCAACGACAGTATTCAGGGCACGGCGCAGCTCAGCCCAGGCTGGGCACACCTCGAGGGTGTGCTGCGCCGTGTCCTCCGCGGCTCCACACTCGTGGCACGCCGGGGTTTCCTCCCTCCGAATCCGATGCAGGTGCGTTCCGAAACAGCCATGCCCGGACAACACCTGCACCAAACGGAACGAGAGGAAACCGTGGGGGCGCTCGAGCCAGTCCTGCAGGACTGGACCGAGCGCGTCCAGCGTCCGGCGCCCAAAGGTGGCGGAGGCGAGATCACGTGCCCAGTGGAGGACGATGGCATCCCTCGCCTCCCGCCGCACGGCCTCCCGCTCTTCCGCGGCTGGGCGCTCACCCAGCGCCCTACGCCGCGCCGTCCACTCGTAGACTCTGGCGAGCACCCATGCCTCCAATTCCCATGGAGGGGTGCCGGCCAGAGCGCACGCCGCCGCGAAACCCACCGAGCGGTAGGCTCGCGCCACCCGCTGTGCAATGGCCCGTTGGGGCCTGCGGATGGCGGTTGCATTCTCCCTCCTGTGGAGGGAGTCCGCCCAGATGGGTGCCCCGTATAGGGCCATACTCTTTAGGATGCCGGCATAGAGGCGCCGGCATCGCTCCTTGGGCCCGCCCAGGTTTGGGAGGAGCCATGAGAGGGCGTCCGCGGCTTTCAGCAGGCGCGTCGACAGCCCGCTAAAGTGCGGGCCGAAGCGCCACCTGCTGTCCAGCACGAGGCCCAGATACTTCATCTGGGCCCCGACCCCTATCCGGACGCCCTCCACCACGATGTGGGCGTCAGGAGGGCAGCGCTGCCGAGGCCCGTGAAAGAACACGGCCTCGGTCTTGTTCAGCGCTACCCTCAAACCAAGCTGGCGGATCCTACCTGCCACTAAGGATCCGCCAGCTGAGGCCAGACAGGCCGCCTCCCGAAAGTCCCTCCCCCGGGCAACGAGGAGCGTGTCATCCGCGTAGCAGATGACACTCGTGCCCTGGAGGAGGGTGCCCCGCAGGAGCCAATCGAATCCGATGTTCCACAAGAGGGGCCCCAGCACCGAACCCTGTGGAACACCGGACTCCGCGCCGTAGCGCCTGATCCTGGCCGTCCTGTCCGCCAGGAGGACCTCCCGGTCCTCGAGGTAGTTGGCCAGGATCACCCGCAGATATTGGGGCACTCCGTGGTACCGGAGTGCCTCCAATATGGTCGAGTGGGGCACGGAGTTGAAGGCGTTGGCGATGTCGAACGACACCGCCAACACTCCGTCCCCAGCTCCAACCGCCTCCTGCACTTGGCCCCTGAGTAGGGCCACCGCGTCGACCGTCGAACGCCCCTGTCGAAACCCGAACTGGGCGTCCGACAGGTCTGGCCCTACCTCCCGCAACTGGCTATTAAGCCGGGTGGCGATGATCCCCTCGAACAATTTACCGACCTCATCGAGCAGAACGATGGGCCGGTATGCCGAGGGGGAGTCCACCGGGCGTCCCTCCTTCCGGAGCAGGCAAAGCTGCCCCTCCTTCCAGATCTTCGGGAACCTCCCAGCCGTCAGGCACGCGCTGAAGAGGTCCCGAAACCTCTGCTCCATGAAGGACGCTGCGATGGCCACCACCCGTGCGGGGACGCCATCTGGTCCAGGGGCCGTCTTCTTCGCGCGGAGGGACAGAACCCCCGCGCGAAATTCCTCCGCCGACACTGCAGGCACCTCCTCCTCCGGCGAAGCCACCACCCCCCCAGCGGGGGGTTCATCGTTGGTGGGGTGAAGTCGGTCCTGCGCGGAAACAGTGACCGAACCACCCCATCCAGCAACGCCGGCTCTAGGGTCTCCGTTAGTGGGGGACCATAAGGACGCAGCTGGCTCCGCGCCAGCTTGTATGGTCTCCCAAACGGATCCCTGTCGAGGCCCTCCAGCATCTCGGCCCTTGCCGAGTCTTCGGCGGCGCACATTGCCGACTTGAGGACCGTCTTTGCCTCTACGTAAGAGGCGTAGAGGCGGTCCTCCTCGGCCTGACATCGGCTGGTGCGCCGCCGACTCCGCGTGTAGGCCCTCCTGGCCTCCACGCACGCGGCCCGGAGCGCCGCCAGCTCCCCCGTCCACCAATAAACGGCGCGACGGGGAGGCGGGCGGCGAGACCGAGGCATGCTGGAATTGCACACCTCGGTCAGGGACCTCCGCAGCTGGACCGCTGCGGCGTCCACGTCCGTCACCTCCACAGGGGGCGAGAGCCAGTCCTCGAGGAACGCTGCCTCCAGGGCTGCCTCCCGGTCCAGGCGGGTGAGAGCCCACCGCCTGAAGGGAGATTGGCCCGAGCGTCCATCGGCCATCCCCCGCGGGCTCTGGGTGGAGATGTCGAACCGCACATATCGGTGGTCCGACAGGGTCTCCACCATCTCCACCCGCCAGTTCACGACGCGTGTGGCTAGCACAGGGGTGGCGAACGACACGTCCACCACTGACCTTCCCTGTTGCCGCACACACGTGTGAACATCCCCCCTGTTCAGGAGGGACACGCCGCACGAAGCCGCCCAAAATTCGACGGCGCGTCCCCGGACATTGCAGGACGCCGCTGAGTTGCCCCAGGCCACCGACTTGGCGTTCAGGTCGCCCAGGATGGCGACCTGACGTGGCGCCGCCCTCCCGACGACTGCCGTAAGGACTTCGAGAAAATCCTCGAAGTCCCTTAGAGGGCGGTTTGGGGAGAAATAGACCCCGACCAGGGCTATGTCTCCCCACGCGGCGGCCACGTATCCCGGACCCCTCTCTAAAAGCGAGAGGGGAGGGGAGTCCGTGGCAGGCCGCGACACCAACGCCACCAAGCCGTCCCGATCACCCAGCCAACGGCCAGGTATCGAGTACGGCTCGGCGACCACCGCCACGTCCACCAACCACTCAGCCACAGTCTGCATCAGCAGATCCTGGGCCGCTCTGCAGTGGTTGGTGTTCGCCTGGAGGATGCGATGTTCGATCCTACCCATTAATGGGACATCGCACCCTCCTCCTCCACAGCCGCTGAGGTCCCAGCCACTGGGACGGCGGTGGCAGCGACAGGCCGGGTCGGAGCCTGGGCTTTGCCCTTCTTAAGGGGAGGACTGCAATTCCTCCCCTTCATAATGTGGCCCGCAGGGCGACCACTGGCGGCACATACCACACAGTGCGGTGCGGCGGCCGTGCAGGAGGCGGATTTGTGGCCCTCCTTGCCGCAGCGGTAACAGCTGTCCGTCCTGTCGACACTGGACGGACAGAGGGCTCGGGTGTGGCCAATGCCGAAGCACTTGTAGCACCTCAGCGGCTGGACTTCAAGTGCCCGGACCGCACCCGAGCTGAAGCCGACGGCTAGCCGTCCCTTTTCAAGGACGGCTTTGGCAGCGGCGACTGGGCACTCTAGGCGAATGGTGCCCATGCCGCCACGCCCGGGCCTGATGCCCCCGCCCTGTACCGCTGCGACTGTGCAGCCCCCAATGGCTGCGACTGCTGCCACCACCTCCTCCTTGGTGACGGAGTCATCCAGATCCGTCACCTCGATGGCCGCCGACTTCACCGGCCTCACCACCTTCGCCGCGTCCGCGATGACCTCCTGCAGCTTGGCTGCAAAGAGGTCTGCGTTTTTTGCGCCCTCCGCACCCGGGAACTCAAAGATACGAGCCCCAGCCTGCGTCCGGCGGCACGAGACTTTGCCGATCCCCAGTTTGGTGGGATCGGCATTGGCACGCGCCCGCATCATCACGGCCGCGTACGTCTCGCCCCGCTCCGCAGCCTCCGTGGTGAGCGTCATCACGACGGCTGCGGTCTTGGGAGGAACCAAGTGCCCAGATACTTCATCTGGGCCCCGACCCCTATCCGGACGCCCTCCACCACGATGTGGGCGTCAGGAGGGCAGCGCTGCCGAGGCCCGTGAAAGAACACGGCCTCGGTCTTGTTCAGTGCCACCCTCAAACCAAGCTGGCGGATCCTGCCTGCCACTAAGGATCCGCCAGCTGAGGCCAGACAGGCCGCGTCCCTAAATTCCCTCCCCCGGGCAACGAGGAGAGTGTCATCCGCGTAGCAGATGACACTCGTGCCCTGGAGGAGGGTGCCCCGCAGGAGCCAATCGAATCCGATGTTCCACAAGAGGGGCCCTAGCACCGAGCCTTGTGGAACACCGGATTCCGCGCCGTAGCGCCTGATCCTGGCCGTCCTGTCCGCCAGGAGGACCTCCCGGTCCTCCAGGTAGTTGGCCAGGATCATCCGCAGATATTGGGGCACTCCGTGGTACCGGAGTGCCTCCAATATGGTTGTGTGGGGCACGGAGTTGAAGGCGTTGGCGATGTCAAACGACACCGCCAACACTCCGTCCCCAGCCCCAACCGCCTCCTGCACTTGGCCGCTGAGTAGGGCCACCGCGTCGACCGTCGAACGCCCCTGTCGAAACCCGAACTGGGCGTCCAACAGGTCTGGCCCTACCTCCCGCAACTGGCTATTGAGCCGGGTGGCGATGATCCCCTCGAACAATTTACCGACCTCATCGAGCAGGACGATTTTTTTTTTTTGTTTGCGCTGGGAAAAAATGCGTTACGCATACCCGCCCATTGGGGGATGGACGGGTTATGTGGGACTCTCCGGCTACTCCGGCATACCCACTAAAATAACCCAGCGGCACTCCCGCATCGTCTATTTGGAGGAGGACTGGGAAACCGGCACAGCCTTTACGTCCAGTCCCCCACCGACGACCGCCCGCCTTTACAGCGGGGCCCGCACGCCCCTCCCTAAGTGGAGGGGCCCGGGAACGACCGTGAATGCTCGGCCGTTCCCGCCCGACAAGGGTGGTGATTACTGCAATGCGAGCGAAGGCGCCCCCGCGCCTGTCGCCCGCTAATCACCACCAGAAGGAGGGAAGCGACGATCGTACAACCGCCGTCTCCCACCCCTTCTTCGCCTGCGGAGCGGCGGCGCGAGAGGATCATCCTCCCGCGTACGCTCCGCCGCCTCCTTTTGCGACATGACATCCTCGCAAAAGGAGGCAACCGCCGCCCAAGCCTGCTCACTCCCCAGCATGGAGTTCACAACACTGGGAAGTGACAGGTCCAACCCGACTATGTCGGTCAGGGCACGACGCAGCTCAGCCCAGGCTGGGCACACCTCGAGGGTGTGCTGCGCCGTGTCCTCCGCGGCTCCACACTCGTGGCACGCCGGGGTTTCCTCCCTCCGAATCCGATGCAGGTGCGTTCCGAAACAGCCATGCCCGGACAACACCTGCACCAGACGGAACGAGAGGAAACCGTGGGGGCGCTCGGGCCAGTCCTGCAGGATTGGACCGAGCGCGTCCAGCGTCCGGCGCCCAAAGGTGGCGGAGGCGAGATCACGTGCCCAGTGGAGGACGATGGCATCCCTCGCCTCCCGCCGCACGGCCTCCCGCTCTTCCGCGGCTGGGCGCTCACCCAGCGCCCTACGCCGCGCCGTCCACTCGTAGACTCTGGCGAGCACCCATGCCTCCAATTCCCATGGAGGGGTGCCGGCCAGAGCGCACGCCGCCGCGAAGCCCACCGAGCGGTAGGCTCGCGCCACCCGCTGTGCAATGGCCCGTTGGGGCCTGCGGATGGCGGTTGCATTCTCCCTCCTGTGGAGGGAGTCCGCCCAGATGGGTGCCCCGTATAGGGCCATACTCCTCAGGATGCCGGCATAGAGGCGCCGGCATCGCTCCTTGGGCCCGCCCAGGTTTGGGAGGAGCCATGAGAGGGCGTCCGCGGCTTTCAGCAGGCGCGTCGACAGCCCGTTAAAGTGCGGGCCGAAGCGCCACCTGCTGTCCAGCACGAGGCCCATTTACTTCATCTGGGCCCCGACCCCTATCCGGACGCCCTCCACCACGATGTGGGCGTCAGGAGGGCAGCGCTGCCGAGGCCCGTGAAAGAACACGGCCTCGGTCTTGTTCAGCGCTACCCTCAAACCAAGCTGGCGGATCCTACCTGCCACTAAGGATCCGCCAGCTGAGGCCAGACAGGCCGCCTCCCGAAAGTCCCTCCCCCGAGCAACGAGGAGAGTGTCATCCGCGTAGCAGATGACACTCGTGCCCTGGAGGAGGGTGCCGCGCAGCAGCCAATCGAATCCGATGTTCCACAAGAGGGGCCCAGCACCGAACCCTGTGGAACACCGGACTCCGCGCCTGATCCTGGCCGTCCTGTCCGCCAGGAGGACCTCCCGGTCCTCCAGGTAGTTGGCCAGGATCACCCGCAGATATTGGGGCACTCCGTGGTACCGGAGTGCCTCCAATATGGTCGAGTGGGGCACGGAGTTGAAGGCGTTGGCGATGTCGAACGACACCGCCAACACTCCGTCCCCAGCTCCAACCGCCTCCTGCACTTGGCCCCTGAGTAGGGCCACCGCGTCGACCGTCGAACGCCCCTGTCGAAACCCGAACTGGGCGTCCGACAGGTCTGGCCCTACCTCCCGCAACTGGCTATTAAGCCGGGTGGCGATGATCCCCTCGAACAATTTACCGACCTCATCGAGCAGAACGATGGGCCAGTATGCCGAGGGGGAGTCCACCGGGCGTCCCTCCTTCCGGAGCAGGCAAAGCTGCCCCTCCTTCCAGATTTTCGGGAACCTCCCAGCCATCAGGCACGCGCTGAAGAGGTCCCGAAACTTCTCCTCCATGAGGGACGCCGCGATGGCCACCACCAGTGCGGGGACACCATCCGGTCCAGGGGCCGTCTTCTTCGCGCGGAGGGACAGAACCCCCGCGCGAAATTCCTCCACCGATACTGGAGGGACCTCCTCCTCCGGCGAAGCCACCACCCCCCCCAGCGGGGGGTTCATCGTTGGTGGGGTGAAGTCGGTCCTGCGCGGAAACAGTGACCGAACCACCCCATCCAGCAACGCCGGCTCTAGGGTCTCCGCTAATGGGGGACCGTAAGGGCGCAGCTGGCTCCGCGCCTGCTTATACGGCCTCCCAAACGGATCCCTGTCGAGGCCCTCCAGCATCTCGGCCTTTGCCGAGTCCTCGGCGGCGCACATTTCCGACTTGAGGACCGTCTTTGCCTCTAGGTAAGAGGCGTAGAGGCGGTCCTCCTCAGCCTGACATCGGCTGGTGCGCCGCCGACTCCGCTTGTAGGCCCTCCTGGCCTCCACGCACGCGGCCCGTAGCGCCGCCAGCTCCCCCGTCCACCAATAAACGGCGCGACGGGGAGGCGGACGGCGAGACCGAGGCATGCTGGAGTTGCACACCTCGGTCAGGGACCCCCGCAGCTGAACCGCTGCGGCGTCCACGTCCGTGACCTCAACAGGGGGCGAGAGCCAGTCCCGGAGGAACGCAGCCTCTTGGGCTGCCTCCCGGTCCAGGCGGGTGAGAGCCCACCGCGGGAAGGGAGATTGGCCCGAGCGGGCCATCCCCCGCGGGCTCTGGGTGGAGATGTCGAACCGCACATATCGGTGGTCCGACAGGGTCTCCACCAACTCCACCCGCCAGTTCACGACGCGGGCGGCTAGAACGGGGGTGGCGAACGATACGTCCACCACTGACCCTCCCCGTTGCCGCACACACGTGTGAACATCCCCCCTGTTCAGGAGGGACACGCCGCACGAAGCCGACCAAAATTCGACGGCGTGCCCCCGGACGTTGCAGGACGCCGCTGGGTTGCCCCAGGCCACCGCCTTGGCGTTCAGGTCGCCCAATATGACGACCTGACGTGGCGCCGCCCTCCCGACGACTGCCGTAAGGACTTCGAGAAAATCCTCGAAGTCCCTTAGAGGGCGGTTTGGGGAGAAATAGACCCCGACCAGGGCTATGTCTCCCCACGCGGCGGCCACGTATCCCGGACCCCTCTCTAAAAGCGAGAGGGGAGGGGAGTCCGTGGAAGGCCGCGACACCAACGCCACCAAGCCGTCTCGATCACCTAGCCAGCGGCCAGGTATCGAGTACGGCTCGGCAACCACCGCCACGTCCACCAACCACTCGGCCACAGTCTGCATCAACAGATCCTGTGCCGCTCTGCAGTGGTTGGTGGGTATGAACCTAACCTTTTTTTTTTTTTTTTTGTTTGCGCTGGGAAAAAATGCGTTACGCATACCCGCCCATTGGGGGATGGACGGGTTATGTGGGACTCTCCGGCTAGTCCGGCATACCCACTAAAATAACCCAGCGGCACTCCCGCATCGTCTATTTGGAGGAGGACTGGGAAACCGGCACAGCCTTTACGTCCAGTCCCCCGCCGACGACCGCCCGCCTTTACAGCGGGGCCCGCACGCCCCTCCCTAAGTGGAGGGGCCCGGGAACGACCGTGAGTGCTCGGCCGTTCCCGCCCGACGATGGTGGTGATTTGTGCAATGCGAGCGAAGGCGCCCCCGCGCCTGTCGCCCGCTAATCACCACCAGAAGGAGGGAGGCGACGATCGTACAACCGCCGTCTCCCACCCCTTCTTCGCCTGCGGAGCGGGGGCGCGAGAGGATCATCCTCCCGCGCGCGCTCCGCCGCCTCCTTTTGCGACATGACATTCTCGCAAAAGGAGGCAACCGCCGCCCAAGCCTCCTCACTCCCCAGCATGGAGTTCACCACACTGGGAAGTGAGAGGTCCTGCCCGACCACATCTGTCAGGGCACGGCGCAGCTCAGCCCAGGCTGGGCACACCTCGAGGGTGTGCTGCGCCGTGTCCTCCGCGGCTCCGCAATGGTGGCACGCCGGGGTTTCCTCCCTCTGGATCCGATGCAGGTGCGCTCCGAAGCAGCCATGCCCGGACAACACCTGCACCAGACGGAAAGAGAGGAAACCGTGGGGGCGCTCGAGCCAATCCCGCAGGACTGGGCCGAGCGCGTCCAGCGTCCGGCGTCCAAAGGTGGCGGAGGCGAGGTCCCGTGTCCAATGGACAACGATTGCGTCCCTCGCCTCCCGCCGCACGGCCTCCCGCTCTTGCGCGGCGGGGCGCTCGCCCAGCGCCCTACGCCGCGCCACCCATTCGTACACTCTGGCGAGCACCCATGCCTCCAATTCCCAGGGAGGGGTGCCGGCCAGAGCGCACGCCGCCGCAAAACCCACCGAGCGGTACGCCCTCGCCACCCGCTGTGCAATGGCGCGTTGGGGCCTGCGGATGGCGGTTGCATTCTCCCTCCTGTGGAGGGAGTCCGCCCAGATGGGTGCCCCATACAGGGCCATGCTCTTCAGGATGCTGGCATAGAGGCGCCGGCATCGCTCCTTGGGCCCTCCCAGGTTTGGGAGGAGCCATGAGAGGGCGTCCGCGGCTTTCAGCAGGCGCGTCGACAGCCTGCTAAAGTGCGGGCCGAAGCGCCACCTGCTGTCCAGCACGAGGCCCAGATACTTCATCTGGGCCCCGACCCCTATCCGGACGCCCTCCACCACAATGTGGGCGTCTGGAGGGCAGCGCTGCCGAGGCCCGTGAAAGAACACGGCCTCGGTCTTGTTCAGCGCCACCCTCAATCCAAGCTGGCGGATCCTACCTGCCACTAAGGATCCGCCAGCTGAGGCCAGACCGGCCGCCTCCCTAAAGTCCCTCCCCCGGGCAACGAGGAGAGTGTCATCCGCGTAGCAGATGACACTCGTGCCCTGGAGGAGGGTGCCGCGCAGCAGCCAATCGAATCCGATGTTCCACAAGAGGGGCCCTAGGACCGAACCCTGTGGAACACCGGACTCCGCGCCGTAGCGCCTGATCCTGGCCATCCTGTCCGCCAGGAGGACCTCCCGGTCCTCCAGGTAGTTGGCCAGGATCGCCCGCAGATATTGGGGCACTCCGTGGTACCGGAGTGCCTCCAATATGGTCGAGTGGGGCACGGAGTTGAACGCGTTGGCGATGTCGAACGACACCGCCAACACTCCGTCCCCAGCTCCGACCGCCTCCTGCACTTGGCCCCTGAGTAGGGCCACCGCATCGACCGTCGAACGCCCCTGTCGAAACCCGAACTGGGCGTCCGACAGGTCTGGCCCTACCTCCCGCAACTGGCTATTAAGCCGGGTGGCGATGATCCCCTCGAACAATTTACCGACCTCATCGAGCAGAACGATGGGCCGGTATGCCGAGGGGGAGTCCAC
Source organism: Pseudoips prasinana (assembly GCA_951640165.1). Lineage (NCBI taxonomy): Eukaryota > Metazoa > Arthropoda > Insecta > Lepidoptera > Nolidae > Pseudoips > Pseudoips prasinana. Next base: position 43,497,521 of record OX621235.1, on the reverse strand, counting down.
CGGGCGTCCCTCCTTCCGGAGCAGGCAAAGCTGCCCCTCCTTCCAGAGCTTCGGGAACCTCCCAGCCGTCAGGCACGCGCTGAAGAGGTCCCGAAACCTCTCCTCCATAAGGGACGCCGCGATGGCCACCACCCGTGCGGGGACACCATCCGGTCCAGGGGCCGTCTTCTTCGCGCGGAGGGACAGAACCCCCGCGCGAAGTTCCTCCACCGATACTGGAGGGACCTCCTCCGGCGAAGCCACCACCCCCCCCAGCGGGGGGTTCATCGTTGGTGGGGTGAAGTCGGTCCTGCGCGGAAACAGTGACCGAACCACCCCATCCAGCAACGCCGGCTCTAGGGTCTCCGCTAATGGGGGACCGTAAGGGCGCAGCTGGCTCCGCGCCTGCTTATACGGCCTCCCAAACGGATCCCTGTCGAGGCCCTCCAGCATCTCGGCCTTTGCCGAGTCCTCGGCGGCGCACATTTCCGACTTGAGGACCGTCTTTGCCTCTAGGTAAGAGGCGTAGAGGCGGTCCTCCTCAGCCTGACATCGGCTGGTGCGCCGCCGACTCCGCGTGTAGGCCCTCCTGGCCTCCACGCACGCGGCCCGTAGCGCCGCCAGCTCCCCCGTCCACCAATAAACGGCGCGACGGGGAGGCGGACGGCGAGACCGAGGCATGCTGGAGTTGCACACCTCGGTCAGGGACCCCCGCAGCTGAACCGCTGCGGCGTCCACGTCCGTGACCTCAACAGGGGGCGAGAGCCAGTCCCGGAGGAACGCAGCCTCCTGGGCTGCCTCCCGGTCCAGGCGGGTGAGAGCCCACCGCGGGAAGGGAGATTGGCCCGAGCGGGCCATCCCCCGCGGGCTCTGGGTGGAGATGTCGAACCGCACATATCGGTGGTCCGACAGGGTCTCCACCAACTCCACCCGCCAGTTCACGACGCGGGCGGCTAGAACGGGGGTGGCGAACGATACGTCCACCACTGACCCTCCCCGTTGCCGCACACACGTGTGAACATCCCCCCTGTTCAGGAGGGACACGCCGCACGAAGCCGACCAAAATTCGACGGCGTGCCCCCGGACGTTGCAGGACGCCGCTGGGTTGCCCCAGGCCACCGCCTTGGCGTTCAGGTCGCCCAATATGACGACCTGACGTGGCGCCGCCCTCCCGACGACTGCCGTAAGGACTTCGAGAAAATCCTCGAAGTCCCTTAGAGGGCGGTTTGGGGAGAAATAGACCCCGACCAGGGCTATGTCTCCCCACGCGGCGGCCACGTATCCCGGACCCCTCTCTAAAAGCGAGAGGGGAGGGGAGTCCGTGGCAGGCCGCGACACCAACGCCACCAAGCCGTCCCGGTCACCCAGCCAACGGCCAGGCACCGAGTACGGCTCGGCGACCACCGCCACGTCCACCAACCACTCGGCCACAGTCTGCATCAGCAGATCCTGGGCCGCTCTGCAGTGGTTGGTGTTCGCCTGGAGGATGCGATGTTCGACTCCCATTAATCGGACATCGCACCCCTCTCCTCCACGGCCGCCGAGGTCCCAGCCACTGGGACGGCGGTGGCAACGACAGGCCGGGTCGGCGCCTGTACTGTCCCCTTCTTAAGGGGAGGACTGCAATGCCTCCCCTTCATTATGTGGCCCGCAGGGCGGCCACTGGCGGCACAGACCGTGCAGTGCGGCGTGGCGGCGTTGCAGGAGGCGGCTTTGTGTCCCTCCTTGCCGCAGCGGTAGCAGGCGTCCGTCCTGTCTATTGTGGACGGACAGAGTGCTCGGGTGTGTCCGATGCCGAAGCACTTGTAACACCTCAGAGGCTGGTCCTCCAGTGCCCGGACTGCACCCGAGCTGAAGCCCACGGCGAGCCGTCCCTTTTCGAGGACGGCTTTGGCAGCGGCGACTGGGCACTCTAGGCGAATGGTACCCATGCCGCCGCGCCCGGGCCTGATGCCCCCGCCTTGTACCGCTGCGACTTCGCAGCCCCCTATGGCTGCGATTGCTGCCACCACCTCCTCCTTGGTGACGGAGTCGTCCAGATCCGTCACCTCGATGGCCGCCGACTTCACCGGCCTGGCCACCTTCGCCGCATCCGCAATGACCTCCTGCAGCTTTTTTGCAAAGAGGTCCGCGTTCTTCGCGCCCTCGGCACCCGGGAACTCGAAAATTCGAGCCCCAGCCTGCGTCCGGCGGCACGAGACTTTACCGATCCCCAGTTTGGTAGGATCGGCATTGGCACGCGCCCGCAACATCACGGACGCGTACGTCTCGCCCCGCTCCGCAGCCTCCGTGGTGAGCGTCATCACGACGGCTGCGGTCTTGGGAGGAACCAAGTTCCTCTTGGCGCCTGCTGGGGGGGAACTCTTCCCCTTCCCTTTTCCCTTGCCAATCGACTGATCGGCAGAGGTGGTGGCGGAGGCGGCTGGGGCTGGAGGGGTGCTCTTCCCCTTCCCTTTCCCTTTCCCATTGCCAGTTGGCTGCGACTGGCTGGGAGTGGATGTGGCGGGAACGGCAGGGACGACAGGTGCCGTCCTTTTGCCCTTGCCCTTCCCCTTGCCGACCACCCTCGTCCAGCCCTGCTGGTTGGTCGGGGTGGTCGAAGGGAGAAGGGCATCCTCCCTCGTGGAGGTAGGCGCCGGCTCTTCACGCCTCCACAAGCTCCGCCACGATTTCGCGAAGACTCGCGGCCCGGCATTTTAGGGACTTTTGAAAAGTCCCTTTTAAGTGGGAGGACTTGGCGGCGACCTCCACGATCGCCTCTTCGTCCTCCAAGGCCATCCTCTGGAGTTCGGCCAGGGAGTGGTCCGAGTATAGCACGCGGGACGCACCATACCCGGACTTGGCACGGGCGACGCGCGCCCGTTCTTCCTGGGCCGCAACCCGCTCCTCCAGCTCTTGCTGGAGCTGTTTCCGCCTGGTGAGGTCCAACTGGCGCTGGGCGTCTACCAAACCCACGTCGTGGGTATCCGCTGTTATTGCCAACTTTGCCTTGACCCTCTTTTTAGGCTCCTTCGCCGAGCCTGAGCCCGAGGAGCCATCGGACACGACTTTAAGGAAGGTCCGCTTTCGCGATGCCGATCGTGATCGAGGATCGACCACCATCGAACCCGCATCCGATGCAATGGACTCAATGTCGGAGTCCGACATGTCGCCCACACTCCCGCCGTAGAAGGCTCTGCCTTCACTCGACGCATCAGCGTCGCGTTGGCCCTGAGAAGGGCCTTTTGGTTGGCCCTGAGAAGGGCCTTTGGGTTGGCCCTGAGAAGGGCCTTTGGGTTGGCCCTGAGAAGGGCCTTTTTTGGCAAAATGCCCGAGAGCATCCCGCAATGGTTTTGGCATTTTCCAACAGATTCCGTAGCACTCAAGGCAGATAGTCGCTACGAAAGCACAGTGCACTTTAGCCGTACCCAGTCTGCCACTCCGTTACGGTGGTCAGAACTGGGACGTTTCCGGGGAACGCGACGTGGACGCAAGCACTGTGGGGTGGTTCCCCGTATGAACCTAACCTTTTTTTTTTTTTTTTTTTTGTTTGCGCTGGGAAAAAATGCGTTACGCATACCCGCCCATTGGGGGATGGGCGGGTTATGTGGGACTCTCCGGCTGCTCCGGCATACCCACTAAAATAACCCAGCGGCACTCCCGCATCGTCTATTTGGAGGAGGACTGGGAAACCGGCACAGCCTTTACGTCCAGTCCCCCACCGACGACCGCCCGCCTTTACAGCGGGGCCCGCACGCCCCTCCCTAAGTGGAGGGGCCCGGGAACGACCGTGAGTGCTCGGCCGTTCCCGCCCGACGAGGGTGGTGATTAGTGCAATGCGAGCGAAGGCGCCCCCGCGCCTATCGCCCGCTAATCACCACCAGAGGGTGGGAGGCGACGGTCGTACAACCGCCTTCTCCCACCCCTCCTTCGCCTGCGGAGAGGTGGCGCGAGAGGATCGTCCTCCCGCGCGCGCTCCGCCACCTCCTTTTGCGACATGACATTCTCGCAAAAGGAGGCAACCGCCGCCCAAGCCTCCTCACTCCCCAGCATGGAGTTCACCACACTGGGAAGTGAGAGGTCCATTCCGACCACATCTGTCAGGGCACGGCGCAGCTCAGCCCAGGCTGGGCACACCTCGAGGGTGTGCTGCGCCGTGTCCTCCGCGGCCCCACAGTCGTGGCACGCCGGGGTTTCCTCCCTCTGGATCCGATGCAGGTGCGTTCCGAAGCAGCCATGCCCGGACAACACCTGCACCAGACGGAAAGAGAGGAAACCGTGGGGGCGCTCGAGCCAGTCCCGCAGGACTGGACCGAGCGCGTCCAACGTCCGGCGTCCAAAGGTGGCGGAGGCGAGGTCTCGTGTCCAGTGAAGGACGATTGCGTCCCTCGCCTCCCGCCGCACGGCCTCCCGCTCTTGCGCGGCGGGGCGCTCACCCAGCGCCCTACGCCGCGCCACCCATTCGTACACTCTGGCGAGCACCCATGCCTCCAATTCCCAAGGAGGGGTGCCGGCCAGAGCGCACGCCGCCGCGAAGCCCACCGAGCGGTAGGCTCGCGCCACCCGCTGTGCAATGGCCCGTTGGGGCCTGCGGATGGCGGTTGCATTCTCCCTCCTGTGGAGGGAGTCCGCCCAGATGGGAGCCCCATATAGGGCCATACTTTTGAGGATGCCGGCATAGAGGCGCCGGCATCGCTCCTTGGGCCCGCCCAGGTTCGGGAGGAGCCATGAGAGGGCGTCCGCGGCTTTTAGCAGGCGCGTCGACAGCCCACTGAAGTGCGGGCCGAAGCGCCACCTGCTGTCCAGCACGAGGCCCAGATACTTCATCTGGGCCCCGACCCCTATCCGGACGCCCTCCACCACGATGTGGGCGTCAGGAGGGCAGCGCTGCCGAGGCCCGTGAAAGAACACGGCCTCGGTCTTGTTCAGCGCTACCCTCAAACCAAGCTGGCGGATCCTACCTGCCACTAAGGATCCGCCAGCTGAGGCCAGACAGGCCGCCTCCCTAAAATCCCTCCCCCGGGCAACGAGGAGAGTGTCATCCGCGTAGCAGATGACACTCGTGCCCTGGAGGAGGGTGGTATGAACCTAACCTAACCTAACCTAACCTAACCTTGTTTTTTTTGTTTGCGCTGGGAAAAAAATGCGTTACGCATACCCGCCCATTGGGGGATGGACGGGTTATGTGGGACTCTCCGGCTACTCCGGCATACCCACTAAAATAAGCCAGCGGCACTCCCGCATCGTCTATTTGGAGGAGGACTGGGAAACCGGCACAGCCTTTACGTCCAGTCCCCCATCGACGACCGCCCGCCTTTACAGCGGGGCCCGCACGCCCCTCCCTAAGTGGAGGGGCCCGGGAACCCACGTCACACCACGTCACGTCCACCAACCACTCGGCCACAGTCTGCATGAGCAGATCCTGTGCCGCTCTGCAGTGGTTGGTGTTTGCCTGGAGGATGCGATGTTCGATCCTACCCATTAATGGGACATCACACCCTCCTCCTCCAGAGCCGCCGAGGTCCCAGCTACTGGAGTGGCGGTGGCAGCGACAGGCCGGGTCGGCGCCTGCACTTTGCCCTTCTTAAGGAGAGGAATACAATTCCTCCCCTTCATAATGTGGCCCGCAGGGCGGCCACTGGCGGCACACACCGCGCAGTGCGGTGCGGTGGCCTCGCAGGAGGCGGCTTTGTGCCCCTCCTTGCCGCAGCGGTAGCAGCTGTCCGTCCTGTCGATACTGGACGGACAGAGGGCCCGGGTGTGACCAATGCCGAAGCACCGGTAACACCTCAGCGGCAGGGCCTCAAGGGCCCGGACCGCCGCTGAGCTGAACCCGACGGCGAGCCGTCCCTTCTCGAGGACGGCTTTGGCAGCGGCGACTGGGCACTCCAGGCGAATTGCGCCCATGCCGCCGCGCCCGGGCCTGATGCCCCCGCCCTGCACCGCTGCAATGACGCATACATATATGTATGCGTCATTGCGGAACAGGACTGTCCCGTAAAACGGGATCCAACCAAATTAGACTGTTATAACTGCATATCCCATGGGAAAAGATTTAATATAACTACCTACAACTCACACCATAGCGCTACCTCCAACTCTTGCCCACGAGTCATGTTTATGACAGAAAAATTGAAGTCACGCATCGATTATGGATACTAACACAACAAGTTATCCTAACCATTCTCACACGAACACTTTCACATGCATCCAAATAAATCTAGGCAGAAGTAAAAATGCCTCCCATGAACTCAATGTTCATATAAACAAAAATAAAACGGACATAATCTTTATCAGTGAACCCTATGTGGGTGGCACTATGTCAATGAAAAACTTTCCGGGCTATACTACCTATCAGTTCCCTTCTTCTTCCTATCAGTTCTCAACTTTACGAGTGCGATTGGTATTCTTGAGAATTCCGATTCCTATCTGGTCATTGTTAAGATTAATAACAAAAGCAATAAATTTATATATATAATATCAGTATACATCGAACCAAAAATAGATAATAATAACGTATTACATAAACTCGAACATTTTTTGCAAAAAACAGCTGGCTCAACTTATCTCATTTGTGGCGATTTTAATGGATGGCATACCTTATGGGGTTCACCCATGAACAATCGAAGAGGCAACCAAGTTGCTGATTTCATACTACATAATAACCTGCAAATATGTAATACAGGCAATGAACCTACATTTTCTACAGTTACTCATAACCGCATCAGAGAGTCTATCATCGACATCACACTTATCAGCACCACTAATTACACGCGTGTCACTGACTGGAGAGTGGTAAATAACATCTGCCTCTCTACCGAACACCGAGCTATCAGTTTTAATTTTACACTCGGTAGAACTCTTTTAGCTAGTAACTGCTCACAAACCACATTTCGGTATAACACCGCCGCCGTTAAATGGGAATCCATATCAGAACCACTAGCTCAAGAAATTCGGGAACATCTTAACCCGAATATTAACATCCATGAACTACAAATACCCGAATTAGACTCCTACGTCACGCACATCACTACAAGCATCCAACGCGCATGCGACAGGCTCCTCCCACGCAATTCTAGACGTGCACAACGAGCGCCTTGGTGGAGCGATAAACTAGAGGAATTAAAATCCAAAGTTCTTTTGGTACACCACCGACTGGTTAACAAACGACGCAGAAATCAGCCTCTGGATAACCTTATTGAAGAAAACAATAGAGTGGAGCAAGAGTACCGTAACGCAATCCAAGCTGCCTCTACTGAACACTTCAGGGACTTTTGCAATAAACAAAAGAAGGAGGATGTTTATTCAGTCACAAACCGAATCATAAAAACTGCTCCCCTTAGATAGCCGCCATCAACGCTCAGACTGGACGACGGGACCTTCTCGTCGAACTCTGAAGACACCGCACACGCTCTCTTAAACAAATTTTATCCTGATGACACTCCGGACTCTACTGATGACCAAAGACATGTTAGAAGTATGATGTACCTACCAATCGATACCACAATGGAACCCCCTTTCACTCATACTGAAATCGTGCAGTGCATAAATATTATGAACCACAAACGAGCACCAGGCATTGACCATCTCACTGCTGACATTTGTCTCCATTTTGTTAAGACTTTCCCACAAACTATCACCGCATTACTTAATAGATTCCTTACTCTCAGTTACTTCCCCACTGCATGAAAAATTGCTGCCGCTAAAATCATTCCTAAAACTGGTAGAACCGACTATACCACCTCTAACTCATTTAGACCTATAGGTTTAATCAATGTATTCGGCAAATTACTAGAAAAACTTGTAACGAACCGACTGACTTACCACCTAAACACTACCAACTCCTTTTCCAAGAAACAATTTGGCTTCAAACTACGCACCTCCACATCCCAAGCCATTGACCACGCTCTTGGCTCTGTCAGGCGCGCCATTTCTAATGGCGAGCAGGTGATTGCCACCTCCCTCGACATCAAAGCAGCATTCGACCATGCGTGGTGGCCTGCCATCTTCCAAAGACTAAGAGTAACCAATTGCCCGAAAAATCTTTACTATATACTCCTCAGTTATACCGAGAAACGAGAGGTCAGACTTAGCTTTGCTGACTGCCAAGTCAGTAAATCTATGACTATGGGGTGTATCCAGGGGTCGGTATGCGGTCCAACTCTTTGGAACATAATTCTCGACGAATTGCTTTCCATGGAGCTTCCTGTCGGATGCCATCTTCAAGCGTACGCCGATGATGTCCTTCTGATATCACACGCTAAGTCGGCTGAAAATTTAGAAATCATTACTTATTCTGCTCTTTCGCAAATAATAACATGGGGTAATAGCGTCAAACTTGCATTCGGTCCCGATAAGACGAGCGTTATGGGCTTTACAAATAAATCCCTCCGGTGTAATATTATTTTCAATAATCAGGTTCTTCCATTTGTCACGCATTTCCGATACTTGGGCATCATTATCGATCGCAAACTCCGCTTCATCAAACACTGCGATTATGTCATTGAGAAGGCAAAGAAACTTTTAAATAAACTCACGATCTTTATAAAACCTACTTGGGGCATCCATCCTGAAAATGTCAGGATCATCTACGAACATGTTATTGAGCCAATAATTTGCTACTCAGCCAGTGTATGGTCGGGTGCCCTCAAATACTCTTACATTAACAAAAAGTTCCTTTCCATCCAAAGACTCTTCGCACTCAAAATCATCCAAGGTTTTCGTACTATTAACACGCCTTCCGCCATGTCTAGCCCAACTCACCCCATTGCCAGCCAAAATCAAGGAAATTGCTGACAATGAACTGACCAAACTGACTGGCACCTCTAGTTTTCTCCCTCTTGATTGCCCTTTAGAAACACTATCTTCTCCATCAGAACTTCTCCACCCTTCTTTCCGCACGGGTATTACATATTATAATGCCTTCTCAATTAACGACACAAAAGAATTATGCTCCCCCAACACTGTTGAAATCTACACAGATGGAAGTAAGCACAATGACAAAGTTGGGGCCGCTTTCGTCATCTTTCAGCCCAATAAATCTCCAACTGTCAAAAAACTTAAACTCCACGATTGTTGCTCCGTATTCCAGGCGGAATTATTTGCAATAGAACAGGCATGCCAATGGATATTGAGCAACAAGATCCTCCACACCATCATCTTCTCGGACTGCAAATCAGGATTGACCGAACTAATGAAACCTGACAGTGCCAATCATTTCGCCACTCGTATACACCACCACATCCATAACGCCCTGTCCACCGGACTAAACATCCAGTTTGCGTGGATAAAATCTCATGTAGGAATACCTGGAAATGAGATGGCGGACTCTGCTGCCAAGGCAGCTGCTCTTCTTCACCGCTCTCCTGATTACTTCTCTTTCCCCATGAGCTACGTGAAATACAGAAACCGAGATATTTCCCTTCAAGCCTCAGCTGAGCTATACTTAAAGACCACCCACACTAAAACTCTCCTACCCACTCACGATGACCTTAAGTCGTACCTGAAACTAGCTAAGCCTAACTTTTCTTCCACCCAATATCTCACTAACCATGGATACCATAAAGAATACCTCCACCGATTTAAGATAACAGACAATAATGTATGCCCATGTGATTGCATATCTACTCAGAGCATGACCCATCTGGTAAGAGAATGTCCCCGGTTCGAATCAACTAGATCTGACCACCTCACCGTCTCCACTCATTCAGATCCGTACAATCTCACCATCATCTCTCAAAACCCCGATACATTCTTAACATTCCACAACCACATATATAACATAGTAAAATCCCTCAAAAAATTTAATAACACCTAGAGCGAAGATAAAGAAAACGGAGAAAAGAGAAAAAAAAAAAAAAAAAAGGAAGGAAAAAAGAAAAGAAGAAGAAAAGGAAAAAAAAAAAAAAAAATGAAACCCAACAACTCTCGTATCCTACCTATTACAGCAACTCATTACCAGAAATCTCTTTTACTCTTTTACAACCAAACCACTATTTATACCCTATATACTATATCATATACTAATAAATATATATATATGTGTGGGTAATAAGGTGCACTTTTGCTTGTGGGAATTTCGTTAACAGAAACGAGGTGTTGCTTCTAAGATCGTATATTTGCGACTGGTTTTTAAAATGTAATAACAGATATTTAATACAGACACACACATGAGTCGGTTGGTAATACGTATACTAAATAGGTGTTTAACACATTGATGATTCTTATCGAACATACCGCCCACCAAAGGATCTATGAGTCCTTTAACAAATTTTTCTACCATATTTAATTGATATTATTAACTAGCAAGTTATTTAATACAATAACAATGAATAAAATAATTATTATGAAAGCAATGGGGCAGCTAAATCTACGTCAGTGTTCAAGAAGGGTTTAGCAGACTGATTCTTACTCGAGTTAAGTCTCCGTCTCCTATCAGCTGCTCTTTTGCAGTAGCATTAAGTTTAATACAAATTAGACATTCTTTGATCTTTGTTTTGATTAACGGTTTTACTTTCAGGATCCAGAATTTATTCCACGAGAAGCAGAGCATGACTTGACTTATATATGTGCGTCAGCTACTACTACAAGCGAGGTAACATTATTGTTACAGTCGAGGATTACTGGATACTTGGTGTCGCTATTCAGATTCGAGTGACGCAGTCTGCCGCCCACCCTGAGGATACCGTCGTCATCAAGGTAAGGATTTAGATACTTTATATTACTCTTTCTTTTATCTTGCTGCTTTCCTTTCAGGTTCTCGATTTCTTCTTCGTAGCTATCTCTCTGCCAGCTTCCCTTTGCCAGTCGGCTGGAACTGGCTGGGAGTGGTGGTGGCGGGAACGGCAGGGACGACCGCTGCCGTCTTTTTACCCTTGCCCTTCCCCTTACCGACCACCTTTGTCCAGCCCAGCTGGTTGGTCGGGGTGGTCGAGGGGAGAAGGGCGTCCTCCGTCTGGGAGGTTGGCACAAAAAAGGCCCTTCTCAGGGCCAACCCAAAGGTACATATACATATATATATATATATATTTTGTTCGGGATTATTAGGTGAGATAAATGATTAAAAAAGGTCTTTGGAACAAATTATATGTATTCCGTGTAAAACCTATCAGTACAGAGAGAAAAACTGGTTTCTACCTACTTAATAATTACAAAAACTAAAAAGACATTGAAGCACTTTAGTGAGGAACTGTGGATTGCCCACACAGTTTCTTCAGGCACTTCGTAATATTAGAGTCTTATTGGAACATCCCCCCGGGCGTTGAGAGCTCGTCTCTCAAACACAATCTCTCACGGCTCGAACGATTCCGGCAGTAGTTCTGATGTCAGCGACGCGACTGATTCCATCCTGTCCAGGGTAGACAGATATGATGCGGCCCAATCTCCATTTCAGTGGTGGAAGATTCTCGTCCTTAATGAGTACAAGAGCATCGGCCTTCAATGTTGTAGTATGGCAACGCCACTTTACTCGCTGCTGCAACTCTGATACGTACTCTTTGCTCCAACGGGACCAGAAGTGTTGACGCAGTTGTTCAATTCGGTGGTACCTATTCAGAGCTTTTGTGGAGAAATCTTCATAGCTTGGGACTGGTAATGCTGTAAGCGGCCGCCCGATCAGGAAATGTCCTGGAGTGAGTGGTAGTAAGTCGCTGGGGTCTGTCGAAAGTGGTGTGAGTGGACGTGAGTTGAGCAGTGCCTCAATTTGTACTAGCACAGTGTTCAGTTCTTCGTAAGTTAAGTTACAATTTCTCAGTACTCTTTTTAAATGATACTTAATCGATTTGACACCGGCTTCCTACAATCCGCCAAAATGAGGCGCGTAAGGAGGTATGAAATGAAAATTGATTTCTTCCTCCGCTAAATCATTAGCCAACGAATTGCAGTGGGTTTTAAGAAATTTACCGATATCATTGTATGCTCCAACAAAAGATCCAGTATCGGAATAAATGTGTTTAGGTTTACCCCGTCGGGATATGAATCTACGAAGAGCTGATAAAAAATTATTACTTGTTAAATCACCTACCAACTCGATATGCACTGCTTTCGTGGTAAAACACACAAACAAAGCAATGTAAACCTTATAAAGGCGACAACCAAGGCCTTGTTTATTGGCTGACAGAATAGGTCCAGCATAATCAATACCAACGGATTCGAAGGGGTAGCCCCCCGGATTCAGCCGCTGCTGTGGTAAGTTACCCATGAGAGGTGACACTACCTGTCCTCTCATACGGCAACACAGTACACATTTGCGATAAACTTGTTTTGCTAACTTTGTGCTGCCAATGGGCCAATAATTTTCTTTGATTGATGCTAATAATAATTGCGGTCCGGCGTGCATAAGTTTTCTATGCATGTATTCAAATAATAACCTAGTGACGACATGAGTGGACTGTAGTAATAAAGGGTGTTTTTTGTTATATGAAAACTGTGAGTTTGCAAGACGCCCACCGTCCCGCATAAGCTTGTTTTCATCTAAAAACACGTTAAATTTTAATAATGGACTCCTTTTAGGCAATTGGTCGTTATTTAATAAAATTTTATATTCGGGAAAGGAATCTATTTGCGAAAGTTTAATAATTAAATTTAAAGAATGATTTAACTCTTCGACACAGAGATGTTGATGTTTAGGTGGTTGCTTTCTGCATGCATTAACAAATCTTAATATATAAGCCACACTACGTTTTAGTCTTGAGAAATTTGAGAACCGTTGAAAGTCTAAAAACTGTTCCTTCGTGCAAGACGTGGTTAATAGAGTCACTTCGGAACGTACCTCAGGTAATTTTTCATTACTAAGTGCGGGATTAACGGGCCACTTTGAAGTTTCAAGTCTTAAAAATTCAGGACCTGACCACCAGATATCGAGACCTCGTAAAACACTAACAGTAACTCCGCGGGATATATGATCGGCTGGATTCAAGTGTGTTGGGACATGCCGCCACGAACATGTTCCCGTCTTATCAAGTATTTCAGAGACTCGGTTACGTACCGAAGGTTGTAACTTACTAGGTAACATTTTAAGCCAGCCTAGGACTACCGTTGAGTCAGTCCAAAAGGTAGCGCTGCGTATTTTCGCTCGGATTGAATTCATAACCTTGTCATAGAGTCGAACACCAACTAATGCTGCGCAAAGTTCACTTTTTGGTATTGTGAGAGACTTAATTGGCGAAACTCGGCTTTTGGCGGTAAGCAGTCGTACTAAAACATTAGAAGTAGTGGAGCTTCTAATAAAAATACATGCCCCATAGCCTACTTCCGAAGCATCACTAAAGATGTGTAGGTCTAAGTTTTCAACCGAATCACAAATGATGTAGCGTGGAATACGTATTTCATTTAAAAGTGGTAATTCGTGAAAAATATTTGTCCATGATTTTAAAATGTCTGATGGCAACGGTTCATCCCATCTCAATTTATATATCCATAACTTTTGTATAATCAATTTCATAACAATAATGCAGGGAGCCAAGAGACCTAATGGGTCAAATATTTGAGAAATAGTAGACAGAATACCGCGTTTAGTTAAGGTATTAGAAATATTCTGATTAAATAAAAAACATAATGCATCAGAGTCAGTATGCCAACATAGACCTAAAGTCCTACTGGGTTCCATTGAACCGATGTTCAAATTAAAAGACGTCGGCTCGCTATTGTCAGCTGTAATTAGGGGATCATTTGATTTCCACTTATGATGTACCATTCCAGCAGAAGCTAATTCTTCTATGACCCTTTTTCTTATATAACGTACCTCAGAGACAGTATTTCCACCAGAAAGCCAGTCATCAACGTAAAAATCGTGCTTTATAATATTTCCAATTTTCTCCTCAATGCAATCAATACCGATTTGTCGTAGACACCTAGTAGCTAAGTACGGAGAACTTGAATTTCCATATGTCACCGTATTTAAAGCATATGAAACCATGGGTTTTGTAGGGTCATCACGCCAGAGGATCTGCTGTAGGTGCCTGTCATCAGGATGTACAATGATCTGGCGATACATTTTCACAATATCTGCTGAAATAACATATTTATATTTTCTAAATCTAAGGAGAATTGAGAAAAGGTCATCCTGAACAGTAGGCCCTGTCATTTGAAGATCATTAAGGGATACCCCCGTGGTGGTGGAACTGCTGGCATTAAAGACTACTCTAAGTTTTGTAGTTAAACTACTCTCACGCACCACCCCATGATGAGGTATAAAATAATTTGCCTTTTGAGGATTGATTGTATGCACAGAAATGTGACCTAATTTGATATATTCTTTTATAAAGTCACAGTATTTTTCTTTAAATGCTGGTTGGCTCTTAAATCTACGCTCTAACGAAAGCAAACAATGTTTTGCTCGTTGTTGAGATTCACCTAATTTATGAGGTGATTGTTTTAGAGGGATTCTAACACAAAACCGTCCATCTTTCAGGCGAGTAGTGTTACGTATAAAATTTTCCTCACACAATTTTTCTTCGGGCGAATACACTGATGACTGATGGCCAACTTCTTCAAGTTGCCAAAAACGCATTAAGAGGTTTTGAATGTCATCAGTACTCGACTTATTCGAAACAACAGAAGTGTTTGTGGTGGTGCTTAAATTACACAAAATTGGTAAAGTTTGCTGTGCTTGATCGCCTTTTAACATTGGACCTGAAACTATCCAACCAAGTCTAGTTTCAAATAGCACCGGCATACCTTGACCAAGATTGATTTTTTGGGTACCGAGAAGGTCCCAGAACACATCTGCACCAATAATTAAATCTACTTGGGAAGAAATGTAAAAGTTAGGATCAGCTAGACTAATATTACTGGGAATATTTAAGTTTTTAATATCTAGCTGACTACTTGGAACTTCATCAGTTATAGAAGGCAAGACAAAACAGTAAACACTAGTAGAGAAGTTTTCGTTTAATGACTTTATTTGTACGCTACACATCATACCATACTTTTAATATATAATTATTTTCGAATGAGTAGGTACATTATTGTATGATATTTCTAATGTTTCCAATAAATCTGCACGATTGCGTATAAATTGAAGAAACTTCGATAATTTGATGGCCTCATCCTTTTCAAACATACCTTTGAACTCTTCCCACTCACGGTGAGTTTTGTGGTCGAATTTACTAGATACTATGTAGATTATCAGCGTATCCCAGTGTTCTGTTGGCTCGCCTAATATTTGTAAAGCTCGCATGTTTTTGTTTACCGTGTCAATAATTTGTTTTAAAATATTAGAAGATTCTTTTGGAATCGACTCAATGTTGAATAATGCAGAGACATGATTATGAATTAAGAGACGTTTGTTATCGAACCTTTCACATAACAAGTTCCAGGCAACTTTATAATTAGATGCAGAAAATTCTATAGACTGAATCACCACAGCGGCTGAATCCATGAGGCTAGCTCTAAGATAATGAAATTTATTGACATCGTCTATGTCATCATTGTCGTGAATCAAACTTGAAAATGTGTCTCGAAACTCAAGCCATCCTTCAAAAGACCCATTGAATTTCGGCAATTGTATGGTAGGTAATTTAACAAGCCTGCGATTGCTGATACGTGATGATTCTTTATCACTGCAAGCTAGCTCATTCGCATTCGATTTACAGTTCCGAGAGAGTAAATCTTGAGCCTTTGACACGAGTTTGTAATATATAGATTCAAACTCATTTCTTTCAGATATTTGGCTATCAAAATCGTCAAATGAACACTCTATTCGCAACTGTACTTCGTCATACTGAGTAAATAAAACTTCTAACTTACCCAAACGCAACTGCAATTCGTTGATCTGTGAAGGATTTAACGAGGCTTCTAAATCGTTAAGATACTTAGTAAATGCGGTTAAACGTCCTTTATAACTAGCTCTGACCTTTATCAAATCCTTTTCCTCTTTAGTAGTCATTCTGGGAAACCGGTATCACTTAAAGTTTTCTACAATGACGCAATTTTACTTGAATATCCACCTAATTTAGAGTACTGGGTATCAAAAATAGGTTTTATGTACTGAACACTGTATATCCTGCTATTTAGCTCGTCGATCACTTCCAGGTTTCTTCGTAGAATTCACGATAACCTTTGTACCTTGCGCCCGGCCGCTTTTCCAAATGTTCAATATTTTTGTCCCAGTATAATCCGTAATATTTCCATATATTGCTTCAATTCCTCACTTTATCTGGCATCGGTAGGACCATGTTCGTGATTATTAGGTGAGATAAATGATTAAAAAAGTTCTTTGGAACAAATTATATGTATTCCGTGTAAAACCTATCAGTACAGAGAGAAAAACTGGTTTCTACCTACTTAATAATTACAAAAACTAAAAAGACATTGAAGCACTTTAGTGAGGAACTGTGGATTGCCCACACAGTTTCTTCAGGCACTTCGTAATATTAGAGTCTTATTGGAACATATATATATATATATATATATATCTATATATATATATATTTATTTATTCTAAATTTAAATATAAGTACGTATGTAAAGTTTATATAAAAATTATATATTTTAACATTCCAACCCAAATTCTCTTTCCCTTCTAACCATCCATTCAATTCTACGTTTTTTTTTTTTTTTTTTGCGGGGTGGAAAATCCTGCATGGATGTCCTCCGCCTTGGGGGAGGCGGAGGGGTCTGTCAGACTCCTACTGACTAAAAACCACCCCGGTGTTCCATCTCACACCTGCGCCGGGGGTCGCGGGAACAAACGATACTTCCGCAACCCCTAGCTGGTGCTGGCCCATACCTGCGGGCCTCCTCGCATTAGCGGGGGGAGTGAGGTGTTAAACTCCCCCGCAACGTCTAAGAGGGGCGCGCGTGGAACACGTCGCGCCGCCGCCTCGGGTCCAGATGTGTAGTGGGCGACGGACGCCCCCGAGTCCGTCGCCCCTGGACCCATTTAGGGGGGCTGGAAGAGGGCGTTGTCCGCCCTCCGCCGACGCCCGGTGCGTCTGCTGCGGGCCGGGTGAGAGGATGAGATCTCCCTCTCCCTTTCCGCAGCTTCATTCCGCGAGATGACTGCCTCGCAGAAGGAAACCACCGCGTCCCAGGACTCCTCGCCGCCAACCATCGAATTCACGACGGCCGGCAGCGACAGGTCACTGCCTACTCCAGAAATGAGGGCACGGCGCTGCTCCTCCCAAGCGGCACACTCTGCCAGCGTATGCAGTGCCGTGTCCTCCCGACAGTCGACGCAGTGGTGACACCGGGCGTCCGGCTCCCTGTTTATGCGACACAGGTACTTCCCGAAGCAGCCATGCCCCGAGAGTACCTGCGGCACCCGAAACGACAGGGAGCCGTGCCTCCTCCCGAGCCAACGCTCGAGTACCGGCCGGACCGCCTCGATAGTGACGAGGCCGGCGGTTGGGCGCGAGAGCCTGTCCCGCCATTCCGCCACCAAGGCCTCGCGAAGCTGCGACCGACGCAGCTCCATGTGTCGCTGCATCGGCCGCTCGCCTTGCGCCAGCATCTCCTCGCGCCACCGGTACAGTGACGCGAGTACTTTCGCCTCGAGGTCCCAGGGCGGGGATCCGGCCGGTACACAGGCCGCCTCGTAGGAGACCGTGCGATATCCCCTGATGACTCTGACGGCCATAGCTCTCTGCGGTCTCCGCAGAACAGCAATGCTACCGGCCGTCAGGGACCCCACCCCACCCCGGGACACCGCTTCCTCCGCCAGGACTCTCATCCTCGACACAGCGTGGATGGTAGAGCGCCCATGCCGAAAGCCGAACTGGCTCTCGTCCAGGTCCGGCCCCTCTCCGCACAAGTGGCCGACGAGGCGAGCTGCGATTATCCGCTCGAGCAGCTTGCCGACCTCGTCTAGCAGCACTATGGGCCGGTACCCGGACGGCGAGTCTGCAGGGCGCCCCGCCTTTCTGAGCAGGACCAGACGACCAGATTTCCACAAAGTGGGAAACTGGCCCCGCTCAAGGCACGCTGTGTAGAGTCCCGTCAGTTGGGGACCTAGCTCTTTCAGAACGAGGGCCAGCGCACAACCGTGAATCCCGTTGGGCCCCGGAGCCACGTTTTTGGCCCGGAGCCGTATCACGGCCGCCCTCAACTCTTCCTGTGTTACCTCTGGGACGCTGATGGCGTTCTCCTCTGTAGGCTCTGCGGCTGTGGGCAAAGCCATCGGCGGTGGCATGTGCTCCGCTCTTGCCGGGAAGAGGGCTGCCACTACTTCCTCCAGCAGCTCTGGTTGGAGACTCTCCGTGAGTGAGGGCACCGCGGCTCGAAGTTTCCCTTGAACCGCACGATAAGGGCGCCCCCACGGATCCCCGTCCAGAGTCTCCAACATCTCCTCCCTGGCTCGCGTCTTGGCTTCACCGATGGCCAGCCGCAGAGCCTCCTTCGCCGCGCGGTACACCTCATACCGCGCGGCCTCTTCGTCAGGGACCCGACGACGTCTCCTCCGGTATCGGGTGTACTGGCGTCTGACCGCCACGCACGCGACGCGCAACTGCGCGATCTCGGCGGTCCACCAGTACACCTGGCGCCTTCCTGTATGTGTGTGGGCCCGGGGCATAGATGCGTTGCAGATTTGCGTCATCGCCCCGCGGAACCACAGCGCCTCCTCTTCGACGTCGACGGGTCCGTTCGTCGCCGACTCCCGATACCAGGCCTGGACAATGGCGGCCTCCTCGAGAAGTTCCCTGTCGATGCGCTTACGCACCCAGCGTGGACCGTCCACCCGCGGGGCCGGTGGACCGCGGCCGCCAGTGGTCTGGGCGGAGACGTCGAAACGGATGTACCGATGATCCGACAACGTCTCCACCTCCACGGCGACACGCCAGTCGCAGACACGGCTTGCGACAGCAGAGCTAGCGAACGAGACGTCCACTATTGAACCGCCCCGCTGCCGCACGCAAGTGTGGACCGACCCCCGATTTAGGACGGTCAGGCCAGTCGTGACCGCCCACTCCTCCAGCACCTCACCCCGGGCATCCGTCACCGGAGATCCCCACTCAGAAGACTTGGCGTTGAGATCCCCGAGCAACAGCACGGGGTGAGGGTGGAGCCGGCCTACGACGGCACCCAACTCGACAAGGAAGTTCTCGAAGTCGGCGAGACTCTTGTTGGGCGAAAAATACGCCCCAATCGTACCAATGCCGTCCACGAGGGCTGCTACCCAGCCGTGACCTCGGGACGGGTGGGCCAGAGCCCCACCAATGATGGCCACCAAGCCGTCCAAGTCTCCCAACCAGTTATCCCTGGGGGGGACAAAGTACGGCTCGGCGACCACCGCCACGCGAATCGACCACTCCGCCATGCTCTGGAGCAAGAGATCCTGAGCTCTGGCGCAGTGGTTGATGTTGCCCTGGAGGAAATGGAACAGCGCCATTAGGCCGTATCCATTCCCTCCGTACCCCTCTCAGGCCGGGAGTCGGCCGAAGAGCAGCCAGGCTGTCGGGGGGGTAAAGAGCCCCCGGCAGCCTTGGCTCCCTTTTTCTTCCTCGTGGCGGTAGCGCCACAGGCCTTTCCGCCCGCTCTGTGCCCCGCGGGCCTCCCTGCAGCTGTACAGAGGCTGCAGTTTGGCGCCGCAGAGCACTGGGCCGCCTTGTGGCCGGGCTGGCCGCAGCGTTAACACTCCTCGCTGCGGTCCGTTTCAGCGGTGCACCGCGCCCGGACATGCCCAATGTCTAGGCATCGGTAGCACCGCATAGCTCTGGGCTGCCCCAGCTTGACCCTGGCCGCAACCCACCCCACCAACAGTCGCCCAGCACTGGTGACCTTATTCGCCGCCGCCACCGGACACCGCACCCAGATGAATCCGAGTCCGGAGGCGTCGGCGCGAATGTCGCCCGTCCGCACATCCTCGGGTCGACATCCACCGACCCGAGCGACGGCCGCCAAGACCTCAGCCGGAGTCGCCGAGTCATCCAGGCCGTCGACGCGCAGCTCCGCAGTCTTCACCGGCCTGGACACCCGCACGTCCTCCGGGTTGAGGGCCTCCCTCAACTTGGCGGCCAGGATGTCCGCCTTCGCCCCGCTGGAGTCACCCGACACCTCAAGCAGCCGCGCCCCCGTAACCGCCGACTTAATCCTGAGGCCGGACGGTGTGCCAAGGTCGGGGAACGCGACTTTGGCTTTTGCCTCCGTCAGGACCGCCTTGTATGTAATGCCCCTTTCAACGGCTCCGGGCTGCAGTGTTATCACTACAGCCGCGGAGCGTGGGGCTCTGACCTTAGGCGGTCCCTTCGCCTTCTGGGGTGCCGGTGTTGGGGCCGGCGGCGCCGCCTTCTTCTTTTTGTGGCCCCTCTTGACGACTGTCGACCAGGCCTCCGTGCTAGGCCCAGGCGCAGCCGCCGGAGGCGCCGCTGGAGGTCCCGCTGTTCGGGAGGTGGGCATTTGAGGCGCGGGTTTTGGGGCCGCTGTCCTCCCCGATCGGCCTGGTTTAGCCGCCCCAGCCGTCGCAGCCACCGCGGCCGCCGGGCCCCGTTTGTTGGACCCCTCCCCCCTTCGCCCGTCCCCGGCGAGCGGAGGGCGGACGGACTCTGCCGGGAGGAGTCTCCCCTCTATGGCCGCGAGGCGGGCACCCACTATGTCACCACACTGCATCATGCAGATGCGGACGATCTTCTCGACCTCCGCATCCACTAGTGCACGCGCCGATGATGAGGTCGGCGATGGAACCGACGGTGGGGCCGCCACAGGAGAGGACCCAGTGACCGCAGGAGCTGTCCCTTAGGCGGCAACCTGCCGCTTGAGGTCCTCCAGCTCAGATCGGAGACGGCCGTTCTCCTCCCACAACTTCGCCGTCTCCTCCGTGCTAGTACGATGGACGAGGACCTCAACCGCCTCGCGGATTCCATCAGCTGCCTCCTTTAGAGCACGCGTGAACGTACCCTTCAGGTTGCCCGATTTGGTGGCAACCCTCAGGACCACGTCCACGCCGTCCAAAACCTGGCGGCTAAGCGCCACCGCCGATGGGCTCCCTCCAGCGATCCAAGCGGAGCGCCGCTCTCGGGCCTGCCGGGCCAACTCGCTGACCTCATCAGCCGCGGCTTCCCTTCGCTGTGCCCGCCTAGTAGCAGCGGCCTCCGCACGATTACTGCCCAGCAGGGAATTCATTTCTACCTAATCTAAGTTTTTTCTATTTTTATTTTTAATGGTTTAAAAAAAAAAAAAAAAGGTTAGATTAGGATTTTTTTTTTTTCTGGGTGGAAAATCCTGCATGGAGGGGTCTGTGACTAAAAACACCCATTCCATTTTACACTAATTCTTTTTGTGTTGTAATTTGTATTCTGACTATACCTAACGCGTGGGTACGAAATATATTCTCCCGGCCACAAGAAAATTAAAGAAAATCGATTTTCTTAAATCGATGTTAGTAACTTCTAAAATAAGAGAATGATAAAACTAATAAAAATATATGATGACCATACAAACTAACAACGAAAATTGGTTTGAACGAGATCTAGTAAGTAGTTTTTTTTTTAATACGTCAAAGTCAAAGTAACTTTATTCCGTAAAATTTTACATTTATGTGGAATCGTCATATTTTTTTTACCCTACCGTGCAGTGCATGACGTGGCAGCTACTGAGAAACACTGCCAGAAAACTCAGTAGGAATCCTTTTTTAAAATAAAATATACTTAAGATTAATTACAATCATGTGTGTTGACTCAGAACAACTCCATCCCAAGCACTTTTATCACTTAAATAATCAGAAATTTTGTAATATGCCCTGCTACACAATTTGGCTTTAATAATTCTTTTAAACTTATTCGTAGACAATTCTCTAATATCATTGGGAAGTTTGTTATAAAATCTTATACATTGCCCCATAAAAGAGTTACTTATTTTGTGGAGACGGGTAGTATGCAGTATGAGATTATTCTTATATCTAGTATTTACATTATGTGTATCGCTCCTTTTACAGAAGGAATCGATATTTTTATGCACATATAGTAAGTTTTCATATATATACTGAGATGGTACATTTAGAATGTTGACCTCTTTGAATTTTTCTCTTAGAGACACTCTCGGGCCAAGATTATAGATAGCTCTTACAGCTCTTTTTTGCAATATAAATATGGTGTTAATGTCAGCAGAGCTACCCCAGAGAAGAATTCCATAGGACATTACACTATGAAAATAACTGAAATAAACCATTCTAGCTGTGTCAACATCAGTCAGCCGTCTAATAGTTTTCACTGCATATGCTGCAGAACTTAATTTGCCGGACAGTTTTTCTATTTGTGGGCTCCATTGTAGCTTTGAGTCAATAGTGATACCCAAGAACACAGTTCATTCGACAGGGTCCAACCTAGCTCCATTAAGTTGTACATTAGTTGTCGCCTGTTTCACATTCGGTGTAGTGAATTTAATGACTTTAGTTTTCTTATCATTAAGCACAAGATTATTGGCATTAAACCAATGAACAACTTTAGAGATTGCATCATTAACATCGTCAAAATTGCTTAATTGTCGGTTTATTTTGAACGTCAGGGAAGTATCATCTGCAAACAACACAATCTCATGCTTATCCCTTACGTAGTAAGGTAAGTCATTTATATAAATTAAAAACAAAAATGGGCCCAGAATTGACCCCTGTGGGACGCCCATTACCACTGGAGATCCCGGAGATATTTTACCGTTTATTTCGACCTTCTGAATTCTATTGCCCAAGTAAGAAGTCAGAAGTTCGAGAGCCTTGTTCCTAATACCGTAGTGGTGTAATTTTCTGACCAGAGTATCATGATGAACGCAATCGAACGCTTTGGACAAATCGCAAAAGATACCTAATGCATCTTGCGAGTCTTCCCACGCCGCGAATATACTTTTTAATAAGTTGACCCCTGCATCTGTGGTTGAACAACCCTTTGTGAATCCAAACTGTTTCCGATGTAGTAAATTATGTATATTAAAGTGTCTGAGCAGCTGGCTAAGCATAAGCTTTTCAAATATTTTACTAAAAGTGGGCAGCATGGAAACAGGTCGAAAATTTGAAGGGTCTGAAGTATCACCAGCTTTAAACAAAGGAATGATTTTACTATACTTCATCAAGTCAGGAAATACACCTGATGCAACACAGCAATTGAACACAGTAGCTAAGTGTGGGGCGATTATAGTAATAATTGATGAAACAGTCTTAACAGATAGACCCCACAGAGCCTTTGTGTTTTTCATATTAATACTCTTGAAAGCATTTAAAATATCTTTAGGGCTAACCACCGAAAATTCAAAAACTGTGTCACACGACCCTACGCTTTGCTTGAGTATCTGCTCAGCAGATGTAGAAGAACATGAAAGAGAGTTAGTAAGTATGACTGGAATATTCGAAAATAAACGTCATAAATCGTAAACCGCAATTTACCTTTAATTTAATCAATTGAAATACTTGCTGCTACGGAACCTTCAACCTTCAAACTTCATGGGCGAGTCCGACTCGCACTTGGCCGGTTTTTTTAGTTTTCTTTCTGTTTAGAGAGTAGGACCTCTCAAGCCAGGGTGGATGGACCGTCCTGTGAAACATTCGCGGTTTTTTTTATTTAGTTGTTGTATAATTATTTCCCATATCATATCATTTTTTTTCCTGGCGGAAATGATAGGTCTCGGATATTTTTGTAAAAAAAAAAAATAAGTAGGGCGGCACAATATCCATATAATAGGATATTTTGCCGCCCTTCTTTTTTTGAATATAAACCGTATGTGAACCCCCTGCGCGGCTTGTCTGCGTTCAAAGCTTGCACTGCGAACATAATTTTGGCATCATCTCGCAAGTAATAGATCATCTAAGTTGACTACGGACTTAAACTAACACATGATGATGATAAACTTAAATTGACTTATTTCGTTGCTGTCCAAGCTACGAAATAAGTCAATTTAAATTCATTATCATCATGTCAGCCAAAGTATGTCCACTGCTGGACAAAATGAATCAGCAAAGAATGGGGGCATATGCCATAATCGCCAGGCTTGGCAGACGGGTTGGCGATCGCCGTTTGATGGTCACAGTTCACAGAAAAACGCTGCTGCCCGTTCTCTCTTTTGGTAGGTATTCCGTCGGTCGATTTCCGATCCTTAACGACATCAAGCGAACGTCGCTCGTCACCTCGTTTGTTTATGCAATACGTCACTCGTCAGACGTCATAAAAAATTCGTGGAGTTGTGCGTGTGTGCGGTGGCGCGTATTACTTACTATAATTAATCTCTTCTCAGTTTGTTTGTTACGAAATATATTCTCCCGGCCCCAAGAAAATTAAAGAAAATCGATTTTCTTAAATCGATGTTAGTAACTTCTAAAATAAGAGAATGATAAAACTAATAAAAATATATGATGACCATACAAACTAACAACGAAAATTGGTTTGAACGAGATCTAGTAAGTAGTTTTTTTTTTAATACGTCAAAGTCAAAGTAACTTTATTCCGTAAAAATTTTACATTTATGTGGAATCGTCATATTTTTTTTACCCTACCGTGCAGTGCATGACGTGGCAGCTACTGAGAAACACTGCCAGAAAACTCAGTAGGAATCCTTTTTTAAAATAAAATATACTTAAGATTAATTACAATCATGTGTGTTGACTCAGAACAACTCCATCCCAAGCACTTTTATCACTTAAATAATCAGAAATTTTGTAATATGCCCTGCTACACAATTTGGCTATTGTACATACCCAGGCTTACAGCTCGTGGCGGCCGTTATCCTAAATACGTACAGTATGGCTACGTTTGAACTAACAGAGCCTGTGGTTACCTAAGACCCTGCTGACTACAAACCTAGCCTTCTAACAATCACCTAGTACCCTAGCTTCCCTAACGCCCTAGCCTACCATACAAACCAGACCGAACGTAGGTTACGTCGGTTTTGACGTACGGGATGTCTGTCACAGGAGACCTACGGTAACAGACGGAAGTTGGGTAGGAATAGGGGTTCGTGTACGTCGTGCAATGTACACAGGAAAAGGTTTTCCCACTGCCGATCCCACAGACTCATAGGATCGATGACGGCTAAAGGTGTCTTGGCCACAGTGAGAGGAGTTACAGGAAATGAATCAAAATCGACTCCAGCTTGATGACTAGTTTATTACAATAATTAACTTTATTATATACAAATTTTGTGGTAAATACACATTGATGCCTATTTACATGTGTGTTGTGTGTGTATCGAGCCGATGCAGCGAAAATCTCAGTAGGCCACTTCCCAGTGCTGACGGTGTGCCGGTGTTGCCGGCGCGTGTAACGAATGTATGTCGCTCTTAATGTTGACGCTGTGATTTTTTGCTGGCGCGTGTAGTAGATGTATGTTCAAGGTTGAACATTCTGGCGCCTCTCAGGACCTGGACTCTAGTTGGTATAACTCGATTGTCTCGCTCAGCATAGTTGGTTGTTTGTGGAGGGACCTTGGCTTATCCTTCCTTGGTTGCTGTGCTGCCCGGCGTATTGGTTGACTGTATATAGGGTCCATGGTGACGGTTGTATGTTGCTGTCTTATTGGTTGGTCCGGCTCACGCTGCGTAGACGACTCTGTGGCGACAGGTTGCGTGGACACTTCGGCTGGTTGGTCCGCTGCCTTTCCTCTTGAACACCTGGTATGATGCTGTGTTGTGGCTGCAATCCATCTCACCATCGGTGGTCCGTAAGTAACTATAAGTAATATAGCAAGAAACAAGATTATTGATGATATAAAACTGGTTAAATATGTGTGAGTGCTGATTTGCTTCCAAATAGTGTTGTCTAAGTCTGTTTGTAGCGTATTTTCTTTGTTGATTAGATGCTGAAAAATGTCTGTTGAGCTATCTATTATTTCCTCTTTGGATATTTTCAACATGTTATTAGTAGAAACGTGTGTATTTATAGAAAAATCTGTTTGTTTTGAATACGACGCTACAATCTGTACTGACATTGATCTTTTAGCAGTTAATATATTATTAAATGTTTTAATAATACAGTTATCTGAGATTTGTATCACACCAACATCTCGAAGCTCTACTTCTTCTCTTTGACCGTCACAAATGATTGAAATTGCAATATGATCTCTTACAATGAATAACCATGTGTTCTGCATGTACAGTTGTTTCCATATTATACTATTAGGTATATTAAATGTGTTGGTTAAACATTTCGTACGTGTGTTATTGGTGAAAAGTTGGTTAACAATGCAATTTTCATTTAATTGCATGTTTTTCACCGCCCCAGGGTAGCAAATAAAATGATTACGTCTATGTAAACAACTTTTAAATTCTTCATAATTTAAATCAAAATATAGTTCGTTGTTGTAATCTACACCTATGTAAGCTTTTTGAACTTGTATATTTTGAAATGATTTATCTGAATTTTTCTTTGGGACCGGCGTAACATACACTAAAGTATAATTAGTTATGTCTTGTATAGGAAAATAAGCGTATATTTGTATGTGGGTGTTGTTTTCAGTTATTCTGGTTTCTAGTAATTGTTGTTGAACGATTTTTAAGTTCGATGGTAATTTTTTATTTGCTGTTAATATCACATCACTGACGTTCTTTGGTGATAATACGCTGTATACTGTTGCTTTAGCTAAGTAGATTTCCAGTAGTCCAGAATAATAGTCCATAATTTCTCCTATGTAGTTATGCGCTAGTTGATAAGTCTGCATAATGCGTATGTTTACACTATTGTGGTCAATTGTGTTGTACCATCGGTTGCAATTATCCATATACTTTATAACTTTGTTTAGTTTGGTTTGGTACCTCATTAGTTTTTGTCTTATCTTTTCTTCAGTTTTGTTGACTTGTGAAATAGTTGTAATCATGAATTTTGTTTGATGGCTAGCCGCTTCAATTAGTTTTTGTTGGTTCAAATTCAGTGAGTCTATGTCTCGGTATACTTCATCGTTTACACCGAATATAGATGTTAGTAATTGTCCTAGTATGCCCCTCTTTTTCCTGGTTTGATTAATTTCTGTCAAATACTCTTTAGTTCGCTCAAATTTTGATTCCTCTTCTATCAGGTGATGGTATAATTGTTTGCAATGTGTTGGTTCTATTATGGCTTCCGCATTTCTGCATAGTTGACTGAACTGTGCCGTCACTGTTTTCATTTCAGTGTAATCTTGTTGTAGGTGTTCTTTTTCAAAGTTTGTCTCTATTCTGAAAATTCCTCTATCAATGCTTGCTGTACCTATTTGTTCTATATAAAATCCAGGTGGCACCGCTCTTGATGTATATGTCGACATTGTCGTACCCAACATTTGTAGGATGACTAGTAAAACCATGAACCATTTTAATGGTTTGCTACATTTTTTTATGTGGTATGTTTTTTGATTTCTTGTCTTCGTGGTCGTGTTTGTTTGTATAGTATTCATCGAAAGTTCGTTATAGCTACCCGTTTCCGTTTGAATTGGTAACGGAATCAGTGTATGAATTGAGCGTTTTTGAGTTGACCCCGACGATTTTTGGAGAGTAACAACTCTAGTTAAGTTGTCGTTACCAGCGTGTATTTCCTTAACTTTCGCAAGCGGCCATTTGCTGGGACTGATCTTTTCATCTTTCATAATTACTAACGTTCCAACTGCCAAGTTCTCCTGTTCATTTTTCCACTTGTACCTCTGTTGTAATCTTGGTCCTGTAAACATATTTCCGTTTAGGCTTACATTGGTGCTTGACTTGCTGGACGCATCAAATACCACTCTTAACTTAGTAGTTAACGAATCTTCTTTGATTACTGGCTGATGAGGGATATAGTATTTGCCTTGATAATAGTCTGTTCTAGTGACTTTTCTCATGTGGCCCATTTCTAGGTATTCATTTAAGAATTCTTGGTATCTTTTTTGCAGGTTCCCATCTTTAGCAAACTTTCGTTCTAGTTGTAAAAGCCTTGCCACAGCTTTTTGGCGAGAATCCCCGTAATCGATATTGTTATCCTTGAAAGGAAGTCTCACGGTGTAGGTTCCATCCGGATTCCTAATTGTAGTTTCTTGGTAAAAGTTTTCGCAGTCTTGGTCGTAATTCGATAACTGGTATTTTTCGGGTACTTCCTCTAACTCCCAAAACTTGCTTAGTTGTTGAACTTCTGTAGTACGTGTTGTCATACTGATGATTTTTATTGTATTAGTGGTAGTCTGATTACAGCAAATCCCAGATAAAATCCATCCAAATTCTGTATCTTGTGCGATAATTCCATCTTGAATCTTGTACAATCCGTTTAATAGTAAATTACTATATTCTTGAGCGCCCAATATTATATCTATTGGGCCTCTTTTGTAATACGTAGGGTCGGCAATTAGTTTGTTTTGTAAACAATCTGACCGTATTTCTGGTATGTTTTTCTCTGGTAGCGAGCCAGTTAATTTTGGTAGAATGATAAGTGTGACTGGTAACCTGTATTCGCTGGGGAATCTTGGTTGTAGTTGGACATCGATAGTATAATTCGATGTTTTAGGTTTCTCGTCAGCAATCCCGATTATCTCAGTTTGTATATTGCACCGTGGAAATGCTAACAATTGGGCCACCTCTTCCGTACAGAATGAGGCTTCTGAACCCTGGTCGCATAGAACTCTCAGTACGTGGGATGTTCCGTCTATAGAGTTTGCTTGTACTAAGGCCGTCGCAAGTAACGTGGTTTTTTGTATATCAGCTCTGTAAGTGGTAGATATGTTGGATGTAGACTTTGTCATAGCTTTACTTGTGGATGGGGTTGACAAACCTTCTTTTCTAGACCCACTTTTTAATGGTGACGCGTTTTGGTTGTGATGGTGCAAATAAGAATGGTGACCTCTTTTCCCACAGTATCCGCAACTTTTCGTGCTGTTACATTTAATCGTCATTTCGTGTACCAAACAATTTTTGCACATTTGTTTGTCATTGACCGCCTTATTGCGGTCTTGCACTGTCAGCGCTTTAAAACTAGAACATTGATAAATGCTGTGTTCGTAACTGTGACAAAACCAACACATGCGTTTGTCCTCTCGGTTTTTTATGACATCTGAAAATTCATTGCGCGGCTTGTGACCACTAACTTCTTCTTGAGAAAAGCAAGTACTTTCCAAACATTTAAATCTCTTCTCCAAAAATTGCATAATTTCCGAAAAATCTTGTATTTTGTTTGGTTCCTTCAACTGATGTTCGTATTTTTCATCAGTTTCTGAGTCCCATATTCTACTAAGCAGTCTAGTTAAGATAGGGTCCCACGTTGAGATGTCAATTTTTTGACTTTTCAGTGCCTCTAGGTTTTCATTAATCGTATCATGCAAGTTTCTCAAGTTCGTAGCATTGGCCTTTTTTATTTTTGTCAAACTTAGAATTTTGTCGATGTGTTTGGTAACGATCAATCTCTCATTTTTGTATCGCTTCGTTAACAGAGTCCATGCGGTTGCGTAATTTGCGTCACAGACTGTTAAATGCTTAATCAGCTTAGCGGCGTTTCCTTGTACATGCGTCTTTAAGTACTGCATTTTTTCTGTGTCACTCAATGATTTATCTTCGTGTATTATCTTCAAGAATAAGTCATAAAACGAACTCCATGACTCATAAGTGCCATTAAACGTCGGAATTACTATTTTTGGCAACTTAATCGATGTTTTATGATCGCTGTTTGATGGTTTTTTACTCATAGTTGCGGCCAATTTTTCAATAACAAGCTCAAATTCCGTCTGTGTCCTTTCAAACATATTTTCTTGAAAATAACTGTGGTCAACGGTGCTATCTTCCATTAGGATTAACAAATGTGTTTCTTCAATCTCTTGCCATTGTTTTTGTAAAGTTGCTAGTAGAGATTCTAAGTACCAATCCGCCTTGCCCTCAACAATGGATTGATTTGCTGACTGCAGTTTTTTTTGCATCTGATTGATACGAAATAATTGTATAAATATTTTCGGTGAACTGACCACTTTTTCTTCTTGGGGTTCTATGTCTTCTGGCTCATAAATTTGGTTTAGTAATTGTAATCGCCTCTCACACTTCAATAGGTAATCAATAGCTTGCGCGTACTGTTTTTTAATAGAATCGTAGTAGTTAGTAGTGATGTATTTGTGATCACACAACGCATCCTGGTTTTCTAGTCTTGAATGGTTATTGGTCGTTCTTGTAAATATGTCTGTGAGTCGAGCTCTCCTTTCCGTGATGTACTTCAAAGTTTTCCGTGTTGCGGAATCTTTCTTGATGTTAGCGAATATTTGTCTTATTTCATTGTAGTCCGCTTCTTGGCTTCTTATGGTTTCATTAATTTCTTGTATGTCCATTTTTCTAACTGCCCTATCCTATCCCTAACGAACTGTTTCTACGACACTTAGTTGCAATCTTTGCCCTCGATACGGTATGTGTGACTTCTCAAAACACCGGTGAGACCCGCTTGTGGAGAGGCCGGTTCCCGATCCGCTACCGTACGAACGACAACTAAGTTAGTCAGTCCTTCAACATACAACAAAACAGGCGCTTATTGAGTACGCAAGCTTGAAGTACGTTAAAGTGTATGTCAGTAAGTGCTATCCTACAGGAACAAATGAACAAACCCCCCTGGTTCTTAAAATAAGCTCGAAGGACCAAATGTACATACCCAGGCTTACAGCTCGTGGCGGCCGTTATCCTAAATACGTACAGTATGGCTACGTTTGAACTAACAGAGCCTGTGGTTACCTAAGACCCTGCTGACTACAAACCTAGCCTTCTAACAATCACCTAGTACCCTAGCTTCCCTAACGCCCTAGCCTACCATACAAACCAGACCGAACGTAGGTTACGTCGGTTTTGACGTACGGGATGTCTGTCACAGGAGACCTACGGTAACAGACGGAAGTTGGGTAGGAATAGGGGTTCGTGTACGTCGTGCAATG
Organism: Pseudoips prasinana; assembly: GCA_951640165.1. Lineage (NCBI taxonomy): Eukaryota > Metazoa > Arthropoda > Insecta > Lepidoptera > Nolidae > Pseudoips > Pseudoips prasinana. The sequence goes on along the minus strand of OX621235.1, from coordinate 43,466,822 downwards.
TACACAGGAAAAGGTTTTCCCACTGCCGATCCCACAGACTCATAGGATCGATGACGGCTAAAGGTGTCTTGGCCATAGTGAGAGGAGTTACAGGAGATGAATCAAAATCGACTCCAGCTTGATGACTAGTTTATTACAATAATTAACTTTATTATATACAAATTTTGTGGTAAATACACATTGATGCCTATTTACATGTGTGTTGTGTGTGTATCGAGTCGATGCAGCGAAAATCTCAGTAGGCCACTTCCCAGTGCTGACGGTGTGCCGGTGTTGCCGGCGCGTGTAACGAATGTATGTCGCTCTTAATGTTGACGCTGTGATTTTTTGCTGGCGCGTGTAGTAGATGTATGTTCAAGGTTGAACAGCTATAATAATTCTTTTAAACTTATTCGTAGACAATTCTCTAATATCATTGGGAAGTTTGTTATAAAATCTTATACATTGCCCCATAAAAGAGTTACTTATTTTGTGGAGACGGGTAGTATGCAGTATGAGATTATTCTTATATCTAGTATTTACATTATGTGTATCGCTCCTTTTACAGAAGGAATCGATATGTTTATGCACATATAGTAAGTTTTCATATATATACTGAGATGGTACAGTTAGAATGTTGACCTCTTTGAATTTTTCTCTTAGAGACACTCTCGGGCCAAGATTATAGATAGCTCTTACAGCTCTTATTTGCAATATAAATATGGTGTTAATGTCAGCAGAGCTACCCCAGAGAAGAATTCCATAGGACATTACACTATGAAAATAACTGAAATAAACCATTCTAGCTATGTCAACATCAGTCAGCCGTCTAATAGTTTTCACTGCATATGCTGCAGAACTTAATTTGCCGGACAGTTTGCCGATAGACAAACTTAAATTGACTTATTTCGTTGCTGTTCAAGCAACGAAATAAGTCAATTTAAATTCATTATCATCATGTCAGCCAAAGTATGTCCACAGCTGGACAAAATGAGTCAGCAAAGAATGGGGGCATATGCCATAATCGCCAGGCTTGGCAGACGGGTTGGCGATCGCCGTTTGATGGTCACAGTTCACAGAAAAACGCTGCTGCCCGTTCTCTCTTTTAGTAGGTATTCCGTCGGTCGATTTCCGATCTTTAACGACATTAAGCGAACGTCGCTCGTCACCTCGTTTGTTTATGCAATACGTCACTCGTCAGACGTCATAAAAAATTCGTGGAGTTGTGCGTGTGTGCGGTGGCGCGTATTACTTACTATAATTAATCTCTTCTCAGTTTGTGAGTGTGTGATAAATATAGGATATAAATACGGATAGTATATCGCTATAGTCTAGCCCTCCGTTCCAGTGGATATTTCTCGGCAGACGGGCATAACGGTGAGTGATTCTTATTCTTATTCTTATTCTTCTGGTTGCGGCTATTTCCAGTCTCCGGAGGTCCTGGTAACACTGCGTCCAGTGATGAACTATTGTGCTCGCCGCTCCAACTAAACTTCCCTGTCCAACCCTGCAACATAGATAAATTGCAGAATCTTTTTGGCAGGAGTGTCGATAACATCGTCCTGGTGCAAGAAGTGTTGGCCCAGGACGGTGTTACGTTTATGCATCAGTGGCTCACAGTGGCAGAGCAGGTGTAGAGGTGTTTCGTCTGCGTTATTGCAGAATCTGCACACTCTACAGTCTCCGATGCCCACCGTGGATAGGTGTTTCCTGAGACGGCAATGTCCCGTTAACATCCTAGTTATGATGCATAAGTTCCTCCTATTAAGCGCGAGGACTTCGTTTGCAGTTTTGCGGTCGTAGCCCTTGATAGCTTTTTTGGAGTGGGTTAAACCTGGAAGTTTGTGCCAGCGTTTAACAGCTTCTTGTTTGCAATGGTTCCTTAGGGTGAGTTGGACTGTGCTTTTTGGTATTCCGCATATCGGCTCAGGGCCGTATTGGACCAGTTTAGCTCCAGCCCGTGCAAGTTCGTCGGCACTTTCGTTGCCCTCGATACCCGCATGACCCGGTACCCATCGAAGTATCACCTTGTTCCTAAGGCACAGGGTATTGAGACTGTCAATGCAGTTCATAACCAGCCCTGACGTTATAGTGTCAGAATTCAAGGCTAGGAAGGCCGCTTGACTGTCTGAATGGATGTAGATTGTATGATTGACATAGTCTTTTTGCAGGTTGGCTTCTGCACATACAATGATGGCATAAACCTCTGCCTGGAAAATTGAGGCGTATTTACCCAGATTTTTACTGGCTTTGAATCTGGGTCGTTCCCCAAAAACTCCACAGCCTACGTCATTTCCCATTTTGGAGCCATCGGTGTACCAAATTAGGCTCCCCTTCTTCCAGGATACTTTGTTGTTAGTCCAGTCGTCCCTGGAAGGTATCTCCACACAATAATTCTTGGTGCTATTATATTGTGGGGACAAAAAGTCTAGTTTCATGCCTAGTATGGGGTCCTGTTGCACTTGGTCACATAAAGCCCTCAGTGCCTTTGAGAGCCACGTCTCGGTCCCCTGTGCGGCTGCTCTCAGCATGCCGGCCTTCGCCTCAGACTGTATGAATAGTGAAAGAGGCGGCAGGTTCAGCAATGCCTCAAGTGACGCTCCAGGAGTGGAGGACATGGCTCCCGTGACTACCATACATGCAGATCTTTGCAGGCTATTGAGCCTGTTTATTACTGTCGTTTGGCTGGTTTTACTCCACCAAACTACGGAGCCGTACGCGATGGTCGGTCTCGCTATAGCAGTGTACAACTATAGGAGAAGTTTGGGGTGGGATCCCCACCTTCTCCCTACCAGGCGACGCCCTATACCTAAGGCAATTTTTGCCTTTTGTATAGTTTTCTTGATATGTGGGTTCCATGTGAGCTTTTGGTCAAAAATTATTCCCAAATATTTAACCTCATTGGAAAACTGTATCTCGCTGCCGTTCATTACTGAAGGGGCTAATTTGTCTAGAGCCCTCTTTCGAGTAAACGGTACGATAACTGTTTTGTTAGCATTTACGGATAGCTGATTCGCTCTACACCATCGATTGACAATGTTAAGAGCGTTCTGCATCAGTGACGACAACAAGCTTTGACAGAATCCCCGTATAATAACTACAAGGTCATCAGCGTATCCCAAGGTGTCGATTCTTTGTTCTGCTAGCTTGTATAAAAGCTCATCTATTGCTAAGGTCCACAGGAGTGGGGATAGTACACCTCCCTGTGGACAGCCTCTCGTTGTTGCAACCTCCAAGGAAGTTCCATGCAGCGAGACCAGAGCTTTACGGTTTGAAAGCATTGCCTTTACCCATTTGACAGTTGTTTGATCAATGTTCTTGTTTCTTAGTCCATTGATCAACGTGCCTGTCGGGGTGTTATCAAAGGCACCTTCAATATCCAAGAATGCACAGAGTGCTATCTGTTTGTCCTCCAGTGCTCTTTCGACCCTGTCTGTCAATTGAAGCAGGGCGGTTTCCGTAGACCTGCCTCTACAGTATGCGTGCTGAGTACTGTGGATAGGCTGTGACTTTAGTCCTTCCTCCCTTATGTACCTGTCGAGTATTTTCTCCAGTGTTTTCAGGAAGAAGGAGGTCAGGCTGATTGGCCTGAAGGACTTAGGCAGGGAATAATCCTTCTTGCCAGCCTTAGGTATGAAAAGCACTTCAGCCTTTGTCCAACGATCTGGGATATAGCCCCAGGCGTAACTTGCCCGGAACATTTTTACCATAGGCGGTACCAGTATATCTATGCCCTTCTGTAAGAAGACGGGCAATATGTTATCTGGTCCACTAGATTTGTACGGCTTGAAAGACTCGATTGCCCACCTCACAACCCCAGGCCTAATTATCCTCGCCGCCCTATTCCAGTACTCGTTGCGAGGCCGTTGTACAGGCGTCATGGAGGAGTTCAATTCTGCGCCAGGGAAGTGGTGAGTGATATTCTTGTGCTTATAATTATTAATTTAAAATAAACAACGTCTAATATTGCAAAAATGTATCCTATGGTGCTTGGTATAGAATTTTTGAAATACCTAAGTAAGCAGAAAGGATAGGTCCTTGTGTTTTTTCATAATTAGTTCCTGATTAGTAAGTTTTTAACGCTGTGCCACTGAAAGGTGGAGTAACCGTAAAAGCTTTAATTCTGAGTTAATTAAACAAAATTCGATGAACTGATTCTATTTATTCGTTTTCTAAGCGAAAGTTAATAAACCTATAAGTAGTAATGGGATTTTACACTTTACAGTAAATACCTACCAAATTACGCACTTTCTTTTTGCCTGTAGAATAACTGCAGAGACAATTTCTCCTTTTGGAAAGAGGAAATGGGCCGTAATTCACTATCGCATTGAGAGTAATCCTGTTCTGTAAATAATTAAAAAAGAACAAACTGCAACTAATGGCTGAACGGACTGTCTACGGCAAAACAACACTATTGTTTGAGGGGGCACAGCTTTTTAATAGATTACCTGATGACATAAAAAAAACTGTGATAACATCAATACTTTTAAAACCATTTTAAAGAAATATATATATACTGTATAATACAATAAATATTGTCACATGGCTTTCAGCAGCCTAGGGATGAAATGTTATATTTACAATTATATACCTATTCAATCTTACTGTATCTCATTATAAATGAACTTTGTATGTTTTTATGAGACCGATTTAATGATAGGTTACCTATCATTTATTGTAGGGGTTTATATAATTAAATAACACATCTTTATATTAGGTAATTGAGTAATAATGCGCAAATAAACTATAGCTATTGGTTCTGTTCCAGAAAAAAAACTGTAAGGTTCTGGCTTTGGCGGTGGCAAGAAAATGGCACTGTTGAAGCCCACCACCGCCAACTCTACGCGAGAGCAACCACGGCGCAGACGATGCTGCTATAGGCGCTGCTTATTCAGGGAATCCATTCCTCAGCACAAGTGTGACCTCATTTTCGTACAGCGTGAGTCCATCTTGTAACCAACCTCCCTATTTAATAAAATAATGTTTTACATAAAATACCTAATCCAATAAATAATATTATCAAAAACGAATCTAAACTATATGGATAAATCGGAAATAACTAATGATTAACTCCTATAGCGAATGATGATGATGATGTCCTCCCAGCCGAATTTCGACCACGGCGGCCAGTCTCAATGGAGATTAGCTAATTGCGCAGGACATATTATAGTGCACAAGTATGTGCGCAAACACAGGGGCACTTTCTATTGCATCACTCTCATGATCCGATGGGACGACTAGCGACACGACTGGAAAGAGGTCAGGTACGGAACCGACGGCTTTACGTGCTCTCCGAGGCACGGGGGTATAATACCGCCAACTCCCAGACTTCGGGCTGATACTAAGAAATTTCATTTTACAGAAAAATCCCAAAATCACTTTTTGGCCTTACCCGGGATTTAAATCCAGGACCTCATTCTCTGCGGTTCAACACGCTACTGCTAGACCAACGAGGCAGTCGTAGTGAATATTGGTGTATTAAACGGCCTACTGTGCATTAAACAAATAGTGGGTAATCAAAGTTTTACGAGTAAGGTTTTGTAAGTCACGACAGTAGGTAGGTATATAAGATGAAAACATAGCTATAAGGACGCATATATAATTATGCTGTATGAACGTAAACAGAAATGTTTGTTTCACGTAAGAGATTATAAGTAGGTATTTAAAGCGAAGCGGTGCTTTATAAGATGCAATGGCATCAAATTGTGATTGTTACGTCTGAATGTTTTGTTTTAGCCTAATCGCCAAGATACGCATTTAACTATAACATTTAACATTGAACACGATTTGGAGAGGGCGCTAGTGAGCCAACGTATACTTCGAGTCCGTGTTATTTACAACCGTAAAATTAAATAGAGTGCAAAAATCTCAGTGAATTAGAGAAAAAGTGGTAAATGAACAATTAAATCATATCATACAGTGTGGACAAAACCCTATATCTAGTAGAAAGTTGGGAAAAGTGTGAAATACCGTGATTGTGTGTTTACGGCTTCCGTGCATCTTACGCCCATTTTCCGAAGAAAGCGAAAATATTGGGTAAAAAGACAAGCAAAAGACAGGCAAATCGTGAGTAAAAACTATCTCATACCATCAGTATAACCAAATCTGTGTTATTATATCGTAACTGCATAAAATGACTTGCAAGATTACTCTAAGAGACTAACGCCATCTGTTGAAAAAACCGGAAAGCAAGTCAACAAGTTCCGAACAAGTAGACGACGAGAAGCGCCTAGACTACGTTGCCTATGCGCCTGTGTTGTCACACACGACGAGTTGCGGTAAAAATTGTACGAGAGGTCGCCACCAGCAGTACCAAATTAAATAAATCTAAACTATCTTAATAATCATGGAAGAGGTTATGAATGTACTACGCAAAATTCAGAGCGAACTAGATTCACAGAAAAGTACAATCCTAAAAAGCGGTGAAAATGTAACAGAAAGAGTAACACAAAATATAAACAATCTACTGGAAGAAAAGTTTAAAATTTTGGATGAAAAATGTGAAAACCTCAAAGAAAAGCTGGAAAATCAAGAAAAACGATTTTTTTTCTTGGAAAAACATGCACGTAAAAATAATATCGTCTTTTTCGGCATTCAGGAAACCGAAACCTCATACCAAATATTGGAAAATATTATAATCAACTTTGTGAAGGAATATTTCTCTTTAGACCTAGATCACAGGGATATTCAAGAAGTCAAGAGAATTGGCAAAAAAGGCGAAAGGTCTCGACCAATAATTGCTACATTTACCACACTTGGCACCAAAATAAAAATATTTAAACAGCGAGGAGAGGCACTCAAAAATACTACATATTACATAACTGAAGACTACCCAAAGCAAATACTAGAAAAACGAAAAGAACTACAAGTGCAGGCTAAACTCGAGAGAGAGAAAGGCAATATAGCAAAGATTAAATATGACAAACTTGTCATACAAGCTAAAAACCAAACCGCGGGTAGCAATAAGAGGTTGCTTACATCACCTCCTGAAACAACTACAGGCGACAGAACAACAACCAACAAGAAAAATAAACCCCAGGCACAAATAAGAAGAACTTCTAGCCTATCTGAAGGAATTGTGAAACCAAGCATGCTTAATTTTTTTGTAAATAAAAACCAAAACAACACGCTCAGCCCCCAGCAAAGCGAATGCAACAACATATAGCAACTATCGTCCCCCTCCGACACAAGTTACACGCAAAAAACATCAATAAAAACCAAACCTCATCTTCCAACCCGGCTGGTCACCGTGGAAGATCAAGACCAAAACCCTCTAAAGAAAAAATTTCAAACTTCCTCAAAAATGCAGAAAGTAACTCAAACACAAGAAATATCTAACTCTACGAACAAAATAAACGATGAACTCTACATTTTGACTTACAACGTCAGAACTCTATCTACTCACGAACGCCTAATTGAACTATGCGAAGCAACTCAAGGAATAAAATATGACATAATTGGCTTATGCGAAATAAGGCGTAGCGGCACCCTAATAGAAGAACACAAGAATCTTATACTATGCCACACGGGCCACACACCTGGTAAATATGGAGTTGGATTCTTAATAAAGAAAACTCGCAAGGAATGGATTGAAAGCTTCACGGGCATTAGTGATAGAGTAGCATTATTAAACCTAAACATTCAAGGTCTAACCATATCACTTATACAAGTGTACGCGCCGACTGAAGCGGCTTGTGAGCAGGATATTAACACCTTCTACTCGAATATCAATAAGGCCATCGGCCAAGCTTACAAGAATTATCTAATAATGGGTGATCTAAATGCCAAAATAGGACAACCTAGGAAAAACGAATATTTAATAATGAAACCAAACGGCTATGGCAAAAGAAACCAGAGAGGTCAAAGGCTAATTGACTTCGCTCTTGAACACAAACTTGCAATTTTAAACACTTTCTTCCATAAAAAACCCAACCAAAGATGGACCTGGCGGTCACCGAATGGAAAATTCAAAAACGAAATAGATTATATACTGTCAAATCAACCTAACTTTTTCCAAAATATTGAAGTTTTAAACCTCAACTATCCATCGGATCACAGACCATTGAGAGCAACCCTGACTATCACAAAACAAAAAAAGAAACGCACGGCATATAAAAACAACAGATATGCACCACTGAAAACTGAGAAAGAAATAATAAATTATAAACAAAACATTTTATCTCACTTACAAGACACCAAAAATTGGCAAGGAAAAACATCAATACAAGCTTATTATGACAGATTGACAAAGACTATACTCCAGAGCTTACAAGAGGCACGAACACCTAACGAAATATCAAAAGGTACACATAAAGTTTTCAAAGAGAACACTCTGGCACTAATTAAGAGACGGCAGGAGCTTCAACATGCTAAGATTAAAACCCGGGCAACAAAAAATGAACTATCAGCACTATACAAACTAATAAGTAAATACATAAAACACGACTACAGAACTTACAGATCGAATACTATCGAAAAACACTTAAAACGAGCAGGAAGCTCAAAAAAAGCTTTTAAAGAGTTACAAACAAATAAACACTGGATAGATGGTCTGAACCGTGAAGGCAGAACTGTAAATAATCGTAAAGATATTATAGAGGTAGCAACTGATTTTTACAAAGCTCTATATAGCTCCCAGGTAAAGGAGTATACTCACCATAATATTGCTAACACTGAAGACATAAACAAGAGAGGAAACTTAACACCAATATCAGAAAATGAAGTCATGCAAGAAATAAAAAAGTTAAATTTAGATAAAAGCCCAGGACCAGATGGCATCACGAACGAAGCCATAAAGTTCGCCTACCCGTTATTGACTACACCCTTAACACAATTATTTAACAGCATATTAGAAACTGCTGAAATACCATCACAGTGGATGGAGTCAGAAATAATTTTAATTTTCAAAAAAGGAGACTCAAAAGACATTAAGAACTATAGACCGATTAGCTTACTCTCGTGCATCTATAAACTGTTTTCTTCTATTATAAACAAGAGAATAAGTGTCACATTAGAAGTAAAACAACCAATAGAACAAGCAGGTTTTCGAAAGAGCTTTTCGACTATAGATCATATACACACGCTAGAACTAATAATGGAAAAATACCAGGAAAAGCAAAGAGTGCTCTACATCGCGTATATCGATTATAAAAAAGCGTTTGATACCGTGTCACACTCAAGTATATGGAATGCTCTACAAGCTCAGGAAGTTGAGCAAGAGTATATAGAAATAATCAAAAATATTTATAAGGGTAGCACAGCCAAAATAAAACTAGAATCTACCGGTCCTTCATTTCCCATCGAAAGAGGAGTGAAACAAGGTGATCCGTTGTCCCCAAAATTATTTATATCTATTCTAGAGTCAATAATAAAAAGACTAAACTGGGAAAAAACAGGGCTCAACATTAACGGCAAATATTTAAGTCACTTACGCTTCGCAGATGACTTAGTACTCCTATCAGAATCTAGCATACAAGTACAAACCATGATTGATTCACTAAATTTTGTCAGCAAACAGATAGGACTGGAAATTAATCTTTCTAAAACAATGGTCATGACAAACAGCACACAAAGGAAGATATCGGTCGACAACGAAACCTTGAAATATACAGAACAATACATTTACCTTGGCAAACAAATTGGCTTTGATAGAAAACTGAACGACCTAGAAGTTGAAAGAAGAGCACAAAATACTTGGAACAAATACTGGTCCCTTAGCGAAATATTTAAAAGCAACATGCCAATAAATATCAAAACAAAAGTTATGACATCATGCCTCCTACCATGCCTAACCTACGCTTGTCAAACGTGGAAGTACACATCAAAAGTCAAAAACAAAATTATTACCTGCCAACGCGGAATAGAACGGAGCATGCTAAATATTAAAAAAGTACAAAAAATTAACCACTCCAAAATCAGAGAAATGACCAAAGTCAAGGATGCTCTAATCTACGCCAAAAGACTTAAATGGAAGTGGGCGGGTCACGTAGCGAGGCTACAGGACGAGAGGTGGACTAGCAGGGTTACAAAGTGGAAGGGCCCATACGGCAAGCGTCTCAAAGGCAGACCACACACAAGGTGGGCAGACGAGATAACGAAAATAGCAGGCCCCTGCTGGTCGCAACTAGCTCAAGATAGAGACCACTGGAATTCTTTAGAGGAGGCCTTCATAAGATTTTTTTTTTAGTTTTACCATATTTACCTAAAAGTTATATTTTATTCATTTTTTTACTTCTTAATTCCTAAAGTCTGTAACATTTACTTGCGAGAAATAAAAGGCTTTTTATTTATTTATTTTATTTATTATTTAAAGCGAACGAATTTCCGAACATGTTCCAAACCGAACGCAAAGCCGATCGAGTGCGACCGAGTCTCCCCGAACCGAACAAATACTTGTAACGTTCCGTCCTCTGTTATGCAATTATGATGCACAATGCTGGTAACTTTAAGGACGAAATTTGTATTTTTATATTTGATTTTAGTTACTCGCTCGCTTATGACCTTGACTCCCGCTAAGTGCCCCATTTTGTTTAAAACAAATAATTATCTAAAACTTATTCACTCCTTACAGCTTTACTTTATATTAGTTTATATAATATAAAATGTGTAATGACGTTATAATTTCATAATAATGTTTAAATTTATAGGAAATTATTATTTTATTAGCTAGTTTTTAAAAAAGCTCCGCGAACATGGTTGCTAGACATAGTTCCAATAGTGAAGTTAAAATACCTACCTACTAAGCACGGTTTTCCTTTAACATTAGGTAAAGTATATACCTATATCAAAACCTCTAAACTAATGGTATAAAGAGACTGCCTCGTTGGTCTTGCGGTAGCGTGTTCAACCGCAGATCATGAGGTCCTGGTTCAAATCCCGGGTTGGTCCAAAAAGTGAAATTTCTTACTGTCAGCCTTAAATCTGGGAGTTGGCAGTATTACACCCCCGTGCCTCGGAGAGCACGTAAAGTTGTCGGTCCTGTGCCTGACCTCTTTCCGGTCGTGTCGCTAGTCGTCTCATCGGATCATGAGAGTGATGATATATAAATTGCCCCTGTGTTTGCGCACACACTTGTGAACTATAATATGTCCTGCGTAATTGGCTAAACTCCATTGAGAATGGCCGACGTGGCCGAAATTCGGCTGGGAGGACATCATCATCATCATTCGCTATAGGAATCATAGACTTATATAGAATACATATAGGTCAATGATAGGAATGATAACATACAATTATTTCCGATTTATTTAGAAGTTTGTGATATTACATGATTAAGCAAGACATAGATTTGACTTTAGGACATTGTCAAATATTAGCAAGTTTTAGAATTATTAAAATTAGTGCGAGTGCGATAAACAAATAGGTACTTAGTAATTAAAGTTTTACGAGTAAGGTTTTGTAAGTCATGTCAGTGGTAGGTATATAAGATGAAAACATAGCTATAAGGACGCATTTATGATAATGCTGTATGAACGTAAACTTAAATGTTTGTTTCAAGTAAGAGATTATAAGTAAGTATAAGCGAACGAATTTCTGAACATGTTCCAAACCGATCGCAAAGCCCATCGACACTACAGCGACCGAGTGCCCCGAACCGAACAAATACTTGTAACGTTCCGTCTTCTGTTATGCAATTATGATGCACAATGCTAGTAACTTTAAGGACGAAAATTATATTTTTATATTTGAATTTAGTTACTCGCTTGCTCATGACCTTCACTCCCGCTAAGTGCCCCATTTTGTTTAAAACAAATAATTATCTAAAACTTATTCACTCCTTACAGCTTTACTTTATATTAGTTTATATAATATAAAATGTGTAATGACGTTATAATTCCATAATAATGTTTAAATTTATAGGAAATTATTATTTTATTAGCTAGTTTTTAAAAAAGCTCCGCGAACATGGTTGCTGGACATAGTTCCAATAGTGAAGTTAAAATACCTACCTACTAAGCACGGTTTTCCTTTAACATTAGGTAAAGTATATACCTATATCAAAACCTCTAAACTAATGGTATAAAGAGACTGCCTCGTTGGTCTAGCGGTAGCGTGTTCAACCGCAGATCATGAGGACCTGGTTTAAAATCCCGGGTCCGTCCAAAAAGTGATTTTGGGATTTTTCCGTAAAAAGAAATTTCTCACTGTAAGCCTTAAGTCTGGGAGTTGGCGGTATTACACCCCCGTGCCTCGGAGAGCACGTAAAGCTGTCGGTCCTGTGCCTGACCTCTTTCCGGTCGTCTCGCTAGTCTTCCCATCGGATCATGAGAGTGATGGAATGTCCTGCGTAATTGGCTAAATTCCATTGAGAATGGCCGCCGTGGCCGATTTTCGGCCGGGAGGACACTACTGTAAAGAGGAAACATTTCTTTTTTTGTATGTGTTTGTAATGATTACACACAAAAACTACTGGACCGATTTCAAAAATTCTTTCACCATTAAAAAGCTGCTTCTTCACTGAGTGACATAGGCTATTACATTATCAAAAAAAATAGGGATCCCTAATAAAAATGCAACCCAAAGTATGAAAAATATAATCAATAAAAACTGTCATCACTCATCACGTACGCGGCAGAAACTATTGATGATAGAACAAAAAAAAATGTTCTACAGTATTATAGAACGTATAGTATCTACAAAAAATTCCGCGGTACCATATGTCCAACTACTGTAGTTATGCCATTATAACTACTTTTTTACATTTCAAAAGTTGATAAAAATGCCGACAAGAATCAAACCATATTATTTATACCTCTGTATTAATCCTTATTCTATTAAATTATATTTTATTAATGACCGTTTCATAACCTGTAAAATACTTCTTAAATGTTTAAAATCGGACATTCCATTCAAAACATACATAACTAATTATAAATGTAAATATAAAGAAAATAATACAATACTAAAATAATGCGGTGTGTGTGGCCCTGCGCAGCGAGGCGGGTGATCTAAATACTTAATAGACAACATTTCAAAATAGAGCATTAGAGCTAAATTACGTCGATTTAAAATTTCTATACAAACAGATGTATATATAAAATTTACAACATTTTCTTTGTTTTAGATATCGATGGACACTGTATGAAGGCGACTGAAGGAAGGCGGGAAGAAATGCTGCCCGCGCGCCAATAAAAAATTTATGAACCAGGCGCAGAAAGACGCAAGAGTAGGTTTTTGCCTAGAATATTATAATTTTGACTGGGCTAATAATATAGTTATCTTTGTTGACGAAAAAAATGGTTTGACCGTAAAATTTTGAAATTATGTTATTTCGTACACTTATTATGTTCTTGCGATTTTTAATTCAAAAGTTAGTGCCGACGCCCACTGTTAGTACGGCACGGCAAATAATTTTAGTAAGCGCAAATGATCGTATTTTATCATGCTTAGCGTTCACATTTCGGAATGTTTCGCCGTGCCAGAGCGTGCCGGAGGATGCCATAGGATATAAGACTGAAATCATCTGTATCACAAAATCCCTTGCCGTTCCGTGCCGCCAATGGGCGCCGGGTCTTATATATATATATATATAAGACCCGGCGCCCATTGGCGGCATATACATATAATAGCCTATTCAAATTATACTAATCTACATAGGTAAAAACTTACTCTTGCTTGGCGGCAGCATTTAAATTTGTTTAGCAAATATTGGTAATAGTAACTGTATAAAAGTTTGTAAAAATTAATATTATCTACTTGTTACTTTAATCTATTGTAGATATAGTTTAGTTTTATAAAACCTATTGTATATTGTAATTTAGAATGTTTGTTTTTAAGTTCTTAATAACATAAAAATGTATGCTTTTAAATAAAAAGATTAGGATTGTTTTTATGCATTTATTATTTTTCCAGCTTAATAGCAACTGTATAAAAGTTTGTAAAAATTTACATTACCTACTTGTTTTTAATCTATTGTATAGTTTAATTTAGGGCGAAAGGCATTTCCACCACGTAAAAAAAGGCTTGGTACGGGTGGATATTGTTTTTATTTTGGGATAAACAGAGTAATTGTATCTTTAGGTATCATAAGTAGGTTTCTTAAATTCACTATTTATGTTTTTCTTCTAAAATTATTCTATGTCAGTTAAATGCGCTTCGTAGGAAGCCAACCTCGCGTGGCTACTTAGTTCCTAGATGTGTACGCCCCGCATCTCCCGCACTTCCCGCATATCCTCGCCGTGTTGCCGTTGCACTGCATTGGGCTATATATAGCCCCAAGGGCCACAACAGCGCATATTAGCACAGTTGCACAATACGTCCCTTAAATAATACCTGATACTCTCTCCCTCAACCGACACATACGAGTAAATGATGTAAATACCTAGTTAGTAGATAACATTTTCAAAAAACCGTCCAAATTCAAGTCGGACTCGCCCACGAAGGGCTCCGTACATACCATTATCTATAAAATCGGCAAAAAAACACGGTTGTTGTATGGGAAACCCCCTTAAATTTCATTTTATTGCTTAGTATTTGTTGTTATAGCGGTAACAGAAATACATCATCTGTGATTTCAACCGTCTAACTATCACGGTTCATGAGATACAGCTTGGTGACAGACAGACAGACAGCGGAGTTATAGGGTCCCGTATTACCCTTTGGGTACGGAACCCTAAAAAGAGTAGTGGAGCACAATTACCCACGTCATTTTCAAGGTTTCCATACAAATAGATGGTTCCTTAAAACATTTTTTTACAATTTAGACTGGGTATTCTGCTTAGACATTTAAGTTTTATTGAATCAGGTTGAGCCGTTTCGAATAATAAGGACTTTAAAAATTGTATGAAATGTCCTGCAGAGTCAAGCTCTTAAGACCGTTCACTCGACACGGAATTTCATACAAACTTCGAAGTCCTAGTTCTATTCAATGATTCAATCGAAGTGATAGGTATGATATTCTTCCTCAATTCGTTCAGCTACCTACCTGTTTAAATTATTACGAGTGGGTAAATACCTACATACTTATAACTTCTACTAAAGGTTTTCTAAATGGTATCAGATACTGTGACTTTCCAACAACTATGTAAAAATGACCTACTTAGCATATAATCCTTCTAATTCCATATAGCATATACTTAGGTAAGTAATTAAAACAAACAAAATATAATTTGTAAGCTTTCATAGGCCACATTTTATTGTCAGCCATGCCATTATCGGGTTTAAGATATTTTTTTTACTCAAAAGAATCAATTTCACTTAAGTATATGAGAAACAGATATTAAATTAAAGTAGATTCTTAAGTGCTACACCGGATGGTTGCTTAATACTAATTTTTATATCTAAGTAATTATTTCGATTCTAATAAAGTATTCAACCTGCTACCGTGGTCTAGAATAAGGTATCTTAGTCTACACAGCGACAACGTGCATACGCACCCATGCTCACTTACGCTCTGCACATTATTATTATTATAGTATATTATTATTAGTATTAGTACTACGGCACTGCAGCACGAAACATTACAAGTACGAATTGACAAAAACGTCTCTATCTCTTTCGCACGATTCCCGCTGTTGTTGCTCATAACGCGTTCAAGGTCAAAGGGGGGTAGCTTGATGTGCTGGCGACTGTACATAGTTGGCACAGACGTGATTGACAGTCACGCTAGGAGGCGGTTCGGATTGCGTACACTATTATTAATCTTTTAACCGTCTATCACGCTGTAATTATATAGAAGCACTGTAATTAACTACTTAGAATTTGGTATTAAAAATATGATTGAATCATTAGCATACCACACTGGGACAGCAAAATGTTTGTAACTATATTTGGTGAATTTCTTTTTGAGAGGCCAATTTATTACATATTTCATAAGTAACATTTATTGAAAAAAAAATTAACGATTTAGTCGTCATTACAACAAACAAAATACTTTGTGATGCAGGTCTCTCGCAGCAAGCAGTGTTTCCACACACCTGCGTTACCTACGCTGGTGCGGGTATTACCAGCAGCAGAATGGCGTCGGGGCAGCATGGTGCACCAGTAAAATGCTGCACCCAATTTACCGCGGCTATACACTGACGCTTATAATCCTTTACCTGCTGCAGGAGTGCATCTACGCTTACCAGGTACTCTTTTACACGGAAACAATCTTGTCAACAAATAAACATTTTATAAATTAGAGTCGTATGATTGTTTGTTTAAATAATTGACTGTGATTATCTCCAAATTAATTTATAATGATGGCGATTGCAATAACAACTAAACTATTTTTAATATCATTGCATCTGTTCCTAACATAGTTCTTATGAAAAGAACATGGCATGTTTAGTTGTACCAATATAGTTTCTTTTCATGTGAGGTATATGAGAGAGAAAGAGAAGTAATGGCAGTTATGTTTGTTTAATGGTGTAAAAGATAGAATCAACAGCATTCACATTATGATAAATGCTTCTATAGGTGCAGTTAGATATGGATAAGCTGGCACGGGTAATGTTTCTGCTATTGTGCCACATCACGTCACTCGCCAAGCAGCTCGTATTCTATGTGAAAGCGGAACGCATCGAGCAAATGCTTAGCGGATTAGATGGTGAGTAACAATGAGAACGCCATGTGACAAAACACTGAACTGTGACGTGGTTCTCTCTGAACAGATCCGCTATACAACCCTAATGAGGAGCGGCATCAGCGAGTGCTCCGAGAGACAGCGCGAAGCGCGTCGCGGTTCGTTAGCGCGTACGCCGGCTGCGCGGTGCTTACGTGCACTTTGTGGATCATCTTTCCCATCGTGCACCACTTGCAAGGACAGCCGGTTGAATTCCCATTTTGGATCAATGTCGACCACAATCGTTCTCAAATGTAAGTGTTCAAACCGATACAAAACCGCAGCGCAACCAAGTTAATTACTTACTTACCTATATCTTCATACAGTGCACTTAGTTTAACGCTTCACCTATGTAAACAAAAACCAGTATTAAATCATATTTTGAACAGTCCGCGCGTCTCCTTATTCACTAAACAACCCTCAAGTGAAATTACACCTTATCGACCAGAACACTTGGTCCCATTCGAGACGGATAAATATTACCGGCCGGCCACTGCGAGCGAGCCGTGAGAATAATAGGCGACTGCATTCCATAGCGATAAGGGATAGTTGAACTTACTTTTTACTAATTAGGGTTCCGTAGCCAAATGGCAAAAAACGGAACACTTATAGATTCGTCATGTCTGTCTGTCTGTCCGTCCGTATGTCACAGACACTTTTTTCCGGAACTATAAGAGCTGTACCTACTGTTGAAATTTGGTACGTAGATGTAATCTGTAAACCGCATTAAGATTCCCCATACATACGACTGAAACTAAAAAAAAAAAAATCATCTTACCCATACATGTGGGGTATCTATGGATAGGTCTTCAAAAATGATATTGAGGTTTCATATATAACTTTTTCTAAACCGAGACACTTCCAAAGTGGTAAAACGAGTGTCCCCCCCTGTAACTTCTAAAATAAGAGAATGATAAAACTTATTTAAATATATTCAATTTTAATTATTTATTGCTTTACTATATGTATAGATACGTATTTGTATTAATTTGATGATTCGTATTTATAGACCTTGTAATGTATAATAATGGTGACTAATGTATTTCTTGGCAATAGATATTATTTATTATAGTTACGGTATTACAGTTAGTTACAAATATAAAATTAGGTGACAGAAAATATTATTTCGGTGTATTACTCTTAGTTAGCTGGTCTAATGGTTTTCACATATATGTACTTACAGCACTTAGCTCTTAACTCATTCAGAAGACATTCCTTAATAATACCATTAATAATTTTAATGTTGTGTAACAGAGTGTGAGTAAGGTCGCCAGAGCTCATTGGGTCAGCAACACTTGTTTGCTGACTCTTAAAAGCCGGCAACGCACCCGCGATTCCTTTGGTGTCGCGAGTGTCCATGGGCGGCGGTGATCACTTACCATCAGGTGAACCACTTGCACGTTTGTCGTTCGCTGATATAAAAAAAAAACCTCTGGATTGGTCACTCTGCGTTTAATACTTTATTTGGTACTGTTTAAGGTTTATACTTGTATTGGCCTACTCCTACTACGTAACTACCTTGGTGGGCATTGCTAATACGACCATGGACGCATTCATGGCAACGGTACTTAAACAGTGCAAAACACAACTTAGAATACTGAGGTATGTTTCATTTTTCGTCTTTACAAACACATCTTCTAATTTTCTTCCAGTTAATATGGTAATGTATGTATTTTCATTTTAGGCTGAATTTTGAGTATTTACCACAACAAGCATTGGAAGTGGTAAGAACGCATACGGACTTGACATACGACGCAGTACTAATGAAATTATTCTTCGAATGCTTGAAGCATTATAAAAAGATTACTGAGTAAGTTAATATTTATAGCAAAGCTTTTTTGTATTTGTTTTGTAGTACACTAGTCGTCGTTACATGTCGAATTCACGAAATACGATTTGTTTCGTTTAGGACTCTGAACATGTTACAAGATATCTTCGGAACAGCAATTTTGATACAGTTCGGAATCGGTGGCTGGATACTTTGCATGGCTGCCTATCAAATGGTCAGCGTAAGTATGCCTACGTATTTTGATCTAATTCGGAGAAACCAAGTAAATTTCTAGATTTACGTGAAGCGCACAAAATATATTTGAAACGAATAAAAAAAAGATACTATGACTGGTCGAAAACAAATTTATTGCTTCTCAAAATATTCCCCCTGTGTTTAAATGCAATTTCAATAAATTTTGAAATAATGTATGCGCCTTATTCGTGGTTATCTCCAGAACATGCTTTTTTTTATCTCCAATACCCTCTTTTGGCAATGAAAATCATTGACCGCGTTAATAATTATTTATCTAATGATTCCTCTTTCAACAATTACTAAGCATTTCTGGCTGTGTGAGAGCTGGTATTGTCATGGTGCAAAATAAACTAAAAATAACTTTCCGCAAATAATTGGTTGTGTACCAATTGAAATTTACTCTACGACTTTCCTCTTAAATGACAGTAATATTCTCGCTGTCGCGTCCATTGCAGAGGCCGAAGTATATTCGACTCCGCTGTTGATATTGCTGATGTTTGATATGTCGTGCAGCAACCACGTTGCATGTATGAGTCTAACGTCATCGATGGAACGTTTTATATTTTGCATTTAAAAGCAGCGAGTCTATAAGAGCAACTATCCATTATTTGTTTTGTTTGGGTCGACGGCCGTACGATTGTCGTGCAACAAGATAGCCCAATGGCCAAGATACTCGGCCTTATACCGCTAAGGTTCGAAGTTCAACCTCCTGTACTAGGTCAAAAGATTTCGGTGAATTTTCTTAGATTGTTCTAGTTCATTCTAGAACCAAAACAAAAATAAGAATAGCAGATGGAACATTGAAAATTATTAATACAAAATTTACATACATTCGAGACAACAAAAAGATAGTGTGAATTTAAAAACTAAATTTCAAAGAGATCGATTAAGAAAAGGACAGAAGAATTTCAAAATAACTTGAAATTTCTGCGAAAGTTCTAGAAAGAAAAAAAAAGTATATTCGATATGTTAGAATTTCGAATAATTTTAAGGGTAAGTATGTACACCGAAGATACCACATGGGTCACTGTTAATTCAAGCGAAATCGAAACCGAAGCAAGAAGAAGTAAAAGTGAAAGTGAACTGCGTACTTCATAGTTAATTTCAACTTCAGTGAACTCTTCAGTGTACCCGAAAACAGTGATATTGTTATCTATGTATTAAATATCTCATAAGGTTTACGAATGACACTTAGCGCCATCTGTGTTACGGATGGCACTACAGATAAATACTTCTATATCAATTTGGTCAAGAGGCTTTGACATAAATCCAGGGCTCCTGAGGTCAATCCCAATCTGTGGATTTTTGTTTGTGGTTTACTTTTCACGCCGGAGGTCATGGGTTCAATTCCCAACCAGGACAGATATATAATATGTTGTATAGGTATCAGTTATCTGGTTTCTAAAGCTGCTTCTGCTTAAGCTACCGTGCGTAAATAATGTCCCAGGATATTATTATTATATAGAATACTTGTAGACAAAAAAGGCCAAAATCTAATTGAAAATGGAATTAGACAACAGCATCAACATCAAAAGCAAGCAATCTAATTCTCCTTAATGATCATATATCCACTGCTATGAGTAAATAGTAGCAAGTCGATGTTTATTACACAGATTACAGGAAATGCTTCCATCGAATAGATCGTGTGAGTCTTATTCAGAAATTGGACCAGATTAAGATAAGGGGAGATCTATTAAGATGGTTTTCATCGTATATCTCGCACCGATTGCAAGCAGTTGTAATTAAAAATTACGTATCCAGCCGGGTTTTAATGCCAAGCGGTGTGCCTCATGACTCATTGCTAAGTCCGCTGCTGTTTTTAATATTTGTAAATGATATCGACAAGTGCTCCGATTACTCACATGTGATAAGTTTTGCAGATGACATGAAGATATTCAGAACTATCTCATCACCTGACGATATTCTTACACTTCAGAGTCATTGGATGGCTATTGCAACAAAACCAAACAGGACCTCAACCCAAATAAGTGTTTCGTAGTAACTTTTAGCAGAATAAATAGTAGTTTGTCTTCTGCGTATTCTCTTAAACGGCAAACTATTAAGAAAACTTCAATATACGTGACTTTGGCTTTATTCACGATACTAAGCTATTATTTCAAGAGCACATAGATAATGTAATTTCCTAAGCATCTCAAATGCTGGGCTTTGTGACGAGAATGTCTACATTTTAAGAAAGAAAAACATACAAAATTCTCTATTGCACTTATGCGCGTAGCATATTGGAATACTCCTGCCAAGTTTGGAAGCCACTTCCAAACTTGGCAGCTTGAGATGCTTAGGAAATTACATTATCTATGTGCTATGACACAAACATTTTGTGAACTGAAAATGTCCAACCGAATTTTATTAAATATATGTTATCGACTTAATCGTAGGTATACGCATGGATAATATCATGAGCTATGTGCTGAATTTCACGTTATACCGTTGGTCACTCGCCGTGAAATAGCTGATGTTATATACTTTTTGAAATTGTTAAGAGGATCCATTGATTGACCGGAACTTCTGTGGAGAATCCCATTAAATGTGCCAAGAGCAGCAGCAAGACAAACTAATCATATTCATCTTCTTTTAGTACCAACAAATTATAGACACAATGCATATTTGTGGCGACAAAGAATAATTTTAACATACTTAATACTAGGCAGAGGCATTACAACGGTTAGTTAGACAAGCCATTTTTTAAATATTAAAATAAATAAGAACTTATATTTGGTATTATTATTTTTTGTAAGAATATTCACACTAATTCATAACTAACATTAAACTGCAGTGATTCGCCCTTCGAGATTACAATCTAGTATTACTTGTAGTAGCACCAATATAGTGCTGCCATCTGTACACAATTTTAAAGCATTTCTAAGCAAAAATTATCTGTATTTCATACACGTTTTGTGTGGCGGCCATCTTACACGTAATTATTTACTTGTTTTATGAAAAATTTAATTAGTGAGTGAATTGTGGTGTAATTCCTGGTAACTCGGTAACTGATGCGAGTCTTCGCGGATGGGGAATAAGCTGTTCTTATGATACAGCCAGCGGACAGTGGTCTAATAAGGAGATTACAAAACACATATAAAAAAATATGAAACACATATAAATTATTTAGAATTTACTGCACTCTTTACGGTCTAAAAATATTCGCAAAAGATTTGTTCAGCTGTAAAAAAAATAGATAAACTGTGAGATACTTTTAAGAATCGATAATTCTACTGCAATTTCTTATATTAATCGAATGGGGGGTATTCAGTTCCTCCATTTGAATAATGTAAGCAGAGAGATTTGGCAATGGTGCAAAAGCGGGGGTTGTTTATATTCGCTTCTTACATAAGCTCAAGGGATAATTATGTTGCGGATGCTGAATCTCGTCGCATACATGCTGACATAGAATGGGAATTAGCAGGTTACGCTTATCGTAAGATTTGCCATTCGTTTAGTAACCCAGAAATAGATTTATTTACCAGTCGAATAAATAAAAAAATGCTCCAAATTTGTCTCTTGGCATCGCGATCCGGAAGCGTTTAGTGTAGATGCTTTCACTATAAATTGGTCAAATTATTATTTCTATGCTTTTCCCTCATTTTGTCTAATACTCAAGGTATTGCAAAACATTAAATCTGACAAAGCGGAGGGCATTGTTGTAGTGCCTAAATGGCCTACTCAACCCTGGTATCCTCTTTACATGAAATTGCTAAAATCCGAGAACATTGAATTCCCACCTAATCGACATTTACTATGTTCCCCTTACAGCTCCCAACACAAGTTGTACCAGACGCTTACCCTGGTTGCTGGAGTATTGTCAGGGCGGCGTTCGGGAAGCAAGGAACTCCTCCGGACGCTACTGAAGTCATTCTAGCTTCATTAACAGAAAATACTATGAAACAACATAATGTTTATATAAAACATTGGTACAATTTCTGTCAGGGGAACAATCTGAATATTTTTTGTTTCTGTTTCGAATATCCTAGTGGTAGGTTATTTATAATAAAATAAGTACATCTATGTACAAAAGTTATGTACCAGCTATTGTAACATATGTTTATACAAATACATATTTACAATTAAAAAAAAAAAAAAAAAGTATATAGTTTATGAAAGTAACATGTAAATGAATTATTGACATTTTTTTTTACTATTATAATACCAATATGTACATCAATTTATTTATATTTTTGTCACTAATTAATAAATGTTTAGAAATTATTGGATTCTAATTTGATTCAGTTTGCGGAGACCAATCAGGGACGTCGACTTACGTCACTTTTACCGTAGAGGGGAGGTGTGATCGGTGATGCGTTCGAGTGGGGCAGGCAGTCGAGTGGTAGTGTTCAAGTGGTAAACACGTGTAAAGTCAAATAAATTAAAGTGTGATTATTGGAAGTGACGGCTGTTTATTTAAAAGACCTAATCCTAATAGGTCAGTCATCGAGAAACTCTCACATTTTCTTGTCACGTCCACTACACGGAAAAACGCAAGTAACGATTTTTAACTTTCATATTCACTATTTGATAATTGCGTTGTACAAACCTCAAAAGTAGTTTTCATGAACATTAAAGTTTTCAAAGGGTTAATAGTGTTGGTTTTGTTATTTTCCTATAAACTGTAAGATTACAATTATGAATATATTTGTTTTAGAACGATAATTATTTGATTTTCGGAAAATAAATAGGTATATGTATGGAATTACAATTAATATGGTACACGGAATGTACCTATTTAGCGTATTAAATTAACGAACGAAATGAACTGTGATTTTAACTCGATCTGTGAATTTTAATGAATCAGTTCAGTGACGATTTCCCTTTTGTTTCTTTAGTAATACCTAATGATGCACAAAGCATAAAGAAATTAATCACATTATTAATCTAGTTTGGTTATACGCGATGATTTTTTTTTATTTATATTGTTGAAATGTACACTCGGTCATGAACATTGTAATTAATGAAAATAAAGAACTTTGAAAAATAAAACAAACACTCGATAAATCCAAATACAATGTCAATATTTATTTTCTAGAATATACTTAATTTTCGCAATGGATAGAGCAATATTTATGAGGCTATTACGTGTAGCTTTAAATGTAACGTTTTATTATTTTTATGTAAGTATCTCGTATGTATTAATTTATGATGAGAATAACTGCTCTAGTTTATTTTATAATAACTATACCTTGTGGCAAAAAAACAAAACTTCTCATCTTTATATTGAACATGTTTGAAATAGTTGATAAGCTATACGCTACCTAGAGAACTGGGCTATTGCGTTACAATTAACAATAACTTAATTCAAGCTAGCTAAATATCATTACTATTATAAAATCAATTTTATAAATGGTTTAATAACATTCCGTGTACCTAAATATCTATATGTAACTAAAAAAATATATGTATACTTAACTATATTACTACAAACATGTTCTGACTATTTACAAACGTTTTGTTTTTTTAAGTCTACGCGAATAAACATTGTAGCAACGTATTTCCATTATGATTTAATTACAGTATACTAGTTGTAGTTTCAGAATAAATACGGCGTGGTTGGCAAATACTTGCTTTTCACACCGGAGGTCGTGGGTTCGATTTGGGACAGATATTTGTGTGCATGGAAATGTCTGTTTGTGCTGAGTGTGGGTGTAATTTTCTATAAAGTATGTATTTACAAAAGAAAAGTAGTATATGTAGTATATCAGTCGTCTGGTTTCCATAGTACAGGCTCTGCTTGGTTTGGGATCAGATGGCCGTGTGTAAATAATGTATGAGTTATTACAATACTAAGCTGTAATCTGGTAGTTTCAGATATGGAAGATAATGGACATTCTACCCCAGGTGGAGGGTCTAAAAGGATAAGTACCGTAGGTGGAGGGTCTGAAAGGATAAGTACCCTAGGTGAAGGGTCTGAAAGGATAAGTACCCTAGGTGAAGGGTCTGAAAGGATAAGTACCCTAGGTGGAGGGTCTAAAAGGATAAGTACCGTAGGTGGAGGGTCTGAAAGGATAACTACCCTAGGTGAAGGGTCTGAAAGGATAAGTACCCTGGGTCTGAAAGGATAAGTACCCTAGGTGGAGGGTCTGAAAGGATAAGTACCCTAGGTGAAGGGTCTAAAAGGATAAGTACCGTAGGTGGAGGGTCTGAAAGGATAAGTACCCTAGGTGAAGGGTCTGAAAGGATAAGTACCCTAGGTGGAGGGTCTGAAAGGATAAGTACCCTAGGTGAAGGGTCTGAAAGGATAAGTACCCTAGGTGGAAGGTCTGAAAGGATAAGTACCCTAGGTGGAGGGTCTGAAAGGATAAGTACCCTAGGTGAAGGGTCTAAAAGGATAAGTACCGTAGGTGGAGGGTCTGAAAGGATAAGTACCCTAGGTGAAGGGTCTGAAAGGATAAGTACCCTAGGTGGAGGGTCTGAAAGGATAAGTACCCTAGGTGAAGGGTCTGAAAGGATAAGTACCCTAGATGGAGGGTCTAAAAGGATAAGTACCGTAGGTGGAGGGTCTAGAAGGATAAGTACCCTAGGTGTAGGGTCTGAAAGGATAAGTACCCTAGGTGGAGGGTCTGAAAGGATAAGTACCCTAGGTGGAGGGTCTGAAAGGATAAGTACCCTAGGTGGAGGGTCTGAAAGGATAAGTACCCTAGGTGTAGGGTCTGAAAGGATAAGTACCCTAGGTGGAGGGTCTGAAAGGATAAGTACCCTAGGTGGAGGGTCTGAAAGGATAAGTACCCTAGGTGGAGGGTCTGAAAGGATAAGTACCCTATATGTAGGGTCTGAAAGGATAAGTACCCTAGGTGGAGGGTCTGAAAGGATAAGTACCCTAGGTGGAGGGTCTGAAAGGATAAGTACCCTAGGTGGAGGGTCTGAAAGGATAAGTACCCTAGGTGGAGGGTCTGAAAGGATAAGTACCCTAGGTGGAGGGTCTGAAAGGATAAGTACCCTAGGTGAAGGGTCTGAAAGGATAAGTACCCTAGGTGGAGGGTCTGAAAGGATAAATACCCTAGGTGGAGGGTCTGAAAAGAAAAAATCCCTAGTTGGAGGGTCTGAAAAGAAAAACACTCTAGGTGGAGGGTCACTGAGAAACCTGTTTTTTCTGATACTGAATTGTTAAATTGCGAAATGCTTGTAAACGGTACGTTACGTGGGCCAGAAGAAAACGAATAGTATATCATATTCTACCGATTTTGTCGGTGTACAAATTCACATTATTATTACTTGCAAATATTTAACATTACAAAGATTACATTACATTATAGATTACATTACATTAACACATTTACTATTCATTACATAAATTAAACTATCATACCTAATTATTACATTACATTATAGATTACATTACATTATCACATTTACTATTCATTACATAAATTAATTATACCAAGATTATCATACCAAATTAAGTTTAATGTTAATTTAATTGCTATAAGATCTCCTTTATGCTTTTGTCCGTAAGTTAATCCTTTACTGAGTAGTACGTTTTTTGTAAAATAATTTTAAATAAAGTATTTTTAAATTTATTTAGAGTCATAATTTTAAGTCATCAGGTACATGGTTATATATTCTGACGCACATGCAGTATGCGTTCTTTTGGATAACAGTAAGTTTCGGCGTTGGTATATTTAATTTATGTTTATAACGACCAGACCGTGTTAACACTTGCTCTTTAGTTTCAAATAAATATTTATGTTGATAGAAAAATAAACATATCTCTAATATATATATAAACATGAAATGGGAAGAATATTTAGATTTTTAAAAAGTGGCTTATTACTGTCTAAAAAACTCGCTCCACTTAAAGACCTCACGCACTTTTTTTGAGCAAGCAATACTGACTCAGATTCTACAGAGTTTCCCCATAATATTATTCCATACCTTAATACTGAGTGAAGGTGAGTCACATCCCATATAAAAGGTAAGCACACCTTTTCATACGGTACATGCCAGTCACTTACGACCATTCATCAGAAGTAAGAAGGGAAACTGCTACTTATTAGTCATTGTGGATGGTTTTACCAAATATGTGAGTATTAACGCAGTCCGAAACACAAAATCTACAACTACTATACAAGGAATGATACGGTACGTCAGTTATTTTGGGGTGCCGACACGTTTAATTATAGAAAAGGGCACGAGTTTCGCGAACAAAATATTTCATGACTTCGTTGAATCATACGGTATAGAACATATTCAAAATGCAGTTGATATTCCCAGGGTCAATGGCCAAGTGGAACGGTTCAACAGGACTATTTTAGGCGCGCTATCTACGTCCAATCATGTTGGAATCCTAAAGTCCTGGGATGAGCACATCAAACATACGGGTTAGTATCAATTTTACAAAACACAAAACTACACATAAGAGTCCTATAATCTATACAAATAAATAAAATTGGAGTGTCTGTTTGTAATATTGAAATAACCGGGTTTTACTACATTAATATGAATATATATACGGTACATACACCAAAATGACATTTTTTAAAATTTTTGTCTGTCTGTCTGTCTGTTTGTTCCGGCTAATCTCTGAAATGGCTGGACCCATTGTGACGGGACTTTTATTGGCAGGTAGCTGATGTAATAAGGTGTAACTAAGGCTACTTTTATTTTAGAAGAAGTCTTATTTTACAAGAAAAACGAAGTAAACTAATTAACACGCGGACGAAGTCGCGGGCACAGCTAGTTATATATATAAGAATTATACTAGAAATTATGAATTCGAATCTTCTGAAAACGATACAGAAAAGGAATCAATAACATAATTACCTAGTTGTGTCTACATTTAAATTTAAATGCAAAATAATATACAAAGCTGTTCTCTGGTATTAATCATTCATGCTACTTAAGTTAAAAAAAATACTATAAGATGCAATATCTGATTATTATATTTGTAAATGAGTTTGTTATTTTAATTTACATTAAAAAAACTTGTATCTATTGTAGATTTTTCAGAATTATTTTAGAGTTCATTAATGTGTATAAATTTATTTGAATTAGTTAATAAGTCTGTTTTTATTTCTCATATTTTTGTTCATAATCTTTTATATAATATTTATTGAGATAAAAATAGTTTTATAAAAGTAAGCAAAGTTGTTCTGAATTAAGTGTGCTAT
The DNA here is from genome assembly GCA_951640165.1 of Pseudoips prasinana. NCBI lineage: Eukaryota > Metazoa > Arthropoda > Insecta > Lepidoptera > Nolidae > Pseudoips > Pseudoips prasinana. The sequence continues at coordinate 43,439,161 of OX621235.1, read as the reverse complement.
AATTAAATTTAAAGCGACGGGACTCGCTTCAAGTAGGATGGCCGAGATGTTAGGTTATTTATAATAAAATAAGTATATTGTTTATGAAAGTAACATGTAAATGAATTATTTACATTATTTTCTTACTATTATAATACAAATTATGTACATCAATTTTGTTGAAGCTAAATCACATATAAACGCATGTATTGATGTTTCTAGTTTAGTTGCAATAAAATCTCGTAGAGAAAAGACGTATTTGTTTTGATATAATAAACCCTCATTCGATAATGAACCTTATTACCACAACATATGGTCGAAATCGAGCCGGACAGACGCATCGAATATTGAAGTAAACAACTTAGACCCGTCGCCGTGAGAACAAAAGAATCGACATTCCAGAGTGATTAGCGAACCGAGCCGTGCAGTGTTTTAAATATTTATTATAATTTGTGGATAAAACTAAGAAATAACTTTACAACATCGCATTTTGTGTCTATGTTTTGAAGATTTGGAGTATAATAACTGAACTATGACGTCTCAAGTGGAGCAGGCAGTGAGTGAGCTTGAAGATATTGCTTCATTATTAAAGAAGACACAAATTAACCTAAAGAAATGTCCCAAAGAACGTTTGTCTAAGCCGGGATATTTACAAACTCGCATTCAAACAATTGAAGATTATTGGACGGCTTTTAAGAAGGCACATCAAAACCTGTTGAGATGCACAACTCGGGAACAACGTGGAGTACTGCCATATTACGTAAATGACGAATATTTACTTCATGAAGATTTATACTTATGTATTATTGGAGATTTGAAAGATATGTTAGTCTCGTCGATTTCAAAGATGACTGATCAATCTCTGAGTAGTAATACTTCGACTGAAGAACAATTACGTACAAAAGTCAAGCTTCCTCGAATAACAATACCCTCCTTCTCCGGTTATAATTACGAAGACTGGCCAACTTTTAAGGATTTATACGTGTCATTGATACACAATTGCACTACATTAAGCGATGTTGAAAAATTACATTATTTGAAGAGTAGTATCTCAGGCGAAGCGGCATCATTATTGAAGAACATTCAAGTGACCGGTACCAATTATGCGCAAGCATGGGAACCGCTGAATCAGCGATACAATAACAGGCGCTTAATAGTTAATGCGTTGCTTAAGCGATTATTTGCACAGAAAAAATGCAATGAATCCGCGGCACATTTGAAACTGCTCTTGGACACCACCAGTGAGATTGTGAGTAGTTTAAATAATCTAAATGTGCCGACTGAATCTTGGGATCCAGTAATTATATTTCTGGTCGTACAGAAGTTGGACCCAGAGACTCATAAGGAATGGGAAAAGGCTGCCTATTTAGTGAAGTCAGAAGAACTACCTAGTTGGAAAGACCTGCGCGAGTTTTTAGAAGCCAAATTCCGAATGCTCGAGTTGGTCACCCCCACCACCAGTACAAGGTGTACCAAAGAACGTGTTCTACATGTAACCGCTACTGCGAATGAGAAGCAAAAATCATGCATATTATGTAATGAGGTGCACACACTGAGCCACTGTAATACCTTCAACAAAATGACAATTATTGAAAGAGGAGAATATGTCAAAGCAAATAAACTCTGTTTCAACTGCCTCGGGGCGGGACATGCGGTATTTAAATGTCGTATGCCAATGTCTTGCCACATCTGTAAGCGACGCCATCATACACTTTTACATCAACAAAAGAAGAGGGACGAGTCGATACCCCATGAAGAATTGAATCAATCGACTTCATCCAGCCAAGCAGATGTAGAAGAAAAGGAAATTCATGCAATGGTTGCGTCACACTTTAACGCCGGGCAGAAGCTAGCACTATTAGCGACTGCAGTAGTAATTTTGAGAAATGAATATGGACACACTACTGTTCTGAGGGCGCTAATAGATTCAGGATCTCAAGCATGTTTCATAAGCGAGAAAGCAACTCAGATTCTGAACCTCAACAAGTCACCAGTAAATCTTACCGTCTCCGGAATGGAATCCATGAAAGTTAGAGTCAAGCATGAGGTGAAAGTTCAAGTAGCATCACGATGGGAAAGCAATTTCAACTTACCTATTAGAGCCTACGTGATGTCCAAGCAATTGACCTCCAACATTCCATCAGGCACCATGGATAAATGGCCACATCTAGCAGGCATTCAGTTAGCAGATAGAAATTATTGTGAATCGGGAACCATCGATCTGTTGCTGGGTGTAAATGAGTATGCAGCAATCTTGAAGCAAGGATTGATCAAAGGTCCACCAGGTACACCTTGTGCACAAAATACCTACCTGGGATGGATCATAATGGGTGAAATTACAATGAAAATAAACACACTAGAGAAGTCCTTGATGGTCATGAAACAAAAGGTTAACATAGAAGATTTACTGAGAACAATATGGGAAGTTGATACGAACACAAAAAGCAGGCTTACTGTAAAGGAAGAACTATGTGTAGATATATACGAGAAGAGACATAAGCGAGACAAAGATGGAAAATACATAGTTAATACAAATCAACCTGAATCAGTACTAGGAAATACACGATATATAGCGAAACGAAGATTCATTCAACTAGAAAGACGATTTAGTAAAAATTTATAACTGAAACAAAAATATAGAAAAGTGATTAATGAATACAAGAAACTTAAACATATAGAAATAATACCAAAAGAAGAAATAAGTAAGAAATCGGTATACTTACCCCATCACGCAGTGATCCGTAACGCCAAAGAAACGACGAAGACACGTGTTGTTTTCGACGCCTCGAGTAAAGGTTACAACGAGTTAAGTAAAGAGCCAAGTATATGTAAGCCATTTGTGGCTAATCGCATAGATAAAATTACAAGCAATGTAAATTACTGTCAGTGGCATCATGTTCAATCCCATGATAACCCAGCTGACACAGCATCAAAAGGGATATTAGTTGCTAATTTGAAAAGATGCGACTTATGGTGGAATGGACCACATTGGTTACTACCACCGAAGATACAGTTCACTATACCAACCATACAACAGATAGATAAAGAAAGAAATAAATACGCTGTACAAGCTCTGATTATAAATAAAGATGCTAACGAAGAAGAAAGGAAACTATGTACACAATTTAAAGACTTTGACATACTCGTAGAACTACTGAAAACAATTGCATACTGCAGAAGATTCCTGAAACAAAAGACATTAAAAGAAAACATAGATCAAATAATTAAAACTGAAGATCTCCAACTGTCTTTAGATATTTGTATAAATTAGCACAGGAAAATGAATTAAAAGAAGATATAAAATCAATAAGATTAAGGAAAAGAGTTAAACAATTTAGTAAAATAAAATCGCTAGGTCCTTACCTTTTCAGAAACGGAGACCTCAGGGTGGGCGGCCGACTTAAGAACGCTGACTTGAATGATGAGTGCAAGTATCCAATAATTCTGGGCCGTAAGAGCAAACTTACCTTTCTTATAATCGCAGAAGCCCACAATAAGACGTTGCATGATGGAGTTCAGCTGATGACTGCTTACCTCAAATCCAAGTATTGGATACTAGGAGCGAAATCATTGATGAAGAAGTTTGACCATCGTTGTCTGATATGTGCCAAACTAAATGCTAAAGTAAGATCGCAAATCATGGGTGACTTACCAATACGTGTCAAGCCAGCAAGAGCGTTCCTCAATTCTGGTGTGCATTTTGCTAGACCTTTTCAAATATTGTAGAATAAAGCGTATATAGCGTGAAGAACGGTGATAGTATAACAAAACGTTGTGTCACTAAATTGTGTGCATTACCTATCGATACAATTGCTTAAGTTCATTTGATTTTTTAATGTATAAAATCAAAGGCCACCACAGTAAATAACTAAGATTGTTTTGTTAATGTATTGAAAATATCGAATTTTGAAAGGACTTTAATAGTCCTTTAGTGGGCGGCTTATGTTGAAGCTAAATCACATATAAACGCATGTATTGATGTTTCTAGTTTAGTTGCAATAAAATCTCGTAGAGAAAAGACGTATTTGTTTTGATATAATAAACCCTCATTCGATAATGAACCTTATTACCACAACAAATTTATTTATATTTTGTCACTAATTAATAAATGTTTAGAAATCATTAGATTCTAATTTGATTCAGTTTGCGGAGACCAATCAGGGACGTCGACATACGTCACTTTTACCGTAGAGGGGAGGTGTGATCGGTGATGCGTTCGAGTGGGGCAGGCAGTCGAGTGGTAGTGTTCAAGTGGTAAACACGTGTAAAGTCAAATAAATTGAAGTGTGATTATTGGAAGTGACGGCTGTTTATTTAAAAGACCTAATACTAGATTTCTTTATGTTATTATTTAATCAATGCTACAAATATGGGTCTATTAACACGCCAAGGCGGCACTTTCTCTTATTTTAGATTCAGAGGTTATCAATAATCCTCTATTCCTCACATTAAAAGATTCATGACTGGAGTTTATAAAATTCGAACTCCGCTCCCGCGATATAATTGTACATGGGATCCATCCCTTGTTTAAGATTATGTAAGGAATTGGTAGAGAAAATCTCTTTTTAGAATTGCTGTCTAAAAAAATAACAACTATTCTTGCTTTAGTTACAGCACATCGCGTGCAAACTCTATCTTTCATTAGACTTAGTAATATTCATAGATCGAATCAAAAATTCATTATTAACATAACGGATCAGATTAAAACTTCTGCTGTTTATCGAACACAGCCCACGTTGATTTTACCTTACTTTAATGAAACACCTTCCGTTTGTCCTGCGTATACTCTTGAATGTTATTTAACTGTTTCTGCGGAAAAACGTTCAAGTGATTGTGATTTCCTTTTGATTAGTTTTAAGAATGGGTGGCGGTGGCTACCTTGTCAGAGATCGGAATTGACACGTCCATATTTCGTGCTCATAGCGCAAGACACGCGGCGACTTCTGTGGCCAATCGGCTTGGAGTGAGTATAGCTCTCATCAAGAAAACTGCCGGTTGGTCAGGTAATTCTGAAACTTTCGCGAGGTTTTATAATCGAGAAGTTACCGTGGATTCGTCTGAGACCTCTGCCCGATCTCTTTTGAAAGCTAGTCTTGTTTGAAATTTAATTAATCTTTTTATATTATGGAACTAAGGTTAAAAAGTCTTATTAAAATGTCGATAGTCATCGTCTTTCTACCGTAGGCTATTTTAATCAATATATAATAATAAATTGTAATCTCGAACGGCGAATCACTGCTGTTTAATAGGGAATCAAACGAACTTACTGACGTTCGATGACTATTAAACTATGTGATTCGCCCGAGAGCTTACAACCCTCCCTGACCCGGACTGAACCGTATCCACATCACTCCCATTGAGTTACGAAATAGCAAATAGCTATCCCAAATTAATGGCCTTCTATAGGTAAACGTGTATGAAATACAGATAACACAGGAACAGGTAATTTTTGCTTAGAAATATTTTAAAATGTTGTACAGATGGCAGCACCATATTCGTGCTACTACAAGTAATAATAAATAGTTATCTCTCGGGCGAATCACATCGTTTAATAGTCATCGAACGTCCCTTACAGGTAAGTTCGTTTGATTCCCTATAAAATATTACCTATTCGTTAAAAGCAGTTATTGGCTTTTTGTCGCTTATTATATTGTTATCTTTGTTACCATTGTATAGCTGTTGGTCTTCCAAGAATAAATAAATAGACGGTTTTTATCACAGTACGAAGATAGCCGCAATAAATATGATTATTAACTTAAATATTTGCTGTTTGTACAGAAAACCAGGTAATATTTATTTTCTGATTTTATTCCTAGTATGTAAGTTAGTTAATATTCAAATACGATTGTAAAATAGTTCTCTGAATAAATAAATAAAAATTGTGTTCTCATTCAAATTCCATGTTTATTTTTATTTGTTACAGTTTTCTGAATCTTTTGACATATTTGTTATACACATTTTATCATCAGCCTCTCCTCGTGGAGAGACACCTGAAGTTATGTTATTATTTATTCTTGAGGGCAGTGACTACCCTTATGTCAAAGTTGAGGTTCGAGATATCTTTATTTTCTCATAAGAATTTACAGTAATTCACTTACATAAGACCGTTTAAAAAACATACAAACAAATAATAATCTTATCCTAGGCGTACATATACTATGATCCAGAATAATTTCATTTAAAACCTTCAATTACATTATGTCAAAGTTGTTTGTTTTATCTATTCAGTATACTATACTGGCAGCCCAGAAGGCTTCCAATGTGGCTAATAGGCTTTCGCGCTACTTCAAAGCTTAAAGACACTCTCAAATTAAAATAATCAGTCACCCATCCACCAAAAAGATCGCTCGGCCTAAAAATTAAGACTCGCAATTTAATTATATCATAATTATTTATTTTTATCGTTCAAATAAAATGTAATTATGTTTATTGGGACTTGATGTTACCTGCTTCCGGATTCTACAGTTACCTGTGCTTGTTTTCAGTTGAGCGTGCTGAGCATTGAGTTCGCTTCAATGACGTTGTTCATCTTCTGCATTTTAACTGAGCTGTTCCTCTACTGTTACTATGGGAACGAAGTTGCTGATGAGGTAATATATAATTATATTATCAAAATTGTATAAATGACTATACGCATAATATACATGCACTGGGCTTATTCAGATGGATATTTATTTTCAAAAGTGATGGTCATTCCTTCCTTATAAATATCTGGTTTTGATGAGCAGGAAGATTTTTATGCACCATGGGTTTGCGGTAGAACACGATCTCACCTGATGGTAAGTGAGGATGTGGTTGAAGCTGGACCGCGCGTACCCATTAGACGCCCGTATCCTCTAGTCTTGAATAAACCCATGTTATATGAGTTTGGAAACACTTTGGAAGGTGTGGAAAAACGTTTTGGAGGGTGTTCCAAAGCTTAGCCGTGCATATGATGAAGGTGGAAGCAAAGTGCTTCGTAAAATATGCTAGGATATCAACAAAAACGCGGTGAAGAGTCTCCCGACGCCTGTTAGTCCGATGAAAAAAGGGGGAAGGAGGTATAAGTTCATGGAGTTCTTAAGCGCATTCTCCATGAAACAGCCTACTGAAAACCGATAAGCATCCAACTTGACGCCGATGATTCAAGTTTTGCAGATTTTTACTTGTTAGGTCTCTATCATCGATTATCCTGTGAGCGCGTCTGTCTATCGAATCCAAAGAGTCCAGCTGATACTGTGCGGAGCCGTCCCAAAGATGAGAGCAGTATGCCATGCAGGATTGGACTTGAGCTTTGTATATATTTAACACCTGTTCTTTAGTGAAGTACCGTCTCACCTCATACCGTCGACCTCATCAAGGATACTAAACTTTTTGGTACCTTAGCTTTGGACTCGATGTATTGACCGAATCTTGGTCGCAAGATAAATTGAGACCCAATAAGTCCTGGTGATTGCATATCGGTACAGATACATGAAATATAGGGGTCTTCTTGGCGAAAAAAGACACGACTGTGTTTTGGTGGCGTTGAAATCGACCCTGTTTACAATACCTCAATCAGATATAACCTAGAGGGTCGAGTTCATCCGTTCTACCATACTCTCTGAGAGAATCGGTTGTGCTTACTAGCCCGTGGATCGGATATTATGTAACTTTCAGAAACTGTTCTGTCATCTGCGTACCCATAAATACCGAGTAAAAGCAAGTCTATGAGCAGCAAAAAGGTCGTGGAGAGAGAACTACGGTGGCTACCCGCCTAGAAGGACACAGTGTCATATGCTCCGTATAATTTACCGATAAAATTAGTTCAATTACCTACTCACAGAAATAACATCATCTTTTTTGAATCGTTTATTCATAACAGAAAATTAAATTTTTACAATTAAATTGTTCCTTGCCAAGCGACAAAGCTTGTTGGCGAGACGCGCTCGTTTATATAATATTAAAGGTATATATCACAATTTTTATTATACCATATACTTAAATATTTTAAAATCTTAAATCTATGTTAAAACTAAAACACAACAATGAGAAAACATAATTAGAACAAAACAGCTAATCTAGACACGCGGCAGCGTGTCGATCCAAGTTCAAGCATCTTAAACTAGCCGATCCACAGCATCGCGCGAATGTAACTACTATAAGTGTAACCTCTAAAGAAGATAGTCTCGAAGATTTCCTATCAAAAATTTAACGCATTTAGAAGATATTATCAAAAATATACAACAAACTAGCTGTTACCCGCGACTGCGTCCGCGACAATTTTGAATGATGACCAATGTAACCTACAACAAAACGACCTAACATACGTGAAAAAGTCACTTTTAGAAACTGCAAAATGGATGTGAAAAATTAAAGAAAGGCCTTGCATTATAATTCTGTATGCCGTTTCTGACTAAAATGGTTTGAGAAATGATCCAATTAAAATGAATAGTGATAGTAAAGTCTACAGGCTCATAGTGTCAAGGTATGTTTTAAGTTCAACTTCAGAAAAAAAAATAATAAAGGTTTCACTGACTCACTAAATTATACATAAGTATAGTTTTTTTTAGACGATTTTTCACGGGCCTACAATTTTGAAATGTGGCACCAAGAGATAAAAAAGAGCGAATTATATTAGATAAAAAAGATAAACAAAGCAAAAAAGCGAAAATTATTGATTTTTGATATATGTCATTCGCTGTCAAGCAGTGTCAACGTAAAATTTATTACTCTGTAAAACCAAAAGCATACACATATATATTAATTCACTTCTAATCTACCCTGTGGGGTTGATTAGAAGTGAATTGACATGATAAGAGCAAGGAAACACTAATTAATTTTACAAAATCATGCGTTTTACTTCAAAACTGACAGATTTTCATATAAACTTACATGGGGGGGGGGGGGACCCCTTAGGGGTGGAATTCCCAAAAATCTTAAAATATATATTTTTTATTTTTAACTGAAAGACCAAATAGTTACCAATTTTCATGCCTTTATCTTCCAAAATGCGCTGTGCGTTGATATAAGTCAGTGAGTTAGGTTCGCCTTTTATATATATAGATTATCCGTTGCTCCTGACCTACGACAACCCACACCCAAGAACTATCATCGTGATCGTTCGTGCATCGCTCGGCCGGACTCGGCTCGCAACCAGTGTGCGGCCCTTGTGTGCGTGTACAGGCATCAACCTCAGTGTCGGCGGCAAGTTTGTGTGAGATTCGACTAGTGGACTGCGGTGTATTTATTTATATTATATTTGTTAAATGTTATTCTTGATTATTCTTACATTTTTAACTTTATTAATTTATATAATTAATTCAGAATTAGAAGATCATTTTTGCTGCAAAAGGTTTTTTTCTTTCTTAAATTATTTTTTCTTCATTTATTGAAGCCTGTTAATGAGTTCTGATGATAATACATGACTAGCTAAGAAACGTCATTACAAATGCAATATGGCGGCCTCCCCAAGGTGGCGGACTGCCTGTTTGAAATCGAGGTGGATTTCAAACAGCCAGTCCGCCATTTTGGGTATCAAATGTAAGAGTTTGCCGTCAGGAATACGAAAAAAATAGTCACGTGACTTAAATCCAATATGGCGGACGTCCAAGATGGCGGACGTCCAAGAGGGCGGACAGGCTATTTGCAATGCACGATGCACGGTTTGCAGTGAAGAATACGAAAAAAATAGTCACGTGACTTAAATCCAAGATGTAGGATTGGCTATTTGTAATGCACCAAGCGTGATTTTTTAGTTTTTTAAACTATTATATTATTGTAAAATCTATTGCTTTCGGGTTTTAATGTACATATGTTACCGTTAATCAATAACATTTAGCCTGTATGTGGTCAGAGCCACCGCGTGTTGGGCTCGCTGTACAGCATGGAGTGGCGCCGCGCGTCGCTGCCGTTCCGGCGCTCACTGGTGCTGGTCATGGAGCGCGCCAAGCGGCCGCTGCGCCCCGCCGCCGGCCTCGTCATACCACTTTCGCTCGACACTTTTATTAAGGTACCTTGCTCTGCTTGTGAACATTACATGATACGTGGAGATAAAAATTAACATAACATATACATACAATTAAATGTTTGTTTTTTTCAGATATTAAAATCATCTTATACTTTCTATGCGGTGCTCCGACAGACAAAATAAGTAATCAAGGTAGTATTTCTAATTATGTATGTCTTTTTAGCAAATTAATATAAACATTAATATGGCTTAGCACATGTTTAAAAAAAGGGAAAGTTGATAAAATGAAATACATATGTAGTAACCAAAATAGTCAAGTAAAGTTAAGTAAGAATGGAGAGAGGATTGTGATGAAGAGCTGGTTAGTAAAATACAAAAAGAATTAGCCGAAGCGAGAAAAGAAGTACAAGAAAGAGTTCAACACGCAAAGAGTAGATACTATCACAAAGCGTTTACGGACTGTACCAAGAAGCCATTGAAGATGTGGCAACTAATAAATTCTTTAAGTACTAACAAGACTAAAACTAGCACAATCCCACATAAACTTGAATATAATTCGATTACACCGAATCATATGATATTTGTAATTGTTTTAATTCATTCTTTGCCAAAGTAGGCGCTGCTCTAGCAAATGCAATACCAAATCAATATCAAACTAGTGACAAAAACAATCAATTAATTAATATTGTACCAGAATCAAGTACTAAGGAACCATGCCGACTAGCCAAGTTTGAGCTCACCACGATTGACGAGGTTAGTAAAATTATTGATAGGCTAAACCCGAACACAGCAACAGGTTTAGACGGTATCTCTTGTAAAGCTCTTAAATGCGTCAAGCCATTAATAATAGAACCTATAACTTTTACTACTAATTGCTGCCTTGAGACCGGTTACTTCCCAGACTCCCTGAAACAAGCTAAAGTTACCCCAATCTATAAATCTGGAATAAAAACTGATCCTAATAATTACCGACCCATTTCAGTTCTACCTATAATGTCTAAAATATTTGAAAGAATAATTTTTAACCGTCTTAACAAATTTTTAAGTTGAATTAACTTCCTTTACAGTAAACAGTATGGATTTCGCCCTCTTTCAAATACTTTGTCAGCCTGCATAGATCTCACCACGAATATAAAATGCAAGATCGATAAAAAACAAATAGGACTTGGTATTTTCATAGATTTGAAGAAAGCCTTCGACACGATTAGTCACGGAAAGATTCTACAAAAGCTTCGTGCTATTGGCGTCACAGATTTCGCATACAGCGTAATACAGTCGTACCTCTCTAACAGATCTCAAATAGTGAAAATCGGAGAAATAGAAAGTAGCCCAGAACTGATAACTTACGGCGTTCCCCAGGGATCTATCCTGGGACCCCTACTGTTCCTAATATACATGAACAACATAAAAGACCTCGACTTAAAAGGAGATGTTACCCTGTATGCCGATGACACTAGTCTATTTTATTTCGGAGATCAAATTGATGTTATATTTAGGCAAGCCCAAGAAGACCTTAATAAATTATTTGTATGGTTCCAGCAAAACGTACTAACTATAAATGTGGCAAAAACAAATTATATGATATTTAGCGCCAAAAACAAAAAATACGTAAATAATCAAGTTCTCCTAATTAACGACGTACCTATTAACAAGGTTGAATCCGAAAAATATCTCGGACTTACCCTAGACAACCACCTCACTTGGAAACCGCACATAGAAAAAATTCGTCAAAAAATATCATCACTATTGGGCATTCTACGGGGCTCAGTCAGATGTTTCCCAGAGAGTGTTAGACGCTTAATATACAATTCCCTAGTAAAATCCCATCTTACTTACCTCATCGAAGTCTGGGGCACTGCCGCCAAAACCAATATATCACCATTGCAAATTAGCCAAAATAAAATTATTAAACTGTTATTCCACCTAAACTACCTAACGCCAACTGAATTTGTATACAACAAAACAAAACTAATGAATATAAACCAAACATATAAATACCATACTTGTATCTTGATAAGAAAGATCTTAACTAAAGACACGCATTCACAAATAACTTTCACAAAAAAAAACAAATACAAGCCAAAAAATTAAGAAACGCTAATAATATATGTTTATACAAACAAAAACAAATTTGAAGGAGCACAAATGTACAATCGCCTTCCTAAAGACATTAAAGAAATTCAATCATTCACGCTATTTAAAAAGAAATTAAAATTTCACCTAATGAAAAGCCCATAAAATTATATGTTAAAAAATTAAAAAAAAAACCTTATCATAAAATAACACAAATATATTTAATCATAAGGTTCTATATATTAGGTGTATGTGTTTGGGGTGCTTATATTGTATCGCGATACAACTCAGAAATAGTAATAACATAATACATAATATATAAAAAAAAAAATACATAAAATACAAAAAATAATAATAATAAAAAAAAAAACGATTAATAAATACTTAAACTTAACGGAACTATATATATATATATATGTGTGTGTGTATATGTATATATAATATATATATTATAATATAATACATAAAATATTCCTAACAACAGAAATAAACAGAAAATAATTGAAATTTGATCGAAACCATTTTGAAAGCACATGACGACCCAGTTGCTTTCAAATAACGATACGTAATAGGAACCATTAGTTGCATTCACTACTCTGGTAATAATCCACGGTATAGCGTAACAAACGGAAGGATGGGTACTTCGAGAAATCACACTTGGCTAGTCGAATTGGAAATTAAACTACCCTATATAAGTTATAATATAAGTTATCTTTACTAACCACCTAATTTATGCGATTACTAACACAATACATTTAATTTTATACTATTATAGTTTTAGTGTCCGTTCCTTATTACTTGTATTTCTCAATAATAAGTGAACTGTATTCTTTGTTGAGAAATAAATGTCTTAAACCGTAAGAATAACTTTCGCTTCGTTTAATATTGAGAAATGATTACTAAAACTATCTATAGGTTATTTGGTTGAGAAATACACAATGAGAATTTATATGTTATATTTTCATTTCTTTAGATGTTTCTGGAGATAAATCTGATCGGCAGAACTGCTGTTTCATCGACAGCCTAGTCGCCTAGTTATATAATCTGTTAACAACAGCGTTGTACCCATTTTCTCCTCGAGCTTTTCATCTGTCGGTTGTTACAAAAGCTTAATAATGATTTGATAGAGAACAACCCCTCCGTTCCACAGTTCGGTATGCAGTCAGTACTTAACTAAACTGGCGCGGTGAAGGATCGATATTATTATTGTAGTCGTGTACCTTTTCCGATTACTCTGATATTTCTGTCCGACCTATTTATTCCTTATGACAGATATGTTTGTTAAGTAGTCCCACGTATTTATAATAAATCATTTAGACTAGCCTGTCGGTCTAATGGTCAGTGACTGACTGCTAAGCCAGAGGTCGTAAGTGCAATCCTCAGCCAGGACAAATCTTGGTGTGATGAGCACGAATATTTGTTGTGTATCTGGGTGTAATTGTACGAGTATGTCTATCAGTTGTCTGCTGGCTAGTACAGGCTTTGCCTGGTTTGGAGTCAAATGGTAGTGTGTTACTTGTCCGAAGATATTTAATTTAATTATAATATCATATTTAGTATTACTCTTTTCTTTACATGTTATTGTGTAAAGTGGTGTCCTAAGATTACCACATTAACAATTCATTCATTATTTGTTTCTATTGAATAGTGTCCGAAGGTAGAAAGACAGCTAGAGTTGTCCGGCACGTACGGTAGGGAAACTTGTGATGGGGAACACACTTATCTTAAGATTATTTTTATTATTTTAGTAGAATGTACATTGTACTGAGAGTATTTTAAATGACACCTAATAAATATAATTATATTTTAGAGTTCACGGTTTCTAGTCAATGTTGCCATTGCGATAATCTATTTTTTGTGTATTGTTGAGTCTCCCCACCAATTGTCTCTTATGGCGGGCGATGGGTATATAATCTAGGTGCGGGCAGTCTTGTTTATTTCTTTTTCCTTTGTTCGAGCGACGCGACGGCCAGCTTGAGGGTTTCACCATCCACGAGGGGTGGATTGATAGCTTCGTGCTTCATGGCGTCTACCTAGTCAACTGCTTCAACTATATATGTGAGCTGACCCTAATTATCGGGGACTTCACCTTGGAGGATGCGTACTCTGCGGAAGAGAGGACGACGGAATGTCCAGAATCGCAAGGTGGCGGTCTGGGCCACGCGATCATCCTGCGGTTAACGGGTAACAACATACTGCATGCTACCACAGGTACCACCATGTGTGGCTAATCCGCACTGCCATCAGTACTTACGCTGCTCGTGCCAGGAACCTTGGACCTTGGATCTGTGATTCTCATCGAGAACCCACGACTTAGTCTACAAACTCTCATATTCTACCTACACAATCTTTGACTGCACGTGTGGCGTAGCGGCTAAGACGTATTTGCCTCGGCGCTTCGTGTCCTGGGTTCGAATCCCACGCCGGACAACTATTTGTGTGGCCCATAAATAGTTGTTCTGAGTCTGGATGTAATTTGTGTGCGTCTAATTATATGTTTGTAAAGTACCCCGCGACACAGGGATTAAATTTCCTAAAGCGGGCGTGTCTTAAAAAAAGAGTCTACTATTTTATATAACCGTGCTATATTTAGTTACCATGTAATATTAGTTACCTATATCATCCTCTTTATGTTATAAGTTATTGCATGATATTATAAAAAGCTGTAATTTAGTAAGTAAAAGTCATTTACAATTTTAATAGGCTGTCTACATTATCGCATTAGGTTATAAACCTGTAATGAAATAGAAACATGTATATAAATAGTGTGACTCTTTGTGTGCGTGTAATTCTTTTATCTTTTAAAAACAACCTACATACTTAACCCTAAAAAATTTCAATATTACCATAAGTATTATTACCTAGTTTATTATAGCATCAAAGGGCTGAGCGAGCGAAATGTCACTAGCAGCAACACTGTTTGATAAAAAGAGATGCGTGATGCGAAGTAATAGAACCGTTTTTGGTATCTATTTGACAGTTCGTCGGCACCTCAGAGCATTAAATACTAGAGAGAGGACAAAGTAACGCGTATTAGCTGTCTACAGTAGGCGCAGCGAGCATACACCGCCAATAACGCCATCAGCTCGCTCTCTTTCGCGGCCGAGTGAATACGTCTGTGCTTCTGACACAAATATTGAGTTTTACCCGAAATGCCGTCCTGTGCAATCGTTACATATAAACATCGTAGTGAAACTACTAATTTACACACATTGGGATTATCCACAACTACTGATTGTCTAGAGCTAAAAGTTTACTTAAAAACCAATCAATCTCCATTGAGCTTGGTTGCTAAAGTTGAAGCGTACGAAGTTATATCCTTCGATTATATAAATGTTAAACATATTATTTTTAGAAATCTCAGATTTGTGTTATGAAACACTTAATTTGAGTTGTCATTAGTGTCAGTGGCCATTGAATACCTATCGTCCTTCTTCTTCTGAAAACTTATCGAACTTTTAAAACGAAATGGTAGTTAAAAGCAATTTTAGAGATTTCATTATAAATAAACATAATACACACATTTTAAAATAAAGGAGCAACATAAAAAAGGTTATTTCAGCTTCGGGGCCATTTAAAGAGAATATGGTAATCGGTAAGGGAAATCGAGAAACGACTCTAAAACTCAATTTGTTTATTATACAGTATCAGGTCAGTCAGGTGACAAAATCGGGAACACTTACTTGCTACTATTAAACTTAAAAGAACTTATGTTAATATGTACATAGAGCGCGGCGGTGTCGCGCCTCACAGCGCGTCGGGGCGCGCCGGCGTGGCGAAGTACCTGCAACACACCACACATCAGCCACTCCAGCACTACGCTCCACGCACAACGCGGCGCGACGCTCCACGTACTACGCGGCGCTACGCCCCACGCACTACGCGGCACTACGCTCCACGCACTACGCAGCGCTACGCTCCACGCACTACCCGGCGCTACGCTCCTCACACTACGCGGCACTACGCTCCACGCATTACGCGGCGCTACGCCCCACGCACTACGCGGCGCTATGCTCCATGCACCACGCGGCGCTACGCTCCACGCACTACGCGGCGCTATGCTCCACGCATTACGCGGCGCTACGCTGCACGCACTACGCGGCGCTGCGCTCCACGCACTACATGGCGCTACACTCCACACACTACGCGGCGCTGCGCTCCACGCACTACGCAGTGCTGCGCTCCACGCAGTACGTGGCGCTATGCTCCACACTACGCACTACTCTAGCGCGCAGCGGCCGCACTGCACGCGCATGCACCTACTCACACCATGCAGGCTTCCTACTCTATCGAGCACTCTGGCGTGATTCCTCGTAATAAGCTCACAAGCCATGCTAGGTCGACGGGTGTCGGGGGTTCTAGTCGAGGCTTCGCTCTATCAAATATATTACCGAGACTAATGGTCCGTCTACATCGTCTTCTTCTTAGAATCGGTGGCTTTGTAGGAAAGAAAAAAATCTAGTTAACTACACTGATCTGATCGCGGGTCAGTCCACCGACGGTACACTAATGAATCCAATCGGGAACTTATTCATATATTAGCAAGTCTTCGTTACTACATCGGTGTATGCTATGATTTCGACGTAAAAGTATGCCTTTTATAGAATGTGGTTGGAAGTAGCTAGACTGGCGCAGCGTGGCGTGTACCTAACAGTGGGTGGCGCGTCGTGGCGCGCGGGCTCGCGGCGCCGGCGAGCGCGCGCTGGCAGGCGTACGCCGCGGCTGGCGCGGGATGCCGCGCTGCCCGCGCCGCTTGTCGCGCCGCTCGTCGCCCCGCTCGTCACGCCGCTCGTGGCGCCGCCGTATATTGTATCCTCAGCACTCGACTCCACCGCCGGCAGCGTGTCTGTTGTATATATATTTTTTTCATTTATATGGCTGTTGTGGAAGCTTGTTGTATACATTTCTGTGAATAAGGTGGCGAGAGCTCTTTTTGGTGAATGGGTGATAATTTTCACCATCGTCATGTCAGCCGAAAGACGTCCACTGCTTGAAATTGGCCTCCCCCAAAGTCACAGTGGACTATGACCCCGACACCAACTTGAGACAGTTGGTTGCCCTCCTGGAGAGATCCTTAATTTTAGTATTATTTATTCCTCTTTACGGCCTTCATACAAATCTATAAAAAATTTAAATTTTATAGCATTCTTAGCAATGTAAAGCGAAAATCTAATCTCAAAAAAGGGAAATCATAAATTTAATCGACGGGACCCGAACCAGCACCATCTACCAATCCGAAGTAGGCGCTCTGCGTTAAACTACGAACGATACACACTAGTAGATTAAATTTAGGATTCCTTTGCTAAAACCCTTCGGGAGGATTTAGGTGTCATCCATTGGCTTTGTCTTCTCGAAATATGATAAAGAAAAAGCCGATGGATGACACCTACATCTTTCGGAAAGTATTGGAACCCTGATCTCGCTATCCGGTAGACTAACGAAGCAGTCCAGCTGTAACTAACTAACCAGAGAGATGTGCGGCGGGGAGCCGATACAGCTCGGCGGCGCAGGCTGCGCACGGAGAGCCGCTTGACTCGGAGTCGCTGTCTCGCGGTCGCCCATATTCTGAAATAAGTATATGCATGCAAAAGTATCGTAAGTTTAAATGAGATAGGCTTTATCTCAATAGCTTGTGTAGAATCAGAGATACAATTTCTGTTGGTAATGGAACCAGGGAACTTCGGACAACGCATCATGAGGACCGGAGGTGCAAAAACCGCTGCAGCCAATCACGTTCCAAGTAAATATCCAAAAGAAAATTTCAGCAAAGACGATGGTACAAGTAGTGGTCTCAGTGGTCATTTGAGAGAAACTTCTCGCAACTTTAATTAGCATTTATAACATAATTAGGTCATTGCGAAAGCTTGTTTTGGATAATTACCGTATATACCTACGAACTAATGATATTTAATATTTATTTTTGTAAAGGGTATTGAAATTTTTATTTGTACGAAATATATAAATGAAATTAGAAAAGTACTATAAATAAAAAGGTGTATCGGATCAGCCAAGAGTACTCCAATAGTACGAAAACAAGAAGAAAGAGGATATCTGAATATCTTAGATGTCAAAAAAGAAGAGAAGAATCTGGGGCTCAGATGGCTCGTAAAAGAACACTTGTTATCGTTCAACATTGGTCTACGCAATACTCCAGAGGCGATCATTAGTGGAAGGAAAATCCCAACAAAGAGAGAAGTCACAAGCTCCGAAATGTCTACGTTCGACCCGATGAGATTCGCCGCAGTTGTCCTGATCCAAGGAAAGAAGCTCATTGAAGATATATTGCGCACGAAAAATTGGTGCAGAACAACTTCAAAGGTGGAGTCGATACTCAGAGGAGGAATCTGTCTACTCTAGAGAACGTACCAGATGTATCACGAAAAAAAAAGAGAAGAGGCCAAATTTACACCTTTACTGACGGAATCGAGGAGGCTTACTCAGCGGCGGTGTACTTGAGAGAGCTGTTACCGGATGGCAACATACACGTCACCTTAATAGCAGGGAAAGCCAGAGTAACACCAATGAAGCCGATGTCTGTAGCGAAGTTGGAGTTACAAGCCGCACTACTTGGAAGCTCCAAGTAACTGAAAAGATATATTGGAGAGACTCATCTACGGTCCTGCAAAGGGTAAAGGCAGACCTGCGAAAATTAAAAAATTGAAGCGTTACAAGAAAAGCACCATCATGAAAAAGATGTCAGTCAACATTACTAAAACTATAAAAAAGGGCAATTTCCACCTATTGAAGAGAAATATACTCGTAAAAGAAAAGCAGAGGAACATCTTTAAAAAATGAGACAGCAATCAAGTTTCGCACGTGAGATAAAACAATTAGAAGAAACATAATCATTGAATAATTCAAGTCTTCTAAAGAAAATAGTGGTATATATCACCACCAGTGGAGTAGTGAGGCAGAGAAGCCGACTGAGAAAATATTTTCAAGAAGTAAAGAAAAGTAACCCTATTGTGTTGGATGGAAAGCACAAAATCACTCGTCACATTAAGGCGGTACAAATTTGAGACATAACCTTTCTTCCATGTTTTTATCATTTTAAAATGCGCAAAACTCACTAAACATAAAATAACAAAATCCAGCACTGCACACAAACTAAATGGCAGACGACGCTCATATTCCGCGCCAATATAAAGTGCCTCGGCGCGCCCGAAGGTGCGCAGGTGCAGCCGAGTGCAATACCTGTGGCGTGCGCGCTGCGGCTGGGGCGCGGCGGCGCGGCCAGCGCCAGCGCCAGCGCCTCGGCACGCCCGAAGGTGCGCAGGTGCAGCCGAGTGCAATACCTGTGAAGTGCAATACCTGTGGCATGCGCGCTGCGGCTGGGGCGCGGCGGCGCGGCCAGCGCCAGCGCCTCGGCACGCCCGAAGGTGCGCAGGTGCAGCCGAGTGCAATACCTGTGAAGTGCAATACCTGTGGCATGCGCGCTGCGGCTGGGGCGCGGCGGCGCGGCCAGCGCCAGCGCCTCGGCACGCCCGAAGGTGCGCAGGTGCAGCCGAGTGCAATACCTGTGGCGTGCGCGCTGCGGCTGGGGCGCGGCGGCGCGGCCAGCGCCAGCGCCTCGGCACGCCCGAAGGTGCGCAGGTGCAGCCGAGTGCAATACCTGTGAAGTGCAATACCTGTGGCGTGCGCGCTGCGGCTGGGGCGCGGCGGCGCGGCCAGCGCCAGCGCCTCGGCACGCCTGAAGGTGCGCAGGTGCAGCCGAGTGCAATACCTGTGGAGCGCAATACCTGTGGCGTGCGCGCTGCGGCTGGGGCGCGGCGGTGCGGCCAGCGCCAGCGCCTCGGCACGCCCGAAGGTGCGCAGGTGCAGCCGAGTGCAATACCTGTGGCGTGCGCGCTGCGGCTGGGGCGCGGTGACGCGGCCAGCGCCAGCGCCTCGGCACGCCCGAAGGTGCGCAGGTGCAGCCGAGTGCAATACCTGTGAAGTGCAATACCTGTGGCGTGCGCGCTGCGGCTGGGGCGCGGCGGCGCGGCCAGCGCCAGCGCCTCGGCACGCCCGAAGGTGCGCAGGTGCAGCCGAGTGCAATACCTGTGGCGTGCGCGCTGCGGCTGGGGCGCGGCGGCGCGGCCAGCGCCAGCGCCTCGGCACGCCCGAAGGTGCGCAGGTGCAGCCGAGTGCAATACCTGTGAAGTGCAATACCTGTGGCGTGCGCGCTGCGGCTGGGGCGCGGCGGCGCGGCCAGCGCCAGCGCCTCGGCACGCCTGAAGGTGCGCAGGTGCAGCCGAGTGCAATACCTGTGGAGCGCAATACCTGTGGCGTGCGCGCTGCGGCTGGGGCGCGGCGGTGCGGCCAGCGCCAGCGCCTCGGCACGCCCGAAGGTGCGCAGGTGCAGCCGAGTGCAATACCTGTGGCGTGCGCGCTGCGGCTGGGGCGCGGTGACGCGGCCAGCGCCAGCGCCTCGGCACGCCCGAAGGTGCGCAGGTGCAGCCGAGTGCAATACCTGTGAAGTGCAATACCTGTGGCGTGCGCGCTGCGGCTGGGGCGCGGCGGCGCGGCCAGCGCCAGCGCCTCGGCACGCCCGAAGGTGCGCAGGTGCAGCCGAGTGCAATACCTGTGGCGTGCGCGCTGCGGCTGGGGCGCGGCGGCGCGGCCAGCGCCAGCGCCTCGGCACGCCCGAAGGTTCGCAGGTGCAGCCGAGTGCAATACCTGTGAAGTGCAATACCTGTGGCGTGCGCGCTGCGGCTGGGGCGCGGCGGCGCGGCCAGCGCCAGCGCCTCGGCACGCCCGAAGGTTCGCAGGTGCAGCCGAGTGCAATACCTGTGAAGTGCAATACCTGTGGCGTGCGCGCTGCGGCTGGGGCGCGGCGGCGCGGCCAGCGCCAGCGCCTCGGCACGCCCGAAGGTTCGCAGGTGCAGCCGAGTGCAATACCTGTGAAGTGCAATACCTGTGGCGTGCGCGCTGCGGCTGGGGCGCGGCGGCGCGGCCAGCGCCAGCGCCTCGGCACGCCCGAAGGTGCGCAGGTGCAGCCGAGTGCAATACCTGTGGCGTGCGCGCTGCGGCTGGGGCGCGGCGGCGCGGCCAGCGCCAGCGCCTCGGCACGCCCGAAGGTGCGCAGGTGCAGCCGAGTGCAATACCTGTGGCGTGCGCGCTGCGGCTAGGGCGCGGCGGCGCGGCCAGCGCCAGCGCCTCGGCACGCCCGAAGGTGCGCAGATGCAGTGCGCAGCCACGCAGCGACTCGGCTCCCGACATGCTGAAGGTCGCGTATGGGCTGATCTCGTGCAGCTCTCCCGACACTGCCGTATAATACCGTTTCTGATCACATTCCCTGTAGCTGGGGTTTATTGTAAAGGAGTCGCAGCGAAGTAACTGTACTTAGTAAACTTATTAAAGACTTTGTTCTATTGTTTCTAGTTTACATTTTTTACAGTTTTATTTTATTTTATTTTATTAGGTACTTAAGAAAAACTTACAACTAGAATACAAATGACACACAGAATAGAAGATGAAGGCTAATTAAAAGTTTTCACAGATATACACAGGTTAAGGAAGAAAAAAAAAGGAGGTAGACAAATAGACATGGAAAATAAAGAATAACATAATAAAATAGAATACGTAAAATAAAAATAATATAAAAGTAAGTTGAAAGTAAGTTGAAAGTAAAATAAATCTATATTATTATATTAACAATAGTAAATATAATAAAACAGAATAATATAATAATAAATAGTACGGCTTATAATGCGCTAAAAAAATAATCCGCAATTTGTTATTTTAAATGTAATGTGTCTTTATGAAACAGGTCAACATTAATTTTCTGACACACCATGTTGAATACCCTACTTGCCCTTACCATGTAACTGTTCTGTCTATAGTTAGTGTGAACTACCGGTACGTAGAGAAGCCTATGATTTCTTAACATAGCGGATGGAACTCGTAGCCCTATCTTCTCCACTAACTCAGAACAGGCAATGGTGTCGTTTGCCAGCTGGTGTAGAAACGCCAAGTCCGCTATTTTTCTACGTTCATGCAGAGGAAGTATATGGAATGTGGTGTAGGGAATGTTTTTGTGAAGAATTTATTATTAAAAAAAATGTAAGCTTAAGTGGTAACTTATTAAATATTCTTACTGCACTATACATACGACTAGCTACAGTTATGAATTGATATTTAATGTAGGCGCTACGACTGCCGAATCTCCCTTCTTGTATTTCCTCTTCGTAATCTTTTTTTCGTACTCATGAAAATATTAAAATGTGAACAGTGAAATCATAATAATATGTATAGACTTGACACCGCCAATATTGCACGCAAAAATAATACATAAACATGACTTATCGCAGTAACTCGCGCATGACTACATCATAGTAAGTGTCGCATGACTTAGCGCAGTGTCGCATGATTTAGCGCAGTAAGTCTCGTCTGACTTCTGCGGTTGTTTTGTTATCATGTTATGCAGTCAAAGCTTTTAGAAAGTTATACTCCTAGTTTTATTAGTAGTCCCCATAGAACTACATTATATCTTAGTTTAGAATCTACAAAAGCTATGGAAACAGGCTTGAACTCTTTTTAAGATGAAATTCATCTAGTAGACTTTTTAAGACTTGGCTGCGTCTTAAAAATAATTATATGTATGTTGATTGTAATTTTCATGTTCAGTATCGTTTAATTAATTAATAAAATGCTAAGAATTAGACAAAATTAAACGTGTCTGTTTAACCGGAACTCAACTGAGGCTTTCAGAGATTTTAGCAGTGATTTTTAAAGAATGTTATTCTGGGTCAGGGCATAACCCTGCTCCATTTACTCTGTAGGCATTTAAATTGGATATAGGTATTACCGTCGGGTGGAGTTAAAGCCTTGCCGTTTCTCTTGCTGGGCTCGGTGGTATAAAGCTGCGGGTGGGGCTGGCACACTTGGTGCAGTGAGCAATCCCGACGCAGGCACGATGCCGCCTGCCGTCGGCGAGCTAACACTAAACCTGGAAAAAGGCATTTACCTGCCATAATGTTTCAAAAAAATAGAAATAATTGGAAACCATAATGAACACTGTGTGTAAAAACATTGTTGATATGCTGTTGTACTTATCTGTAGTTTTTAGCCGCCGTGTAAACATGTAGCGAACCTGTAGCATCGTAGGGCGCAAACACCCTGGCTATAGAGATGGACCAATAGTTTGTGGAATTATTTGAATAACCTGGTGGAATATAAGTAACACCTCACTTATTTTCATGAGGTCGGGGAAGACACCATCAGTTACACAGCAATTGAAGCTGTCTACAACGATTATAATAATGTTTTGTATGACAGACAGTGCCCATGAATCTTCTGTGCTCTTATTTTTAATGCTCTTGAAAGCTTTTACACATTTATCATTTGTAACAAACACAAAAAATAAATTTGGGAATAACTGGTTAAATACATTGTTTTAAAAAGACATCAAATTTCAGCCACATCTGGTGACGACGGGAGGCATATTTGTAAAAAACTCGGCAAAAACGTTGGTAACGATAAGTTTGTTTGAAACCAGATCGTCATTCAAATTCAGTCAGACTGTTCGGTCTCTCAATCTTCTTTTGCCAGTTTCAATTTTTATCCTTTGCCAAGCATATTTAATTTTAATCTTATTATCGGCTTCAGTATCGGTTGGTTTTTTATTTTTTTGCTTTAGTACAGATATTTAGCTTGAAAGCAGACTTTTTTTAAAGTATAGAATAGTTGCTAATTTATGCTATACCACCGGCCAAGTGCCTAGTGATTGGTGCAAGGCTGTCATCGTACCTCTTTACAAAGGGAAAGGCTCACGGCAAGACTGTAAAAACTATAGGGGCATTAGTCTACTCAGCGTCGTTGGTAAGTTGTATGCAAAAGTATTGGTTGAAAGAGTTGTGAAAGAAACCGATGCGAAAATATGGGATGCACAGGCAGGTTTTCGGAAAGGAATGGGATGCACGGATCAGGTCTTTTCTCTGCGAAGCATAGTAGAGAAGTTTTTGGGCAAAAACCAAAAGGTTTACTGTGCCTTCGTAGACTTAGAAAAGGCCTACGATAGAGTGTTGAGGAGTGAACTATGGTCGGTACTGTCCATGTATGGGTTGAACGACAACCTTGTTCAAGCACTAAAATCTCTTTATAGGGATTCCAGAGCTTGCGTGAGGATTAACGGATCATACACCGAGTGGTTTAGCATCCAAAAGGGTGTTACAGGGATGTGTAGCGTCACCGTGGTTGTTTAACCTATTCATGGATAGGTAGCTGTTTAAAAGATTTGAAAGAAAGTGAACGCGGTGTAAGGATGAATGAGTTACTCATCAATTGTCTGCTTTACGCTGATGATCAAGTTTTACTTGCATCATCGGCGGACGAGTTGCAGGTGATGGTAACAAGTATGCATGAATCTTTTGAAAGGAAAGGGATGAAAATGAATGTAGGTAAGACGAAAGTAATGGTATTTGAGAGGGATGAATACACGACAACGTGTGATATTGTGATTGGAGGAGAGAAAGTCGAACAGGTGAATGAGTTTGTATATTTGGGAACTTTGTTTACGAGAGATGGGAAATATGAAAAAGATATTGTTAGAAGATTAAATGCGGGGAACAGAGTGAATGGGGCACTACACGCCTTTATGAGTAGCCGGCAAGTATCAAAGAAGGCTCGACTAGCCGTGCATGATGGAGTGTTAGTGCCAACTTTAATGTATGGAAGTGAAAGTTGGGTATGGCAGAAAAAGAATGAAAGTAAAATAAATGCAGTGGAAATGAGAGCTCTGAGAAGTATGTGTAGTGTGACTTTGAGAGACAGAATTCGAAATACTGATGTAAGAGAGCGTTGTGGTGTGAAAGAGGATGTAGTCACAAAGATTGAAAAAGGCATGCTGAGATGGTTTGGCCATTTAGAAAGGATGAATGAAAGAAGATTGACAAAAGAAGTATACCTGGCCTGTGTGAATGGGACAACCGGAAGGGGAAGACCACGTCGAACATTCTCTGACCAAATTGGAGATGTTCTCAAGAAAGGGCAGGTCAGAAGTACCCTAAACCGGCGAGCATGTATGAAGAATATATTGACAGTAATCGAGGCAAAAGAAGTATGCAAAGATCGTGACAAATGGAAATCCGTTGTCTCTGCCTACCCCTCTGGGAAACAGGCGTGAGTCTATGTATGTAGAATAGTTGCTAACAGCTAATTGCTATCAGGTGTATCGGATCTTCTGTCAAACAATTCATATAAGAAATCTGTGCTCCGTCTAATGCCTTGAGTTAACTAAGTACAATGTTTTTTTAGTTTTTCTGTCAAATTTGATATTTTTTATATCATGAACTTTATTAAATGTGTTAAAATTCATTGAAATAATATACTGTACAGTAACAGCCAGAAGTCGACTAGCAATCTCACAAAACCGTGGCATAGCAATATTAGTTGTACTTATGACCTTCTTCTATAAGAACGTTTGACAACACTACACATTGGCAACTTGTTGCCCGCTTATGATTGTTATTACAAATTTCAATAAGTATCGTAAGCGTTACGGTGGCTAAAGTGGTTAGCACTGTGCCTCGCATGGCGAACGTTCGGGTTCGAGTCTCACACCAAACATGAAAAATATTTTTTAAGTATTAATGTGAAATAAGAATGCCGATTTGCTAACAAATATGTTAAATATTCCACAACTAAACGAAGATTCTTTCGTT
Organism: Pseudoips prasinana; assembly: GCA_951640165.1. Taxonomy (NCBI): domain Eukaryota; kingdom Metazoa; phylum Arthropoda; class Insecta; order Lepidoptera; family Nolidae; genus Pseudoips; species Pseudoips prasinana. Next base: position 43,413,538 of record OX621235.1, on the reverse strand, counting down.
TTACAATTATTTTCAATCTTAGCGTCGTTATTACAATATGAGGGTAGATTTGAAACAAAGTGATAAGTTCACTTTGTAAATATACCTTCATATTTTAACTACTTTACTAGTTCACATAAATTATTCCACTATTCGCTGTTGTTGGTTGGTGAACATAGTTACGAGCGTTTGTGTTATCTTGTTGCTGCTATTTTAGTATTCTTCTGAATTCAATATGCAGGCTAATATCAGTATTGAAGCCAAGGCAAATATTGTGGCCCTATATTCGAATGGCCTTAATATATCTCAAATATCGAATGAAACCGGCTTATGCGTAAGCTTATTTTTTTAATTTTATGTGATGATACGATACCTACAAAATATAATGGTAGATTAATCGCGTGTTGCAAGTGTGTAATATATTTTTTTTTTTTTAGAGAGAGACTGTTAGTCGTTGGGTGAAGAGATTTGAGGAAGAAGGTAGCCTGAACAGTCGTGAGAGGAGCGGAAGACCACCTCTTATTAGCCAGCCTCAGCGACGTTATATGGTAGCGGAATATGAGACGAATGGTTTCATCCCAACAAGGCGTTTTGCCGATGAGTTCGGCACATCAGTACGCACCGTTCGCCGCATACTCCATGCCGAAGGTCTTCATCACCGAGCGCCAGCTAAGAAACCATTTTTAACCCAACGGCATAAAGAGGAGAGGTTAAGTTTTGCCCGGGAATATTTGGACTTTGATTGGGAGACGACAATATTCACCGACGAAAAATCTTTTAAATCGTGCCAAAAAGGAAGACTGCATTTGTGGCGTAAAAATAACACGCGTTGGTCTGAAGGCAATGTCAGACCAAATACGGAGTCAGGCAGAATCAGTGTGAATATGTGGGGGTGGATAAGTGCTCAAGGGCCCGGTGAATTAAGTTTTATACCGACGCGAGCCAATAGTGTCAACTATGTGGAAGTGTTGAACGATATAATGTTGCCTACGGTGCGTAATATCTACCCCGCAGAAGACTTGAACGAGATAAGTTTTGTGCAAGACAATTGTCCTATACACCGTGCCAGCATTGTTCGCGAATGGTTTAGCAATCATCCGGAAATTAAAGTTATTCCTTGGCCAGCTCGGTCCCCTGACTTAAACCCCATAGAAAATATATGGGGTTTAATGGTGCAAAGATGGGAAACTCGGGACGAGAGATGCCCTGAGCTACTCGCATCCCATTGCATGCAGTTATGGGATAGTTTGCGCGGCACAAATATCTGTGCAAATATTGTGGCGTCTATGCGTCGACGTCTGATTAGCTGTATCGAGGCTAACGGAGGTCACACGAAATATTAAAAATCCTAAACAGGTAGGGTAATTTTGTGTCAGGGGACATAGTGTCCGTAACTTTAACAAATTAATATTTATATTATTGTAATATTGAGGTTAAGTTTCAATCCTCTTTTCATTGAGAAAATGAATAATTAAGCTATAACCTCTTAAATTATATCAGAATTTTCATAATATCTATATGTAACCTAAAATGTGTTTTTTAACATTCAATACTATAGTAATAACATAAGTAAGTGTAAAGGATTTCTTTTATATAAAAAATATTACAATGTTACCATATCAAAATTAGTTTCATTTATTATCATATTATAATAATAAATTACCTTTATTGTAATATCTATTTTTTCAAGGTAATTTACTAAAATAAATTACTAAAACATAATAATAATAATTATATAAAACATAAAAAACTGGCCCAACTCGGATTCGAACTCACAACTATCCCGATCACATTAGCGAGAGCAGCCTCGTTACCGATCTAGCTAATGTTAACTTATATTCACGTGTTGAAATTTTGCATTACTAGGAAAAAAATAATCGACGGCGATAAAAAAAACAAGTTACTGATATTGTCATCCTTGTCTAGCATTGACCACATCTATAACTACTCGTAGCGATGCTACACGACATGTTAATTTGTTAGCGTTGGAACATCGCTTACACGGATAAATATGCGTGTGTGTATAGGCGCCGCAGCCCGCAGGCGATAATGGCCATTGCGGTGTAAGTGGACTTCTGGCCGTTGACTGTACAAGTCGTTAAGGTTATCTGAGTTTGGCGATAGATGGCACAAACAAGGTCTCCAGTTTGTAATTAAACTTTCCTATTTTTGGTTTTGAGTGAGACCTAAAATAGATTATTTGTTTTTCTACAGTTAATTTAGTGATACTATTTGGCATTTATGGTCAGAGCGCACACCGCTTGCTAAATACTTCTCAGAGACTTCAAATTGGTAATAATGTTATCCATGAAGGTAGCAGGTATTAGTGTGATTTTTGGGGATATAAGAATACGCATTTTAGGTGAAATTACCGAAATACAGACAAAATAGATGATTTTCGGGAGAATTGGTTAAAATATTTGTATTGAAACTTCAAGACAAATATTTTAACCTTTCACCTTTCTAACAAGGATTCTATGATTGAATTTACTACTTTTATGTTTTCTAATAACATCCAATAGGAGATAATACTCAATGGTGGATGAAAAGAGCTTTAAGGCAGGTGTCGACAGTCGACAAACACATATTATATAATAGAATTGTATTTCAACACAAGTTCACGTCACTCACACGCTCAATAGAGAGGAGTACTTTTTCTTTCCATTATTTGAATTAGTTTCTTTTTTTCTTAGTTTTGAAGTAAATTCAGCACACCCCCACCATCTGCCGAAGTCCTATCATAAGAACTGGTAATAGGAAGGTGCATTACCACAATATCATTTGCTGGTACATGATGAATTGTTCAAATATATCATTCGGGAAATGATGGGACAGCCTAGCTATGTTCGTATTAAAAGAGCCCTCTTTTTGAACTCGACATTCATAGTTAACTTTGGAAGCTTTCACTGATTCTTCGTTTGATTATGCGTACAGTGGTGTTATTATAAAATACTATATTTCCATGATTTTCTAAACAGGATATTTTATAGTGCCCACAACGGGTATTGCAAATGAGTTCATAGACTTCGAATCCTTGTGAATGGAGAGACCTTACCACCGCACCGGTCGTAAGTAGTCGGTACCTGCAAGCGCAGCCAGCAGCACGGCGCCCCCGCCGCCGAGCAGCGCGGGCGCCAGGCCAGCGCGCCACGGCGCCGCGCCCCCCTCCCCCGCCCCGGCGCCTTCCGACGTTATACTGCGGGCCTCACTCGCTATTTCTACTGGCTCTCCGATACGCTCTATAGGTAAGGGTGTAATAGTTAACTAGGTTAGGCAAAAATCGTATATTTTGAACTGATCTAAACAATTGGGTTGCGATAATAATATCTTTTTGCCGGTTTCCTATCGGTTTGTATCTTTTTCTATAACCAACCATTCCATCATTCACGCGCAGCTCATACCAAGTGGCGGGGCGCAGACCGCTGCCTGGACCACACTATTATTAGTCGTAACACAGCAAGTGTACTCACCGCCGCTAAGCGCGTGCGTGGCGGCGCGGTAGAGCGCCACGCTGTCGCCGGCTGGCGCGCGCGCCACCACGCGCAGCTCGTACCACGTGGCTGGGCGCAGACCGCTGGCCTGGACCACGATATCAACACTGCTAAAGTTGGTTTGTTTTATACATGCAGTTTTTAAGGTTTGTCCATCCGATAAAAAGTCAATCTTCATCGTATGTACAATTTTAAAATTTCGAGGTGAATAAGAAGATGAATAATAATAATAAATCATCTAAATATTCTTAGTATTCTGACGATATCCTCAAGGCTATAGATTCTGGCTTTCAAGTGGATGCCGTGTATACTGATCTTTCTAAAGCGTTTGATTAAATAAAACATTCCGCGCTCATTTCAAAATTATACAAAATTCGTATACACGGTGATCTGTTGCGTTGGTTAAGATCCTACATCAACCGTAGCCAAGCTGTAGCCTTGAAAGGGTACACGTCGGGTTTCCTTAAAACCCCATCTGGAATACCACAGAGATCTCATTTGGGCCCATTTCTATTTAAATTATATCTTAACGATATTAAGTCATGCTTCCATGATTCATTCTATCTATTTTATGCAGATGATATAAAAACTAAAATGCAACATGACCTATTAAGATTTGAACGCTATTGTGAATTAGACCAATTATTTTTAAATAACAGTAAATTTCAATTTTCTTAAAGCCCATATTTAGCTCACAGGCATGCACATACATACAATGTCAAACTATATAATTCAAATTAAATTACAGATTCTCTACGTCAAGTATACACAATAATATAACAATTAAATAAACAAAAATACAATTATATAACATCATTAATATTAAATCACACTTAAGTTCTGTATGCTAATAGCTCATTAACGGAATAATAATTTTTCTCCAAAAGCCATGCCTTCAGCCTTGTTTTAAATAGTCTGATAGGTAATATTTTGAAATCGGAAGGTAAGACATTAAATATGTTTACACACATCGCATAACAATTTTTTGAGAATAGGGTTCTGTGAGTTTTGCATGGTAGCACTAGTCTATTCGAGTTTCTAGTGTTTCTCGGGAATAAATCTCTGGCTATAGTAAAAATTTCCATATTTTGTTTAACAAACATCTCAACAATGTACATACAAGGCAATATTTTTAATTTTTGAAATAGTGGTTTACACGATTCGTAGTTGGGCATTCCGTATATAGCTCTTACACATTTTTTTTGTGATGTGAATGCTTTATTCACATCTGTTGAATGACCCCACAGTATGAGTCCGTATCTTAGCACAGACGCTACATAGCCATGGTAAGCCATTAGTGTAGTTTCTACTGTTGAAGTTTTACGCAGACTGTCCAGTACATACACATATTTATATTTTTTTGCATACCTTATCTACATGTGATTTCCAATTACACTGACCATCTATTATTATTCCTAAAAAAGTAATTTAATTAGCTTTATAAATCTTAATATTATTGTATTCTATATTTAATGTAATTGGTAAATTGCCTTTATTAAATTTTTTCATGTATTTTATCTTATTTAAATTGACACTTAAGTTATTGGCTTCTAGCCAGTTAATTATTAATTCAATAGTCCAATTAATATTAAATTCACATGTCGTGAGATTATTATTAGTTACTACCACCGAAATATAGTCTGCCAATAACGTACAGGGGTGAGGAACTATATCAGGAAGGTCATTAATATACAGTAGGAAGAGTAGTGGTCCTAATACACTCCCTGCGGTACACCAAATTTACTTTCTTTTAATGCAGATTTTTTCATTTGAACCGTATTATTTTTTCCTATGTATAAATATTACACAATCACCTTTACCCGCAAACATTGCCCCATCAAGTTTGATTATAATCTTTCTGGTAATTTATTGCCCGAGTAACAGAGATCAGAGACCTCGGTGTAGTATGCTAAGTTACAATTTAATCATCACATAGATCGTATTATTTCTTCGCAGCATTTTAGAATCTGCGAGTCCACAATACTTTGTACATATTGACCGTTTAGAGAAGATACAAAATAAATTCTTACAGGCCTTGTCATATCGGTCCGGCCATCCGTTCACCGATTATGATTCTCGTAGATTTAAAATGGTTTAATTAGGTACTACGGAGACTTATTTATTTAGATGAAATATTTTTGTATAAAATAATAAAAATATTGACTCGGCATGAAAAAAAAATTACCTCGAACCTCCTCTCGTTTTTAACAATTTTTCGGATATTACCATGTAGAACGAGTTACGTTAGAAACTCATTTATTAGACGTTCATCTCTGGATAATTTAGAGAAAGTGGGTGACATAATTTATAAGGCTTCCTCTAGATTTTTAAATACTTAAATTATGGTTTTGTATTATGATTTTCGTGATACCTGATAAGAATATTGTTGAAATAATGAAATAATGAAATTTATTCAGCACTTGGGTATTAACATACACTTGTACTTGTCAAGTTCACAATGCAGTACATAAACAGTCGAATACAGTATAAAAATTACAAAGAAATTATTAGTCCGTCCGTGCGGTCTATTTTATCAGATTGTCCAAATTATACTATTTTAATTATTGTATGTAATTTTTGTTAGTTCATAAATCCCTAGATGGCGTTGTTCAACTCGGCTGAATGGCGCTATGGTTACGTTCACACCAAACATCTCACCTCTAGAAGTAAATTTTGTAGAGTTGAGATCGATAAAAAGCCCCCCTCAACGTGGACGGGGGCCGCGTCATGTCATTAACGTAGAGCGAAAGTTGCACAAAACTCCCTAAAACGATGATCTCTGCCCTCTCCCCGCCAGTAATCGCCCAGAGTCGAGGTTCGAACCCCACAGGGGATGCCCTCCGGCGCGGGTTACTTAATTTCTAGACGGCTCGAGCCCTCTGCTCGCCTCTATAGTCCGGTGAAGCAGTGAAAACCTCCTAGGATAAATGTAGAGTCAGTTTAAAAAAAAAAATGTAGAGTTGAGAGTTTGTACGGTGACTTTTGTAAGTAAATAGAGCCTGTGTAAATATATAAATATTTCAAGTGAAGTGTTGTCATTTGAGGAGTTACTGGGTACCAAATTTTACATGGTCCTATCGAGTCGGATGTCACTGGATTTTTGAGGATCAGCAGAGAAGCCAGTGGTAGACTATCACTGAAGTGCTTTGGAGCCGCAGCCAGAGGACGCCACCGTGGTACAGAAGTTGGTGCCTTACACCGACGCCGGCAGAGGGCGCCTCCGATACTGTTGCAGAAGGAGTTGGCTAAAGCAGCAGAAAGATCCCCAAAATCAGTAAAGTTCAACTTAAGAGCGAGCGCCCCCTAGTGAGCGTGTTTTCAACAAAGTGTAGTGAGTGGATTAAAACTGTGAGTACATTTGAAGACTTTAGTTTGGTTTTAGGCACTTAGAATAGTTTTACGAAAGTGTTGAGACGGGGATCCTATGCCCGATTTTCTAAAATTACAAGTTTTGTAAAACACTTGTAAAATTTTCAACTTTTCTCATTAGCGACTTAGAAAAATTCAACCACTTTTTGTATTGTACTTTATTGATATTTTATCATAAAGTTTGAAATAGCCATCTGGTACATTTGAATTTAGCTTTAAGCATTGAAGTCATGGAGTCATTAGTCAGTTTACAATTAGATAATAGAAGAAACATAGAAAAGGCAAACATAAATTATAAGACATCTCCTAAAGAACTCATTACAATATCGTATTTAGACACAAGATTGGAAGCACTAGAGCAGCAGTGGTCAAAGTTCATAGATACGCATCAGAAAATAGTAGGAAATTATGATGAAGAAGAACACGACTATTTTACAAAGGAGATCTATGATAAAACAGAAGATCTGTACATCAATTATAAGTCTGAACTCAAGTAAAAGATAAAACAATTAACACCGATGGTTGCGTCAACTCAAGAAAAACACGAAGCTGCAAGAATGGTTAATGTGAAATTGCCTGAGGTCATTATACCCATATTTACTGGCAAATATACAGAATGGACCGCCTTCCGAGACTTGTTTCTTTCGCTTATCCATAAAAATAATACAATTGATGATGTACAAAAATTGCATTACCTGAAAGGCTATTTGGCAGGCGAACCCGAGCAATTGTTGCGTCACACACCTGTTACAGCTGCAAATTACCATGAAACCTGGAACATTCTAACCAAACGATATGAGAACAAACGCTATTTATCTAATTGTGTTCTGAAAAGAATATGGCAAAGCTTACCAACACTTGATGAATTTAAAAGCTTTTTAGAATCAAGGTTTCGTTCGTTAGAGTATCTAGACACATCCAAGCCTAAACAAAAATCCACCGTTAGTAAACTTTTCCTTTCATGTTGTTGATTCAAATCAAAGTATCAGTTCAAATGTTTCCTGTCTATATTGTAAAGAAGATCATACTTTAAGTCATTGTAAACAGTTTTGTAAAGAGGATTACAAAACTCGAAGTGATTTTGTCCGAACCAACAAGCTATGTTACAACTGCTTAGGCTCAAATCATTCAATCAAATACTGTCGCGTTAAAACTACATGTCAACTTTGTAACCATAAACACCACTCACTATTACACCCAAAAACTTCCTCCAGATTAACGTCACCTACTAGTAGTCGGAATCAGCAAACCGAGATACCAGCCGTTAAGTCGATGGTTTCTCAAGCTTCTACTGGTACGGCACAGGAATCACAGGTTCCAACAGTTTCGTTAAATTTCTCCAGAAACAAGTCCAAACCGAGTTTTACTAGCTACCGCTCTAGTCGAAGTACAGACTGAGAAAGGGTATATTCAACTGCTGAGGACGTTATTAGATCAAGGATCTGAAACTTCCTTTATAACAGAGTCGGCAGTCCAGTTGCTCGGTCTTAAGAAATTACCTGCTAAAAGCATGATTGCAGGAATAGGTGGCGAAGACCGTAAATTTAGACCAAAGTTTATAGTGTCATTTACTGTCACTTCACGCCACGATGCCAACTTCAGTGTTGAGGTACAAGCTTATGTCTTACGTACTATCACTTTATTGATTCCATCAAAAAGTATTTCACTACCACCTTGGTCTCAACTTAAAGATTTGGTTCTGGCTGACCCAGAATACCACACCCCAAACAAAATCAATGTTTTGCTTGGAGCAGAAGTTTACGGCCAAGTTCTTAGAGAAGGTCTGATTAAATGCGGTCCAGGGCCTCTTATAGCTCAAAATACAACTTTGGGCTGGATTTTATCTGGACAATCACACCCAGATCTCGATCTTGACTCAACAAACATTCATAATTATTCAGTTAGCATGCATTCACATGCCAATGACAATGATTTTCTCAAAAGGTTTTGGGAAATTGGGTCAGATACCACTAGCTTGAAAAAGATTCTTTCTCCAGAAGAGGAGCAATGTGAAGAATTCTATGCTAGTACTACAAAGAGAGACGCCAATGGGCGATATGTTGTTAAACTTCCATTTAGGGAAATTTACCCACATAATAAAATCGGACAAACCAAAGAGATTGCATTCAAACGATTGCATCATCTCGAGCGTCGTTTCAAGAAGGATCCTGAAATTAAAAAGAAATATACCGACGTTATACAAGAATACCTTGATCTTGGTCACATGGAGATTGTCTGCCCTGAAACCGACACCAAGCAGTCAGAGGCAGTCTATTTGCCTCATCACGCAGTAGTTCGGGAGGATAAGACAACAACCAAAGTCAGAGTAGTGTTCGATGCGTCTTCTAAAGGCTCTAAAGGTACGTCACTGAATGATATGCTGATGGTAGGTCCAACTATTCAACCGGAACTGCGTGCTATCATCATAAAATGGCGTTTATATCCCATAGTTTTATGTGCTGATATCGTTAAGATGTATCGGCAGATCAAAGTTGCTTCCGAAGATACCCATTACCAACGTCTTCCCTGGCGAAGTGACCCTGTATCTGAAATAAAAGAGTATCAATTATTAAGAGTAACCTTTGGTACAGCATCTGCACCTTACCTGGCTGTGAAGTCATTGCAGCAGCTAGCACACGATGAAGGTGAGAAGTTTCCACTGGTCTCTGAAAGGCTAAAAAGTGAGTATGACGTAGATGATCTTTTGTCAGGTTGCCAAACCATAGAAGAAGGAAAGAAGATACACAGGGAAATGGAAATGTTACTTGAGAAAGCAGGATTTGAACTTCAAAAATGGTTGACAAACAACAAGGAGTTAGCACAAGAAATCATTAGAGAAGGAAAGAGTCAAGAAGGTCACGTAGAGTTAAAGCTAGATGAGGTCGTGAAGATACTAGGTCTCTCTTGGAGTAGAGAATCTGATAGTTTCACGTATTCAATTAAATTTCCTCCGCAAACTGGATCTGTAACAAAAAGAACAGTTATTTCAGAAATTTCTCGGCTGTTTGATCCTTTAGGATGGGCAGCTCCATGTATTGTATCAGCGAAGGTCATTATTCAGAAGTTATGGCTTGCTGGAATTGATTGGGACGAAGAATTACCGGTAGATTTACTAATGGAGTGGAAAACATATCAAAAAGAACTTCTAAACTTACCTGAGTATGTTGTACCAAGATGGGTTGAAACTCGGGAAGATGATTCATCTGTAGAATTGCACGGATATTGTGATGCATCCAATATGGCTTACGCAGCTGTTATCTATATAAGAGTAGTCGGATCAGATGGAATTGTTAATGTCAATTTAGTCACTGCGAAAACTAAAGTTGCTCCAATTAAGAAACTATCCATACCTCGCTTGAAACTGATGGGAGCAGTTTTATTAGCTAAATTAATCACAGAGGTTGCACAAATATTAGCTATAAGTAAACATCGAGTACACTGTTGGACCGATTCAACGGTCGTTTTTGCTTGGCTTAATAAAGACCCCAGCACTTGGACAACTTTTGTTGGCAATAGGATATCCGATATACTTAATAGTTTGGATAATACTCAATGGGGGTATGTTAAATCTGCTGATAACCCTGCTGACATAGCATCACGAGGCATGACTCCTTCAGAACTTTCAAAATCATCACTTTGGAGGCATGGCCCGACATGGTTAAGCGATGACACCATTGATTACACTAAGCCATCTTCTACTACAACTGATCTAGAAGAAAGGTCAGTAAAAAAGAGTATTAAGGCACATATAACAACCACTGAAACTAAACCATATTGGACTAAATATTCATCATTGCAGAAGCTAATTAGAGTTGTAGCTTACTGTAAACGATTTTTAAGATATAAACAGCACAAAGAAACTTACCTTACCAGGGATGAGTTGAGAGATGCTCTGGTAACATGCATTAAAAAATTCCAAGAACAAGAATTTATACAAGAACTAGAAGACATAACGAAAACAGGAAGTGTCAGCAAGAAAAGTAAATTGACGCCTTTGTGTCCCATGATAGATGAACAAGGTATTCTACGAGTTGGAGGCAGAATTGAGAAATCACAACTGTCTGAAACATCCAATCATTATGCCACAAAATAATCACTTTTCTACATTACTTGTTCGAGAAGCTCATCAAAATACTCTGCATGGAGGACCAACCTTGATGTTAAATTATCTGCGCACTAAGTATTGGTTATATTTTCTTAAATCCTAAAATAAATAACAAGTTACTAATCTATTATTTTGAAATTTAGTTGTACAATATCAAAATTAAAGAATTGAAGGCAATGAGCATTTGGCTAGCGCAGAAAGCTCTTAACCAGTAGCTTAAATTAAACGACTAATAGCCGAGGCCATCCTTTTGAGCCACAGCTCAGGGGGACCGCTGAAGCAAAAGGACAGAATTCTAAGAGAGGGTGTAATCAGTTGCACAGGATCACCGATGACGCGTTAAGGGGCCAAAGCGATCCTCGCCGCTGAGGAGCCTACCCTAGCTAACCTGCGGCTTTCTCTAGCTACATAAGTGGACGACCCGGAGAAGAAAGCCACAAAGAAACTCCGGGCTTGCTTTTTTCGTCTTCTTTTGCTTTTTGTTTTCGGTTTTTTTTTTATATCATGTATTTTCTTACATTGTGATGTGCGTTATGGCGGCTAATACACGCACAGAACCGTTGTCATCTAATGAATCAGAAAATTGTGAGATAATAAACAATAACATTAAATTTCACTCAAGCAATTAGAATAACCTCTTGCTAGATGAGAAAACGGTGGGTACATCCGCGTACATTTACAAAATTAACACAACACAAGTCACACAAAGTCTACCAGAGGCGACGACTGTATGAAAAAATAAAATATTATGAGTACCCCAACAGCAGTTCGACCAGTTACCGCAAGCAGCACCCGTTCACGAGTATGACGCGAGGGCCAGCCATCGCCTCCCTCGCCATATTAGTGAAGAAATGCATGTTAAATACTTACCTATGCAATATACATGTCTGTAACCGTTATTTCTGTTTCTGTATTTGTGTAGACATTATTGTTTTGAATTTTTTCTGTTTACCTCTATATCGTATTATGTAGGTATTCGCCTTTTGTGTCTTAGGTGTTATACATACATACATAGACTCACGCCTGTTTCCCAGAGGGGTAGGCAGAGACAAAGGATTTCCATTTGTCACGATCTTTGCACACCTCTTTTGCCTCGATTACTGTCATTATATTCTTCATACAAGCTCGCCGGTTTAGGGTACTTCTGACCTGCCCTTTCTTGAGAACGTCTCCGATTTGGTCAGAGAATATTCGACGGGGTCTTCCCCTTCCGGTTGTCCCATTTCCAGTTGTTATATTCGTTACTAACTAAAGGAACTGTTTTGGTCTTATTGTACTTTGCTCTTATATTGTATTTTTGTTAACGACTGTATTTTTCCTGAATAAACATATAAAATAAATAATTATATGCATGGATTTGTTACTAAGGCAATTTTATATCCATGTTATTAAAATCTACATTCCTCAGTCCCACGAACTTTATCCTTCTTGAGACTTAGTGCGTTGTTATATTTCTCAGTTATGGTTTCTAAAATATTTTTGTGACTATTGCTCATTTTGTGCATCATTTACCCCACATTTTGGCGGTTTACTGCATGGAAACCATCCGAAATACTTTATTTTAAATGCTTGGTTGAAATTGAGGTGATAAACCAACCTAACTGCAGCATTACCGAGCTGCTGCCTTTTCCGCACACAATATTACACCGGGGAGCATTTATGTACTGGATATGTAGTGGTACAGGTGAACATCACTTAACATTGTTTGTTCTAGTTTATTGTGTTTTTTTTTTGCTTTTTATGTGTGATGTTTGCGATATTTTGTCATAAGTTGTCCCTTGTATTCTTTGGTTTACTTTTATAAACTGTGTGTTGAATAAATCATATTATTATTATTATAAAGGTATCATAAATAATTAAATTCTGTAAGTGAAGTGAACATACCAGCCTTCCGGAAAGTCTCTGTCCGGAGGACCAAACTTCATAAAGAATCATAGGTGTAAGCTACATTGAAATCTTTTTGGGTTGTTTTACTGCGACGACGAGTACCGGGCAGGTCTAAAGTTATTTAACGAATCCTAACGTATCATCGCAATAGTTATACTTACCTCTGCGGCTTCGCCGTCGGGGATAAGTTCCTGCCAGGCACCCCCGGCCGCGGGTCGCAGCGTGATGATCCAGGCGCTCACGGGACAGCGCATGCCCCATGCCAACAGGTTGAGCCGCAGCATCGAGCTGTTAGCCCACACGAACTCGGCCCCGGGCGGTGGCTTCGCCTCTACGTACATCACATTCTCTTACTGACCAAAATATAAGGGGCAAACACTATATCGGGAATCACTACGGGTACTGACTGTCACCCTGCGTGCTGACAAGGAGGGGCTGGGACGGATGCGAAGCGCCGATGACGTTGTGCGCCTGCAGCGTGACGCGGTAGCGCGCGCCGCACGCCAGCGGGGCCAGCGCCACGCTCGTGTCCGCGGCCGGCACGCGGCGGGAGCGCGCCGCCGCCGGGCTCGGCGCGTCCCCGCGACTCCACCACACCGTATAACCTATACATTTCCATCGTTAATAAAACGGTTCGGTACCGTTTCAGCTTCAGCGACGAGTCTTTTCGATATGAATTTAACATTTAATACAATAGATACCCAGGATAGGCGCCCCGCCGTCGGGCGGCGCGTCCCAGGCCAGCTGCAGCGCGTGGCGGGCGGCGCGCGCCAGGCGCGGCGCGGGCGGCGCCGGCACCGCGGCGACGCGCAGCGCCACGCCCAGCGCGTCCGCGCCGCCCGCGTTGCGCACCGAGCACGTGTAGTTGCCGCTCGACGCCACCTCCACTTCTGCGGGCGACGGTTGCATTAAGTCGAGTTCTCATGTCGTGTCGGTGGAGGGCGAGAAGAATAACTCACTGTGAAGGATGAGGTCTCCCTCGTCGGATACGGTATGGGTGGGAGGCATCGGCACCCAGCGCCAGCGCAGTGGGGGTGTTCCCACTGCGGAACATCGCAGCCGTACCCGCGAGCCCCACGCCGCGTAAACTACTCGACTGAACGACGATATTCGGGCTGACGCTGATAACATATGTTTTCATCAATATTTTCTCTGGGGAACTCGATCGATAAAAAAAATAACTTTACGTACTCGCAGGTGTCGGGGCTGCGGTGACGGGTCTGGACGGTGGGCCGGCCCCTGCGGAGGTTGCGGCGCTCACCCAGAACTCGTACACGGTGCGCAGACGCAGCCCGCGAACTTCACGCCACACCTCCTCCTGTGCCAGCCCCTCCCCCGCTGCGCCTTCCCCATCCCCCGCCTCCACGCGCTGCGCCCACTCGCCGCCCACTCTGCGCCAAACGTGCCGCTCGGTTACAACGTTAGTCACGGGGTCAGTATCCCTGTCCGGGCGCGGGGCAGGCCGAGGCGTACTTGCCGAGCTCCCTGGTGTACAGCGTGTAGTGCGTGAGGCGGCCGGCGCGGCGCGCGGGCGCCAGCCAGGTCACGCGCACCGCGTCCGCGCCCGTCGCCAGCGCGCGTATCACCTCCACCGCATCCGGTACTAAAAACAAATTTTCTATTGTTGAGAGACAAGAAAATTTATTCGAGTTTAATTACTGTATAAACGCCATATGTTATTATATTACTTATAAATTTTGTTCAAATTGCTAACCGAGATAGTATTTTGAACGTATTCATAATAAACGAATCGGTCGTACGTTAAAATTCAAACTCAAAAATCATTTATTGCGTTAAAATATTATATTTGTGTGGAATCTTCAATTTTTTACCCTACCGTGCAGTGCATCAATCAATCAATCAATCAAATCATTTATTGCTGAACATAGGTAGGTACAATATAAGATGACAAATAAAGGCGCTTAGTTCACTATGTTCTGCCTGATGTGGCATGCAAAGTATTACATTATTATTACATAAAAGTTAATGTCACTAAATATCTTATTAAAGTATGTTATTAGCATTATGTCATGTATTGCACTTAATATTAGTTTACAATAGAATTCAACATCATAACTTAAATCGGACTTACAAAGCATTCACCTAAATTTCTAAATTATCAGTCAAGTACTCTTTTATAGAGTAGTATGCCTTATTTATTAATAATTCAAGAAGTTTCTTTCTGTATTTTGTGATAAGATCTTCTAATATAATGTTTTTTGGCAATTTATTGTAAATTTTTGGGGCCATACCCAAGAAATTTTTATTATACACGGTCTTTTTGTGTGGTCGGAATCTAATTTTATTTTTGTGTCGTTTGCTGTTTAGTGTGTCAAATAGATGGAAGTTGATTTTCACAAACATTGATACCTCGTATATGTAAAGACAAGATAATGTCAATACACGAAGACTTTTAAATAGTGGTTTACAACTATCAGTGCTTTGTAGACCAGATATAGCACGAAGACACCTTTTTTGGGATCTAAACACAGCCTCGATATTTGTTGAGTTGCCCCAGAATATTAAACCGTAGCGCAGAATCGCATGACGTGGCAACTACTGAGAAACACTACCAGAAAACTCAGTAGGAATCCTTATATAAATATTTATTTCTTAATGTAAAATTACATTGTATGTACTTAAATTGTAGTGTACTTAAATGTAAAATTACATTCAGCTGTCAAGCTCTTACTGTCAACAAGTCTGTGCCATATCATTTAGTGTACAAAAATAGAAATCGGATTGATTACATTGTGAAACTTTTACCAAAATGTGCAGAATCATAAACTGTGTCCGTGATATTGGTGGTTATTAAATAAACACTCGAATTAGTGCTAAAATAGTGAAAAACACTTTAGATTTTTCTACCTACAAAGACAAATTTAATCTAACTGTCAACAGTGATAATTTTATACCCACATTCACCTGACATATATTTGTCACAACTGTCATCTGCCATTAATGTGACACCTACGAAAAGGTGTTGCCACTCCTATATTCAAAATTCCTCCACCATCTCATTAGACCTAGCTATGAAGTGCCACGGCTGTAATAACGTATTAAATGTCGACAATTTTTTGAAGTGCAATAACTGCTACAGCAAGTTCTGTTACGAATGCCTTGATGTTGGTGCCGTGTCGAGTAAGCAGCTCAGCGTTGAGCAGTTGGCATCCCTTAATTGCCCTTTGTGTCAGAATGTAACAAAGCGCAGAAATAATGATGATAACACTCCTGTCCAGCGAGGTCGCAATAACCCATCACCAAGCGTCTCCTCGAATACTACATCGGGTCAAACTCCGGATCTTGATATTGCCATAACAACTTCTGCAGGCGATGACCTTTCAAAGCAGCTGGTTACTTTGGAAAGTATCAGCAAACTCATTGACTTGAAACTATCCCCGAATTCTACGTTCATGCTAAATCTACGCTCAACGCTCAGGAAGGACTTGAAGGATATGGTCACTGATGAGGTTGGTGTAGCGGTTGAGTCGGTAAAGGCTGACTTCACGGCGACAACTGATTTCATCATCTCCGAACAAAATGATTTAAAGTCAAGCATTTCAGAAAAAATAATCGGATTAAACAACTTGAGTCGGATCTTGTGAAATCTCAAAACTCATTAACAAAACTCCAGAGTCGTTTGTTTACAATTGAAAAGATATCACGTGACTTATACCTAGAGATTCACGAGGTGCCTGAAAGCAAGACCGAGAATCTAATGGCATTGTTCAAAAAACTCTGTGAGTGTTTACAAGTTGTGGTATCTGAGAGTGATGTTAAGGCATGTCGTCGTATAGCTAAGATGAACTCAAACTCTAAAAGGCCACGGAATATACTAGTTACTCTCTCGTCACAACGTCTTCGTGATGTTCTCTTGTCTGCGGTGACTCGCTACAATAAGTCCCACCCTGATAGCAAACTATGTACTGCAGATGTTGGTATAGGTGGCCCGTCGGTTAGAATATACATATCTGAACACTTGTCTCCTGAAGCTAAAGAGTTACACCACGCGGCACGTAAATTTTGTGTTGAAAAGCACTACAAGTTTGTATGGGTGCGCTATGGTCAAATTTATGTTCGTAAGGATGAAACATGCCCGGCCATTCTAATTAAAAGTCATGATTCTTTTACAAAATTGTCTTAAATTCGTTATTTAATATTACTGATTTGTTCGTTTATCATAGCTTAGTAAATAACCTGATTAATTTTGGTTTTATATACAGTTTCACACGCAACTTTTACCTACAATGATTAATATATATTATCAAAATGTAAACAGAATTCGTAGCAAATTAACTCAATTTACTTTAAATTTGTTAAATTATATTTATGATGGTATTTGCTTGACGGAAACGAACCTGAATATGAGCGTCTTTGACGGCGAAGTTGTTGACGCTCGTTATAATCTTTTCAGACGAGATCGCGCCGATTCTTTCTCTGCTAAGACAGAAGGTGGTGGCGTTTTGCTTGCCGTGCATAAAAAATACCAGGTTATCCGTCAAGCATCTTGGGATAGTGATATGGAGGATGTCTGGGTTACACTTATTCCAGAATCTCGAGACGCTTCTCGCTTAAACTTATGTGTTTGCTATTTGCCTCCCGATATTAACATTAACAAACTTGAACTATTCTACAGCCATTGCCAAAATCTACTTCTTAATTGTTTTCCTTCCGATAGTTTCTTATTAATTGGTGACTTTAACACACCTGATTATTTTGATTCGTTTAATCCCTCTCTATCGGTTTCTCCAACGCCAAGTAAGAAGCTTCTTCTGCTAAACGAATTTATGTCGTCACTGTGTAATCTAAAACAATATAACTTTGTCACAAATGCAAATGTGCGCATATTGGATTTGGTGCTTTCTAACATAGACTGTATAAGTATCAATGAAACACTTGCACTAAGTTTGTTAGATAAATATCATCCTGCTATTTTGATTACTCTATCTCCAATCCAGATATCTAAAGGACTTCAACGCGCCAATGTTAAACGGCCTAATTTTGCTAAATGTAATTATGACAAAATAAAATCTGAACTTCAATCTGTAAACTGGTCGGAAATCTTATCCCCCCCCCCCTGTATTGATGAATGCACTGACGCTTTTTATGTCATTTTATCTGAAAGAATAGCTAGAAATACACCAAGCTGCTGTAGCAAAGTCTCATCTTATCCAATTTGGTACAGCAAATCTTTAATTAAATGTAATGAAGAAAAAAATCTATATCATAAACGGTTTAAAAGATTTGGGAATCCCCGCGATTACGATGTTTTCTCTATGCTTAGGGAGAGATGCAAATCTCTTACTAAGATTTGTTACGACAAATATGTCGCAGCCGTCGAGGATTCTTTGGTTAAGGACATAAAATCATTTTGGAGATTTGTGAATAACCGTAAAGGCCATATTTCAGTACCCCACACCATGACATTTGAAAATACTTCAGAGTCAGGTGGTCAGGGAATTTGTGACCTTTTTTCTCGTTACTTTAGTTCAGTTTTTGACACTAAATCTAATAAAAGTAACCCTTACACTGGCCAGTCAGTTGGTATAAATAATACTTTTCTTAATACATTGTCTGGCTTTTCTATTTCGGTTAGTGATATCGAACGTAAAATAAATAGTTTAGATACCAATAAGGGGACAGGCCCTGATCTCCTGCCTCCTATTTTTATAAAAAAATGTGGAAAGGAGTTGTCAATTCCACTTTGCGTTCTCTTTAATAAATCATTAGCAAGTGGTGTATTTCCTAAGCGTTGGAAAACTGCCCACATCATACCTATTTATAAAAGTGGCGATAAGTCAAATTGTAAAAACTATAGACCAATAAGTATTCTATCTTGTCTTGCTAAATTATTTGAATCAATGGTGTATACTCATTTGTACAGTCATTTTAAGCCAGTTCTCTCAGATAAACAACATGGTTTTGTTAAAAACAGGTCAACGGTCACTAACCTTCTCGAATACAAAAACTATCTCTGTCAAGCGTTTGCCACAGGTGGTCAAGTTGACTCTGTTTACACTGACTTCTCTAAGGCTTTTGACAAAGTTGATCACCATCTGCTCTGTCATAAATTAGCGTCATACGGTATCCACGGAAGCTTGTATAGATGGATTTGCTCATACCTTGACTCTAGAACTCAATTGGTCGCGTTAAAAGGCTTCATCTCTGCACCTGTTGAAGTGACATCAGGAGTACCTCAGGGTTCCCACTTAGGGCCATTATTCTTCGTGGTCTTTATTAATGACCTTATTCAAAATCTATCCTGCAACTGTCTCTTATATGCAGACGACTTAAATTTTTTTACATCCATTACTAATTCAGGTGACTGCTTAACTTTACAACGTGATATTAATACCGTATCACAATGGTGTAAATCTAACCATATGTATTTGAATACAGACAAGTGCTTTGTCATATCGTTTACTAACAAACGTAATAAAATCATATGGGACTACGACATAGAAGGTCATATAATTTACAGATCTTATATTGCAAAAGACCTAGGTATCCTTTTTGACGATAAGCTTTCATTCCGTGCCCACTATAGTCATACCACATCAAAAGCGAACCAGCTACTGGGTTTTGTTTTAAGATCTACCAAATGTTTTAAAAATCCTCGTAGCACCTTGTATTTATACTTCACCCTCGTAAGAAATATATTAGAATACGGTAGTCCTATATGGTCGCCTAATTATAAGGAGCACATTGATGAAATTGAACGCATTCAGAGGAAATTTCTCAGAATCTTAAGTTATCGCATAAATCCTGGTCGGTCAAGCTTAAATTATCGTGACAGACTCCTAAAATTTAAAGTTCAACCATAAGAAACCCGACGTATAATCTTCGATTTAGTTTATCTCTATAAAATAACCCAAACATTAAATTTAGTGCACGTAGATCTAATGAAGTTAATCTCTTTTCCCTACAAATTCATAAAAACAACATTTCGTACTACAACCCTTTGACAAGGATGGCTCGTCAATATAATGAGATGGCAAAGAGCATTCACAAAGAAGTTGACATATTCAATCACAACTTTAAAAAATTTATCTCTATCATTAAAGGCATCCTCCATCGTAAGTTAAGCGCGGATCCCTGAGACCCGAGATTTTATGCCTGAAGCGTCTAAACCCGTTATATTTTTATATATATATATTTTCTTATTTGTTATTTTTTGTTAGAGCTACTGGTGTCGACAAACGTCATAATATCCTTGTACGTTTTAAATATTATGAGCTTTTCATAGTTTTGTAATAGTGGTTTCGCAGTATGCACATAGTGTTATGTTACAATCTAGATCAAAATTTTTTAGCTTTAAGGTGTTTATATTGTGATTGTAATGTGTTTTGTGCATAAAATAAATAAAAAAAAAAAAAAAAAAAAAAAATGTGTTAGTCTAGAGCCACTGTTATTGTGAGTGGTACCAGATCTACACGAATTGGTGATCGAACCGTCTAGGTTGGATAGTAAATTGCCTAAGATTATAGAACTTATTCGAATATAGTACATAAAAATATTTTTTAATTGACACCCTGTCATCTACTCACTTGCTATAAAAGGTTGTACATGTTTTAAAAGTAATTTACCATCTTCACCGGTGGTGCAATACACGGGCGGGGAGGGCGGTCCGAGGCCACTATCCGCGCGAGCGCGCACCCACACGGAGTAGTTGGTCGCGGGCCGGAGCCCCTGCAGCGTCGCCTCCCCGCTCAGACTGGCGCGCGCCGTTTGCCATTCCGCGGAATCACTCCAAGCTACACGAGATGCAAATTAATAATGAATCGGGAAGTCGAAACCACTGTCACTACGAAGAGCCGCAGAACTTACAAGAGGAGAAATGCAGGGGAGCGTAGTGTAGGTCGTAGCCCCTGAGCGCCCGAGCGTGCGCCGCGGAGAGGGGCGCCCAGCGCACGCGCACGGAGCGCGCCGACACGGGCTCGCACGACACCGAGCTCGGAGCCTCTTCGGGCACTACGTCACAAATATTCAAACATTCATTTGTAAGATCTGAGCGTGCTAGGATTCACTTTACTTTACGCGTAATTACTCGCACCTCCGTCCTCAGTGAAGGCATAGACGGCGGGAGAGGGCGGGCCAGCGCCGGCGCGGTTGTAGGCGCGCACGCTGAGCGCGTAGCGGGCGAAGGGGCGCAGGCCGCCCAGCGCCAGCTGCGCCGCGCTCCAGCCGCGCGCCGTGACGCTGCCGCCGCGCGCCGCGTCCGAGTCCGCCCCGCCCGCCTCGCCCACCCCGCCCGCCTCGTCCGACCGACCCAACTCCCGCCACGACACTGCGTACCCCAGCAACTCGCCGTTCCAACTGTCTTGCGGAGGGGCCTAGGTGCAAGTTTATGGTTCAAATTCCGACTCGTTCGTTTTAATAAATCCAACTTTATTATTTTTATGAATAGATTGGTTTGTAAGGTGAATGTACTCACCGACCACGAAACGTGTAACTCGCCGGAATTACTTGCTCTTACACGTATGTTCTGTGGAGATGCCGCCGGAGCTGTCGGACACCACGATGAAGCATTATGTAATCATATTACTTGGCCGGATGAAATACACGCGCAAAGATAGTTTTCTAACCTTCTTCCAAGGTGGTGAACACCAGTGGCTCGGAGGGAGGCGACTGGCCGACGTGATTGGCAGCGGCGAGGCGCAGCGAGTAGGTGACGGCAGGACGCAGACCTTGAAGCCGGGCGGCAAGCGACCGCTGCCCGTCTGTACCTATTCTATAACCATTAACCATCATCCAACTATATTACGTCGGTCTTCTGAGCCATTAACATTCTACTCTAGTAACTCTTATGTAATGGAAATCATTACATAAGAGTTATATTGATGATAATATTGCCCACGCCATGCGCACTTAGCGCGCTCCCACACCACCCAGGCGCAACCCACATGGAGCTAGTGGTGGCTCTAGGACAAAAATCCGTGCATTACATAATGTCAAAATGTTAGTATGCGTGTAATATTTTCACCTTTCTTCATTGCTGGCAAGCGTAAGATTCACAGTATTGTGTGCGGCGGAGGGTGCCGGCAGAGCGTGTAGCGCTGTATACAGCGCGGAGTAGCGCAGCGTGTGCGCCACAGTGTCCCCCGCCCCGAGCCCCGGCGCCGCCCCCGCCCCGCGCCCCGGCGCCGCCCCCGCCGCGCGCTCCGGCGCCGTCCACGCCACCCGCACCCACCGCGATCCGACACCACCCAGGCGTAACCCACTTGGAGCTACTGGTGGCTCTAGGACAAAAATACTTGCAATGAAACCTTATGCCATGATGTATCAACCCAAATTATTGACGATTTACGGTCTTAACATAAATCTTCGCAGTCAGCTCAGCTGTTCTGTCGTAATTATGTGTTCTCTTATACCTACTGCAAGCCAAAGTTACGCGTTTTCGATTAGATGTACCAAAATCAATCCAATGAGCACTTTGCCTTACATTTGCTTGTCGCCCATATCTGCTATTGTTCTTGTTGACAACATTTAGGATCATGATCAGTGAGTTCATAAATAAAGTAATTTGGGATGTAAGTATTAAAAAGGCATGTATTTAAATCTATATCTGTATATTCCCTTTTTTCTAACAAAATATTTCAAAGTTATATCAAAAATACTGACTTGCACACTAATTATGCACACTAACTAAATCAAATTAAGTATACTGTTTAATCATATTTGCAGAACTGTTTTACTGAATGAATAACTATTATCAAAATAGTTATCTAACAATTCTATAGTTCAACAAACTTAATAAAACTTTTCCAAGGAAAACCATCACCTAATTTACTTTTAGGAACACCGTTTATTCTAAATAAAACCCAATTTAATCAGTCATCTTTATATAATTAAGTACATAAAAAAAATAATCAAGTGCTTACTTAACATGCACTAAACACATGCACACTGAGCGGTAACTAAGTGTAGAAACAATAAGTAGAAGTTTAGGAACAATAACAGAACTTAAATATAAAGATAATTATTATTACTACCTGTGATAATAATCATCTTTATATTTAAGTTCTATTGAATGATTAGGGCTGGTCTTGCTTTACTAGGATGTCCGCGTTTACGTTTAATGCCGATAGGAATGTTTTTAGCCTGGGTACACATTAATATGAAAAACTTTATTCCAACAGTCACAAATACGAATTTCAAAATACCGACTTTCATAATTCCGAATGGTAGAAAACTCCGAATATTACAACTCCGACTTATCATTACTCCTAGTTTTATAATTCCTAAATTTCAATATTCCTAACGTTTATAATTACTATTCTGCGCGCGCATCGTAAAAATTCACTCTCATACATTTTCATACCACCTAGAACTAACTTCATGCTGTTAAATTTTTTGGTGTCGGTGTGCGCGCGCATCGTAAAAATTCACTCTCATCATTTTTCTCCATCGCGCCAAAAGAAATATGTATAACTTCAAAAGTCCGACTTAATGATAATTCGAAACATCAACAATACGAATAAAAATATTCATCCCCGGTCAATGATTCACCAACAATAGAGGGAATCTGCAACATGCAAGCAGGCATGAAACATGCATGCAGGCATGCAACATGCAAGCAGGAATTCAGCAAGCAAGCAGGCATGCAACATGCAGCAAGCATTGTTTCTGTCACGGTTCCGGCGCTGCGGGGTTTGGGCGGCCCCACGCGAGCTTTTCGTCGCAGATGGTTTTAACGCTCGCCTCGGCTTGCTGGCCGGCTTCGCCGGCCAGCCTCAGCTGCGGCGGCGGGCCTTCAAACCACCTACTCCTGCAGCTCGCGGGCCGCCCCACCCCTCCGCGCCTACGCGGGCTTACATTACACTCTAGGAGTAGGGCAAACAAGACTACGTGAAGTCGGTTTTGCAGCGATTCGTTTCTGTCAGAAAATTAAAGAAAAAAGTTACAAAAAAAGAAGGCGCAGTTTCGAACACCTTCGAACAGCATATGAAAATCTTCTTTTCGTTCAGAAGTACCAGACCGTTTGCTTACTTCGTGTCGCTCGGTCTCCCTCACACTCGCATTAGATGCTAAAGAGCGAGCGCGGCGTTAGATGTGCAGGCGCCAACAAGTTTTTCAGTAAAATAAAGAATCAAAATCTAAATAAAGTTAGGTTTAATATATTTTAGTTGCACTATTAGTCAATTTGTTGAGTTTCATTTGATAAAATAAACTTACTTTATAGTGGTAAGTACACCTTTAGTTAACAATTTTAGAAATTCCGTTGTAAGATTGTACAATTTAGAGTGCAAGTTAGTAATTTTGATAAACATTTCGAACTTTTGTTTTATAAATCGTATATCCAATGTACGAATCACATTTTTGATGTGAATTCAATAAAAAAGGCCATCTCGGTTTGTGTGGTTTTTTAATTTTTTTTGTAGATCATGTTTAGTTATTCAATTCGTTTTTTTTGCACAGCATTCATACTTCTGGTGTGCATTCAGTTAAATAGTGGAGTTACGTAGTGTGCTGAAAAACTATACACATCTCCATTTAAAAATATCCCTATTAAAAATAAGAAAACAATATAAAAAATGTAACAAAACAAACAGTAATTTGTATTTTATAAATATAAAAAGAAATAGATATTTTGCAATTTGTATTTGCATTTCAGATATGCATATGTATTTCAAATAATTCACATCTCTGTCGGTAATACATCTTATCTCTTATTGGTTGTGTCGGATAGCCATCCCATTGTAGTAAGATAGGGATAGAGAGTATACCTGTACCTGCACACACTAATGCACTTTAATATGACCTGCTTAGTTAGTTTGCTGGTATCTGTTGCTATAAGCCACCGTAGATGAAATTCCGTTAGTCCATACGTAATACACTACACATCTCTTCATAAATTTAAATGATGTGTAATCAAATCACATCTCATGCAATTTGAAATGAATACAGTATTTTAGATATCTATTATATGTTCTACTTCTTCGCCGTTATAATGAAATGCGCTCTCTTAACCTGCATTCAGTCAGCACCTCTATTCCGTTGCAGTGAACGTGACTCATAATCACGATTAGGTAGTGTTGTACAATTTCTATGACTTCAGGTTTTGCACCCAAACCAATGAGTACTCCTATTTTTATACATTTGTGCATGTTGGGCGTAACTCCAACAAATAATAATAAAATACGATGGTATAGAAAATACACTGTATATTAAACTGGTAAAAATGGTAATGGTTAAATGGTAATGGTTGAGTTAACGCGGCTTGGTTGGTGGCTGATCGTCAACTAACATTATAACAATTTAAATATTAAAACTAAAGATTTGGGTCAGTGCGCAGCGTGGAATTGCTGACTGCGCGCGCGTTTATGTCAATGAACTGTACTTTGTACATATTCCCGAGGGAAAAATGGCTGATGAGGGTGCATGGTGATACAAGGTGATAAACAATAATATGGTGCAATAAACAAGATGATGGTTACATAAAATCTTAAAAATTTCATTTATTAAAGTCTCTATTCCACTACACTAAAATTGAATGAATTTGGAAATTTCACTTTATTTACTCTAGCGTACACATGATTATTCGCACTTGTATTGGGATGGTTAACTACGCTATTGAATTCATCACTAATACTAAAACACTGGTTATTTTCACTATGGCACTGAGGGCGCGGAGCGCGGGCGCGTGGTTGGGGTGGCGCCCGGGACGTTGCTTCGATGCCTCGTTGGATTCGTGTGCGGATCCTCCGCACGCCGTACGCCAAACATGCTGTTATACTAGCACCCACTAGTATGTAAATCACGATGTAATGATGAACATCGTGGTAGTTGAGAGATGTCTCGTCCTCTAAATCTGACTTGGTGTTATTTTTTACTTGTTCGATTTGATAACCGATCCTTTTTAACTCCAATTGAGTGTCTGGCTGGCGGGTGTCGGTTTCATAAACAAACAACAGCATGGTGACATTTACAATATTATTAATGGTAGATATATCAATGTGTATGATATCTGGTTTCAATTTTATATCATTACTCGATTGTTTTCGAGAAAGTAAGGTTATCCCGCCGTCCTTTATGACGCATCCACTTTCCAAGGCGAGTATCCCGACCTTGTCTAATCGCTCGATGGTAATTTGATAGTCACATATGACTTGTATGGAGCATTGACCGCAACATGAATACAAGTAATTGTTTACTTTATGCAATTGCACCCAGGTATTTTTGCACATACTGCTTTCTGTCTTACAACTTAAATACTCATTTTCTTTAGCACAGGTATTTTGTTCGGTTTTGGTAATTGAAATTGGTATTTGATGGGCACAGAGTAACATGTCTAAATCATAATGAATACATTGTTGTAGTTGTAGACTAGAAATCGGTATTTCTAGATCCTTGTGAATATTAATGGCCAATAGATCAGATCCTGGAACTATTTGTAGCATTTTGTGGCCGATTTCCACAGGAATTGGTATTAAATTGCAGATTTCAAAGGTGTCTCTGCCTACTAATGGTATTTTTATTTCGAAAATCCAATGGTCTTCTGTGAATTTGGTTCTAACAGTTAATAAATGGTCAATTTGGTTTAAGTCAGTGTGGATATTATCGATGGGTAGGGATAATTCTTTAGAAATCTGCCCTGAGATAATATTAAGTTCTTTGGTTAATTGTTCTGGTTGTAATAGATGTATGTTAAATTTGCCATGGAAAATGTCCGTGATGGTGTTCAATAACATTTGCTGTATTTTAACCAGCACGCAGCGAATGTATGTAACATTCGCTGCGTGCTGGTTAAAAGTTTTATGTTGTTGTCTTACAGTTGTTTCCATTCTCTTGATAAAATTGATCTCTGACTCGATTATGGATGTTTGGTTTTTCAATAATTGGTTAAAATATTTATGGTTACTTCTAAGCTTAGTCAAATCGTTCTGGTATTGTTGGGCGAAGTCATCGTCGAGTACTCCGAATAAACTATGAGCTATCGACCCTATAGCATTCACTAAGCCTCGGCGACGACGATGGTGGCTTACTGGTAACTGTCCATGGTTGGTTAAAATTTCGTTATAATGACCTAGTTCGTCTTGGCAATGGTGTAGATGTAATAGAACTAGTTGACAGTGAGACGTAATTTGTATTTTCTGACACAATTTTTCCAAATGGTTTATATATTTAATGGTTAATGACACACCTTCCCAATAAGCATTCATATCATAAAATACTACAAGTTTCCATTCGTCTCGAATCAATCTCATGTTACTGATTTTATCAAAGTAGATAGTTTGATTATCTCGCAGTTTTTTGGTGTGAAGATTACTGTATGGTGTGATGGTGATACTAACAACATAATCATCATAAGTGCCATGGTTATAAGGCTACACGTTGTCGATTTGCGAGTTCTTCGCCGTGGTGGTGGGTCACAGAGGTTGACTGGGTCCACTTCAGTTGTAGTGGTTGGGTGAGGTGGTTCATCTGGCACATTTGATTTATTCTCGTCTTGATGGATTGGAAGGATGGATAGTTTGGTGATTGGTCTTTTCAATATACCTCCTTTGGTTCTTAGCGTGACTACTCTAACAAGACCGTCATTGCCAGGGTGAATTTCTAATACTCGTCCGAGAGCCCACTTTCCTGGATACACGTGTACGTCTTGAATAATCACGATATCATTTACTTTTAAATTTTTGTAAGGGTGTTGCCACTTTGATCGAGTGTTTAATTGAGTTAAATACTCAGATTGCCAACGTTTCCAGATATCATGGTAGATTTTTTGGACGAGTTGCCATCTGGTGCGTTCGTCTCTCTCTGTCTCTAGTATGGTTAATATTGGTCCACTGGAGAGGAAATGCGAAGGTGTCAAAAAATTTAAATGAAGAAATGGCACACAAAGGACGTCCTTTGTGTGCCATTTCTGAAGATCCAGATGATTTAAATTTTTATAATACACGTGTATTCAAGCATCCTTCTAACTGTGTCAATAGAGTTGTCAATTCTTCGTAGGTCAGTTTTTGGTTACCTAGAACTCTACGAAGATGGTGTTTAAGGCTCTTGACTGCGGCCTCCCAAAGGCCTCCAGCGCTTGGCCATGATGGTGCATTGAAATGCCACTCTATCTGCATTTCTGTGAGATTTTGGTAACTATCTTCTATGGTTTGCGTCAAATTAAAATATTCTCGTTGTATGGTGTTGTTAGCTCCAACGAAATTGGTACCGTTGTCGCTGTATATATGCCGTGGAACTCCTCGTCTAGCTGACATTCTGCGAAGTGCAGCTATAAATGTTGATGACGTGAGGTCAGACACAAGCTCCAGATGAACTGCTTTTGTTGTGAGACACACAAAAACAGCTATGTAACCCTTACTGCATTTTATACCGCGGCCTTTATTACATTTTACGTCTACGTAGCCGGTAAAATCAACACCCGTATGGTAAAAGGGTCGTATCGGATTTGTCCGTGCAATTGGTAAATCTCCCATTAATTGGTTTTGAGTTTCAAATTTCGCTCGCCGGCATATTACACAGTTACGTAAGCGTTTCTTTACGGCATTATTTCCACCTATGATCCAAAAGGTTCTCCTCAACCAAGATAACGTGAGTCGAGGTCCTCCATGAAACATAATTTTATGGGCATGGTCAATAATTATGTCAGTAAGATGGTTATTATGTGGTAATATCATCGGATGTTTCATTTCCTCACTGAGATTGGCATGCTTTATTCTCCCGCCAACTCGTAAAACATCTTCAGAGTCTATATATGGATGTAATGGTAGTAAACGGCTTTTTGAACTCAATTTAGACTGGTTTTTTAGATAAGTGATTTCTTCAAAAAATTCTGTATGTTGTACGTGCCTTACTAAGTGGTTATTCGCTCGTTTTAATTCTGCAATGGTTAGGTATGATGGTTTGTTTTGGTCACGTGAGAATGCGCGTAATATCCACGCGAGAACTCGACACGTTCGTGAATAACTACTATTGTTAGTTATCAGGTGACTTATGACGTCATTTTGATATGGTTTCGTAATTACGTTGGTTTGGTATTGTTTTTTGGTTTCTTTTTGCGTGTAGTATTTTGGTTTGTTAGTAAGAGAATTTTCATTAAACGTTAGGAGCCAGTTAGGCCCATTCCACCAAAGAGGATGTTTAGAAAGTTGTGCAGCTGTTATCCCCCGGCTTGCACAATCTGCAGGATACTCGTACGATCTAACGTAACCCCAACGTTCAGATGGTATTATTTTGGTGATCTGATCAACCCTATTCGCAACGAATGGTTTCCAACGGTTTGGGTTGCCATTAATCCATCCTAGTACAGCTAGGGAGTCTGACCATCCGAATATTTTAATATGGTGTTCACTGAGGCACGATTGCACAGTTTTCATTAGCTTGGTCATTAATTATTATTGAGCAGCACATAACTCTAATCTTGGTAATGTCACGTCCTTAGTCAATGGAACAAGACGAGACTTTGCTGCTACAAGCACCACTGAATTTTGATTCTTGCAATAGATGACACAGGCATATGCTTTGGTTGAAGCGTCGCAAAAACCATGGAGTTCAATATAGTCTTTTTCGTGGCATTGCAACCATCTTGGTATTCTGGTGTTATTTATATATTGGAGGTCTAGTTTATTATGGTTCCGTTCATGGTAAATATTTTCTGGTAAATTGTCGTCCCAGTTAAGCTTTAGTTGCCAAACTGACTGAAATAAGAGTTTCAATTTTGTGGTTACAGGGGAGAGCCACCCTAGAGGGTCGAATACTTTTGAAATCTCTGAGAGAAGCTCCCTTTTGGTTACTCGCGTACTAGTGGATGGTAAAATTTTTATTTCAAAACTGAATTGGTCATTGGATGGTACCCATTTTAATCCAAGAGTTTTGGTTGATCCTGTTGTTTGAACTCAAACGAGGTTTCATTATCATTTGGTATTTCTAATAAAGCTGGTTCGTTTGATTTCCATTTGCGCAGATTAAACCCACCCGCTTTAAATAATTCGATCAGTTGGGCCTTAAGCTTTTTAGCAGTGTCGAGACTGTGTTGACCATGTAATAAATCATCCATGTACATGTTATTCTCTAAAGCTCTGGCCGCCTCTGGGTATCTATGGGCCTCATATTTCGATAGCTGTTTCATGGTCATCAGCGCTAAAAATGGTGCCGCTTTGGTACCGTAGGTAACGGTGGTTAATTGGTATTCAGATAGTGGCTTACTCGGGGAATCTCTCCATACAATTTTCTGGTATTTTTGGTCATTTTCATGCACAAGTATCTGGCGGTACATTTTTTCTGCATCTGCGACATAACCTATTTTATATTGTCTCCATTTAATTATTATGGACAACAAGTCATGTTGCAAGTGCGGCCCGCTATACATCAGGTCATTCACACTATGTCCACTCGATGTTTTCGCTGACCCATTGAACACGACTCGAATTGCGGACGTAGCGGATTCGCTGCGTAAAACACAGTGGTGTGGTAAATAATATTCTGTGGAATGGTTATTACTAATTTTCATGTGTCCAAGGTTCAAATACTCGTTCATAAATAGTTTGTAGTCAGCTGCTAATTGATTATTTTTTCTAAATTTTCTTTCTAATTGGTGAAATTGGGCTATAGCTTTTGATTTTGACTCCCCTAATTTTTCTTGTACTTCCGGCTTCATTGGTAATCTAACAATATAACGGCCATCTGGTTGACGTTTAGTTTCGGCTTGGTACTGTTGTAGACAATATAAATCTTCTCTAGATTGGTTATCTGGTCCGTCTGTCAAATCTTCAATTTCCCAGAATTTCTTTATGTCGTCACAATTGTTCAAAATGACGTTGCAGTAGTACGACTTCACGTTACCACACAAGATCCATCCCAATTTCGTTTGTTGTGCAATAGGCTTGGATGGGTTCTTGGATGGGTCTTCCTTAATAATGCCGTGAAGTATAATTTCGGAATACACCTCTGTACCTAATAATACGTCGACAGGACGGCTTTGGTTGAATTCGGGGTCTGCTAACTGTATGTTATTTAAGTACTTCCAGGATGGTTTGGTGAAGGATTGGTTTGGTAATTTTTTAATTGGGTTTTTTATTATTATTGCGTCAATATTCATGGTATTCATGATAAAGTGTATAATGATGATATGGTAAGGGTCATAATTCCTTTACAGCTACTTTCTTTTGCCCCAATGCCGACGATGGAACCTTTACATCTTTGACGAGGGATACCAAGTTGTTGCGCTGCATTTTCAAAAATAATGGATGTTTAAGAACCTTGGTCAATAAGGGCTCTCATAGTTTTGTAGGTACCGTCAGCCCCGAAGACCTTAATTTGAGCAGTTGCTAACAAGACGTCTGTCATTTGCTTCTTGTCTTTAGACACGTGTGACACAGATTTTGGTTGGTTTTGCTGACTGGACATTGTGCAACAGCGAATTATGCTTTTCGTGACAATGACGACATGTTTTTTGCAAGCTGCATTCTTTGCCGTTTTGGTTGATTAAGCAGTTTTGCCAAGCTGAAGTGGCAGTGGGCAGGGCACATAGCTCGTAGAGCCGACGGCCGCTGGGGCAGAAAGGTTCTCGAGTGGCGACCACGAACCGGAAGACGCAGCGTGGGCAGGCCCCCTACAAGATGGACCGATGATCTTGTGCGGGTCGCTGGAAAACGCTGGATGCGGATAGCGCAAGACCGGCAATTGTGGAGATCTTTGAGGGAGGCCTTTGTCCAGCAGTGGACGTCTTTCGGCTGATATGATGATGATGATGAAGCAGTTTTTGCACACATTATTCTGCGTAATTAATTTTCGTTTTTCATAATTATTTAGGTCGCGGAATTTATTGCATAGAAACAACGCATGATTTTCAGTACATAACACGCATTTTTGGTAGGTTCTGGATGAATGGTTAATAAATGGTTTGGGTTCCTCCTGTCTTCTGGTATTATTGGTTGGCGTAAATCGTACATCTCTTGGTTTATTATACTGGTTATTGGTGTTAAACATTTGGTTAGAAAACTTTTGTTGGTTGTTGAATGGTTGCGTATTTTTGACTGTTTCCGTCTTGCGACGACCAGTTTCTAAAGCGATAAATTTTCCCTCTAAATAGGCGAGAAAATCGTGAAGGTATGGTAGATCTCGTGGTTCTGGCAATGAGTCAATGTAGTCGGTATACGTTTCGGCGTCCATCTTCTGGGAGATAAGGTATACTATAATCGGGTCCCAGGTGGATATATCTACTCCTAGATTTTTTATAGCGTTGAAACATTCATTGGTAGTATCGTGGAGCCTTTTTATATTGGCTGCAGTTGGTTGTTGATTGGTAAGGACATCAGAATATTCATATGTGAATTAAAAATTAGTTTTTTATTATTATATCTTTGGTTTAGAATGTCCCAACAGGTTTGGTAATTGTCGGAACTTATGCGAAGATGCTGAATAAGTCTTTCAGCTTCTCCACGCAGCTTCCCTTTCAAAAATTGCATTTTTTGAGCGGGAGACATTGACTTATTATTATGGATAGATTCGTAGAAAAGGTCTTTGAATGAAATCCACTGTTGGTAATTTCCATTGAAAATCGGTATATCTATTTTTGGTGTAGAATTTTCTCTGTGCTTGACGTCCCACATTCTTTGGTTAATAGATTTTTTAATTTCGCAATATTCATTCTCGTAACTATTAAACAGATCGGCATAGTTCTTATCTTCTACTTGCAGATGACTGTCAATTTCCCAGTGCAATGTATCGATCGCAGTCCAGCGCGATTCAATATGCTTTAAAACATCTTGGAACTCCCACTTCTCAGTCAAAACATTGAGGTTGATATGAGATATTGTTCGGGCAAAAGCTTTAAAATGACTTTGTTGTTTTCTCATCATTTCCTCAATTTTATCTGGTTTTTCTACGTCATGGAAAACGAATCTTGGTATTGGTAAAACTGTTTTGGGTAAGTTATCTGCGAGTGGTAAACCGTAGGCTGATGTGCTAGGCTGTGGTGCGGTCGGTGATTGCGATGACGGTGGTGGTAGTTGGTTCCTTGGTGATGGAGCACGAGTGGTTAATTCCTCAAGAATTCTCAACAAATGAATCCTAACATCGCCATAAAATGTTTTAGTTTTGATGTACGAGTCATCACCGAAATATCCATTAACTTCAGTTTCATCACACAAAGTCACTAACTTATCATGGTTACGTGAGAAGTCTTTCCACAACTCCTCTAAAGATTGTAGGCGAAGTTTAATACAAGCCGCCGTCTTTCGCTCCTTTCCTTCTTTCTTAAAATTAATATACAGCTTATTCATATTTTCCATGATCTCCCTCTGAGACGCAAATAGATCGGCAATGGTAGACATCTTAGTAATTGGTAAACAAAAAAAATGGAAAGATCTTACTTGGTTATGTCTTGGTTACTGGTTAACTGGTGAGTAATAGATGGACGGCGATTCCAATCTTACTTTATTCCCTGTATCACTTATCACTATATGGTCACTTGTCTGGTTGGTTCAATATTGGTAAAAAGAGTAAGTCTGTTCACTGGTTGGTTACAGAAAGATAGTCACTAACACGTTACAAGGTCCACAACGCGATAGATCCCACCTTTCCGAAGGTTCGAAGGACCAATTTATTGGGCGTAACTCCAACAAATAATAATAAAATACGATGGTATAGAAAATACACTGTATATTAAACTGGTAAAATTGGTAATGGTTAAATGGTAATGGTTGAGTTAACGCGGCTTGGTTGGTGGCTGATCGTCAACTAACATTATAACAATTTAAATATTAAAACTAAAGATTTGGGTCAGTGCGCAGCGTGGAATTGCTGACTGCGCGCGCGTTTATGTCAATGAACTGTACTTTGTACAGTGCAAGGTAGGTGCGGAACACTAAGATAGTATAAAAACTTTATGACGTAGATAATAAATTAGTCCTCTACGATAATTCTGATTTTGGATGCATAGTTAGCGCACTAGCCATAGATATCTGTAACTATAGTCTGGACTCTGCGTGGTAACCACAGGGCACGTTCACAAAGCCAAACGTATTTGTGATTAGCTATGGGTGCGGAATTATCGTATGGATGCTGCAAACAGTATAGCTTTAAGAGATAGCAAAATGCGACACCAATGTTGCAGCAATATGATTTTGGTAGAATGCACCATCTATACATTCATCAAATCTATACATTCTCAATGTGATACCTTCAACGTGCAGATACATGACCAGCTCGGAGCGGCCGTACTGGTTGGCGGCGTGGCAGCGGTAGGCGCCCGCGTCGCCGCGCTCGGCCGCGCGCAGCTGCAGGCTGGAGCGCAGGCCGCCGCGCGTGCGCAGCTCCGCCACCGACCACCTGCAGCCCGCGCATCGCATACTTATTTGTTTAGGATTCCATTACTTTTTTTTATTAAATAAAACATTTTTGTCTTCTTCGTTGTTTATTTTAATACTAAAAAATATTCTCCTGTGAAACTAAATACAGTTTAGTAAGTTGTTTGTGATAACGACGTGTATAAGCTGTTTCTATACTTCCCCTGCACGCACGCATCTGAAGTTTGAGAAGTTTTCAGTAGGTAAAAGCTAATATTTATTCTATAGAATTTATCACAAAAACATGTTGGAGTAGGACCTTTTATAATTTCATGCGTAAAGGTAAGAATTATGCAGTCTTAGATCATGTAACATGTCAATAGATACAAAAAAATATTGTTCATTTGTTAAAATATTCTTGATTTAGTATTGGCACAAATGAAACAGATACCTGTAGGAAGTGAGGTCGAGCCTAGCGCCCCGGTGCGTCCAGTGCACGGAGAGCGGCGCGTCGCCGAGCGCGAGGCACGTGAGCGTGGCGCTGTGGCCGCGCACGCAGGACGTGTTCCCACCCGTGCCTTCGAAGTGCGCCGGCTCTGTGTGTGGACACATTAAATATACTTCACTTAGTAGCTGGGTTATATGTTGATTGTAAGTGCGAATGTAATGTACACGAGTGAACTTCCTAAAAAACCTTATACCAAGTTAATTACCCATGTCGCTTGTGCTTTTAAGTGAATAACGCACAATAAAGTCACACAGTGTATTGTTACTAGTAATAGTCTCCCTTCCGTAGCAGCAAGTATTTCAGTTGATTAAATGAAAGGTAAATTATGGTTTACGA
Source organism: Pseudoips prasinana (assembly GCA_951640165.1). NCBI lineage: Eukaryota > Metazoa > Arthropoda > Insecta > Lepidoptera > Nolidae > Pseudoips > Pseudoips prasinana. The sequence continues at coordinate 43,378,624 of OX621235.1, read as the reverse complement.
TTTATGACGTATATAAAAAAAAACTACTTGTTAGATCTCGTTCAAACCAATTTTCGTTGTTAGTTTGCACGGTCATGTATGTACATCATAGATATATTGTTTAGTTTTATCATTCTCTTATTTTAGAAGTTACAAGGGGGGGGGGGGGGCACTCATTTTACCACTTTGGAAGTGTCCCTCGCGCAAACTATTCAGTTTAGAAAATAATGATATTAAAAACCTCCATATAATTTTTGAAGAGCTATCCATAGGCACCCCACATGTATGGGTAGTGGTTACGATGAAAAAAAAATTAAGTTTCAGTTCTATGTATTTTAAAAATTATTATTCTTTTTTTCTGTGAAAATCTTAATGCGGTTCACCGAATACTATCTACTTACCAAGTTTCAACAGTAGGTACAGCTCTTATAGTTTCGGAAAAAAGTGGCTGTGACATACGGAACGGACAGACAGAAAGATAGACATGACGAATCTATAAGGGTTCCGTTTTTTGCCATTTGGCTACGGAACCCTATAAGAGGTACAAGTAGCGGCCTCATTGGTAAAACCAATCTCATAACATAAATATAGCTGAAGATGAAATAAAATATTAAAATGAATGTAGTAATATGAATATATATAGCAAAAATATTTAAAAAAAAATATTTTCCTATTCATTAAAATGAACTAAGTAAATGTATATATTTCATTGTCGTGTATTTTCTTGTCTGCACCATATTTTGGGCGAAATATGGATTCTTTACTTACTTTTAAGTATTTATTAGATCTGTGACTTATATTTGATTATAAAGAATTATAATTGAATTAATGATAGTAATGATTTAGTTAAGTAGCTATTTTATTGAAGTTTATTGCAAATTGACTGCCTCGTTGGTCTAGCGGTAGCGTGTTCAACCGCAGAAAATGAGGTTCTGGGTTTAAATCCCGGGTCGGGCCAAAAAGGGATTTTGGGATTTATCCGTAAAAAGAAATTTCTCAGTATCAGCCTGAAGTCTGGAAGTTGGCGGTAGTACACCCCCGTGCCTCAGAGAGCACGTAAAGCCGTCGGTCCTGTACCTGATCTCTTTTAGGTCGTGTCGCTAGTCGTCCCATCGGATCATGAGAGTGATGGAATAGTAAGTGCCCCTGTGTTTGCGCACACAATTGTGCAGTATAATATGTCCTGCGCAATTAGCTAATCTGTGTGCTGTGTGGTGACGGCGACAAATATCAGAATCAGAATATCATCACCCCATCTCATCCCGTGGGGGGCGTAGAAGTCGACCCGAGGGAATAACTACCAGAGGACGGGCAGCAGCTTCCTTCTGATTACTATGACCATCTTACATCGATCGCCAACCCGCCTGCCAAGCGTGGCGATTATGGCATATCCCCCCAAGACGATTCTTGAGGGAGGCTTGTCCAGCAGTGGACTCATTTAGCTGTAATGATGATGATGATGATGAATTAGCTAATCTCCATTGAGAATGGCCGCCGTGGCCGAAATTCGGCCGGGATGACATCATTGTAAATGTTTATTTAATACTAATTGTTAATACTTATAGTAGAAAAATAGATTACTACATCTTGTCTGAAACCATTCTTCATTTAAATACTAATTCAATATTGTTATCGTACCGAGCTTTGTGCGTATAACTACGGTCGCTTTAACAATACCACCGAATTCAATATTCCGCAACCAATAAAAAATTATATCCTCCTAGCCGAAATGTGACCACGGCGGCCGCCAGTCGAATACGGCCTAAGAGTGTGCGCAAACACAGGGGCATTTTCTGTTCCATCAGTCTCATGATCCAATGGGACGACGACTTTATGTGCTCTCCGAGGCATGACCCGGGACTTGAATCCAGGACCTCGTATCTGCGGTTGAACACGCTACCGCTGGACCAACTAACTCTATAATAAAGATATGATTGTGAATACATTTTTTATAAATAAATACATATAACAGCATTTCTTTAAGTTTCATGATCGTTTGGCCTGAAATAAACATAGGACCGTAACAATATTATGTAAACTAATCACAACACAAATGTGGTTGCAATTAACAAAATATAAGCAAGGTATAAGACATAAATACGTCGACAGCGAACATATAATATTGAGTACCGTGTACAGTGACGTTCACGTGCTTCGAGAGTGGCGGGCCCACGCCGTTGTCGGCCACGCAGCGGTACACGCCCTGGTGCTCGCGGCGCGCGGCGCCGGCCGACAGCGAGCCGTTGTGCGTGTGCGCCGCGCCCCCCGCGCCGCCCGCGCCCCACGCCGCGCCGCCCAGCGCCTCCCACTGCTCTGCACCCTCCGCGCCTAGCGCTGCACCTTCAATTACACCATTTATCATAAACATCATAATGTATACAACTATATTACTACAAACATGTTCTGACTATTTACAAGCGCTTTTTTAAAGTCTACGTGAATAAAAACCTTTTTTATTTATTTATTATTTATTTATTTATCATCCATATGTAACAGAAATCGTAGAATAGGCATATTCTTTAGAACATGAGCTATAACTCACCGATGCGTCTATACCACGTGATGACCGGCGTCGGGTGCCCTTTTGCAACGCACTCGACGCTGAGCGGGGTCCCAAGCAGAACTGCCGCGTCCATGGGCTCTGTCGCCCAAGCCGGGGCCACTGCACGACATTTCGCATCTATAGTTACAAATATGTGTAGGGACTCCCCCCCCCCTCGATCCGATACTCCGAATCTCTCTCTAATACGAATTTTAGAGAATCCCGATATTATAGAGCGAGATATTTTATATTCTAACCTTAATTATATTGCTTTACATTTTAGTCGTCAGTCGTCGTGTTTTAGTATCTAGTCTGTGAATATAGCAGCTTTAGTCCAACAATAATAATATTCATAGCATCAGGACTAAGGTACGGCAGTAGCAGGTGTGGCCTTAGCTACCTTGCACTGATTACCGAAACATTGGCTATGCTTCGGTAGAACTAAATGAAAAATAAAATAAAATGAGCGTACCTTTAACGCTGAGCGTGGCGGTGTAGTTGACGGTGGCGGCGTGGTTGGACGCGCGGCACGAGTACGCGCCCGAGTGCCGCGCTGACAGATCCGAAAATATCAGTAAGGAGAATTCGTCCAAACTTTTCTCTTCTATCTGCGTAATCAAATACTTAGTACATTACAGCTTGTAAGCTCAGTAAACTTATAATAAGGTGAAATGAAGTGATTTAGAACTTACCTGCAAGTTAGAAGGAAGCGGCGCGCCGTCTTTGAACCACGAGAAGTATATGGGCTTGTCGCCAGACGATACGCCGCACAGAACCTGCACCGAGCTTCCTTCAGTCAACTCCGATGAGAATATGAATGGAGAAATTTTAGGCGGATCTGTGACAAAATATATATATTTTTGATTAATTGTAATTTATATAATAAAATTAATGAACAATCTCTAATAAAATATTTAGGTTTTACCAAAGTTCACTATATTGTGTGCGTATCGTCTTCATGTATATCATCTTGAATGCTTTGATTTAGTCAACTCAACACACGTATTGAAGGCATTAAAATGAGCTTTTTTTTAACTGGACCTTTAGGACTTAGGTAAAAACGTAAAATAAATTTTGTAATTCAACACTTGACAGAACGGAATAGGATGAACCTTTGTATAATATCTCTTAAAGTTTTGGTTTTGTACTATAATTAACCGGACCAGGGCGTGCTAAACTCGTGTTGAAAGGGCTCCGTACGATACTAATATTGTCTTACAAATATTGAAAATAGCCATATACTGCCTTGAATATGATAATATAAAAGCCAAGAGGGTTATGAATAATTGAATACGCTGGTAAAATACTGATACCCGAGAGCGAAGTAAAAGCAAGCGTAGTTACTTCGAACTTGTACGTCGATGTCGCGGCGCGCGGCGGGTCCGGCGGGCGCGGCCACGGCGCACGCGTAGCGCCCCGCGTCGGCGCCCAGCGCGGGCGCCAGGCGCAGCGCCGCGCCGCGCGCCGCCACGCGCCCCGCGCCCGCCAGCGGGGCGCCGCGCCGCCACCACGACACGGAGCTGCGGCACGATACCACTCGTATTGAACAACTCCCTCACTTGCATCATAAATAGAAGCCCGTTTTATGTCTGCCCACAGATACAATTTTTTGAATTGATTCGATCCCCAGCTGCTGTAGCTGCTTATTTGCGTAGTTAAATCCTACAATTATTTTTTTTTAACTTTAGTACACGAACTGTACAATGGCGGATTTAATGCCAAAGGCATTCTCTACCAGTCAACCTAGTACGTTGGGTGTCAACATTACAAGTTGGGTGATGAAGAGATAATATGGAAGGTGCACAAATGAACGTCATACTAATTATTGGTTAGTGTAAGTTAGCATATGTTTAGGAATTGTCCTAACAAGATGCACCTCTATGGACCTGATCGGATATCCGGCGTAGGGGCAGTAGATCGTTGCGTTGGCGCCGGCCACGACGCGCACCGGGCCCAGCGCTCGGATCGACGGCGGACCTGGAAATTTACTTGTCTATTCATTTTGGTAAGGTTTGAGTTCCTTCTACTAGAACGTTGGTTGTACGAACTAAATAAAAATAAAACAAAATAGATAGTATTAGCTATTCTGTACACGAAAATATAGACAAAGTGAAGATTCTCTAGATACATAAATGGTAGATTAGACTAATTGCATACGCAATAATAAAGAATACTTCTAGTTAGAGCAGTGTATTCCATGTACTTACCGTAAATATTTAGCCTAGCGGAGTGCTCCGCGTGGCCCAGGTCGTTGTACGCGCGGCACGTGTAGCGGCCACCATCCCCAGCAGTCGCCGCCGACACGTTTAGCACCGACACCACATCGCCCGTTACCGATGTTTCTTCGCTTATAAAGTACCTGCTGTGGACAATACTCAAGCTCAGAAGTGATATGTTCTGCAACTTCAGTGTCTATAATATCTTTAATTATCATACAATAATTTTAATCACAGTTTTTTTGTCAAATATATTGTATTTTTCTTTCTAGTGATTGTTAACTAAGCGGTGAGACATCCTGCGAAAGAGATTCATAATAATATAAAGTAATAATAAGCCTTTTTATTTCCATGACATAAAAAGTACATTTAAAATTTAAAACATATGTATTATATACTTTATACATATAAAGTATATGAATAAAATAAAAATGCTATGTTAAAAAGGTATTTCAAATCGATATAGATATATGTCATGGCCCCTTTCGGGTACAGGCCTCCTCCATTTGCCTCCAGTTTCCTAGTCGTTAGCTGTTTTCATCCAGTCTCTTCCTGCCAATTGAAATATATCGTCTATTCATCTTTTTGCTATAGCTTTTGGCCTCTTTGTCTTTTCCCTTCTGGACCTGTCTATCCGAAAGAGATTTAGTCAAACAAATATGCATTTATTTCCCATGGAAATGACCCAACTCGTGGCGTTCTAGATTCAGGGCATAGTCAACATGATGTAGTAGCGCGATTGCATATTAGCCGTTTTGCTGTCAATAGAGTGTATCAGCGTTACCGGGAGACCGGTATGTATACTCGTCGTCTACGATCTGGTAGATATTGAGCAGGTATATTAGATCACGTTTTCAAATAAATCGTCACTTTTATGCTATTCAACTGCAGCAGAGGCTCCCTGAGTCGAGAATTGACTGCGATTCTTTCATTACAAGAAGATTGGCGGAGCGTGGCTTGTAACCTCATAAACCAGCTAATGGCCCAAGAGAACTTTGCTAGAACTTTCTTGTAAGATCATGCCAGTATTGAAGGCACAGAGAAGGTGTATCAAAGAGGGGAGAACGTTTTGCACAGTGCTGCTTTGAAGAAAGAGCCAGTTAAGGTAGTGGTTCTTTGACAATTTGAGTAAGCATAAACGCCGATGGAATAACCAAACTTATCTTGTATCTGGATCTCGCTAATCGTCATTAAATGGGTGACGCTATATCAAAGAATGTCTGAAAACTCATGGGGTAACCAACGCACTTTTTACTGGCGTAGAATTAATTTTAACAATGGAACAGGCGTTTACTACATACTGCCCTAAATCACATGACAGAACAAACAATTCATCATTAGTATAACTATACTGGGACTGCAACTCAAATGTACAGACGCCAGCACACCAAGCTACTCAAATTTCCCCAATTGAAAGTGAACCTTATGCTTTTGTGATAAAGTTGAAAACCATAAAATAAGCAGATTGGGGAAGCTGGATGTGCTGGGTTCTTCGCTTCAAAAATCACAAAACGTAATTATTTTTCAGTAATTAGTAAAGTTTTTGATTTTTTTCGTCTGGTCGGCCAAACTTAGGCCCGGATTCCTCTGTCGCTGACGTCGGTCGCGTACCGACAGTCGCGTAGCGCGCTGACCATCAGCGCCAATGAAAACATCCGTAGTGCGATACTGACCGCTCCACGGTACGGCAATCACACGTTCGGTATCAATGTTCATGGTGGCGGGCGACTGTACGCGCGCGTGCCGACGGTCGGGAACAGAATGAGGACGCTCATAGCGTTCTATAGCGCGTCAGTCGACCGACGAACGCGGCGCTGACGAGCGAGACCGACGCGCGTCATCAGCGGCGCGTAGCAACTCGCGCGCCGCTGATGTCAGCGTCACAGTGTGGTGCTTCATAGAACACAACGTATATTCGTACGCGCGACCGACATCAGCGACCGACATCAGCGACCGACATCAGCGACAGAGGAATTCGGGCCTTACACTATAACAGCATTCTTAAATGTGATCGTGACGATGCAGTGCCAACCGAAATTAAATCACAATTCAGTGAGTTCATTAAGTCGCTTTTAGCTCTTAACTCTGTATACTATATATAATCTGTGCACTAATGAGTATGTGTCTCTTCTGTAGCAGAAAACCAAATAGCTACAGCAGGGCAAAACTTAAAGACAGGCACTATGTCGACTCAAAGCGGCGGGGCAACGAAAACAACGCGGCTATATATATAAAATCAAAAAATCTAAATCATAAATTCTTAATCCGTAAAAATTTTACATTTATGTGGAATCGGCATATTTTTTTACCCTACCGTGCAGTGCATGACGTGGCAGCTGCTGAGAAGCACTGCCAGAAAACTCATTAGGAAACCTTTTTTAAAATTAAATATACTTAAGATTAATTACAATCATGTGTGTTGACTCAGAACAACTCAAACCCAAACACTTTTATCACTTAAATAATCAGAAATTGTGTAATATGCCCTGCTACACAATTTGGCTTTAATAATTCTTTTAAACTTATTCGTAGATAATTTTCTAATATCATTGGGTAGTTTGTTATAGAATCTTATACATTGCCCCATAAAAGAGTTACTTATTTTGTGGAGACGGGTAGTATGCAAGATGGGATTATTCTTATATCTAGTATTTACATTATGTGTATCGCTCCTTTTACAGAAGGAATCGATATATTTTTATGCACATATAGTAAGTTTTCATATATATACTGAGATGGTACAGTTAGAATGTTAACCTCTTTGAACTTTTCTCTTAGAGACACTCTCGGGCCAAGATTATAGATAGCTCTTACAGCTCTTTTTTGCAATATAAATATGGTGTTAATGTCAGCAGAGCTACCCCAGAGAACAATTCCATAGGACATTAACGTACGTACGCGGCGCAGCGCCTGCTCGATGAACGTGTAGTGCAACTCCGGGGCTGAGGCTGTATACAATATCGTAGCGTATGCTGATACCTGTGCTGAGCGCGGTAGTGGTCGAGTGGCTGGTCGTCGAGCAGCCACGCGACGCGCGGCGCGGGCCACGCGGACGCGGCGCAGCGCAGCGACACGGCGCCGCCCGGCCGCAGCGCCTGCTCGATGAACGTGTAGTGCAACTCCGGGGTTGAGGCTGCATGCAATAATATCTTATTCTATGGTGAACCATCCATAGATATCCATATATAATAAAAATAACTTATACACGTTTATAAATTCAACCTTTTGTATGTACTAGTGGCAAGAACTTTCAATCTAAAGTAAACGAGAATTCGGATAGCTTTCTAGTAGTGAGGGACTTTAATATGAGAAAACTTATAGGTTCCTAGTGAGGACAGTTTTATCTCCCAACAAACATTACCACTGGTGAAGAGCGCCCACTTGTGAATTAGTAAACGTGCGTTACTAGACCTACGGCATGTTTATATCTCCATACGGTTTAAATTTGACTGCTACGGTTGGTTTTAAAATAATGAAAGACGTCCTCTTTGCACCGAGTTTATTTTGTGACTGTTTTGTATTATCATGTTTTTAGTATCGAGACGCTTAGACGCTAAAGGATTTATACGGTAAATAAACTACCTACTAAAAGACACTAAAATCCCGTTTCTAATATAATAAATAAAATAAACATTTTAAAACTTTAGAAATTTTATAAGTAGCAATATTAATAGTAATAATTCTATCTCTGTACGGTGTAATGCGGTGGGGGTTGCAGAGCTTGTTGAATGATAGAATGTTGTTCCACTAAAATAAAGTTTATTGTACTGATCCACAATAACTTCTTAAATGTTAAAATGTTAGCAAGAACTATGTTAAATGGAGTGTTAGAAATGTTGCAATGAATGCACGCGAATATCACGGTTACTCGATGCGCACTGACTCTATGTTACAATTTTAATACTAATGAAGTAACTGCGTAAGTCGCGTAATGCTGAGCAAGGTGTTCGGTGTCATTGCACCGAACATATTCGGGACCGCAAAAGATGAGAAAATGAGATAATTCTAAAATAAAATGTTTACAAATTGATATATGTTAATAATCTAAGACTTGTCATATCTTAATTCTAAATTTCTCCTAGGCATAGGAGAACACGATTGGTTTTTAACAGCACATGTTTTGATTACCCCGTAACGACCGTGGGGACTCGGACGCCGGTCGCCCATGCAAAGTCGCGCACTTTCGTTAATGTCAGAAACACTTGGCTGTCGGTCAACCTTATTTGAACGTGCACTATTGTCGGACGTTTGATCACTACACTGTCGATTAACCCTTCGCGCACTGTTCACCTCACTACGGTTGCCTGCTGTAGGCTGAAGCTCGATGTCCGGCGATAGGCGGGCACCAGACGCCCGTCGTCGCTGCCAGCGGCGGCACCTCAAGGCGCCAGCCGCCACTACTCCTGCGCCTACCAGAATGTAGCTCACCGAGTATAGGTGGATGTTGTGGTAAGATAGCGAAGCTTCCAACTCAAACTTGTTATTTTTCATCTCCTCGATCCGTTGATGTAATTGGTTTAGCTCAGTTTCTAGGTTGTTGGAATCTGTTATGTTTGGTATATCTGTCCACGCGATGGAAGTGTTGATGAAGTAATTTAGCTGATCTATCGCTGGGCTATAAACTGGGCTAGTTATGTTCACTAGGTTCTCGGTATTTTTTGGGCTATGAAGAGTGAAATCATGACCTTTGAGTAAGCAACCAGGCTCTATGTATATAATGCCAGCTTGATGTAAAATTTCCACACTGATTTGTTCTCCACACAGTACATTGACCGGACAACTATTGCAGCAATGGTAGAGATAATGGGAGGGATTTGTCAGATATACCCATTTGTTTTCACATCTTGACCTCTTAATTTTACATTTATTTGTGTTAGGTTAGAGTAGTGTAGGTGTTCCTCTTTAAATCGGTTGCAATATATTCTGATAGTGGGATAAGTTCCACCATAGACTCGTTGTATTGATGTGGTATTGATGTTATTTTATACAGCTTGTATGTGTCCCTTCCAATCAGTGGAAAAGTTATTTGAAATAGAAAATAGTTTTCTGTTAATCTTGCCTTCAAATTCAGTAATGGGTACAAGTCTCTAAGGTTATGGGGCTCAATTGGCAACATCGTGTCATCTGATAGATGCCCCGAGATAGTGTTGAGTTCGCTCTGTAATTGATCGGGAGTCAGTAAGTGTATATTAAACTGTCCATGATGTATGTTGGTAAGTATATCTACGAGAGTATCCTGATTTCCCTTTAAATTCTGTAATAAGTTACTAGCTGTTAGTGACATCAGGGTAAATTCTTGGAGTAGCTCAATGTTATTAATGTCTTCTTGAAACTTTTTGGATCTGTTTTCTAGTTTCATGATATGTTGGTTAATAAATTTGTGTTGTTTATTTATAATAGACGCAGTTCGTTGTAACAGATTGTATTCACACTCTATAATTGACGTCTGATTCTTCCATAACTCGACAATATGTTTTTCATGGTTCCGTATTAAGTTGATGTCTCGGGTGTACTTTTCTGCGAAATGTTCGTCCAGTACCCCGAACAATGAATTCGCTAAATAGCCTACTCCATTAATAAGGCCGCGTCGCCGCCTCACGTGACGACTCACCTGCTGATTTAGCAAAAACTGATTGTAGTACTTTAGTTCGTTGGCCTCATGCGACAGCTGAGTGGTTATCGTGTTACAATGTTCACCACCTATTGTTTTGCATATAGTATCTAAATAAGTGTTAATTTTGTTGAATGCACTTATGCCTTCCCAGTATGGGGACATGTCGTAGAAAATTACCATAGTCCATTTGTCCTTAGCAAGGTTTAATCTTCCTATCGAATCAAAAAATAGTGATTGTTCCTTTCCAAATTGTGTTACATTATATGTACCATGCGCACTGCCGCACATAGTCATGAAAAATGTTAAAGCCATTACAATATACGAAAAACTTACAGTGTTTGATTTCCTTCTGGTGCCCCTTGGGCTTTGATTTTCTTCAATGTTAGATGTTTGGGTGTTTGTTTCTGGGACCTTGCCTTGCTGTTCGTCCTTTTCTATTGGCAATAGCGAGAGTTTGACTACTGGCCGTTTAATAACACCACCTTTGGTTTTTAAGGTGACAACACGTACATAGCCGTCGCTGCCTGGGTGTACATCGACAACTTTTCCCATTATCCATTTCCCAGCTGGAACATTATCCTCGTGTACGACCACCATATCTCCGATTTTCATGTTTCTTTGGGGCTTTCCCCATTTCTCTCTAGCTGTTAACTGTGTTAAATACTCTGTTTTCCATTTCAACCAGATTTGTCGGGTAATCTGAGCAGTCAAATGCCATCGTGTTCGCGCGTCTTGTTTTGTGTCTATTACGGTGTTGCCAGATCTACCCGTTAAGAAGTGGGCCGGAGATATATACTCTAAATCTTCAATGTTTTCGCTAAGCGAGCACAACGGCCGTGAGTTGAGGCAAGCCTCTATTTTTGTTAGAATTGTTGTGTACTCCTCGAATGTCAGTCGTTGTTCACCGACTACTCTTTTTAGGTGATATTTCAGGCTACGCACTGCTCTTTCCCACAGCCCCCCAGCACTAGGCCAAGATGGCGCGTTAAAGTGCCATTCTATTTCCATGTCGGCAATATCGGCAAGCAGTTTATCTCCGAAAACTTGTTGAATTTCTTCATATTCTTCTCTCAGTAACCGGTTGGCTCCGATGAAATTCGTGCCTTGGTCACTGTACATGTGACGCGGCGCACCCCTTCTGGCTGCCATTCGGCTCAGTGCTGCTAAAAATGCCGAACTGGTCAGGTCAGACACCAGCTCGAGATGTACGGCCTTCGTAACCATACATATAAACACCGCCACATATCCCTTAGTTGTTCGCACGCCTTTACCCTTGTTGGCCTTAACTTCTACGAAACCGGTATAGTCTACCCCAGTGTGGTAAAACGGAGGAGCCGGGTTCATTCTGGCCGCGGGCAGATCTCCCATCAACTGGTGTTCCTTTCTTGTAGCATGTTTTCGGCAAGTGACACAATTCCGCAGCTGTGACTTGGTTGTTTTGATTCCACTTGGTATCCAATACTGTCTCCTCAGGGTCGCCAGAGTTAGTTTGGGTCCTCCATGAAACGTTAGCAAATGAGATTCATCTATAAGAAGTTCAGCTAAACGAGTTTTGTTAGGTATTACTTTAGGATACTTCATCTCACTGCTCAGGTTTGCATGCCGTAGGCGTCCTCCCACTCTCAAAATTCCGTTTTCATCAATAAAACAATTTAAAAGAAATAATTTACTTTTTGTTCCAACGGTACTATTCTTACTGATTTTTTCGACCTCTTCAGCAAATTCCTTTCGTTGTACATATTTAATTATTGTTAATTTAGCTTTTCGCAATTCTTGCAATGTTAGGTACGATGGCAAATGTTTACGTTTTGAAATTGGTGTCAACGCCCTGAGTATCCACGCAAATATATGTATTATTTTTCGAAATGAGCTATAATTGTTTAATAAATCTTCAATAATGTTAATAGTTTGTTGTATAATATTAACTTGTTTTATTTTTCTTGTTTCTTCTTCTGTAGTGTACATGGGTTGTTGATTCTGTACTTTCTTCATGTCTAAGGATAGTAACCATACTGGTCCATGCCACCACAGTGGATGTTCTAAAAGCTGAGACACCGTTAGTCCCCTGCTAGCGCAGTCGGCAGCATTTTCTGCGGACTTTACATACCGCCAGTTGTCACTCGGCATAATCTGTTTTATAGCCTTAATTCTGTTGGAAACAAATGGTGTCCATCGTGTTGAATTTCCATGTATCCAGCCCAACACGACCATGGAATCACACCATCCATAAGTTTCATATGGGCAGCTAATACTAGAAGTAATTTTGCTCATGAGTCTTGCCAATAAATGTGCACCACATAACTCTGTTCTTGGCAATGTTATAGCCTTTCGATGTGGTATAAGCTTAGACTATCCAGCTACCAATATAGTTTCTTGGCTATGTTTAGTTCGAGCATATACTACACATGCGTAGGCTTCCATGGAAGCGTCACAAAACCCATGGAATTCGATAATACTGTTCTCTTGCGTTCTTATCCACCGCGGCACCACACAATTTTTTATGTTTTCTATATCAACTGCTAGTTTACACCACTCCTTGTATACGTCACCAGATACTTCATCATCCCATTGGAGATCAGTTTGCCATAGCTGTTGGAAGAGTAGTTTTAGCTTTGTAGATAAGGGTGTTAACCAGCCCAACGGGTCAAATAACTTCGAAATTTCTGAGAGTAATTTCCGTTTAGTAAGTCTTTCTATGTGTGTTGTGAAATTATAATTAAATGTAAAATGATCTTGTTTTGTTTGCCAGCATAAACCTAATGTTTTTGAAGTTTCTTCATTTTTGAAGTGATAACTTGTTTCTTCCGCATTCTGTTTTACGCTTTCTAATACTCTTTCATTATTTGAGGCCCATTTTCTTAACGTAAATCCACCTAATTTCAACAACTGATGCAGTTCCTTAATCAAGTACTTTCCCTGTTTAATGTTATAGGCACCATGGAGTAGGTCATCCATCATGAATGAATTTTCTAGGATTTCCGCTGCCTCAGGATGTTTACTACGCTCATCCGACGCCAACTGTCTTAAAGTCTTCATAGCTAAAAATGGGGCTGATTTAGTCCCATAAGTGATTGTAGTTAGTTGAAAGCTCTGTATGGGTTGTTCCGATGATTCTCTCCAAACAATTTTTTGAAGATGCTGGTCGATATTGTTAACCAATACTTGGCGGTACATCTTCTCGATGTCCGCTGTAAACGCGTAAGGATATTGCCTTCACTGTAATAACAATGATTGTAAATCCCTTTGCATGTTAGGCCCTTTGCACATTATGTCATTCAAACTAAACCGAGTAGATGTTTTGGCAGACGCGTTAAATACTACGCGTAACTTTGTTGTTAATGAGTCATCACGCTGCACACCGTGATGAGGTAGGTAGCATTGTAGTCTCGCTATTGAGTTTGTTTCTTCAGGTTTCATATGTTTTAATTGGAGATATTCTTTCATAAAGTTTTTATATTTGCTAGCTAAATGTTCTTGTTTTCTAAATTTTGTTTCTAAATTCCTCAGTTGGGCAATCGCCATAGGCTTAGACATGCCCAGTTTGTGTTTCAACTCTTCCTTCAGTGGTATTCTAACTTCATAGCGGCCTTCTTCTGTTCTTCTTGTTGTTGACTCATAAAATGTTAGACATTCTTGATCTTCGGTAGACAGATTTGAATTCTCACTGATCTCTTCCACCTGCCAAAACCGTCTGATCTCTTCTATGTTATTTAACACGAGATTACACTGGTATGTCTTTACGTTGCCGCATAGCAACCATCCCAGTTGAGTTTGTTGTACTAAGGGCTGATGTGCATTACCGCTTTTTATAATGCCACTTAGCATGATGTTTGCGTAAATGTCGGCTCCGAGTAACAAATCCACGGGCCGGCTGTTATAGAACTCGGGGTCAGCTAATGGTATGTTATCAATATGCGACCAATCTGGTTTCGGGAAGCTCTTGTTTGGTAGGCATTTAATGAGATTAGTCATAATAAAGGCTTCCGTTTCGAATGTAAAGTTGTTGTGCAGAGAAGCGCATACTATCGAAATCACTCCCTTGCAGTTGTTCTCCTTTTGTCCTACTCCAAAGACGATTCCTTTACATCTCTGTCTTTTTATGTTTAATAACTGCGCCGCCGATTCTGTTATTAATGATATTTGGGAGCCCTGATCCACCAAAGCTCGCAAGGTATACTCCGAACCGTCAGAACCCTTAACACTTACCAAAGCGGTTGCTAGCAGTATCTCTGAGCTGTCGACGTGTGACGTATGTGACGCAGCCGCGAAGTTCTCATGTTGTTGTTGTGAAGTCATTTGACTACGATTTGATGACAAAGAAGGAGCATTTTTGAGTTTTGCAAATGCGTCATGTAAAATAGTGTTATGCGGTTCTTGACATTTTCGGCATGTTAAATTAGAATTGCATTTATTACCATTATGGCTAAATAGGCAATTAGTGCAGAGTTTTAATTTGTTTGCTGTTTTTAATTTTTGTTCATCATTTAACGCTAAATAATTTTTGCAATTATAAATGCCATGTTGATAACTGCACATTGGACACTTGACATTCGACACATGCATGGATTTTGCAATCGGCTTATTTAGGTTATTGTAAGTGTTGTTCGACTTATTATATGAGCTATAAAAATGTTTCTTTATTTCCGATGATGAATTATTGTTATATTTCTTTACAGAGTTTTTTTGTAATCCACTATCTTGTTTTCTCTGGGCTGTTTCGAGAGTAATGAATTTTGTTTCCAAAAACTCTAGGAATTCTTTTAGAACCGGCAGTTCCCTAGAGTTTTTCAATGATTCTAGGTAGTCGGTGTATGTGTCGTTGTCTAGTTTTTGACCTAGAATATGAACTACGATAGGGTCCCATGATGTTATGTCGACGCCTAAGTTCTTTATACCATTTAAGCATTCCAGTGTTGTATCGTGCATCCTTTTTATTTGGTACACCGACTGCTGCTGCATGTTAGGAAGGCCAAGGAGAATGTTCATGTGGGAAGAGAAGATCAATTTATTGTTATTATAGCGATGTGTGAGAATCTGCCAGGATACTGAATAATTATCCGTACTAATTTGTAGGTGTTGTATGAGTTTTTCAGCTTCTCCGCGTACCTTGCTCTTGAGATATTGCATTTTCTGGCCGTTGGATAGTGACGGGTTGTTATGGATAGCTTCCGTGAATAGATCCCGGAAGGATACCCATTGGTTATAGTTGCCAGTAAACGTTGGAATTTCGAGTTGCGGAGTTGACTTGTTTCTATGCACGACGGACCACATTTTTTTGTTGATTGCTTTCTTCAAACTGTTGAATTGTTTCTCATACTTGTCGAACATGTAGTTGTACGTTTCGTTGCCTTCGTCTATCTCACTCTCAATCTCCCAATGTAGTGTGTCAATTGTTTTCCATCTAGCTTCCAGCGTTTTTAAAACGTCTTCGAATTCCCATTTCTCCGAGATAGACTCTACATCAATGTTTACCTTTGTTCGCAAGAAGGCTTTTAAAATTCGCTTGTTGGCGACGTAACAAATCATCGGCTTTACTATTCGTACCCGTGTGTGTTTTATGAGTTGGGTTGCCCTGAGAGCTGGGCCCCGCAACCGCTGCAGTTTCTTCCTTCTCCGACTGAACCATACTCATAGTTGATTTAGACCAATTCCTCGTACTGTTGATTTATTAAAGCCTTCACTTGCTCATAGGCCTGCAAAGTCTTCTCAAATTCGTTAAGCCCGAAGTAAGGGTGAGCCTGACTTATTTCTCTCGTAATGCGGTCATGATTACCCTCATATTCCCTCCAGTATTCCTCCAGAGTATTCAGTCGCCTCTTGAAGTAATCTGGTGTTTTCCTATCAGCGCTATCTTTTTTGATGTTGATGCCAAGTTTGACGATGCTTTCATAGATCATCGATTGAATGTCAATAAGCTCGGCCATGTTTATTGAATGTCAAAATATATTTCTCTAGAAGAAAAATAAGGAAAGGTATGTTGGTACTTGCGTGTATGCAGTCTAGTACTTAGCTCCACGCAGTCTGCTGCAGCTGTTGTTTCACGCAGTCTGCTGCGGCTGTTGCTCCAATGTTAGCACTACAATCCTCTGACCGAACACACCAGCACTAAATGTTAACTAGTTCACCCCCGCTCGTGCAAATATCGCGATTTCTCGGAACACGTGACGCGCGAGGGCCTTTCGAAGGACCAAACTATGTACGGTGTAATGCGGTGGGGGTTGCAGAGCTTGTTGAATGATAGAATGTTGTTCCACTAAAATAAAGTTTATTGTACTGATCCACAATAACTTCTTAAATGTTAAAATGTTAGCAAGAACTATGTTAAATGGAGTGTTAGAAATGTTGCAATGAATGCACGCGAATATCACGGTTACTCGATGCGCACTGACTCTATGTTACAATTTTAATACTAATGAAGTAACTGCGTAAGTCGCGTAATGCTGAGCAAGGTGTTCGGTGTCATTGCACCGAACAATCTCTCTTCAGCACCAATTAAAAGTAATCCCAAACACTTGCGGGCTTTCGGGAAAAGCCGTTTTAAATCGAATATTTTACGACGTTGTTGCACATGATACTGGGGTCTACCTGTAACACTTTCTCTTCTACGTTTTAAGTACCCCAAATACTATACACAACATATACAACATACTAATAATAATATAGGGACAACGTCACACAGATCATCCTAGCCCCAAACTAAGCAAAGCTTGTACTATAGGTACCAGGCGACGATATACATACTTATATAGATAGATAAATACTTAAATACATAGAAAACATCCATGACTCAGAAACAAATATTCGTGCTCATCACACAAATATTTGCACTTACCGGGATTCGAACCCAGGACCACCAGCTTCGTAGGCAGGAGCACTACCAACTAGGCTACGGTGATCGTCAAAATAAACAACATATATCAAATTCACATCAACAAAGATAATATTGTGTCTTTATTTATGAACCTAGACCTAACTAAATCTGCCGGACCCGATGGCAGATCCCCGAAATGTATTCTTCTTCCAGCCGTGTTACTATGTCGTTGAAGATTACCTAGTGCACTTTTAGCACCTCTAAAAAGAAAAGAACAGAAGACTTTTATTTAGTTATTAGTATTATTTTAAGACTAAAATAACAACCGAGTGGTACCCAAGAGATGGCAAAAGAAAAAGAGGAAGACAGAGTAAAAGATGGGAAGATGATTTGAAGAAAATAGCTGGGCCGGCATGGACCCGTATAGCAAGAGACAGAAATAATTGGAAATCTTTAGAGGAGGCCTTTGTCAATGGACAAGCTGTTCCAGATAAATATCCAGTTGCCGATAATGCTTAACATTATTAAATATATTGCATGAATTTTATTTTAGTGAGTAGGCAATCTTTGTAAGCAGTATGTAATAGTGATAAGGAAGCAGCAATAAAGGCTATTTTATTTATTTTTATTTTATTATTATTTTAAGTAAAGACCTGTTTTAGCTAAATAGTAAATATTCAACAGACTCATTATGCTAAATTAGCTGTAAGTTTTCCAAAATAAATAATTTAGAACTAAATACAATTATTTTCTTTTCACTAAATATAACGCTTGTGCCCAATTCGGCAAACTAGGAAAAAAAATATACAAATCCGCGACAGGCGGCCATATATAGTGGTCATTTAAAAGAAAGCAAAATGAAAACTTGTTGAATATTTCAGAATATAACATTTTTTTTAGTGTGTGGGCGAGATGGATCGGTGCTAAAGTTCTGCTTTTACAAAGTAACATTTGAAATAGGCACCAATAAAAATACGGAGCGAGGGACGGAATTTTAGTCACCATCTTCAAATCTTATAATATGCTACCTGAAGTTAATTTATAATTTTTTCGTTGTTTAGTTTTTGAACAGTTATATTATTGTTACACAAGCCAGGTTTAAAAATAAGAAGTCAAGCTAAGTAAAGTTAATGATCTAATAAAAAATAATATAACCCCATTGATGCCTCACTGCTACTTTAAGGGCCAAACTGTTTTAGTTTTTTTACTTTAAGCGTGAAATAAAACGTCCAACCGGAGTAACATTAAGATTGCTAACACCGATAAGTCTATTGAGCTAGTGAAAAATGTGCAAAACGTAGAGACCCTTTGATCCGGGCGATAGAGTACGCGCACGACAGTGACGTGTGTGCGGCGCGGCGCACGTCACGGCGCGGCACATATCACGGCGCGGCGCGCGGCGCGGCGCGGTCGGTCCCAGTGCGGCCGATGTGACGCTACACCGAGCGTGCCCATCGGCTACTAATAATATGGCGTGGACACATGTTTGCGGTGCGGCGCCGGCCACCGTGTAACGGCACGGCACCGCTACCGCGAGGCGGCACGGCGTCGTGTCGCGACACGGCGCCTTGTGCGGTGCAACGCGGGCACAAACAGTAACCATTGTTCAGTTTTTATCTTGATATGGACCGCGAAAGACGTATCATTTTGCTCCTGTTAATAAGGCGACGAATGAAGAAGAAACAGAATCAAAGAAAATATTGGGTGAATCCATATCTTTCTATAATGAACCATGATGGAGGTCATTTTGAGAGGAAATATGAAGCGCTGAAAAAATGTGGTGATGAGAAATTTTACGAATATTTTAGAATGTCTATATCAAGTTTTGAAGAACTGCTGACCAAAATTGCACCTCGTATACAAAAGCAGTACGTGTTCAGAAAACCTGTGGAGCCTAAGGAAATGATAGGTTTAACTATACGGTAAGAAATAAAAGAATTTTACATTGATATATTTTTTTATTCAAATCAAAAGTGTAATAATTCGAATGATTGAGTATATTATTATTTAAGAAAAGTCGTATTCTGATTCTTGTGTATCCGTGGTATTGGATAGAATTTCTTCCAAAGGCGAGATTGGTGATGTTTGGTGACGATTTATGCTTTGAATGGATGAATTATAAGCTGTTTGATAAGTCTCATAAGACGTTGTAGCTTGTGGTGATCGTGTAGCTTGGTGATAATTAGTGTCGTAAGAAGTTGCTGTCTGGTATCCACTATATGACTGACACGGTGGTCGATGGAAATCCGTTAAAATCTTTAAAACTCCACTTTGAAACATCAAAGTCTGGTGGTCATCTAACTTGTTTAAAGATGGCAAAATAGCTTTAAAAAATGACAGATGTCGATTTTCTGAAGTACCTAAAGTTTCAATAATTTGCCTCTCAAATTCATCACTACTTGGTTTTCGCTGTCGCGTAGTTGTACTGTATGGCTGATATCGTGATCTCGTTTTTGGATTTTGAAATCCTTCTTCTATGCTGTCGTCGGTTACATTTGGAGCATTTTTTTGCAAAAACATGAGCTGTTTGTACAAATGGTATTCTTTTATATGTTTTGCACCAGCTCCAGATTTTTTTGAAAGTTCTATCTTCTTCATATATTTAATAAAATTATCTTTAATGTTGGTCCACTTTCTAATTACGTCATTACCTGTAACAATCATAAAAAAAATGTTTAGAAATATGTAATTAAATAGTTGTTTTTTAATATCTCTGTAAAAGTTAATTAAATATCCTACAGGTTTTTGGCGACAGGAAATTCATTCAGAGATATGGAATTCACAGATTATCGTGGAAAAAGCACAATCGGGAAAATTATACGAGAAGTTTGTCGGGCTATATGGGACATCCTTTTAAGAGAAAGCATTCCGAAAATAACTAAAGAGCTAATAGAACAAATAGCTGAAGATTTTGACATAAAAACTAATTTCCCAAATTGCATGGGGGCATTGGACGGGAAGCACATCAGAATTTGCAGTCCTGCCCACAGTGGATCTCTTTTTTTCAACTATAAAAGCTATAATTCTATAGTTTTGCTGGCATTGGTAGACTCTAGATATAGATTTGTATATGTCGATATAGGATCGTATGGGAAGGAATGCGATTCCACGATTTTTCATAATACAAAATTATACGAATTATTATTACAGAATCGACTTCCAATACCAGCGCCAAAACCTTTACCGGGGCTTCAAAATTCAATTCCCTATGTTTTTATCGCAGATGAAGGTCTACCATTAATGAACAATCTAATGCGTCCATACCCAGGGAAGCATCTAAGTGTGGAACAAAGGGTTTATAACTATCGTTTAAGTCGAGCAAGAAGATATGTCGAGTGTGCTTTTGGTATCTTCGCAAATAAATGGCGAGTATTTCACCGGCCTTTAAATGTTCAATATAATTTTGCGACAGACATTATTAAAGCATGCTGTGTCTTACACAATTTTGTTGTTACTCGAGATGGAGTTAGAAAGTCTGAAGAGCTATGTATTGATAACACTCTTTTAAACATTCAACAAACAACAGATGCAGATTCTTTATCAAATCCAGTCCAGAATTTTGTAAATACTTTAATAGTGATGTCGGTGCGCTTAGTTGGCAATTAAGCAAAATATAACTAAAGCTCGGTACCGGAACAAACAATTTTCTACCTGTTTTTTGAGCCGACTAACAAAGCCAAAGTGTTGAGTATGTGTAAAGGATGGCAATATATAATATTGTGCAAGTTAGACAGAGTGATACAATGGTTATCACTGTACGAAATTCGCTTTGTTCTGCGTTTGCGACTGAGTTTTAGTTAAAAAAAAAACTCGACAAGTTGGCATATTGAACATTAACGCATTTTATTCACATTTAAATGTTAATTGTATTTTAAACTTTTTACATTTAAATTTTCACCTATTATTATGTCAAAAAGATAAATGAATAAAATATGTACTCACCGAGACTTGTTTTTTCTTTATTGTCCTTCTCGTCGAAAGATGGAAAAATATTTCGGCATACATCTTTCCACCCTTCAGTTTTCAAATTTTTATCCTTATAATTCTCCTTTGTCTTGTCCCAGAGAACGGGACGTGCTTCCACGAGTGAAATTAAAAAGTCGACATCTAAATCGGCAGCCATTATTATGCATTAAATAACACGTGCAGACTAAACACCAACAAAACATTAACTAGCGAGCGGTGCGCTCCCCACCGCACAAGGCGCCGTGTCGCGACACGACGCCGTGCCGCCTCGCGGTAGCGGTGCCGTGCCGTTACACGGTGGCCGGCGCCGCACCGCAAACATGTGTCCACGCCCTAGTGTTCGCTATAATATGTCCGATACATTTTTATTTGACCGTTTTACTTACATACATCAAGCGGTAATTTACTGGTGTGTTTTGTTACATAAAACGCCATGCTGCAATGTATGACAGTTGTTTACCAAACTGTAACGGACAGGGAAATGGTTTTAAATCACCCACGAATTTAAGCTCTTCTATATAACAAAAGTCATGCTTTTCTGCAGATGGACTACAACGATATGCATTGCAAGAGATTACTACTATCTAAATTTTTATCAGATATTATGGTATCCGCCCAGCTTTGTGTAGTCACTAACACCTTCTAGCGTAGTGTGTTGTTCCTTATTTACTTAACTATTTAGCTACCTAAAATGCGGACATGTTAGGAAATACTGATTTTCATCGCATAGTACTTGGTTTAACTTTTTATGTACCTACATAAAAAGTGAAAATTATAACTCTTTTAGTTGAAAGTTTATAACTCTACGAAAATAAAGTCACGCGCGGGCTTAGCGTTATTCGCACCTATCGTTTGTGAATAAAACGTAGACTTATTGTCACAACAGATAATGTGGACTAGCAGTAGAGTATCAGAAGCTATTTGTAACAGACAACCAGCACTGCAGCAGTAATGTCGCAGCTAGTGCTGAGATGGGACCAATTCGGACTCGCACAGATAGCAATTAAGAACTTCGTTATGTGTACCTATATATTATTATTATTATCTGTGCTTGTTTACGGAATAAATATATTTTTCTTTAATTTTCTTAACTATTCAAACGTTTTATTCGAATGAGCTGTGCTGTAAGCGTACGCTGCAAAAAAGCAATAGGAAAACAATGCGGAACCTCCGAGGCGCAGCTCTGCGGCGGCCTGCGCCGAGTCGGCGGCGGCGCGCGCCACGCACTGGTACACGCCGCGGTGCGCGCGCGCCACGCCGCGCAGGCGCAGCGCGCCGCCCGCCGCGCCCAGCGCCGCGCCGTCGTGCAGCCACGCCAGCGCCGCGCCCGCCACTGACGCGCTGCAGTTGAACGTCACCGAGCTGCCCGGCGCCGCCACCTGCCCATTTATATCGAATGTTGACCGAGCATTTGGTTTCCATTCTCACATATTATATTTCTTAACTTACTTACTACATGTAACTATTTAGAAATGCAATATGGGCGAAAACTAGAGAAATAACCAGCTATGGTCCCCCAGTTGCCGTGTTAGCGAGGAATATTAAGAACATTAGCGCAGTCGCGAGGCAGCTACTTTGTTGGGCTGGGTTAAGGCTGATCACAAAATTGATGAAGTGATAAGTTAAGGCCTACGCAGATCGGGGCGGCATGGTAAGGGATTTACATTTTTACTAATGGACATTCAAACGATCAATCAGACAATATGTAGTAAAATATAAATTTCAATAATTACACCTAAACATAATCTCCTTGACAATAACTTAATACAAGCTAGCTAAATATCACTACCATTATAAAATAAATTGTATAAATGTTTTAACATTCCGTGTACCCAAATATCTGTAATAAGTAACTAGAAATAATAACTGTATTACTACAAACATGTTCGGACTATTTACAAGCGCTTTTTTAAAGTCTACGTGAATAAAAACCTTTTTTATTTTTCTTTATTTTTTTACATAAATACGGCATTAATTGCTATGCTTTGAAATGGTACCGCGGCTTAAAATAAAATAACATAAAATAAAAATAAATAAAAAAGGTTTTTATTCACGTGAGTTTTAAAAAAGCGCTTGTAAATAGTCAGAACATGTTTGTAGTAATATATAATTATTTCTAAATTGTTTCGGATTGTAGAAAATAATTTACAATAAGATTTATTTTATAATAGTAGCGATATTTAGCTAACTTAAATTAAGTTTTTGTCAAGGATCGTGTTTAGGTTTAATTAACGAAATTTTAAATTTTAGCAATGTTTTTACTGCATCGAAAGGGATTTTCATTGCACGGCATTAAAAGACGCGCCACAGGCACTTTTATTCTGTGCCACAGACTCCCGTAGCGGGATGCCGTGGCGTACTGTGGCAAGCAACGGCATGCCACGATGGGGTTGCGAAAATTGGTTCTTTGTGTTTCGATATATGGTTGACACATAATCAAGAGTGTTTAAAATTTGTCATAATCCATTCTATGATATTCATAAAATTTTTGCACGTCGTATTTTAAGTCATTAAATAAATGATCAAATCCCAATTCACCATATTAAAACTGAGGCACATCAACACTCCATCAAGCTCAATTGAATACTAAAACTGTATCGGGCAGCAGGAGTTGCCGAGGCGTAATGAGTCGTGCCACGGCACGCCGTGGCATGCCGTGGTAAGGGGCTGGAATGCCGCGGTATCTAAGCGCCTAGTGTGCGCTGACTCACCGTTTAATCCCTTGCCATGCCGTCCTGGCCTGCGTAGGCCTTTATAAGGAATCGGCTCCGAACAGACTTACGATAACT
Organism: Pseudoips prasinana; assembly: GCA_951640165.1. NCBI lineage: Eukaryota > Metazoa > Arthropoda > Insecta > Lepidoptera > Nolidae > Pseudoips > Pseudoips prasinana. Next base: position 43,354,707 of record OX621235.1, on the reverse strand, counting down.
GTGGGCACCACAGTGACGGCGAGCGCCTCCCGCACGTGCAGCGTGACGTGCGCCGTGGCGTCGCCGTACACGTTGTAGGCCTTGCACACCCACAGCCCCGCCGCCGCGCCGCGCGCGCCACGCACGCACGCCGCCGCGCCGCGCGCCCACAGCCACACCGCGCCGCCCTCCACCGGCTGCAGGCGGCCCTCCCGCTCCCGGTACCAGCTGCGACATCATGGTACGACTTACAGTTATTTAATATTACATCTTTGGGTTTAGAAGTTGTCTGCGACGGATACTAAACTCTTGCTCATTATTTTATTAAAGACACAATCAAGAAAATCTGGTTCATATCTTTAAATAAGCATACTTTAATAACTGATTACGACAAACGAGCGTTATTCTGTTATGTATATATTTGTGTATGCTAACGTATCGTCAGCATTTACGGCATTATCAATTGTGGGCATTTCATTGTTGAAATAAAATATATGGACATGGCGGCGTATAGCACCCAAGCTTATGTCGTCTAAGCTATCAATCAAATACTGTTTTCGTGATGGAGGTGGAGGAGACTCGAGACGTCCTGTTTCTTATTTTTCCTTCACGGATCGGCATACTGAGGCTCGTGATATTCCAATTATTTCGGCACTTTAATTCACAATATCAATTTGGGCATCAATATCAACTTTGTGCAAAGGATCCTGTCATTGCACGATACGAACCTTTCTTCTACATGCTTTCATATGTTGATAACAATCTTTTTATCTGTAGAACGCATTGCAGTGAGCTCAAAACGCTTTTTTCGGCGAACTTGCTTGGTTAGGGTCGACTCATTATCATCATAATATCAACTATATTCTGATGCTCAAATACTAACAGTGAGACTATGCTTCGTAAACACTCCACGCTTATATTTGACAATAACATACCTAACCAGCCGACGTTCTGGATTTCTCTCAATATATGAACTTACTCTTCATAAAGTCAAGCAAACTCTGCAACCTTGGTTACAGTCCCAAACATATGACAAAACAGAAGAAATATTAAAAACGGTTTTATAATTAGGTACATAATACACTTACACCCCTACACATCCAATTCATACACAGATCACCACCATAAGATTATTACACACACATAGCGTTCTTTCTTTTTACTAACACTAATAATAATAATATCCAAGTTTTTTTAAATTTTATTTTTGTTTTATCATGTCTTAATTTTATTTTAATAAGGTCTTTATTTTGTTGTAATAATTTCTTATTGTTTAAATATTGTTTAATTGTAACTTTCCTTTAGTATAATTTTTAATTTTATTAATTTAACTTTGTTACATTAATTATTGTTGGCATTCCAAAAGCGTGGAGGGCACTGTATTCTGTAACACAGCTTTAATAACCTAGCACAGGATCCAGGGACTTCAAATAAACTGTACCATATATTTATGTCAATAAAGATTATGAATTATGAAATAAAAATCCATAAAAACTTCGTATGTTAAAATTAAACAATAATAAAGAACAGAAAAAACTTAACAAAACCAACAATTTTACACAATTAATAACAAGATATATCGACAATACCAGAGATAATAAATACATTCACGTCAAGAATTTGGCAGTTTTTTGGCAGTTTATTTATTATAAACGACCGCATCGATACACACAACACTTTTGCCGGTAAGTGTCTTTTAGCCGTTTGAAGACACAACATGGTGGTTTCGTGCCGATTCCGTGTGACTTCATCTTGTATTTGCAAAAATAAATTGGTGGTAGACTTTACAAATATTAGCATTTTCCAAATATATAATGTAGCGACGAACTATATTTTCTGAAGTATGGTTGAGAACTTTCTGGACATTTAAGCCCAAACATAGGCTTTAAATATTAAACAAAACAATTAAATTATTAAAAAAAAATTGGTGGGCGGATAGTAAACTATATTACGAATTGTTACAAATTCAGTAGACCGACAATTTTTGTTCAATATATCAATATTAAAATTGCCAGATTAAACTTTATTTTTAATTTTATTTGAAATTCTCTCAAAATAACTACTATAGATAGTTAAGTTTACAAAAATAATTTTATATTTTCTTAACTCTATGTAACAACATTAAACTCACCGGTTGTGGACATGTTCGCCATGTGGGGCAACTCCCTATACTCTATTCCGATTTTTACATGTATACAAGATCCTTCTCTTTTACTAACTTTCCTAGAGGAACAGGGAGCTAAGGTGGAAATCGGTATGTTCATAAGTAGTTGAGTAGGATGTTGGAATAGGAATTCAACAACCTACTGTCTTACCACCCCTCTTTGGGCTCTTTCTAGTGGGATGAGGTCTTAGGTAGCCGCTTTATCCTAGGAGAGGATGCAGTAAGAAAGAATAGGTTCGCACAAGGATTTACTAACTATTATGGCAAGATCCTTTGACTAACTAATTCACTCAATGAAACTCTTCCGAGACATAGTTTTCTCGAAAGAGTTTCATTGGTGAATTCATTTCCTAACTCTGGCAGAAGCCGCTGTTTATTTGTTGCCTAAGAGACAGTTTTTCGTCGCTCGACGGATAATCTACGATACAGCTTAGTTATATTATTCCTTTAAAAACCCTTGCTAAAGAAATTAAATTTATACAAATTTAAACATAAAAACTGTAAAAGTAAATTCTAGGTAATGAGCAGGCACACAGCGATTCTCTATGTGGAGGGCCAACCAAGCGAAATCAGACAAGTGCCAAGCTGACGAGGACGTCCAGTTGTTATGTTGTTATTGCTCAGGTGCTCGGACGCGACGGACGTGTCTTACGAGCCGCACTTAAATTATCTTTGTGTTTGGTGATTTTGCATTATGTTATCTGATTTACTTAAACAGTTGATAGGTCGTTTTATATTTTCTTGTAATATCTAAAACTGCTCCCATACTAAATTCAATTGGTAAGTACAATAATTAAAATTCCCTAGGATGCCAGGATGATATTATTATGTGCCGTAACTGTGTCTGTGCAGGCACGAGGAAATATAAACTTTCTTTTGAGACACTTGTATATGGCATTTTTTAGCATTTAAGGCCATAATGGAGGTTAGTCACGTTAATACCCGAATAAAGCAAGTGACTTACGTGTAGTGAGGTTGCGGGTGTTCGGCCGCAGCGCAGGGCAGGCAGACGTCCTGCCCCGCCGCCACCGCCACCTCGCCGCCAGCCACCGCCAGCCGCGGCGCTGAAGTCGCCGACGTCTCTGTTGCAATTATACTGTTTAATTATTACCTATGCTTTCAACAATACACCGATGATATTGTGAGGGTTGCTGGAAGCCACTGGATGCAGGTAGCGCAAGACCGGCAACTGTGGAGATTTTTGGGGGAGGCCTTTGTCCATCAGTGGGCGGCTTTCAGTTGATATGATGATGATGATGGTACTTTCAAGACCATATTTGGCGAGTAAAGATACATTGAACTTTCAATCTATCTCAACAAGAAATTAATATACATAAACATAAAGTTTACACAAATTATGCACAAATAACCTGAACTACAAACTCGCTTCTTAAAGTTGGCATATCATACCAGATCGGAAATAGATCGCAGTTAATTGATTCCACAGAGTGGTAGTGCGCAAAGTCGCGGGTGCTTGCCGGCCTTTAAGAGTCAGCAAACAAGTGTTGCTGACCCGTCCCCCATCCCGATGAGCCCTGGCGAGCTTACTCACATGCAGAAAACCAAAATTAAAATTATTAATGTTATTAGTAAAGAATATCTTCTGTAAGGTGGAGGTACTTCCCCATTCGGGCGGTTCTTTGAACGAATCAATGCTGTGCCCTACCTCTGTTCAAAATGAATAAGAACTTTAGTTTTAGAACATGCGAATCATGCAGGGCAAGTTAGACTCTAGGCTTCACCATCTTAACTGACCTAGCCATAACAGTAGCTATTAATAAGCTTTAACATGTAATTTATTTATTTTTTTAAATTGTTTAACCAACTTATAAATTGATTTAATTACATAATTAATTTATTACATATGGAAAATATAGATAAGTGCGTGGAGCATAGGAATTCTGGGCTAGATTAGTTCGCCCAGCCGGCACTGCCAGTAACTGATGTTGACCTTGGTGTTTTTTTTATATTCACGTGACTTCCCCTAGGTCTTGAAACTGAACCAGCAATGGAGGTTATCTCCACTGCTTCGTTATTTACAAGAACTGAATGCAGCTCTCGCTCCATTATGGGAAATTTCCTGCCAAGCCTGTCGTTGAGGAGACACGACGGCCGAAAGGTGGTTTCTCCCCTAAACTACTAGGCCGAAGGATAAAAGATTTTAAAGTTTTATAGTAACTTATGTTGCGTTTAATATAATTGTTCTGTAGATCCTCGGAAACATCTAGATAATCTGCACTTGCACTCTCCATAAGACACGTGGCCGCGTGGCGGTTGTCAAGTTACGACTAGCCCATTAAGGAGGAATGATTGCTGTATGAGCGTTGTATGTTGCTGTCATGTAGTGCTACCCAGGGGTTTCGTGCTGGGTTACTAGACCTAAACCTACGAATGCCGTAGCATTAGACCATTTTGCTAATATACATTGCCTACAGTTAAAGTGGTATCGAGATTATCTATGGTTCGATTTTTGAGACAATACAAAGTACGAGTATAATAGATAAGATTAGGTCTAGTCTGCAGACGCAGCATAGCTGTCACGGATCAACAGCGCGTAGGCCGCCAATATACTGCGAGCCAGCGATGCAGAGAGACTTACGTGTGACAGCGAGCTGCGCGGGGCGCGCGCGCTTGGTGCTGTCGGTGAGAGCGTGACGCGCGAGGCACGAGTACGCGCCCGCGTCCGCCGCCGACACGTCTCGGATCAGCAGCGTGTTGCCCGCCAATATACTGCGAGCCAGCGATGCAGAGAGACTTACGTGTGACAGCGAGCTGAGCGGGGCGCGCGCGCTTGGTGCTGTCGGTGAGAGCGTGACGCGCGAGGCACGAGTACGCGCCCGCGTCCGCCGCCGACACGTCGCGGATCAGCAGCGTGTTGCCCGCCAATATACTGCGAGCCAGCGATGCAGAGAGACTTACGTGTGACAGCGAGCTGAGCGGGGCGCGCGCGCTTGGTGCTGTCGGTGAGAGCGTGACGCGCGAGGCACGAGTACGCGCCCGCGTCCGCCGCCGACACGTCGCGGATCAGCAGCGTGTTGCCCGCCAATATACTGCGAGCCAGCGATGCAGAGAGACTTACGTGTGACAGCGAGCTGCGCGGGGCGCGCGAGTTAAGGGTGCCCACCCTATTGATATATGCTTTGTCAGCCCTAAGTAGACATGGCAACAAGTGGAAGGGGTTGACTCAGCAACATTACCTTGGTCACGTATACAGGACATTGCGAAACATGGAAACAATTCTCCCTGACACAGCTAATTAGCTTTCCCATGAGAACCGATACCTGATACCTGACCATTGTACTTTACTTTAGTTATAAAATTAATATTAAGGATCATTCTGTATTCAGACTTAGCTCTAGCAACTTGTACATTTGGTTTTCTAAATAAAATAATTATTTTTATACAAACCGGTGTATCAAACCTTGACTGGCGCAGCCGTTAAGTGACCTGTAGTTAGGTTACCCTGTGCCTTCACGAATAACATTTTTCGGGGGCGTGGAAGCAACCAACTTTCGTTTCTACGATTCAACGGGTCTACGAACCAAACAATTTGTCAAGACAAGCCACGACCGGGCAAGCTGAGCAGAATCACCACAAGGAGAGCGGAAAAGCAGCGGGTTATGTGAGTAAATCTTTTCACTATCCTGTCATATTTCCTTTGATTTTTCCTTGTGATTTTTATATGTGTGTCGTGTATATCTAGGGATTAGAAAACGCCCAATTTTTGCACGTAGCATTTTGCATTAGTATAAAGTGATAAAATTTTCACGCTATTTTTAGTTTTGTGTGGTAGTTAATTAATTAAATAGAAATGGAAGGAAATGCAGGCATGGTTATAGTACCACCCGGGGTATTAAAAATTCTCCCCATATTTAGTGGCGAACCAAGGCTCTTGCCTCTATTTATTCGCAAAACAGAGTATATTATTAGTTTGTATATGGGAAATGCAGCCCAAAACGAATACCTCTTACATGCGATAACCAGTCGATTAAGTGGTGAAGCGGCGAACTTAGTAGGGGAACGAGAATCCATAACAACGTGGGTTGCCCTAAAAGAAATTTTAAAAGAACATTTTGGTGATCCAAGAACGGAGGATTGCTTGGTTCTTGAATTAGAGAGCATAAAAATTAACAAAAACGAAACTTATTTAGATTTTTGCCACAGAGTACAACAGTTGAGAAGTGTTTTAATAGCGAAAATAAACGAATCAATTGAGGATTCAGCCACCAGAGTTGCGAAACAAAATATTTACACGCATCTCTCGCTTAACGTTTTCTTATATAATCTACCGCAACACCTAGTTAGGTTAGTACGGCTAAAAAATGTAGATACATTAGAGGGCGCATTAAAAACTGTTCTAGAGGAACAAAACTTCCACGAAGTATATGAACAGAAAAACTCGCGGAACCCTAAAACAAATAACTATTTTCAGGGCCGTAACAACTTTAATAATTCACATGCACAGGCGACGCATGGTGCGAGCACTAGTGCACCAAATATGCAACGCCGCATAAACGATTCCTTTCATAATCGTAACCCAAATTTTAATTCTCCCATTGCTGCGATGCACCCTAGAAAATACAATCCCCCAAATAATTCGTTCCAGTTTAGGAATCCGAATCGTTTCAATCAGACTAATCCATTTTATAATAATAACACCTTCGAACAAGCGAGACCGCAAGTTCAAGGTCGAGATTATGCTGATTTCGCACAGCGTAGCTCGCAGCCGGCGCAACCGCTGCCGACGACTGGATCGGGTTCCAACACTGACGTCACGATGCGAACCGCGGGGACTAGACGTGTAAACTACACCGATTATAACGATAACGGTGACAATAATATATTACCAAGTACTTCGTCCGATTACGAACAAATCGGAAATTTTCATATAAGAGCCTCTATACACGAGAGCGAATTAAAATAAATTTTAGTTTTTTAAATCTTCCTCACATATGTATCCCGGAACTTAATGCAATTTTTATGTTGGATACGGGAAGTCAACGTTCGTTTTTAAGTCCCCAAATAGCAAATAAATATTATAGTAAGTTTAAAAAATACGAAAAGTTCGAAGTAGTAAGCACCCATGCTAGTAGCAAACACAACGAGGTTGTGTACATCCCTTTGCCGGGATTATTTAATAATAATGAGTGGCATAAATTTTATATTTACAACGTAGACGATAGATACGATGGTCTTATGGGTAGCGATTTACTCACACAACTGCAGGCAAATATAGACATGAAAAATAAAAAATTGTTAACAAAAGATACCTGCATACCTATTATTTATAGCCCACCTATTCACGAATTCTATGTATTGCCGCCGCGCAGCGAATTAAGGGTCAAAATTCCTGTAAATTTGTCGAACGGCGAGGGCATTATAAACTTTACGCAATTTACGGACGGAGTTAGAATGCCCACAGCATTAGTTCAGTGTATACACGGCTATGCTACAACCATCATTCAAAACTGTAGATCGGAACAAATGGAACTAACGATAACCAGCCCATTTAAAGTAGAACCATATTTTAGAGACTTAGAACGTAAGAAAGTAGCATTAAATTTTACAGATAGTTATAACGATAGGTTGGAGCAACTTTTAATGGATAATCTTTCCAAGCTAAAAGTTGACCATATGAATAAGGAGGAAAAACAATCTATTACTAATATTTGTAATGAGTATAAGGACATTTTCTATTGTGAAGATGTACCCCTGTCATTTACAAACGAGGTTAAGCATAAAATTAGAACTAGAAACGAAGACCCGATACACATTAAAGCACATAGGGTACCGCCGACGCAAACGGCAGAAATTAAAAACCAGGTGGAAAAAATGCTCAAGGACAATGTTATTCAAAAATCATTTTCACCTTGGAGCGCACCAGTACATCTAGTACCAAAAAAATTAGATAACTCGGGCAAACAAAAATGGAGGATGGTCGTGGACTACAGACGCCTCAATGATATCACAATAGATGATAAGTATCCTTTGCCAAATATCAATGACCTTTTTGATATGCTAGGCAAAAGCATGTATTTTACAACCTTAGATTTAGCAAGCGGGTACCACCAAATTGAAGTGGAAAGCGAAGATAGGGCAAAAACTGCATTTAGCACCCCTTTTGGGCACTGGGAGTTCAATAGGATGCCATTTGGCCTAAAAACGGCGCCGGCAACCTTCCAGCGCACAATGGACAACGTACTGAGAGGCCTTCAGGGTATCCATTGCCTTGTATATCTTGATGACGTAATTATTTTCGCAAAAAGCATCCAAGAGCACAACGAAAAACTTAGGGCCGTATTCGATAGACTTCGCGAAACGAACCTTAAGGTACAGTTAGATAAATCCAATTTCCTAAGGAAGGAAGTACTTTACTTAGGGCATACTATCACTAGTGAAGGGTTGAAACCCAATAACGACAAAATAGATGCAGTATTAAGATATCCTATTCCTAAAACCACAACGGAAATAAAAAGTTTCCTTGGTTTAATAGGATATTATAGAAAATTTATTAAGGACTTCGCTAAAATAACAAGACCTTTAACAGTGTGTTTAAAAAAGGGAAAGAAAATAGATTTCAATGATGAATATATAAAAAGTTTCGAAACATGCAAAAAGCTTCTTACAAATGCGCCATTGCTACAATTTCCAGACTTTGAGAAACCTTTCATTTTGACCACCGATGCATCAAACTTTGCACTCGGGGCAGTCCTTTCTCAGGGTAGTATAGGCTCAGACAAGACTGTTGCGTACGCCAGTAGAACTTTAAGCGACACGGAATCTAGGTATAGCACCATAGAAAAAGAGCTGTTAGCTGTAATATGGGCGGTTAAACACTTTCGACCATATTTGTGGGGTAAAAAGTTTTACATTTATACAGACCATAGACCTTTGGCCTGGCTTTATTCATTAAGCGAACCAAATAGCAAACTTACGAGATGGCGTTTAAGATTAGAAGAGTATGATTTTGAAATTAACTATAAGAAAGGGTCGCAAAATTCAAACGCAGATGCATTGTCACGCGTTAAGATTAATAGTAATAATATTGTAGTTAGTTTAAACGGAAATAAAAGTAGAGAAATAAAAATAAATATGTTAGATAATGATAATGAGTCAATGCAAGTTAATATCGACGAAAATGAACGAAATAATAGAATAATAGATAATAATGCTAATGAAGAAATAATTTGCCTATCAGATTCGGATTCGGAATCTCTTAAGTTAAGCATAAGTAGAAAAGAAGCTCCTATTTTTGATATATCGGATTCAGACGATGGAGCCACTGCTCATTCGATATCGAACAGGGAACATGAAGGAATTCCAATCTTGAACGAAGCTATAGATACCAAACCGCGACAGATACTCGTACATACTTGGTTCAAGAATGAGACATGTGTTAAGGACATATCTAATAACAATCAGAGAATATTAGAAGTCCACATGCCAGTAGATAATAACGAAGATTTAGTATACGTAGACTTTAAACACAAATATTTTATTTACTTTGAAACAGAAGCGTTTCGAAAAATATTTAGTAAGGTTGTAACCGCGTTATACAAGAAAGGGACACAGAATTTAATTGAATGCACGGACAGAGTTGCTAACGTTACAGATGAAAGTGAACAAAGGGAAATTATATTAAAATATCACGAGGGTAAAACTGTTCACCGAGGCATTCGGGAAACACTAACGAAATTAAAAAGACACTATTGGTGGTCTAACATGAAGGAAACCATTTCAGCAATAATTAATGCTTGCGAAAAATGTAGAAAAATGAAATACGACAGGAAACCAATTAAACCTTCAATACAAATCACTCAAACACAGAGCTTGCCGTTTGAGGAAGTGTTTATGGATATTTTGTACATAGAAAACAATTATTATTTGACAATGGTAGATGCTTTCAGTAAATTAGCACAAGCTTTTAACGTACCAAACAGAAGTACACCCGAAATAGTGAAAGCACTAATTAAATATTTTAGCATGTACGGAACACCGAAAAAAATAAGTAGTGATCCTGGTACAGAATTTAATAATAACCTCATTAAAGAATTATTAAGTCTAAATAAAATTGTGATGCATGTAGGAACGCCGAATAACCCAAATTCAATGGCGATAGTAGAGCGTTTCCACTCAACAATTATCGAAATATACAGATTAGCAAGATACGAGAAAAGTGACCAAGATGCAGCGTCAGTAATGACTTATGCCATAATGGCCTATAATAATTCCATACACAGCGTCACAAATTTCACCCCTTTTGAAATGGTATTTGGTCATACGGACTTGGGAAACGTTTTCGACATAGATAGAGACAAAAACTTTTTACAAAAATTGGTGCAAGACCACCGAAAGAGACTAAAAGTTTTATACGAGTATATAAGCGAGAAAATGAAAGACAATAAGGCTAAGATTGTAGAAAAGAAAGGTGGAGAGAAACCACCTAGTTTACACGAAGGTGAGGATATATACATGAAAAACACTAGAACTCGAAAAGCCAAGGAATTACCACGCTACGAGAAAGCGAAGGTAATAGGCAAGGTGAAGAGGAATATTGTGCCAGTTAAACTAAACAAGAGAGACACAAAAGTGGCACTAAGGAATGTAAAACGCCCTCCGCAGGTGGTGGCAAGCAGTCCTGGGGTTCCTGGCCCTAGCGGCATCGGCAGGCAGCGTGAACCTGCAAGATATGCGCCAGAATCCGGGAATAGCGTCGATCCGGACAAATACAGCAGTGACTCAGCATAGTCACTGGACTATCTTTAAGACAGTAGATTTAGAAAATATAGCTAGGTATTTAGATAACAATATTAATCAATATTTTAGGTTAAAGAATATGATATATTCCCAAAAAGAGTCACGTAATGAACTCGTAGGTTTAAGCTTTCAAATTGAATCTTTTATGGAATTAACAAAAGATAGGCTAAGACAGATTATCCCAAACAAGAGGTTAAAAAGAGGTTTAGTGAACCCATTAGGTTCCCTTGTCAAGTTAATTTCGGGAAATCTGGATAACGAAGATGCAGTGCGATACAATACGGAAATTAGTCGACTTAATAATAAAGAACATTCTGTAGAAAAAAAACTTTCATTAATGCAAAAGGCATTCGATAAGTTAGTTAATATTTCAGGTGATTTAAAATATAATTTACTACAATTGAATTCTAAAACTTCGCTATTTCAAACACTTCAATATAATCAGTCTAATATTCTTAATATAGTAAGTCAGATGAATACTCTGTACCAAATTTTAAATAATTTTCGTACTATATATAATGTAGTTCAGGAAATAGAAACTTCCATAGCTTTTAGTCGTATACACATACTTCACCAGTCTATAATTAATTCTACAGAACTTTTTAATATTTTGTTAGAAATAGAAAAACACTATAGGTTAGTCTACACGGTAGATAAGCATAGCCTTAATAAGTTAGAAAGTACTATAGTTTTAAAATCATATTCAGATACGAATAAGTTAGTTTTCGTATTAGAAATTCCTTTGGTAGACACGATCACATATAATTATTATAAAATCATCCCTGTACCTATATACAATCCCAATTCACAGAAAACCCTTATTATCGTTCCTAAATATCCCTACCTCATAGTGAATGGATTGAAATACAAACCCATATCTAGCCCGTGTAAGCAGATAGAAGAGGATCGAGTCCTGTGCAGAGACGAAAACCTTATACAATATGCAGAAACAACGTGTATCGAGCAAATCATGCTGTTAAAAAACTATTCGGCATGTCATCAGAACTATATCCAAATAGAAGATGTACGGAGCCACATGGTAACTAATGGAGTATGGTTATTATTCACTAAAGCAAACATAATTCTTACCGAAAACTGTAATAACGAAATAATAAAATATAACCTCAAAGGAACATTTTTGGTAATGCCCAACCAAAGCTGTGAAACCCAAATTGGAGACAAATTTATCAGTCGTTCGGAGGAAACAAGGACATCAGAGGCCAGCCTTCAATGGAGACCTGTGAATATGCCAGAACTACAAAAAGAAATCGAGATAGAAGACAGCCAAGTCGACCTTCGCGGCGTGGACCTCAACGATATCAAAGACATTCTTAATAGTGCAAAGTTTGTTAGTGGAAATGTTGACGAAAGTGAGATAAGTGTAACCAAGGACATTAGCATATGGACCATAAGTGTTTTAGTTTTAATTTTTGTACTGTTAATAGGGTATTTGATTGTCAAATATAAAGTTATTAATAAAATTATTGTTATTTCTAGACGAAATCACCTGGATCAAAATAATTTATCTCCAGCTGATTTCTCTCTTAAAGGGGGAGGAGTTAAGGGTGCCCACCCTATTGATATATGCTTTGTCAGCCCTAAGTAGACATGGCAACAAGTGGAAGGGGTTGACTCAGCAACATTACCTTGGTCACGTATACAGGACATTGCGAAACATGGAAACAATTCTCCCTGACACAGCTAATTAGCTTTCCCATGAGAACCGATACCTGATACCTGACCATTGTACTTTACTTTAGTTATAAAATTAATATTAAGGACCATTCTGTATTCAGACTTAGCTCTAGCAACTTGTACATTTGGTTTTCTAAATAAAATAATTATTTTTATACAAACCGGTGTATCAAACCTTGACTCGCGCGCTTGGTGCTGTCGGTGAGAGCGTGACGCGCGAGGCACGAGTACGCGCCCGCGTCCGCCGCCGACACGTCGCGGATCAGCAGCGTGTTGCCCGCCAATATACTGCGAGCCAGCGATGCAGAGAGACTTACGTGTGACAGCGAGCTGCGCGGGGCGCGCGCGCTTGGTGCTGTCGGTGAGAGCGTGACGCGCGAGGCACGAGTACGCGCCCGCGTCCGCCGCCGACACGTCGCGGATCAGCAGCGTGTTGCCCGCCAATATACTGCGAGCCAGCGATGCAGAGAGACTTACGTGTGACAGCGAGCTGCGCGGGGCGCGCGCGCTTGGTGCTGTCGGTGAGAGCGTGACGCGCGAGGCACGAGTACGCGCCCGCGTCCGCCGCCGACACGTCGCGGATCAGCAGCGTGTTGCCCGCCAATATACTGCGAGCCAGCGATGCAGAGAGACTTACGTGTGACAGCGAGCTGAGCGGGGCGCGCGCGCTTGGTGCTGTCGGTGAGAGCGTGACGCGCGAGGCACGAGTACGCGCCCGCGTCCGCCGCCGACACGTCGCGGATCAGCAGCGTGTTGCCCGCCAATATACTGCGAGCCAGCGATGCAGAGAGACTTACGTGTGACAGCGAGCTGCGCGGGGCGCGCGCGCTTGGTGCTGTCGGTGAGAGCGTGACGCGCGAGGCACGAGTACGCGCCCGCGTCCGCCGCCGACACGTCGCGGATCAGCAGCGTGTTGCCCGCCAATATACTGCGAGCCAGCGATGCAGAGAGACTTACGTGTGACAGCGAGCTGCGCGGGGCGCGCGCGCTTGGTGCTGTCGGTGAGAGCGTGACGCGCGAGGCACGAGTACGCGCCCGCGTCCGCCGCCGACACGTCGCGGATCAGCAGCGTGTTGCCCGCCAATATACTGCGAGCCAGCGATGCAGAGAGACTTACGTGTGACAGCGAGCTGAGCGGGGCGCGCGCGCTTGGTGCTGTCGGTGAGAGCGTGACGCGCGAGGCACGAGTACGCGCCCGCGTCCGCCGCCGACACGTCGCGGATCAGCAGCGTGTTGCCCGCCAATATACTGCGAGCCAGCGATGCAGAGAGACTTACGTGTGACAGCGAGCTGCGCGGGGCGCGCGCGCTTGGTGCTGTCGGTGAGAGCGTGACGCGCGAGGCACGAGTACGCGCCCGCGTCCGCCGCCGACACGTCGCGGATCAGCAGCGTGTTGCCCGCCAATATACTGCGAGCCAGCGATGCAGAGAGACTTACGTGTGACAGCGAGCTGCGCGGGGCGCGCGCGCTTGGTGCTGTCGGTGAGAGCGTGACGCGCGAGGCACGAGTACGCGCCCGCGTCCGCCGCCGACACGTCGCGGATCAGCAGCGTGTTGCCCGCCAATATACTGCGAGCCAGCGATGCAGAGAGACTTACGTGTGACAGCGAGCTGCGCGGGGCGCGCGCGCTTGGTGCTGTCGGTGAGAGCGTGACGCGCGAGGCACGAGTACGCGCCCGCGTCCGCCGCCGACACGTCGCGGATCAGCAGCGTGTTGCCCGCCAATATACTGCGAGCCAGCGATGCAGAGAGACTTACGTGTGACAGCGAGCTGAGCGGGGCGCGCGCGCTTGGTGCTGTCGGTGAGAGCGTGACGCGCGAGGCACGAGTACGCGCCCGCGTCCGCCGCCGACACGTCGCGGATCAGCAGCGTGTTGCCCGCCAATATACTGCGAGCCAGCGATGCAGAGAGACTTACGTGTGACAGCGAGCTGCGCGGGGCGCGCGCGCTTGGTGCTGTCGGTGAGAGCGTGACGCGCGAGGCACGAGTACGCGCCCGCGTCCGCCGCCGACACGTCGCGGATCAGCAGCGTGTTGCCCGCCAATATACTGCGAGCCAGCGATGCAGAGAGACTTACGTGTGACAGCGAGCTGCGCGGGGCGCGCGCGCTTGGTGCTGTCGGTGAGAGCGTGACGCGCGAGGCACGAGTACGCGCCCGCGTCCGCCGCCGACACGTCGCGGATCAGCAGCGTGTTGCCCGCCACTATGTACCGCGCGTCTGTTCAAAACATTACTCAATTTTTTAATTAATCTCAAACACAAACATTTTAAAGACTCCGTTTGCGTATACATAGGTACTTTACGTATGTGATGTATGATAATATACATATTTATTTATTCCGGAAACAAAACGCCATATATTTAAAATTTACAAATAAACCGAAGATACAAACAGACCAATTAGTTCTATACATATATAGTATTATATTTGAGTATGTGTGGACATGTCTACTAAGAGTAATAAGCCTGTCTACTATTCTTTGCTTTTTATGCAACTATGACTATGTCTACTATGAAATCACAATGTCTATTATGATTGGAATAAGTATTTGGACGAAGTATTGGAAGACGACGATCAAAGTAGAAAATAGACGATGTATCATATCTTAATAAAACCATGAATTCCAAAGAAGACTTTTTTATTTTCTAATAAATAATTGACATTATGTAGTCTACTTTGGAATTCATGGTTTTATTAAGATATGATGCATCCAAATAACATCGTCTATTTTCTAAAGACTGAATACCTTGGTGTTTTACTGCCGTTTCATAGTCAGCTAAATTATATGCTATCCTATAATACTGGCCAATTATTGACGTGATGTTCAGACAACACTTGTCAATTCCATCTTTGTACGAATGTATAGTAATGAACTTGGCAACGCCTCTTTAATGGCTTACCTAAGTGGTGAATTCAAATGGAGTTTTGCGTGAAGGTCGCTGAATCTAGATAGGCGTTTTATGTGATTGTGACATAATCAAATACAATAGGGTTGGGTTTTAGAGTTACAGTAATTATCATTACGAACAAGATCGGATTGAAACGCTGAGCCACCGAAAAAATTCGTTTGATAAGTTTAATATTATTATCATACTATTTTTTAAGGAATTGAAGAAAAAATGCACAATTTATAAATACTGAATAGATGGGGTCCTACATAATAACTCTTTGGTATTGAAGACGTGATCTCTAAATACTTGGAAATTTCAATGGTCTAAGACAAGGACTAAACAGAAAGCATGGTAACTCCGCTGGTCATCAGAACCATAAACTATACTTTTCATTTAATTCAAAGAACGGAACACAAGTTCTTGGTAACCAATTTAAGAACGTTGTAAATTGTTATATCTATTTTTAAAAGAACTGCTACGGAATATGTCCTATGTTAGAGTTCCACTGCCACCACGATATTACTTTAATTGGAAACATAATTTTCCAGCATAACTCAAACTAAAACGTCCGCGGTTATAGAAATTCGACATAATATATTAACTTGAAGTCTACTATGACATTTCTTGTTCCTGTGTTATTTCTTAAATGTATCAAAAGTTATAAAATTCAGGCATAGAAGCATAAACTTCATAGACAATTTAATTATTTAGTTATGTAAAGTGAAACAATGTTTTCTAAGTATTCGTATAATATTTTTACATTGTAGGTAATTGCGGGCTAAAGCACTAACGACATTAATATATATATATGGCACATTAGACATACATATATCACAGCCGCACTTATCCCGCCGCTTATCGCATGGATAAATTTGTCAGAGTAAAATATTTTTAAAACAAGTTCATTATCGTATAGGTAGTGGTTATGCTGGTGTCAGAGCTGTTCAAGTCACTCTAACATAGATTAAAGACTATTGTCTGACAACCGGGACTGACGACGTAACTTGCCCTTCAAAGCATGGAGACTCTGGAATTAAACCACTTTGGCGGCCGCCCAACTATAGACTGACCGTTAAGGACAGGTAACTTACCGGTGATTGTCTTTAAACCAAAAGAAACAAAATAAGTAGAAAGAGAGTCGTAGTAATATTAGTTATGGTAACGTATAAGAAAATAATATCAACCAATCTAATCCCGTGGGGGATGTGTTCGAGGAAGCAGCTATCCGAGACCAAGCATCCCGCGATTCTACCCGCGTTAAACTTTATAAATTATAGCCTATGCGTTATTCTGATGTATAAGCTATATTATTGTAAAGTTTCATTAAAATCCATCTAGTAGTTTTTACGTGAAAGAGTAACAAACATCAATCCATACTTACAAACTTTCGCGTTTATAATATAAGTAAGATAGCAGCATACTACGATCATCGACGCGCCTGCCGAGCGTGGCGATTATGGCATACCATCGGTGGTAACTGCAAATGTTTGCAACGTATTTATAATATTTGTATTCTGGCAAACATTTGTAGCTACGCGAGGAAGCTCCAAGCGTCAACGACGATGTTCCCAGAGAATGGACACATTTCTACTGTCATCGTTCGAACGATATTCATCGGAAAATCAAAAATACTAGTTCGCTGTCTAACACAATACAGTTCGTTTATTGACTTACAATGAACTCAGTCACAGGTTAATGTCAAAATATAGTTATTTTAGTAGTAGTCTATTTAAGAATAAAAAAAAATATAGCTAACAATGTGTCGAATATTGACAAACATCTTATGAAATATATTTTTTTAATCCTCAATTATTTTTGTAATATCAGTCTCATAGCCTTCACTGGCCATATGGTAGCTGAACGGCGAAGCATATTCTCCAACGTGTGGTGGTTAATGTCGTGTGCTAGAGCATGCCATCTGTCACCGTCACGCCTCCAGCACACCACTGCACACCTCTGCGACCCTCCCATTTGGGCGCCGTCGGGGTCTGCGCCATTTCCTCACAAATGAGATATTGCCTTAATTAATATAACCTCTCCAGCGTTATAAATATTGAGCCAAGAAGCGTAACCTCTTGTTTTTTTTTGTGTTTTTCCAAATTTTTTGCTTTTTGCTTCTTCTAAGGCTTAATGAATAAATGTAAATGACAACAATCTGCGATATTATACGACTAATTAAACAATACGTGGGACGCATTGTCCACGAATTCTGTTATTAAATAAACAACCTTAATTTTCTAAGAAGACCGTAGCGTTCCGGATGTGCCCGTTAATTAAAAAAGAGATAATAAATAAACATTAATCGTATAACGAGTCTCTATATACAACGTGTAACAGAAAGTGTGAGCGTAACTTAAGGGGGTTATAAGGTATCAGGACGGCTACCTATGGACGAAACTTCAAACAGAAATAATCATTTTTTATTCAACTAGTAATTTATTTTTCTATCGACCACCTAAATCAACAACAAAGATTACCGACATTATGAACAACACTAAAAACTCAGCCGCAAGGGTAATGAACCTTACCGCGAACTCTTTGGGTACCTACTACTTAGACTGTAAATAAAAAGTGTGGTTCTGTACAGTCACATCATTTATTACACGTGTTTATTTTAAGATTCAATCAAATGTTTAACTGAATTTTTGCTCTAATTTTTAACGACATTTTAATCATTCATACTTTGATAACTAGGAAAAATCACTTAATATAATTTAAATTGATATTCCGCAAGATGTTGGATCTAGGAGAAATAAATAATTTAATTGACTTATGTAACTGCAGATATTTTTTTGTGTGTTAAATAGTAAGAATATTAAATTTTTCTTTCAGTATGTGAATTTAATCTGGCCGGAAACGAATAGCTACTTAATTTTTAATACAAACTAACCAGATAAACCCACGCGGTACGACTACTGATAAATTACGAAAAAATATGAATAATGTACTAGGCTCATATGAACATTAGGGGACATTTCGAATTCCGTCCTGATTTTGTCGCAAGGAACTCTAATACGGCGGCGAATACAAAGGATTGATGTAGGTAAATAATAAATGGTTAAATATTTTGTAATATTCATCAAAGCGGGCCCCGCGCGCCGCGCCATTTGAATGTGTTCGTGTATAACTCATTGGTCTAGCGGTAGCGTGTTCAACTGCAGATAATAAAGTCCTGGGATCAAATCCCGGGTCGGGGCAAAAAGTGATTATGGGAATAATGAAGTCCTGGGTTCAATTCCCGGGTCGGGCCAAAAAGTGATTATGGGATTTATCCGTAAAAAGAAATTTCTCCGTATCAGCCCGAAGTCTGGGAGTTGACGATATTACACCCCCATGCCTCGGAGAGCACGTAAAGCCGTCGTTCCTGTGCCTGACCTCTTTCCGGTCGTATCTCTAGTCGTCCCATCGGATCATGAGAGTGATGGAATAGAAAGTGCATACATACAAATAAAAAAATATGAATAATGTACTAGGCTCATATGAACAGTAGGGGACATTTCAAATTCCGTCCTGATTATATCCAAAGTTACACTAATATGGCGGCAAAATCAAAGAGTTGATGTAGGTAAATAATAAACGGTTAAATATCTTTTAATATTCGTGTAAGCGAGCCGCGCGCGTCGTCGATACCTAGGCGGCTCTTTTGAGTGGACTCAAAGACGCCGCCAAAGGGGCCGCGTCCGAAGAAAGCCGCCAAATTCATCAAATATTGTGCAATTTCATTTATTTAATAAAAATATTAAAATCATCAGTTGTTTGTAAACTGCTGTCTATTTAGGTCGTGTTTAGTTACTAAATCGTCTAAAATGTCGTTTAGTAATGAGTAAAGTGTTCCGCGAAATCCTTAACTATGTCGTTTAGTGATAGTAATAATTTGTAAAATTTCGTGCATTCATCTATGAAAGAATAGCCTCAGACGTGCACTTTGTGATGATGAGGATTCATAGGTCACAGAATTTAAGGCTGTTTAATTACGAGGAACCTATGTCGTGAAGGGTACAGTGTCGCGATGGAGGCCACGCCTCTTTATAACTAAGAAACATGAAAGCTTTACGATTGTATGAATATGTTGTACATGAGAGAGACTCGTGTTAGTTGGCAAGTCTTAGAGTTAAGCTTTCGGTGTCGGTGCAGATTTTAGTGAACGTGAAATAATGAAATTCTTCCATCAATACTGAAAACAACTTCAACTAGAAGTTAAACTATAAAAAGATTCTCGTAATGTGTTTGTGTATCACGTACTTATACGATGTAAAGTATCCAATAGCTATTCAGCAGTGCTATAAATAAAAACATAACTCTAAAATAAAACAAAATATGTGTAGTGAGTGCAATCGGAATCAAACTACCAGGCGTGCATAGAAACACAGAGGTATGTCAAACAATTTCTAGCGTAAATCAGAATCAGCTGTGCTGTGTTAGTACGGATGTTCGTTATATCGATAAAAATACTTGTCGATATATTGAACGGTATATTATTTTACGATCAAGATTAAAATGATGGTATTTCGGTATGAGATTTTGTGTATAGGTAGGCTTAAGGAGACCGTATATGCCCCTTAAGTTACGTTCACTCTTTCTGTTACACGTTGTATAAATGCCTGCGCGCTGGCGTAGCGCGGGCGGCGCGATGATACATTTATTTGGACCCGCTGTTCGACGATTTTCCGATCAAGTCTTACTGCGATTTATATGTGTCGATATTTCCATTGCTTTTATTAAAACCAAACCCTTGTCTATAACTCACAGCAGTAACATTGTAGTCATTTAAAGGAGTTTTTAATTAATTAGTAAGTACATTGTAAACGACGTTTTATGCAAAAATAACGATTTTTAATAAAACAGCTTCAATTCAGAATGCAGGGTTTCTTCTGCATTCTGAATTGAAGCTGTTAAATATTTATCTATTATGTCAGTATCGACAGGTTAGAAGTGTACAGTGATTACTCCGGCGCTTAAAAACCGATATTAATTATTATTTTTCTATGCGAAATTAAGATATGATGTGAGATATGGTAAAGCAAAACATACTTAATATATTGTATGGTTGACTTGGAAAAGACTATCATCGCCATCAAAGTTTGAAGAATGTTGCCAATCGTTGTACACGAGAAGCCTGTGGCTTAGTAACTATCCACTAGCCATTTTATATCATTATTTAATGTGTGACGTTTGTCATAGACACCCTTCTCTGATTCAATCGATCAATCAATAATCAGATATTCTTTTGGAAAATATAAATTTAATGGATTTTTGCATGCTCTTTTTAATAATTTTATATGTCAATGCTGTGTATAAATTACCACGGTATTAATTATATCGGTAAGATTTCTGTCAGTAGTGCTAATTGCATATATTTGCAGCCTTCATGACGTGATGGACAACTTTCGGTTGACCGTCAAGTGAGTATTGTGTTGTACTTGAGAAGCGCTTACCCGGAGTGGGCGGGTCCACGTGCAGCACGGCGTCCGCGCGGTACCACAGCGCGGCGCGCACCAGCGGGGCGTCGCGCGTGGCGCCGCACGTCAGCGCGGCCACGCCGCCCTCCGCCACCGTGCCGGCGCTCATCGTCGCCTCCCATCCGTCATCCGATACTGAGCATACACTTCCAGTCTTTACTTATTCGAAAACACACCTATTGCATTAACACATATATTAATGCCTATAGATATTTTAAAAATTTGGTGTTTCGTCACCTGGTTGTAAAGTTACGTCTCGTGACAGCGCCACGCCGTGTGCGTTGGAAGCGCGGCACCGCACTGTTGTTGCTGTAGTGGCGTACGCGCTAGATGGGAAAATTTCCAGCGTCCCGTTGTTGTATATCCGTCTGTCATAAATATCAAATTAGAAAATAATAAAAAGACAAACTATTGTTAGATCTCGTTACAAAATTTATTTTTAGATTTAATCCGACAAGGGGAGCGACTAAAAGGTTTGTGAATGGGTGATAATTTAAAAAGTCTCGGAAAGTGCCGCTACCATTGTAACAGTCAATTTTAATTTTAGCCAATCCGATTTTGGTTCGAGCCATAAGGCGCGACCGTTCTGTAATGAGGTTGTTTGTCAACACTTTGCACTGTGCCAATGAGATTATAACCACTCTAATTTTGTACAATTAGCAACCCCAAACAAAAAAAAGGACAGGATTTGAACCTACATTTTCTGCGTTAAAGCGTTAATGTTTTGGCAATTAAACTACGGTAGATACTGATAGATTATGGTATTAATTTTGGACTCCGTAAAAATTAAACTAAACTGTCATTGATTTGAAAAGATTGAGACATTATTTGAATAGTGAATTACAATACCTAACACCGGGCATGTCCCGCAGCACCGTGTTGTCTTCGGCCAGCCAGTCGATGGCAGGCGGCGGCTCGGCGCGCGCGGCGCAGCGCAGGCGCACGGGCGCGGCGGGCGCGCGCCGCACCAGCGCGGGCGGCTCCAGCACGAAGGACGGGCCCAGCATCGACAGCTCGCCGCCCACTACTGCCAAGTACATAAAACATGTATTAGCATACACTTTGACTTTTCAGTTTTCTGACATGCAAAGCTACGCGATGTACGCGATGGTTTAAAAATACTTTTCTTTATTCAACATCGTCATAACAGCCGAAGGAATTCACCATTCGACAGAAACGAATGATGGTCATATACTTAAACAGATGTTGTTGCGCTTTCTCTGTTAGATAAGACCCACGGGATAAGATAGGATGGTAATATTCGTCGCCGTCGACACACATTATATAGTAGCACAGTAGATAGCTAATAGTAGTGATAGTATTTTATTACAGGATCTTATTTGGTTTCTTGAGGCCGGATGTCTGTGGGTAATCAAAACTTACAAGTAATATTTTAGTCACTTCTCGATCTCCAATTGAGCTGAAATTTAACACACGCAAATCGGATAACAATATAATGTGATATAATAGAGCTGGTCTGAAGGTGGAGCTGGAAGTTCATCATATCAACTATCACAAAATGGCTGCCCCATCGAGTTTTGGCTTATTATAATTAGTTTCACAAGTTATATGTTACTAAGTATATGATATACCTACAGCCAGTGAACGCAAATAAACATGGAAGCATTCCTAGCTCGCGAAAATGACCCAACACAGATTGTGCCGCGGTAGGCGGGGCTTAAAAATTGTGCCGCGGAACGAGTGGGACCGAGTTTGCGCACTACAGGCATCAATGGCGGTCGTCTGTCCGTTATTAGTTTCAGCGTGTTTAATTTCCAAAAATGACTTCCTGTGCAGTGAAGTTGTGTATTAATAAATCTCATTTGCATAACAAGAGTGTTGGAATTAGTTATTACGAGTAAGTACATCGCTATATATTTTAATTTTATTAAATATGAAGTCAATCAAATTGACACAAAATATATGGTGATGTTGTTATGCAAACGAATCAATTTATTTATCTACACAAAAATTATGACGAATTTTTTTTAACTATTACAATTATTTTAATCTTAGATAAAATACTCAGCATCTTTAGGGTATGCACAAAGAATGGTAATGGTGGTATTAAAACAGCTTGGTTTCTTCAAATTTCTACTCGATCTAGAGAGAGAAGAAGAGAACTATGGACGAAAACGGTTCGTTTGGAAATGAATTCAATTCAATTTTATTTATATATTTACAGGGTAACTTGTAAAGCACCAATTACCTCACAGGACTAGATAGCTAAAACCATAAGCAACAACATTTATTTTACAACTTTTGATAATTTGTATTTTTTTTTTGTAAAAAGTCTATATTAATTAATTTACCACTCGAATTTGCA
Organism: Pseudoips prasinana; assembly: GCA_951640165.1. Lineage (NCBI taxonomy): Eukaryota > Metazoa > Arthropoda > Insecta > Lepidoptera > Nolidae > Pseudoips > Pseudoips prasinana. The sequence goes on along the minus strand of OX621235.1, from coordinate 43,331,435 downwards.
TTACGTGCATCGTAAATAATATGTAACCAGGCGGCTTGCGTAATATTTGCGATGCCCGTAGAGTAAGTTGTTGCTTATGGTGTTAGCTTCCTAGTCCTGCGAGGTTGTTGGTATTTTACAAGTAACCCTGCATATCTAGATCACCTATAATTTCAAGTCGATTCGTCCACACGTTTTCAAGATAAAGGGTATTGACAGACAGACGGACGGATGGATAAAGAAGTGAAGGGGGCCCTAAAAAGTAGTACTTAAGTGTTATGTATACCTACGGAAATTGTAAATAATAAATAGTGAATAATTGGTCACAAATTTGTTTTATTTACCTATTATCATAGCAAATAAACCCATTACTCGCCATATACTGCTCTATTTAAAGACCTTTGAAAAACTCTTGCCGTAAAGATCAAGATACTGTATATTTTATCATAATTCTTTATTATTTTAATAATATTAATGTCACGGTGAATTATTTTCGTTGCACTTTATAACATAAAACATCCCTCGGCGAATGTCATGAACATGGTAATTTAGACCCGAACATGACATTTTGGCCCAATATCCCAATCAAACTGACACAACGGTATACCGCCTCTGATTGGCCAAAATATTACCACTCAGATACACCTTTTAAAAGTAGACTTTATGAAGTCTACTTTTAAAAGGTGTATCTGAGTGGTAATATTTTGGCCAATCAGAGGCGGTATACCGTTGTGTCAGTTTGATTGGGATATTGGGTCAAAATTTGCGCTTAGATTCCTTGAAGTAATGCTTCCATGTTTATTTGCGTTCACTGCCTACAGCAAACAGGACCTATGCCACCGTAAATTCAACGAATTTGTGAGCATCAATTCAACTTTTCTATCAATAAGTTCGCTTCTTATGTGATGGTTTTGTTAGAGTTAGCAAACTTATAAGTTTGCTAACTCTAACAAAACCATGTACCAGTACTTGTTTGCCTATAGGCAAACAAATACTGAATATTGTAAAAAATACTGTAATGAATTCTATTCAACTTCATCGCGTTAGCTGCAAAGCTACTACTGGACAAAGGCACACCCTCAGGATCTCTGCGAAATGATCTAGCGCTACCCGCATCCAGCGGCTTCCACCGAACTTCACAATATCATCACCCAATTGTTAGCAGGCTAAAAAACATAGGTATAATTGCAATTAAATATTGCAAATTTTCGAATTATTTGGCTCAGTGATTTATATAAGTTGCGGATTTGACTAAAACGTGTTAATTATTACGGAAGTTTGTATAAAATAAAATATGCATTATCTTTCAATTTACCATAAAACATGTTGATTTTGACTTGTAATTTTAGAGTATGTTTATTGTTATATTTATGTATTAAAATTCTTAGTAGCTCTATTTTGACTTCCGGCAGTTGTAGCAAAAATAATTTGGTTTGTCGTTGATTTGACTACTTGTTTTTTCATTGATGTTATAATCAAAGTCTATATTATGGCAACACAAGTGCCGACGAGGCAGTCGTCATTGAGCTACGAAGCGCGTTGGTTGTCAGAGTGATAAATTATGTTCATGTAATAAAGTTATTGTTGAAGAACAGTTCATGTGTTTTAACGTCGGGAAAATTTTAATACAACCTACTGTGCCTTTTGTTTAGTGGCCTATATTCAAGTTGATTTCCACCCCAGCGGCCATCGGTTTGAACAAACAAGATGAGAGTGACAACAAAAATCTTGGCTTTTACTGAAGAGGCAACAACAATTCCTCACACGGACAGTACGATGCTCCTGGATTTTCCCATCATGACCTCATATTCATGTCCTATATCCTTAATCCACCTAAAGTCAAACCCAAGGTACTGCGTGTGCGTTCTTTTGCTCGGATTAATGTTGAAAATTTGGCAAAGGATGCGTCCAATATCGACTGGAAGCAGCTGATGGAGGCTGATAACATTAATAATAAGATCGGATTGTTTAATGATGCTGTCACCAGGCTATATGATATCCATGCACCCATTAAAAATGTTAGATTGAAACGTTCACCAGCGCCTTGGATGACGCAAGGGATCCAAATGGCAGTGCGTCGCAGAGACCATGCCTTTCAAAGATATAAAAAGGATCGATCTAATGAGCAATGGGGCTTGTTTAAGGTTGCTAGAAATCGGTGTAATAAGATGATACGTGACGCTAAACGCCGACATATTCTCGATAATATATCTTCTTCTACTCCTGCTGGTATCTGGAAGTTTTTGGGAACTCTAGGTATTGGCAAGTCGCGAAATTTAGACCTCCCCAGCACAATAAGTTTAGATGATCTTAATCTACATTTCACCACAAGTTCTTCTATGGATCATCAAACAAAAACCCAAACTATATACTTTTTAAATGGTCTAACGCGCTCCAATATAGATTGTTTTCGTTTTTCTTCAGTTGATTCGAAGGACATTAGGAAGGTTATCCTATCTATCAAATCTAACGCGGTTGGCTGTGACAACATCAGTCGACGCATGTTAGTACCAATCCTGGACGACCTTCTTCCCGTAATAACCCATATCGTTAATTATTCCTTGTGCCATGGATCTTTACCCGCTATATGGCGTAAAGCCTATGTCCTTCCACTTCCTAAAGTCACCAACCCATCACTTCTCACCCACTGACTATCGTCCTATTTCCATCCTTCCCTCCCTATCCAAGGTACTTGAGTCCGCTGTCCATAAACAACTTTCCCATTTTATCCTATCCAATAACCTAATAAGTCCCTTACAATCCGGATTTAGGCCTAGTCATAGCACCACCACCGCTCTCCTAAAAGTGACTGGCGATATTAGGGCTGGTATGGAGGGCACTATGGCCACAGTCCTGGTGCTGGTTGATTTCTCCAATGCCTTTAATACCGTCAGTCACGATATCCTTTTATGTATCCTTTCCTACCTTAGGGTGTCTGGCAAATCTTTGGAGTGGTTTTCTTCCTATCTTCAAGAGCGCCAACAGTCTGTTCGCAGTGGTGATGTTTCATCAAACTGGTGTAAATTAGACACTGGCGTTCCTCAAGGCGGTATCCTTTCTCCCCTCTTATTTTCGGTATTTATAAATCTCTTAACTCAAAAGCTTCAGTGTTCGTTTCATCTATACGCCGATGATCTACAGCTTACGTACAGGCAAGCATCGATAAGTTAGCAGAAGCAATCGTCACCATAAATAGGGATCTTGATTTAATTAGGGAGTGGGCTAACAGGTTTGTCTTGACTGTCAATCCCCTCAAATGTCAGGCTATCATAGTGGGCAGTTCCCGAATGATGAGTTTAGTGGATGTTGACAGTCAACCTCCAGTCTTATATAACAATTCTGTTATTCCATACTGCCAGAATGTTAAGGACCTTGGTCTGTTGGTAGATGCTACTAAAACCAAATCGTTAGCGTAAGCCAAAGAGTGACTGGAATCTTGTGGTCACTGTATAGATTAAAGAATTTCCTACCATGTGAGACAAAAGTAACGCTCGTGCAGGGCCTTCTTTTTCCTATAATCGACTATGGTGATGTGTGCTACTTTGATCTGAATTCAGATCAACTCAATAAATTGGACCGTCTTCTGAATATAATGTCTGCGGAGAACTTACATTCAAAAAACAACGACGCCATTTTAAGAATCTTATGTTGCAGTGTTATCACCAATGTTTTGGTTTTTCTGTCGCCCATCATGACAAATCCTGGGCCCTTCGTGTCTGTTGCATAACGTGTGTGAAAAATTTAACTGACTGGAAGAAAGGTGCACGACCTATTCCGTTTGCTGTACCCATGATATGGACTGAACAGCGAGATCACGATTCAGATTGCTATTTTTGCCTCACTGACATAAAAGGTATAAATTACAAGAAAAAGCACCCTTATTTACCCTTGTACAGCCAAATAATGCGCTTCTACCCCCATTGCATATCAAATTAGGATTAATAAAAAAGTTTGTGAAGGCAATGGATCGCAATAAGAGTGGAGTTTTTTATCTAAAAGAAGAAATCCTCGAAGTAAGTGATGCAAAGATAAAAGAGGGTATTTTTGTTGGCCCTCAAATTAGGAAGTTACTAAAGGATTCAAGATGTGAAGAAAAAATAAGCGATTTAGAAAAATCTACATGGAAGACTTTTAAAATGTTATTGCAAATTTTTTGGGTAACCACAAGAGTGACAGCTGCAGACAGTTGGTAAGCGAACTATTATTGCCATATCAAGTATTGGGTTGCAACGTGTCACTTAAGATCCATTTTTTTAATAAATCCAGGTGCGAGCACCTGGATTTTTTTTCCTATCAATTTAGGGGCTGTCAGCGACGAGCACGGTGAGAGGTTCCATCAGGACATTTCTAATATGGAAAAGCGGTACCAGAGCAAATGGAGCCCAAATATGTTCGTAGATTACTGCTGGACAATCTAAACTATCTGGAATATTTAGTAATTAAAAAAAATCTTTTGATTTACGAGATCTCTGTTTTTTCTTAATATGTTAAATTATTCATTAGAATTAAATCCTTGTCAAGCAAATTTTATTAACTGTTTATTTTTTCTTACAATCACCAATTCAAGTAAAACTCCGTATGGCACAAAAAGTTAAAATTTTGTGTACCAGTGTTATTAATGACACTGGATTATAATAACTTTAAATAAAAAAATTCGTAATGTGTAATAATGAATTAAAGATGCAAATTGCCTAATTAATTATTATCAAATCAGCAGACCTTGGCCATTAGCATTGCCTTAATAGTTCGCCGTATCCGCCAAGTTCCTTTGCTTATCAGCTGTGGCTTGCCTTCTACACTGAGCCAGTCTACACTACACGTGAGGTTTCGTACACTTTCAAGTAATTTTTTGGAACTATTTAGATTCCAAGTCTCGCTAACCTGTTCCAGCTAGTAGACCAGCTGGGTTTGTGATTATACCACATAGATGGTTGTCAGCCGATTGAACAGCATCACCCCCGTAGACGAAACATGTTTACAGATAAACTAACAAAATATAGTTGGTTAACTTCAGTGGTGGAAAAATAGAAGTATTTAAATCTCAGCTCGACTAGCACTGTTAGTTTAACAAATAGTTAGACTTTGGACCTTTGCACGATACTCAGCTTGATGGCATGACGTCACTAGCCCATACAGCTTTTAGAGCCAACTGCTTACCTATTTCGCACCTATCTTGTAATGCATTGTAGGCGCAGCGGCGACAACACCTAGCTTATACTGGTTCTTGAATAGTCGCAAGTTTGAGCCCTCGAGTAATAGAAAAAAAGAAGAAAAATGAGTTTCTTTGGAATTTAAAATATTATATTACGTAGACAACACTCTTATAAATCAACAATATATTCGACGGTTAAAAGGAAGTAGGGGATAAGCGACACTTTTTTCGAAAATGACTTTTGAATGCCATCTTACTTAAAATTTTCCGCTCTTTCGAATGGGCTCTCATGGCTCTACGATGACTTTTTTGTCGCTTATGCCCCAGCAAAAATCTGCGTTTCACAAGTGACATGTTGGCATAATCGACCGATTTTCAGGTCTTTTTAACCTCGAAGGCGTTTATACCCCAGTAAAAATGGCATCTCTTTTGGTTAATAGTCGGTAATGTCTTTTTACTTCTTACTAGCTTAGACATTGCGGGTGCTTACGGCTTTCTATCTATGCGGTCAAAAATATTAAGCGTCTGTTATGCCTTTCTACTCCATGTAGTTTTACAATACAGCTGTCGCTTATACCCTACTACCTTTTACACGTTTACAATACAGCTGTCGCTTATACCCTACTACCTTTTACAAGTTTTCAATACAGCTGTCGCTTATACCCTACTACTTTTTACAAGTTTACAATGCAGCTGTCGCATATAACATACTACCATTTACTATTTTAATATAAATCTGTATGTTATGCCGTATTACTTGACAATAATTATTTATTAAATGGCGTTTATGCCAATTTGAATCACCGTGTTGTACTCAACTAGCTATTTCGCGTGTCGGTTATTCCAAAATCAGTGCGCCGCGTGTAGGTGCGGTGGGAAAGGTGTGCGCTAGCGTGTAAAAAGTTGCAAGTTTCTGACGGTAAGATATTTACTTCTACCTTTTTGACTGATTAACGAATGCATCTGACATGAGATAATAATAATTTTATTTAAAGTAAGTTTTGTTTCAATCTAAGTATACCAAAAGCACAATTACAATTCGTATGCAATATTATTAATATATAAATGAAAATGCCGTATTTGTGAGTTTACCTATCTACACGCAATATATTGCGTTATAGCTATAGCTTTTGATGTAATTAAAAGATCATGCTCAGAGACACTTTTAAGATCCCGGTCGGCGGCCACCTTCTGGGGTATGACTGCCTCACAGAAAGAGACCACGGCGTCCCATGTGGTGGATTAACCTACCAGCATCGCATATACGACTGCTGGCGGCGAAAGATCCCATCCGATCTCAGCCACCAGGACTCGCCTCTCGGCCTCCCAGGCCGGGCACTCCTCTAACGTATTCTGGTCAGAGTCCAGGTCGCTCCCGCAATGGTGAAAATGTGTTGTTCAGATACTCACCGAAACACACGTGTCCGGTAAGAACCTGAGTCAAACTGTAGGTGACGTGACCGTTTTTTCTTCCCACCCAGGCCTCGAGGTGAGGCAGGCTGTCCTTTTCTTGTCTTGTCTTGGTTGGGGTGTACTTGTGTACAACACTTCCATCCTTCAGGATCTTTTGTACTAACCCCCATTGGTTTTTACTCTATCCCTAGAGCCCTGAATGAAGTTTCCACGTAATTCAGTACGCTTGTTAGGGGTTGATCCCTGTAGTCTCCTGGCTCTGGATATGCCAGCCCCAGCATGGCCTTTCTGTGTCTTGCCAACGCATCGCATTTACATATTATATGCAGTATTGTTTCATTTTCTTCCCTACAGGTCCTGCAGATCGGGCTATTCGACAGTTCCAGTTTGTGTACTTCCGTGATTTTGGTCCACATTTGGTTCTGCTTAGCTGTGGATTCCTTTTTAAGGATTGCTCCTATTATGTTTGGTGGAATCTCTACGTACGGTTCTGGTTCACTGAATTGACCTTCAGATCCCTTCTTAGCCAGCGCATCTGCTTTTTCGTTGCCTTCTATTCCTGTATTGTTTTTAGTACCAAGTTTGTTCAAAGCCTAGTAGATACAGTTCTGTATTAATTTTGATTCGTTTTTGTGTAAACATCAGGGCTTTTAATGTAGCCTTGCTGTCGCTGAGTATGTAGATAGTCTGACCTTTCGTCTCCCTATCTATGATTACTTACGCGCATGTTATTACCGCAAATGTCTCTGCCTGAAACTCTGTCGCGAAGTTACCCATGCTTTCGCTGATACTAGAGAATTCATGATATACACCCGCTCCTGTGCCGGATTTCATTTCTGATCCGTCTAAATACCATATTTGACTTATTTAGTTTTGTTTAAAAAATCACAATTCCCATTCTTCTCTACTAGGGAAGTTATATTGTTTGCCAAATGTATAGGTAGGTTGCATGTTATCTCTGCCCATCCCTATTACATTGTCAAGATCTTTCCAGTTTTCTGTCTGCGTGTACCTAGTGGGCATACGTTCGTAAGATGTGCCCAGGGCAGTAAGTCTTTGGAGTGTTTTCCTTGCCTCGTATTGTACTTCAATGTGTAGAGGTCCTAGGTCTAGGTTTACTTCCAAGGCCGCTGTTTGTGTGGTGCTAAACGCCCCTGTCATTGATAAGCAAGCAGTGCGTTGTATTTTGTTTAGCACTTTTTTACAGATTTTTAGTTTTATTCTTGGCCACCAGACGATTCTACCATACAGCAGTACCGGTTTTACTATCATTCTGTAAAGCAGGATAAATTAGACATATAGGATAACACCAAAGGCTCGTTGGCTAGCGTTCAGGCGCAATTTAATCCTCACGCGCCACTGTGTTTCCCGTCTATACTCACTGAGTGCCTGGTGTGGCTCCCCACCCTATTCGCTGGCGGACGCGTATTTTGGTAAAAACCGCCGCGTCGACTGCCACCAGTAGATCAAATGATGGGAGGCGCGCCAGGAGTGCCCCCGCCACAAAAGATACCATACGGTATTCTCGTGAGATCCGTATGGCCACTACACACTGCAGGCTGTTGAGTGTAGCTCTGAAGCGGGAGGCACCCGTCAGTCGTTCAGACCGGAGGGGCGCCCCATAGATAAGATTATTTGGTATAAGCGACAAAACTCACATAAAACAACATCTAATCAAAAATTTTAAAATGCCAATGAATGCTTTTACTTATCTTGATTCTAGAACTGTTTCTATTTTCACAATACGATAATAAAAAAAAAAGTTATGTTCGATTTTCTATAATTTCAAACTTTAAACTGCTCCCCTGAACAATTTGGTTTTTGTCGCTTACTCCCTTTTAACCGTCGATATACATTCGATGAACATAGTTCCAATAACGCAAGGGGGCACAGCTAATACAAGCGTACCAAACTTAACGTTAGATATGGATAATGAAGAAATTGAAGAAGTCTGAAATAAGCGAACTAAAATCTCACCAGTTATCGGATGAATACTATATACAATTTAATGAAGAAGACGACTAAAAGATAATACATAACAGAAAAGGCTTACTGTTATAGTAGTAGTTCTTCGGTGATAGTACAAATACACATAATTTAACTTTTATTTTTTTGCAAAACCAAACTTAGTCAGCAGATAAGCTGTTGGTATTATTGTCAAGAATTGCAATATAGTCGCCCTTCCGAGATATTAATATTTCTCAGAGATCAAATGTAATAAAAAAGTTTACCGTCTATGATAATAATATTAATGATGAGTGCCATGTGGGATCGCTACAAAATGTTAAATATTCGCAGATAGTGAGGTCCTGGGTTAGAATCATAAGACGGGCTAAAATATAAAGAATACTACCTATTAGGGGCCCGTGGTCTACACGTGGACGGTGCTACACGCCCGTCCCAGCCTGTCGACCCTGCTCCTGATCTCTTTAGCTCGTGTCGAATAACCAGCCTATCAGTTATGAGAATGAGGGAAGATATTATTATATATTAGGTCTTTACCTATGAAATTGCCGTTCTGCAGTACTGGCCATTTCAAATCAAAATAATTTTTGTTTGGCTAAGAATTCTAATTTCAAATTAATTTTATTTTAAAAACATGGATTCTTTTTTCCAAAAGTAGTCATTTCTTTATTGATTAGTGTTACATTTTCATCGCATTTCAATCTTTTTCGTCATCATGGATACGTTAAAAATTCGAGTAATTATGGAATATGAGTACCGTCGTGGCAGCAACGCGGCACAAGCGGCACGCAACATCAACGACGTTTACGGAGCTAACACTACAAACCAACGCACCACCTGTTATTGGTTTGCTCGCTTCCGTTCTGGAAATTTCGACCTGAAAAATGAACCTCGCGGTCGTCCGAAGACTTTGGTCGACAATGACGAATTAAAGGCGGTTGTGGAAGCTGATGATACACAATCTACGGCTGAATTAGCAGCAGCTTTCGACGTTAGCGTCAAAACAATATTGGTCCATTTGCGTCAAATTGGCAAGGTAAAAAAGCTTGACAAATGGGTGCCCCACGAACTCAATGATCGCCAGCGCGAAGTACGCGTCGAGACGTGCCTTGCCCTGCTCAACAGACACACAAATGAAGGAATTTTGAACCGCATTGTTACCTGCGATGAAAAATGGATTCTGTTTGATAACCGCAAGCGCTCAGCAAGTTGGTTGGATCCTGGTTCAGCACCTAAACAATGCCCTAAACGAAAACTTACCCCTAGAAAAGTGATGGTCACTGTTTGGTGGTCTAGCGCCGGTGTGATTCATCACAGCTTCTTACCAAACGGGGTGAGCATTACTGCAGATGTGTACTGTGAAGAACTGAGCACAATGATGGAGAAGCTGGCGCATCTCCAACCAGCATTGGTCAATCGCTCGTCTCCGCTGCTCCTGCACGACAACGCGCGACCTCATACTGCACAGCAGACGGTCTCCAAGTTGCAAGAACTGGGGTTGGAAGCTCTCCGTCATCCGCCCTACTCACCAGACCTTGCGCCTACAGACTACTACTTTTTCCAGAATTTGGATAACTTCTTGGCGGGAAAAAAATTCAATACCCGAGAGGCAGTACAAAATGCCTTTGAAGAATTTGTTGCCTCCCGTCCAGCTGATTTCTTTAAGAAGGGCATCAATAAACTGCCACTGGGATGGCAAAGATGCATTGATTGCATGGGTGATTACTTCGATTAATACAAATAAAAAAATTCATGAAAAAAATTCGTTTAAATTTTTTCATACAAAACGGCAATTTCATAGGTAAAGACCTATTACTAGCTGTGCCCCGCTGTTTTACCCGCGTTAAACTTTATAAATTATCACAGCTACGCCATCGTATTATGTTGACCTGACCTGACATTAATGCACAATTTGCAGTAAATCCATGCAGTACCTACTTATTGAGTTTAGCCTGGACATACATACAGATAAAAAGACAAACAGACAAAAAACTATATTTTTGGCTCCGATATCGATTGTAGATCACGCCCCAAGTATCCTTTTACAAAAATATTCAATGTACAGTTTTGAGTTTCCTACGATTTTATTATATGTATAGGTATAGATATTTGGGTAATTTTAAGTGCAATAATATATATATATATATATATATATATATATATATATATATATATATATATATATATATATATATATATATATATATATATATATATATATATATATATATATATATATATATATATATATATATATGTATTAATGGTGCCCCAAACCAAATATTAAATAGCCATAAAACTGTTATTGTTGATTTTTCCTCGCTTCTCTCTGTCCTAATATCGGGGTAATTTATTTTAATACAAATTCCATACAAGTGCAATATATGTTTAAAAAAATGTACAGTTGTATTTGATTTTGCTTGGTCAATTCTCTTAACACCAAACCCCTTAATTAAAGCTCTCTTAGAACTTGCGTTAAGTGTTTGGTGATTTTCCGGTTACATAAAAATGGAAACAGCCTATGTTTATAAATTAAGTAAGTGCAGGTACTTTTGTCTCAACTCAATCATATTTACCAAAACTAATATCTAACTAATCAACACAAAAAAACAACAAATGCAGGAGTGCAGGGAAAATATACAAGAAAAATCAAATTTGTAAGCTCAATTTGGAGGGTGTATTTATAATTTTTTTGAGAGGATATTATTATAAGAAATAAGGTAGTTACAACCAATGAAGTTGAACAGTCTGTCCATGTACATATATACATATATCATCTTCATTACATAAATGTGCAAACTTACATTTGCGTTTCTCAAATTAAAATGTTTGCTTTAAGTTTAGTTCTTATGGTTATTGGGTAGCATTAAGTTCTAGAATATAGACGAAGTTTCCAAGTAAAGCAATAACAGTTTCTGTGTTTTTATAAGAAGTTTTACCGGCAACAGTCACAAATGTATCCCAAGATACAACCGAGGCGCAGCGGAGGAGCAGTCGGCACAAATAAATACTAACTTTATGCCACTTAAAAGTCTAACAGCGTAACTCCAGTTTTAAAACCGTTTGACCTAAAAAAAGCACATTGTGTGGCGAGCGCCTACTTGGACCGACCGTATTTTGTGGAAGTTGCGTGATCTCTCCGCCGCGGCGCCGCGCGGCGCTCTGGCAGAGGGATTGGCCTCAGACGTGCAATTCAGTTCAGTTTTTGTTGCGATATTGTTGTTAGAATAAGTTTTTTTTAATTCCACGCTATAGAAAAGACAAATCTACCGAGTCAAGTCACTTTAATTAAAAGACGACCGAACGTGTAACCTTTGGCTCACTGTTATGTTTCATGGCATCGTCTTTCTTCATCTACATCAACATCTTTTTAAACAGGTGATTTAGAAAAATATGTTATTAAATCGACAGCGCAAAGCTTTCTTGCGTGTAAACGTCGCATATATTAATATATTCACAGTAGAATTGTCAAGAAAAACAGTCTTGGGTGCGGGAAAACGTAAAACATCTATGTAATCGCGCAGTTTACTCTACGGAAAATATCGCGTATAGAGGTCCCTGGCGAGACATTTAAATTGTAAAGGTGTTTTATAGAAGACTCTTGTGTCGTGATATTTCCAGCCAACTCCACTGGACTTTTTTTTTTTTTTTTTTTTTTTTTTACTACGGGGCGACGAACGAGTAAGTGGGTCACCTTATGGTAAGTGATCACCACCGCCCATAGACACTCGCAACACCAGAAGTGACGCGGGTGCGTTGCCGGCCTTTAAAAGTCAGCAAACAAGTGTTGCTGACCCTTCCCCCCACCCCAATGGACTTAAGTTATACGCATTCATACTCATCATCGTACACGCGTCGTGGACTTATAAATTACTAAGTAATACTACATCTAACTACAGATATCTATTAAACGCCGGATGTTGAATAATCATTTATTATGAAAGACGCGCTGTTGACACACGTCATCACACGTAGGCCGATCGGCACTTAGTTCGAAATGTTACTTCTATTTTATGATACTGCTGAGATAAAACCCTGCCAAGGGCCTGTTATTATATTATGAAATTGATATTTTACGTCGTAAATACTTATAAATACGAAACGACAGTACGCACGCGGCTAAAATGATGTGATGGGTACTTACATTTAATAACGAAGAGCGACAGGCAGAGCGCCAGCATGGCGGCTAGTACCTGCACACAAACACCAACATTAGACACATGCTGAAAAGTCACACAATTAGCAATGTACCGTCGTCACGGGGCCGCGGTGTCACAGGACCTTCGTCACGCGTTATTTAAAACCTCCCGTAACCATTAATGTTTTTAAACTTTCGCGATTTGTACACATTTTTTTTTTTTTTTTTTTTTTCCCGTAACCAATTTACCTCGGACGACGGGACTTACATATATTGTATAAGGACTTTCCATTAAACGTGACGTACAAATCACTGTCAAAAATTGGATAAAATACGGTAATCAATAAGGCGTACTAAGATGACAGAGTTATTCTTGGCTTCCATTCCATTGGTTCCATTTACAAACTATAAGAATATGTTCAGATGTGTAATTTCTATTTTCATATAGTTTTAGATTTTGTATCTATAAAGACGAATATCAAAAGTATTTAAGAACTGTCCAGGAAAATATTAGTAAAAACCCTAAACATTTTTGGTCCTACATAAAAAGTAAACGTAATTGTAATAGTGTCATCCCTAAAAGCATGAAATTCAATAAAATTGTAGCAAGTGCCGGCAAACCTATTTGCCGCAAATTTTGCATCAGTCTACGATCCTCCATCACAAAGTAGCACGTATAATTACACTACTCAGATCGTTGGTCATCAGAACAATTTATCTCTTGAAGAGTAATATTGAGAAACATTTAAAAAGCTTAGACATCTCAAAGGGAGCGGGCCCTGATGGCATACCTCCAATCTTTTTAAGGGAATGCGCTAGCGCTTTATCTGAGGCACTAGAAATACTTTATAATAGATCTCTGATGGAGGGCAGATATCCGGAAATCTGAAAGCAAGCAATTGTTGTCCCTATCCCTAAAACTGGTGATAGTTCTGACATCAGTGACTACAGACCTGTAAGTATTCTCTATGTTTTTGCTATGGTTTTTGAAGCATTATTGTGCCCATTTATAACATGGCACATTAAACATACCATCACGAGCCATCAGCACGGTTTTATTAAAAACAGATCCACAGGCACAAATCTTATTACTTTTGTTGATCGAACTATAAGAGATTTAAGTAGAGGCAATGAAGTTGACGCTGTTTATAGCGACTTTAGCAAAGCATTTGATAAAGTGAATCACAATATTCTTTTGCAGAAGCTGAGCACTATATACTGTATCAAGGGATCTCTACTGGACTGGTTTAAGTCATATTTAATCCAACGACCCGCTAAAGTAGTCGTTAACGGATATACCTCTGATGTTTTTATTCTAACGTCCGGAGCACCGCAGGGCTCGCACGTCGGTCCCGTGTTATTTATAATGTTTGTGGACGACATTTAATATGTTATACGCAATTCTAATTTCGAGATGTAGGTTGATGACTTGAAATTATCAAAAATAGTTAACTGTGAAGAGGATCGTCGACTTTTGCAAGATGATGTGGACAGATTGTGTGGTTGGTGTGACAATAATGCCATGCTATTAAATATTAACAAATGTCATCACATCAAGTTCTTCCGAAAAAGAAATAAATTTCTTACTTCCTATACTATGAAAGATCAGGTGTTAGATGTAGTTACCGAGGTTAGAGACTTGGGTATTCTGGTAGACTCTGAGATGCGATTTAATAAACACGTAGATAACACTGTCAGTAAATGTCTACGCATGTTGTCATTTATTAATCGCAACACTAAGCAATTTAAGTCTCTTCCTGCTTTAAAGACCCTCTACTTCTCATTAGTGCGCAGCCACCTTGAATACTGTTCTTTTGTTTGGTATCCCAATTATGAAAATAGTATTCAACGCTTAGAAAATATACAGAAAAGGTTTGTAAGAAGAATCTCTGCAATAGTCGGTATCAAACGTAGTATTATACATTATGACGACAGACTGAACCACTTCAAGATGAAATCATTACGTTGGCGTAGGGACTTCTTGGGTTTGACTTTCCTGTTCAAAATTATAAACCACACCGTAGACTGTCAAGAATTAGTAGGTCAGTTGAGCTTAAACGTGCCTAGACCGTCTGCCAGAGTACATAATTATATACCTTTCTCGATAGACTTAAATAGAAATAGATATGGTTATAATGCCCCTTATACTTACATCCTCAGAAAATGTAATGAATTATTTTATAATTGCGATCTAGATGTTTTGGGGGCAAAATAATTATGTTTAAAATAGCCATTTTGAAAAACATGTAAGTAAAGCACACTGTTGTATGTGTACAACAACACATACTTATCTTATATAAACTGATGTAAGTAAGTTTCTTTTTTATGTTTAATGCGTGTACCTAGCTTTTAATTATTATTATTCTGTTAATGTTGTGCCTACCTTTAATTTAGATGCATGTCTGATCACCTTAATACATTGTCGTGTAATAATGTTTAACATGTATTTAGTTGGTAAGCCTTAATTAAATAAATAAATAAAAATACTATTACATAACACATAAGTTTAACAATAAGCTTTTGAAGCAGAATTTGCTGACAACAGTACAACTATATTACTACAAACATGTTCTGACTATTTACAAGCGCTTTTTTAAAGTCTACGTGAATAAAAACCTTTTTTATTTTATTTTATTTTATTTTAAAAAATTGCTTTGAATAACTTAGAAAATGAAATATTAGGCTTTTGAATTCTAATAGCCTCCCATCTAATTATCCCAATGAAAATTCTGTTATTTTATGGGTTCTTTATTGAAATTTAAACAAGTAGTGACTAAAAATATTACTAGTGGAGACTGCGGAATACTGGTTATTCTGAAGTTATCATGTTGACCATGCAAACGATATTATTTCTGATTAGATTAAAAGAATCCATCGATAGAGTTATTCTAAAATAACATTCTATGATATTGCATTTCACAAAGCACCTGAAATTGGCCATTCTGGCTGTGCCAGGATCAGTGAGCATACTCATAACTTAATTTGCTTCATGGTTTTTATATTAGTGGGCCCATTGTAGCTTTCTAAAATAATAACTTAATTCACAAATTTGATTTGTAGTGTCACTGGTTTGGTTAGTTTGATTAATCTTAACCTTATGGCTAACCTGATTAAAATTAAAGAAATGAAGAAACATTTCTCATTGATGTCAATTAGCGTATCAAGTAGAGTTTTAGGGTGTTGCAGAGATGTTTTTATATAAATATCTCAAAAACATTTTATATTCCGCCTAGGTACTTCGGGACGAAGTACATGTCAAAATGGCCGTGTGACATTCAGTTTAATAATTAATAGTGTACATAATTAGAATAAAAGAATGGGGTCCACTATAGCTTCGTCTATTTTACTGTATTACGATCTTGGATCTCATTTGAGTGACAAATCATAAAAAAAAAGAGAAAAAAAAATCGCTTACATTTATTGCGATGGAATATATAGTACACAGTTTTTCCATACAAGTGCTATTAAGTAGTATCACTATGGAATCGGTCATTATTGATAAAATAAACTTTAGTTGGTAATTGCATGGGTGTAGTATATTTTAAAATGCATATATGGTATTGTTGCCTATTCGTGTTATTAAAAACATTACGTTGCTTGTACAAAGTTAAATTCGTTTAAATGACAAAGATTTTAATCTTTTTAATTCTATGCCGTGACTTAGTGCTGATTTGTCTCATCAACAGCGGATGAAAGGAATCGGCATGTCAATGTTACAGTCTCTGTTATAATCCGCTAGTCGGTCAATTACTTGGTGTCAATATTGACAAAGATTTGTAGATCTTACACGTTTGGTGTTGGTCAGTTGAGAGACCATCATTGGGAATTAAACTTTAACCGCTGGTCGGCCTTCTATTTGGTATCAGTTATCTCACCAGCAGCGGGTGAACGTTTCTGACATGTCTATGTAGTTGGCAGTTAGAGTCAATAACCGCTGATCGGCCTTCTATTTGGTGTCAGTTATCTCACCAGCAGCGGGTGAATGTTTCTGATATGTCTATGTAGCGTTTTGTGTTGGTCAGTTGAGAGACCATCATTGGGAATTAAACTCTAACCGCTGGTCGGCCTTCTATTTGGTGTCAGTTATCTCACCAGCAGCGGGTGAACATTTCTGACATGTCTATGTAGTTGGCAGTTAGAGTCAATAACCGCTGGTCGGCCTTCTATTTGGTGTCAGTTATCTCACCAGCAGCGGGTGAATGTTTCTGATATGTCTATGTAATTAAACTCTAACCGTTGGTCGGCCTTCTATTTGGTGTCAGTTATCTCACCAGCAGCGGGTGAACGTTTCTGACATGTCTATTTAGTTGGCAGTTAGAGTCAATAACCGCTGGTCGGCCTTCTATTTGGTGTCAGATATCTCACCAGCAGCGGGTGAATGTTTCTGATATGTCTATGTAGTTGGCAGTTAAGAGTAAATAACCGCTGGTCGGCCTTCTATTTGGTGTCGGATATCTCACCAGCAGCGGGTGAACGTTTCTGACATGTCTATGTAGTTGGCAGTTAGAGTCAATTATAATTATATAAGTAATTAAAAATTATTATCTGAACTAAAATTGACATAAATGGTAACATTGGTATTTTTATGGTATATCAATATTAAAATTCAAAAATCATTAATTCCTTAAAATGTTGCCTTTGTGTGGATGCGTTATGTGTGATGACTTGGAGCGACTTGATCCCTGGCCCATTCGTCACAAGAATGGTCATGACTTTTGTAATGTGCTGCTGCACAAATTTGACTTAAATAATTCTTTTGAACTTATTCGTGGATGTTTCTATAATAATAATAATAATTCTTTATTTTGCTTAGAATGTAGGTCATTACAATATGTGATGTTAGAAGTAATGAAAGATGCCGAGTACATTCTGCCAATTTGGCATGCAAACATTGCAATGACTTTAAACTAAAATACAACTAAATAGGGAATCAAAACTATAATTCGAATGAACCATTTAAGTAATCCGTAACTGAATAGTAGCATCTTTCTAGTAATAGAGTAATCAGTCTATTCTTAAATATGTTATATGGCTGTTGTTTGATTACTGGTGGAATTTTGTTGTAGATTAATGGTGACATACCAAATATACTTTTTTTTAAAGAGGGAGATTTTATGATTTCCTGTGCTTAACATATTTTTATATTGAGACCTTTGAGTTAAGTTTCGCTTTCGGGTTTCATTTAACGTTGGAAATAGGATTATATTACTTTTAACAATTTTGGCTACTTTTAAAATGTAAAGACTCCGAAAAATTTACAAATTATGAGCTTTGAAAATAGGTACACAGCGGTAACTATCAGTAACTCTTAAGTTTAAATATTGCTGTTGTGCATCGTTATTGGGCTTTGAAAATACTTTCTCATTCACTACAGTTGCCCCAAAAATTTATTCCAAAACTTAGGACCGATACTCCTAGACCGTGATATATAGAGTAAGTGCTGTTTTGTTATTTGCTTTATTGGTGAAATTTACTAAGGTTTTTACAAATAGTTCTTCAATATGACTGTGAAGTTTGTGACAGAACCATGTAACATAAGGTTATGGTTATATCTAACGTAATTGATGATTTGTCATTATCAAGTGTGTAATAATTAATAGTATAGTAATTAAAGATAGTAAATATAACTTCCATTGACTCTCCACACATCTCTATCTCATTTTAGTTGTATTATTGTATCTCATAGTAAACAAACAAGCTATTTTTTTGTATTCATTTGTGAAAACATATAATTGGTAATTGGTTGTTATAACCTGTTTCTTATCATAAGTTGTTAATACTATTTGTTTTCAAAATTAAATAAGATATAATAAAATAAAATAATACTTCGTGGACGAAGTATTGTCAGTATGGCCGTGTTAGCTTGGAATCGATATAATAAGTATATCATCATTACAGCTAAATAAGTCCACTGCTGGACAAGCCTCCCTCAAGAATCGTCTTGAGGGGATATGCCATAATCGCCACGCTTGGCAGGCGGGTTGGCGATCGCAGTAAGATAGTCATAGTAATCAGAAGGAAGCTGCTGCCCTTCCTCAGGTAGATATTCCCTCGGGTCGACTTCTACGCCCCCCACGTGATGAGATGGGGTGATGATATTCTGATTCTGATATTTGTCGCCGTCACCACACAGCAGGCACTATATATATTACTATATATATTACATGTTAGTAGATAAAAAGCCTAACATTTTTGTGGCGACGGGCGGGTGTACGTCATACTTGTTTGTCGCATAAACACGTTTCAGTTGTTTGTCGTCTATTATAAAAGGTGTGTCCCGAGCGGTATGAGAATCATTCTTGTTCGGACTGCCGCATCGCTTCGCACAGTGCAATCTCCCTTGACTGCACTCCGCCGCACCGCGCCTCGCTCGGGTCCACATGTTCGCGCCTGCCGCGAACCCCGACTTCGATCTTCGCAAGATCCAAGGACCGCGACGGAAGCCGACGCCCACTAGCTGCCGCCATGAGCCAAGGCCA
The DNA here is from genome assembly GCA_951640165.1 of Pseudoips prasinana. NCBI lineage: Eukaryota > Metazoa > Arthropoda > Insecta > Lepidoptera > Nolidae > Pseudoips > Pseudoips prasinana. Next base: position 43,312,309 of record OX621235.1, on the reverse strand, counting down.
CTCGCCGGACCCCCCACAGGGCCGGGCGAGTGGTGACTTCGCTCCCACGCCTGCTCCTAGGTTCTCAAGAAGCCCAGGAACATCCCCGGGATATGGGACACGTACCTACGTACGTTCCCCCCCGCGTGACCCGCGTGCTCCCCCCCCCCCGAGGGGGTGGAGAGCTTCAACCGCGTCCGCTCCCCAGCCGCCTGGGTCGAGTGCTACATCGCGCGCGCCTCCTCCGACCGCGTCGGAGTCGAGTGCCGCCCGGCAAGCACTAGCCCAGCACGCACCTGCTCCCCAGCCGTCTGGGTCGAGCGCCGCCTCGCGCGCGCCTCCCCTGACTACGTCAGGGTCGAGTGCCGCCCGGAACGCGCCGACCCGAGACGCGCCCAAGCCCGCGCCACGAGACACAGCCACCTCCCGTAACAAGGGACGCAGTGGCACCTCGCGCCCCATGCCGCTCGCACCGACGCCGCCAACACCCCGCGCGTCTGCGACCCGCGCTGCCGTGCCCATAGGCACCTACGCGACAGCCGCCCGACCTTTTGGGATGGCCACCACACGCTCTCTTCCGCCACTACCACACAGGGTGACGGACGCACGAAGAGGGATGCACCCGAACATCCCAAAGACACCTCCCCCCGGTGGCTTCCGGTACATAGACACCGTCCGCGGCATCGATGTGCCGGAAATACACTCGGGGGACGACACAGAGGGAGGAGGCGAAGGATTCCCCTTCACCCCACTGACGCACCTTTCGACCAGCTCACGCCCGTCGACACCCCTCGGCTTCGCGCGCTCCGACGGATACTCGACTTCGGTCGAGTCGTTACCGGACGCGCTACCGGAGCCGGAAGAGGATGAGGAAGACGACGACAACACCGAAGGATACATCGAAGGCGACGCGATGGATGTAGATCGCGCCGCCAGAGATAAACGACAAAGAAGCCCGGAAGGAGCAGAGGCCAATAAGCGCCCCTGCATCACTCCTCTGCCGGAGATTGCCAACCCGATCCTGATGCCCTCCTACGCCGAAGCCGCCGCGAGACCCGCCGCCACCAGCAGTGAACCCGGGAACGGCGCCAACGCAGGAGACAACAGACAGAAACCTAACTGGGACATCCCGACGTCCCAGTTAAAAAAGTGCCGATACCCCCCGTTGGTGGTTGAAAAATTCACCAACTGGGCGGTTCACCTTCCTGCCCTCAGAAGGGAACTGGGCTACACGCCGCACGTGCGCCCATACCATCAAGGGGTACGCTTCATGCCGGAGGGGGACCAGGAGTTCCGAGTAGTACAACGGCTACTCACCAAGTTGGAAAAGGAGGAGGGACTTTCCTGGTTCTCCTACTCGCTGCCGGCAGAACGCAGCTTGAAGGTGGCCATCAGAGGCCTACCAGTGGACACACCGGTGGAGCAAATCGAGGCTGCGCTTCGTGCCGAGGACTATGAGCCTGAGTACGTGCGCCCCATACGAGCCCGGCAAGGCAGGCCGGGATGCATTTACCTTGCAATATTAAAGAGGACACCAAACACTACGCCGCGGATTTACGAAACCACGGAGCTGATGTGCATGCCCGGCGTAGTGGTAGAATCCTGGCGCGGCAAGAGAGGGCCGGCCCAATGCCATAGATGCCAAAAGTTCCGGCACTCCTCGCACATGTGTCACCGCCCGCAAGCCTGTGTGCGTTGCGGAGGCGGACACGTGGCCAAGGAGTGCCCCATTCCCAGAGAAGAGCCGGCCCGCTGCGCCAACTGTGGCGAGGCGCACCCGGCCAACTACCCCCGCTGCCGCGTATTCATCGCGGAGGCGCGGAACAAGAAGGCGGGGACGGTCGCCATTAGCGACAAGTCCCGCCCCAAGAAACCCACTCCCCACGAAGTTGAAGCCCCGTCGGGATCGCTAATGGCGACCGCCAACGACCCCATAACTCGCGGGACGAGCAGCAGAGGAAGGAGGAAGAGAGGGCGCAGGAAGAAGAAGAAGGTTGCGCCCCCTCCCCCACCCGCCCCCGCAACCACACTAGAAGCCACACGCACGACTGCACTCCCAGCCCATACCGAGCCGAGGGAACCAGCAGCAGGGCAACACCGTGAAATAGCCGCGCCCAGTACACCGGCCATAGCCCCCGAAATCGCGGGGCTAATTGAATACGGGCTGCGGCTACTCAATGATGCCAACGCCGAGATACTAGCCGGCCGAAACCCCCTTCCCATAATCATGGGTGGCCTAGTTCACCTAGTCGCCACCCATCTGGGAGGAGGAGGTACGAACCTATCGCCCCCCGTGACAAGTGCCCCCTAAAGAGCCGGTCACAGCTGACGCCCTACACCCCACTACCCCTACTCACTAGGGGTAGTCTAAATCGAGCTCCCCCCTCGGCCCCCCAGTCGGACGCTGGTCAGCCTAGCTGGGCCTCGCCTCACGGCGTCTCACCCGGTTTGGCTAGACCGCCCGACAGAGAGGGGAACAGGGGGGAGCTCAACACGACCCCAAAAGCCCAAAGTCGGCAAACACGAAGACGGGCCCATTATTTAGTGGGCCGCGATTCGACACTTCTGTCGGGGGGCAATCGCCCCGAAACAGAGTCCTCCGCCCTCGGAAGGGGGCGCGAGCAGCTCGAGATGAGTCATTCTTGTTCGAAACGTTGACCAGAGCGGAGCTCTCGGTGGTTGGAGGGACGATTCAGTTTGAACAAATTTCAATTAATAGTTTTGCTATTTGTATCGAATCTATTGGAACTGCCGTACTGACAGACAGAGTGATTCAAAGCTAAGTAAACTTTGTATTATATGTTTATGTCTCAACGTGGCTTGTATTATTAAATGATATGTTCAGCTTGTATTTCTTGTATTTAAATGATTATTTCCCTATATGGTAAATAAATACACCTTATAATAGATTACCTGGTTTTTCATTATATTTATAACCTCCATCATACATAAAGTATGATGCTTTGTTGTTGGTTAACGGTGTAAAGTAATCTTACTTATAACAATTAATATTTTAGAGCTTGGCATATCTGGCTATATCTATACTTATCTACATTAGATATTATTTCTAGTAACATAGATATTTAGGTACATCTTGTATGAAAACATTTATAAAATTTATTTTATTACAGAAATGATATTTAGCTAGCTCGTATCAAGTTATTGTCAAGAGATTATGTTTAATTATCTAGTTTAAGTCTAATATTTTTACTACATATTGTCAATGGTTCTGTCTATATTAAAGGTATTATTATTATGACGGACCTTGTGTTAATAACGACGGTCGCGCTTTAATGCTACCACCGGATCCAATGCGCCCCAACTGAGAAGACCCAGCGAAACAAACTCAGTGGGTTCATCTACTACCGGTTTCAACACGACCTAGTTGAGACGGTCCGGCGAAACATACTCAAGCGGGCATGAACACGGGATTTGGTCCAATTAGAGTAATTATTTAGTAGGCAAACACAATATATGCTCGATCGGTTGTCTGAATGCTTATTATTTTAGATTATATTTAGGTATACAAAAGAAAAACTTCGAAACAATAACATTATTCATTTTGAGACAGAGTCAATAATTTTAAATTAAGTATATGATAGCAATCATTTACAGATAGTTCACGTAACACAGCAGATCAGTCATCTATATGGCTACAAGATCTCCAGCGAGCAATGTGCAGGTAGGAAGTGAGAGCCAGACGTCTTTGTCATCGATGTACTCTTTAGTGGTGTAATAACCCCTAGCCATAAGTACACGTTTAATATGTGTTTTAAAACTTGTGTCAGGCAGATCAGTAATTTGAGTAGGAAGCTTGTTATAAAACCTAATACAATTTCCCAAAAATGATTTATTAGTTTTGCTTACTCTAAAGCCTGGCATGGCTAGTTTGTTTTTATTCCTAGTATTTATATTATGCAGTTCACTTTTCTTTTTATAATTATGAATATTTTTTCTAACAAACAATATATTCTGATATATATATTCCGATGGCACAGTAAGTATATTTATTTCTTTAAACAAATTTCGCAAAGAATCGCGACTGCCTAAACCATAAATGGCTCTGACTGCTCTTTTCTGCAATACAAAAATAGTACCTATGTCAGCCGCCGAACCCCACAACAGAATGCCATACGACATAATGCTATGAAAGTACGCGAAATACACTAATCTAGCAGTTTGTTCATCTGACAATTGCCTTATTTTCCAGACAGCATAGGAAGCCGAACTTAATTTACCTGCTAACTTTTCAATCTGAGGACCCCATTGCAATTTTGAATCAAGTGTCAATCCTAAACATACGGTCGATGGGACTAAATCTAATATTTTCGCATTAAGTGCAACTGTTGGTACAATTTGAGTCACATTCGGCAATGAGAACCTGATGCATTTAGTTTTCCCTGCATTTAACAAGAGATTATTTGCCGAAAACCATTCTGATATAAAGCTGAGTGTTTTATTATGCTCAATAAGATCTTTATCCTTTCTATTTACTTTAAATATGAGCGACGTATCATCAGCGAACAAAACTATCTCTGATACTTTCTCTACCAGATAAGGGAGATCATTTATATAAACTAGAAATAAAAATGGGCCCAATATAGACCCCTGGGGCACCCCCATTTTCACAGGATGACGTGCCGAAGTGACACCGCCTATCGAAACCATCTGTTGTCGCCCCGATAAATAGGACATCACAAGATCAAGAGATGTGCCAGATATTCCATAGTACTTCAGTTTAACAACGAGCGTACGATGATCAACGCAATCGAAAGCCTTAGAGAGATCACAGAAAACTCCCAGCGCATCCTGTGATCCCTCCCAAGCCTCCAATATTGACCTAATTAATGTGCAACCTGCATCCTGAGTAGAGCGGCCCCTTGTAAACCCGAACTGCTTGTTATGCAATATCTCATTCACGTTAAAGTGCGACAACATTTGGCTGAGCATCAGCTTTTCAAATATTTTACTTAAAGCTGGCAGTATTGAGATAGGCCTATAATTCGTGGCATTTTTTGAACAACCTGCCTTGAAAATGGGTATTATCTTACTTATTTTCATTAAATCGGGAAAGACACCATCACTTATACAGCCATTGAAGATGGCTGCAAGGATTGTAGCAATATTTAGTATGATTGATTCAATTGCTTTAACAGACAGTCCCCACAAATCTTCTGTGCCTTTCCTTTTAATACTCTTGAAAACTTTTATAATATCATCACTTGTTACGGATTTAAAACTAAAGTTAGGTACAGTTTGTTTTACGCTTTGATTTAAAAAGAGTTCAGCCACATCTGGTGATGATGCGAGACACTTAGTAATATCCACGGGTATATTTGCAAAAAAAGCAGCTAAAAAATTGGCAATGGTATGCTTGTCTGAAACCAGTTCATCACCAATATTGAATACTAATGTTTGATCTCTTGATCTACTTTTACCAGTTTCAGTATTAATTATTTGCCAAGCTGATTTTATTTTATTATCAGATTTTTTAATTTTATCTCTTATATATAAAGATTGAGCTTGAATGCAAACCTTTTTAAAAATTTTTGAATAATTTCTAACATAATTAATAAAATTGACATCAGGGTTATAGGACCTTCTGTCATACAACTCATATAAAAAATCTCTACTCAGTCTAATGCCTTGAGTTGCCCAAGAACTAAATTTTATCTTATTACTGTCAACCGTTATGTTTTTTTATTTTACAAGCTTTATTAAATTCTTTGCAAATACAGTGGAATAATGTAGTGTAGGTACATATCGTTAGGGTTACTTTTGTTTGGCAATAGATGGCACAAACTATTCTCCAGGTTGTTACTGAACTTTCCCAAATTAGATTTTGTTAAAGGTCTAAAACTAATTTTTTGTTTATTTATATTTATCTCATTTTTTATCTTTACTATTTGGCATTTATGGTCAGAGCGAACACCAGCCACCAAACACTTCTCAGAGACATCAAAGTTGGTAATTATGTTATCAACGCAAGTAGCAGATGTGGGTGTGACTCTCGTGGCCTCAGAGAACAAGCATTTAAGGTTAAAGGACCGAAATACAGATAGAAATATGTTTATTTCAGGTGAATCTGCTAAAATGTTCATATTAAAATCACCACATACAAGGATTTTTTTTTTACTTTTAATTTTCCTAAGAATGTCTTCTATTGTTGCTGTAAAAAGCTTTAAATCGGATGCTGGTGGTCTATACACACATATTATACAATAAAACTGCGTCTCTACACATGCCACCTCACACACACGCTCAATAGATAGTTGGCATATATCTTTACGTTCTTTAAATTAATGTCCAACACCCAGCTCAATGACAAAATGTTATTTTCTATTCCGGTAATATCCATCTGACCACTCATTTTATTGGCACTATCTTATTTATTGGTAGATGGAGACATTTCTTTTTATTGAACCTTGTACACCACGTAAATAGATATTTTAAATACCTACTGGTGTATGGAATAGACTAATTATTTATTTTAATAAACTGCAATACCCATTTTATAGATTATTTTAGGTAACTATACTTCAGATCTTTCGCTCGGTCATACTGACAATTATTATCCATAAGTTAGCAATGGCACTATTGCAACTTTCTTCTATATCTTATTCAACATTTGCACATCTGACCACCATTTATTAAAAATAATCAGACCCACAAATGCCAAATTCTCACATAGTAATGTAGCATATAATAAAGCATACAGTAATTATTATTATTAGATATTTCTAATAATGCTTTTCACTGTCAAATCATATCATATCAGAGGCAAATCATGCTGTAGTATAGAACAGCTTTCATTAAAAAATCAAATAAAAGGTAATTTATAATTCAAATAAAAATCCACAGCTGTTATTCTTAACAATTTTCAAATAAAAAATCTACAGCTGCTATTCTTTAAGAGACTTTCTTTCACTACTGCACCGGGCAATATATCACCATTATATTAATGGGGCACTGTTCACATAACATGACTCCTCTTTATGCTTTTTGTAAAACATAAAGAATCACCACAACAGATTTACAACTGGAAACAGTTCATTGACTTCACTAAACATACACCATTTTATACACTTGTAACACTTTTTAACACTGCACTTCATCTTTTTTTTTTTCACCACACAACACTTTGGTCACAAACACTCCACTAACCTTTTTATTTATCTTGCTTGATGGATTAATGGACAAGCTTCACTGAACAAAGAATAGCTTGCCTTAAAGCTATTTGGCGATGCTGCCTCGGCTTACTGCAATCTCTGATCAGGATCAAATCAGGCCAATCAGGAACACAGGAAATGTCAGGAATACACAGGTACTACTGCAAAAACATATATGATTAAATTATGGGGCGAATTCTATCCCAAATTCTGATGTTAGGTAATACTAAATAAATGTGTAGATAAGTATAGATATAGCCAGATATGCCAAGCTATAAAATATTAATTGTTATAAGTAAGATTACTTTACACCGTTAACCAACAACAAAGCATCATACTTTATGTATGATGGAGGTTATAAATATAATGAAAAACCAGGTAATCTATTATAAGGTATATTTATTTACCATATAGGGAAATAATCATTTAAATACAAGAAATACAAGCTGAACATATCATTTAATAATACAAACCACGTTGAGACATAAACATATAATACAAAGTTTACTTAGCTTTGAATCACTCTGTCTGTTCAGTACGGCAGTTCCAATAGATTCGATACAAATAGCAAAACTATTAATTGAAATTTGTTCAAACTGAATCGTCCCTCCAACCACCGAGAGCTCCGCTCCAGTCAACGTTTCGAACAAGAATGATTCTCATATCCTTCGCGAGTCGTCTCTGTTCACCCCTTCTGGGGCGAACGAGGAGTCGGTAACGGGGCTGTGCCCCTCGTCCGAGGTTTCCGTCGCATGCCATGAAGATGGCACGGTCTTTGGGGCGTGAGGCTTTGCTCACTAGGGTGAATATCCCGCTTGGGGATTGTGCGTAGCCCTTTGGCTGTTCATTAGTCCGTGGGTACCTCTTCCCCGGTCCGCCTCCCCGCCAGCTGGGCGGTCAGGTCCTGCCGGGTGAGACGCCATGTGGCGAGGCCCAGCAAGGCCGACCTGCGACACGGCGGCAGGGGGGAGGGGGGGGGAGGTTCCCACGTAAGACTAGGCGATTTTATGCGGCGTCGCTGTCCCCGCCTCTCTCGCTCTCGGAGTCGCGGGTGACTAGATGTGGGTTTTTCTCCAGCATCATGTATCCGGCCACTAGCGAGGCCAAATGGTTCAGCAGCTCTGGCCATGGGTCTCCCCCGGCCGCTACCGATTCTCTGGCCACTTCTAGCCTTTTCCTTAGGTTGTTTAGCAGCCTTATTGGGTATTTCTGTTTTCGTGAGCGTGTGGTTGCTCCTTGTGGTTGCGGTGTTGGTGGTACAGGGGAGTTTCTCCTGGCGCTCCGCAAGGTATTCGGTGTTCCCACTACTGTGGGTTGGGCCTGTAGCGCATCCGTTTGGGATGTGCTTTGGACACAGTCGGAGAGGGGATGGGCCCCTTTCGGCCTGTGTCGCTTTTTCCTCCTTTTTGCCTTCTTGGCCTTTGGAGGGTGGATATTGAGGAGGTTAGCCGTAGCCATGAGGGTAGTGCTGGGCGCCTCTCCTCTTGGTATCGGCTCCAGTTGAGTGATGGTCTGGGGCGGGCGCGGTCTAGCCGTGATGGCGACCGTGCCGGCCTTCTTATTGCGTAGTTCGCGCTTGTAGGTAGGGCACTTGATGCTATTGGCCGGGTGGTCGCCATTGCAATTGGTGCAACGAGGCTTTTCCTGCCTCGGGATGGGGCACTCCCTCGCGAAGTGTGGTCCGCCGCACCGAACACAGGCGAGCGGGCGGTGGCACATGTGCGATGAGTGCCTGAAGCCTTGGCAGCGGTGGCATTGAGCGGGGCCCCTCTTCCCCCGCCATGGTTCTATGCGGATACCGGGCATGCAGAGAATCTCTGAGATTTCGTATATGCCCGGCAATACGTTGGTCGTCTGTATCAGTTGGCAGTAGTAGACGCAGCCCGGTCTGCCGTGTCGGGCTCGTATCTCTCGGACGTATTCCGGCTCGAAGCCTTTGTCCTTGAGGGCTTGCTTTATGTCCTCGGGGTCAGTCTGGGTCGGTAGTCCTCTCAGGGCCACCTTTATCCTCCTGTCCGCTTGAGGCGTGTATGTGAACCACGATATCTCCTCCGCCTTTTCCAAGTCGGTGAGATACCAGTGGATCAGTCGGTACTCTCTCTCGCTATGAGGGGTGAAGCGCACGCCGTGCCCGTAGGGGTGGACGTGCGGGGTGAAACCCAGCGTATTTCTTATTAAACGCAGGTGATTTACCCAGTTTGGGAAGCGTTCGACCACCATCGGTGGGTACCTTGGTCCCTTTCTGGGAGGGGTTTCCAATGGTAGTTGTTCTGACATCCCGGGGGGTGGCGGCGTCGCGCTGCCTGTAGCGCGGGATCCACCAGCAACCTCCGAGTATGTGGCCGTATTTTGGTGCAGTGTAGAGGGGCGCGGTGGGTAGCTGTCCATTTTAGGGCGCTTACCCTCCGTTGTGTCCTCTTCCTGGGGGCTTCGTTGCCTCCTTGCCGACGTGTTTTCGGTCAGGGAGGGTACAAAGTCCATCGGTGAGGCGGGCCTTGTTGTGTTGGCTGGTTCTGTTGTTCCGTTGGGCGACTCGGCCGTGGACGAGTGCGCCGCGGAGCGTAGGTGACCAGCGGGGGTCTCCTTTCTTGTGGAGTCAGTGGGTGAGGGCTCGTATTCCTCCTCCTCATCTTCGGCTGCTCCATCGTCTGAGTCGGTGTCATCCCGTTCTATCGCGGCGTCCCGTGTGAGGCCACGGTGCACGTCGATCGGGCGGCTATGAGGGTAGTTCGACATTTTTGTTGAAGGGCGTTCCGGGTGGACTGCCGGTGTTGTAAACGCGCGAGTCAAGGTTTGATACACCGGTTTGTATAAAAATAATTATTTTATTTAGAAAACCAAATGTACAAGTTGCTAGAGCTAAGTCTGAATACAGAATGATCCTTAATATTAATTTTATAACTAAAGTAAAGTACAATGGTCAGGTATCAGGTATCGGTTCTCATGGGAAAGCTAATTAGCTGTGTCAGGGAGAATTGTTTCCATGTTTCGCAATGTCCTGTATACGTGACCAAGGTAATGTTGCTGAGTCAACCCCTTCCACTTGTTGCCATGTCTACTTAGGGCTGACAAAGCATATATCAATAGGGTGGGCACCCTTAACTCCTCCCCCTTTAAGAGAGAAATCAGCTGGAGATAAATTATTTTGATCCAGGTGATTTCGTCTAGAAATAACAATAATTTTATTAATAACTTTATATTTGACAATCAAATACCCTATTAACAGTACAAAAATTAAAACTAAAACACTTATGGTCCATATGCTAATGTCCTTGGTTACACTTATCTCACTTTCGTCAACATTTCCACTAACAAACTTTGCACTATTAAGAATGTCTTTGATATCGTTGAGGTCCACGCCGCGAAGGTCGACTTGGCTGTCTTCTATCTCGATTTCTTTTTGTAGTTCTGGCATATTCACAGGTCTCCATTGAAGGCTGGCCTCTGATGTCCTTGTTTCCTCCGAACGACTGATAAATTTGTCTCCAATTTGGGTTTCACAGCTTTGGTTGGGCATTACCAAAAATGTTCCTTTGAGGTTATATTTTATTATTTCGTTATTACAGTTTTCGGTAAGAATTATGTTTGCTTTAGTGAATAATAACCATACTCCATTAGTTACCATGTGGCTCCGTACATCTTCTATTTGGATATAGTTCTGATGACATGCCGAATAGTTTTTTAACAGCATGATTTGCTCGATACACGTTGTTTCTGCATATTGTATAAGGTTTTCGTCTCTGCACAGGACTCGATCCTCTTCTATCTGCTTACACGGGCTAGATATGGGTTTGTATTTCAATCCATTCACTATGAGGTAGGAATATTTAGGAACGATAATAAGGGTTTTCTGTGAATTGGGATTGTATATAGGTACAGGGATGATTTTATAATAATTATATGTGATCGTGTCTACCAAAGGAATTTCTAATACGAAAACTAACTTATTCGTATCTGAATATGATTTTAAAACTATAGTACTTTCTAACTTATTAAGGCTATGCTTATCTACCGTGTAGACTAACCTATAGTGTTTTTCTATTTCTAACAAAATATTAAAAAGTTCTGTAGAATTAATTATAGACTGGTGAAGTATGTGTATACGACTAAAAGCTATGGAAGTTTCTATTTCCTGAACTACATTATATATAGTACGAAAATTATTTAAAATTTGGTACAGAGTATTCATCTGACTTACTATATTAAGAATATTAGACTGATTATATTGAAGTGTTTGAAATAGCGAAGTTTTAGAATTCAATTGTAGTAAATTATATTTTAAATCACCTGAAATATTAACTAACTTATCGAATGCCTTTTGCATTAATGAAAGTTTTTTTTCTACAGAATGTTCTTTATTATTAAGTCGACTAATTTCCGTATTGTATCGCACTGCATCTTCGTTATCCAGATTTCCCGAAATTAACTTGACAAGGAAACCTAATGGGTTCACTAAACCTCTTTTTAACCTCTTGTTTGGGATAATCTGTCTTAGCCTATCTTTTGTTAATTCCATAAAAGATTCAATTTGAAAGCTTAAACCTACGAGTTCATTACGTGACTCTTTTTGGGAATATATCATATTCTTTAACCTAAAATATTGATTAATATTGTTATCTAAATACCTAGCTATATTTTCTAAATCTACTGTCTTAAAGATAGTCCAGTGACTATTCTGAGTCACTGCTGTATTTGTCCGGATCGACGCTATTCCCGGATTCTGGCGCATATCTTGCAGGTTCACGCTGCCTGCCGATGCCGCTAGGGCCAGGAACCCCAGGACTGCTTGCCACCACCTGCGGAGGGCGTTTTACATTCCTTAGTGCCACTTTTGTGTCTCTCTTGTTTAGTTTAACTGGCACAATATTCCTCTTCACCTTGCCTATTACCTTCGCTTTCTCGTAGCGTGGTAATTCCTTGGCTTTTCGAGTTCTAGTGTTTTTCATGTATATATCCTCACCTTCGTGTAAACTAGGTGGTTTCTCTCCACCTTTCTTTTCTACAATCTTAGCCTTATTGTCTTTCATTTTCTCGCTTATATACTCGTATAAAACTTTTAGTCTCTTTCGGTGGTCTTGCACCAATTTTTGTAAAAAGTTTTTGTCTCTATCTATGTCGAAAACGTTTCCCAAGTCCGTATGACCAAATACCATTTCAAAAGGGGTGAAATTTATGACGCTGTGTATGGAATTATTATAGGCCATTATGGCATAAGTCATTACTGACGCTGCATCTTGGTCACTTTTCTCGTATCTTGCTAATCTGTATATTTCGATAATTGTTGAGTTGAAACGCTCTACTATCGCCATTGAATTTGGGTTATTCGGCGTTCCTACATGCATCACAATTTTATTTAGACTTAATAATTCTTTAATGAGGTTATTATTAAATTCTGTACCAGGATCACTACTTATTTTTTTCGGTGTTCCGTACATGCTAAAATATTTAATTAGTGCTTTCACTATTTCGGGTGTACTTCTGTTTGGTACGTTAAAAGCTTGTGCTAATTTACTGAAAGCATCTACCATTGTCAAATAATAATTGTTTTCTATGTACAAAATATCCATAAACACTTCCTCAAACGGCAAGCTCTGTGTTTGAGTGATTTGTATTGAAGGTTTAATTGGTTTCCTGTCGTATTTCATTTTTCTACATTTTTCGCAAGCATTAATTATTGCTGAAATGGTTTCCTTCATGTTAGACCACCAATAGTGTCTTTTTAATTTCGTTAGTGTTTCCCGAATGCCTCGGTGAACAGTTTTACCCTCGTGATATTTTAATATAATTTCCCTTTGTTCACTTTCATCTGTAACGTTAGCAACTCTGTCCGTGCATTCAATTAAATTCTGTGTCCCTTTCTTGAATAACGCGGTTACAACCTTACTAAATATTTTTCGAAACGCTTCTGTTTCAAAGTAAATAAAATATTTGTGTTTAAAGTCTACGTATTCTTTCAAAAAATTCTTAACTAAATCTTCGTTATTATCTACTGGCATGTGGACTTCTAATATTCTCTGATTGTTATTAGATATGTCCTTAACACATGTCTCATTCTTGAACCAAGTATGTACGAGTATCTGTCGCGGTTTGGTATCTATAGCTTCGTTCAAGATTGGAATTCCTTCATGTTCCCTGTTCGATATCGAATGAGCAGTGGCTCCATCGTCTGAATCCGATATATCAAAAATAGGAGCTTCTTTTCTACTTATGCTTAACTTAAGAGATTCCGAATCCGAATCTGATAGGCAAATTATTTCTTCATTAGCATTATTATCTATTATTCTATTATTTCGTTCATTTTCGTCGATATTAACTTGCATTGACTCATTATCATTATCTAACATATTTATTTTTATTTCTCTACTTTTATTTCCGTTTAAACTAACTACAATATTATTACTATTAATCTTAACGCGTGACAATGCATCTGCGTTTGAATTTTGCGACCCTTTCTTATAGTTAATTTCAAAATCATACTCTTCTAATCTTAAACGCCATCTCGTAAGTTTGCTATTTGGTTCGCTTAATGAATAAAGCCAGGCCAAAGGTCTATGGTCTGTATAAATGTAAAACTTTTTACCCCACAAATATGGTCGAAAGTGTTTAACCGCCCATATTACAGCTAACACTCTTTTTCTATGGTGCTATACCTAGATTCCGTGTCGCTTAAAGTTCTACTGGCGTACGCAACAGGCTTGTCTGAGCCTATACTACCCTGAGAAAGGACTGCCCCGAGTGCAAAGTTTGATGCATCGGTGGTCAAAATGAAAGGTTTCTCAAAGTCTGGAAATTGTAGCAATGGCGCATTTGTAAGAAGCTTTTTGCATGTTTCGAAACTTTCTATATATTCATCATTGAAATCTATTTTCTTTCCCTTTTTTAAACACACTGTTAAAGGTCTTGTTATTTTAGCGAAGTCCTTAATAAATTTTCTATAATATCCTATTAAACCAAGGAAACTTTTTATTTCCGTTGTGGTTTTAGGAATAGGATATCTTAATACTGCATCTATTTTGTCGTTATTGGGTTTCAACCCTTCACTAGTGATAGTATGCCCTAAGTAAAGTACTTCCTTCCTTAGGAAATTGGATTTATCTAACTGTACCTTAAGGTTCGTTTCGCGAAGTCTATCGAATACGGCCCTAAGTTTTTCGTTGTGCTCTTGGATGCTTTTTGCGAAAATAATTACGTCATCAAGATATACAAGGCAATGGATACCCTGAAGGCCTCTCAGTACGTTGTCCATTGTGCGCTGGAAGGTTGCCGGCGCCGTTTTTAGGCCAAATGGCATCCTATTGAACTCCCAGTGCCCAAAAGGGGTGCTAAATGCAGTTTTTGCCCTATCTTCGCTTTCCACTTCAATTTGGTGGTACCCACTTGCTAAATCTAAGGTTGTAAAATACATGCTTTTGCCTAGCATATCAAAAAGGTCATTGATATTTGGCAAAGGATACTTATCATCTATTGTGATATCATTGAGGCGTCTGTAGTCCACGACCATCCTCCATTTTTGTTTGCCCGAGTTATCTAATTTTTTTGGTACTAGATGTACTGGTGCGCTCCAAGGTGAAAATGATTTTTGAATAACATTGTCCTTGAGCATTTTTTCCACCTGGTTTTTAATTTCTGCCGTTTGCGTCGGCGGTACCCTATGTGCTTTAATGTGTATCGGGTCTTCGTTTCTAGTTCTAATTTTATGCTTAACCTCGTTTGTAAATGACAGGGGTACATCTTCACAATAGAAAATGTCCTTATACTCATTACAAATATTAGTAATAGATTGTTTTTCCTCCTTATTCATATGGTCAACTTTTAGCTTGGAAAGATTATCCATTAAAAGTTGCTCCAACCTATCGTTATAACTATCTGTAAAATTTAATGCTACTTTCTTACGTTCTAAGTCTCTAAAATATGGTTCTACTTTAAATGGGCTGGTTATCGTTAGTTCCATTTGTTCCGATCTACAGTTTTGAATGATGGTTGTAGCATAGCCGTGTATACACTGAACTAATGCTGTGGGCATTCTAACTCCGTCCGTAAATTGCGTAAAGTTTATAATGCCCTCGCCGTTCGACAAATTTACAGGAATTTTGACCCTTAATTCGCTGCGCGGCGGCAATACATAGAATTCGTGAATAGGTGGGCTATAAATAATAGGTATGCAGGTATCTTTTGTTAACAATTTTTTATTTTTCATGTCTATATTTGCCTGCAGTTGTGTGAGTAAATCGCTACCCATAAGACCATCGTATCTATCGTCTACGTTGTAAATATAAAATTTATGCCACTCATTATTATTAAATAATCCCGGCAAAGGGATGTACACAACCTCGTTGTGTTTGCTACTAGCATGGGTGCTTACTACTTCGAACTTTTCGTATTTTTTAAACTTACTATAATATTTATTTGCTATTTGGGGACTTAAAAACGAACGTTGACTTCCCGTATCCAACATAAAAATTGCATTAAGTTCCGGGATACATATGTGAGGAAGATTTAAAAAACTAAAATTTATTTTAATTCGCTCTCGTGTATAGAGGCTCTTATATGAAAATTTCCGATTTGTTCGTAATCGGACGAAGTACTTGGTAATATATTATTGTCACCGTTATCGTTATAATCGGTGTAGTTTACACGTCTAGTCCCCGCGGTTCGCATCGTGACGTCAGTGTTGGAACCCGATCCAGTCGTCGGCAGCGGTTGCGCCGGCTGCGAGCTACGCTGTGCGAAATCAGCATAATCTCGACCTTGAACTTGCGGTCTCGCTTGTTCGAAGGTGTTATTATTATAAAATGGATTAGTCTGATTGAAACGATTCGGATTCCTAAACTGGAACGAATTATTTGGGGGATTGTATTTTCTAGGGTGCATCGCAGCAATGGGAGAATTAAAATTTGGGTTACGATTATGAAAGGAATCGTTTATGCGGCGTTGCATATTTGGTGCACTAGTGCTCGCACCATGCGTCGCCTGTGCATGTGAATTATTAAAGTTGTTACGGCCCTGAAAATAGTTATTTGTTTTAGGGTTCCGCGAGTTTTTCTGTTCATATACTTCGTGGAAGTTTTGTTCCTCTAGAACAGTTTTTAATGCGCCCTCTAATGTATCTACATTTTTTAGCCGTACTAACCTAACTAGGTGTTGCGGTAGATTATATAAGAAAACGTTAAGCGAGAGATGCGTGTAAATATTTTGTTTCGCAACTCTGGTGGCTGAATCCTCAATTGATTCGTTTATTTTCGCTATTAAAACACTTCTCAACTGTTGTACTCTGTGGCAAAAATCTAAATAAGTTTCGTTTTTGTTAATTTTTATGCTCTCTAATTCAAGAACCAAGCAATCCTCCGTTCTTGGATCACCAAAATGTTCTTTTAAAATTTCTTTTAGGGCAACCCACGTTGTTATGGATTCTCGTTCCGATAATTTTTAATACCCCGGGTGGTACTATAACCATGCCTGCATTTCCTTCCATTTCTATTTAATTAATTAACTACCACACAAAACTAAAAATAGCGTGAAAATTTTATCACTTTATATGCTACGTGCAAAAATTGGGCGTTTTCTAATCCCTAGATATACACGACACACATATAAAAATCACAAGGAAAAATCAAAGGAAATATGACAGGATAGTGAAAAGATTTACTCACATAACCCGCTGCTTTTCCGCTCTCCTTGTGGTGATTCTGCTCAGCTTGCCCGGTCGTGGCTTGTCTTGACAAATTGTTTGGTTCGTAGACCCGTTGAATCGTAGAAACGAAAGTTGGTTGCTTCCACGCCCCCGAAAAATGTTATTCGTGAAGGCACAGGGTAACCTAACTACAGGTCACTTAACGGCTGCGCCAGTCAAGGTTTGATACACCGGTTTGTATAAAAATAATTATTTTATTTAGAAAACCAAATGTACAAGTTGCTAGAGCTAAGTCTGAATACAGAATGATCCTTAATATTAATTTTATAACTAAAGTAAAGTACAATGGTCAGGTATCAGTATCGGTTTTCATGGGAAAGCTAATTAGCTGTGTCAGGGAGAATTGTTTCCATGTTTCGCAATGTCCTGTATACGTGACCAAGGTAATGTTGCTGAGTCAACCCCTTCCACTTGTTGCCATGTCTACTTAGGGCTGACAAAGCATATATCAATAGGGTGGGCACCCTTAACTCGCGCGCTGTGGGCGCGGGCGCTTTGATCGGCCGTACCGCACGAGTAGCTGAGGCGCGTGGAGTCGGGGGTACAGCTGGGGCAGGCGGCGGCTTGCCTCTCGGCGTGTCATCCCGACGCGGTGACGCGGGCTTCCGTGGGTTGCGATTTGTTGACGCGGGTTGTGGGTAGGCGCGGCTCTCGGAGCTCGACCGAGTCTGTGAGGACCGGGGAGCTGCGTGAGGTTCAGCTCTCGACCGCGCCGTCGGCGGCGCGGGAGCCGATTGATGCGCGGTGGGTTTCTGATCGCCGCGTGCAGCGAGCACGGGCGCCGCGGGGCTCAACCTCCTCGCGGGGGGAGCCGAAGGGCTTGACCCCCTCGGGGGGGGGGAGCCGCACCACGGGGATCACGGGGGGGCGATCGAACGAATGTCCGAGACGCGAACCCCTGCGACCCATTGCCAGAGCTCGGTCTGGACGGACGGATTTGGAGATCGGCGGCAGTCGGTGCGGTTACTTGGCCCTGTGAGGGGCCAGGCTCGTCGCGTCGCTGCTGCGGACTTTTCTTCTTCGGCGGCATGTTGGTAATAATTGGAGGTAATCCACTGTTCGTGAACCCCTCGCGACCTCTGGTGGCGAAGCCAGGAAGTCGACGAGGAGGTCCGAGCGAGGCGCTGGTGTTGCGGCTGTCGTAGGTGCAAGCACGTCCGACGCGGTTTACGAGGCGAATCCAATGATTCTCATACCGCTCGGGACACACCTTTTATAATAGACGACAAACAACTGAAACGTGTTTATGCGACAAACAAGTATGACGTACACCCGCCCGTCGCCACAAAAATGTTAGGCTACCGCTGTTTTATTAATACCGTATTTAATTATAAATCTACTATTATTTTATCTACTAACATGTAATATATATAGTTATATACTTATTATATCGATTCCAAGCTAACAAGCTCATCTATGAGGATATATATAGAGCCATACATACATACATCTAATACTTTTTTTGACGGTGATCATGGAGTACATTAACGCGAAGCTAAGTAAAAGATTACATATACTCAATACTCAATTCTTTATTGCATTCCACAATGTATGTCTAGGTGGTAGGTACCAGTGAAAAGTTCATCATGGACCCTGTCGGGCACAGCAAAGTAGGAGAAAGGAGGATTTATTTCAGCCATTTAATATAAATTTATATTAAACTTAGTAACTTTAATTTATAATATAGTATACTTATAATGCATTGATCAGTTATTAAGTTAATATACATAATCAGCTGAGAGTGCAATTTGGAACTGTAGACCGGAACCCCCGGTGCGTAATATTGGCCGACTTCATGGAAAAGGTGGACCCATTATTATCAAATACTTCTTCAAGAAGCCAGATCACTAATTAAATCGGCGCGGCATTAACGTAAAGCCCCCAAAAATCTTCTTTAGGTACCCTTCTTTTTAATACTCTTTACCGCTTAAATTGTTACAAATTTAAAACTAAATTTAGGCACAGAAATGTTCAGTTATATCTGGTGACGATAAGAGTGTGTTCCACGGGTATATTTGTAAATGACCAACAGCAAGTTGGCAACGGTAAACTTACTGAAACCATTTCGTCACTAATATTTAAAGTTACTGTTTGGTCTCTTAATCTTCTTTTACCAGTATCAGTATTAATTATTTGCCGTGTTGACTTTATTTTGCTATCTTATTTTTATTTTCTTCTCTATTGTACAAAGATATTTTAATATTAAATAAAAGTTTTGCATACTAGCTAACTTGTATGCAAACCTTTTATTTAAGATTTTTGAATAATTTACAAAAATTATTTCTTACTACATAGGTACATGGATTGTAAGAAAACATTTACAATAAGATTTATAACAGATATGATATTTAACTAGCTTAATCTAAGTTATTGTCAAAGAGATGTCGAAATTTAAAAGTTTAGCTATATCTTTACTACATATTGTCTGAATGGATCTCTCTATATTAAGGTAAGGTGGTAAATTTGACATTGAGTATATAGGACATGTGTCATCCAACTCGTGTCAAAATCTCTACTCAGTCTAATGGGAACCGATGAATTTACCGATTTATTTTTGTTCGATTTTCATTTTACTGACAACTATTGACCTATATATATATATTGTCTTTTTTGCTATACGCATTATTTGACGTATTTTAATATAATCGAAGTGTCATGTGTCATAGGTATTATTTTACCGAACTATTTTTCACCGATTTACCAAAAAACTTTTTTCTATTGGCCGGAGCCTTTTTGAACTTTTTCATTTGCCAAATGTTTTATTTGTCATATTTCCACAACACTAAAATAACATTTTACTGAATTTTGGTCACAAATGTATAGACGGATACATGGTAGTATTTCCTTAAATTGAAATAGTGTCATAAAAATTCAATATGTTGTATAAAATGACGTGACACAAACGAATCGCTGCAAAACCGACTCCTCCACACTCTTGTTTGCCCTACCCCTAGAGTGTTATTTAAGCCCGCGTAGTCGCGGAGGGGTAGGGCGGCCCGCGAGCTGGAGGAGCAGGTGGTTTGAAGGCCCGCCGCCGAAGCTGCGGTGGGCCCGCCCAAACCCCGCAGCGGCGGAGCCGTGACAAAAACAATGCTTGCTGCATGTTGCATACGTTCTGCATGGCTGCTTGCATGCTGCATGCAATCTTGCATACTGCTTGCAAGCTGCATGCCTGCTTGCATGCTGTATGTCTGCTTGCATGCTGCAAGCCTGCTGCATGTGCATGCCTGCTTGTATGCTGCAGCAACAGTAAAAATAAGAGATGAAATAATGTGCACAAACTTTCTAGGCGTATGGTGAAAAGAAAATATGGTAATAAAAATAGTGGTGTAATGAATGTTCGGAAACACAATACATCGAAAAAAAATTACTTCGACCATGTGTAACTTCGGTGAAAAGTTTTTCGACCGAGTTGAACATCGGAGTAAAGAAAAAAAACGAATTGATAATAGGTTAACTGATACAGTTCCAGACGTGACTTGAGTGAAATAAAATAAAACAAAATTATACAAGTTGAAAAGTTTTAAGTGAAATGTAATTCGGTCAAATATTTTTCGAACTTATGATTGGTAACCCAGTCTAATGCCTTGAGTTGCCCAAGAATTGAACTAAAAACTTATAATTTTAATACGGTTCTTAAATATTAAACATTAATTGTGTTACACCTTAAATAACCTATTTGTACACCGTTTCCTGAAAGCAAAACTAATATATAAATTTAGCTATTAGCAGATTAGAGTAACTACTTCGGCAATAAAGTTCCAAGGGACCAACGTAGATTAGCGTGGAAATTGCATCTGTCACAATGTTAATGACTTGCCGTGGAGCCGCGGTATCGGGAGGACAGATACGGAGCCAATTAATGTTCGCTGTGAAGCCATTAAACTCGAACAACCGCGTCATATGTAGCATGCGGCATACCAACTAGCCTGGTATTTACATTCAATTTTAAAAAGTTAGAGAAGCTTTCCATATGTTTTTGGGAACTTAGATTCTCAAAAGCTTTTGCAAAGCAGGTATTCTTTTGCTAACAAAAAGAAAAAGTTGTAGAATGCTAAAGGGTCATGTGTTTTTAGGTTCGTGGAGACTCAATTTTTACACTACTTGTGAAATTCAAAACATTATATAAAATCAACGACCAGCTGTTTAAAATATAGGCTGTATTACATATGCTTTTATAAATGTATTCAGTGCATTGCAATTTAAAAAAAGTTGTTAGACATAAGTTATGTAAGTGTAGAGAAATAAACGATTATTATTATAATTGTTATTGAAGAATAGCTTTTATATATGAGTAACATTTATTTGTGCACCTGACTGCTCCTCTAAGGTTTACCAATGACATCAAAGTCTCATTTTCACCTCGAATGTACATTTCCTGCGTCGCCGCGTCGTGAACGTGAAACAATCTAAACGATCGGAAATTGTTCTCGCAAAGAACGATTACCGAACAAACGCCGCCGCGGTATCTACCAACACTGAAATATTACCACATTACCGTTGTAATCGAACCGCAATCTTGATACACAACGCCAGCTACCGGGTTGTAGGTAACTACGAGTGAAAATAGTCAAAATATTTTGTTTCAGATTGGTCTTTATAGGGTTTTAGGTAAAGACATGTTGGTTGGTTGGTTTGCTTTATTTCTGTTAAATTGTCTTAAAAACTAATTACATAGCCCCACAAAACTGCTTTCGCAGTTTAACTGTAAGATCATTGAGTCTATATCTATCATATGAGTCTAAATCTATAACCTAATACTTAATAGGTACCTACATTTTATATTGTATCTAATAAATATCTGTTTAACTGACGTTCGAATTTTAATTTCTTATCTTGAGACAAGAAGATGTCATCAGGCAAGGTATTCAATAGTAGGGATTTTTTTACGTTTTCTTAAGGTTCTGTCGCCACAATAATTACAAATGTGTCTAAATCAATTGTTATACTTGTATCACCATAAACTAAAAACAGAATTTGTACGCGTTAGGAAACAATCGATAATTTCACGTATCCTTATGCCTCCTAATTTAACTGAGGCTTAAAAAAACGGACCGCGACCGTTTATGCAATGCCATGCCAACAAGTTTGATATTCAATTCAAGTTTTCCAGGTGAGCCAAAACCAACCAAAATGGGTAATGTGCGGTCTGTCGGCCACGAAGCGGGTGGTTGCTACGTTTTTCTAATAAAACTGGACACGTGGCTACTGTCTGTCTGGGTGAAATAACCGTTAGTAGTATTGATCAAGAATTATTTACACGGTTGACGATTCTCCATATTAGAAAGAGGCTGTTGAAAATTATAAAAAGCTGATTAAACGTTTTTGTCAAAATCGTGCACATGACTGTCAAACTTTGCCTTTACTTCTACTGACCGTGCTTATAAAACGGAATATTATACTCATACTTTTTCTAATATGAATTTACTAATGAGTAAATAAATTGTTTGTTTAAAAAAATATCTTATGTATAATTTTATCAAACACCGATAACAAGGCATACATTTAATTAATTGGCTTAGTAAGTATTACAGATTTTTTTTAAATCGCTTTTAGTAGAAGTTTCACTATTTAAAGTAAATATATTTAAAGTAAATATAATTACATCGATGTTACTAGGAACTATCGGCTGCCGATAGCAAATATAGATATAGAATGTTGGCCAGTTAATAAGTGAAAAAATAATTCGTCGATTGCTAATAAACAATATTATCAATACTGTGCCACTTCGCAATCGTGTTGGTTCATTTAGCTGTGCGGTCATTGAATTAATCAGTCGATTCATACATTTCTTACACATGGATACAACACAAAGAGAATACAATAGTAGAGAGCATACTACTTGCAAGAACTCCGCTTGGATGCTTTGGTCGCAACAAAACCAAGTGTAAACTAATTTAATAATCATAGGTCAGATTAAAATTAACGAGTTGGCACACGCACGACACTTTCCCGCACCACATCCGCCCAACACTCAGTACTAACGTGGACAACGTTATCAGTACAGCCGCAGATAGACATCGTTGGCGAGCCACAATCAGAACGTAGTTGTCGGGAAGGGAAGCCACGATAGGAACTGCATAGAAATTTTCACTACAATTTGTTATTTTAGTATGAGTGGAATGGAAATTGACATGTCATATTTATATATTATATGTGTGTACAGACGACAGCACATCAAGCTACCCCAATCTGTCAAATTTCCCCTATTGAAAGTGAACCTTATACTTTTGTGATTAAGTTGATAAGCTATAAAAGAAATCTGAGAGATTGGCGTAGCTGGATGTGCTAGCGTCTGTACATTGGCATAGTGCGGGCGTTGTTTTCAACAAAATATCTTGAAGTCACAGGTGACTTCAAGTATGGTGCGGGATATACGAGTAGACAGCAATTGAACTAACACTTGACAAACGAATGCCATCTGATGCACCAAGCTGCGTATTAAACCGGAATATTGTAAGTAGCGTAGCATGTTTGGCGAGCACTCGTCTGGGAGCCGTAGTGCCGCCCTGCAGGGAGATATCGAGCGCATGATTGGTTTCTAATTGTGTTCCGCCGTCCATTCTCCTGAGTGATAAATAGACACAGGTCTGTACGAGTTGTGCTCATGACTGTTGATTACCGGAGTTCAACACAAATCATGCACTATATGTTAAACAATTATAGACCTATTTCCATCTTACCTACCCTATCAAAATTACTCGAAAGACTTATAAATAATAGACTTGTTAAATATTTAGAACAAAATAATTTACTATCCCCATCTCAATATGGTTTTCGAACAGGAATATCCACACAACACGCAGTACTCAATCTAACTAATAATATCGTTTCTAATTTGGATAAAAAAAGAAAGGTAATAGGCATATTCTTAGATCTAGCGAAAGCCTTTGATACGATTTCTGTCCTCTCCCTTGTTACTAAGCTTGAAAAAATTGGTATTAGAGGCATTCAACTATCTCTTTTCAAGAGTTATCTCACGGGCAGGAGACAATGTGTCAAAATTGGTGACAGGATGAGTGACGAGCTCCCTATAACCTACGGTGTGCCACAGGGCAGTATTATCGGCCCTACTCTATTTCTTATCTACATTAATGACTTATGTCAATTAAAGTTTCCTAACTCATCTATTTTTACTTATGCCGATGATACTGCTCTGGTATTTCACGGTGACTCCTGGGAGTCAGTATTCCAGCATGCTCAATTCGGATTTCAAGTAGTTTCTGATTGGTTGTCCTACAACTTGCTCACTCTGAATATTGAGAAAACGAATTACCTCACCTTTTCACTATCCCAGACACGAAACATACCATCTTCTTGTTCCTTATTTGCCCACTCTTGTCCTCGACCTCGTAATGGTATATGCAACTGTCCACACCTTAACCGTACAAACTGCATAAGATATCTGGGTATTCAGATTGATAACCGCTTACAATTTTATAAACATATCGATACCCTTACGTCTAGACTACGTAGGCTCATATACATTTTTAAGAATCTCCGCCACATTGCTGATACGCGTGTCTTAAAACTTGTATATCTTTCGCTTTGTCAATCTGTCATTCAGTATTGTATCGTTTCTTGGGGTGGCGCCGCCAAAACTTACATGCTGAAACTTGAACGCGCTCAGAGAGCTATCCTGAAGGTAGGTTGGAGTCTGCCGTATCAATTTCCTACTACCGATTTATACAAAACTTGCAATGTTCTCTCCGTTCGGAAATTGTTCATTCTTAACCTCATTCTAACCACTCACTCCCAGATTCCCTTTGAACCTTCTAAATTTAATTCTCTTCGCCGTAAATATACAGTCTGCTCCTCTGTCCGTGTGAGTTGTGGTATGGCCAAACGTTCCTATTATTTTCTTAGCAGTTTTATTTACAATAAGTCAAATAAAATTTTAAATATATATCCTATGTGTAAACCGAGATGTAGAAAAATTGTATCAAACTGGTTATCTAAACTGGACTACGCTGAGACCGAAAATATTATTAGAGTACTCACTTAAATACCTCATACATACACGCACACACATGCACACACACACACGCACTCACACAAACACACACACACACACACACTCACACTCACACTCACACACATATACACACATACTACTGTTTAATATTAAGACCCATGTTATACACGATTCACTTTCTTTTCAGTTTTCCTCTCAATACCAATACAATGATCGTTCCGTTTTGAATTTATTTATATCCGCATTAAGTTAAGTAATTTAAGAGGGTGATTGCCTGGAGATCTGTCATACAGGTCCTGAACCCAGTATAGACTCCAGCTCTCACAAAGGTCTAAATCTAAACTATTAAATTGTAACTATGTATAAGATGCTATGTACCTAAAATGAGAGAAATAAATGTTCTATTATTATTATTATTATTATAAATCCTTTTTTTACTTTTTTATTTGAATGTGGCCCTCAAGCTTGGCCCACGCTATGCAACTTACACAGACCGCATCGAGATATCTAGAAAACATTTATCAGGTTTCTATAAACGATATTAACAGATTTTTTACCATTCAAACAATAATCTCAGTTTGTGCAAGATCTATGGTTCTGAAAGAGCGTCATGATATAGCTGGCGTAATATTTTTACTAGTCTGACTTAATTGGTCCTGAACTTCTAATCTAAATTGTCTTCAATGTACTGAGTTAATCCTATTTGCGTTTAGTCCTCCACTACATGTATCCTCTGCTTTCTCCAGCAATAAGCAGAACACCCGCAGATAGACATCATTAGCGAGCCATGCGGCGATACCAAAAATCACACGAATAAATGAGTTTGAGTTTGAGCGTTCTGGTGCGAGCAAGCAGGAGACTCAATGATGCAAGGCGAGCGATATATACATTTTCTTTACTAGCATCTGTGAAGTACGAAGATGTTTAAATAAATAAAACTTGAAAGTCTTATTTAAAAATGTTTTCTAATGCTTCGATAATAGATTTGTTGTGCCTTGTAGCAAACGCGTCTACTATCGGGAACTGCACTTGAGAAGGTGCTCGCCCTTCCGTTCGTGCGGGCGAGGAATTGACGCCGGTTTCATGTATTACATTATATGTATGTGCTTGCTATTGTCCCCTGTAATATTAAGCGAATTACACTATAAGCATATCTAGAGAAGTAGTAGGTTATTGTATCTTTCATATTTGTAATATGTCGTATTAGATGGCGAGCTTAAGGGATGCTTTACAATTTAACTTTCCATCCCATAATAGTCATTTTGTATTACAAAACTGAAAGGTTTGTCCCAATCGCTAGGCAGCAAAGCTTTTTGAACAATATTATTGTAATGACTTACTATAAGCAATTAATTTGCGATCGGTAACACATTCAAATTGTAATTAAATTAAATTTTATACACATACCTAAGTATAGAAATATACACATAAACTGCTACGTAGTATGGAAGCAGATACGGTGAAATCAAAGCAGGGTCTGTACACGAAGTTGGTGACCAACAAGAATAGAATATGTTTGATCAGCAATACTTTTATTGCAATAAATTATTGGTCATGTGTACATTAATCAACCAACGAATTTAAATGACAAAAAAGTAAAAAGAAAAACAAACTATGGAAAGGAGGCATTGTTATACGCAGGCGTAAAGACACGTGGTAGAATGGTAATCTATCTCATGTTATCGAAGGACAGATTTTATAAATTAATATATTAGTCTCTTTTTACTGAAAAGATTATATTTATATTTTATTGCATTATTCACAATGCCAAGCGCAAACCTAATCTGGAAAATGGGAAAACATCAATTTTACCATCAGGCGGGTCTTGAATCTGCACTTTCAACCGATCCCGGATAGATACCGGCAGATCAAACTTAGGATTCTCTTGCGGAGAACGTAGGCGTTATCCATCGGCTTCTAGAAAACAATCTAGACACAAAAGATGTTTCACTTTGAAAGTTGTGGCTACATCGCTTTCATAGGTTGTTTTATTTAATTTCAAGCTTCGTGGGCTCTAATGTAATAACAACTCGATATATAAAAAGAAATGAATTAGATAAATTTCTTGTTTTTGTAATTTTACGTACTTACTACTATTTTAATCGAATTTAGATCCGCCTTAGTTAATATAATTTATTGCGTGAGTGAATATATCAAACTGGACATGTAGATGGATCCAGTGGCTCACGTACACACAATTACGGCGGACACACTACTCAGCACGGATGCACACCGCTGCGCTCCGCAGAGTAGCGCAGAAGCACGCAATCCGCATCTGCGGACATACCGGGTGCGCTGCAGTTACAGGGCAGCCTCAACAGCATCATGAGCGCAATATTATATTGAACACGATGTGAAGAAGTCTTGGTGTATTAGTCTAGTGGTATCTGGCCGGTTGCACATCTCAATCGAGACCCCATTGTGCAACGCTATGCGCCATACTGAAGCTGATCTTAAAAACCTTCGAGGCATAATGTTCTTCCAACTTGATAGGTCGTAGGGTATTAGTTATTGTACTTAAACATTTATAAATAAAAGCTAAAATACAAAGACCGCCGTTATTCTAGCGGCAGTGATCCTATCGATACCTTACTGCCGCATTGAGCCCTACTGCGAACTGTCCTCTTAATTCAAACGTCACGGCTGTCACTCGGATGGACGGGTATCTATTAATATTAAATTTTTAGCGAGCCCTGCCGGGGGCCCTCGGCGTAGAGCTCCATTTTATTGATTTTACCTCTTCATGTAATCTGCACGGAAACGCCGGTTTTTATTGATTTTGATAGCACTTACTGATTTGTAAATGAAATAATAATACTATGTTACTGAAGTCGTAGTAATCATAGTATAGATTAGTGATTCTGTTCTGTTAATCATAGTATAGATTAGTGATTGAACATGTTGCATGTTACATGAAATCTATTCCCAAGTAATAGATTTTATATAACATGCAACATGTTCCTTCTCTACCTACTTTAAAAAATGCTAAGTAACTCATAAATGTTGTCATAAGTTCAAAATAACTTCCCTCTAGATTAAAAAAACGCGACTTCAAAACTAAAAGGTTTAAAAAAAGCTTATTAAAGACTTAATTTAATACATCTTTTATTTTAATGAAATATTATAATTTTTATGTGCTACCTATTTAAAGGTTTAAAGTCGGTGCCAAGCCAAATATAGGTAGTACACTCGCCGCGCATGACTTTCACCGGGATGGCTTCGTGTAGAACAAAACAACCCAAGCGCGCAGACGTCGCGGCGTCGTTGACGGTCGTCGTCTCGAAATATAGAACAATTTTGATGCGTTGTAACCTAATTAATAATTTATCTGCTAAGGTCTATTATAAGTTTGATTGTTTCAGGGCCACAAACACATATATTCATATATACTCATAATATAGATTTAATGTAGATTATAGTTACTCATTCAGGTATTAATATTATAAATATTTTTATGATAGTTTCATCTATTTTACATTAATTCAAATTGTTCTTTAACTTTATTTATGTAGTTGTTAATCTTTAGTTTAGGAATTTCATCACAGATTAATTAAGCTGTTTGAATTTATATTTTACTTAGGGTTTGGCACCGACTTCAAACCTACAAATAGGTAGCACATACAAATTATAGTGTTTCATTAATATTAAAGGTATTTGGTTTGTATAAGACATGTATTAAATTAAGTCTTTATTAAGTTTTTTTATACTTACTCGCAACTTTTTAGTTTTTGAAGTCGGTTTTTACAAACGGTTTTTTTTATTAGTTACTTTTTAGTGTCTAGTTATGGGTAGGCGAAACGTACGAAAGGTGCCGCGCGCTACAAAAATATAGGCCCCAACAAACGGGCACAGAAAAAGAAATAGACCCCGAAAAAATGTTGTTTGAAACTCAATTTCACGTTCTTGTAAGACAGTGAATGATCGAGAAGAACGTTTGTAAACTAAGAAAAATTACATAAAATTACGTTTAATCTAAGATATACTTACACAGCTGTATGAGTCTAGACTCGCTAAGATTCATGAAACTCTGAACAGCAAGCGCATAGGTTAGGCTTTATTTATGACCATCTAGCTAACGAGTCTGTATGCGGAGGGCTCATAGACTAGGTCTTATTAATGATCAAATAACCAAAGAGCTGCTGAGCAGAGGGCTTATAGACTAGGTCTTATTAATGATCGATTAGCCAAAGTGTCTGACAAAGACAATTACATCGTCCACATAAACAAAAATTTTCATACAAAAATGTTCATAAAATGAAAACTACTGAGCCAAACTATCTAAAATTTTATGAGAATCAAGAATCAATCATTTATTCACTGAATATGAGTGTATACATGAAGCTATTAACAAATTTGATGGTTTCATCTTACTCTGTCGATATATCGATGTGTTAATATTATTAAATTAGAGATTACATATTTAGATTAAACAATAATTTTATACAATTTTTTTAAACAAATTAAATTATAATACATTCGATTCAAAATTGCAATAAATTATATTACACATCAAAATTACAATTACAGATAAAACCGGTACATGTCACAATTACATCATATTTTATATTACATGTATATCTCATAGTTATCATACAAAAATGTCAAAGGTACATGTAAAAAAATTCAAGTATTAATAAAATTTTAGAAATAACTATATAAAGAAGATGTAGTTGTAGAAAATTTATATTTTGGTGCAGACATCATTTTGTTTCCATTCAAAAAAATCTTTAATAGTATAAAAACAATTTTAGTCAAACTTGTTTTAAATGTTTCTATAGATACATAGCTCTTTAATATTATTTGGCAGTGTGTTAAAAACTTTAATGGCCATCATAAAAGTACTATTGTCAAGTACTTTTGACTATATATATAATCGATTGCATTGCCTACCAAGATGCAATCAATTATAGTGCCTGGTTTTACGACTTACTACCTCTTCATGCGTTGGAAAGTAACAGTTATGCTTTTTAACAAAAACTGAAATTTCTCGATAGCATCAACCCTGCTCTGCTTTCATAGCATCAACTGAATTGCGCCGTAGCACAGTGGAACGAATGTATGGGAGCGGTTGGACGTAGACATGTCCGAAAAAAAAGAGTAAAATTATGCCAAACTAATGATGCCATCTTATTTGATTACTTAATGCCTTCATAACTTGTGGTGATGAATTTCTTCATAACTCCCATATTTCGGGAGTAATTTGAGAAAATGTGAAATTTTACTATGAAAATGAGTGTATCGAGCTCTCTCCCTCCTGATTCCGGGCTTGTTTCAAGTAGCGGTCTCTAATATCATAATGCTAATACTAAGAGCTATATTTAATACTAAGACACATAGTGCGCCAAATGTGCACTTTCTGGGATAAAGAGTGATGTTTATTTTATAACACAATTTTTTTATTTTTTGTTTATTTTGTTGATTAAAACCGTTTTTCTAAAGGTTTACCTTATTACAATAACATTTCTGAGCAGCCAATTAGAGAAGATATAAGCTAATTAGGATATATAATTAGGGACTTAAGGTTTACATATAAAACTGATGCACTAATGATTACTGATAAGAACATTGCTATTATTTAATTACTAAATGGCTCTTAATACACTAATTTAGCATGCATCATTTACTAATTATCACAATAACTAATTACCTTGCAATATTTAACAAAGGATACCTGGGATACCTGGATTTTATATAAATAGGTCACTATTAGTAACTTTAAAATCAGTGTTGATTTACACCTCATTGTATCCAAGCTAATCTCGCAATGTATTTTCCAAATTTTAATACAAATCTTGATATTCACGTTGCTTTATGCGCACGCGCACATAAAGATTTACGCGACTTTAACTATTTGTTCAGTGTTTTAAAAGATAACAGTTGTGTTCAGTTATGTGAAAGTGCTGAAACAAGTTTAAAAGACTGGTGTCGTCGATTTTGCTACCGCATTTATGCAAAATGGACAAAGTCTGGAAGAAGCACAGATAAGTTTCGGAAGAAACATGAGATTTGGCTACAGGCTGCAATTCAATGGCCGGAATTACAGAATGAAAATATGGAACCTTCTACAGAAAATATAAGTGACGTCATCGAGCCCATAATTTCTCCTGCTAAATCTGATGCTTCAACTTGTACACATCCTAGTCCTCGTAAATCTTCAACTTACTTAAAAGTCATACTCTCATCAGTTCTTGTGAATATTTTTGTTAATATATATTTCTGTATATATATAATATATTTATAGACCTCTTAATAAGTCTGTCTGCGGTTTAAAGTAAATACAAATGGGGAAAAAACGTTTTTTTTTTTTAATTTTCATTTCCTTTTATCCCAGAAAGTGCACATTTGGCGCACTATGTGTCTTAGTATTAAATATAGCTCTTAGTAATAGCATTACGATATTAGAGACCGCTACTTGAAACAAGCCCGGAATCAGGAGGGAGAGAGCTCGATACACTCATTTTCATAGTAAAATTTCACATTTTCTCAAATTACTCCCGAAATATGGGAGTTATGAAGAAATTCATCACCACAATTTATGAAGGCATTAAGTAATCGAATAAGATGGCATCATTAGTTTGTCATAATTTTACTCTTATTTTTCGGACATGTCTACGTCCAACCGCTCCCATACATTCGTTCCACTGTGCGTAGTGGTTATCCATATAAAAGTGTTGATGAAACGTATCCATGGTATGATAATGTAGATTGGCAACACTGCCGATTGGTTGTCAAAAATTGTACTAGTGAATTAAAATTAATAATTACTTATAAATAAATGTTTTTACGTTGTAAAATATAAAATATTACTATTAGCAATCTAAATTGTAAGCTTAATAATTGAATGTGATTAGTTTTCTGAAGAAATAAACCCGAAACAACTGATATCTGTCGACGCATCAGCTGTCTGTCACTGCGCTGCTCGTGTCCAACGATTAAGTTTAAACTTTTGTGTGAAATCCCGGGGAGTATATTACTTATTCTTTATTTTACACATACATACTAACCTAACCAAACATTTATTCGACTCATTGGTGTGAGTCACGTCCAATTTCACACTGCCATATTCTGTCTCCATTTGCTTGACGTACATTGTGGAAGCAAATTCGACGACTTAATTAGCTGGCTACAGACATCACACACTTCAATTACTCCATAACTATACTGATATAAGATTGGCATTCGATAAATTTATTCCTATCTACACATACTAAGTTAACTTGACTAGACCCTAGTAATGAACTCTGATTAGGTGTCATATAGATAAAGTTAAAAGTGCCCCACTACAGTTTGTAACTAAATGTTTAAGTGTTGCTTTATTATAAATCTATTATAAAGTTAATTGCCCATCTGTCTTGTATATACTTACTTATATTATTTCTACCTATAGATCTCTGTAGTTTATTTTTCATATCTCACTCCTTTGACTTCAAATACATGTTAACCTCTTATTTCTGTCTAGTTTTCTGTTCACCCTCTCTTTGTTTTCAGCCCATCCTCATTCACCTCACATCATGCAGACCCGAAGCATGGCTGCAACTCAAGTAGCTGAACATAAGTTGAAATCAGCTCTCAAGGACTTACAGACATACCAAGATCAGCGTCATAAACTTGAACAGGAGCGTGAGGAGAATGAGATAGAGATAAAAAGGGTCATTGATAGTAACACATCACTGAAAAGAGAACTTGTGAAACTCAACCACCAACTAGAGTCTACTATTGAAGAGCGAGACAGACTGCATGCGGAGACAGAGTCTTTTGATAAGTGTAGAGTGTTATATGAAGAAGCACTGTTCAAAATTAGAGATCTTGAATTAGAATTAATTAATTGTAATGAGAAGTTGTCAAATTATGTAGAAAACACAACTTGTCCAGTAGCCTCCATTAATCAGAGCTTGTATGACGAGTTGGCCAGTTGTAGTCCGGTGGTGGGTCTCCCTATTAATACAACGGTGACCATTGATTTGACTGGCGATGACTGTGTAGACTGCCAGCCAAGCGTTAATTCCTTATGTAGTGACAAGCTAAAACAATACATACTTGAACTAAGTAAAGAACGTAGGGCATTATTAAACAAATTAGGAAATTATGAAATTAAATTAGAGGATAGCAAACTAATTTATGAAAAAGATACTCAGTATTTGCTTTCTGAGATAAAAACTCTTGAGAAGTCCCTAGCAATCTCATATCACAGTTTCCAGTCATACAAAAATGAAATGCAATTGCTACCTGGAAAGTGTAATCCTGAAAGCAATAGGCCATTGGAACCGATTAACACCAGTAGTGCAGTAGTGGAGTCATACACACAGCTGGGATCAGAGTCACCAGTATCTCCACAAAATGACATTACTAAACATAGCTCCATACTGTATTCCGATGAAATGGGTAAGGGCCTTGGTACCTTGCTTTGTAATAAGCTGAGTTGTTCCTTTGTCAACTATTGTATGCCAGGATTACATTATAAAGATATATTACATAAATTAATTCAGAATAAACACAGTGCCAAATCATGTATAACTCTAATGGTAGGAAATTGTAAAAACTTAAAGAAAAAAGACATTACAGATAGTTTCACTGAGATGTTCGAATTAGACTGTAATAAGATAATATTGTGTGCCTTCCCCTATGTGTCCAATGTGCCTGATAGTACAAATAATTATATCCACAAGCTAAATATGCACCTACAGTTTTTGGTTAGCCATTATAGTGATAAATTTATATTTTTGGACACAAATAGTTTTATAGATTCTTGTAGGGTAACCATGAGTACAGTTACTGTCTCAAGAAAATTTTTGAACATACTTGCAAGTTTAGTAGCGGCACATATTAACTCAGTCATAAGTAGTATGATGAAGTCACTTTTTATACCATCTTTTAGCAATGTTATTAAAATCAATTTAGTTAGTAGTTTAAACATGTAAGCATGACAATAGAGAAGTGTGATAACTTTCTAATTCTATCACATCAAAATATAAACCGCTTCTCTGGCAAAATTCTAGACATAGAACTTTTTAATGAAAAATATGAAATAGATATCCTTTGTTTTACAGAAACATGGCTGAAGGCACACAAGATGGCTTTTAGTGTCTGTGGCTATAGGGTCGCCAGCTTTTATAATAGGGTTTCGGCAGAGGGTGGTGGAGTACTGATACTACTTCGAGACCAAATTAAATTTAAAGAACGTAAAGATATATGCCAACTATCTATTGAGCGTGTGTGTGAGGTGGCATGTGTAGAGACGCAGTTTTATTGTATAATATGTGTGTATAGACCACCAGCATCCGATTTATAGCTTTTTACAGCAACAATAGAAAACATTCTTAGGAAAATTAAAAATAAAAAAAAAATCCTTGTATGTGGTGATTTTAATATGAACATTTTAGCAGATTCACCTGAAATAAACATATTTCTATCTGTATTTCGGTCCTTTAACCTTAAATGAGGCAACGAGAGTCACACCCACATCTGCTACTTGCATTGATAACATAATTACCAACTTTGATGTCTCTGAGAAGTGTTTGGTGGCTGGTGTTCGCTCTGACCATAAATGCCAAATAGTAAAGATAAAAAATGAGATAAATATAAATAAACAAAAAATTAGTTTTAGACCTTTAACAAAATCTAATTTGGGAAAAATCAGTAACAACCTGGAGAATAGTTTGTGCCATCTATTGCCAAACAAAAGTAACCCTAACGATATGTACACTACATTATTCCACTGTATTTGCAAAGAATTTAATAAAGCTTGTAAAATAAAAAACATAACGGTTGACAGTAATAAGATAAAATTTAGTTCTTGGGCAACTCAAGGCATTAGACTGAGTAGAGATTTTTTATATGAGTGGTATGACAGAAGGTCCTATAACCCTGATGTCAATTTTATTAATTATGTTAGAAATTATTCAAAATTTTTTAAAAAGGTTTGCATTCAAGCTAAATCTTTATGTATAAGAGATAAAATTAAAAAATCTGACAATAAAATAAAATCAGCTTGGCAAATAATTAATACTGAAACTGGTAAAAGTAGATCAAGAGATCAAACATTAGTATTGAATATTGGTGATAAACTGGTTTCAAACAAGCTTACCATTGCCAATTTTTTAGCTGCTTTTTTTGCAAATATACCCGTGGATATTACTAAGTTTCTCGCATCATCACCAGATGTGGCTGAACTCTTTTTAAATCAAAGCGTAAAACAAACTGTACCTAACTTTAGTTTTAAATCCGTAACAAGTGATGATATTATAAAAGCTTTTAAGAGTATTAAAAGGAAAGGCACAGAAGATTTGTGGGGACTGTCTGTTAAAGCAATTGGATCAATCATACTAAACATTGCTACAATCCTTGCAGCCATCTTCAATGGCTGTATAAGTGATGGTGTCTTTCCCGATTTAATGAAAATAAGTAAGATAATACCCATTTTCAAGGCAGGTTGTTCAAAAAATGCCACGAATTATAGGCCTATCTCAATACTGCCAGCTTTAAGTAAAATATTTGAAAAGCTGATGCTCAGCCAAATGTTGTCGCACTTTAACGTGAATGAGATATTGCATAACAAGCAGTTCGGGTTTACAAGGGGCCGCTCTACTCAGGATGCAGGTTGCACATTAATTAGGTCAATATTGGAGGCTTGGGAGGGATCACAGGATGCGCTGGGAGTTTTCTGTGATCTCTCTAAGGCTTTCGATTGCGTTGATCATCGTACGCTCGTTGTTAAACTGAAGTACTATGGAATATCTGGCACATCTCTTGATCTTGTGATGTCCTATTTATCGGGGCGACAACAGATGGTTTCGATAGACGGTGTCACTTCGGCATGTCATCCTGTGAAAATGGGGGTGCCCCAAGGATCTATATTGGGCCCATTTTTATTTCTAGTTTATATAAATGATCTCCCTTATCTGGTAGAGAAAGTATCAGACATAGTTTTGTTCGCTGATGATACGTCGCTCATATTTAAAGTAAATAGAAAGGATAAAGATCTTATTGAGCATAATAAAACACTCAGCTTTATATCAGAATGGTTTTTGGCAAATAATCTCTTGTTAAATGCAGGGAAAACTAAATGCATCAGGTTCTCATTGCCGAATGTGACTCAAATTGTACCAACAGTTGCACTTAATGCGAAAATATTAGATTTAGTCCCATCGACCGTATTTTTAGGATTGACACTTGA
Organism: Pseudoips prasinana; assembly: GCA_951640165.1. Classification (NCBI taxonomy): domain Eukaryota; kingdom Metazoa; phylum Arthropoda; class Insecta; order Lepidoptera; family Nolidae; genus Pseudoips; species Pseudoips prasinana. Next base: position 43,276,322 of record OX621235.1, on the reverse strand, counting down.
TTCAAAATTGCAATGGGGTCCTCAGATTGAAAAGTTAGCAGGTAAATTAAGTTCGGCTTCCTATGCTGTCTGGAAAATAAGGCAATTGTCAGATGAACAAACTGCTAGATTAGTGTATTTCGCGTACTTTCATAGCATTATGTCGTATGGCATTCTGCTGTGGGGTTCGGCGGCTGACATAGGTACTATTTTTGTATTGCAGAAAAGTGCAGTCAGAGCCATTTATGGTTTAGGCAGTCGCGATTCTTTGCGAAAGTTTAAAGAAATAAATATACTTACTGTGCCATCGGAATATATATATCAGAATATAATGTTTGTTAGAAAAAATATTCATAATTATAAAAAGAAAAGTGAACTGCATAATATAAATACTAGGAATAAAAACAAACTAGCCATGCCAGGCTTTAGAGTAAGCAAAACTAATAAATCATTTTTAGGAAATTGTATTAGGTTTTATAACAAGCTTCCTACTCAAATTACTGATCTGCCTGACACAAGTTTTAAAACACATATTAAACGTATACTTATGGCTAGGAGTTATTACACCACTAAAGAGTACATCGATGACAAAGACGTCTGGCTCTCACTTCCTACCTGCACATTGCTCGCTGGAGATCTTGTAGCCATATAGACATGACTGATCTGCTGTGTTACGTGAACTATCTGTAAATGATTGCTATCATATACTTAATTTAAAATTATTGACTCTGTCTCAAAATGAATAATGTTATTGTTTCGAAGTTTTTCTTTTGTCTACCTAAATATAATCTAAAATAATAAGCATTCAGACAACCGATCGAGCATATATTGTTTGCCTACTAAATAATTACTCTAATTGGACCAAATCCCGTGTTCATGCCCGCTTCAGTATGTTTCGCCGGACCGTCTCAACTGGGTCGTGTTGAAACCGGTAGTAGATGAACCCACTGAGTTTGTTTCGCTGGGTCTTCTCAGTTGGGGCGCATTGGATCCGGTGGTAGCAGTAAAGCGCGACCGTCGTTATTAACACAAGGTCCGTCATAATAATAATATCTTTAATATAGACAGAACCATTGACAATATGTAGTAAAAATATTAGACTTAAACTAGATAATTAAACATAATCTCTTGACAATAACTTGATACGAGCTAGCTAAATATCATTTCTGTAATAAAATAAATTTTATAAATGTTTTTATACAAGATGTACCTAAATATCTATGTTACTAGAAATAATATCTAATGTATAAAACTATATTACTACAAACATGTTCTGACTATTTACAAGCGCTTTTTTAAAGTCTACGTGAATAAAAACCGTTTTTATTTTATTTATTTATTTATTTATAATAAAGCTGCATCCTGAGAGACAATTTTCCTTATTCGTTTCAGAGCAAAAACGAACCGATTCAATTTATCGCAAATGTACTCTACATGGAATTTCCAATTAAGATTTTTATCTATTTTTATGCCTAAAAATAAGCTAGCTTCTTCATTTTTAACCAGTGTATTTTGGTATTTTATACTCGGCTGTGTTGGTTGGGTGGCATAATTGTGTAATTGAAATATTTTTGTCTTATCAATAATAACGACTAACCTATTACAATCAAGCCATGTCACTATGTTATTTAACGAGTCATTTATTACATCAGTATACGTTTTTATATCATTACATTTAAAATTTATGGTTGTGTCATCTTCGAATAGCAGTGTCTTATGTCTGGTTATGTCCGGCAAGTCATTAATAAACAATATAAACATAAGCGGTATACTTCCTTGAGGAACCTCCCGGAAGTTTTCTTTATATTCTGACCTGTAATGTGATTTTATTACACAACGTTCATTTTTTGCCATTCTTGTTATCTCCGAACATTGTTAACGTTTATTTAAATAGCTGTGTAACCATTCATGCGCATCACCCCTAAAACCATATATTTCGAGCTTTTGGAGTAGTATTGTGTGGTCAATTAGATCAAAAGCTTTACTCATATCTAGTAGCAAAGCTGCTACTTCTGTTTTACGATCGATATATTTAGAGACTTCTTTAACAAAATTATAACATGCAAGGGTGGTAATGTTTTTAAGAAACCCGAACTGAGCTCGTGTTAAATGTCATGTTTTTCAATAAATTTATTAAATCTAATAAGTATAGCTCGTCCGAAGACCTTCGACAGTACTAGATTAAGTGTTATGCAGGTTTGTTTCGTCTCTTTTTTAATTTAATGGTTTGACGATGGCAATTTTGAGTTGATCTGGAAATACACCCTCAATGAAAGACATATTTATTATATCACTTAGTGGTCTACAAATAAATTCAGCGCATAATTTTAAAACTGTTGTGCTTAATTCATCATAACCAATAGAGTTAGAGTTTTTAAGCCTTTAATGATTTGGAATATTTCAATATGGTCAGTGGGCATTTTTGATGCTCGTTTGATCGTAGTTATTATGTACTTTAAATTGTAGATATTTGGGGGAGGGGTTCTACCATCAGAGGTATTCGTCAAATTAATAAAGAAGTCATTGAATAATTCACATATCTCTATAGGGTCAGAGGTCACATCATTATCGCAATTGATTTGATTTATGTCACGATGGTACATTGATTGTGGGTCATTATGGGACCAAATGGCAACAATTCCGCATCAAACTAAAAGTAAATCGGATCATAAATCTCCGAGTAATCGGTGTACATACATAAAAAAAATACCGATGAACTTGAGAACCTCCTCCTTTTGAAGTCGGTTAAAAACGTTACAATTTTAAACAATAAAATGTGAAAAGGTACTATAAACTATAAAGATAAGATAAGATAAATACACCTTATTCCACACCATTTACAGAGAATTGTTACAAGATTAAAATAATATTAAAAAAAAAAGGTACAATAGGCGGTCTTATCGCTTACAGTACAGCGATCTCTTCCAGAGAACCTTCAGTTGGACTATACACTATATCTCAATGGAGACTAGCCAACTGCGCAGGACATATTATAGTGCGCAAGTGTGTGCAAACACAGAGGAACTTTCTATTCCATCACTCTCATGATCCGATGCGACGACCTGCGACACGACCGGAAAGAGGTCAAGTCCATGACCGACGGCTTTCCGTGCTCTCCGAGGCACGCGAGTATAATACTCTCCCATATTATATATCCCGCTATAAACTACCAGCCTTCGGGGTGATATTGAGAATTTTGCGTCCATCTATCGCATGTCACGTTACAGCCGGCCATGGCCAATATAGTGGTACCCATGACTCGCATCAGCTGACCGTGTAGTATTCAAATTCTCACTCACCTGTGCAAGTGCTGCACGCAATTTGTGTTTTGATCAGTGTATACGACGATACAGCTAGTGAGTCAAATAATGCTTGAGTGAAATGGAATGTTATTGTTTATTACCTCACAATTATTTTGATTGACTAGATGTCATCGGTGTGTGCATTAGCCCACATACCAGTCAATCACAATCTAAAAACAAAAAACAATGTTAAAGTAAAAGTTATGAAAAAAAAATCGAAAACAAAAAGCAAAAGAAGACGAAAAAAGCAAGCCCGGAGTTTCTTTGTGGCTTTCTTCTCCGGGTCGTCCACCTAGGTAGCTAGAGAAAGCCGCAGGCTAGCTAGGGTAGGATCGCGTTGCCCCCTTAACACGTGATCGGTAACCCCGAGCAAGTGATCTGACCCCCATTTCGAATTCCATATTTTTACTTCAGCGGCCGCCTGAGCTGTGGCCCGAACCCCATGCGGGTGCCCTCAGGTATCAGTCGCTTAAGCTACTGGTTGAGAGCTTTTTGCGCTAGCCAACTGCTCGTTGTTTTCAATTATTTAATTTTAATATACAATTGCTAAATGTAAAAATAATAGCTTAGTAGTTTGTTATTTATTATTTATTTAAGGATATTAAAAATATATGTAATAGACCGCACGGACGGACTAATTCAAAATATTTTGTTGCTTTAATTACTGTTTTTAAACTGTGTTTATGTAATACATTGTGAGCTTGACAAGTACAAGTGTAGTATGTAAATAACCAAGGGCTGAATAAACTTCATAAACCGGTTAACCAGAGAACCACCAAGAATAGTGCAAAAATATCTGATAATCAATTAATTTCACGCCGTAAGAGACAACGTTTCACTTGCATCGTGGTTTCATTAAACCCCACAAGGTTTATTTTTATTACGCATTGTGAGGATACTCGATAGTGAATGCCAAGTTGCAATAGAAAAGGAAGAAAATTCATGGTACTGTTACATGAGCGGAGCTCTCTATTATTTTCTAAATAATAGAAATCCGGCAGCATCATATCTTTGTATATTTGGATCATAAAACTACGATCGCGTAGTTATGGAAGTGCATTGAGAAGAATCACGCCCAAACCTCACAGATTTAAGTGGCAATTTAATAATATGATATTTCCTTGATATGTCGTATGTTGGTAATGCTGGAATGTGAAAAACCAGCCTAGTGCAATCGAACCCGCGAACTGATGGTTAAGTATATTTTTGGTTATTGGTCTAGTGGTAAGTGTGCCTGACTGCTGGGGTTGGGTTCGATCCCCACCCAGGACAAAACTCTGTGTGATGAGCACCATGAATTGTTCTGTGTCTGGCTGTAATTTAAACCTACACTACCTATTTAGAAATATACAACCATGTTTATCCTTTCTCTGATTGCCAGTTTGGGATCAGATGGCAGTGTCACACACACAACATATTTATTACTGTAGTTTATTATTAAAATTATTTAGTTAATTCTACTAACAAAACTAGACTGCAATAAAATAATCACCTGTTTTGGAATAGTCAGGTAAAACCCGTTCATAAGTTATCATATTTCGTAAAAGTAGTTAATTGCTTAGTATGTATAGTTACCCTGATGTATTGCTGTGACGGGTGGATGAATAAGTATTTCTAATAAGCATTTGGATAATAAACCATAAAATATAATAAGGTATGTTTATATAGAAGCCTAAACGTAAATCAAAGTAATTTACAATTCATTCACTTTCAACTACCATTTAGAATTGACAAGTGTTTCTCTTGTAAGATTTATGAAAACGAAAAGTATTAGTTTGAATAATTGACTTAAGAATGCTTCTGTCAGTACCGGCCCCTTGTTATAGCAGAGTGTTTGCTGGCTCCGCCAAACGACTGAAATCTAACTCAATTATTGCGCGTGACGCTGGTATCGCATAGCAGTATAGTTTGACCGAAACAATAAAGCACGTAAGCAGTTTTTTATATATATTTCTATTCATCCACTGACACGCTGAGGTGTTGCATGTAGAAATTGCTTCCTATATATATATATATAGTCACTCTTTGGGTGTTTATATACCGCTCTATCACCTACTTCACATGTTTGCCGTTGGGCAAGGAAAAAAGTCGATACAATGGCAGCATTAGTGTTTTGTTTCCTTGGTTTAATATTACGAAGTTAAAGGCCAAAACAAAAAGTGTGTGGCATTGTCATTTCCGGAAAATACGATGTTTCTGTAGGGAATCTTTGCAAAATTGTAATAGTGAGACAATATAACCCACGCACGGATAAAGAAAATGAAATAAGGGAACAAATATTCGGCACGATAATTATTAAGTACAACAGCCCGCACGCAATTCTCTTCTGTTCGAATCTCGATACTTATACGCTCATACACATTTGATGAATGTTGAAAGAGGCGACTCTTCCTCTTTCAACATTCATCAAATGTGTATGGGCTCATAACGCTTTTTCCTGACATGATGATTTCGACCCCGGATTAACTCCGGCAACTTGTTAACCAAGTATAAGCTACTACTAATAAGGAACTTTGTTCAAAAATATATTTTTATAAAATTGAACGGAATCATGGTTCAATATAAGTAGATGATATCGATTCGGCATAATTGAACAACAGAAATACAAGCTATTCTAGAGCACATAAACCTGTCATTGAAGACACGAATTTGTATCTAATATAAAAGGCAAAGCTGATTCACTGACTTATAAAATATGGTTTGAGGTAAAAGAAAAATCACACTATTGACTGTTTGTTGGCTGGATGGTTTAGGGCCTGCGTGATCAAATAATAGTTCCGTTGGAGTTTTTATTTGTAAATCCTACAAGTATTAAATCTATTGTCTTTAGTTTGCAGAGAGTCCTGAGTGGCACACGTCGTTATCTTAAAATACATTTTGAACGACCAGTGCACTTTTATGTGCATCTTCAATTTGACATCACACACGCCAGTATATGTGAGTTGGCTGCAAACCATAACATTATTTCTTCTTTCTCAATTATTATTGCCCACAAATTACTTTTGAATCTTGATAACTCTATAAACTGGTCTATACGCTGGTAATGTGGTTATTTCTGTTATTTATCTGTTCTGAAGTCAAGTCAAATGCATTCGTAGCCAGAACCTCATATTCAAATAATTTTTGGTTAAATGATATTAAATATACTATAAATGCAATTCAGCGGATAGTAGTAGTAGATAGGATAGTAGTTTCTGTATTTCTGTAATTCACAGTAAATGCTCAGCTTTTTATTGAATATCGAAGTAGTTTATCCGTACTTAGAACACAAAGCAACAATTGCTTATCTTCTGATTGCTTCTCTAAATTGGGCTATATCCAATGTTACTATCTACTCTCACATGTCAATTTTGGTTACAATACAAAGCATTCGTATTATAAAATAAAATTGAATTCTCTACCGCCAATATTGATTGCACGTGTGGCGCAGCGGTTGAGACGTGGGGTCTGATTCCCGCGCCGGACAACTATTCGTGTGACCCATAAATAGTTATTCTGAGTCTGGATTCGTAATTTTTTTTCTTTACTTAAAACACAATATGTTTATTATTATAAGTTTTACATGTTTATTATAAAGTAGTAGTAGTATACAGTACTTATAGACTTATTATAAAACAGTTCTCTTATGCACTACGTATTATACGCATTCTCTTAGGTGTGTACGATGCGTTCTAACCTTTTTCACTTAAAATACTTATAAATAATTACTTAATTTCTACCAAAGAATCGAATTATTTTTCATAAATTGCAATATAATTGAAGATATGACTCACTTCACAAATTATAGGAATTATAAGTTTGTAAAGGACCCCGCCTATTGCCTTTAAAAAAATGTCTTTAATATGTCGCGGTAAAATTTTCGGACATTAATTTTATCTACGTCTATATATAATTTAAAATGCACATCTACATACACTGTATGATATTCTTATAGCATATACTCTTGTACACAACAACAGCACAAACCTAATAAACTTATATAACCTAAAACAATATTTTATATTTTACTAATGGTCTGTATTCTAAATTTCATATTTCTGTGTTGCATATTTCTTGAGAAAACAAACAAGAAAATTATGAGGATTTGTTGAGCAATTATTGTGTAATATTCTTTATTGCTTACAACAACAAAATCTAAACATCTCTAAAATTTGAATTTGTTTGTTTTTTTTTATATTCAACAAAAATATACAAAGTCAGTTAATTGCGGATATCACAAGGTATCGTAATAGGAATATTAATGTTTAAAATTTAAAGTAATATTCTTTAGTTATCGTTTTTTTGTTAACAGATATGTTTCACCATTAAAGAAGAATTTGTAAATCAATAGAAACACAGACGTATAACATAAAATTTTAAAATAAGTTTATTCAAAATCTTGCATTTCCTCCCGAGCTTGGCTTGCTTCCATACTGCCATTATCGACGGATGGGATTTACAATCCTGTATGAAGGATTTTATCCAATTCTTCTTGTATAGCTGTTGTAAGCTGACGAAGTATCTTCGGAGCTGGATCTCTTGCTCTGTCTCGTCTCCTCAACTCATCCCATAACCGTAATTCTGACTTAGTATGTGGTAGAAACACTCACATTAATTCATAGAAGCTCATGGCTCAGTCTGAAGATGAATGGAGATAAAGTAACGTTTCTTACGGAAATCTCTACCTATAGTAAGACGTCACACGACGTAGTTTACACTTATTAAAAACAATATTTTTGTAAAAAAGGTAATTAAATTCAAATATTTCAAGGGAATACGCACTGAAAATAATCTCTACATTCAGTTATCTGAAGAAATAAAAAAATAAAAATTTTAATTTGAAAATCGTGGAACGATACCGTATAATATCCGAAATTAAATGATACTGCTATTTTTTTTTGTTTGCTGTTATTACATACATACATACTGTTAGTACATAAACTTATAAAAAACCAAACTTCAGAAGCGTTTCGATTTCTCCGATATGAAATATATTTCTAGCTTGTGTCCCTATTGAATAAAGTGAGATATATTTAAAAATAGGACAATTAAAAAACATTAAGTTTATTACTGCCATTCCGCCCATAGGACATAAGCATAAAATGGTAAGCATTTTATGTAACATTAGACTATAAAAGCTGGCACTTTGTCCCCGAGGGGCAAACCATCCCGCGTCGAGTCGCTAATTATAACGGCCGGTACAAATTGCGGCCGGATAAAATAAATAATGATTACCTGAGGGGAAACATTTTTGTAACATATTTTTAGCTCACTCACATAATAACGTAAGCTGCTTAGAAGCGTGTTGGCGTTTTGACTCAAAATATTATTGTATTTTTTCTTGTTATAAACATCAAAAAACACCATGTCGATAAATAATAATGTTTACGCGTTTTATTATCTACATTAAATGGTCTGACTACCTGTTAAGTTTTTTTCATCATCCAAAAATTTGAGAATTAATTTCTTAGGCTTATTTATATACTCTATATATTCTTATAAGTAAACGTCACAATAGAACAGTACGAAACATATTTTATTTCTAAGAATATATGTATGTTCCGTACTGTTTAGTACCTAATTTAACTGATTTGTATGACTTTTATAATATAATATGATTTTATAGTTTGTTTAAAATCCTTATCATTTTTAGCATTCTTGGCATATTAATTACTATAACGAAATGCAATCATACATTTTTTTTTAGTAAGAAACTCGTAGATGAATTAAGAGCGGTTGTGCACCGAGTCGATACATACACTAACGTAATCTTATTCGTCTACATATCACTAGTACTATTACATTTATAAGTTACAGCACGCGGCGTTGTTGTATGACGCTACGTCGTCGGGTGCTACGTTGGGAGTTGGGACGCGCTTGCCTACCGCGCGCAACTCACGTAAACTGTGTATATTTAAATTTTCAACATTTAAAAAAAATCTCGTCGTAAACGAAAGAGTTTCTAATATGTACCAGACTTAATATTTGTTTATTAACAGTAATTCATTTAGTTCTCAAACTAAATAAAGTTTCAACATTGATAAAAAAAGTTTAAAACATATCTTACCTTCTCTAGAAAAGTGAAATCCAATCATAGAAATTTTAAAACATCGCGTTCACAAAAGTTCAAAAGTCGTCACGCCAAACGTCACTAGATCACCAAACAGGTAAGTTTCGCTGTAGCGAGCAACACGAGACGTAGCGACGAAGTTGCGGGACCGTCTGATGCGGTGCGATGTTCCCACGCGTAGGACGGTCGCCGAGTGCGAGCGAGCGGGCCGGACCGCGCCGCCGCGCACTATTGCTAGCGCCGCGCGACGCCGCCGGCCAATTGTATCGCGATCTCGCTGCTAAATGATTTAATTAACCCGTAATCACTGCTGCCCGTCACTCCGAGCACACCTTCTATTATCTGTTATTGCATGGATACCAGCATGTCTATGTTCGCTGCATTGTTGCTGTTAGACAATGGCACTGAAACAATCTACTGTAATTAACGACATTATGTTTTAGTATTTCTACCGCCATGGTACGACGCCATCAAATTTGTGATTTAGATCAAAAATATTAAGAAATTCGTAAATATAAGTATGATAAATTACAAGGCGTTATTTATTTATTTTCCCTTTGGTGTGAAGATGTGTGGTCCCTTCGTTAATGTCTCCACTACACGTGTTTTGGGTTTGATCCCCGCAAAATGTTACTATTTCAATGAGTGACTCGTATATAGTTGTGAATTGTATGTTTATTAAGTCCCTGCAATACAGAGATTTATTTCTCTAGTAGTCTTCTAAAAATACGAATATATACAATATGTAAGGACATGCACTGTACAAATTTCAAGGGCGGCTTCTACACTCATAAAAAACATACCCCATTTTATGATTTAAGCAACTTTTTATGGGCGTGCATAACGTAACTCGAGAAATTAAAGTTATAGTAATGTAATGATAAAATGTTAGAAGAAAAAAAGGTTAAAAAAGAAAAGAAGTATATTAGTTTTCTGGTTTCCATAGTACATGCTCTGCTTAGTTAAGAATCAGATGACCGTGTGTAAATAATGTTCTTTACTCATGTTTCATTCCTATTTTAAACATATTATATACCGTGTTTTACGCAAATAAATATTATGATTATGATTATAGTTAATTAGAAAATATACATTTATAAACATAAAAAATAGAGACCCCATCGGTAACCGGTACCGATGGTCAAAGTTCCAGAAACTGGAACTTCCTTATAATACGTGCAGTCTCTAAAAGTACTGCCTTCTGAGCCTGACTCTTGTCCCAACTGCCAAACGCGAGCCTCGCGAACGATGACGGTCGTGGCTTTTGGCAACCAAACCATGGGCAGAAATGATGTCCCACATATCAACAACCTCGTGTGCTAGATTAAGGTATTTAACTTCCTTGCCTTTTTCAACCCTCACAAGTTTGTTATCATGTGGGACAGTAACGTCGACGATCACTTCTGGGCGCTCTTGGTGATCCACAAACACGATATCGGGCTTATTGGCAACAATAGTCCTATCAATGATGATAGATCTGTCCCAGTACAATGTGACATGGCCGTTTTCCAGAACTGGCTCTGGAACGTACCTGTATACCGTAATTAGTACTAACAGGGTCACAGAGGGATGGAAATGGTAACTAAGGAACTGATTATTCTTATATTATTGTTAATTGTTATTTTCTCTTGTAAAGATTTGTATGGAATTTTATTATGTATTTGTTTTTGATTATTTGCATAGTAGCGAAATGCTCTGTCAACTTTAGTTAACATGTGTTTAGTAGTAAAAGATACGGGAGTCTTTTCTCCACTTTTGTCCATCTTTGGGCACCATGTAGATTCTTGGTAAGAAAGTACACAATTTCTTAGTTTGTAGATGAGGTTCAGTAGATGCTTTGAGCGTTCACCTCCCTGTTGTTCGGAGAAGCAGTTATAGTCTTCTAAGATTACTGTAAAATCATTTTGTAAAAAAAGGTGAACGTAAAAATAAGATAAACTGTAGTCCAATAATCAGTTCAAATAAAACTATTGGATGTCATTAATGAATCGTACTGTAACAACCCACCCTAATAAAAAGCCCCCCCTAATGCTAAAGACATAAAACATCTAAAAGGAATACATAACTAATTAATTACTAACCTAAACGTCGATAACCAAAGCATAAATAAATGTATTGTATTAACTTGAACTATATTGGATTGGATTGCATTAGATTGTATCGGAGACTTAATCAATTGAAATCATATATTTGGACCCGTGATTTGTCTAGTGATCAGTAATACGTCATGGCCGATAATAACCTCAGTTCTATTAAAAGGAGAAAGGATTTCTGTTTATAAACTACACTAATCAATAGAACCTAATTAAAAATAATTATTTAATATATGACAATATCCTATAGTCAGATCTAAATAAGGCCTAATCATACAATTTTACAAACATGTAAATAAATCACGAACTACTATGTTGTTGTGAATGCTCTTTATATTATTCTTATAGTCAAAACTGACCTACTGTCAGCTTATGTAATAAACATATAGTAATTAATGTTACATGAGTAATATTTGCAAGTCATGTCAATATATAATTATAACGTGAATCCATAGCTATAACAGCGTATCTGTTTATGCTGTGGGAACGTAAACAGAAATGTTCGTTTGACATAAAAGTTTGTAAGTTTATCATTTAAATTTAATGCATTCCGGCTCGAGCTACATGTGTTTACCGGCTCGAGAGTCGCAGCCCCGCCGTGTCGCTGAAACCAATTGGACTCATCCATCATACTTGGGCATCCATCTTCCGGACTGGACCGCTGATGGTCTTAATATGGGACTCATCAAAAATAAACTCAGCATCGATAAATATGGGACAAGAGGGCATTCTCTTTTTTTCAACTCTAACAGTCATCTAGCGTCATCATCTCCTACATGTCATCTAGCGATACTAAAATAATATGTATTAATACTTATGTCTCCTACTGTACATCTAAATTTCAATATAATCTCATGGTATAATGTTGTCAAGTATGTATGAGTAATTCCTTGAATATACTGCTAATTATCTCCCATGTTAGAAACTCTCCTTAAATCATTGTAGACAGCGGTGGATATTTGAAACGGACATACTTCAATAGTATTGTAAAATTGAAATATATTAAATACTGGACCAATAACTGGGCTACTCCATGTCAACGGCAACGACGAACCACCGTAGTGTAAGAACAAGCTTTCCACTTGACTTAAATCTCGAACATATCTCGAACAAATCTCGAACAACAATTGCACATTCACACGGTCTCCGAAGATAAGATCCCACCTGTTTCACAGAGTGGTCACTTTATTTGCCATACTCTAGGCGAGACACATGATGAAATATACAACTGCTTCTGCAGCCATATCAGGATATTAATTTGTAACTGGAACTTTGCTCCGCCATAGGTCACCCAGCCATTAGCTTATCAACCATAAGTAATGTTTAACAATTACTTAAATATTATCAGCTTCAAACACCACCGCCAAAATGATAATTATTTGGTTACTCGTACCTCCAACAACGCGCCATACAATTCCCACTAAAGGAACTCTCAAGTAAAAATTAACAGTTGATTTTCCAATATCTACTACCTAATATTGTACCTAGATCTACCTAGCCCTATATACGTACGATTAATTTATCTAATACCTACCATAATTTCTTCAAACATTTATATAAATTCTCCTTAGTTTATTATAACCAACAGCTCGCATTCGAAACTGACACACTTCGATCATATTACAAATTCAAAATATCACATTAAATACTGAACTAATAACTGGGGTATTCCACGCCAACAGCAAAGACGAAACACCGTAGACATAATCTCCCGATAAATATCTCGACGAAATCTCCAACAACAATTCGTACATTCACACGGTCTCCGAAGATAAGATTCCACCTGTTTCACAGAGTGGTCACTTTAGTTGCCACGCTCTAGGCGAGACACATGATGAAGTGCACAACTGTTTCCGTAGCCATTATCAGGAAATTATTTTATAACTGGAACCTTGCTCCAACATGGATCACCCGGCCATCAGATCATTAAAAATAAGTAATATTCAATAATTACTTTCAAATTAACTCCAAAACTGATATAAATCAAAATATTGTCAGCATCAAACACATTACTGCGAATACGATAATTATTTAGTGTCTGCTCCTACATACAATAATGTGGCGCCACACAGTTTTAAACAAAGGAATTTCTAAATAAGAATTAACACGTGGATTACCAAATACCTACATGTCACGTCTTAGTATGAAATAATTTCCTGACTATACTACCTAATATTAGAATATTAGGTAGTATAGTCAGGAAATTATTTGTAGGACTAGATAGATCTAGTCCTACCAAGCCGTAGAAATCACAGTAATTAAAAAGGTTAATACGTGTATGTGACCTAACTTGCCCCTACATCGATAGAATGCTAAATAAACCATTCAAACTATTTAACCGTCAAAACGCGCATATTGTCACCATAATAATTGAATATAACACACGTTGGGCGTATTTTCAATAACCAATATGTTGTATAATAATATGTTGGTACAACGCCACACAGACCATCCCAGCCCCAAACCAAGCAAAACCCGTACCACGGGCACCAGGCGACGACACACACATCCATACAGACAGACAAACACCTAAATACACAGAAAACATCCACGACTCAGAAACAAACACCCACGCTCAACACACAAACACCCGCACTCACCGGGACCCAAACCCAGGGCCACCAGCCCCGCAGGCAGGAGCACCACCAACCAGGCCACGGTGATCGTCCGACCACAAAGTATAAATCACAAGGTTTCTTCTCATAAAATAAAGATTCACCACTCACACTCGACACGAGGCACTTTTACTTTAGAGGTTACTTTAAATTTACTCTAATACAAACTGGTGAATTCTCCCAATGCAAAATCGCCCATACCGTCTCCTTAATTACAAAGAGAAAGGACGATCAACTTCGCCTTGAAAAGAACAAACCAATTATTTTCATATGTTAATATTCCGTATTTTCTCGAAAGAACTCAAAGACTCGACCGACAGAAAGACTGCCTAACTATGAGAGCCCGTACTCTCTTCACTGTTAAATAAAAACTTCTTCCACGTTCACTGATACTGGCTGGCCGAGAGCCTCCGCTCTTCGCGAGTAACCACAAGTAAAAACTCCTCGAAGCTTCCCATCAATCCTTTTTATAGGCTGCTCGACATTGCGCTAACCTTTTATTTTATTGAACAGTGAAGGTAGTTTAACACACGTAACCGACCCTAAATTACAACGTATACACAAAAACGTCTAAAAATATAATTGGAAATGTTAAGGTGTAACAAAAATTCACGATTATAAATTTAATAAATTGATTTAAAATTTATGGTGAAAACTTAGTATTTAGACGTCAGTTAACTACTTTGTATCATTTAGACACTATTGGAGAAATTTTATTATTTAACTTTGCCAAGTGAATGCTATTGATCTTTAAAAGTACACTATTGTGTAATATAGCTATAATAAAAGTGTCTTTGGTCGTTTTACATTTGATTTATCATCAGATTCTACATATTTTTATAATAAAGTACCAAAACGATTAATTTAAGTTAATTTGTTTACGCCACACGTCTTCTGATATTACCTTTTTTATAGTTTTAATCATTTACTAAAAGATATCAGCTCGTAGAAAATAATTTCACTTTCATACAAACTAAATATTAAAATATTCATTCGACATTGCGCTAACATTGAGCTATATATACTACATATACCTATATATATATATATATATATATATATATATATACAATATGTACCCATAAACAAATACCCACTTCTCTAAATTTATTAAAACCTAAACTGAAGTTCTACGAGGAACCATAA
Source organism: Pseudoips prasinana (assembly GCA_951640165.1). Taxonomy (NCBI): domain Eukaryota; kingdom Metazoa; phylum Arthropoda; class Insecta; order Lepidoptera; family Nolidae; genus Pseudoips; species Pseudoips prasinana. The sequence continues at coordinate 43,261,138 of OX621235.1, read as the reverse complement.
TTAATTCGTGACTTTTACTAAATATATATAAATAAATAAATATAGTTTTTATTAGAATAAAATTATTTCTTTGCGTTATAAATCGGCAAACGATCGTCGTCAGGACTAGCGACATCTATTGATTTTCTTCAAGACTATTTCATAAATTAAAATACTAACGACTATTAGTTCCTAATGATTACAGAGATGGAGTTACAAATGTTTGAGAGTTCCTACTCATGAATAAACGATAGATTATAAAATCAAAGCGAGCAATAAGGTGGAAATAAATAAAATGAATGAAACTTTATTATAACATAAACAGAAGTTCTACTAGTAACGACTCGGGCGCATTGTTTGGCGTTATGATATTCTCTTATTAGTTCCTAATAAATCCAAAGATGGAGTTATTTTAAACAAATGTTTAGGAATTTTGCTCAGGGATGAAATGATAAATAAGATCAAAGCGAGCAATAAAGTGGAAATAAATAAAATGGTTTTAATCCTACTATAAGTAACGTGACATGACCCATGTTTAGTTACAGTACTAAAACCTTAAAGTATTCTAAGTATTTTAAGTATTCTTAAATCTCAAGGTATTGAGACAAGGTATTATTTTAATATTTTACTTGTTTTTTTTAAAGTAGCAAGTTTTACATGATTTTTATTCACCGGTCGCATGTTACCGTGGGATACAATACGCAATCGAACCTGTCTGTTACAAAGTCCCGTCTGAAACCTAAAAAATATAAATATATTATTGTATTGTTTGATATGTCACTACTTTGCAACAGACAGGTAGAATTATTTTATAAATTGATAATCTCTCAGGCCCACAGTATGTAGTATGCAGTAAATTTAATAATTTTAATTACTTTTGTGTAAATTTGGTCAATGCTTTTCGTCGCTTGGTGCAATGCTAACTAGATTCAAAAAGGACGTCAAATATGGCGTCGAAGAGGAATTTATAACTTAAATTCCAAAACAAATCAGTAACAATCGTATCAAATTTCTAGATGAGTCAAGACCAACCAAAGTGACGAGTGGTGGTCTGCCGCTAAGAGAATGATGGTACCTTTATTGTATTGCTGTATATGAAGCAATTGGTACATACAAAGCCATTTATTTGCCTTAAGTTATTGAAGAACTCTGTAAAAAAAATTACGTATTATTTTGCAACCAGCTAGACAGACAAACGATTTATTGAAATACTAGCTGCGTCCCGCGGTTTCACCCGCGTTAAATTTTATAAATTATCACAGCTCCTCCCCCGTAGGTGATAGCGTGATAATATGTCGCCTATATGTTGACCCGACCTCTTAGTAATATTCATGCAAAATTTGAAGTAAATCCATGCAGTACTTTTTGAGTTTAGCCCGGACATACATACAGACAAACAGACAAAAATTCTAAAAACTATATTTTTGGCTTCGATATCGATTGTAGATCACTCCCAAAGTATCCTTTTAAAAAAAATATGCAATGTACAGTGTTGACTTTCCTACGATTTTATTATATGTATAGATAGATCATATCATTGAAATATCATATCATTCTGCGTATCATATATACGCAAACTCAGAGTTTTTTCAGTACAATATTAATATAATATGCTGCTTCGAGTTGCAGTTCGCTTAGTTTGTCATGACAAGTAGTCTGGTTTTCGATGGTCTCCAGGGTCTGATGATGGAACTGAAAAGTGTCCATGGAAACTCTATAGTTATTGAAGTTATACTTCTTTTGGCGCGATGGAGAAAAATGATGAGAGTGAATTTTTACGATGCGCGCGCACACCGACACCAAAAAATTTAACAGCATGAAGTTAGTTCTAGGTGGTATGACAGTGAATTTTCACGATGCGCGCGCACACCGACACCAAAAAATTTAACAGCATGAAGTTAGTTCTAGGTGGTATGAGAGTGAATTTTTACGATGCGCGCGCATCGTGCGCGCGCATCGTAAAAATAACAGCATGACGTTAGTTCTAGGTGGTATGAAAATTGATAACTATGTTCAAGTTGTATATTAAGAAGTATAACTTCTAACGCGTGTACATAAGTACACACAAGTTTTTTTTTTTGTGTTTTCCCTTGCAGCTCATTTCTAATTGAACTAAATTATTTTTTACATTAGGTGCATATTTCTTGACAACCAATAAAATTCTTTTTCTGTAATTATTTATCTAGTTCATTCCAAAAATGTTTAGCGTCCCCGCATATTAGTTAAGAATAGAACAGTCAGTACTAAATTTTAGCTGGCTATCTCTGGTTAACCAATGAGCCTTCACTGAGTCGTTAATTGAAAAAAATACCTTAATATAATATCTATGGTGTTACGATAATACTTAATAGTTTATTGCATTCCGTAGTGTATAGCAAGCAGATAGCTTATAATAATAAATGTAACAATTATGGACTCTGCCGGGAACAGCAACAATACTCTTATAACAACATTATAATAACATTCTAAATATTAGAACAAAAATAAAGATCACAGCGTTTCAGTGACGCCTTGTTTGTAACTAGCTTCTCTTGTGACTTGGGACCGAATCAGTCTTTTGTTAACTTGGCGGTTTAAATATGTTCAATATTGTTACAAGAATCGTTGTAAGTAGGTTCATATAAAATCATATTAAGTATGAGACAAAACTTCATTAAGCATCTACACGTATAGCATTATAACACATAATATTCTTGTCGACATATAGCAGTAATACCAATGCAGGTCGCTGGCCACAACCCTATACCGAATGCCACTAATTGCACTATCGACTGCCGCCCGATAGCCGTGCCTTTATTAGCCGAGCTTGTTAGCAGGCGAGAAAAATGTCTACCGAGCGATACTTCAAGTGTCTTGTTTTTCATGGACGTGTTTTCATAATTTTTTGAACACGGGGACAATATACGCCTGATAATGATTTTATATGACGCCTGACATCCTGATGGTTAGTGAGGGCAGTTTTATAATTTAAAATAAGGTATTAAATAAAATGAACCTAAAAAATCAAGAAATTAAATTATTTTCTGCACTGTGTTTTCCAGGTTTTGTTTGAAATTGGGAACACTGATTGATATTTGCAGCCCTATTACGGTCGTCATCATCATATCAGCCAAAAGACGTCTACTGCTGATAAAGATCTACTCAAAGATCTCCACAACTGCCTGGCTTGCGCTGCCCACATCCAACGGCATCTCGCGATCCTTGTAAGATCGTTGGTCCGCCGACGCGACGCTGCACCTTCCGGTTCGTGGTCGCCACTCGAGAACCTTTCTGCCCCAGCGGCCGTCAATCCTGCAAGCTATGTGCCCCACGTACTGCCACTTCAGTTTGGCAATTCTTCGGGCTATGTTGGTAACTTTAGTATGCTTGCGGATTTAGACATTTCTGATTCGATCGCAGTGGGAAACTCGGAGCATGGTCCTCAACGTTGCTCTTTGTGTTTTTATTTCATTTATTTAAGTGTTTAGGGAGCAAGTACATTTTAACTATAAAATTGATCAATAAACTTTTATCAAATCTTGCAGACGTCGATACGCCGTGAACTTAAATATACAACGACGTGGAGCTAATTGCCCTAAGTTAATGTCGTCAATTCAATATTAAAAAGGGCAAACATAAAAAAATATTTTAATCTATCCACTAATGACACGAATCTCACTATCTAAACAATTTGGCATGCGTAAAAACAAGTTCATCAAAATCGCTTTGAGAAAATATGACTGCCGTTCTTTCTAACAAGTCAAAAAGATGTCGTGGGGTATGCACGGCATCCTTACTCAGCAGAACTTTTCTTTGGAGTATATCACATACTTGCTCAATTGGGTTGAGGTTAGGCGATTGAGCAAGCCACGGCCATTGACGCGAGCACCGGCAAGAGTGCGTGTTACGACTCTACCTGCGTTTGGACACGCATTAGTTGAAACGAATCACCCAACCGACTTTGCAAGGGGATTACAACATCTGAAATAATCCTCTTTGCAAAAATCTGAGCAATCAGGTTGACCCTGATCTAAAAGAGATCGGTTCTTTTTACGATACGTAAGAAGGACCGATCTTAACCAAACCATTATTCCACTCCATATGGATGACTTCCTGACAAAATTTCAAACGCTCTTGACGTCCATAGATCCTCGAAACTCGAGTACGTCTTCTATTCGACCTCATTGTTACATAATAAACGTTTACGTATTATTATTTTTTATAAGTTAAAATATTCACATTATATAAAACATCATAATAGTTAAAATTTTATTGAATGAAATAGTTTGTTATTTCCTTAAAACGGAACGACGAACGGCCGCCGCCGCCGTCGACCGAGCGCCATCTTGGCATGACTCGGACGCCGGGAGTGCACTGGTGCAGTGTAGACGTCGTACTAAATTTATAATATTTTATTACCTGCCTAAACTTAAAATCTTTAATCGCTAATATCCAGCTGATTAGTTATTTATATTTAAATTATTATTAACATTACGTGTGAGTTTAAACCCCGTGTTATCGGGTAAGTTGTGCATTCAATATTTCTTATAGTTATTCAGCTTAAAAAGTAGAAAGTAGATTAAGTTCTGTGTTGCAGCCTTTGTCACATAATGTTCTTGTAATTGTTTCCATCACTCAGTAGATATACAATAATGTTCGTTATACAATAATGCTAATACTCGATGTCGAATTACCTACAATATATTTCTTACTTGTTACAACGCTAATTAAATATTGTGAGCCCTTCCGCTTGTGCTAAACCGTGACTGCATCATCTTAGATTGCTGATTGCTGCTGAAATAGTATAGAATACTTCTTCTCGCATACATATCGCGTCGTTCGTCATGTTGCAGTCACGGTGCGAAATTGGTCAATCACTAATTGTCCACCCGTATACTGGTTCCAGGGTTTTTTCTCACCCCTCTAAATCTCGACTCATCTGGCTGGCTACCATTCCACGGGCATTACCTCGTGTCGTCGGCAAGTCGTGACGTCGGCGAGTTGTGAAGTTCCTGGGTCGTGTCGCCTGCACGTCGTGAAGCGGACCTCGCTATACGGGTCGTAGCATTCTATATTTACAAGGTGTCAATGCAAAGTATTATTAGGGTAAAGTACCCACTACCCTTGTATATTCCTATTAAATATATTATTTTTATAATACTATTTTAAAGTTTCATTTTCTAGTTCCTCTATATTTAGTAAATTAGTAAAACAATGCCAGTCTTCTTCCCCCCAATTTCAGTGTTCGCGAGCCCATTTTGAATGGGAGCTCACAGACTTACTTCATGTAACCGGTTCCGGATGGTTGAGTCTCTTATCAGCAAGTGTGCTGTGGCTAGAGGTTAGCTGTGGACCCTCGTAGCGATCATCATGACAGTCATGGTACGATTTTAAACTACTAGTGGGATAAAAGGAGGAATTGATTTCCAAAGTCGCACTGCACGACCGGTGGCAGAGCTGTCATAGCGACTAGATCTGTGTAAGGGAGTCTGAAGGAGAAGAGATATGGCTGATCGACAGGGTGTTTTCCTGGGAACTAAAATTAAGAGAAAATAAAAATAATAACTAAAAATATACTTAATTTACAGATAATTTTTTGAAGTGTGTAGATGAATAACATAAAATAAACGCGGCTTTATTTTATGAATACTTATTAGTTTTGTGGAATAGTGCATTTCCGTACTATAATAATCGGCTTCGTAAGTAACCTGACTTTGGCAACTCTTGATTAAAAAATTTCAGTGACAAAGTATTTCTTAATAAAACTTTCGTTTATATGCGTTTAATATTACGTACATAAATAATATCCGTATCCTTCTAAATAATCAAAATAGATATAATCACCCGTTCAGACATTGTTTGCCATTTATTTATTTAATTATAAATTCTAATAAAATGACTTGTAAATAAGAGCCATAAATATTCAAATTTGAAGACGTTCTTCGTGTCTCGAGTCGAGAAAAAGGCGAGCGGAGCGCCTTCAAGTGTTCTCTCATTTCACTCTGCGCCACTAACAAACTTAAAAAAATGTAAAACGTTATCAAAATGAGGAGCTGGGTGTAAGAGGGTGGGAGACAAAGTGGGGGTACAGGGGTGAGGAGTTTCACGCAGAGACGTCGTCCCTGGAGCGTAAAGATACCTTGATGAAAAGAAAATGAAACCGAGATGATATAACGCAGACACTGCACGGAGTGACGTCGCGGCGGCCAGCGACATTCTTTTTTATTTCACATAAAAGCCCTATAGAGACTGTTTGGGATCCTTTGCTTGATGGAATAAATAAAATACGAGAGCGGACTGTAAACGCTGGTTTAATTTTAGTTACAATACGATAGATGTATGTAGGTATTATAACATTGAATATATGTACTGATTCTTGAGAGGTGCGCGTGCGATCGTAGGCGCGCTCTGGTGGCAAACTGTCGCGGAATCAGCGGCGGGGGCGCTCCCCACGCGCCGCGCCGTTCCCCGCTGGTCGGTGTTCCAACAGCCTCCCCGGGTTGATGGCAGGCAGGTGGACATCAAAGTGGAAGTGGGCATATGTTGTTGAATGCCCGCAGAATCGAGCCTCTGCTGGTCTTGACCTCGGCGACTCTTGTTGCTCCATCACCGCCAGGTATCACCTTCGTGACCCGTCCCAGAGGCCAAAGTAGTGGAGGCTGTCCCTTGTCCTTCACAAGGACTAGACTGCCGATGGACAGCTGCTGCGGCGTGGCTTGGGTCCATTTGGTTTTGCTTTGTAGGAGAGACACATATTCTATATGAAAACGATTCCAAAAATGTTGGCGTATGTGCTCCACTCTTTCGAACCGCTGCCGTATGCTGCCGATGTTCACATCATCATCTATCTGTGGGTGTGGAACAGACATGAGTGACCGTCCAATTAAAAGGTGAGCAGGAGTTAGGGCCGTCAAGTCTAGAGGATCAGAGGACATCGGGGTAAGAGGGCGAGAGTTTAAGATAGCTTCTATCTGAGCCAAACAAGTTGACATTTCCTCATAAGTGAAATGTGTAATCTGAAGTAACCTTTTCAGGTGATGTTTTGTCGAGCGGACGGCTGCCTCAGCTAAGCCGTTGAAATGGGGAGTATATGGAGGGACGAAGGAGAATTCGATACCCTTTTGAGCGATGTCGTATGAGATGTCAGATTCCTGTATGAAACGTTGTAGCTCATTGCATGTACCTACGAAGTTAGTGGCGTTATCAGACAAGATACTTTTAGGCTTGCCGCGACGAGACACAAATCTATTTAGCGCTGCCATGTAAGCCTCCTTCGTGAGTTCTGTAACGAGTTCGATATGGATACATTTAACTGCTTGGCATATGAAAATGCATATGTAGGCTTTTGTAAGCTTACATCCTCTTCCCTTGCGATCAGCCAACAGTATTGGCCCAGCATAGTCTACATTACAATGTAAAAAAGGGAATTCTAAGACAGTTCTTGTACTAGGTAGTTGACCCATAATAGGTTGCACGGTTTGACATTTGTACCTAAAACATTTAACGCATTGTTTGACAGTAGTTTTAGATAAATTCCTACCACCCAGCGGCCAGTAGGCTTGCCGTATGTTGGCAAGTAAAAGTTGTGGCCCCGCATGCAGAAGCTTGACATGCTCCTTCTGAAACAGACATTTTGTAAAATGATGTTTGCTGCATAATAAGATGGGATGCTTTACATTATAATCATAAGGAGCATTGTCGAGTCTGCCGCCCACGCGAATGACACCATCATTATCAATGAATGGGCTGAATGCTATCAATCTATTTTTGCCCGGTAATGTTTTTTGTGATTGAAGCAGATGATGCTCATTGGGAAACATTTCAAGTTGAGCATGTTTAATAATTGTAGTTAATGATTTTGTAAGCTCTAATGGTTGTAAATGTCCTTGTTGTTTGTTGGTTTTAGTTTTGCAATTATGAATAAATCTATACATATAAGCTAATATTCTCTGTAAACGACTCATATCTGAATGTTTGTGAATTTGATTTGCGATTGAGTCGTTATTTACTTGTGTATGATAACTAACTTGATGTTGATTGTTGACTACGATTTCTGAAAAATCTTGTTTAATATCATTAGGCATTTTTGGCCAATGAGATTCTTCTTGAGTTAAGAATGTTGGCCCAGACCACCATAAAGTACAATCAGCGATGAGATCTGCCTTCAAACCACGCGAAATAATATCTGCTGGATTTTGTTTAGTATCGACATAACCCCAAGTGTGCCCTGCAGTCGTGTCCTGGATTTCACTAACTCGATTGCGAACAAAAGGTTTCAATAGATTCGATTTTGACCTAAGCCAGCACAAAACGATGGTTGAATCACTCCAAAAACGACATTTAGTGATTGATAAGGTGAGTGAACTCAAAACTTTTGTGTACAATCGCGATCCTAGTAACGCGCCACACAATTCGAGGCGTGGAATAGTCATGTTCTTGATGGGAGCTATTCTGCTTTTTGAAGCTAGTAACTGAACATGATATTCTCCGTTTTCGTGAATTGATCTGGCATAAATTGCTGCGCCGTAAGCGCGTTCACTTGCATCTGTGAAAATATGAAGTTCATGCAACGTAGAATCAACAAAGACTCGTCGAGGAACCATTAAATTATTTAGGAAAGGTAATGAATTTGCAAAAGACAACCAATCGTCACGTAATTGTGTCGGAACTTCGGCGTCCCAATCACAATTAGAAATCCATAATTGTTGCATGATTATTTTTGCCTCGATTATACATGGCCCGACCAAACCGAGTGGATCGAAGATCTGACTAATAACAGACAAAATGTGCCTCTTCGTTATCTTCTTTTTGGACTCGATGTCTATAGAGAAACCCAATACGTCAGGCTCGCAAAGCCACTGCAACCCTAACGTTTTTGATGCAATATTTTGGCCCTCTGCGATTCCTAACGACTGTGACTGCCCCGACGCTCCTGGAATTTGAGACAAAACATGACTGCTATTAGATTGCCATTTACGAAGAAAAAATTTTGTTGTTGCTAAAATTGTTGCAACTGAGTTTGCCAAGTCTATTGTGTCCGATAAGGAATCGCAACCACTGAGGTAGTCATCGATATAAAAATCATTTTGAATTGATTTTTTGACGCGATCATCGGACGCTGTCTCTGCGAGTGTGACGAGACATTTTGTAGCGAGATAGGGGGCAGATGCTGTACCGTAAGTTACGGTATTTAAACTGTATGTTTTTAGAGGTAAGTTGGGTTCGTCTCTAAAAACAATTTGTTGCAACCGACGTTGCGAAGGGTTAAGTAACACTGCTCTGTACATTTTTTCGACGTCGGCACTTACAATGTACTTATGTTGTCGAAAGCGAAGTAAGATAGACAGCAGATCATTTTGCACAGTAGGACCGACCATTTGTAAATTATTGAGAGACTTGCCTGAACTAGAGGTCATTGACCCGTCGAAGACTGTTCTGAACTTTGTTGTCGTTCGAGTTTCCTTGATGACACCATGATGAGGCAGAAAATATTCAGGTGCGTCCCCAGCGTGAGGTTTGCTCGTACTTATATTTTCTGTCATGTGACCCAGGTCTTCGTATTCATGCATAAAATCGACATAACTTTTTTTGAAGTTCGGATCGCGCTGGAATCGACGTTCAAGTGACAAGAAACGAGCTTTAGCCATATCATACGAGTTTCCTAAAACATCAGGATCGTGTTTGAGAGGCATTGTCACAACAAACTGTCCATTTTCATCGCGATAAGTATTTTGAGCGAAATTTTCTTCGCAAGCACGTTCTTCTAGAGACAACGTGTACTTCGATGGAATAGAATCAAGTTCCCAAAATTTACTTACTGTTGAGTCGATTTGTGTCATCGTGTGATAGCAAGTGTGCGACTGGACTGGTGCACGTGACTGTGATGACGAGCTCAATACTGGACGTGTGACCAACCAACCTAGCATTGTATCACGAATTTCAGGATAATTTTTGCCTAATTTGATCGTCGCGTTTCCAAGAACGGACCAAAAGATCTCTGATCCTACCAAAATATCAATATCTGATGGTTCATAGAAGAACGGATCTGCGTATTGCAAGTGTGATGGAAACGGAATTTTGCTGATATCGATATAAACAGGAGGTTGTTTTTGTGTTAGCTGTGGCAAAATGTTGCAATTTATATTTGCCTTAAAAGAGCTAGTATTCGATTCGATCGTGAGATTGCAAGTATGCATACAAGGAGTTAATTGATTGTTGATACCTGAGACTGTTGAATTTGTGTTCGATTTTGACAGACCCAGCTTGTCGCAGTATGCGTACGAAGTGTAATTGAATGCGGTACCGTTATCCAGCAAAATCCTGGCGTCGAACTTCTCGCCTTTGTTGTTGACAACCTTCACCAGAGCTGTGGAAAGTAAAAGGTTCGAAGAGGTAGATAATTGTTGATAACGAGCGACATTTTCTGACGTATTGTTGGATATTGGGTTGTTATCAGACACATCGACTGGTAGGGCTACACTTGGCATCGGATCAGAAGCATTTTTTGACTGATCAATGTGTAAAAGAGTGTTATGTTTAAATTTACAGTATTTACAATGAGTAAGTTTGCAATTTTTGGCTAAATGATTAGTGGAGCGTAAACAATTTAGACACACTCCAAACTCTTTGGCCTTGACAACTCGTGTTGTGGCCGGCAAGCTACGAAAAAGATCACATGAATATAATAAATGTGGTTTTGTACACATAGGACATTGTAAAACCTTATTTGTTTCAGTTGATTGTTGTTTTTGTTGATTATTGTTTTCTTTTGTTTGTGAATTGTTTTTTAAATTATTTGTTGTCGATTTATTTAACTTTTCTTCTATTGTTTCTAATAAATCTGCTTTGTTATTTATGAAAGTGCAAAATTGTGTCAAAGTTGGCGATTTTTCTAATGAGCTACGATACTCTTCCCAATCTCTATTCGTAGTTGTATCTAATTTGTTTGACATCATGTAAACAATAATTGTGTCCCAATATTGGACTGGTTCTTTCAATGATTTTAATGCTCGAGTGTTTTTATTAATCACATCAATCAGACCACGTAATGCGGCACTGGATTCTTTTACAAGAACATTAATGTTGAACAAAGCTTGTAAATGATTATTTATGAGAAGTCTGTTGTTATCGTATCGTTGACATAACAAATTCCATGCCATGTCGTAGTTTGTCGCTTTGAAATCAATATTAGCAATCACTTGTTGTGCATTTCCTTTTAATGAAGCGCGTAGGTAATGGAATTTGCTTATGTTGTCTATGCAAGAACTATTATGGATCAACGACAAGAAGGTATCTTTATATTCAAGCCAATACTCAAGGCCACCATAAAAGGTTGGGAGATCAATTTTAGGTAAGCGTACAAAATTCTTAGAACCACCTGATTGACTCGGCGAACTCGCTACAGACTCATCGTCGCGGGAATCAGCGACGGGAGACAGCAAGGCGCGAGCTTGTGCAGCTAATGAGTGGAACCGCTCCTCGAACTTTGCTCGCTCCGCATAGGCCTCCTCGGGCTTATCCGACTGCACTTCAATCTCCAACTGTAAATCGTCAAAAATGTCATATATAGCGTCGAATTTCTGATAACGTCCTTCTAATTCGTTGCGTTGCAAAACTGACAAAGATTTTACATCCTGAACTGAGTTGAGATAGTTATTGAAGTTGGTTAATTTTGCTTTTAAAGCACTGCGTTTTTTAATGAGATTGTCCAAATTTGTCATGATGTAAATGTTCCAAGCTGAATACGCAAAAGTACAACTCAAACAAGGAAAAAAAAATAAGTCGGTATTTTAGCAATTTTATCGTAAAATTTTAAGTTTAGTAAATGTGGATATATGTTGTTTTGTAACTATATAAATGCACTATAACATAAATTATTACGTTATTGCAGCTATTATTACTTGTTATTATGTAAGAAAACAAGCAATTTATCGTAAAGAGTAAACAAAGATGTTCGTTGGTACCTACCTATCCTACAAAGTATTTGATAATGTTCTATATGGGAAAAAATCGTACAAGACTGAACAGTTTTAAATAAAGATTATCTATTATTATGATCGTCAAGTCAACTACAGTTTTATGAATAGGCTGCGGCAGACAATAATGACGTAGGTATATGCCGTAAGTACGTTTCGTGTGATGCGATAAGAAACCCGCTCATATAGTTAAGCGTAGGTAAAAAGATGCATCGATGTCTATAGCGAAAGGTACGAAGTTTAATAAATTGTGAAACATAAGAAATAAATATGCAATGACTCAGATAGAATGAAATAAAGGCTGTAAATTAAATGGATAGATTGTTATACCAAATGTCGGTATGGAAAGTTCGGATAGGATTTTAGATAGGAAATAATTGGAACAAACTCACAACATGCCGTGTCCTAGCCCAAAAGACGATGTGATGTCGCTGAGAGAACTCGGTGGCGTGTTCTTGCCCAAAGTACGATGTCACCTCGGTGGCGGAACTCGGTGTCGCTGCGTTGTCCAAAGTCCAAGTAGATGGCTATCTTGTTTCTTGCTTTTATGCCGGTGAGAGGACCATTTGTTTGGGATCCTTTGCTTGATGGAATAAATAAAATACGAGAGCGGACTGTAAACGCTGGTTTAATTTTAGTTACAATACGATAGATGTATGTAGGTATTATAACATTGAATATATGTACTGATTCTTGAGAGGTGCGCGTGCGATCGTAGGCGCGCTCTGGTGGCAAACTGTCGCGGAATCAGCGGCGGGGGCGCTCCCCACGCGCCGCGCCGTTCCCCGCTGGTCGGTGTTCCAACAGAGACATTTTATTCTAAATTTTATTTTAATGAGACATCTGTGTTGAATAGCAGCGAAACGATATGAAAATATGGTCGTATGCAGACGGAAAGTTCGTTATCTGAGCGCGTCACTGTGAGTGCGCGCCCGATGGCACGTCCGATACTATTGTCACTCCGCGACGAGTGCTCGTGTGCATAGCGCGTATTATGCGACACAGGCGGTGCTTCTGAAAAGACAGAAACTAAACTCGTTTTACAACTGGTATATATATATTCTGTGTTATCTTAAGTATTTCTGTATGAAAAAGTACTTAAAAAGGTTGGAATTTAAAAGACTGAAAATAAGTAATCAAATCAGGCGTTACTTTGCGGAAATACATAACAATCAAAATACAAAATCAATATGTTTCAAGGGCTGCCAACTCGATGAGTTAGCAGCCCTTGAGAATAGTCCGTGGAGGACTGAAACACGTGTTGGGTATCGTACTGGCGCATGTAATTTGCTTTTTTATATTGTACTTCTTGCATGTGCACATTTTTGCGGGCGGGAGGGCGGTGCAAATTGTATCCCGACATGATTAAACTACCAACTAGCCGAATTAACACTACATATTGATTTTGTATTTTGAAGACTGAAAAAATTTATTGATATGCAAATAAGTAGGCTTTTCGTTAGTTACGACATGATTATGCTATCTTGAATGTGGTTTTATCAGTTAATATTTGATAGACAAGAAAGAAAGATAGGTATTTTGGGTTTGTTTTTTACGTCTTGATTTAATAAATCAGTATAGCGAGACCATACTTTTGTATAATAAATCATCTATTTTAGACAGATAGTGGATTACTCTATACTTTATGTCTGTATTAGTTATATACCAATCACTTTTCTCAATTTTCTTGGCTTGGGAATAGAAAGATTTAAGTCCTCACTATTATCAGTATCCGTTAAAACGATATTTTTTAAACTAACAGGTAGATAAACAAATCGTCCAAGTGTGAGTAGCGTCAATTTTGATATGATTTTATATAAAAATTATATATATTTTAAACCTGCATAAAAAGGCTTTTCATTTCGGGCACGTCCACGTATTTCACGATCCCCGCTCTTCCTAAATACCTATTATTTAATTATTTATAAATAAGTGTAATGCTCATACACTATTGATGTGCGCTAAACATTTATATAATAAATAATACAAAATCCCAATTAATAACGTACTAAATACGAAAGTAGATAGAACTGCAACTGATATATTTGAATTAAAACAAAAGGTATCCCACTCGTTATTTTTTGCTGATCCTTATATTACAGGCACTATACCTATAGGCACAGAATTTTGATCTATAGGCCAGTCAATGATGAAAATGTTGGTCTTTGGGTAATATCTAAATAACCGTTTAAGGTGTGTTCATGAAATCCCGAGCACATATGTATGTTCGTGTAATATTAAACATGGTATTGCTCGCCAGTTATGTTATCTTGAACTTGGCTTGACACGCTGCCGCGTGTTTTGGTACTTATGGTGTACAATAAAGAGTATTACCATTCTATTCTATCATTTCAGATTAATTGTAAAATACTGAAATGTGAAAATCTATTGTCACGAGACGCCGCATTTTCCATTTTCATTATTAAATTGTCGGTCGATAATGACTTTTAGAGAGTTTTCGATTCTCAGAGCTCTATGTTGGTGACATCTCGTGATGAATTCGTCTCCACAGTTCAGCGATGCAAGAACACAATATAAAACAGCCGAAAGTAAATTTCTTCAAACACAAAAGAAAGTAATCAACATGAACAGGCGTGCACTACGCTGTCTGTCACGACAGACAGAACTGCGAGCATTACTATTGTGCAGATAGGACCATCTTTTTGTAATCTTTGCTTCTAGCCGAAGTTTGGCGGACGTTTGATAATGTTGTAACTTTTTGAAGTGATACATCTATTGGCGTGCGCTGTGGGTAAGTCCGACAGTATGCCGTGATCGATCGTAAAAAATAAGATAAAGTACAAGTGCACACATGTCATAATAAATTCTCAATCGTCTTCACATGTTTAAAAAAAAAACTTGTGTGTACTTACGTACACGCGTTAGAAGTTATACTTCTTAATATACAACTTGAACATAGTTATCAATTTTCATACCACCTAGAACTAACGTCATGCTGTTATTTTTACGATGAGCGCGCTTCGTAAAAATTCACTCTCATCATTTTTCTCTATCGCGCCAAAAGAAGTATAACTTCAATAATACAATGAATCTTCGAAGACATTTAAAAAAAATATGATATAGTTATGTACATACAAAGTCATAATCATAAATATGTATGTAGGCAGCTCCTAAGACATCAACAAAACTCGTAGTAGAAGTCACTTTTGTCTTAATAATAGTCATTTTTTTTTTATTCTGGCGTCAATACCACAAAGGTAGGAGTAGTGAGAAAAACCTAAACATTTTCGAATAATACATCAAAACTTTTATTATATGCCATTGCACACAATTTGTTTTTTAAAATTAAAAGTGGTTTTAATTAGTCTATGTATTGATAATTGTATTTTTAGCATTAACAATTAAAAGTGGTTTTAATCTATGTACTGACAATCGTATATAATTATGATAGTTTGTTGGAAAAGCGTAAACAGGGTCCCGTAAAACTGATTTCGTGTTGAAGTGTAACATGTTAAACAAGGTTATGCTTATATTTACTATTAACTAAAGTTCGAAAGCTGGTTCATATTTTTCTTTACATACACTAGATTCTGCATTGCGATAGTATTTCCATTTCCCTGAACGTTACATAGTTAATATTATAGTAGTGTTTGGAAAAGGATCAGGCATCCATTGTCTCGCAGTAATTACCGGAGAGGATTAAACTGATGTATATTTAAAGGGCGAGGTAATTTGCTGTACAGTCGCGAGCGTGAATATTTGAGTAGCGGAAGGCTCGCATAAAGAACGGTAGACGCAACTGTATGGCACTCAGTATCGGGACCGTACTTATTACTCAAAAAATCTTTCACTCTACAGTTTAAAATTTCCCACTCTGTCCTTCTTACACCTAGCATCATATCCGTAAGCTCGGATTCCATTTCGTATAACTGGGGTGTACTTAAATAGTTTAGTACAAAACACTGAGTGCTCTAATCAGCACTAATAGTATATATTTATATATTTCATTCTTTAGTTGGATGGACATGTAGGCCATGTAGTATTAAGTAAGTTAGCCCGAATGTGTTGTACCGCTTAACTATTTCTGGAAATGTATGTTGAATATACAATTTATTTATTTTATTTATTATCGACGTCACAAATACTTACATTAAGAAAAAGAACAGGTGAATAGGAAATAGTGCTGCTACATTTATAAACAATAATTGAAATCAATATGGTTATTACAGTTAGTGGTATGGGTAAACTGTGAGGTACCGCATCGTCGCCGCGTCGTGTTCGTCATCGGCGTTCAAATAGATGAAGGTTTAAATTAATAATAATAATAATATAATATAATATCTGGGGACAATGTCACACAGATCATCCTTGCCCCAAACTAAGCAAAGCTTGTACTATGGGTACCAGGCGACGATATACATACTTATATAGATAGATATGTGACATGAATTACATTTTTAAAATTATGATTATGTTTAGATTGGCAAAATTTTATAATTATTATTATGTGTAATGACTTGTTATGTATGTTACGTTATGTTAATTAATTAAATTATTTTGTAAATGTTCAAATACAATCTAAATTGTTATTGAATAAATGAATATGAATATGATAAATACTTATATACATAGAAAACATCCATGACTCAGAAACAAATATTCGTGCTCATCACACAAATATTTGCACTTACCGGGATTCGAACCCAGGACCACCAGCTTCGTAGGCAGGAGCACTACCAACTAGGCTACGGTGACCGTCAAATCGACTAAATCATTAGTTCAATCGGCTACCATCATGATCACGATCACGATGATCGGCGACTTAGGCGGTAGACCCCAGGTAAATAAACCATGAAAGAAAAACGAAGAAAATATAGAGTCATGAATATGTTATGAATTACGGGAATGGTATTTACTTACATGGCCAGAGTTTAAATACGAACTGTATTAAATAAATGGTGAAAAAGAATGACCAGTCAATTTAAATAAAATAAAAAATAAAAAAGGTTTTTATTCACGTAGACTTTAAAAAAGCGCTTGTAAATAGTCAGAACATGTTCGTAGTAATATATAATTAATTTATAATTATTTCTAGGTACATAGAGATATTTAGGTACACGGATTGTAGGAAGTAATTTACAATATTATTTATTTTATAACAGTAACGATATTTAACTAACTTAAATTAAGTTATTGTAAATAAATAATCCTCTGTAATTGTTTATAATATTATGAAATATTCAAATCCTTCGATTGCCTAAGCTTTAAACGGTTTGGGATTCGATTTTCATTCGTGAGCTCTATGAGGTGTTATACCCAGGTATTTACCCTGTTGATAAGTCTAATCTTGCTTAGTTCCTATTCTGGACAGATACTTCATTTCGAAAATGTTACAATTGGTGACTAGGACTGATGTAGGTAAGTTTGATATCCAGCTTCGATATTGTTTAAATAATGTTTCATTATATTTGATACGGATTCAGGATTTCTTTTCGCTAATTAGTGCCCTAAAATCTCCTGCATAACTGTTAATTTTCTCTCAATAGCGTCACCAAATAAGATATATGAGGCCAAACTCTCTCCTGGGTTTTTATGTTTCAAGCAATAATTACTGTAAAAGTTCTATTGTTGTTAATAACTTAACTGAATATGTTAAATCAGTTTATCGATTTATTCAAATATAGCTGCGTTAGGTACAAGAAGCCAATTCATTTTCTAAGTTAACTTTTTTACCGGCGAGAAAATAGCGCCATAAAATGTATGTATCTTTTTGTGTTGTGAAAGATCGTATAATCGTATGTATTCATAAATCAGGAAAATATGATATTTAAAAACACATATTACTATCTATTATTACTGCTTTTGTTTCCTGAAAAGCATATTTACATGCATGTTACTAGGACTCACCAATTGATTGAAATATAGGTATTATGTTGGATAACTGTAGCTTTCGTGTTGTTACCTGTCTTAGTTTGGGCATCTCCTGGGTTGCTCCGCATCGTTGTTAGTGTGGAGTGTCGATTAACCTTCAGGGGCGCCAGATTCAAGAATACATTCAGTCAAGAAAGTATCGGGAATGGATGATTTGTTTATGGTTCCAAATTCAAATTTTTGTTTTTTTTTGTTGTTGTTAGATTGGCACAACTGTTTTCCATTTTGGCGCGGAGTTTGAGTTGCATCTGTTATTTATATTAAATACAGTGCTGGTTTTAGTAATATCATATATATTGTGTATTGCGAATTTGATAATGGACAAAAATATCGAACAAAGAGTTTGTCTTAAATTTTGCATCGCTAATGGAATTTCGTGTTCGGAGTCACTGAAAATGTTACAGAAGGCTTACGGTGAATCGACTATATCAAAAACTCGTGCTTATGAGTGGTTCAAAGCGTTCAAAAGCGGTCGACATGTGATGAAAGGTTTGCCTCGCTCTGGTAGGCCATCAACGTCTGCAACTGAAGTTAACATCGCAAAAGTGAAGCAAATAGTGACTGCAAATCCTCATTCAACTCTGAGAGAGATAGCCGCCGAACTTTCTGTATCTCACGAGTCGATTTGTACCATTTTAACTAACCATTTGGCTATGAAACATGTTGCCGCTCGGCTAGTCCCAAAAGATCTGAATTTTCTCCAAAAACTCAATCGCATGAAAGTTTCTGAGAACATGGTAGAACGAGTCAATTCCGACCCAACATTCATGAAACGCATTGTTACTGGTGACGAGACGTGGGTTTACGAGTTTGACATGCAAACTAGTCAACAAGCTTCGGATTGGCGCCTTCCAACTGAACCGAAACCGAAAAAACCACGCCAAGGTCGATCAAAAGTCAAAGTCATGTTGACTGTTTTCTTTGACTATCGCGGTGTTGTGCACTATGAATTCTTACCGGAACGTCGAACGGTAAATAAAGAATAAGTATTATTTGAGCATTATGCGGCGTTTAAGAGAACAAATTCGACTAAAAAGGCCAGATTTGTGGAAAGAAAATTCTTGGATTTTGCACCACGATAATGCGCCTTCGCACAAGGCCATCATTGTGAACGAATTTTTGACCAAACACTCAACAAATACCATCCAGCAACCACCATATTCACCAGATATGGCTCCAGCTGACTTCTTCCTTTTTCCTAAACTCAAATTACCACTTCGTGGTACCCGTTTTCAATCGGTAGAAGACATAAAGGAGAATTGCGGCGAGAACTGAACTCAATTCCGAAATAAGCGTTTAAAAAATGTTTTGAGGAATGGATTATTCGTTGGCGTAAGTGTATCGTTTCTGAAGGAGCATACCTTGAAGGTGATAAAATAAATTTGGATGAATAACAAACATTTTGTATATTATTGATCTTTTCCCGGTACTTTCTTGACAGAGTAGATCCCCACGTGATAGTAGCACATACGACAGTGGGAAGAGATGCAACAACGCGCCCTTGCACTATTCAGTCTTTTCTATATGTTGGAGTCTACAGAGTCTGCTGCTGCATCGGCAGAGACTTTTATACGGTGCACATACACTTACCCCGTTAGAGTTTATAAATTTGAGCCGTTTGGGGTGGAAACGCATGGCCCGTAGTATATCAATGCGCGCCTTCTCTTTTGGGATGTCGCAT
The DNA here is from genome assembly GCA_951640165.1 of Pseudoips prasinana. Taxonomy (NCBI): domain Eukaryota; kingdom Metazoa; phylum Arthropoda; class Insecta; order Lepidoptera; family Nolidae; genus Pseudoips; species Pseudoips prasinana. The sequence goes on along the minus strand of OX621235.1, from coordinate 43,241,632 downwards.
TATTGATTATTGACGCTTCACGTGACTGCAAGGCTTTATTTTGGTCAAGCCATACAGCGTGGTAATACTGCCAGCCTTCTTGGCACGCTTCCCGGCCACGATGCGGAGGTATTTATAGACACCATTTAGTTAGTTAGTTTTATTTTTAATTCAATTTATAATTAAATAGGTAGTTTTACTATGTTTATTAAATTATAGTTATGTATATAGCTGTGTGCTGTGTGGCCGACGACACAGAAAATCATCAGTCCATTTGATAACTTCGGTGGCGTAGAAGTCAACCCAAAGGGATATCTCCCAGAGAACGGGCCGCAGCGGCTCTCTGTGTGCTATAATGAATGAATAAGTTACATTAAATATGCACATAAGTAAAATAAACGAAACACATTTCTTGAATTAACAGATTCAAATCGAATTGAAACTTATATTTTTTTAACTCTTACCTGTGTCTAGGGTCAGGTCATCAAAACTGTAGGGCATAGTTAAGATTTTAGTTTGTTCTTAAAGTTACACGGCTACAGAGATTAAGCTAATTAGAACATTAACATATTACGTTCTTGAAATTTAATTCATTCCGAGATTGAATAGGTAAACAAATCAGAATTTTGGGATTTAGAACCATAACCTACCCTTTAAAAAGTTTTGTATCGAATTGCGTAAGTGGTTGTTGCACGAATGTTTTTACTCACTTAATGAATTTTTCTCCAAATATCCATGTAAGTTTTTGTATTTGTGTAGACATTATTGCTTTTAATTTCTTCTGTTTATATTGTATTAAGTAGGTATTGTATTCTGTTTATATTGTATTGCCTTAGGTCTTATTATAGTTTGGTCTTATATTGTATTGTTTGTTAACGACTGTATGTTTTCTGAATAAATAAAATAAATGTTTTCTAGTCTTGGTCTTGTATCAAAACTGAAGTATCGAAGTCGAGATATAAATAGTGTTTTTTTAATAGATGAAAATTGTCTGTATTTAATAAATAAGAGTTGACTCAATTTTATTTATAAAATATAATTTAATTGATAAAATAAAATCCAATTTTTGATATCTAATGTTGTTATGTAACCATTTTCAAGCCGCTGTGTCGGCGAAACATGTTGATCTATATAATTTTAACAACCTTGTACCGTGTTTCTGACAAATAAATGTATTTTCTTCTATTCTTGTCTCATTGTTTACTGACATCACAAGAAGCTTTCCATTATCCAGTCACTGGGTGACAGAGCTCAATTTGTTCATTACTTGCGTAATATTTTTTTTCAAACATTAACTAGTTTTTGGAAAAGCAGTTGCATACGTTTTTATCGTAATATACACTCTGCAAATATTGTTTCCTTAGTAGCATGGGTTCAAATAGTAACTAACACACGTACTTTGTAAATCGGAGTTTGTTATAATCCTTACATTCGCTCTGCACTGTACACCTTTGTAGCGGTAATACAGTGCTCTTTCTCAACAAAGAAATGGCGAGCTATTCTATTCCGTCACCGAGCATATTCACGTTACATAATTTATTCCGGCCACCACGCGCCACTCGCCGCTGTCGTTAAGTAAAAGGAGCCATTTGCCAGTAAAAGAAATTACCAATTCCCCGCGTCCACTCCTGTACACTTACTAATTCTATTTAGCCACGTATATAAATTGGTGTCCGTATTCTTAATGAAACACTCGGGTGGGACTCGGGCGGCACGAGGGGGCGCTAGGGGGCACGTCCCGAGCGACGAGGCTCGTAATTTTATTTAGCGTCATTCAGCGCACCGTGAGTGGCCTCCATTCAATCCACCTGAAGCAGTCGGCCTGTCGCGTACGTGATGTTTATATACACACTTTCTAATGGATCCAATTATGGAAATATAAGTAGCCAGTAGAGTAGACTCGTTTATAATTGAATGTAGTGACATGTGAATATTTGTAATGATATGATAAAGCAACCGAAACAAACAGTCCGTGTAGTGTCCAGTACACACGGAGAATTCAGAAGCATTGGCAGACACAATATACTCTGTTATACGATGTTTTTATTGTATAAACCAGAAGAGAGTGCTTCAGAGGACACAATACGCAACAATAGCTGTAAAGCGGAGCACCGAGCGGCCGATATCAATTACGCTAGACAGCGTGCTGAACAGGTGTATTTGTTCATATAATATGTGGGTTATACGATATGTTTTTATATAAAAGCAAGACAAACGGGCAAGCGTTAGAAACGGTGGTATCTATTTTAGGTAGTTCAGAACTTATATTGGATTAAACGTTAGGGTATCTCATTTTAAGTTAGGTCCACGTTATAAAATTATGTTTACTATTTGAAGAAAAATAAATAAATATCTTGGGGCAACTAATACACTTATATCTGTTCGCAAACTGAACTATGGCAACCAGACAACTGATAAACATACTTATATATTTTTAAATACCCACATATTATAGATAAATTACACCCAGATACAAAACAAACCACTGGCGTAGACACTAACGAATGGACCAAAAGGCAAGTCAAAAATATCAGACCAGAAAAAAATATTCAGGTCCTACCTAGTATTTGAAACCAGGACCTCTGTGTATGCGTTTAAACGAGCCATTGCTACACAAATTATGAAGAACGCAACGGCCACAAACTAAGAAATTAATTGAAGTGTACTATGTAACTACGTGCAGTGGCGTGCTACTTTGTTAGTGTGTGTGCGGAGCGCTCAACTCTCGCTGAATGAAAGCGTCGCCTGCCGCTTGCTGGAATGCTTCCGTTGCTTTATGACTTGGCTTTACTCTTATTTTACACTTCAATTACGAGGAAATAAAGGCGTTTCTCGTGCTTACACGACGCGATGCCGAGAACGTGAACCTATTCACGGAATACGCGAGCATAACTCAAATGTAAAAGATTATATTTATGGTCCTAACAAATTCTATTTTGTATGAGCTACATATTCTATTTGTATTTTATTTAGCTAAGAAATTTATGAAAGGGTCGTACTGCCAAGTATATACCGATTATAGAGAAAACTAAATAGTAAAACATCAGAAAGTTTCCACGTTCGTGGTTGGGTAAATTATAATCGAACTGAACTTGGCTCGTGTTGGCGATAAGGGTGCAACTTGCGAAGACAAAGTTTAGTAAAGTGATCCGCTAAAGAGGTATTTATTCTCAAAGATGTGGTGATAACGGAGTCACTGAACAACTTTAGAACTTTACAGATAGCGCCAAAGGCTGAAGAGGAGAAATTAAAATCAACTAGAGTTGTGACTATCACGTTTATTTAACCTCGTTTGAGAATACACGCATTTTTTACAATCAAGTGAGCACACAAGACTAACGTACGCGTACTGGTGAGTGATTCCCTAGCTTGAAGACGCGTGTACCAAATAGGTTAACACTAAAGTGCTAATGGTTCACATACTGCAATCTGATCCAAAACTAAGCAGGGTTTGTACTATGGAAACCAGATTACTGTCATATTACATATGCTACTTTTATTTTGTAAATACATACTTATATAGATAATTACACCCAGGCTCAGGACATACCGACCCGTGGCGTAAAAGGCAAGCATTTACCAACCAAGTCAACTGGCCCATTTGAACCAGACCTGCAGGTAACGTGAATCACCCTTATTCCGGCTTCAGTTTTTCCTAAAGATTCCCGAGTCTCATATGTACATGTACCAGTAGGTAGAATCGGAAGTCAAGTGGCAATTGCAGCGGGTTCACATAAATTAATACGAATTTTTATTAGCTAGTAAGGCTAGGTGGGAAGCGACGTAATGAAGTCGGAATGTTAGTGTATTTACATTTGATCATAATAAATCTACTTACATTTGGACTTCATTACGTCGCTTCCCGCCTAGCTTAGTCTTAGCCTTATTATCTCATGAACTGTACAACTTAAAATGCATTCTTATTATAATCACCGGAACTAAAAAAGTGATGTAGCTAATAAATCTCGGCAAACTTACATGCCTTTAACTATATTGTGTCCCTAACAAATACTAGTAAACGTATTTGTTTCTAGTAAATCTATCGGTCTTGGAAATGCGTACCGCATTTTCGTGATTGCTGTTTCAGTTAACAACTGTAACAGATAACAACTAAATATGTAATATAATTAAGTTCTTACTAATGTTGTACTTTGCCCGCCGTCAGATAGCTTCTTAGAATAATTCAAATATATAATAATCAGCCATTCCTCATAAATTAATTAATTCATAATGATTATTGCAACGCAAATTTGTTGCTGGCTGTCACTAATATGTCAGACCTATAATGCAATATAATGCAGTTAAAAGGTAAAATATACAGTTAATTTTTCCTCTCCTTAGAGACAAGGCGGTTACCTCATCTCTGGCTGCGATAAAGTCGTAACAATTAAGCTACTTCATCAAAAGCGGCGCGGCGCATGCCTAGTCTCTGGGGCGAGTGGATTACCTAATTACTCAACGGGCAAGTTTAGTACTCCACTGTCGCTCGTTGTCTTACTATAGCGGGTGTCTACTTCCTCTGTATTGTACCTTTTATGCGGTTTACTATTCATAAAGTAATACTTCTCCATTAAAATATGTCGGGACCGCACAACTTCGCACTCTATGTCAAGCTAAGCCCAAATGCCTCAGTATTGGCTTCAGTTTATTCAGTTTACATATTTTCCCCTACGCCGTGCTGTACAGCGTACGAGGGTCAGCTACAGATTAACATTGCATAAAATATATATTAAAGAAAAAAATTGTGTAAAGATTGAGAAGAACTCCATGAATTTATTGTAACCTGGAGGAATTATTGCAGCTTTAATATATCAGAGGTTTAGACATTTTGTTAATAATTATTTTAAACTTGTTTGTGGTGAATCGTTTTTTCAATTCAAATTCAAAATATATTGATTCCGCAAAATGCTACATTTCTATAGAATCTTTTTCTTTTTACCCTACTGTGTAGTGCATGAGGGAGCAGCTACTGAGAAACATAGCCAGAAAACTCAGTTGAAAGTCTTTTAGTAAGTGTTGTGTAGGATTAATTCTATGACTACCTCGTTGGTCTAGCGGTAGCGTGTTCAACCGCAGAAAATGAGGTCCTGGGTTCAAATCCCGGGTCGGACCTAAAAGTGAGGTTTCCGTAAAAAGAAATTTCTCAGTATCAGCCCGAATTCTGGAAGTTGGCGGTATAAAACCCCCCCGTGCCTTGGATAGCCCCGTACCTCACCTCTTTCCAGTCGTGTCGCTAGTCGTCCCATCGGATCATGTAGAAAGTGTACCTGTGTTTGCGCACACACTTGTGCACTATAATATGTCCTGCGCAATTGGCTAATCTCCATTGAGAATGGCGAAATTCGACCGGTAAGACATCATCATCACATATTTTGAAAACTGGCCTGTTACACAAATTGGTTATAATTATTCTTATAAACTTCTTTGTAAATAATTCTCTAATATCATTCGGACGATTGTTGTAGACTCTTATACAGTTTCTTATTAAGCATAATCTTAATTAACATAAGATTATGCTTATATCTAATATTTATATTATGTGTATCGCCCTTTTCACATAAGGCACCTACATTTCTATGTATGTACATATTGTAGATTTTCATATATACTTACATGCTACAGTTAGAATGTTGACCTCTTTGAACATTTCTCTCGGGCTCTCTCAACTCTCCGGGCATTATACCTCTCTAGCTTTTACAGCTTTTTTTAAAATATAAGAAAGATTCCTTTGGTTATATTTCGATTAATAAAATTGTATTATTAGTAAAACATTGTTAGTTAAGATTGTAAAGTTGATGTTCAAACATTTTAATTGGTTAGTTATACCATGTCTGAATAAATTTTTATCAACGCTGTTTTATTTATACTCAACGATTTTCTGTTCCCCTAATTGTGTCGGTGTTCCAATTTTTCATCACGCATTCTATCAAGATATTAATGTAATGACTCATATAGGGTAACAATGTCTAATAAATCAACATTATTTTGCTTGAAGCTGCGCACTAATGATTTGAAACGTGATGAGCATAGACTTACATACACACCACACCATCGTTATTTTTAGGGTTTTAAAACTTTCTGTATGAGACTACAAATGTAGTCTTATACTGCAAGAGCATGCTAGTACGAAGCTTTGCTGGCGTCTACTCGGGTACTTCATGCAGGTTACGAGATTTCTTTCCACCACGTTATTAAGTCGTCGGAGATCAAACTCAAAGATTTCAAACTAATATAATTTTAAGTATTTTGTTCATATTTGGTTTTCAGCGGTCCTAAATTGTGATACACATAAGCGAATCGAAAGTTATAAAGTAATCGCTTTAATATTGAAAATGGCTGGTTGTATTTTTAAAATTAATGTAAAAGTATCCAAAAAAAGTTGAGAATCACACTAATATTATAAAGGCCGAAGTTTGTGAGTGTGTATGTTTGTTACTTCTTTACGTATAAATGGCTGGAGCGATTTTAATAAAATTTGTTTTGGAGTTAGCGGACACCCTGGATTAACACATAGGCTATAATTTATAAAATTTAACGCGGGTAAAATTGAGGAAAACAATTAGTATCATGTATAAAAATGCGCAAATAACGTGCAAGAAGAATGTTAATTTTCAGCGCCCTCTCAGTACGTGTGCCCTAGGCTCAAGCCTAATTAGCCTGGGGTAGACTAGTCCCTAGGCATAATGATAGTAACTTTCACCTTGTACTGAGTTTAATCCCTTTTAAAATACAGATGCCTTTTTCAATTTCTTTGTTTTACATATTGGTTTTAAAAAGGAATGTGAAAAAGAAAACACATTATCCCCAATTTATGCGTAAATTGTATTCTTCTGTTTCTAGCTCCAAAATTAAACGAATTTAATTATTACTTTCTATAATTAATTGACAACCACTTTAGGCATTTTTGACTGTTTTAATTTTTTTTTTCAAGTGACAAAATTTTTAACTTTTGGCAGTTTGAAAAAGATTTTTTGCTGATTTATGGACGGTTATAAATTTTACAAAAATATGAAAAGCAAAACTTTTTCATTTATGAATTTTCTTTACGTTTTTTTCTTTATAAATTTTAGCACTGGACCCCAGTTTTTTACGATTTATAAATATCTGTGTAGTGCTAAAATGTATAAAGGTTATTGAAATAGTAATATATATATAATTGAAAAAGATTATTATTTTATAAAGTAACTTGAAACTAATAGTTGTATATATTGTAAAAAGGTTTCAGCGGATACCATGTGGAGCAAGGATAAAATTACAGAGAAGTAACAATAAAGTGCAGTATCCAAAATGTTACCCCGAAGCAATGCACAGAAGCTGCAGTAAAACTATATCTAAACGAGCATTTAGTACACAGTGTTATGCTAATACGTGGAGTAATTACAAGCGATAAGTTACCCGCGTGTTTACGAGCCCCGCCGGCAGCGGGCCTTGCTAGGCAAATTAGGATAGAGAGAAAACTATGAACAACTTACATCCATAATTAAGTTCTTCTATGACGCATGAACTAAGAAACTTGAATTATTTCCATTTTAATGTAACTTTTTACTCTAAGTTTATGTATTTGGTGTGCAATAAAGAGTTATCCATCTATCTATCTATATTTGTGGAGATCGATCGTAATATTAAATTTATTTTCTTGGTTTTATTAGATTCACATCTATATGTTGTTTGCGATGTTGCACTTATGCAAGGTAGTGTATTTCTGCATTTATGAATTTCCTGTGACACGAACCATTTGTTACATTATAGAGTGACAGAACATGGAGGTGAAATATATGTTATTGTAGAAACTGATGTAATGTGGTGTGACAATTTCATATATGGTATACAAAGACATACAGTGTGGCTGACGGCAAAGAATACCACCACCCCATCCCACCCTGTGGGGGGCATAGAAGTCAACCCGACGGGGACGGAAAACAGATCGCAATGAACTGGGTTCTACATAGAAAAACATTAAGTTGTTTATAAACTAAACGTTCCATCATTAAAAAAAAGCGGCCAAGTGCGAGTCGGACTCGCCCATGAAGGGTTTCGTAACAGCAAGTATTTCAGTTGATTAAATCAAGGTAAATTGCGGTTTACGATTTATGACGTATTAAAAAAAACTACTTATTAGATCTCGTTCAAATCAATATTCGTTGTTAGTTTGCATGGTAATGTACATTATATATTTTTTTATCATTCTCTTATTTTAGAAGTTACAGGGGGGGGGGGGGGGGGCATTCATTTTACCACTTTGGAAGTGTCTCTCGCGCAAACTATTCATTTTAGAAAAAAATGATATTAAAAACCTCAATATCATTTTTGAAGACCTACGGATGGACAGACAGACAGACAAACATGACGAATCTATAAGGGTTCCGCTTTTTGCCATTTGGCTACGGAACCCTAAAAAGGGAATAATAAATATAGGACGGCTTGATTTCTTAGGTACCACAATAATATAAGTGGATTTCCATTGTGATGGAAAACACCCACTGAATAAAGAGAAGTTATAAATTGAATGTGACTGAGTACAAAAGTCACACCTATCGTGTTCATCACACACACACACACACACACACGTGTCGCCCTGCGTGGCAATCGAATCCACGACCGCTGGCTTAGCAGTCAGGTTCACTAACTATTATACCAATAGACCAGTGTCACTGTACTGACATTGAATTGAGGTAAACAACACCGTCCTATAGCTACATTAACAGGTAAACTGGGGAAGTACAGAATACACTTATATACAATAGTATACACTTCACGTAACAGGGTTATTATACCAATGTAGTGATCCGGGGTGCTGTCAATGGAGCTTAGTGGCGCCCGGCGGAGGGAAGGTTTGGCTACTATTGGGTAAGGCCATGTGTCTGGTATGCGTCATTGGACTTGGTACCGGCCTTCCATCTAGGCCGTGTACTGCTTTTTTGCCAACTTGTTAGTATTAGATTATACAAATCGTACCCAAGTAGTAAAATGCATTACTTTCCCGCTACTTGTCATACATTGCAGAATAATGGAGAATGTCACACTCGAAGCAAGACGAGACTAACACGTATTACGCTATAGGACTATCGTATTACTTACTCTCACAGAATACATCCTGCAGAAGCGCATTACTATGTATCTTCAAATGCACTTCAACTTTATACGTAGTTAGGGCGCGTGAAGTCGGCAAGGATTCCCAATAAAGCGATCTCGGGACTCAAAGTAGAGTTTGTTCCAAACGTCGCGTTGTAAACAGTTATATTGTTTCGTGAAATATGAAATACATATTATGCAAAATTATTTTAATATTAATATACTTTATTAATAATAGTAGCTACTGATGAAACGTCTTTAAAGTGTATACAGATACGTAGATGTAGATTATATTGATCATGTAATGCATTGGCAATGTTATGTGATTTGTGGTAATGAAAATGCACAGCTATATGAATCCCTACAATAACTTTCCATGAATTAATTGTACGCATGCGGTTTTTTAAGCGAATATAGATCTTATCTTAGTTTTGTATAAATTTTGTTCAAACACTAACTGAAGTAGATAACGTTTTCGCCCATTTCCATTGGGATTTGCTGTTGTTTAAACTGATGCTGCGACTACCAACTAACATGACACCTAATCTTTCTGACAATTTTATGAATCATGCTCTTACCGAAGAAGCTTTCTCCATTCAGAGGGGAAGAATCTCCACCATAATGATAATGACTTTTTTGTACTCTTTGTGTAAATTAAGGCATAACCTATCACCATTCAAATTTTCATGAAAATCCTTTTAGCTGTTTTCACGTGATTTAGTATCAAATATCCGACCTTTAATATTAGTAAGTTTGATAAATTTCAGTACTAGAATAACCTGCTACTTTCGAGTATTGTTCCCGCGAATTGTAGTAGGGCGATGTTACAGAAACACGCCTTAGACACAGTACATAGTATTTGGCTCTCGGTGGCGGCTAACTGCGCTCTATATGCTAATGTATGTGTCGCGACATTACGCAAAAATATAGACCTGAAAATGCTCGAGTAACCTCTTTCCTCGCTGTGCCGAGCGAGCAGGCAAATGAGATAAAGGTAGTGTTAGTACCATTACTACTTATTACTATGCAGAAATACTTTACTGGTTCATTGCACTTAGCCAGCACTACTTGAACTTTTTGCGTAACTAGATTTATGATATGCAGAGGCTATTTTAGGTAGAATCTTATGTATTGCACTCGTTAATTCCATTAATGGAGATTAATGGACCGTATCAGCCATTTAAAACGAATAATATTGTTTTAATTAATTAAGTTAATCATTAATGTACACACGAAAAGAGAATACAAAAAAAAAATGTAAAAGAAAAAAACATGTTCAAAGTCAATGTCAAAATCATTTATTCCGTAAACAAATTTTTACCCTACCGTGCAGTGCATGACGTGGCAGCTACTGAGAAAAACTGCCAGAAAACTCAGTAGGAATCCTTTTTTCAAATAAAATATACTTAAGATTAATTACAATCATGTGTGTTGACTCAGAACAACTCAATCCCAAGCACTTTTATCACTTAAATAATCAGCAATTTTGTAATATGCTACACAATTTGGATTAAATAATTCTTTTGAACTTATTCGTAAATAATTCTCTAATATCATTGGGAAGTTTGTTATAGAATCTTATACATTGCCCCATAAAAGAGTTACTTATTTTGTGGAGACGGGTAGTATGCAATATGAGATTATTGTTATATCTAGTATTTACATTATGTGTATCGCTCCTTTTACAGAAGGAATCGATATTTTTATGCACATATAGTAGGTTTTCATATATATACTGAGATGGTACAGTTAGAATGTTAACCTCTTTGAACTTTTCTCTTAGATACACTCTCGGGCTAAGATTATAGATAGCTCTTACGGATCTTTTTTGCAATATAAATATGGTGTTAATGTCAGCAGAGCTACCACAGAGATGAATTCCATAGGACATTAAACTATGAAAATAACTGAAATAAACCATTCTAGCTGTGTCAACATCAGTCAGCCGTCTAATAGTTTTCACTGCATATGCTGCAGAACTTAATTTGCCGGACAGTTTTTCTATTTGTGGGCTCCATTGTAGCTTTGAGTCAATAGTGATACCCAAGAACACAGTTGATTCAACAGGGTCCAACCTAGCTCCATTAAGTTGTACATTGGTTGTCGCCTGTTTCACATTCGGTGTAGTGAATTTTATGACTTTAGTTTTCTTATCATTAAGCACAAGATTATTGGCATTAAACCAATGAACAACTTTAGAGATTGCATCATTAACATCGTCAAAATTGCTTAATTGTCGGTTTATTTTGAACGTCAGGGAAGTATCATCTGCAAACAACACAATCCCATGCTTATCCCTTACATAGTAAGGTAAGTCATTTATATAAATTAAAAACAAAAATGGGCCAAGAATTGACCCTGTGGGACGCCCATTACCACTGGAGATCCCGGAGATATTTTACCGTTTATTTTGACCTTCTGAATTCTATTGCCCAAGTAAGAAGTCAGAAGTTCGAGGGCTTTGTTCCTAATAACGTAATGGTGTAATTTTCTGACCAGAGTATCATGATGAACGCAATCGAACGCTTTGGAAAAATCGCAAAAGTTACCTAATGCATCTTACGAGCCCTTCCAAGCCGCGAATATACTTTTTTAATAAGTTGACCCCTGCATCTATGGTTGAACAACCCTTTGTGAATCCAAACTGTTTCCGGTGTAGTAAATTATGTATATTAAAGTGTCTGAGCAGCTGGCTAAGCATAAGCTTTTCAAATATTTTACTAAGAGTGGGCAGCACGAAAATAGGTCGAAAATTTTAAGGGTCTGAAGTATCACCAGCTTTAAACAAAGGAATGATTTTACTATACTTCATCAAGTCAGGAAATACACCTGATGCAACACAGCAATTGAACACAGTAGCTAAGTGTGGGGCGATTATAGTAATAATTGATGAAACAGTCTTAACAGATAGACCCCACAGATCCTTTGTGTTTTTCATATTAATACTCTTGAAAGCATTTAAAATATCTTTAGGGCTAACCACCGAAAATTCAAAAACTGTGTCACACGACCCTACGCTTTGCGTGAGTATCTGCTCAGCAGATGTAGAAGAACATGAAAGAGAGTTAGTAATTATGACTGGAATATTCGAAAAATATTTTTCAAACTCAGTCGCAATCTCCAAATCACCTTTAATATCTATGTTATTTATTACTAAGTTAAAATCACGACTACGTATTTTTGTTTTACTTGTCTCAGCATTAATTATCTTCCAATTAGTTTTGATTATATTTGTAGAAGATTTAAGTATATTTTTTATGTACAAAGATTTAGCAGCGGTACATGCTCGTCTAAATGTTTTGGCATATTGTTTCACATATTCTTGAAAAGCTGTATTATGAATATGGGATCTTTCTTCATACAATTCGTACAATCGATTCCGACTTTTATAGATGCCTCGAGATGCCCAATCACTGAATACCAGACGGTCACTTACAGTCAGTTGTTTGGGTGTGAATATTGTGAAGAACTCATCATTAATCAAATTGAATGAAGAGTTGTACAAGTGATCCGGATTATCATGATAGCCATGCTATTTGTTTTACTATATTACATTTAAATTTTTTCTAAGCGGTTTTCACTAAATGGAATATAGCTTATATGTTTTTTTTTAATTTTTGGAGCATTTGAATAAGTTACCAACTCACCTGAATGGTCTGACTGAATTTTATTGATTATTGATTTAAATAAAGGTTTTACAGTGCTAAATATATTACCAATGCATGTAGCACTTGTAGCAGTTACTCTAGTTGGTTCTGTAAAATTGTGATATAAATTATAGGGTTTAAACAAATTTAATAAATTGCAACTTATTGCGCTTTTCTCCAAAGTATTTATATTAAAATCTCCACAAATTATAACCGTTTTATGGGTGTTAGATCATTTATTTAATGCATCCTCCATAATATCTGAAAAAGTATCAAATGGTGCACAAGGAGGTTTGTAAAGACTCAAAACAATAAATTGCTCCAACTCGACACATGAAATCTCTACAACTCGCTCAACAGAAAGGCTCACAACATCACTTCTTTCTTTAAACTTTAACAACTTATTTATTAGAATTAGAGAGCCACCATGAATATATTTTTTATTTAAGGTACTGCTTATTTCAAAATAAATTTCCTCCAGCAGACCCGCGAGAGGAGAAATTAAAAGAAATTATTATATATAGAAATTACATAGCCTGCGTAGTTTCTAATATTGCATATATACTCACACAACATGCTAATATACCTACATAAATCGTAAATTCTTAGCGTGTGATGATAATCTAAATTGATACTTCCGGGCTGTATAAATTTAGATTATCATCACACGCTTCAATTTGTGATGTTAACGCAGGACAGGTTAACAAACCACACGGAAATCACGGACCAATTAGTATCTGTTGCAAAAACTTGAAGTGCAATCCAGGCTCCTAATATGCAATACGGCAAAATTTATGCGATAGAGCTTAATAGTATATATTTTTATTTTCGCTGTGTCCATTCGAAAGAAACCTGAGGCCTTTCATTCGAATACTACTCGAATGCTACTTGACTTATACTTTGATGATTATTGACGACATGGGCAAATTTACATTAAAGCCAGTGTCAATGGAGTTGAGCGATATATTTTTTTTTATTTATTTATTTAATAACATAATGCACAAAGTTGTACAGAGGTAGACTTATGTTTAGAATGAATTATGAAATCAAAGAAAATATTCTTGCCTTTCGACACAAAACGCTGTTGTTTACTTATTTTTTCAGACAACGCCCGCACTAGGCAATCTAATCCCTGTGTCGCGGGGTACTTAACAAACATATAATAGACGAATACAAATTACATCCAGATACAGGACAACTATTTATGATTCACACAAATAATTGTCCGGCGCGGTAATCGAACCCGAGGCGCCTGTCTTAGCCGTTGCGCCACACGTAAGTCAAGCCGCTTCTCTCTCGTCCGCTACTATTAGTTCTTAAATCTATCCTGAAAAATAACTAACTTCTCTAAGTACGTAGTAGGTACTAGACGCACTTGCTATTGCTCACTCTATCAATCCAAAACAAAAAAGTAATATATAATAATATCCTTGGATGTTATTTACACATGGCCATCGGATCCCAAACTAAGCAGAGCTTGTACTATGGAAACCAGATAACTGATACACTACACTTTTCCTTTGTAAATACATACTTATATAGATAATTACACCCAGACTCAGGACAAACAGACATGTGCATGCACATAATAATGATATTAGTAAAGTCCTTTTTAATATCTGCAATTTATTAAAAAGGCGATTGACAAACAATGTATTACTACATTTTAGCTGGTTTTGATGTTGATGTAAAGTTATAATATACTAAAATAGTCCAAGTTACATAAATGTGTTACATGACACAAGGCTTGCCTCACAAGTCTGTCGCCTATACTTGCTCTCTTCCAAATGCATGTTCCTCATCGTAGTCAATTACTACCTTTATACGACACACAAGTGACTCGTTCTGCTGCCTTCAATTTCTCAGATGTGCTATAAAATAGAATTACTTGTTGTATTCGGACGAAAACAATATCATATATTGTACCAGTTTATTATCCAGCTCTGGATTTATCTAAATTACGTATTCCTACTACTACGTAATTGCAAAAATATAATAGCCAAGTCCTTAATTTTGTGTCATACAATTTTACTCTATTAAAATATTTATAAATTCCTAATAAGACGATTGCATCTTTTGTGCACTGGTGAAGGTAGACACATCGATTCAATTAACTTCAATGTGGAATTAACTATTTATCTCATACTGTGGAGAAGTGCAGACGAACCCAAAATGTTAAATGGTTCGAAAGAGCCTACAGGATGATTGTTAAAGTAAGTTTATTTCCTGAACTAAAGATAATTCCTGTATCGACGCTGAATTCTAAATAATAAACTATTGAAACCAATTCTTAAGTACCAGGTACCTCGCGGCTTTTCGCTTTTGAAATTTCAATAGCAAATAGCAGTAAAGTTAAATGCAAAAATAAGATATTCGAGTGGTTATTTAATATAGGTTAATAAGTAACAGAAAAGTAAAAACTATAGTGAACAAGAGATTTATTTTTATACCACTCTACTTTGAAAAATGTCTTTTACTGAAAAATGGCTTTTGATGAAAAGTAAAATAATAGTACCAAATTACAAGCCTATTAATTTTTCAAAGTAATAAGTATTTATTTGTCTCTTTTCCTAAATATTAAAACTACGGTGAAAAGGAGAAAAAACAATTTCAAACTTGGCGGTGACACTGTCCTGTGTGTAGGTGTTACAAAGCAAGTCATATATTCTGATATCCTGGTAGTAAAGTAACGTCTAATGGCTATTGTAACTTTATTAGCGGCGGCTGTGACGTCAGCACCGTATTATGACAATATTGCCAGATTGAATGACAAAAGCTTTTGTACAACGATAATATCGCTTTTGAACAAATAATAGCTATTTCATTCAGATTTCATGTTCACTATACGAAGAGAAAGAAAGAGCAAATTTTCCTTTCTTCGGTTAAACATTATAAATTAAGAAATCTTTTTTTTTCTTATAAAATACAATAAATCAAGGCATATAGAATAACGTCATTTAAAGTGCAGCAATAGATATTTCTGTTGTTTAGAACATTAATTATTATGAACTATGTAACTTAGTAAATTGGTATCAAAATAAAGTGGGCAACAACTTCCTAAATTAATGCATTGCTGCTGTGTGTATAATGAATACAATAAATAATCGAACGGCGGCTATCTTACCTGGATACCCATACGGAACCACACACTTGATGCTTACACCTGGTATCAGATTCCATTAGGCTACCTGTAACTATGTTCATAGCACTTATTGTAACCAAATTACATTTTTGTACAAAGCTTATTTAGTTCGCTTATATATAACTACCGACAACATACAATTCTATAGGAAATAATAATGATCTTGCCCGAATATTGTCTAATAATAGTGATCTATTTCGGCTACGGCGGCCAATCTCATCAAATCTCTCTAGCGCACTACGCAGATCATATTATAGGGCAGGCGTCTCTTTCGCAACGACTGAGGAGAGGGAGAGATCAGGCCCAGGATTGTCAAATTGCTCTCGAAGGCTCGCGCGTATGACGCCGCCATCAGCTACTTACTGCCCATTTTTCTTATCAGATAATTCCACTTTTGGCCCGACCTGTGATTTGAAGCCATTTGATATCTGTGGTTGTACAAAAGCTGGTTAAACCAACAAAACTAGCTAAACAATAAAATTAGGTAGGTATCCCTGGAGGTAATTTCTATCATGAACCAAGATTATATTACCTAGACCACCATTCTTTTTTATTGAACAGTAACAAAATATTTATCGTGTAAAGTACTTAAAAAAAAAAATTATATAAATCATAGAACATACAAACTCTTTGAGTGTAAGCGTTCAATTGGCTATCCAATATCGCTGAAGCTCGACTGACTCAAAGCTAGGCTCGTTGGATTTGGAGCACCACTTAGTTTGCGACTATCCAACATGTAATTTGTTACTACTAGCCTTTGTGCCTACTGGTTGGCTCCGCAGCATCGTGTTTAACCGCAAATAATACGGATCTAGATTTGACTCCCACGTCGATTCAAAACGTGGTATATGATTTTATACCATGAAAATTTTCAGTGGCTGCGCGGATTATGAAAGAAACTAATTCCTGTGACTCGAAAAATACGTAAAGGCATAGGTCATCTACCTGAACTCGGTCATGTCGGTTTATACTCATCGATGGATTGATAGAGTGAGCAATAGAAAGTGCGTATAGTACTACGTACTTAGAGAAGTTAGTTATTTTTCAGGATAGATTTAAGAACTAATAGTATCGGACGAGAGAGAAGCGGCTTGTCAATCGCCTTTTTAATAAATTGCAGATATTAAAAAGGACTTTACTAATATCATTATTATGTGCATGCACATGTCTGTTTGTCCTGAGTCTGGGTGTAATTATCTATATAAGTATGTATTTACAAAAAAAGTAGTATATAATAATATCCTTGGACGTTATTTACACACGGCCATCGGATCCCAAACTAAGCAGATCTTGTACTATGGAAACCAGATAACTGATACACTACACTTTTCTTTTGTACATACATACTTATATAGATAATTACACCCAGACTCAGGACAAACAGCACACGTTCATGCACACATATCTGTCCTGGGTTGAACCCACGACCTCCGACTTGAATAGCAAGCACTTGCCAACCACGCAGACAGACCCTTCGAATAAGAAATTAGAATTAAATGATCAATTCCAACGCCGTGTGGTTGCCGGCCTAGAAATAATAACAGGGCCACCTTATACAATCCCATGGGTGACGTGAAAGGCGACTAAGGGATACACCAGTTAGTCGGGAGGCAGAGCCACCTGTGTACTATAGCTAACACCTAACTGCGGTTGCCAACTAGCATG
Source organism: Pseudoips prasinana (assembly GCA_951640165.1). Classification (NCBI taxonomy): domain Eukaryota; kingdom Metazoa; phylum Arthropoda; class Insecta; order Lepidoptera; family Nolidae; genus Pseudoips; species Pseudoips prasinana. Next base: position 43,224,127 of record OX621235.1, on the reverse strand, counting down.
CCCAGCGCGGTGATTACGGCAAACTCCTTCAAACGGTAGCGTTATAGAAACCTATGTCCAGCTGTGGACGATATCAAGCTGGTGATGATCAATTCCGATATTTTTTGATAAAATGTCGAATATGTCGAAGGACACAAAGCTTTTGGTGAGCGTGTCCCACTCACACCTGACTGATGTTTAGTGATAAAGGTTTTTAGCCGGTTTTAATGAAACGATTCATTATTTACGTTCCACGTAATGTGCACATCTGGCAGCGCAATATTCAATGGAATAAATTCTATTTTATCAACACGTCGCCGTCGGCTAATTCTGGTGTTTACCGCCTGGCGTATCCGCCGTCTCTTTAATATCCGTTCCTTTATTAATGTGTGGAATTCGCACGTTTTATGGGTGCAAATATTGTGTTTGTTACTCGAATGGGTCGTTAGTAGTGTGCCGAGGTAAATAAGCACGTTAAGAAGAACAGAGAGGTAATATCGCGTGTTTGTGCTAGCTTGTTGGCACTCCGCTCCGGTGAGGATATAATAACATTTTTTGGAACTTCATATGTTTTCTGATTATATTTGGTGAACGTACTGAAAACTAACAATTGTCTTTTGCATAGGTATTACGTTAGGCAGGAAGCTAATGATTAGTCTTATATCATTTCTGTTGCAGTAAAACAATGTACTTATGGCCCAGCCATAAAATAAATAAAATAAAAAAGGTTTTTATTCACGTAGACTTTAAAAAAGCGCTTGTAAATAGTCAGAACATGTTTGTAGTAATATAGTTGTATACATTAGATATTATTTCTAGTAACATAGATATTTAGGTACATCTTGTATGAAAACATTTATAAAATTTATTTTATTACAGAAATGATATTTAGCTAGCTCGTATCAAGTTATTGTCAAGAGGTATATGAATAGGTAATAGGTTAATGAATACAAAAATATTAATCAAAATATGGCTATCATAGTACAAAAACGGCGCCGTGTAAAAAGCGCAAAACAACTTAGTTCGCCCTGAATGTTTGATGTGTTATTTACTAACAAAAGGAAATGTTACTGTTGGGTACTAAAACCGAATTTTCATTTATTTAATAAGTAATTGTATAGTGGCAGTGGGCAGGGCACATAGCTCGTAGAACCGACGGCCGTTGGGGCAGAAAGGTTCTGGAGTGGCGACCAGGAACTGATGATCTTGTGCGGGTCGCTAGAAACTGCAGGATGCGAATAGCGCAATTGTGGAGATCTTTGGGGGACGCTTTTGTCCAGCAGTGGACGTCTTTCGGCTGATATGATGATGATGAATAAGTATTTTGCGACTTTGTAGGATGGTTAGAGGAATCAGATAAAGTTTCCACTAGAACTACAGAATAGAAAATTATTAAAATACGTTAAAAATGGGAGGAAATATAGCAAACATCATTAACTATAAGAAAATATAGTATTTATGATAAATCTAGCATAACAAAGCTAATAATGCGAATCGTGTTTTGTGATCAATGATAATATACTTCAAGATATAGTTAAATTTGACGAATGGGTAGGTTTAAGAACATAAACATTTCAGGATTGGCTAAATCTTTCGGAAAACACCTATTTAGGTGATGTCAGCGCCTTAAATGTTATAATCGTCTAGCGCTATTCAGGGGGCATGTATAGGGCCACCAGTGGTAATGCCTACGGATGCGATAGCATTCGGACTCCAAGATGATAGTTATGTCATGACTCAATAATTATGGATTTTAATACAAAAACAATCTTCAAACTAATGTATCATGTTCAAACAACACAAACGTAGTTATTTATTATTTATAACTCCGTATCCATGAACACCACTTATTCAATTCGACGCGCGGTTTAAGTGGATTCATTGAATTCATATTCACCAAAAACTCCCTTACTTGGTGGTTCCGTAGGATGAGCACTGTCAGCTACATAATAAGCGCTCCACTTACTTGTTCGCGGGATGTTGTAAAAGATGATACAAATTCAATTGACTGACTAAATGGCATATTGAAATTCACGGCATATTAATCAAATCAGATAGGAAGTCAGCCGTCGGAAATTTTCGGGACACAGAAATAAGAACGTTTTTAGTGAGTTTATATAATTTTAGTTAGTTACTTTAGATATATAGGATAATTATTTATTGTGCACCTAAACAAAACAATACAAAGTGTGAATAATATACAGATTGTAATAGTAACATTAGCTGACTTAACACTAAGTGTGATAACAGGCAGCCTATGTAGTGATCGTGGAATGGAGTTTTAGAGATGGGGTTAGTTGCTGGTGTACTAATTACTAAACTATAAGGTACTACATGTGCTAAACCTATCTATTAATCATATGTCTGTTCATAATAGTTATACGTATCATTATGTGAAATATGAAGTCTTCAAGTAGTGATCCTTGACAAGTCTTTGGAGTGTACTTATTGTTTGTGCACAAACAAATGAGTTCTCAAGAAAATTTGTGGATTGGGTATATTCATAGAGGTTTAAGATTGTCAGTCTTATATTTATTAGTTTATGTATGTTGAAAGAATCGAAAAACCGCACTGGCTGGTGACAATATGCTAAAATCTGTTGCGAAGTAGAAGAAGAAGAAGAAGAAGAAGTACACTTTATTGCAAAAATAAGTAATACAAAATAATGGATACAACAAGAAAATTAGCTTATTTTAATGCAATTGGCGGCCTTATCGCTAAAAGCGATCTCTTCCAGGCAACCGATTTACTTTGAATGGACCAAAATTGACAGAATCTAATGAAGGTAGCAGAAGGTGTACTAATTGCAATTGAGAAGTTATGAATCTAATTAATCTAATACTACGTACATATACATATGTACTTACGTAATAAGATACATATGACTATGCATATACATACATACACAAATAAATACATAGATACAAATATATATTTATATATACAAATACATAATTATATAGGTACAGTACATAAAAGAATGTAAGGATATTATTTCACAAACGGACGGCAGTAGATTTATTGCCGAGTAGATAAAGTGAGATAGTGCTGTTTAACCATATTTTTAAAAACGTTTTGTGATTGAGCGCGTCTAATTTGTATTGGCAGCGCATTCCATAATCGGACAGCTTGAACGCTGAAGGATTTGTCTGTAAAATTAGTACAATGCATTGGCATTTTGAGTCGTAGGTTTTCTGAAGACCGCAAGAGTCGCGAATGAGTTGAGTGAAGAAACTGAAAGCGTTCCTTGAGATAGAGAGGAGTTGATGGATTGAACAGAATACTGTATAGAAGTGTGACAATGTGAGTATTCCGACGAAGTCTTATGGGCAACCACTTGAGTTTAGTGCGAAATTCAGAGACGTGATCATATTTACGCAAACCAAATATGAATCGTATGCAAAAGTTTTGAAGTCGCTCAAGTTTATCAAGTTGGTCCTCTGTAAGATCAAGATAGCTGGTGTCACCATAGTCAAGGATAGGGAGAAGCAAGGACTGCGCAAGTGCAATTTTGGTAGCAGTAGGGAGAAAGTTTCGCAGGCGTCTTAGGGAACTAGCAGAAGCAAACATCTTTCTGCTTACTTCTTGTATCTGTGGACCCCAGGAAAGAGTCGTGTCAATATAGATACCTAAATTTTTCACTTTATCAGCGTAAGGTATAACAGTGCCGTTGAAAACAACATGGGGAGTTTGGGACCAATCAACTTTACCAATTTTCCGAGAGCTGCCAACAACAATGACTTGAGACTTTTCTGGGTTAACATTAATGCCATATCTCATGCTCCACTTACTTATATGAGATAAATCTTTGTTAATAACCCTAATAGCTTCCGATAGCTTTTCACAAGGCGTTTGGGTGTATATTTGGAGATCATCCGCGTAAAGGTGGTAGGTTGAAGTAAGTTGGTCAGAAATAGAATTTATAAATAAAGCGAAGAGCAAAGGAGACAAAACGCCACCCTGTGGGACACCAGCAGTAGTATCACACCAAGAAGAGAAAGAATCTTCTATGCGAACCCGCTGCCGACGTCCAAACAGGTAACTGCGAAACCAGTCAATTACCGTTGGAGATATGTTAATGGAGCGTAGAATGGCCAACAGTATGTCAAAATCTACCGTGTTAAAGGCATTGCTGAAGTCCAACAATGTTAGCACTGTCATATTGCCATTTTCCATGCCTGTCCTGATATCTTCCGTAACATTGATCAAGGCTGTGGTCGTACTGTGACCTGGACGAAAACCGGATTGGTAAGGATTAAGGAGATTGTTCTTGCGAAGGAACACACTGAGTTGGTTATGGATGAGTCGCTCAAGAACTTTGGATAGAAAAGGAAGTATAGATATTGGTCGGTACTCAGAAATGGACGTGGGATGGGATTTCTTTGGCAAAGGAATGATTTGTGCGTCTTTCCACAAGTATGGAAAGACACCACTAGAGATGGAAAAATTGAGGATATGGCAGATAATAGGAATGATTTCGTCAAGGATAGGTAGGATCATGTTACGGCTAATACAGTCGCTACCAATAGCATTGGATGCTATTGACAATACGCTCTTCTTAACATCACAAGCAGAGAATTGACTAAAGACAAAATGTGGATAGTTGGGAGCCGGAAAAGATGATAAATAGTTTAGTGTGCAGGTTTTTACAGTCCTATCAAAGTTGGACGAAGCTGAAAAGTGCTGATTAAGCGAGTTGAGGTCCAAGTCTTTAGGAATGGTATCTTGTCGTGATTTTCCAACCCCCATAGATTTAAGAAATTTCCATACTTTCGCTGGATCTCCATTTTGAACAGATTTGTGAATATGCTGGCGTTGTGCATCCCTACACACCTTATTACAGTGATTCCTTATATTGATATATTTATCTCGATGGTGATCAGTATTTCTTATTTTCATCTTGGTCTTGGCTGTAACTTTCTTATGTAAGAGTACTTTTATGTCATCGGAAAGCCAAGGTGCTGGAAGATGTTTCAATCTGATAGGCCGTACAGGAGCATGTTTGTCGTAGATGTTAATAATTGTTTTCGTAAAAATATCAACTTTCTCATCAATGCTATCAGCGTTAAGGAGCGTTGTCCAGTCAATGCTGCTGGCATCCTCAAGAAGATTAGCAAGGTTAATGCTACCAAAATTGCGTTGCAAGAGAATTTTTGGCTTTGCCTTAGGCGGCCGAATTTTGTATGAAAGGTAGATAAGATCATGATGAGAGAAAGCGTCGGCAGAACATTGTCCATGTTTGGCAACGTGTTGAGAAGAAGAAACAAAAATAAGATCGAGAAGTGAAGGAGTAGAGTTAGGAAAGTTATGAGTAGCATTTAGTGGAAGGATGGATAAGTTATTAGATTCAATAAGAGAGACAAGGCGATATGAGCGATAATCATTCTTCAAAAGACATGTATTGAAATCCCCCATGACTATGGTGTGACTGTAAGAAGGGAGAACCTTTTCCAGGAGTTTTTCCAAAGAGGAGAAGAAATTTATTCTTAAAGATGGGCTATAATATACACCAAGTAAAACTTTCCGATGGTTAAGCTCAACTTCAATAAAAAGATGCTCGCCTGCGGTTGATGGGGGTGGCTGAGTTGACGTATCCACAATAGAAAAGGATATATTGGTACGCAAATAAATGGCAACCCCGCCACCACCACCACACGCACGATCATTTCTAATTAGGTTGAAGCCGGTGAGTGAGTATAGCGTAGATGGAAGACATGGCTTGAGCCATGATTCAGAAATGAGTATGGCGTGAATATTCTTACAGTCGAAAGATGCCAGCATATCTGCGAAATGGGCTGGAATACTCTGGGCATTTATATGAACCACATTGAAATTCTTGGGTACATCAGAAAACTGTGTTATTAAGGTATCTGCTAGGGAAGGTACACTCATGAAACTGTCACTATCACTGCAAGAGTAAAAACTTTCATTGTCACTACTACAATCCGACATAAATAATAATAATATAAACAAATATGAGCACTATACAATATAATAATATATTATAAAATATTAAAAAACAAAAATACTAAGTATCAATTTTGGTTCACCCACCGGCAAGCTTTTACATAATCGCAAAGTAAAATAATATAAAATAAAAAAACACAGAAACGAAACACATGAATCACACTAAACAATAATAACTTCAACAAAATTTCCCTAATTAAAAACTATAATGTTCAGTAGAAAATTTACGGGGTTAGTAGAAACAAATCCCGTGTTAACAATTGTAATTAAGAACTATGGAACGCAACTGTCGTTTGACAAGTGTTTTGACACTTACGTCCCTTATGTCACTTGGAAAATAATAAAATGTTGACTAACCTACACTGATCGAATTGTTATTATATTGTGTGAATTTAATGGACGGTACAACATGCAGAAGACAAAACAAGAAAAATGTATGAGCTAGGTGGAAAAGCTGTTACTTTTTAGCAGTCGCTAACCGCTTAGTTTTCGACACGACCTTTGCTGGGGCAACTGGCGCAGGTTTTGATGCAGATGTGTCTTCCTGAGCGATATTATCTACATCAGATATAGACTGGATACGATGGCGCTTCTCATCACCGCCAACAACGTAAATATCGCCATTTTTGGTGAAACACGAAGCCACACCAATTTTCTGCCTCGCGTAACAGAAAATCCTATGACGCGTCGCCGTTAAAAACTCTGACATTGTGGTACCTGAGCCCTTGAGTTTAGTCTTCCCGAACCACAACTGGTCCCGTAGCGCCACATCATTTATTTTGAAGAGGATAGGTCGCGGCTTCTTAGATGCAGTGTTTCGGCCCATCCTATGGCAGCGCTTGATGTCAGATGAACTAAAATCGGCGATTTTCAATTGATCCTGCACTATGCTCACAATCACGGCGGGGATTTGCTCGTTCTTCTCTTCCTTAACACCATGAAGCAATAACATTTTACGGCGGCCTCTCATCTCTAGGCGATCTGCATCCCGCGCGAGAGCATTGACTTGTTGTTGTAAGCCATCAAAAAGTTGAAGGACTACATCCTGGAATGCTGTGAAACGTCTAGCCAGTCCTGTCTTATCCGGGGTAACCTCAAGTTCAGCACGAAAGTCTGCCATCTGCTTCAATAGAACTTCCCTCAGATCTGTGATGGCCTTGATGGTGTCCATAGTGTAGATGATTATATTGTGCTTATAAACTGAAGATACAAACTGAAGATATAAACTGAAGATAGATGCAGGCAGAACCAAAGTTCTCATAAATAAGTACTTACTATCGGTTAAGTGAAGATTAACATATCAATAAATCTAAAGCAGAATATATAATACAAATGTATTATAAATATAGACACTCTACTACTCGACATCCGAGACCAAGGTGTTGACAAAAATATTCACACAATAGCCTGAAATTCTCTTGATAGAAAATGATAATCAAATTTGGTCTAATTACTTCCCTTCTTCCTTGTCAACAGAATATTGGTAAGAACTGGTTGAAATTATTATTTTTGAAGTGTAGTAAACAACCATTAAAATATATATTTCAAATGAAAAAAAATAATTTGTGAAATTGCTATCTAACAACGCGGGTTCTTAGAATAATTATATCAACCCGTTTAGATCTCATGCGGGGACATACCTACCCTATAAATTTAGAGTTTGTTCTGTTAATTATTTTACGCGTGTCAAGAGATTACATAAGATCATCTCATAAACCAACGACGCAAGGTGTGCAAACCTCAGCCAATAAGGCCCAGATGTTACAGAAGCAATATAGTTACGCAGGTCGAGTCGATCACCAACTAGCTTATTACGACGCACTCGCTTGGAAGTTAAATTATTCACATATAGAAATTCCGTCGCTATTTGAAATAATGGAAGGAATGTAGACTGACTGTGAGATTTTTCTGCCTAGTCTCGAAGTAGAAATATTCAAATAGGATTTAATTTAACTATAAAAAAATCTAGCAAAATGCCAGCTACACAAATACAACAAAGACTAGCTAACTATACAGGGCATTCCAAATTGCTAGAGTGTATGCAAAAACACATATGCACTTTCTAAATCTTTACTTTGATAATTTGATAGTTCGGCGGACTGCGGGAGTGGGGAGAGATAAGGCGCAGGACCGATAGATTAACGTATTTTCAGAGGCATGGGGGTGTAATACCGCAAATTGCCACATTTTCGGCTGGTACTGTGTGTTTTAAAGAAACAACATTGATCTTAAATGTTTGACGGGACGGTTGGCACGGTTGTAGATACTTACCTCTCACACCCTAGGTATTTATGTGCATGAACATGTCTGTTTGCCGTGAGCTTGGGTGTCGTTATTTATTTAAGCCAGTTTACAAAAAAAACAAATAGTATATTATGAATTATATCAGTTATCTGGTTTCCATAGTATACAAGCTGTGCTTAGTTTGGGATCAGATGACTGTGTGTGAATAATGTGAAAATTATTGAAAGGAGCCCATTTTACAGCGTGGGTGTTATTGTGAAAGATCTGTTCGAGATCTTAAATATGGAATATAATCTAAACACTGGCAACGGGTTGAGAACACACAAAGTTAATTCACGAGATATCTCACGTATTCATCGCCAAGGCATTTCCTTCCTGCTCACGGTCTATGATACGCAGGTACCTTCCGAACCATCCGTACCACGAGATATTCTGCGTCAACCGTGATGCCTCTCTTGCCACGCATCTAAGATGGGACTTACCTTATATATTCAGATGGTTGTGCAACTCGTAACATCCATTAATTGGGACCAAAGCGTTATAGGTGTTGGCGATATCGATAGACACCATCAAGACACTTCACCCTGAGAAATTCGAATATTGAGTTTACTGCTGTCATACTTCTTTGGGGCAATGAATATTTTATAGCCAGGTAACATGCTTTATAATAAATTAATAAAACTCATTTCCTGACGTGAGGACTTAAATCAGTCATCTCTTACGCAACCCGAGTGGAGGAATTTCATGGCAAAACGTATTTTTATGTACGTATACTTGCAGGTAAACACTCGGTCGCATGTATAATGCACTAGCGTACCCACTCGTAGTCATATTATCCGCGGGCACTCGCGGGGAAAGTAACACGGAGAAGTAATATTTCATGCATGGATGGAACACAATCGCGCATCAGTCGGTAAGCCGGCTACACTCTACTTGCTGACTACGTGTTTCACAACAGTATTTGCAACATTTCGAATTTTGAAGAGAAAATTCGTCGTGTACCTTAATCCATAAATTTAACCTAATGGTAATTTAATTTGTGATATAGAACAAATCCTCATTAGAATTTAATAAAAAATATTTTAGTACTTCCAATTTTAGACTTAAGAAATTGTAAGACATTCCACGAAATCAAAAACTTTGATAGGAACCGGAACAATGCGTCTACGCATACGTATACTGCTGTCAATAAAAAAATAACATGTTTATTATAATGCAAATTCATTCAAATACTTGAATGAATTTGCATTATAATATAAATGCAATTGTTTTATATTTCAAAGTGGGTATACAAGCATGTGGCCCACTAGATGGGAAGCGGTTATCGTAGTCACACCCTTGTTACACACATAGTATCGCTGCTGCTACTGTGCACGCGCTGCTGCTCTTGTGACCTTACCACACCATCCGTTACAACAGGTATATTGTACCAGAAGTGTATTCTGTAATTACTTCCCAGGTTCAGCACAAAGAGCCAACAAATGCTGAGCTGTGTCATGCACCGTCTGTATCATGTGTCTGCATCCAAACTGTTTGTAGCGGTAACGATCCTTACTTAATAGCGTTAATAAGTAAGGTCAATTCTAGTAATCCGTTGTCTCTGCCTACCCCTCTGGCAAACAGGCGTGAAGACGTATGTGTACGTGTATGTATGTAATTCTAGTAATTTATTTTATTTAAACACTGGAAACTATGTGTGTAAACATTTATTTAACAACAATAATCATAATAATAAATTAATTAACGAATTAAAATCTGATAACATATCTGTCTGAATTACGGGAATGGCTCCCTGCCCGAGGGGAGGGTGGAGAGTCGCATTTGTAAGGCATTTAGGAACAAAGCGCGCACTCGGAGCTCGCTGCAGCCGGATGGTATCGCTCAATGCCTCACACGTTAACTCGGCCGGAACCGGGAACGAGCTCATTGAGATGAGAGGCTTCAGAAATGTGCTTACCTACTTGAATGCCTGTACATTAGAACCACACAACACCACAGCTAGTTTAAAATAAAGCACTAAACTATCAGTAGTTTAAACATTTAGTAGTAAAATAAAGCACTAAACTATTAGTAGGCCGCCAGAGCTCATTGGGGTGGGGAGAGGAGAAGGGTCAGCAACACATTGTTTGCTCTCTTAAAGGCTCTTAAAGGCCGGCAACGCACCCGCGACTCCTCTGGTGTCGCGTGATAGTCACTTACCATCAGGTGACCCCCTTGCTCGTTTGTCGCGCCCTCTGACATAAAAAATAGTTACCTGTTTTATTTTAAAAAAGCTGTGTCCCGCGGCTACTACTCTGTTAAACTTTGTAAATAATAATTCCTTTGTCGTGTAATAGAGTAGCCAACATTCATACATACATACATTCATACTCACAAACTTACGCATTTATTATATGTATTAGTGGGAAAATTACTCGGTTTGATTCCCGGGACGGACCAGTGTGGCAGGTCAAGGCATAGTGCAGCGGTCCACCAAGTTTAATGAGGTTTGAGACATTTTTATTTTCTCATAAGAATTTACAGTAATTCACTTACATGAGAACGTTTAAAAAAACATACATAATCATATTGTTTAATTAAGGGTCTGTTTCACAATGTCCAGATAAAGTGTCGGATAGCTAACCACCAAATAAACTGACCGATATAAGTTCTGGATAAAACACATTGCGTTTCACCACCACCTTCCCGATTAATTTATTTGCCAGATAGCTATTCGGCAGTTACTAATAGGTAGGTTTGGCAACGTCGCATTTTGTCGTTCCATCTTATTCTTGTCTTTTGAAACAGACAACCTATAATTACATTTCTTATGATAAACACACCTAAAAATATATTTTTACAAATTTTTTATGGTTAGCATTTTCAGGTTTGCATAAATATTTTCAAATTTATCTTCTAATTATTATTTTATCAAATAAAAATACATACATAAACTGTTTTTTTTGCGTGAATAGTGAAAGTCAAATAAATAGACGGCAAAGTCAAAGACAAAATATTTATTCTGTAAAAAAATTTACATTTATGTGGAATCGTCAAATGTTAATGTCAACAAATGTTTGTTGCGGTGTTTCGGTGGTGTTTTTCTTAGCGGTGTCGGATTTATGCGCGGTTCACGATCAAATAATTCATCAATTTCGTCAAATTCAATAGTATCAAATTTTACCATTTTATTCTAACAATAAACACCACCGAAATAAACATCGAATGACATCTGTCAGATATCTTATCCATCAGTTACCTTTGCTATCTGAAGCTTGATCTGGCCAATAGTTTACTTGGCAGTTTATTTGCCAGTTAGCACTATGCATGGATTGTGAAACGCAAACTATGTCTTTATTCGATAGATAAGTTGCAAGTAGCTTATTCGGGACTTTACCTGGACATTGTGAAACAGGCCCTAAGTAATGTTATCTCTAGGATTATGAGAATTACTTAAGTGATACTTCTGATATCATCGAGCAAATTAATTCGATATCATGAACGTAGAACTGGTTATGGAAATAATATTGTAACACACCATCCAATGGCCACACGCATTTGATTTCCGCCACAACTAAGACTCTTGGACAAATAACGTAATCCGATAAAAAAAAAAATTAACTTAAGTTAGCAACTTATTTGGCATTGCTTCTATTCAATTTCTACATTGTGTTCTTTACAGGTACTTGAATACACTGCTGTGTGGTGACGGCCTAAGAATATCACCACCCCCTCTCATCCCGTGGGGGGATGTAAAAGTCGTCCCGAGGGAATATATACCAGAGAACGGGCAGCAGCGTTCTCCTGAGCACCATGTCCACCTTACTGCGATCGCCAACCCGTCTGCCAAGCGTGGCGATTATGGCAAATCCCCTCAAATGATGGACACAACCAAACCACGGCCCCCAGTCCCCGGCAGCCCTGCTATTCCCAGCCGTGGTAACAGCCGTGGTTACGGCAGGGCAGGGGGTGCTAAGAATCCCCGGAAGATTCCGCGTTACCAACACCGACGACCTCTGGCCCTGGCAACATATAACACACGTACACTGCGGTCCGACGAGAAGATAACCGAACTGGAGGAAGAATTGAGCAGGTTACATTGGGATATTGTAGGATTCTCTGAAGTCCGAAGAGAGGGGGAGGACCGGGAGGGTGACCAAATATCCCAAGGTGGTGTCGGGTTCATAGTCCACAAGTCCCTCGTGAACAACCTAGTGAAAATCGAGAGTGTGTCGACGAGGGTTGCGTACCTTATACTCAGAATCACCAAGCGGTATTCGTTGAAGGTTATACAGATATACGCGCCCACTTCAACACACTCCGACGATGAAGTCGAGGTTATGTATGAGGACATATCCAGAGCCATACATACCTCTAACTCCTATTTCACTGTGGTCATGGGGGACTTTAACGCGAAGCTGGGCAAACGATTCGGTAATGAGCTGAGAGTGGGGCAATTTGGAACTGGTGACCGGAACCCCCGGGGCCAAATGTGGGCCGACTTCATGGAGAAGGAGGGACTCTTTATGATGAATTCCTTCTTCAGGAAGCCGGATCACCGCAAATGGACCTGGGTGTGCCCCGATAGTAAAACTAAAAATGAGATAGACTTTATCTTGTCGACGAGACGACAGATGTTCAATGATGTCTCCGTGATCAATGCGGTTAAAACTGGGAGCGATCACAGACTGGTCAGAGGCTCATTGAACCTTAATGTCAAACTCCAGAGGTCCTGACTGATAAAGTCTACGCTCCGACCCTTACCTATCCACGTCCAAAACCCCGAACCATTTCAGCTCGAACTGCAAAACCGTTTCGAATGCCTAGCAGACTGCGAGGAAGTGGACTCATACTATGACAGGCTCGTAGAAGCTGTCCATACGGCTGGGTCTAAGGTCTTCAAGGCCCGTCGTACAAACAGAACTAAAAAGATCTCTGACTTTACCCTGCAACTTATGGAAGATAGAAGGAAAATGGTTCTGACATCCTCAGATGATGCTACCAGATATCGGCAGCTCAACAGACAGATCTCAAAGTCTTTGACTCGCGACACGCGGCAATTTAATACAATTAGTATTAAAGAGGCCATCGAGCGGAACAAAGGCTCCAAAGTGTTCGCAAGAGCTCTGTCTGTTGGACAGAGCCAACTGACGAAGCTGAAGACTGAGGATGGTAGAATCGTCACGTCTAAACCTGAGTTGCTGGGAGAGATCGAGAAGTTCTACGGACAGTTATATACGACAACACAGCCACCTGTCAAAAGTCATGCCTCAGATCCCAGAGCACGACTAACCTGACATTACACCGAAGACATCCCGGACGTCAGCCTGTACGAGATTAGAATGGCTCTCAAACAACTCAAGAACAACAAAGCGCCTGGTGATGATGGAGTTACAGCAGAGCACCTATCCTACGGGCCCTTCAGAAGTTATTTAACTCCGTCGTACTAGATGGTCAAACGCCACAAGCATGGCACAGAAGTGTGGTGGTGCTCTTCTTCAAAAAGGGCGACAAAACCCTATTGAAGAATTATAGACCCATCACACTGCTGAGCCATGTTTACAAGTTGTTTTCGAGGGTCGTTACGAATCGTCTCGCGCGCAGGTTTGACGACTTCCAGCCTCCCGAACAAGCCGGTTTCCGAAAAGGCTTTAGCACCATAGACCACATACATACGCTGCGGCAAGTTATACAGAAGACCGAAGAGTATAACAAGCCACTGTGCTTAGCGTTTGTGGACTATGAGAAAGCCTTTGATTCTATCGAAACATGGGTCGTGCTGAGGTCTCTCATAAGGTGCCAAATTGACTACCGGTATATCGAGGTGATAAAGTGTTTATATGAAAACGCCACTATGTCAGTGCGACTCCACGACCAGATCTCGAAACCTATCCACTTGCAGCGAGGCGTGAGACAGGGAGATGTTATATCTCCGAAACTGTTCACCGCTGCATTGGAAGACGTGTTCAAGCTTCTGGACTGGAAAGGCTTTGGCATCAATGTCAATGGCGAGTACATCACTCACCTTCGATTTGCCGATGATATCGTAGTCATGGCTGAGACCATGGAAGACCTCGGTACAATGCTCGATGACCTCAGCAGAGTCTCTCAACAAGTGGGTCTGAAAATGAACATGGATAAGACGAAAATCATGTCAAACGTCCATGTTGCACCCACTCAATTGAAAGTTGGTGACTCTACACTCGAAGTTGTAGAGAACTATATTTACCTAGGACAGACCATCCAACTAGGTAGGTCCAACTTCGAGAAGGAGGTCAATCGTAGAATCCAACTCGGCTGGGCAGCGTTCGGGAAGCTACGCAAAATCTTCTCGTCCAAAATACCGCAGTGTCTCAAGTCGAAAGTCTTCGACCAGTGTGTGTTGCCAGTGATGACATACGGAACAGAGACGTGGTCGCTCACTATGGGCCTTATTAGAAGGCTCAAGGTCACCCAAAGAGCAATGGAGAGGGCTATGCTCGGAGTTTCCCTGCGGGATCGAATCAGAAATGTCGAAATCCGCAGGCGGACCAAAGTCACCGACATAGCCCGAAGAATTGCTAACCTGAAGTGGCAGTGGGCAGGGCAAATAGCTCGTAGAACCGACGGCCGCTGGGGCAGAAAGCTTCTCGAGTGGCGACCACGAACCGGAAGACGCAGCGTGGGCAGGCCGCCTACAAGGTGGACCGATGATCTTGTGCGGGTCGCTGGAAATCGCTGGATGCGGATAGCGCAAGACCGGCAATTGTGGAGATCTTTGGGGGAGGCCTTTGTCCAGCAGTGGACGTCTTTCGGCTGATATGATGATGATGATGATGACTTGAATACACAAGGAAACTGCTGGATGCGAATAGCACAAGACCGGCAATTGTGGAGATCTTTGGGGGAGGCCTTTGTCCAGCAGTGGACGTCTTTCGGCTGATATGATGATGATGATGATGATGACTTGAATACACAAGTACACAATAAATATAATTTATTTATGTTATCTGTTTTTAATCCAGTAAAGAATATCAGCAATAAGCAAGTAAGTAATTTCGTATATCATTGTTCGTATACAACTCAATACAGAGAAATTGAAAGGTACAGATGTATTTAGTGGAATTGGAAGTTAACTAAGATCACTTAAAAGTCTGACTACTACTGTACTAGTTTTTCTACTCTACCTTTATTGTGAACCAAATGAGATATTTCCCAGCAATTAAAGATACGGATTCCCACGTGCTTAAGATAATGAACAGTACCTTGGTACTACAGGTGTATAGTTACTTTGTTTTATAAATTTTCTGTTTTCAAGGAATAAATAAATTTCATAAACAAGTACGGAGTGTTATCCATCACGTAAGACTATAAGGTTAGCAATATTATCAATCTCACAAACACAAGCCCCTGGGGGAAGTTGTGATTTTATCCTGGAGCCGTTGTCCCGTCACCGGCGACAGATTGCGCTCCCGACACATACGTACATACAAAGTAAGTATGTATGCTTCTCACATAAATCTCCGCCGCTTGCTGCACATTTTTGTTTATGAATATTTTAAGTTATGTTCTAAGGAGAATTTATGTTCCAAGGACAGTCGGGTACAGTTTTAGATTCCAATTATTCATAATTCCAACACAACCGAAGTATGGACCTACACCATAGTGACGTAGATAATTGTTTGTGAATTATGTTCCAGGATATTATTATGTATTAACAGATTCACGAAAATATTAAAAAGTAATGCCTAATCCCAGACAACATAGCTATTTAATTAATCATCTCAAATGCACATACATGTACATATCTAACATATTTTTACAACCAATTTGGAGTGCTGCCAAGCTCATAACTAATTCGGAAAATTTTACCGGATTTAACGATATGGGAATCACAAGCATTTTTATCGCATAACAGGGAGAGGAAAGGTAAACCGATGTTTACAACAAATAAATTGCAATAAAATTGATCAGCAATGAAATGGCTACAAAAACGTAGTCTCTCCCTGTTATAATATTTACCACCGTAAAGCTCATGTTAAATATCACGTCACTTTGTCATCTTGTCACCGCACTAACAGCATCCCGAATTCTCATATACGTTACGTCAGGAGCACAAAGATCGCCTCCGATGCGGCATTGTGCCGTCACCCCCGCCGGATTGCATTCACGCGCGACCCAATCTCAACAGCTGATACTGACTCTGCCAATACTTTAGAGAACTGCATTTTTGCTTGAATAAGCCACACTAATGTATGAACGAATCTTAAAATCACATGCTATGTAATTTCATCAATAAAACGAAGAAACGCATTTTCCGGGTATACTTTTCTAAACCTGCTCTGATACATTATTGTAAAAAGTACGGCGGTAATATCGTTGGAACTGTAGACATATGCAGTTCCGACGCGTTCAGTACAACATTCATTTAATTTAAATAGTGTTTGAGTAGTTCTTTCATTTTATTATATTATTATTATATTCCGCGGAAAACATATTTGTCCCTCACGCGTGAACACGCCTTTTAGCCAGTATTACTTTAAATCTATTGTTACAATTACAATTAACGTAATGGCAAACAAACCAACGTTTCGGAGGCAGGCTTATTGTCCAGACACGTGGTTTAAATCATAAACCTCGTTCAGAAAAACAAAATTAGGTATAAGGTTTTATTCAACATTTTTGCCTAATTACAACATAGTTGCACTGAATTGAATGAAATATCCCGGTAAGAACGTAAAATAATTACATACATAAATTTGATTAACGCCCTTGTGGCGTTCCATATTACGATAGGTAGTATTCATTTCTGAAAATAGTTATATCAAAAAATCGGAAACACAGCGAACCTAATACCGCCTGCGGGCCTACTTCCGGAATGACGTACAACTTGTCATCCTCTCGCCATTTAACGGCCGTGTCTTGTGAAAAAGTGGTTACAATACAACCCCTATCGTAGTATAAACATGTCTCTAAACACTTTCTCTTGCTGGCCATTAAATAATTTAATTTACTAATCGCGCCGTGCCAGTTTAAGAATAGGTAGCCTTTATATGTATGTGTTGTTGTAATTTCTACGGAACGTCTCCACGTATGCAGTGATCTCGTTCGGTTCAATCTGAATATATTGGTAGTCGATAAGCCAAATTTGATATAATCGGATGCAGCGATGTTGCCAGAAGCAATGTTGC
This sequence comes from Pseudoips prasinana, assembly GCA_951640165.1. Classification (NCBI taxonomy): domain Eukaryota; kingdom Metazoa; phylum Arthropoda; class Insecta; order Lepidoptera; family Nolidae; genus Pseudoips; species Pseudoips prasinana. The sequence continues at coordinate 43,206,788 of OX621235.1, read as the reverse complement.
CTGCTGGAATGGATTTAGAATAGTTCTCATTTTAATTTACATTTCGAGATAGGTTGAAGTGTGTGGTAGCTTTGTATTTAATTTTTATTTGATTCATCAAAATAAAATTCTCATGTGTATAATGAGTATTTGACCCACATCTATTGTATCTATGTTGTTATTCAAAGATTCTAGTTTAAATGTCAACACTACTCCTTAACTTCCCTCCTTACTCCCAATGAAATCCAAATGAATATGTGTATTCGTGTCCGGGACTTACATGTATGTTGAGTCCTTCGCGGTACAAAAATGTATGTACCTAGTACAAACAGTTCTGTTCGAAAATTGCCCTGACCATTTGAGATTGACTTTAGCGATATTTATATAAAATATTGAAATACCGTGCTGAATGAACAAGATTTAGACGAATAAACCAACATTCAAATGAGTCTATCATTGACACTGAGACATATACACATTCTTCAAAATTACAATTAAAGAATGTCATGACTTGAAAATGGTTATATAAGAAGGAAGACTTTTTTTTATGCATGTTAATCGTTTTTTTTATTTAGACGGACCGGTTGGCATGCCTTTCACGCTGGTCGTGGGTATGATTTCCAGGACAGATATTTGTGTCATTAACATGTCTGTTTGTCCTGAGTCTGGATGTAATAAACTACATAAGAACGTATTTACAAAAGAAAAATGCTATATGTAGTATATCATTTATCCGGTTCCCATAGTACAGTCGTGGTCAAGCTACATGTGTGTGAATAATGCCCCAGGATATTATTATTGCGTTGTTTGTGAATGACGGCAATAATTCTATAATGATATTTTTTAATCAAATTGGTATGCTTGCGGAATAGTGTTTAAAATAGTGATTATCTTTTAAATCGCTGAAATAAATTGCATTATTTCAGTCATGTAATGAACAAGTATTAATAACTTGATCCTCAACTAGAACTGTTCGGGTCCGAGAGAAAGCACGAGATAAAAGGTGGTAATGACGCTTGAAAAATAATCTGTGAATATGTAATTTTTATGTTCTATTCGCCGCTCTTAGAACTAGACGTTATCTTCTGTGAATTCATTTGAGTGTTAATGACGCTGCTCAAATAATTTATTTTGTCGTTTCAAAATTAAGAGGTATTTTTAAAAGAATACTATAAATAAATAATTAGTGCCACAAGTTAACGGCCAATTGCTTATAAACTCTCTATCTTATAAACTTTTAACTGAAAAAATAGAAAAATGGAAGACCCTCTTTCATTTTTAGTTAAATTATGTATAAGAAAGGGAAATTCGGAATTTTTTCAATGTTTGTACCCGACCTTCAAACGGCTTTATCTCTTGAATGGTAAAGGTTCACAATAAATACACTTTCGTTTTTTTCTCCATCTTATTACTAGCTGTATCTTTTGAACCGTAATATGTAGATATGTAAAAAATATACAGTGATTATTACTATAGCCTTTGTAATAATACAAATAAAATAATTTAAGTTATTAAAATTTATTTTATATAAATATAAGTCTTGTTTCTTCTAGAAAGATATTTAAAAAGTACATTGTGTTAAATCTTGTACTATGATCGGAACGTTATACTGAGGCGCTCCTGCAGTAGTGCTCTCCTGCCACGCCCCGCGGCGCCGCTCACCTATTTACCTTTTATGAGTTCCATACATCACCGTAACATCGCACTTTTGTACTGCCATAAGATTAATAGCGTCGTACATTCCGTAATAGCCATATATTCGCGCGCCACTAAACTGTGCTTTATGGTCATAATATTGTGACATGACCTGACGTCTTATGTGTAATGAAACTTATTGCTGCTGTATTATTTAATCACGTCTCACGGGTGGAATGCTGACAATAAGATATACTCTCTAAGCGACAAAAATCTACCCATACGCCATTCTATCCATAGATAATATTCCATCACAGTTTGGAGCATATTATATTCAGGACACATATCGCGGGTCTCAAACCATAGGGGCGTATATGCAAAAATGCGTTTTTTCGTTTTTGATGCAATTGAATTCTACTTTATGCACTAAATAACCAAAATTTTTCTTATAAATTAATACTTATTACTTTTTGTATAAATTGCAAAATATTATTTGCCGTAAGCTAGACAGTCTACAATAATTTTTAGGCCATATAGCCGTATAATAGACGTAAGAGCAATATTATTGCTTATTGAGGCAGTTTTGACGTGCCTTATAGACGTATGCACTTACGACTTTCAATTTTATTATGATCCTAGGAAATCCAGTCGGGCCATATAGACTTATGCACATACGACTGTTTGTTTTATTTTAACCTGAAATCATTGTGTCGAGCCATATAGACGTATGCGCATACGACCATCAATGTCTACATGATTTTGGGGATATTTAGTCATCACTGCGGACGTATGCACATACGTCTACATATTTTAGTATTGCTGTCTCAAGATTTCGTCATTACGCGGACGTATCGTCATGTCAACACGGACGGAAACACACACAGTCATTCTGCAGTGAGCTGCCATAGCGAGTAGATGTAATTTTAATGCGTGGAATAACTTTAGTGAATTTACTGTGAATAATGAAGCGTAGTGGCAATATCTTGCGTTTAGCACTAAACAGTGATGTGTTTATCAATAATGGTAAGTAATTTTGATTATACCTTTTACTGAATTGAAATGTCTTGTTTTAAAGTATAGGTACTGTTCATTTGAATAATTAGGATGTTGTTTCTTGTTTATATGATGAATTACTGTTGTTATTATAACAATAACGTAAATAATACTGATGTAGGTAGTTTTACGATCGTTTGTGTTCAACAGGTAGGTATCCTTAGCGCGAGTTGGTAGGTATGGTACATATTTGTAAAATGTTATATTGAATTAGAGTAGGTACCTATTACGTATAAATACTGACTGCGTGTGTTTTTTTTTGTTTATAGTCCTACTAATATTATAAACGTGAGAGTTTGTATGGATGGATTATTATTTATTTATTTATTCAACAGTTTTACAATTACATTTATATAATAAAGTTGGATGGTGATGGTGAGTTGATGGTGGTTGGTTGGTTGGTTGGATGGTGGATGGATGTTTGTTACTCTTTCACACAAAAACGGAATGGAACGGATTTGGGTGTAATTTGGCACATATAGGCGCAGCTAGTTTAAAATATAGTTTTTGTTAGAACTAGCTGCACCCCGCGTTTTCACCCGCATATTAAATTTCGATCCCGTGGGAATATCGGGATAAAAAAATCCATCCATCCATACAAACTTTCACGTTTATAATATTATATAGTAGGAAGGATGCTAACATTGCTAACTATATGACTGGCCAGAAAAAAATGGAAATAGTACCTACAGGTTATGATGACCTGTTTATTATTTGAATTTTCCTTTCTCTCATGTTATATACCTCCTACCTTATGTGTACACAAACCCACAGGACTGTTGCATTCCGTGGTAGTTTCCGATACGCTGCTAGTAAAATTTGGAATGATCTGCCGCCACCTTTTCATACTTTGAAATCGGTCAACTCTTTCGGTATGCGCTATAAAAAATATTTACTATCACAACAAAAAAGTTAAATTTGATAATCTTAGGTTCTATCGTATTCGTATAATGTTATCAGTGAATTGTTTTTATTTAGATTATAAGATTACTTTTAGTTGCCTATCCTTAATATTATAATATGTTTTAAATCATTTATTTATTTTCTTTTTGCTTTGTTATGTTTTAATTTTAAGTTAAATTTTAATTTTTAATTTATTTTATATGTATATTTATATAACTTTCTTTCTATTTAATTTTCTATGCAATTGTGGCTTATATCAGCCTCTATCGGAAGATCAGCGCTGCAGTAATACACCTGTGTTGCCGTAGCTAATGCTGAGATAGGGGCCTTTTTTGACAACCAAATTTATTATTAAGTTAGCGATGTATGGTAAGATTTCTTTTTTTGTCAAAAATAAACATTTTTTCATTTCATTTCATTTTCATTTATATAAAATTACAGGGTCTCGGACTATGGACGACTACGAGGAGTTACCACTTCCAGTCGAAGAACCAATTCAAATTTTACATTCATCGCCAGTGAATACATTCAGGGATTCACCTCTAACAGTTGAACAACAAGTGACAATAGTTGAAATGGAAAACTTAGGCTTTAGTAACAGTTTCTTCGACAATAGTACCAAAGATATTTCATTAAACTCACATTTGTCACCAATGTCAGTATTAATACCCAACGAAATACCTCTTGAAGAGCCAGAATATTCTTCAGTTCAAAGTAAACAAGAGCTTAGACCACTTTTTACTCCAATCCAATCTGTGCAGCCATTGTCAAGCCCTAGCATAATAGAAACACCAACCACTACATCTAACATCAATAATGAAACATTACCAGAAACAGAGATAGACTTTGATGATGATGATTCTGTGGCAGACCCTAATTACGTTCCTTCAGATATTGAAAGTCAGCCATCCCCAATAACCCCAATTACACCATCATCTAATCAACCTCCTCCACTAAACAATTTGAATACCCCACAACAGGCTTTTGATATAGAAGATCCAGTATCAGTAAACTCCATTAGTGAAAGCTATCAAGAGGAGGTTGATTCCCCCTTGCCAAAAAGAAATAAAAGAAAGTTACCAGAACTGTGGAAAAAAAACCAAAGGAAATTTAAAAGAAACAGTGGCGCTGCATATACGTCGGCTCTAGGCAAGAATAAACCTGCAAAAGAGTGCAGCTATGAACCATGCAAATGTCAAAAACAATGTCATTTAAAATTTGACAGTGGAACAAGACAAAAGCTTTTTGATTCTTTCTGGGGCTTAGGGGGTCTTGACAGGCAAAGAGATTTTTTGTCCAAAAACGTAACTGTAACTGGAGCTGCAGGATCACGTGTTATAAACTCTAGAAGAAAGTTTACACTCCAGTACAGTTTTAAAGTAAATTTAGATACCGTTTTAGTTTGTCAGCCTTTTTTTTTGAAAACATTGCATATAAGCGACAAAATGGTCCGCACTGCTTTAGATAAAGCACGTAGAGGAGTTTGTGAAATTATATCTCCCGATAAACGAGGTCGACATGTACCATCAAATAAATATGACAATATAAAAATTCAATTCGCCAAAGATCATATTGATTTGTTTCCAGCAGTACCATCACACTGGTGTCGTAAAGATACAAAAAAAATATATTTGGAGCCTACATTAAATAGGGAAAAACTGTATCAATTATATAAAGAACATTGCATGGAGAATAACAACGTTCCTATCTGCAAGACTTCATACAAGGAATTAATTCTGGAAAAGAACATAGATTTTCACAAGCCTAGAAAAGACCAATGTTGGTGTCATAAGTTTGAGCAGTTATCCGAAGAAGAACAGAAAGAAAAACAGGCGGAGTATGAAGAACATTTTAATAGGAAAGAATATGCCAAAGAAGAAAAGAAGACTGATAAATTGAAGGCAATGGTTGACTCTACTCTTCTTGTCTGTACCTTTGATTTCGAAGCAGTGTTATATTGTCCATTAGTTTTGGGTAAACCTGTCTTTTATAAAAGGAAATTGGGCTGTATGAATTTCACAATACATAATGCAGTGAGCAAACAGGGCTACTGTTACTTTTGGCCAGAGTACGAGGGGAACAGAGGAGCAAATGAAGTCTCAACATGTTTGTATACTTATATCACCAAGCTTACCGATGTGGAACACCTGATTCTTTATTCTGATTGCTGCCCAGGACAAAATCGAAATTCAGTGGTTGCTACAATGCTAAGGTATGTAATGATGTCTCCAGAAAATAATGTGAAAATCATTGATTACAAGTTTCTCGAACCAGGTCACACCCACATGGAATGTGACAACATGCATTCTACAATAGAACGGGCTTCGGAATACGCCAAAATCTATATTCCCGAAGACTGGCTAAATGTGATACGATTGGCACGGAAAGACAATCCATACATTGTTGAGGTGTTAGACCATTCAAAATTTAAAGACTTTAAGGCAATGCGAGGTATCTCTATTGGTAACACAATAAAAGCCACGGATGGAACGATTTTAAAATGGGCTAATGTCAGATGGATACAGGTGAGGAAAGATGTTCCCGATTCGCTTTTCTTCAAATTTGATTACTGGGAAGAATTTAAGGAGGTAAGGTTTACCAGAAAAGTAACGCGGTCAGACATTTCCTCTTCTATGGATACAAATCTGTACTCAGAACCACTTCCACTAAAACAAGTCAAATATAAAGACCTCATGGCAATGTGTAAGGATGGAACTATTCCAAAGAATTACCACAGCTATTACGAAAATTTGCCTGTAGTAGAAAACGAAAATTCAGAGACAGGAGCTACAAATGACGACGACGACTTAACCCTTGCTGCAACAAGAGCATCTTATATACGACGTCGACCTAGGAACAAAAAGTAATTAAGGACAGTTTAAATATCTACAGCAAGGTTTGCTTTCTAATACACGCTATATACATTACTTGTGCAATGTTTCCTCTGCTCTTATTATTTTTTTATCTTTTATTTTGTTTTTTATTGTTTTAGAGAATTTATTCTCCTTGGTTTTTATGACTGTTTCTTTTAAAAATTTGATTTTTCTTTATAAAATTTTATTATTCTGTGTAAAAGCCTTTTTAAGTTTCAAATAATTATGTTCATAAGATTACAGTTTTATTTTGTTTCTTGTAATGTGCCTTGAGCTCAATTTTAAATGTTTGTGATTTTAAGTCATTTAAAATAATTACGTCAAGATTTATGAATAAATTTTATTTTTATTAATCTTATTTTTCTTTTCACACAGAAAACATTGTGTTATTACTACCATTTGGTTTTTTTGTCTAGATTGTAGAACAAAACTGGTTTATACCTCTACATTAAATTCAAACACCTCTCAATATAAATGACAAGCCAGACAGGCGTATGAATTTTGAAAATCGCGCAAATAACGTTAATTTTGATGAGTTCTCATTCCTAAATTGCAATATTTTGAGCCACCAACTAGGTAAAAATAAATAAAGGTATAAATATTAATAATTTAAGGAGAAGGGTTTTACGTCCATAAATTCCATGCATTTTTGGGGAACTTTGACGGAGTTTTACCGTATATTCGTCATGGCAAATAGACGTATCAGCTAAAAACAAGTGTAATAGAGGGAATACCTTAAAATCAAGCATTCTATATTAACTGCAGTGTAAATATATAGCTACATGTAAAAAAACAACAAGCTGGCTCAATCACAAGAAAAGTTATTACGTTTTTTGTCTCTCCTGAAAAGTAGGGGTTTTGTGGATACGCCCCTATGGTTTGAGACCCGCGATATACATATAGCAGAATTATACATCACCGCTAATGAGCTAGCATTTTTGTTTTCAATACTTTCTATGCATATATACATAGCATATAAAGGAAGTTTAAGATTGCGAAAACCTTATCCGGGACCTAATAAAATTGGACGCAGCTCGGGGCTATATTTGACGGTAATCTCGTAGACTGAACCTATGTTGTGTTTTCAGACCTAAAGAGTAAATCAAAACTAAATATTTGGTAAGTAACAAATCTCTTACGAATTTTCTGTGTATATATGAGTACAAACATGAACATTGATTACGGTGCGGTGTTGAGATTTTACGGTCTTTAGAACTGCATTACTGCGGCATATAGATTGCTTAAATTCATCCAAAACTATGCTGATACAAATTAAATGTAAAAAATGACGTATGCTCTGCAGTCAAAAGGAGTGAGGTTCACAAAAAGGATCATCAATTATATGATATCGCTGTAATAAACTTTAATCATTGACGATATAAAACATAAAACAATTTATAAAATTATGACTGACTCTCTTAGAGCGTTTGCAGCCACATATTAATTTCCAGATAAGGCCTTGGGTCCAAATTTTAGTTCGGGCTAAAAAGTAGATATTATTATATTGATATTTTTAGTAAAATTCTCAATTTTAGCGCAAAATCTGTTTTTTATTTGGTGTGAAACTAGGCACGTAAATTAGGTCCTGTTATTTATTTTATTTTTAAATGAATCTGAATATTCTCTGATTTTTGTCCCATTTCAATTCTACCTTTCCCGTCAAAAGTCTTAGAACGCCTCATTCATAAACAGATTAGCAGTTTCCTTAACAAAAACAATCTCTTAGATCCTTTCTAGTCTGGGTTTTGGCCTGGACATAGTACCACTATAGCCCTGATTCATATTACGGAGGACATTAGCACTGGCATGGAACAAGGAAATCTAACGGTCCTTTCACTCTTAGATTTCAGTAACGCGTTTAGTATGGTTGATTTTGGTATACTTCTCGGAATATTACGCTCTCTTAATGTATCTCCAACGGTAGTTGACTGGCTTCCTAGTTACCTGTCTGGGCGCTGGCAGTGTATACGCATAGATGACTCTGTCCTCTTGGCGTAGCACTCCAACAGGCGTGCCTCAAGGTGACGTTTTATCTCCATTACTTTTTGCAATTTTTATAAATTCTAAATATAAACCAACTTCTTTCCTCCTACCACCTTTATGCGGACGACTTACAAATCTATTATCAAGCTCCAATTAAAAGACTGCCTGAGGCTATTAATACGACTTCTGACTGACGGGCTTAAGGTTAACTCTCAAAAAACCCAGGTTATTCTGATTGGCAGCTCACGAATGATTGCTAAAGTACCTTGGAATCAACTCCCTCAACTCCATTTTGATGGCAGTTTTCTGCAATGGAGCGATAGTTTTAAAAATTTAGGTATCCTATTTGATCATTTTTCTAATCTGAAATGTACAGCTGCATAATATTAGTCGCAAATTATACGCATCGTTTGGCTCATTAAGGAGACTACGTAACTTCTTGCCAATTGCCACCAAAATCACGCTTTCCCAATCTCTGCTTCTCCCAATACTAGATTATGCAAATGTCAGCTATCTTGATCTCACTGAAAACCAGCTTGATAAACTTGAGCGACTCCAAAATGTTTGCATTAGATCCATATTTGGTCTGCCCAAATATGATCACGTTTCAGAATTTCGAAATAAGCTCAAGTGGTTACCTATACGCCTTCGCCGGAATACTCATATTGTATCAGTCTTGCACAGTATAGTGTTTCTTCCGTCTACTCCGTCTTACCTCATAAACCGTTTTTCATTACTCCATGAATCACATTTGAAGTGCTTAAGATCTACCGAAAATTTAAAATTAAAAATGCGAGCTCATTCCACCAGTTTTCTCGACAAATCTTTCTCTGTACAAAGTGCCCGTCTCTGGAATGAGCTTCCAATTACCACACGGCAAGCTAAATCATTGCGTGAATTTAAAAATGTGTAAAGGATCATTATTTATCCCTATCAGTTCATCAGTAGTATATATTCAATGTTACTGTTATAATTACAGTATGTACATATATATGTATGTATACGATTATATGTCGTAAATGATATTAGTATATTATCTATTAGTATATTATGTCTGCCTCGTTGGTCTAGCGGTAGCGTGTTCACCCGCAGTTAACGAGGTCCTGGGTTCAAATCCTGGGTCGGGCCAAAAGTGATTTTGGGACTTTTCTGTAAAAAGAAAATTTCACAGCATCAGCCCGAAGTCTGGGAGTTGGCGGTATTATACCCCCGTGCCTTGGAGAGCACGTAAAGCCGTCGGTCCTGTGCCTGACCTCTTTCCGGTCGTGTCGCTAAGGCGTCCCATCGGATCATGGGAGTGATGGAATAGAAAGTGCTCCTGTGTTTGCGCACACACTTGAGCACTATAATATGTCCCGCGCAGATGGCCAATCTCTGTTGAGACTGGCCGCCGTGGCCGAATTCGGCTAGGAGGACATTATATTATCTAATATATTATTTGTAAATATTTTAATGTACGTAGTAGAATGCATATTAGAATGTATTTTATTTTTTAGTATGTATGTAGTATGTACCCAAGAGTACCTTTATTTAAACGCTCTGAACACCGGCAACTACCCGTGACTGTATCCTTTCTCCTGTTTCCTAAGTAGGTTGTCTGGAAGCGATCACATTTAAGTGATAAGACCGCCATTTGTACTGTTCTCTCTAATCTGCATTGTTCATGTATTGATTATTTTTGGTGTACAATAAAGAGTTTAATAATGGTAATAATTCAGGCTCTTGAACCAGATCTGAGCGTTTCGGAGCAACGCCTATCCGATCAGGTGCGGGTCATACAGCGGAACCATATGCTGGATGGATCTACACTTGATCGGCTGCGAGCAGAGGCTGTCATCTCCACGTCTGCCGCCGATCGGAATAATGTATCCGCTCTGCCGCCTAATTTGCTATCGGCGCAGGCGGATCCGAGGCCCGAGACGGTGGACTTTGAAGATGCTACCCAGGTAAGCTCCCAGGATAATGAGCATTTGAGGAGGGCTTTGGAAAGTGCGATTATGGAATATAGGGATATATCCGTCTGTGATAGACCGCAGTTACCACGTTATCCCGAGCACAAACGTAATATGGCGCTAGTGGTCGCTCTAGATTGCATGCTAGAACCATATTTTGGATCTAGCCTAGATCTTGCGGATACGCACTCGATTCTTTACTGTGCAGCAGTCGCGGCGTGTCGGGTGGCCCATGTTGGGTTCTCAGGACCCAATAAGTCCACACGACCCACCGCCGTCAAACCAGCATGGCAAGAAAGAATCGAGCGACGTATCTCAGCAGCTAGAGTGACCATCGGCAAGCTAATCTGCTTCAGGTCGGGAAACAATCGCCCGAGAGTTATGCGTTATGTGACACAGGCATTCGCCGGTACAGGTACATTACCGCGTGATTATACTGCCTGTGTCACGGAACGCATAGACTACCTGAAGCAGAAAGTTTCTGCGTGGGCTAACCGTATACGGCGGTACAAGGAACGGGCGGATAGGTTTCACCAAAATCGATCTTTCCAAAGTGACCAAAGAAAAGTGTATCGAAGGTGGGAGGGAACTTCCAGTAGTGTGACTGATGGTTGTTTACCAAATATGGATGAAATGTCCTCATTTTGGAAAAATATTTGGTCAGCGCCCATACGTCACACCGATGGACAATGGATTGATGTAGTTAAGCGCTCATGTGAACACTTGAAACCTATGCAATCTATTAAAATTACCCCCTTCTGATGTGGGGAATGCGGTTCGTCCGACTCATAACTGGAAAAGTCGGATGGACTGCATAATTTCTGGCTAAAGTGGTTGCGAAGCTCGCATGCGTGCTTAGCTACTCAATTCCAAGAAGCTATCGATACTGGCTCCCTCCCACCTTTTATGACAAACGGTATCACTTTTCTGCTCCATAAAACTGGTAGTACCACGGATCCAAAGAATTATCGACCCATCACCCCATCTTACCCACTATATATAAGCTCCTTACATCCATTCTGGTGTCAAAATTAAATGAGCATTTATATGTCAATCATGTTTTAGATCCTGCTCAGAATGGATGTAGGGTTGGGTCCCGTGGTACTAAGGAGCTCCTCCTCATAGACATGGCCGTTAGCCAACAGGTTCGCAAAGGTCGAAGAAGTCTCTCCGCTGCCTGGATTGACTATAAGAAGGCATATGATTCGGTGCCCCATACATGGTTAAGACGGGTACTAGAGCTGTATAAAGTTGATGCAGCTCTATGCGCCTTTCTTGCCTCGTGTATGGGACAGTGGACCACGGTTCTCCATCTTTCAGGAACCGGAGTGACTCCTTCGATATCCGAACCTAAAAGGATTGAGCGACGCATATTCCAGGGTGACAGTTTGAGTCCCTTGTGGTTTTGCCTGGCCTTGAATCCCCTGAGCGCTGTGCTAAGGGATTCCGGGTTAGGTTATCGGTTGCGGAGAGGGGGTGAGACCATTTCTCATCTTCTGTATCTGGATGACCTCAAGTTATATGCTCCGAATAAACCAAATCTGATATCCCTACTAAACCTCACAGAAAGATTTAGCAGTGATATTGGAATGGAATTCGGTGTAGATAAATGTGCGGTCATACATGTACAGAGGGGTAGAGTTGTAAATTCTGATAATTTACAACTCACCGAGAGTATGACTCTCAGATCCCTCTCTGAAACTGAAACCTACAAATACCTTGGTATGTCTGAGTGTCTAAATATCCCAGATGGGGACATTAAGCAGTTGGTGAAGGAACGGTTCTTTAACCGCTTGACAAAAGTACTGAAAAGTCTATTGACAGGTGGTAATAAAGTGCGTGCTTTCAACGGCTGGGTAATGTCTCTACTGGTTTACACCTTCGGCATACTAAGGTGGACTCAAACCGAGTTAGATGCCCTGGATCGAAAAGTCCGGAAACGCCTAACGACGTACCGTATGCACCATCCACACTCTTCACTAATGAGATTGTATATCCCACGGAAGTGTGGGGGTCGAGGCTTCCTCAATGCCAAAAACCTACACAACCGTGAGGTATGCAATCTCAGGGAATATTTCCTTGGTGTTGAGTGTGGGATGCATCGAGACGTCGCCGCCGTTGACAACGGACTCACGCCCCTCTCCTTGGCTAAAGAAAACTGGAGAAAGCCCGTCGTACTTAGCACTCGGGATCGAATTGACGTATGGAAGAGCAAGGTGCTTCATGGTAGGTTCCACCAGGCTCTACATAGTGCTCATGTGGACTTACAAGCATCTGTGGCCTGGCTACGTTTTGGTGACCTATTTGGGGAAACCGAAGGTTTTGCTTGTGCAATTGCTGATGAAGTTGTCAAGACGAGGAACTATCGGAAGCACATCTTCAAGGACGGTACAATCGACATTTGTCGGGCATGTCACCGTCCTGGAGAGTCTATCAGACACATTGTTTCCGGTTGTTCCTATCTTGCCAACGGCGAGTACTTACACAGGCATAATCAAGTTGCCAGGATTATCCACCAGCAGCTTGCTCTTCGGTATGGTCTTGTAGACTCCGAAGTGCCGTATTACAAGTACGTACCGGAACCAGTTCTAGAAAATGGTTGTGCCAAGCTCTACTGGGACCGCTCTATCATTACGGACAGGACTATTGTTGCCAATAAGCCTGATATCGTTTTGGTAGACCGGTTGGAGCACCGGGCATTTATTGTTGATATCACTGTCCCATTTGACGATAACCTCGTAAAAGCCGAGAATGACAAGTTGTCAAAGTATTTAGATTTGGCTTACGAGGTTACCGACATGTGGGATGTGAACTCAACAATAATTGTCCCAATAGTCGTCTCCGTAAACGGTCTCATAACAAAGAGCCTCGACCAACATCTTAAGAGGCTCTCACTAGATCACTGGGTCAAGGGCCGAATACAGAAGGCGGCAATTATGGGAACGGCACGCATCGTGAGGAGGTTCCTCACTCTGTCGCCCTGACCACCGGCGGCCTAAGGCGTATAACCCCGCCGCCGGGGAGCTCTGTTTTTTACGTATTTATTTTTGTATTACTGTTTTATATATCGATCTTATAAGAATAAATATGTATTAAATATGAAAATAAATAAATAAGTTGGAATAATAATAATAATATTGTTATTGAAATTTTGAAGTTATCGGTTTGTTGCTTTATGATTATAAAATTTGATTTTTACGCGACCTTTAAGAACCTTGCTCCCTGTACTGAAAGACCAGTTGGTAATCTAAAATACAGGAATGTTTAACTGTTAAGTGAAGTGGTAATTACGTGTGTAGGTATGTCCTCGTACATGTACCACGTGTCTAATATCGTAAATTGCCTTAAACTAAGTTGCCTATTTACTGGTGAATAATTTTCCTATTAGTTTATGAGTTTGGTCCAGTTTGAAACTTTGTTGGGGCACTCAAATTGTGTAGCCGCAGTTGTGAGTGTCGGATAACGTAATACGCTGTTGTGCTTTCGATTTACTTCTCTCCGTTTCGACACTTTTATGACCTAAGTTTTGAACTATTCCGCGTTTGGTACAGACGCCAGCACATCAAGCTACCCCAATCTGTTAAATTTCCCCAATTGAAAGTGAACCTTATGCTTATGTGATAACGTTGAAAATCGATAAAAGAAATTTGACAGATTGTCTGTATATTATCATTATTCTTAAAAGCAGAAGTGTGGCGTTCTTTTCTAAAGCCAGGACCAACGGCTTAATATACATTAAAAGCATAGCTTTTTTCATACATGAAAAGGTAGACATCCATCAACAGACTGACACCAATGCAGTTGTAACGACCGGTGAAGTTCAACAGTATTTAGGGCAAAAATGGTGTTAAGCTTCACTGATCGTTACACCTCCATTGGTGGCCAACTGGCTACAAACGCATAATTAGTGTATCTAATTCTCAAAAGGCAGTTAGTAAACCATCTGTGTATTAATTATATGTATAAGTCACAAAGCGCCTTTAAAGCGATATTATACCTTTTACTGACAACGAACGGCCAAAATGTAATACAACAGTAAGCGCAAAACGAGGCGAATAGAGGTTGTGGGGGGAATACAGACGGGACAATATCCATATAACTATAAGTAACATTTTCTTCGCATCTATATTCACCTGTAGAATTATATTCACCCCGATCCACGGCATATATAATTATACTTTTGTGAACTTAACTTCTATCCTCTTACTACTTTCTGTAATAAATTATTTAAAAATAATTATTAACGTTCTAAACCGTCTTCACTATAAAATTTTAAAGCTAAATACAAAGGACGGAGCTCCTAGAGACAGCGCTTGATCTCACTAGGACCGAGCGGCATGTTGCTTGTGCGTCAGCTGAGCCACATAAGGCGATTGCCATGCCATCAGAATGGAAGCCATCTTACGTTTATTTAACTCACTTTCAATGGTTTAAATATATCGACACTTACAATGATCCGATTCCAACGATCGACCAAGGGAATACGTACCAGAGAATACGGGCAGCAGCGATTTTCTGTGAACTATGACCATCAAACTGCGATCGCTAACCCGTCTGTCAAGTGTGGCGATTATGGCATAGCCCGCCATTCTTTTGGGAGGCTTTTGTCCAGTAGAGGACGTACTTTGGCTAGTTTGATGAGTATAAATATGTACTAAAAGATAAAACTATACATTTATAATATAAACTCTGTTCAGTGCTAACCTCAAAAGCGTTATGTTGCAATAACACTTTTGAGGTTAGCACTGTAACTTATGTTCTTAAAGATTTGGTTCAAATAGCAAAAATTTCTCCTATGAAATTTAATTAATTGGAAGCCAACACATTTATCATAATAGCACAGTCCTTAGCATGTGGCGTTTGATAAAAAAGAAGTATAAGTTGTTCAAAACTTTATGTATAATGCCATTAATTATGCATGAAGTTTCCATTGATTATAAGTTCGCACACATGCAATTTTGAGACTACTTAAAAATCGAAGCGTATAATTGCCCGGTAAAATTCTTAGTCAAACTTAATTTCATTATTGTATAGTCATAAAGTACGCGAATATTAAGAGGGCGGGCTGGAAATTATTTGTGATACAATAATGCCGTCTAACATAATGTACTTGCACTAAAAGCAGTACTTTTTAGATAGTTGTCCTTAATTTGTTTCGGCGTGTGAAAATGGAGAATGACTAACCTTGTTTTATTATATTATATAATAAATCCTTCAAGGTCTGTGTAAACAACCCGCCGCCTCTGTCCACAAAATAATAATATAGTGATATCAGTTTTCGTCTGGTCCTAAAAGCCTTTGAGTGGCCGCACCGGACTCGAGTCGCGCCATAAAGGACATTACATAATCGGTCAGCCAGTCAAACACTCAATACTACCTACTCCTTTGGGAGTGTGATCTCTGGCAAAATTAGCGTGATATTATGTTAAACAGCTTGCAACCAATATCTGGAGTAGTTTATTATACGGATCTTGTGGCAACAAGGAACAACTTCCGTGCGTTTAAGCGCTTTTGCCATACCTACTATTGGAATAAACAGCTCACTTAGGACCCTTAACTTGATCCGCGGTGCTTTTGCAGCTGGCTTCTCTAGTTGCAAGTCTCTCATTTTATGTGGCTATATCCTCTTTACATCATTCTGTCTCCCGCTTTGTTCTGGAGGGAAGTGGAACTATTCATTTTCTAACTCCTCCTTTTTCTCTTTCTGATTAAACTCGTTGCGGGATCCAAGACAGTTAAAGTGATTCCCCGGGACATGCCTGAGCTTCACCGCTCAGTGTCATTTCATTGTGTGCCACTGTTGTTCCTGGCTTACTGGAGTTGCAGTGGTAGGTAAGAGGGAGGGACTAGTCCCGGTAAAAAAAAAAAAACTACCTACCCTATATAACAGTTACCTACTTACCCACTCGGCTAACAAAAAGTTATTTCACTAGTTCAAGCACTGGTTTTCCAATATATCCGACACGAAGGTGTAATGGTTATCTTTGAATGTTTAACACGCGTTTTATGATAACGGGATATTATAGCCCTCTCAGATAGATTTGTAGGATAGATAATATTAATAATAGTGACTACACAGATTGTTAGTTTCAGTGTTAGTCATTACTAGGCGCTTGGACCGCAAGCTCTACCGCATACTACGCTTCATACGTATTGTGGCCACAAACCCGAAGAGATACGGCCACACCTAGCATGTATTATGTAGGTTTATTATAAAACTGTAGGGGTACCGAAAACCATCACAAAGTTTTATACAAAATGAGACAAACAATTTAATTAATATTATTATATTATTTTGTATGTGTAGTCTATTTGCAATTTAAAAAATCTTGGTCCTGTACCTAACCTCTTTCCTGACAAATCACCAGGGTGGGATAGAAGCGTCGCTGTGTTTTCCGAACATATTTATATATGCCCTGCGCAGATGGCTAGCCTTCTTTGAGACTAGCCGCCATGATCAAAATTCAACCAGTGGGACATTATTCGTTCAAGAGGATAGAGTATAGAATTTAAAAAAAATAAGTGGGGCCGCCAAAATGGAATGTCATAGAACAAAAACATTCGTAAAGTGGTGTCTACCAGTGACAGCTCTTGGAAATGGACATATTTCGCGAAGAGTTATAGATTTCTTTTGAATGTTTCTTTGTAATTATGTATGGGATTTATAGATATTAATATATCATTTAAAAGGGTGTTTAATCTAGTTTTTTGTTATGTACGTTGATATGTTGCAATTAGAAGTTTTCTATGTAAAGTCGATGTTAATTTGTAGGAGTTTGTTCAACTCGGAAAAATATTACATGTCGCATGTTTAACCCACAATTTCATAATTTTAAATGAAAATTGAATCACAATCAGGTAGATAAGTACGTTCTATGTACTTTAAGCTTTATAGCACATTTTTTCTTTTTAGGTTAGGACATGTAATTAATTAATACGAAGTGTTTTTACCCCTATAGTCAGCGGTAGCGGTAGCATTTGCAAGGTCGAAATCACGTCGACATAGTGACATCATGTGTCAAATGAACCGGACGTTTGAGTCGATACATTTCAACAAAAAAACTCGTTTGTACTTAAGTATAACTTCTAACGCGTGTACATAAGTATGTACACGCGTTAGAAGTTATACTTCTTAATATACAACTTGAACATAGTTATCAATTTTCATACCACCTACTGACACGTCACTAACGTCATGCTGTTATTTTTACGATGCGCGCGCATCGTAAAAATTCACTCTCATACATTTTCATACCACCTAGAACTAACTTCATGCTGTTATTTTTGCGATGCGCGCGCATCGTAAAAATTCACTCTCATACCACCTAGAACTAACTTCATGCTGTTAAATTTTTTGGTGTCGGTGTGTGAAGGGAAACAAGGTTATGAAATACAAACTTTATGTAATACAGCTAGAAAAAATCATATAACGGATCACCTGAACAGTCGGTCAATGTATCACTTTACTGCTAAATAAAGCATACGAGAAGCAACAGTTGATTACCAACGAATTAGCAAGAGGGTTCGCTGGCTATTCTCTACTCAAAGTATCTACGGCTAACAACTTCCTGGCCCCCCCTTCTTATCTCTCCCCTTCGCATTCGACATAGAACAAAAATTAAATAGAATAGACATAACGATTTTCTGTGCTGCATCTTTACGCTGCACCGTTTGTAGACTACACAATTTTAATATGTAATTAAACAGTTTTTAATATAACACTAATTTAATTGTTATGTATAGTCAATCATAATATATAGTTATTTGAAATATTGTGTTTTAATAATTTATTAAAAGTACATATTAAATTTGTTTATCTACTTATTAAAGAACATTAACTGATGCTGTAGTTAATTTATATGATATATATATAATTTTCCACGATAAGTTTTATAGGATGAAGATGGTTTTACTAGGTAGCTTAGATTTTCGATGCTTACCGTTTCGATTTTGGGATAAATATATTTCTGTAGAAGTTACGTGCCTTATTTTGGAATTAATACATAATACTGATTATACTAAAGCAAATAACATTAGAAATGCATCTAACTACTAATAATGTTTTAAAAAACTAGTATTTTTTTCTTTTAGCATTCATTTTTACTCGTAATACAGAGCTCTTAATCGCTTATTTCTAGAGACTTTCCGGATTGGGGCCAAATCGATGAACTAGTTAGACGACACTTCTACACATTTACTGTTCTGTGCTATCGGTGTTGGGAAATGAGAAAAGTTGTCGCCGAAGGTATCGTGTTCTCACTTTATTTATTGAGCAGCCCTCGAGAACGGCGCGCTCTGAATATCATTCTCTCGCGTAACGGCTCGAGTGTCGCTATCACAACTTTTTCAATGCTCACTTTTATTATGTTTGGTATTCGATTTCGAGTTCGTGAACTCATTGCTGACATTACGTGTTTCCGTGTAGATTTATTGAATTAGCTTTATGTGGGTATATTGTTGTTTTATTATTGGTAGGTACTTACAGTTACGCCACGACAGTTCACTGTGAAATGTATTCTTAGTGTGAGGGTCAGTACTGTTAGATGTATTACGAACCTCAATTCGGTGGGAGGAAGGTAACGATAGCATCAATATTGCTGTATTCCTGTATATCAACCAGCCTTCGGTTAGGGACAGTGGTAACTAATACTCTTGTATCCCCATTGTTACGCACCAGTTGTCATGTTAATCTTTGCGTTACTATAGGTCTGATAATATAAAACTAAATCGAATTTATTTAAAAGCTGAATATCGTTAATCTTATATGGAGGATTTGTATGGCTCTTATATGAATGAATGAAACATTTATTTGCTAAAATATAGATACAGGGTTGTATGTACCCAACGTTATAATGTATTTATAACTTATTCAACTATATTTGACATAGATATGTCGTGGAAAAATTTTATACAACTGATATATTATTAACTTTGAATTTTATATTTTATGTTAAATAATAAGTGGTTTCTCTTTATTAGCAAAAAATAAAATGTCGTCGTATGGAACAGTCGCTGCTTTGCGATACTCTGTAAGCGTAGTATGTGGCCGGCGTACTCATATTCGGTCAGCACAACACACAGTGTCCACACAAGTTGCCTAACAGTCGTGCCGAGCGCTGCAATTTCCGTCGTTATTAACATTTTATCCAACTCTGCTCCGTTCCGCTTTGTGAATATGGTATGGCTGTTTCTGTACTCGAAACATTAAAATAACCTTACCATGAAAAGCCATCGAGGACAACTAGAAAAAGAGCTTGAACTAAATAAATGAAACTAGATGATGAAAAAATACCACTGCCGGTAGATTTACTGTGAGTATACACACAGATCACCTCTGAATTTGCTTGTATAACACATTGAACACACGGATAGAGGTTAATAATTTTATTGATCACTTTACAGTCACAGTTCAGTTCAGTTTAGTACAGTTTCAGAATTCATAAACAAAAGGGTGCTTAACTCATTGTTGAGTATTCTTGATGAGAGGTCTCCCTTAGGTACATGTGTGTCAAAAGTTAAAATGTAAAACACGTAATGTAAAACACGTAACACACAAACACACACTTAATAACTCAAACTATTCCGCAAATGTACTTTACAGGTTTCAATATTTATTTCAAAAAGGTATCGCGTAGTGATGCTTTGTACGCCTATCTTCAAACGTATTGACAAACAAATCACATCTCATCTCAATCATAATGTCAAATCGGTAGGTCACCTAAAAAACCTAAATCACATAATATTTTTTATAAACTATTAAAAATATATTATATACGTCATATAGCAGTATGGCAAGTTAGTCTTTAATCCATCCACAAATTGCTAAATTCTTATAAAACGCACCCTACATATTTCTATCCATTTTCTTTGTGAGACGGCGGCGAGTCCTTTGTTTCAAAACTTTTAGGTCTGCTGTTTGTACCATCTGCAATATATGGAGAAAATTGTGGAATCAATCAGCCCCTGAATGACGAGCCAAGTTCGTTCTAACAATTTATTTAAATACGTCCATTAATTGATAAGAATGGTTATTATCTCATGTCCTGTAAGGGAAGGACGGCGCGCTACGGTTTCTCTTAGGTTGGTGTGAGGTGAGGTAGGTGACTACATATATTTGTTCTACAATTTTGTGTAAGAATATTTATACGTAAGATCGACGTAAAAAGTGTCGGGTTGGTTGTTGCAGCGATTATCTTAAGTGCAGCAGCACTGACTATGGTACATCCGGACGCTCGGCTCAGCTACGCTTGTGATTATATAGTTTTGTTAAAATAATACTGTGACAATTGTTGAGTGTACTTGGTGCTATATGGAACTTTTCAACTCGTGTACCAGTCCTCTTCAAGATACTACATGATAGTTTTATCGCGTTGTGATGCACATGCATAATTCTGCAAAAAAACTAGTGCTAAAATAAATTTAACAAATATTGGTTTTGTTTAAAACAGGTTTACTCCTTAAGTGTATATTCCCAATGCACAGTAGAGTATGTAACGCACACTTCAATGTCGTATCTGTAGCGCGGAGCGGAATCAGCAGCTTATAGTAATCCCATCAGATCGTTCGCGCTACCTGTGACACTAACGCGTGAACACGCCTTATACTCCAGTTTGAGCTCGGCTTATACTAAACACGGCTTTGGTAAATACGAATGCATGACGTTGTTTACCAATACATACAGTGATCGTATTCTCTCTTTAAAAATCTATATCTAGCGCCCACCTATATTAATTGCTTACTTGTGAGTTTGATAAGTATAAGTGTGAAATATATACATATAATAAAATCGTAGGAAAGTCAGAACTGTACATTAAATATGTTTTAAAAAGGATACTTGGGGCGTGATCTACAATTGATATCGAAGCCAAAAATGTATTTTTTAGAATTTTTGTCTGTTTGTCTGTATGTATGTCCGGGCTAAACTCAAAAGTACGGCATGGATTTACTTCAAATTTTGCATGAATATTACTAAGAGGTCGGGTTAAAATATAGGCTACATATTATCACGCTATCACCTACGGGGGAGGAGCTGTGATAATTTATAAAATTTAACTCGGGTAAAACCGCGGGGCACAGCTAGTAATGAAATAATGATGCTCTAGAAAACTTAAAAACAAACATTTTGCCATTAAAAGTCACTAATTATATTATCAAAAGTATCTAGAGCTCAAGTACATTTTTAACTTTAAATAATTATTCAAGTAGTATTTACCAAATCTAATTATTAGTTTATCAAAATTACGTTGAGAAATGGCCGCTCGCGTACTTTCTAACAAGTCCAAAAGTTGCTGTAGGGCATCCATATTTGGCAGAGCTTTTCTTTCACTAAAATCAAATAAATCTGAACTTTGAGGTTAAATCATAGCATCGTTCGTAATAAAAGCGCCTCAACAAATTTTCTATGGTCTTGGGATCGATTCCCACCCATAACAAATCCGTCGGTAATGAGCACGATTATGTTTTCTGTGACTGTGTGTAACTTCTCTATAATGAGTTTGTGTTTAGAAATGCACGAAGTGCGTATATCAGTTGTGTGGTTGCCGTAGTATAGGGTGTGCCTGGTAGATCAGATGGCAGTGTGTTAGTTGTCACAACATATTTATTTATTTGTTATTTATTTACAAATATACGTAAAAGTTGCAAATAACATAAGTAAAGGTATAAACAGTATACGTTTACATACATATATTTTGATAGGTATTATTTTGTACCGCGACTCGGTTACGCAAAGAGCGGTCAACCGTCCAGGCTTAGCTGCGTCGGCTTAACACCGATTGATTGATCCAAGGGATATACGCTTCAATCTCTTCAATGTATCCAATAAATCGAGTGATCAACTCCATTTATTTTGTGCCCTGAGAGTGGTCACATTACTTTGTGTGCCCGATATTGCCAAATCTACGACTATAAAGAAGACTTCTATTTTAAATACTTGCATACGTTTTTCAGATATTTGTATTGATAATTTCCGATTCCTTTAAAAATATTAAGTATAATAAAAAGAAATAATTGAAGTAATAATATAATTACTTCAATTATTTCTTAAACGAGTGCCACATTTAAGTACTAAAAATTTATCATAATGCACTGACATTCATCACTGAGATATCAGTGTATTAAGCTACAAACATTTAGATCGGTTGTAAAGATACTTGGATAAAATCTCTTGAAATAAAAAAAGTGTGTAAAAATGTATATTGTTGTAGCAAATAGAGCCCAAATGGGGGGAAAAAATTCAGCTATCAGTTAAACATTACTTTAACTACTTCTAGTTACAATGTTAACATAGAAACTTATTCCTCATGTCTTCCTTTAGATTCTGTGACTCTGTCTGTTTGTAGATTTTTTTTTAATGTTATAGATATTAATAGATAGAATAAAATAGTTGTGTTGTTTTCGACCCAGAAATAATAAGAGGACCGCCCTAATTGGACCATTCCGTGGGTGTTGTAAAAGGTGACTAAGGGATCCACCAGATAGTCGGAAATCAGTGACTAAGGCAAATCCCTTGAAATGGCATCTTTCGGGGAAGTCAATGTTTAGCTTGGATTTCACTTTCCACGATATATGAAAAATAAACAATAGTTAGCAGAGTCCAAGTTCAGGCAGGGGGCGGAGCTTGTGACGTCATCGAAAGTGGAGTGATCGAACGTGGAGGGGACGCAGAGGCTCCGAGCAGCGCGCACGCCTGCCGACTGGCCTTCTTGTTCCATCGCCAGAGATAGACGGACGTTATACTGTGTTACTGCCACATTGCCATTTTACCTTCTAAATCATATTATTTAAATAATAAGTTTGTCATTCTAAGAGTTATCTTTCTTTTTATTAAATACCTATCGAGTTTGCTAAATTCAGAATTGGGATTCCTACCCTGTGCTTTACCGCTGCACGCGTTGTGGCTAATCCTTAGTTAAATTTATAAATTTATTATTGAGTTTAGAATTTTGCTATTGCAAACTTTGCTATAAAAATAACCGTAAAAGTCTATTCATGGCCCGGAGCAATCACTTCACACAATTTTACAGCGCGTCAATTCTCTGGTAGATAGTTCCAGGTTAAGAAATCCGAGCGCAGATAATGCGGGTACCTCAGGCGACATGCTGACGGCGCCAGAACCGGGCGCGCCACCGTCGCCGCTGCATTTACCGCTAGTTTCGGCGGGCGACCGACGCGTTGCTAGCCGTGCCGTAGCCTGCCGGACGCCGAATCATGCGCTGCAAGCGACGACAAGTCTGTGCCTCGTGCGAGGGTGATAAATTCTAGTGCTAACACCACGGCCGACATGGTTATGAGTCAGGTAACCAAGAAGATAGATAGTGAGTGCAATAAGTGCTATTCCGGTAAGGTCAAAGCGTGTTTTATTTCAAACTATTTGGGTGTTTCGGCTACTGAGGAAATTGTTGACGCGATTCAGTCCTTAGTTCAGAGTGGTTCTAGCCATTAATTTGTGTCTAGTTTTATTCTATCTCTTATATACACTTATGGAGCGGCGTGATGGATAGTGTTTAAACACTTGAACCACAAGGAATGTTTGTTTTATACCGAGTGTATTAACTGTAAACATAGTTCGCACGTGTGACAGCGGCTAAGACAGTCGCCTCGCCGCTTCGGGTCGCGGGTTCGAGTACCGCACCGGACAGCTATTTGTGTGGGCCATAAATAGTTGTTCTGAGTCTGGATGTAATTTGTGTCCGTCTATTATATGTTAGTAAAGTATCCCGCGACACAGGGATTATATTCCCTAATGCGGGCGTTGTCTTTAATTAACGGAACAAATCTACCCCATATGAAATATTTATTTTTGTGTTGTATGATGTTACGTAAGCACATTTTAATATTTTATTTGTAAGATACTGCGATATATTTCACGTGGCCGATCAAGAAGTTGCTTGAAGGAATGCTCCCGTATCAGGGCTCTACACCATTCGCATATTTTGTCGCGCGGTGGTTTTTTTGTGACGTTTATGATTCAACCAGAAGTCTTCAAACGTTGATAGCCGTGACCGGCGCCGCTCAGTATCACGTGCGTTGCGTAATATCCATAGTGTAGGTGTAATAGGTTGTAGCCACCGATGACGCATACTTCCAACTCTAAGGACTACACGATGTTGAAGAAAATGTCATACCGTTATTACGCCTTATGATAGTGAGTGAGGAGCTGAGAAACCCTGTTGCTTGCTTATCGTATGGGCAGTGGTAACCCTAGTGTCAGAGTTGCTCAAGTCGCCCAGTAGGCCTCTGACATGGCTTAACGACTGTTGTCTAATGACTACAATCGGGACCGACAGCTTAACGTGCCCTCCGAAGCATGGAGACGCTCTAAAATTTAACCACTTTTGCGGTCACCCATCTATGGACTGACCGCGAGCTTAGTTGCTTAACCTCGCCGATCGCTTACAGACCGGTGAGAGCATCTAGCTATGAGCGCCTGAGAAACCCTGTGATACTATTGAAAACGACTTTGACTACTCAAACAATGTGCAGCCATAGCTTATACCGACCTAACATCTGACGTATTCGTATTATTTTTGCCAATTCATTAAATACCTGGTAGGTATAATAACAGTAAGCGTTCTCAAGTTACTTCTTAGCAGCGTGGTTATCAAACTAATTCTGAAGACATCCTCTGATGTTACTTGCACATTTTGTAAAATACTGGGTTATACAGAGGACAAACGTTTCACCAAGGTGAGATCAGAGTCATGTAAGCAATCTCAAAACTGGCTAGTGAGTTACGGTCAGGTGTAGCCGAGACGGAGAAATGTGGTTTGTAACATATTTTTCTCTCTCTCTCTCTTCTCGTCGCAAAAAGTCTGACACCTACTCCCACTATTATCTCGTAGTGGTATTTTTTATAATTGTTGGTATATAATTACCGATTGCATTGTTCTGAAATGTACCGAGCGTTAATGTGATCTAATACCGCGTGTACCGCGTTAGTGAACTGTTTCCAAGATTTTGATTATGAAAGGGGATAATGACTCCACATGTTGATGACGCTGATATTAAACTTATAAGAGTCCATCAGATTTCAAAGCCTTGTAATTGGACACAGATAACATAGGAAGCGAACGAAGTTATTCAATGGCCTCAGAATGGTATCCTTTTGTATCCAGGTGTATTGTTGTGTATTGATACTGTGGTTCTTGTTACTTTCTTAAGGGACCTCTATTGAGTCTTTGGGGATGTTACATGACAAACATGAGCTCATAGGGGTGAAAAATAAAACCGTCGCCCTTATTTTGAAGTACTTTTGGCTCTACGTGCTTAGAATTTTATTAAAACTAACCAAAAGAGTTCACATTTGATAATGTGCTCTTTGTAAATAAATTCTCTTAGTCCACAGGGAGATTGGACCCGGAAATGTGTGGACCCTGGAAGGTGTTCAGCGTGCTGCCAAGCAGTCTTTGTGAGCTTGCGCTGTTGAGTGGCAGATGTGGCAGAACGCATGCTACGGCCGGCACATGATCTCATGGCGAGGTTTGATGCAGTTTGCCGGAAAGTATACAGCCCATTGTCTTATTTGCGTTTCAATGAAACTTGTCCCAAGAGCCCCGCTAGTGTGTTACCTCGTGGGATAAATGTAACGTTCCATTCCAAACTGTCCATTTGGAAGTTTACCAGAGCAGAACTGGAATAATTTCGTGCTTGTTCGTGTTGATGCATTTACGTTGATCTAGCGGCAGCGTGTTCAACCGCAGATAATGAGGTCCTGGGTTCAAATCCCGGGTCGGGGCAAAAAGTAATTTTGGGATGTTCCCGTAAAGAAAAATGTCTGAATGTCAGTGCGTAGTCTGGGAGTTGGCGGTATTATACCCCCGTGCCTCGGAAAGCTCGTAAAGCTTTCGGTCTTGTACCTAACCTCTCTCCGGTCGTGTCGCTACTGGATCCATCAGATCACGAGAGTGACTGAATAGAAAGTGCTGCTGTGTTTGTGCACACACTTGTGCACTAGAATATGTCCTGCGCAGTTGGCTAGTCTCCATTGAGAGTGGCCGCCGTGGTCGATTTCCGGCATGGAGGACATTATTATTACTCTACCCTCTTATGTACAGACCAGATACTAATGTACTAAAACTCGTTTTTGAAAACTCTATTTCATTATTTGGTACTCCTTGTTTAATTATATCAGATCAAGGCCGAATGTATGAAAACTCATCATTTTGTTACTAGATTAGAAATTTAAGTTGTTTGAAACATTTTATAACTGCAGAGATTCATCATGGTGATGGTCAGCTTGACAGGTACTGTCGCACCGTCATTTACACGATTGGATTGGATTGGATTGGATTCGATGTGGAAACTAAACTTTTGACAATAAAGTTGGTCTAATATTCTGTAGAAGTTACAACTCAGCCTGAATGAAATATTCACCTTTAAATTTATTAATTGACAGTGATGGTGTTTCGCGTATGATCATTGGTGCGCGACATCGCATATGAAGCAGCCAGTCCGAACCGAGACTCTTTGGGTGAACGTGCGCGGCAGCGCGCTAGCGGGTTGCTCTAAGAGAACTGAGCGCCGCAGGATGCTTGCGTGAACGAGCGCCGCAGAGTGCCCCAGCTTTTCCGTATGGTTGACCTAGTTTTTGTGAGGAAGACAAGGTCGTGGATCGTATGGTAAGAACGTGCAAGCCGCGGCTTAAAATATTGTGGCGAGGGGAGTGGACACCTGATGTGTGCACGACATTCTTTGATTGTAAGTATGAGTATGCGGTTTGGCTATGTATGGTGCGCTCTGCGTGAATTTATTTTATAACCCTCTGATAGCCTAGTTGTTACAGCTTAATATTGTGTTGTTGGATCGCATCCTGAGGGCACTGCGATGATTGAGATTATCCTGAACGGTACGTCTCTTGTACTTATTGTGCATCCTGAGGGCACTGCACTGATCGCATCCTGAGGGCACTGCGATGGTTGAGACTATCCTGAACGGTACGTCTCATGTACTTATTGTGCATCCTGAAGGCACTGCACTGATCGAATCCTGAGGGCACTGCGATGATTGACACTATCCTGACTGGTACATCCCTTGTATTTATTGTGCATCCTGAGGGCACTGCACGGTTCGCATCCTGAGGGCACTGCTATGATGGAGACCGTCTCAAACGGTACAATTCCGGATATAATATCCAGATCCAGATAATAAAAGTAACAAGTTCTTAATTTATATTTTGAGTCCTGTTCTGAAAACTAATCAAGGCAATATCTTTCACAGGCGATGTCGATGACGATATCTACAGGAGTCTGCCATTTAGTGCTGAGTGCCTGGTTGTCGAAGTGGAGGTACATGGATCTGGAGATCTACAGCTGCAACTCGATGTTCCAGCGGGCGAGGGCGCACCGCCGTCAGGAGGGGCCGAGTTAGCAGAGTCCAAGTTCAGGCAGGGGGCGGAGCTTGTGACGTCATCGAAAGTGGAGTGATCGAACGTGGAGGGGACGCAGAGGCTCCGAGCGGCGCGCACGCCTGCCGACTGGCCTTCTTGTTCCATCGCCAGAGATAGACAGACGTTATACTGTGTTACTGCCACATTGCCATTTTACCTAGTAAATCATATTATTTAAATAATAAGTTTGTCATTCTAAGAGTTATCTTTCTTTTTATTAAATACCTATCGAGTTTGCTAAATCAATATTATTTTAAAAGACCTGTCGTCATATGCATGAATTTGTTATATAAAAATGAAGCCTAATCCGGCTTTATGAAGCACTGTCTTGCAAAGATACGCGCGGAACGCTTTGTTTGCCCGAGCGCCGTGCACGTGCGGCACCGAGTAAAAGCAGTAGCGGTGTGTGGTACGCGGATTAACTTAGCGCTCGGCGAGCGAGGCTCTTAGCTCTAAACTACTATCACGTCATGTTATTATCGATGTTATTAGAGTAACAAGTTCGTAGTAATATTAGGTTGGGAAAAGGTCTTTTCGCATTATAGTATGTATGAACTTGTCCTAATATCTCTTTGGCTATACTATTTGTATCTGGCTGGTTGTGGTATCATAGAAAGTTAAAATTTTAAAGAACCTAATTCCAAATTCAAATGAGGAAAATGTGTGATTTTTATTTGTTTTTCGTGCCGTCAAGATGAGTGAATCTAATGAAGAGATTCGATACATTTTAAAATTTTACTACCTAAAGGCTAAAAATGCAACGCAAACCGCGAAAAAAAAATTTCCAAGTTTACGGACCTAGAACAGTATCTGTGAAAGTAACACAAATTAGGTTTAAGTGTTTTCAATCCGGAAATTTTCTATCTAGTAATAAATCTAAAACCATTATTATGTGTAAAAGTAAAAATGTAAACTATAAGAGTCAGCAAACAAGTGTTTCTGACCCTACCCCCACCCCAATGAGCACTGGCGACCTTACTCACACTCGGAAACAACATTAAAATTATTAATGTAATTATTAAGGAATGTCTTCTGTAAGGTGGAGGTACTTCTCCAGTCGGGCTGCTCTTTGAGCGAATGAACGCCATGGCCTACATTTCTTGAAACCATTTTTGAAGAAGCTGATAACTGGTGATAAAAATGGATCACGTATGACAAGAACATGCGAAAAAGGTTGCGGTAAAAGGCCGGTCAGGCTGTGGCGAATTCTGGGTTAACTCGCAATAAGATGATGCTGTGTGTGTGGTGTCGATTCTGAACTCTACTGCGAACAACTGATGAGATTAAAGCAGGAAGATGAGAGAAAGCGGCCGGAATGAATCAACAGAAAGAGTGTGGTTTTTCGTCATGATAAACATATTTAGCCACTCAGCAAAAATTAAGAGAGTTTGGCTGGGAGGTGTTAATGCATCCGTCGTAATATAGTACTGACCTTGCACCTTCAGATTTCCACCTGTTTTGATCTCTTCAGAATTCTTGAGGCAGTGTCAGGTTAACATCACGAGAGGACTGCCAAAACCACTTGTCGCGGTATTTTGATCAGAAGTCCCAAAATTTCTACAAGATGGCAAAAAGTTATGAAACAAAATGGTACCTACATACATTAGTTAAATGTAAATAAACTACATTAAAAAATTAATAAAAAATGCGACGAAACTTTTTCCCCAACCTATAACATTTCGTTGAAGTACTTAAGCGGGAGCTTACCTTGTATATATTGTATACTTGTATATATTGTATGGGAGTCCTACAATACATGCAAATAACCGCCCACAATTGTATCTAAAATAATAATATCCGGCGAAATTATTTTAAACACGGCTATCTGATCCCAAACTAAGCAGAGCTTGTACTATGGAAACCAGATAACTGATATAAGTACTACATAAACGACTTTTCTTTTGTTAATACATACTTATATAGATATTTACACCCACACTCAGGACAAACAGACATGTTCATGCACACAAATATCTGTCCTGGGTGGGAATCGAACCCACGACCTCCGGCGTGTGACCACGCCAAAAGACCCGTCAGTATGTTTGATGTTTTTCATTTGTTTTCTAGCTATTTTAATTTGATTTTGACACATATACTGAAAGTAACTGAAAAAGATTTAAAATTATGGTTTTATATATATTCTTTTGTGTTTTTATTATGGTTCGCTTAACTCGAAATTATACATGGAATAATTCTTAGCATTTAACTTTTAATCTCAATACTTAAATTTATGTAAAATTTATATTTCTCAACATATGCGCCGCCATTTTTAGGTTCTTCAAATACGCAATTATCTATATATATTTAGACAACATTTGACTGGACGTATGGTGCAGTACCGACGAGAAGATGATCGAACTGGAGGAAGAATTGAGCAGGTTACATTGGGACATAATAGGATTATCTGAAGTTCGAAGAGAGGGGGAGGACACGATAATCCTGAAATCCGGGAATCTGTTCTATTTCCGGGAAGGCGACCAACTGTCCCAAGGTGGTGTTGGGTTCATAGTCCACAAGTCCCTCGTACACAACATAGTGAAAATCGAGAGTGTGTCGACTAGGGTTGCGTACCTTATACTCAGAATTACCAAGCGGTATTCGTTGAAGGTCATACAGGTTTACGCGCCGACTTCGACGCACTCCGACGATGAGGTTGAGGTCATGTATGAGGATATTTCTAGAGCCATACATACCTCGAACTCTTATTTCACTGTGGTCATGGGGGACTTTAACGCGAAGCTGGGTAAACGATTCGGGAATGAGCTGAAAGTGGGGCAATTTGGAACTGGAGACCGGAATCCCCGGGGCCAAATGTTGGCCGACTTCATGGAGAAGGAGGGACTCTTTATGATGAACTCCTTTTTCAAGAAGTCGGAAAACCGCAAATGGACCTGGGTAAGCCCCGATGGTAAAACAAAAAACGAGATAGACTTTATCTTGTCGACGAGTAGACAGGTGTTCAATGACGTCTCAGTGATCAATATGGTTAAAACCGGGAGCGATCACAGACTGGTGAGAGGCTCATTGAACCTAAATGTCAAGCTCCAGAGGTCCCGACTGATAAAGTCTACGCTCCGACCTTTACCCATCCACATCCAAAACCCTGAACCCTTTCAACTCGAACTGCAAAACCGTTTCGAATGCCTAGCAGATTGCGAGGAAGTGGACTCATACCATGACAGGCTCGTAGAAGCTGTCCATACGGCTGGGTCTAAGGTCTTCAAGGCCCACCGTACAAACAGAACCAAAAAGATCTCTGACTATACCCTGCAGCTTATGGACGAAAGACGGAAAATGGTTCTGACATCCTCTGATGATGCTACCAGATACCGGCAGCTCAACAGACAGATCTCAAAGTCTTTGACTCGCGACACGCGCCAATTTAATACAAATTGTATTAAAGAAGCCATTGAGCGGAACAAAGGCTCTAAAGTGTTTGCAAGAGAACTGTCTGTTGGACAGAGCCAACTGACGAAGCTGAAGACTGAGGATGGCAGAATCGTCACGTCTAAACCTGAGTTGCTGGGAGAGATCGAGAGGTTCTATGGACAGCTGTATGCGAAAACCCAGTCACCTGTCGATAGTTGTGCCTCAGATCCCAGAGCACGACTAACCCAACACTTCACCGACGACATCCCGGACGTCAGCCTGTGCGAGATTAGAATGGCTCTCGAACAGCTTAAGAACAACAAGGCGCCTGGTGATGATGGAGTTACGGCAGAGCTTCTGAAGGCGGGTGGTACACCAATCCTACGGGCCCTTCAGAAGTTATTTAACTCCGTCATACTAGAAGGTCAAACGCCAAAAGCATGGCACAGGGGTGTGGTGGTGCTCTTCTTCAAAAAGGGCGATAAAACCCTCTTGAAGAATTACAGACCCATCACACTGCTGAGCCATGTTTACAAGTTGTTTTCGAGGGT
This sequence comes from Pseudoips prasinana, assembly GCA_951640165.1. Lineage (NCBI taxonomy): Eukaryota > Metazoa > Arthropoda > Insecta > Lepidoptera > Nolidae > Pseudoips > Pseudoips prasinana. The sequence goes on along the minus strand of OX621235.1, from coordinate 43,175,104 downwards.
CATTACGAATCGTCTCGCACGAAGGTTTGACGACTTCCAGCCTCCCGAACAAGCCGGTTTCCGTAAAGGCTTTAGTACCATAGACCACATACATACGCTGCGGCAGGTTATACAGAAGACCGAAGAGTATAACCAGCCATTATGCTTAGCGTTTGTGGACTATGAGAAAGCCTTCGATTCGATCGAAACTTGGGCCGTACTGAGGTCTCTCCAAAGGTGCCAAATCGAGTACCGGTATATCGAGGTGTTAAAGTGTTTGTACGAAAACGCCACTATGTCAGTGCGACTCCAGGTCCAGAACTCGAAACCTATCCACTTGCAGCGAGGTGTGAGACAGGGAGATGTTATATCTCCGAAACTGTTCACCGCTGCATTGGAAGATGTCTTCAAGCTTCTGGACTGGAAAGGCTTTGGCATCAATGTCAATGGCGAGTACATCACCCACCTTCGATTTGCCGACGATATAGTAGTCATGGCTGAGACCCTTGACGACCTCGGTACAATGCTCGATGGCCTCAGCAGAGTCTCTCAACAAGTGGGTCTGAAAATGAACATGGATAAGACGAAAATTATGTCAAACATCCATGTTGCACCCACTCTAGTTAAGGTTGGAGACTCTGCACTCGAAGTTGTAGAGAACTATATTTACCTAGGACAGACCATCCAACTAGGTAGGTCCAACTTCGAGAAGGAGGTCAATCGTAGAATCCAACTCGGCTGGGCAGCGTTCGGGAAGCTACGTAATATCTTCTCGTCCCAAATACCGCAGTGTCTCAAGTCGAAAGTCTTCGACCAGTGTGTGTTGCCAGTGATGACTTACGGAACAGAGACGTGGTCGCTAACTATGGGCCTTATCAGGCGGCTCAAGGTCACCCAAAGAGCAATGGAAAGGGCTATGCTTGGAGTTTCCCTGCGAGATCGAATCAGAAATGATGAGATCCGCAGGCGAACCAAAGTCACCGACATAGCCCTAAGAATTGCCAAGCTGAAGTGGCAGTGGGCAGGGCACATAGCTCGTAGAGCCGACGGCCGCTGGGGCAGAAAGGTTCTCGAGTGGCGACCACGAACCGGAAGACGCAGCGTGGGCAGGCCCCCTACAAGATGGACCGATGATCTTGTGCGGGTCGCTGGAAAACGCTGGATGCGGATAGCGCAAGACCGGCAATTGTGGAGATCTTTGAGGGAGGCCTTTGTCCAGCAGTGGACGTCTTTCGGCTGATATGATTGATGATTGATTGATTGATGGTGCAGTGGCAGTCGCCTCGCCGCTTCGTGCCCCGAGTTCGATTCCCACGCCGGACAACTATTTGTGCAACCCATAAATTGTTGTTCTGAGTCGTCTGAGGATGTAACTTGTGTCCGTCTGTTATATAGGATGGCCGAAGAGTTGACGTTGAAACGCAAAATTTAGATACTTTATGATGAGGAGTATCCGAATCACCCACATGTATGTTCTACGATTTTTTCGTAAATTTCACCTAACATCAGTTTTCGATTTTTTTTCTCGTTCTGTTGAACATTTCTGGTTCAGTTTTTCTGTGATAACTAATTAGCATAGTTTAACCTAACGCCCTAAAACTATGGTTTATTTCATCATTACACAGCTGACTTAGAATTTATTTGAAAGTTCAAAATTAGGGTTTTACTCAGGACTCATACATTTTCAAAGTAACTAAAAAAAAATTAAAATGCCAAGATTATGGTTTATGATTCGTATACTCCTTATCATAAAGTATCATGTGTTTGAATGTCAACTCCCCAGCCACCCTGTACATACGTTTGTAAAGTACCCCGCGACACAGGGATTAGATTACCTATAAAAAATATTTTTTTTATAATGCGTTAAAATATCATTTATAAAAAAAAAGAAATCGTTCAATTAGCAAAACATTTTTGTGTAGCATCTAGAAGAGTGAGTAAGCCAGACCAAACTATCAACTAGCTAAAGCACTCACTATTAACTTTAACTATACGAAAGTTTTGAAAAGGCTTTGGAAAATCTATACAGCTGGGCTTAGTTCTAAACTGCCAATTGAAAAGTTGTGTAACAGTATGTACTCCAGTTTACGTCGAAGATACTTCATTGATGCATTTGGTCAAGTGGTAGCGTGTTCAACCGCCAGTATGACGACCTGGGTTCATATTTATAGCTAGATGCTCTCACCGGCTCGTAAACGATTGACGAGGTTAAGCAACTAGGCTCGCGGTTAGTCCATAGATGGGTGACCGCGAAAGTGGTTTAATTTCTGAACTTGACAATAACTTAATACAAGCTAGCTAAATATCACTACCATTATAAAATAAATTGTATAAATGTTAATTTAACATTCCGTGTACCTAAATATCTGAAATAAGTAACTAGAAATAATAACTGTATTAGTACAAACATGTTCTGACTATTTACAAGCGCTTTTTTAAAGTCTACGTGAATAAAAACCTTTTTTATTCTATTATTTTAACGTCTCCGTTAAGCTGTGGGTCCCGGTTGTAGTCATTAGACAACAGTCGTTAAGCCATGTCAGATGCCTACTGGGCGGCTTGAACAACTCTGTCACCAGGGTAACCACTGTCTATACAATAAGTAAGTACCTAAGTATTGCATATGCACCCCCGCATATAAGATATTTATTCTGTAGACCTGGGTTCCAATCCCCGATCAAAAAATAGTATCTACTATGGTATCATGGCCGGTGTCTGGAAGTTCACCCCCGTACCCCAGAGAGCAGGTAAAGCGGTCAGTCCTATAACTGACTTCTTTCCGATCGAGTCGCAGTGGAAGCGTGCTGGGCCCACAACCTAAAAGAAACATTACTTAAGCCGGAGCTTACCTTGTATATATTGAATGGGAGTCATACAATACATGCAAATAACCGCCCACAATTGTATCTAAAATAATATCCGGGGAAATTATTTTACACACGGCCATCTGGTGATCCCAAACTAAGCAGAGCTTGTACTATGGAAACCAGATAACTGATATAAGTACTACATAAACGACTTTTCTTTTGTAAATACATACTAATTTAGATAATTGCACCCACACTCAGGACAAACAGACATGTTCATGCACACAAATATCTGTCCTGGGTGGGAATCGAACTCACGGCCTCCGGCGTGTAACCACGCCAAAAGACCCGTCAGTATGTTTAATATTTTTCAATTGTTCTCTAGCTATTTTAATTTGATTTTGACACATATACTGAAAGTAACTGACAAAGATTTAAAATTATGGTTTTATATACATTTTTTGTGTATTTATTATGGTTCGCCTAACTTGTTCCGCATTAGACTGACTTTATTCTTCATTTTCATGATACACATAGCAACTTCATAGGAACCATAAATATATTAGGTATAGGAACTTATTTTGTTATATACATTTTAACAGCCATCCCATCAGAACATGAGAGTAAGACAATATTAAGTGCACCTGTGTTTGCGAACACCCTTTTGCACTATAATATGTCCCGCACAGATGGGTAGCTGGCAAGAACACGGGTGCCTTATTTATACGCCTTAATCACACTAATATTATAAAGGCGAAAGTTTGTGAGTGTGTGAATGTGTGTGTTTGTTAATTCTACTACGTCTAAACGGCTCGAGCGATTTTGATGAAATTTGGTATGGAGTTAGCTGACACCCTCACCCACCCAGGATTAACATATAGGCTATAATTTATAAAGTTTAATGTGGGTTAAACCGCAGGGCACAGCTAGTAACAAATAAAAGTCTTAAGAAAGATTCAACTTAACTGCGTTGGAATAAGAGCTGCTTTTTTCACTGGTCTCGAGATAATAAAATCTTTTGTGCGTGGTAATTTTATTCTGTATTATAACCAGAAAATAGAGATATTATTTTAATTATGGAATTTAAATTCCGCGGTGAATGTGCTGACAATACCGCGCTGATTACGGACCAATATCTGCCTATTTTCAATATTCATTCCAATTTTATCGTAGCTTATAATTTCATTAATATAGATTAATGTTCAATTCCATTCGTTGGCGGATGAAATTAATTCTACGCTCCATGTTTTTTTTTTATGGATTCGGCTTTGTAATTTGTATGTTAATAATAGAATATTGAAAGAATATAACTATTTATCCAGCAAAAGGACATTAGCAACATATATATGTACATATAAGTTGTAACATAAATAGTGGACGTAAGTTAAGGACTTAATTTTGTCTATAATAATAATATCCTGGGACATTATACACACACGGCCATCTGATCCCAAACTAAGCAGAGCTTGTACTATGGAAATCAGATAACTGATATATTACATATACTACTTTTCTTTTGTAAATACATACTTAATTTGATTGTATTGGATGTAATTTGTGTCCGTCTATTATATGTTTGTAAAGTACCCCGCGACACAGGGATTAAATTCCCTTATGCGGGCGTTGTCTTTAAAAAAGCACTTATATAGATAATCACACCCAGACTCAGATCAAACAGACATGTTCATGCACGCAAATATGTGTCCTGGGTGGTAATCGAACCCACGACCTACGGCGTGAAATACACGCATTTGCCAACAGCCCCTTCAATGAAACTATGAAACTGAACTACGTGTAGCACATCAAATTGCAAAATGTTCGTAAAAATAATAATAACTGCCCATACAACAACAATGATCAGCTATGCCCTTATGGTGTAACTCATTGCGTCCGTCGGTCTATCTGCTACAGTAGTTTGATGTTCAATTACCATTAAATTATTAAACATTCATTGTCGTCATCGTAACAGACGTACACAACCGGACAAAAGCCAAGAATTGTTTCAATTTAATTTCTTTATTTGCTCCAAATATAGTAATGGAGGTGTTAACAAAGCATAGTCCTCATATTTTGCACACGGGCATATACATACACTGTCAAACTATCCCATTCAAATTAAATTAATTGCAATACAAATTATCATATCAAATACTGCATAGAATAAATAATCTTGGGGATATGCCATACTCGCCACACTTAGCAGACGCGTTGACGATTGTAGTATGATGGTCGTAGTACTCCGAAAGAAGCTGCTGCCCGTTCTCAGATAGATATTTCCTCGAGACGACCTCCACTCCCCCTACGGGATGGGAGGGATGGCGATATTCTATGCCGTCAGCCACACAATATTAGTATCCTTTTAAACATTTACTTTTCTCACTACGATTAGAGTACACTAAGAGAATGCACATTTGTAACTGACAAGCAGGTGACATACAATCGTGGTAATAGCAATGACGCTGCAATATTAGCACAGAGGTCGCTAAAAACTAAATTGGCTGGGTTCCACATAAAGAACGAAGAATGTAAATAAGCCAATCAGGTCAAATCCCTTTTGTAACCTTCAAACATCTAATTCAAATCGCGCACTTCCAATTAACAAAAAGTTCTGTTCAGTTTAAGCTCGGGGTTGGTCGGGCAAAGGAGGGGTACCTGCGAGCATCATCCGTGAAATTGCGGTCCTCATCACAACGCGCCATAAAGTTTAGTATGGCGTGAAACACGATTAACCTGAAGGTCTTGCCGACACAAAACTTGCTGTCCTTACATTGTCTAAGACGCTTGCTTATATTTGAAACGGGTTCTTAAAAGTAGATTGCTTGTAGTCCACTAATATGATACACGTATATAATATGGCATGTATAGAAACTAATCAAATGCGGATTACGGGGAAACAGCACTCCTCCTGAAGAAAGCTTCACAAAGAAGATGAAACGTGTGGAACCAAAATCTAATACATGCTGATTTTGCAGGTTATATAGTGTAATTTACTTTAGTTAATGGTAGTCATAGCTAAACCAGTGAAAACAAATTAAATGACAACATTTGGAAATGTTATTTCGATGAATGTTAATCGGGATTTGCGGATAAGGTACGAACGATTTAGTGTGTAGAAAATGCATTTCTTGCATTGTATTTTTATTCCTGACGCTATAACAGATCGAGGATTAACTGTATTTGTAGTTTTATTAAAAACGTTAAACTGAAATATTTTGACTTTCTAATTAGTTTTTCGCTTAGATTTCATTCAGCTCGCGCTGCAAGCTTAATCATATTCATGGATGCAGCTTAGTGCTATTAATATTACTTGCTATTAAAGTTGCAGTCAGCTGGGTCTCTTGACAATGTTAATTATTTTAATAGATTGAGCTTTAATCTAATGGTTTATTTTAGCTAACTAAATAACGTTTAGATTTATACAAGCCATGTATACTGGAATAAATATAATAATACAATATTTGTTCATTTCGCGAGAGGTTGTCGGCATGTGGGATGTTGCCTCGGCTATAATGGTGCAGTAAGTCAAATAAAGTATGATAATAATCAATGATGCATCAATCACATAGGTAACTCGCATTAGATTAGGTTGCGTTGATAGGTCTAATATCCCATGGATGGTATTTAAAAGTACTTCAATTTATTCCCATTTCATTTACCTAATTTTGCCTGTGTTCCACCAAATATACTGAATGTGCACCAAAATATGTTCATTAAAATATGTCATAACGAGTATCTATTTAACAACTGTTGCAAAATTGTAAAAATAGTAATACACCTAATTTTAAAAACAAGCATTTATTTTTTTAGTTTTATTTCAGATAATGCACTGCAAAATGTATTTGAATCAAACACCAATTAATGTCCAATATACCTTTATTAATAAAAAATGAACACATTATAAAATGTAATGCTTACTAAAAATGTTTTTTTTTAATACTAATCAGTACGAACCATAATAATTCAAAATGTTAAACAAAGTCTTTACTCCTACAATGTTCACATTATCAGTCCACTCAATCTCTGCAGTACTTCTTTAAATTATTGCACCAATAAAGCGCACTGTGCCTTTAACTTTGCCTTTGCCGTAGGACGTCCACGTTTTCATTTTTGCCCGATGGCTATGTTTTTGGCTTCTACTGGAGGTGTTATGTATTTCAGCCTGATCGCTAGTCCAGTAACATGTTTACATTTATAACTTTTTTAAAACTCGGGGAAGTTACATTGACCGTTTACCCAATCACTATTTTGGGAAGGCAAGACAACTGTCCAGTGAGTAAAGGCAAATTTCTGGAATTCATCGAATGTCTCCCAACTTTGCCCGTTTGGAACATTATTGGTTGCTGATCCTTCGACTAAATAAGATTTTTGTATCGCTGTTGTTGATATGGTTTTCACTTTTTTGTTCAATTTCGCCCATTGGTATGCTGACGTCCAATCAGATAGTTCTATCAAAGGTGTGCTTCAAAACGAGTCCACTTTATAATTTTCGGACCACTGCTTGACCATGTCAAGAGTAACAGCACGAAACCGGGACAGTGGAATTCGTCTCCGTCACAACAGAGAGGAATAGGCAGGCATATGCGCGTCGCAAGCGCGCCATAACCATTTTCAGTAAAATAAATATAAGTCATAGAAGTAATGTTTTACGAAATGCATTATTTGTTCTTCAATTATAATTATTTCAGTAACATAAAAGTTGTACAAAACCGTTTTAAATGGGTATTCGGTACTAGGATGCATACTAAATATTTTGTGTAACATTCAGGAATATTTGGTGCACGATTAGTATTTTTCGGGGAAGAATAAAATAGTTATTGTTACAATAGAATATTTGCAGCGCACTACAATTAAGAAGTGTTCTATCTTGGTGTTAATTTGGAATTTGTTTGATGTAACATATTTTGTTGGCCGAGTAGTTTAATTATAGTAAAACAATTAAACGGGTTTAAGATTAATATTTTAGAAATGCATACATAGATGTACCTTTAGATTTTTGGTGAACACAAAAATATTATCCATATCCCATTTTGTGAACGAAACCGTAACGCAATCTAAAACGATGATCACGCCATCTACAAACAAAAATATAAACTTGTAAAGCGGTAAAATTAAGATGTGTGCATATTTTTTGGGTGAGATTTAGGCGATCATCTATTGATTCAGTTTTGGACTACCTTTTATTTCAAGCATTTATTTATTTTAACCGATATGCCAAATAAATTCCGCGAACTGAAACGATATTAACGCCATCTAGTTACAACATTGTGAACTTGTAGATCAGTAAAATTAAGATAATATTTTTTGGGTGCGATCATCTCGACACCAACAATTTATACCACGCTAACTCGAATTTTAGGTAAATTCGTTTTTTATCCCATTTTGATTAAAATGCCGTATTTTAATTTGTTCTAAAAATTACCAAAAAAAGAAGTTACAAATCTTACAAAACGCTAAATCTTTACTTAGACGACAACGACCACGATATTTTAAGCAACCTGGCATAAGAAACGAATTTCTCTAAATTTTGAGTTGGCGTAAATTGTTGGAGTCGATCTATTGAATCAGTTTTGGATTACCTTTTTTTAACAACAAATTATTCCCTGGATTGTTTAACTTAAAGTCCCAGTTTAGATAGAAACTTACATCCCCTATTTTACGCCCTTAGGGGTGGAATTCTCAAAATTCTAAAATGTATATTTAAATTTTTAACTGTAATGCCGCTTACCCCCTATTTTACGTTCTTGGGCCTGGAATTTCCAAAAATCCTGAAATACATTTTTTTTTACTAAAAGGCCAAATACTGATGTTCATGCGTTTAACTTAAAAATTGTCATATTTTCATCCCCTATTTTTCACCTTTGGGGGTAGAATTTCCAAAAATCTCGAAACACGTAATTTTTTATTTTTAACTGTGAGGCCAAATACCACATATACAATAGATACTCTGGTCAGAAAATTACACCACTACGGTATTAGGAACAAGGCTCTCGAACTTTTGACTTCTTTCTTGGGCAATAGAATTCAGAAGGTCGAAATAAACGGTAAAATATCTCCGGGATCTCCAGTGGTAATGGGCGTCCCACAAGGGTCAATTCTTGGCCTATTTTTGTTTTTAATTTATATAAATAACTTACTTTACTATGTAAGGGATAAGCATGAGATTGTATTGTTTGCAGATGATACTTCCTTGACGTTCAAAATAAACCGACAATTAAGCAATTTTGACGATGTTAATGATGCAATCTCTAAAGCTGTTCATTGGTTTAATGCCAATAATCTTGTGCTTAATGATAAGAAAACTAAAGTCATAAAATTCACTACACCGAATGTGAAACAGGCGACAGTCAATGTACAACTTAATGGATCTAGGTTGGACCCTGTTGAATCAACTGTGTTCTTGGATATTACTATTGACTCAAAGCTACAATGGAGCCCACAAATAGAAAAACTGTCCGGCAAATTAAGTTCTGTAGCATATGCAGTGAAATCTATTAGACGGCTGACTGATGTTGACACAGATAGAATGGTTTATATCAGTTATTTTCATAGTGTAATGTCCTATGGAATTCTTCTCTGGGGTAGCTCTGCTGACATTAAAACCATATTTATATTGCAAAAAAGAGCTATAAGAGCTATCTATAATCTTGGCCCGAGAGTGTCTCTAAGAGAAAAGTTCAAAGAGGTTAACATTCTAACTGTACCATCTCAGTATATACATATATGAAAACCTACTATATATGCATTAAAATATCGATTCCTTCTGTAAAAGGAGCGATACACATAATGTAAATACATATAAGAATAATCTTGTATTGAAAAATCCTTCCTTATTCCTTGTCTACAGTACAAAGAAGACATTTGTGCAAAATTTCAGCTAGGTTCAAGAGTTTGGGCCGGGCGTCGATGAGTCAGTCAATCAGTCAGTCAGTCAGGACTTCTCTTTTTATTTATATAGGTATTATACCTTTTTGAAGGGCCTCATTCTGAAGTCTCACCTTACGTGCAAGGAAGTTTCTCTGCAAACATGTTGCTGAAATCCTAATCGATATTTGACTGCTTTATTTGGGCGATAAAAGCATCATTTTTATTGTTTTAATAATATTTTGATATCAATAAATATATTTACTTTCCGAATAAACGTACTTAAACCGATGTTCTTAAAATTCGAAATGTACGGACGGTAGAAAATAACAAGCCACGAAATTGCCGAAGCATGGTCGTACGTGACTCGACGTGAGCAAGGTTCCGTACGTTCAGTAGACTTAAAAAAGAGAGAACTTTTATAAGCAAAAATATTTCTTGTAAGTACAAGAACTAATTCTTAAACTCTTTTAAAATTTCATCACTAAGCGAGAATGAAACTTTTTATGAAGCCATAATTTAACCTATATAGGTACTGCCTGTGTGGTGACGGCCTCAAAGAATATCGCCACCCCCTCTCATCCCGTGGGGGGACGTAAAAGTCGTCCCGAGGGAATATATACCAGAGAATGGGCAACAGCGTTCTCCTGAGTACCATGTCTAACCTACTGCGATCGCCAACCCGTCTGCCAAGCGTGGCGATTATGGCATATCCGCCCAAATGATGGACACAAATAAACCACGGCACCCAGTCCCTGGCAGCCCTGCTATTCCCAGCTGTAGTTACGGCGGGGCAGGGGGTGCTAAAAATCCCCGGCTGATTCCGCGTTACCAAAACCGACGACCTCTGGCCCTGGCAACGTATAACACACGTACACTGCGGTCCGACGAGAAGATAACCGAACTTCAGGAAGAATTGAGCAGGTTACACTGGGATATTGTAGGATTATCTGAAGTCCGAAGAGAGGGGGAGGACTCGCTAATACTGAAATACAGAAACCTGCTCTATTACCGGGAGGGCGACCAACTATCACAAGGTGGTGTCGGGTTCATAGTCCACAAGTCCCTCGTGAACAACATAGTAAAAATCGAGAGTGTGTCGACGAGGGTAGCGTACCTTATACTCAGGATCACCAAGCGGTATTCGTTGAAGGCTATACAGGTATACGCACCCACATCGACACACTCCGACGATGTCGTTGAGGTCTTGTATGAGGACATCTCCAGAGCCATAAATAGCTATAACACCTATTTCACTGTGATCATGGGGGACTTTAACGCGAAGTTGGGCAAACGATTCGGTAATGAGCTGAGAGTGGGGCAATTTGGAACTGGAGACCGGAACCCCCGGGGCCAAATGTTGGCCGACTTCATGGAGAAGGAGGGACTCTTTCTGATGAATTCCTTCTTCAGAAAGCCGGATCACCGCAAATGGACCTGGGTGAGCCCCGATGGTAAAACTAAAAATGAGATACACTTTATCTTGTCGACGAGATGACAGATGTTCAATGATGTCTCCGTGATTAATGAGGTTAAAACCGGGAGCGATCACAGACTGGTGAGAGGCTCATTGAACCTTAATATCAAACTCCAGAGGTCCCGACTGATAAAGTCTACGCTCCGACCTTTACCTATCCACGTCCAAAACCCCGAACCATTTCAGCTCGAACTGCAAAACCGTTTCGAATGCCTAGCAGACTGTGAGGAAGTGGACTCATACTATGACAGGCTCGTAGAAGCTGTCCATACGGCTGGGTCTAAGGTCTTCAAGGCCCGTCGTACAAACAGAACTAAAAAGATCTCTGACTTTACCCTGCAACTTATGCAAGAAAGACGAAAAATGGTTCTGACATCCTCAGATGATGCTACCAGATATCGGCAGCTCAACAGACAGATCTCAAAGTCTTTGACTCGCGACACGCGTCAATTTAATACAATAAGTATTAAAGAGGCCATCGAGCGGAAAAAAGGCTCTAAAGTGTTCGCAAGAGACCTGTCTGTTGCACAGAGCCAACTGACTAAGCTGAAGACTGAGGATGGTAGAATCATCACGTCTAAGGCCCCCTACAAGATGGACCTATGATCTTGTGCGAGTCGCTGGAAACTGCTGGATGCGAATAGCGCAAGACCGGCAATTGTGGAGATCTTTGGGGGGAGGCCTTTTTCCAGCAGCGGACGTCTTTCGGCTGATATGATGATGATGATATAGGTACATCTAGTATAACACATGTATTATTATTATTTATTTGAGTAAAATATTAATTTTATGGAACGATGTCTTTCCTTTACATGTTATTATATCTGCTCGAAGTTCAGAATGTAATATAAAAATCTGTCCTATTTCTATCTCCCTTTCTGATTCAATTAGATTTCATAATCATCATACCAGCCGAATGACGACACCTAATGGACAAAAGCGTCCCCCAAAGCTCTCCACAATTGCCGTTCTTACTTGATCCAGCGGTTTCCAGCGACCCTTACAAGGTCATGTGTTTACCTTGTAGGGGACCTACCCGCGCTGCATCATCTTACGGTACAACCTTTCTGCCCCAGCGGCCGTCGGTTCTACGAGCTACATACGTGTTGGTTAATTTAGTTCGCCTTTAGATTCATAATCGTTAAATTGTTACATTTATCTGGGTATAATAATATAATATAATAATAATAATAATCACTTTATTTCCAGAATATTGTAGTACATAACCACTTACAGACCAAAATACATTGTAATGTTATTAGCTTACATAATAGGATACAACACAGTAAGTATGTAAGTATATAATTGACACTCTGGTATCCAAAGTAAGATTTAACTTGTGTTATGGATACCAGGTCTCTCAGAATCACCGACAGAAAAATTCAACCTATTGGGTAGATGCTTAATTTAAGTGGTTTTACAATTTTATGCATTTAATAATTTTAACTTATACTAAACAAACTTAATTGTATTTAATATTAACAAACAAAAACCATGAACAAAGAAAAAAACTAAAAGTTAACCAAAAAAGCCTTTATTATTATGTGAATATATGCAAGAAGCAAGACCGAATGTAAAAATGAGAGTGAAATTTAGAAATTGTCATAGGTTACTTATATTAATTAAATTTTCTGACTCGTCATAGTTCAATGTAAGGAGCCACTCATTGACTCTTCTTTTGCAGGAATATTTTGAAAGATGGTAAATATAGGATATTTTATTAATTTTATTATATAGATAATTTCCAAGAATGTTAAAATGACGTTGAGCGGTAGCAGAATTTGCCTTATTTGCGGGACAGACCTTATAGTTCCGGCGACCGTTTGCAGCATTCACATCGTATCCCATGCTGCTATGTTTGCGTAGTAAGGTATGTAGCACAAAGAGCTGTCTCACTGTCAGTACCTTACATTCTGCATATAAAAGAACAGTAGGAAAGCGAAAATTTCTGTAAGTCATGACCTTGAGGACAGCTCTTTGTGCCCGTTCAAGTTTTAACATATTTGTCTTTGCTGCACCGCCCCATACAGTAATACAGTATGTGAGCACGGATTGACATAAAGCAAAGTAAACAGTTTTTAGAGTACCGGTGTCTGCTGAACGCCTCAGTTTTTTAAAAATGAATATAAGTTTTCGAACCCTGCCGGTTAGATTGTCAAGATGTAACTTCCAACTCAAAGAGTTGTCAATTTGCATCCCAAGGTATTTAACTGCGGTAGCTTTATTTAACTGAGGACAGTTACATAATGCGTCGGAAGAGTTCAGAGAGCAAATGTGAGCTTTGAGAACTGGCAAATCCGAGCTATGAGTTATAGAGGGCCTTAAAAAGAATGGCATGTACAAAGTTTTGCTTAAATTTAATGTCAGCATATTGGCAGAAAGCCAGCCCATCACTGACTTAAGAGCATTTTCTGCATGCATATACGTTTCGGCCCAGTCATTACCATGCAACAATAACGCAGTATCATCAGCGTAGGTAAAGACTGAGCAATTAACCAGTGAAAGCTTACAGAGGGAGTTTACATAAATTAAAAATAATGTAGGACCTAAAATTGATCCTTGGGGAACTCCGTGAGTTAGCGCTAGTGGATCGCTGGTTAACCCATTTATTGTAACACTCTGTTTTCGGTCACTGAGGTAGTCCTGTAAAATTTTATGAGTTATTCCACGAATACCAATGGTTTCTAATTTCGACAAAAGGCGAGGAACAGACACAGTGTCAAAAGCTTTTGAAATATCGAGGAAAATTGCCAAGCTCTTGCAATTTTCCTCGATATTGCTTGTATGCCATTTATTATCAAAAGAAAACATCAAGAGAAGGAAGTTATATAGTACCGATTTTGATAATAATGTTTTATTCCATAAGAAAGATTTTCAAAGCGATCTGAAGGTTTCTTCTAAGGCTTAAAAATGTTTCGGTGGTATGTGTTTAGAAATTATTGTCCCTACTGTGAAGTGTATGACATAAAAACTCTGCAAAAACCTTAGTAGACGTTTTTTCATTTTTGAAGTAAAACTATTTACGCACGCTTGCTTACGTTTACTTACGTAAGCTGGCAAATTAGTCATAAAAGCGCTACGTGTGATCGGACGAGGCGAACGGAAGTTAACAGGCCGATATAAGTTCAGTGAAGATAGAAAGAGAGACTTTCTTTCTCACATAGCCGTGTAGTTAAGATTTTTACACACACGACACGAAGCGGCGAGGCGACTGTCTAAGCCGCTACGCCACACGTGCAGTAAATGAACTATAATCTCTGATCCAAAATTGTTTGGATACGGGTCCCTAAAAGTATATAAGCGTTTCCCATAAAATATATGCGATGTATCGGCACGTGTGGGGCGGTCATAAATCGGGCCGGCAGACAATATTTCGCTTCCGAAGTTACGGCGCTACATTCACGGTAACACAAGCCGTATCCTTGGTGCGGTCCACTGGACGCCGGACTGATGTAAACATACTAGATATGAGTACCTAAGTATATAGGATGCCTCGTTTGTCTAGCGGTAGCGCGTTCAACCGCAGATAACGATACCTTACGTCCAATTCCCGGGTCGGGTCAGAACGTGACTTTGGGATGATTATGCAAACAAAAGTTCTTAGTATCAACCTGAAGTCTGGAGCGGTATTTACACCCCAGTGCCGCACGTTAGAGCACGTAAAGCCGTCGGACCTGCACCTGGACTCTTTCCGGTCGTGTTGCTAGTCGTCCCAGTGGATCATGAGAGGGATAGAATAGAAAGTGCACCTAGGTTTGTGCACTTTAACATGACCCGTGCAGATGACTAATTAGTGAGTAGGAATCACAATGTAGAAGTAGCACCGAGCAATACAAAGATATGGGTAGGTAACAAGTAGGTACCTATCTCAGTTAAAGTATGTATACATAAATGTTATTCATTGATTGTTTTCAATTAAATTACATCAGAAATTCTTAGGATTACAACTATTGTATAAGTAGATTTAATGGTATAAATAATCACTTTTTACAAGCTCTTTTAAAGGATCTACATATATAATAATAATAATATAGGGACAATGTCACACAAATCATCCTAGCCCCAAACTATGCAAAGCTTGTACTATGGGTACCAGGCGACGATATACATACTTATATACATAGATGAATACTTAAATACATAGAAAACATCCATGACTCAGAAACAAATATTCGTGCTCATCACACAAATATTTGCACATACCGGGATTCGAACCCAGGACCACCAGCTTCGTAGGCAGGAGCACTACCAACTAGGTTACGGTGACCGTCAGACTCATATATGAACATAAACTGTATTCAAGATCAATTTTCGTATTCATTAAATGGCTAAATCAAAAAACTCTCAACAAGTAGTTTTAAACATGTAGGCGAAACATGCCCAAGGGCGTAAAGTTAAGATTTTGTAATTATTTTATAAATAACTTTCCACCTTCAGTTATAATACGATATCATAATACAATACTAAACTTATTTAAATTCGAGAAAAAAATATCATCATCATCATATCAGCCAAAAGACGTCCACTGCTGTACAAAGGCCTCTCCCAAAGATCTCCACAGACACAGCGTGGACAGGCCCCTTACAAGATGCACCAATGATCTTGTGCGGGTCGCTGGAATCTGCTAGATGCGAATAGCGCAAAAAAAAAAACATAAACATAATGAATTTTACTAAAATAAACTAATTGAAACAGGCTTAATATAAAAATGCATGTTTGCAACTCTATATAGCCTCTCTATATAGCCTGTTTCAATTAGTTTATATTAGTATAATTTATTATGTTTATGATTTTTTGCGCTATTCGAATCCAGCAGTTTCTAGCGACCCGCACGGAATGGACTGTTCACAAACACTATAGATGTGAAAATAACATGTGGGGCAGTCTTTAGGGACTGCCGACAGAAGTGAATACCATGTTTACACTGCTAATCTAAATAATCTACAATAATAGATAATTATATAATAGATGACACTTTACGTTGAGGTTTTCTTCTTGAAGGGTTATATAGCTCATGGGAAGCGTGCAGTGACGATGACGAGAGTTTTATGAATTTTATTCGCATCAAAAGTGCTTTACGCACCTTAAGATGTTTTCACTTCAAAATCATTTTTATATATAATGTCTACTCGTCGTGTGGTGGGCATCAAACAAAAACAAGTAAATAATTATCGAAATGTTTGCACTTAAATACCTACTATACAAGACAAACAGATTTATTGGGAATCACAGCCAAAAGTGTGACTTTTGTAACATCAATTAAGTAGGAAAATATGTAATTTATAATTTTCATTGAACGGCCTTTTTAGGTGTCGGCCACAGTAGTTTAAGTGAATAGATACGGATCTATAAATATGAAGCACAATTCCTAGAAAATATTATGAGAAAATTCATGGTATAAATAGGGGCATTGATCGGCGTATCCGCCGCACGCTCCACTGGGCACCGGGCAAAAATAGGGGGCCATTAATACTATCCGTGGCAAAAATGTCCCACATTACTTACGTACGATTAAACTGGAGGAATAGGACTTAATAAACTGCAAGACGCTATCTCTGTAGGTTGATATACTAGGAAATTGTTACTACAATACATTGAATTGTGTAATTAACTATATTACCTTGTCAAACTTGGAACACTATATCAGCAGACATGCGGAAAATAATACCGCATAACCTAAAACGAAGTGAATAAAAACCCCGGGGGTGAATAGAAACATGAACAAAATTTTACTTTTGTATGGATACTGCCCCTATTGCTATTCACCCCGTTTTAATGTACTATTTTCCTTCATCTGTGTGCCCTTGCAAGAATATAAAATCAAAGTTTGGACTAACAGGAAGGTTGCAAACTTTAGTACATTTAAAAATCTATCTGTCGCCAGTTTCATGCTCTTTGATATCTAACAAAGGTCAAAGAGGGTCTAAAACGAAAGAATCAGCTAATGAAAGGAAAGCCCCAAGACTCTAATGTGGTACATTTTTGTTAAAAATCTTCAATACTTACACTTGCTGTTCAGTCTGGTAAGCTGAGAGGGTTCAACCCTATAATATACGCATGTTATGCGCTGGTTAACTAAGGATTCTATTGTAGGTCGGACGGGGTTCGTTACGGTACTTTACTTAAATGTTTGGGACTAAACCAGTATATACTAGGTATACTTGTTGATATTTTATATGACAAAAAGTAAAGCTTCAAGGAAACCTAATATTTATTTATTACCTTACTGTTGATGTGAATCGTATCAATAGATATTTGATATGATTTTTGACGAACGAAACGTGCATTCTTGAATGGGTGGATAACATTGTGAATAACAAGAGTATGCACGAACTTGTTTGAGTTATGGGCTGACGTTCCCAGTACATTTTAATAAAATTAAAATATTACAAATTATTAACGAACAAACTAGTAAAAGACAACCTTAACAAGGACTAAAATAAACTATTTAAAATACATACAATATTTAACAAATATTAACACAAATATTTTTCACCAACGCAAACAAAATGAACACAAAATTATTAAAGTCCATAACCAACTAGCCCGGAAAGCAAAATATAGAAAAAAAAATAATTGTGAAATAAATCTATAACTTTTATGGACAACGGACTAGACAGTGGCTCATTCCCACATTACTTAATGAATTACCAAGTGATATAATAACTAAAAATGTGTCTAACATAGTATTAAAAAGGTGCTTGTGAATTATCTATCACTGTGTCCGTAAAAAAACCACCGGGTGCGACCTCCGCTTGTCGTGGATAGCAAGTAAAGTTAATTGCTCTTCGCGATACGCTGTGGTCGCATGGGATGATGAAGTTATAATTTGTTTATATAGTAGGAATTGTTACCTATTTAGTTATTAGAAATTAAGTTGTGAACCCGCGAGAATACTGCCGACAAACTGTACTGCAGTTTGGCAGAATACATAAAGTGTAAAAAAACTCTATTAATTTTAAAATCAAATAAATTTAAAAAAATCTTACTTTTGCATAAGTAATAAAGATATTATATTGGAAATATAATATATGGAGTGGAAAAATAAAACCCGATTTCTTCCTGTAATTCAGTTGTTTTACATAATGAATACTCTTTCGTCGCCAGGTGATATAATAAGTCTCACTAAATTAGTAATTACCAACTACAGTGTCACACAAATTGCCACTCGGATTTCATAATAATTTTAATATTCTGAAATATATTGTAAAATAATTACAATCCGATGTAGATTTCATTAAAATGAACCCTTAGTCGTTACGTCGTCGTCGTGTACGTAATTGTGTAGGTAGTGTGTACATTATATATAGCCAAAATTCTATCTAAAAACCTTTATTCAACTATTTATAAAACTCGTGGCAGCACAATTACGTAACTCAGCCGTGCGTAGTACCGTCAGCCGAAAAATATTACAGCTCACGGAATTTCCCCACTCAGCGCAAGCGCTAACAATAAAATAAGCTCGGCTAAATTACCTGTTGGCTGTATCTACTGCCCGCATAGACTCATTTACCTTCTACCAATAAATTATAAAGCACACGCATCCATATATATTATGTATCTGAACTGTTAATAATTTGTATCCAGACATATAAGCTTAATAAAGTGTATAAGCTTTAGTTGGCATTCATTTTAAAACTCTATCACCCGCACTAAGCCACCAGTACCTGCAATTTATAAACTCAAGACGCACCAATATTCTTAACAACTATACATATGGTTCGTACAAATAGTTGTCTTACATGAGGATCGACCCCCAAATATGTGGGCGCTCAGGCGATTACATATACCGTTCTTTAGACCCACTTTACCCAGTCCTTTCCAAAAAATCATTCCTTGTTCTCAACTTGTCAACTTTCATGACACTCTATGAATTAACCAGAAACGGCTTTATGGTTAATGTATGTGCCGTGGAAGTCGGTGCGAGTGTTATACCAGCAAAGTCCCTCTACAACCTATTAAAAACCTTAGACCTATCAAGAACTACCGTAAGTTCTCTATTAGTACGAGCATCTAAAGCGGCATTATTACGATCATTCCAAATTTGGCTAGGAAGAGAATGGAACACTGAGAGAAAGAGAGGGTGCCCCTCAAACCTACATATGAGTCGCAAGTCTCAGACTCTGTTGAGTGATCCCTCCTCTACCACGCGATGGACCCGGTTTCCGCACGGTGAATCCATTAATCCAGAATTAGGTCTCTTACGTATAAACTACGTACTTATTTGCAAATTTTCATAGGCTAAAGAGGTTTTGTTATTTCATGCCACATTGTAGGGTGAATAAGTTAACTTTCGCTTTTAAACGACTTGGGACACGACAAAAGAAGATCTCAATTGAATGTTATTTTTAATTTTTCATGAATGTATACCGATTATTTCGAAGTTTGTTTATCGGGATTGATTATTATTTTTTAAATGAATAAGTACATGTAACAATCTTAGGACTAAGTAATTGTAAAAACAGTTTTAAAAATAAAACTGACTTCAAAATAAAGAATGAAGTATAAATACTTTCAGCTATAGATTGAATACATTTTGAGTTGGTGCCAATAAATCGTGACCGGCTCGGTGTCCTCAATTTTTAATATAATAGTATTAAATTTATAGTGGTAATTTTATTAACTTATTACTTATTTAAGGTGTTTTCAACATTTCATATGATAAATTAGACCTCATGGATGGACTTGTTCAAAAATATAACGACATTAAAATTGTATATGACTAATGACTATGTTTGTGTATTGGATTGTGAACTTGATAAGCACAAGCACACAACTAGATCTATACTGAGGCAACTCAAAAATCGTTAAAATTTGCGTTACGCTTGTATTCGAATGCTTGGTTATTACTAACACTAGTTATTAAGATGTATTACTAACAAATAATATGGACTGTGTCTGAAATAAATTATTTATTATTATTATAAGCAACTATTCAATAAATGCTTATCAAATTAATTGCTAGATAGCGTTAACTCTCTTCTGTTGAATCAGCGTCTGTCGCTCCCTCCCACGTAAACCAGCCTATTGTCAGCTGACCTTCGCTAGGCATTAAGAGCGCACGTATTAACAAGAATGAAGACGCGGACATTTCCAATTGTCACAGTATTGATGAAACATGTACGTGAGGAAATTTGGTGAATTGTACTACTTTTTATTTGATTTTGTTTGGGAAGCTTACAGCTACATACCACAATGACTAAACCAGGCCATATCAGACAAATTGAAAGTGATTTTACCATTTCGCCAAGTGAAGAATGTATCGGTCAATATCAGAGTTATCCAAGTCTGATATTGACCGATGCTATGTCCGTCAAAAGAAAATAACTCTTCCTGCTAATGAAATTATTTCGTCATCTTCATCTTTTTCAAGTGACAATACATCGTCAAACTCTTCAAAGCCTAACGAATTCTCGAGTGGTTGTCGCTTAATGTGATGTGAATCATTACATTAAGCGGCAACCACTCGAGGGTTCCCTTATACTAGTAGAGTTGGGACCAAGGCTCAGTTTTTATTTTCTTTGTTTCAACAGTAACAACACCAGAGAACACACTATATTATCGTAATCTAAGCAGATGTAGGTAAAATCCGACGGTCTTATCGCTTGGTAACGATCTCTTCCAGACAACCGTTGGGTGGACAAGGAAAAGTAAGATGGAAAAGGCGGTAGTTGTAAGTGTACTATCGTGTGTATAAACTGTTCAACGTTATGCACTTATGTACAAGTTACATACATATATACTTATATTCGTTTAAATACTAATAATAATACAGTAGAATAATATACTATACATACATAGTATATATTTTTAATTAACGAGTTATGCCAATGTAATTAAGCGATAAAAATTCATTTCTAAGAAACACAGAATGAAGCCAGGGTTTGTGCGTTGCGTAGTTTCTACAGGTAGTAAATTACATAGCCGAACTGCTTGGACAGAAAACGATTTATCAAAAAAACCTGTAGAGTGCACTGGGATATGTAGTTTTAAATTCTCTGATAATCTCAAAGTCCCAAAATGTGTATCACAAATAAATTCAAACCGTTGCTTGGTAAATGGGTCCTATTGGATTAAACAAAATATTGTAAAGGAGACAAAGTATGTTAGAATTACGATGAAGTAGGATTGGTAACTAAGTTTATGATTTGCTGTATTAAATATTAATGTACAACTGTAATTATTTCATGCAACTTTCTCGCAATATTTTCATAATAATCCTTCTCTACTCATATATAACTAAAATAACATAGTAACATGTCGTGTCCTCTAAGGACATAAAACTAAGCTGTCCAATTAAGTAATCAAAATAATATATTACCAAGAAACGTGAGATAAATGTGATCGAACCGGACACTGATAAATATTCCCCAACCATTGAGTAGAACAAGAGATATAGCCGTGTTTGTATGAAAATTGCTTGACCAACGTAATTACGTCCATGAAATGTCTGGCCATAGAACAGAAAATATAGTAAAAGTGATATCAGACAACGATTAGGAACACTATCCAAACTATTCCAATATCGCATATCGTACGAAGTTTATTTTTCCTTGATTGCTCCGATGGCCAAGAAGGTCTGTTTTATCGCAGCTAATGATGTCCAGGGCTTAAAAACCCTGGAAATAAGTAACTGCTGGTCGAACCAAAAAGTTATATTGGAAATTTGTTGTTGAAATAAATTACTTTGTTGTTGGTTGAAATAAATTACTTTAAATTACAATCGATGTAATTCACAAGAATAACGATATAATTAGATGTTTAGTGATTACTACAATGTGAAATCAACCAAATTAAATCTTATTATATCGTGGTGGGGAAGATTCTCACCGATTCGTCACTAGCGTGGTGCGCGGGCGCCGTCTCGTTCAAAAGTGACTCCAAGATTGCCGCCCACACTACCTTCGACAATGACGCTTCGCTAGGTTGACATTGACAATCCTGTCAACCTGACGTTTGACGTAAACGCCGTCATATATATAACATCAGTCTATAATGATCAAATCCTACATATACTAATAAAAGATGAAAAACATTTACACACCCTCTCACATACACTCACTCATACTCACCACACGCACAGAGAGGAATCCATAACTTAATTTTTAGCATGATAATGGATTTCGTTTTTATTATGTATAAATATATATGTCTACGAATAATACTTTTCTTCTTTTACCTTTATTATTATAATATTTTTTTTAAAGTTTATTTTGTTAGTAGTAATTCAGTATAACTGCATGGATTGGAGAATGAGCACTGTTGCCTGAGATACAGGCGTCTAGTTCAGGTACAGTAAATTAATAGTTAGACTAGATAATTAGACTTAAGTACTTACTGAATAAAAATATTATTGTTATAGCAATGGGACTGCAGCACAGTTTTGCCTCTAAACGATGAGCTGCACCTATTCATACAATCATAACAAGATGCTGACGACTCGTGTACTAGTATTATACATCTGCACATAGACCTGGTCTATGTTGGTGATTCGGTGTCTGAGTTCTTGCCGCAAGAAATGGAAAAATAAATGTTGTCCTTGGTAAATGTTGCCTATTACCTAATGTGAAAATATACGCGATATTTTGGATGAAATTAATGCTTTTTTAGGGATCCATAGCCAAATGGCAAAAAACGGAACTTTATGGATTCGTCATGTCTGTCTCTATAAACGTCATGGACGGACAGACAGACAGTGTCTGCCCGTCCGTATGTTACGGCCACTTATTTCCGAAACTTTACCGTGGAACTTGGTCAGCAGATGTATTCTGTGAACCGCATTAAGATTTTCACCCAAAAAAAGAAAAAAAAAGCAATAATTTTAGAGAGTTCCTCATACTGCGAACTGAAACTCAAAGAACATCGGCCATATTCGACCTGACCATAATATGAAACGACCACCAATGATTGATACGTCAAAAAATAGTGAATTATGTGTATATTAAATTACGGGGTTCAGATTTTTTTATTGAGGCCGGGAAAATAATTTAGCTTTGTAATAAAAACCTCATTTTCATAATACTTTTAATAGGTTTTGAACGCATCCAAAGCTGTCCCGTTTTTATCTGTGCTCCACGTTTCATCATAACACTAAAGTAACACTACCATTATGTGTTTACTATCTTAAATACTAGACTGTATTGCAGAATTTTTACTTATTTTTGTAATGTATTATCAATCACATCATTTTTAGATGGGGATATGGAGTAAGTATTCCGAAACGAGTTGCAAATGATAGTTGACATTTGCACTAATACGTAGAACGGAACGTTTAAATACTCTTTGGTGCAGTCCTTCGTTGCTTTTGCGTTGTTTCGTACTGGGCGATTTGTTGTGGTTTTTGTGTGTTATTTGTGACTTGGCTACTATTACGGACTCCTGATCTTTCAAGTCCTAACGACCCTTTGATATTGATACCTGATATTGCAATAGCAATTGGATCACCCCAATACTCGTAAGTAATTTTTTTCATAAGATATAGTTTACTATGTTATGACAGAATTACAATATTATTCAAATGTATTTATTCAGTTGAGTTTTTTATGCTCAATGATCTTTTAGTATATTGTGGATACTGAGTACATTGATTGATCCGTTAGGTAAAGCTGCGATTTTCACAGACAGTCTGTGGATGGGTTACAGTTTCCTTACTCATTGAGACTCCCTGGGCCTTGAAAGCATGTTAAGCTGTTTGTCCTGTTCTCTTTACATTTACCATCTTTGATAATCATTATATCCAATAAAAAGCTTCTTAAATCTGTCAACCATGTAATAATATCAGTATATTCCCATGATTAGGCTGTGGAGATCTGATGGCAGTTGCTTCATGTAAAATACTACCGCTCTAGGTTGTACTAGAAATTAACCCCAACATAGCAAAAAGCTAGGCAGATATTCTTTTAAGTTGCATAATAGTAATATTTTTTCTTCTTTTGCAGATAACTGAAGATGATTACATTTGTGAGGCATGTAGGGATATTGCAATGCACGCAGTTAATGAAGCTTTAGCCTGCGATAACTACGGTGAACAAGCATCTGGATCCTCTCACCAAGGCTATTAGCAATAACTGGGATATTTATTTGATTTGCCAAACAGCATCAGTATTTTTAATGTACAACAAATAGAGCATATTGTGTTCTCATGGGTAAATTCATACAAATCATATTTGAATTAAGCAGCATTGAAGCAATTCAAGATGTTGAAGACAATTTATTTTTT
Organism: Pseudoips prasinana; assembly: GCA_951640165.1. NCBI lineage: Eukaryota > Metazoa > Arthropoda > Insecta > Lepidoptera > Nolidae > Pseudoips > Pseudoips prasinana. The sequence continues at coordinate 43,150,761 of OX621235.1, read as the reverse complement.
TTATTGGATTGGAAGTACAAAAGAGGAATTTATTTCATTGTTACATGAGGTTCCTAGGATCCAAGAAGCTCATAGAGGCATTATAGGCTTGTCTGCTTTGCTTATAAAATTGAGATCTGGAGAATCTGATGACAGATTATCGAAGCTTTTAGGAGTGCCTCGTCGTACCCTTGAAAGATTAATGCACAGCATAAGAGAATTGCTGGTGCAAGACTTTGTTCCCAATAATCTTGGAATTAGTCATATTTCAAGGGAGAATTTACTACGGCATAATCTGCTGTTGCCAAATGGCATCTATTATAATGATAACAATAACCAAGTCATTCTGATTTGTGATGGCACTTATATATACATTAACAAAAGTTCAAATTATATGTTTCAAAAGGATACATACTCACTGCATAAGTATAGAAATCTACTCAAACCGTTTTTGATTGTATCAACTGATAGCTATATTGTTGATTGTTTTGGGCCATACAAGGCTACCACATAGGATGCTGAGATTATGACATCTCTTTTTATAAATGAGAATTCTCCTCTCAGATTGTATCTACAAGCTAATGATATCTTTATTTTAGATAGGGGTTTCAGAGACTCTGTTAGCCTGTTAGAAGACTGCAATTACAAGGCCTACATGCCAGAATCACTTTCAGAGGGCGAACATCAACTGACCACAGAGCAAGCAAATAGAAGTAGATGTGTGACAATTTGTCGATGGGTGGTGGAGGTGGTTAATGGGTATTTTAAAAGAGATTTTAAATTATTACGGCAAGACTATTTTAATAAGACTGTGCCGCATATGATGCAACATTTTGAAATAGCGGCCAGTCTTCTGAACAGGTTTGGTGTTCGCCTGAGAAATAGAGATGATGCTGGGGAAATGTTAAATATTATCAGAGAAAGGATTTCTTTACAAAATAATTTGTCCCTATTGGTTGAACTTTGTTAGTATTACGGCTGATAGAGATAACCTAATCACATTTCCTAGAATGGAAATGAATTAATTAATTCTTTTTGCTTTAGGAACCTATCAGATACGACAAGCACGGTCATATTATGGGGAGCACGTAAGGTTTCATGGTGGGTGCAGAATAGAAGTAACAAGTGGCAGCATAGATACTTCAGATTACAATTTAAGAGGAAGTGGCAACAATACTCTGATAAGGGGGAAAATCAAGTCGAGACATGTATCAAGGAAGCAATACTATGTTTATATTTTAATAGAAAATGGCATATCAGAGAGAGAGGGTATAGCAGAGTATTGTTGCAACTGTTTGGTAGGGCCACGCACAGTTGGATGTTGTGATCATGTCATGACGATTGTGTGGTACCTTGGATGGGCTCGATACCAGTCAAATATTTCTGAACCTGCTGAATATTTAGATTCAGTTGTTGTAAGGGAAGACATAGAATAAATTAATACTTAAAACCATATTGGTGTTTTATTTAAGGTGCCCTTTTATTATTATTATTTTTTACCGACCTTTGAGATATTAGGTTACCTATATTTTTAGTAAGTAGGTACACACCGCAGCAGGTAATTCATAAATTACCTGCTGCGGTGTTTCCCCAGCGCTACGACATGTCCTTCTTCAAACGAGGTTTAAAAAGAGTACTAATATCACGGTAGGCAGCGGTTTGCTGTGGCCCCTGGCACTGCGAATGTCCATGAGCAGCGGTTACTACTTACCATCAGGTGGGCCGCTAGCTCATCTGCTTACTAAGGCAATAAAAAAAAATATGCCAAGGCAAGGAACCATTATATATATTTTTCATAATAATTTAAAACAGTTGCTAAGAAACAGTCTAGCTTGGCTTTTGTATAATCATATCCTGATTCATGCACATTGCGCTGCACCTGTCTTAGATACATAACAGTGAAAAGATTAGAAAGGTTATTTATTCATTTTTATGGTTTTAGCCATTGACTTGTATAGTTATATATGAATGCATAGTTTTTATATCAATGGTTTTAGCTGAGGTAGTAGTAATGGCTGCCGACTTATACATCATAACCTCAAAAGTGACTTAATACATAAGTGTATCGTTCTATGATCCACGGCTTTTAAATAATATATTTTCAAATTAGGATTGATGAATGTGCCTAGAGGAACGGATTAATCCATACACTAGTCATGTTCGCGATATTTTATAGCCAGGTCACAGCATGTATGGGCCGTGACCGATGTTCTTTATTTTCTAGGTCTTCAAAAATGATATTTAGGTTTCTAATATCATTTTATTATAACTGAATAGTTTGCGCACTTCCAAAGTGGTAAAATGTGCCCCCCTGTAACTTATAAAATAAGAGAATGATAAAACTAAAAAAAATATGTGTTGTACATACCATGCAAATTTCCACCGAAAATTGCTTTGAACGGGATCTAGTAAATAGTTTTTTAATACGTCATAAATCGTAAACCGCAATTTACCTTTCATTCAATCAACTACTACAAGAACTTTTACATCGTTACTTGCTGCTACGGAACCCTTCATGGGCGAGTCCGACTCACACTTATTTCACGCTTCATGCTTTTTGTGTCTTAGTACGTATAGAAATAAAAGACTGTACATATAATGATGTACGAGTTGTTTTAAATTGCTTACGTTCAGTTTCCCAAACATAACTCCACGCGTAACCAATTTCCCGTATTTCAGTTGCCACAGATTAACAGTCCGTTCGTTTGCATTCAAACGATCGTTCAAACTAAATAGAAGTTGAGTCAAACGTGGACCGCCAGTACTCCTGCAGAATAAGTAGCAGCTCATTTACATAGAGCGGGCCGGCTAAGTGTTCTGCCTTGTCATTAGGCACAGACACAATAAAGGGTGGTTTGAGGGTAAACATAAGGGAAGAATTTTTACTTGCTACAAAGAAATAAACTATAAATAAAGTAGATATAGCCATAAGAAGCACGTAAATTGCAAACATTTGACTTGTGTTTAATTTTATTAAAGTTTGTCAATTGTTAAAAACTATGAAAACGCTTCTATTTTCAACTTTGATAAAACCAAAATACTGCAACGCCAAAGCATTACATTTCACTCAATCTATATTCCATACATATTAGTTAAATATGTATATGTTAATCATAATGTAGCCGTCCCGGGACGTCAGATCAGTTCATAAAACACAAAAATGTATGGTTATTGGAATAATTTAACATTAAGTAATCCTCTAAACGAGCATGGAGTACAATAAAAGTATATGTATGTCTTAATTCTATTATCTCCATAAGTTACAGTTTTCTAAAACATCAATAGCGTGCCGTGTGTGCCATTCTGCCTCATGTCGAAGTCTGGGTGAGATGAAAGCGCGGTTGCATCACCTACAGACTGACTTAGGTCTTTAAGTCAGTCTGTAGGTGATGCAACCGCCCTTCCGTCCCACCCAGACCACCAGGCTCACCGTCCGGCTCAGATACTCACCGAAAGAACAGTGTCCAGTGAGTCTTCACTGAACACTGTTCTTTCGGTGAGTATCTGAGCCGGATCGACCAAGAAGGGACGACATACTATCACCACCTGCCTAGTACAATCTTTCGGAGTGCCCGACACTTTATTATTGTTCCCTCCTAGAAATAGAGTTTAGTGTCCCATTTGCTACAGCATTACCCGCCAGTATGTCACGCGCGACGGAGGCGAGTCCTAATCGCAGCGATTGGACGAGATTTGTTCCTGCCGCAAAGACCGTTATTTTCTTTATAACACGAATGAAAGTATTATAAATACAATTAATTTGTACATTGATGATTGTGTAGATATTATCAAAAAGATCTATAGTCAAAATTACTTCAGAATAGTTAATCGACTTGTTACTCTGTACTGGTGACTTTGCTTCAGCTGGTCTTTTAAACAACGTACACACATCAAAACTGTCTAAGGATCAATTACATTTTAAAGTATAAAAATATCCATTATCTACATCTTCTTACTTTAATTCCTATGTTTAACTCAGCAATTTATCCCATTATTATATAAAAGTAATAGTTTGAACAAACTAAAAAAAAGCTTTATATAGTAAACCAAACTAAAAAATATAAAATATATTTTAATTAGGAAATTAGGTAAAAAATTAGGTATTAAATTTTTTAATAAATATAAATTAATAATAGTGTAAATAAGAAAATACGTTTTATTGTTATTGGTCCAAAAAGATGAGGAGAGCCATCGTAATGATACAAGCTGGTTTCCGACAACGTACTGTGGCTGTAACTTTTGGCACAACACAGAGCGACCTAAGCCGCCTCACGGTCAGCGTGGCCGAATGACATCTAAAATACTGCTTTACCAAGACCGCCATGATATTGGCTATGCTCTTGAAGCGTGCTGATAAGCGATCAAACCACTCGAAGTCATTTACTTGAAGTGAGTCTGCGTTCCCAAAGGCCGCTGAGGTTGCCATCTATAGCACCCTCTAGATTCGTTAAAGCTCAAGAATAATTTTATTTTACTATAATTAATTATGCTACGAAGCATAATTAATTATTATCATCATCATCACCATCATATCAGCCGGAAGACGTCCACTGCTGGACAAAGGCCTCCCCCAAAGATCTCCACAATTGCCGGTCTTGCGCTATTCGCATCCAGCGATTTCCAGCGACCTGCATAAGTTTATCGGTCCATCTTGTAGGGGGCCTGCCCACGCTGGGACTTCCGGTTGGTGGTCGCCACTCGAGAACCTTTCTGCTCCAGCGGCCGTCGGCTCTACGAGCTATGTGCCCTGCCCACTGCCACCTCAGCTTGGCAATTCTTACGGCTATGTCGGTTACTTTGGTTCGCCTGCGGATTTTATTTAACTATAATTAATTATAGTTAAATAAAATTGTACTTGAGCCCTAGACACTTTTGAATGCCTATTATTATGTCGATAGCCCAAGCGCGTTTTAGCCAAGCATATACGTACCTATGTCTGTATGATACAGTCCACATTACTTTAATTTTGTCAAATCAATACAACCAATTTGGAACAAGTAATACTCGACCTTATCGCCTTGAACGCGATTATAACGGGTAACATGTACTTAATTGAAAATGCAACAATTCAATAAAAGTAAAGTTATGCAATCCGTAGCTGGTGTATCCCGGCTATCACATATCTCAATTGATTGGCTGCCGCGGTCGAGCCGCTCCGACGGACTCGAAAGCCAGCTTAGTTTAAATCAAATTGTACTAGGAAATACTTCTCCACAAGTTCGTCTATTCTTGCCTGTTACTCGAACATTGTTACTGAACAATTTCCAGTTAAGTCTGATCATAAGTAACCCTTATCTTAAATTTGAATTTTATAGCATTATTCGCAATGCAAAGCGTTAATATAATCTCAAAAATGGGAAATCATAAATTTGATCGTCCGGCGGGTCTCGAACCTGCACCATCTACCAATCCGGGGTAGGCGCTCTGCGTTAAGCTACGAACGATACACGCTGGCAGATCAAATTTAGGATTCCCTTGCTAACACCCTTCCGGAGGATGTAGGTATTATCTATCGGCTTTGTTTTCTAGAGACATGGCCGACTGACCAACCCATATCTTACTTCCATGTCTTGATCTACTCTAAAAGTACTGTACCAACAAAGAACAAGAAACGAATGGAATTGTGAATCTGTGCTCCTGCCTACGAAGCTGGTGGTCCTGGGTTAGAATCCCGGTAACGACAAAATATTTGTGTGATGAGCAGGAATATTTGTTACTGATTCATGGATGTTTTCTATGTACTTAAGTATTTATATATCTATATAAGTATGTATATCGTCGCCTGGTACCCATAGTACAAGCTTTGCTTAGTTTGGGGCTAGGATGATCTGTGTGACATTGTCCCTAGATATTATTATTATTATAATAATTTATCCGTCTTTATTACGTAAGTAGAAAGGTCTGGTCTTTCGAGGCGCTCAAAGCCTGATGCTCTCACCGATCCGTGAGGGATTGGTGAAGTTAAGCAACTAGGTTTGTGGTCCGCTCATATTATATTGGTGACCGCCAAAGTGGTTACATTTCTGAGTTTCGGAGGGTACTTCAAGTTGTTGGTCCTAGTTGCAACAGTAGTCCTTAAGCCATGTCAAGCTTTAACAACTCTAATACTAGGTTAACCACGGCCCATAAGTAATACTATATATAATTCGAATAATCCGAGCTTTTTAAGTTCTGTTACCGAATTTTTTGCGACGAGTAAACGGTATTCTAATTAAATTCTAATAGTTCTTCACTGTTACTACGTTCTACATGCTGTGCACGGGCGTGTAACAATGCTAATTTCCAGACTAAACTGCTACTAGGAGATTTTATTGACAGAATACCTTATAAACTGTCATTCAATATGCTACCGCCAAACCATCGATATCTCTCTCTGATACTCTTACTTTTACTTATCTACCATACGTATTTATGAGTAATTTATGTCAATCTTTATGCTCTACATATAGAAATTAGACGCTGTCGGGATCTAGAGATAGAATACTGTATGTCGACTAAAGTAATTTAGTGTGAGAAAAAATAATTTGTTTATTGAATGAAAACTTTACTATTTCATTTGGTAGCTTGATCCAATTAACTAGATTGCGTCATTTCAACTGACAGAGCAATATCAAATTGAATAGAACCATCGGTTTTAATATTGAGATTTGGAATCAGAGTTAATATTGGCTGCGCGTAACTTTCCTAGTGGCTCGCTGACGACAAACCTCTCGTTTACCTTCGCTTCCGGCCTTCCTACTATGGATTCTTTATTGCTTTGTTATTCTGATCTATCTTTATTCGATTTAATGAAACATTTGAGAGTAGTTGCGATTGGAGTTTCATTCAAGGCCAAGTTACGTAAGTAATTAATAGTCTACGCCATGTCTATTATGTTTAATTTCGTATTCAAATTACCTATTTTGTAAGTCAATACCTATTTTTAACTGTCCATACGGCTAGGTCTAAGTTTTTTTAAAGCTTCCATACAAATGAAACCATAAAGATATCTGACTGTAACCTACAGCTTATGGAAGAAAGACGTAAAATGGTTATAACATCCTCATATGACGCTGCCAGATACAAGCAGCTGAATAGACAGATTCCGAAGTCTCTGACTCACGACACAAGCCAATTTAATAAAGAATTAATTAAAGAGACCATCGAGCGGAACAGAGGCTTTAAAGTGTCAAATATATATATTGGAAAAATTACGACGCATAGTAGAGTCATGTGGCGGCTTCATACGCCTTTGAGCGAAACCTTCAAACCAACATTAAAACTATCTTCTAACCCCTAAACACCATCTCTGGGGTACTTAACGGCTAGCTCGAACAGCTAGTTAGTGAGTGTAAACTATTGAGGGTCAGTCGTAACTGAATTATGTCGGATCAGACAAGACGACTGATTGGACTTCAGATAAGAGCCGCCCGTCCGATTCGGCCGAGCGACATAGTTTCACGCAGCGGTTTCACAATGACGTAAATCTTGTCTATTCTGTTGTGCTAATAAATATGGTGTGGATGTAATCAAATGAAACAGTTTACGTCTTTCTGTAATATAAAATGTTCTGTTGGTAAATAGAGGTATAACAGTATAACAATACCCTTTTAAATAAGACAGTAGCTACTTTACCTTCCATGACCACGGTTATGAATTACTTGGGCATTTGTGGACAGACAAAAATTTTATGATTTTTCTTTTAATAATTATGCATTTTTATATAAATACAGAAATTATTCATAGTGATAAAAATTCCAGCAATTTTTATGCGCCCTCAGCCGTTGTGGCTAATTCTGCGAGCGAGCTTCAGTTAATGGTGGATAAATTTTCTCAGGCCTGTTCTCTGTTTGCCATGGCTATAAATACAAAAATACAGTTGTTCTAGCACAAGACACTCCTGTGGCCCCAGATACTTTCTCCAGAGGAAGTTGATCGGCTCTGCTACCTTGGATCGACCGTAGATAATAATCTCTCACTTAACGCAAAGATATAATTGTTCGCATCGGGAAAGCGGCGACCATGTTTGGGAAACTTGGCACGAGAGTATGGCACAATAAACTGCTTACAATTAAGACCAAGATGATAGTCTTCCAGGCCTTCATCTTAAGCATACTCTTGTATGAAGCAAAGACGTGAACGTCGTATGCGAAACAGGAGCACCGAAAGTTAAGCCACCAAAAGAAATGTCTCGCAGACAATGCGCCGTAAATCGTCTGTAATAGACGCAAAGACCATATATGTATTGGTAATAATTTAAACAAGGTATTTAAAAATATATGAAATACTATAACATAACTGCAGCTATATATGTATATTTACACATGTAACTTTCTATATTACGCCAAAAAAAACGTATCAGAGTTAGTAGTCCACGGGGTGACATGGGGTGATGATATTCTGTGGATATTCGCCCCCGTCTCCACACAGCTTTAGTATACGTCACATTTAGAAAATAAAAATTACTACCTATGCAATGCTTTAGGCACAGTATGTTGCATAATCTTTAGTTGATTTATGCGCATATAATAAATATTACTTTTTAAACCTGTTTACTGTTTGTCCCAAAATGTATTATATCTACCAATCTACAAAGTAGATGATATTTTTATTGAAGTTCTTATGGATTTGCCATATTTACTTACAGCTGTAGCTCTAGCCGTATCAGCCTTATGTATTAACGTTGCCCTTCGACTCCTTTGAGTCCCTTTAGTCCTCAGTCCTTCACGGGTGGCCGCTCATGTTTGCGTCCCTCGATCGAGTGTTTGTCCTCCCTTTGAATCGCAAACTTTTTACTTTTTGATTCTCTCTTGTTTGCATTAAATTTGATACGATGTCGCAATGTTATTTATGTTTGTCTTTTCTGTTTGACTTGGTGTGAAAATACAAAAACGAATTTACTAACACTAGTATTTAAGGTTGTATTATTACTAACAGTATATGGATGCAGTTCTGAAATTGTATATAAAAACAAACATTATTTTGTTTTTGTATACATACAAAATTAAAATAAAAAATATTTATTTCATATTTATATCCATATTTTGTTAGTAACAATATGACCTTAACCACTAGTGTTATCAAATTCGCTATTTAATTGTAGAAAAACTGGATGAAACCGTCCGATCACCGGAGATTGTTTATTTCACTACATTGACTCATATCTAGCGTTCCAGGATCGGAGAGCCCCACCGTTCAGCCACTGTTTTAAAGATGGTATTGGGGCTGGCACGTATTCGTTGCAATAGTGATGCTATTCGCATCTGCAAACATATTGGATGCGCTACAAAACCGCGGCAGCCGCATCATCACCTGAAACGCATTATTGTATTGGATGCGCAGAAAGTCTACCCGTAGGCTATACTCTTCTGAGAGAGATTCAGTCCAACTCACATGATTCAACTGATAACCACACCAATACTTGAAAAACTAACTTGCCTCATGTTGTACTTTGTTCCATAACACTTTATAAGACGCCAAGTCAAATACTTTTGACCAAGTCAATGGCTTGTCTTGCCGTATAGGTAGTAATGAACAGTTTGCTTGCAGGATAGAACTTTCCGTTGACAAGCCGAATTTAAAGAAAAATTCATTTACGGTTCATCATTTAACATTACGTGATGTAATTAATACGATCAGGCATATTCATCACTGTACAGTCGCATCCGTCATCGTTAGTGCGATTATAAACATAATGACACGTACATCCGTGCATAAAATGTGTCCGATATTGCCTGATATATGGTGAGATTGGTAAGCTTTCACGCGATTGATTTTTGGTTGGACGCCAATTTGTGGGCTTAAAAGCGGGTTTCGATTTCACATGCTGGTGTAGCGATAATTTGAAATAACGAAGTTATCAATTAACGAGTTGACGCCATTTTCAATACTATAGCAGTCTGATTTACCATCCGTGGGATAGTTTTTCTTGCCGTATAGCAATGCACAGTTTGCTTGAGGCACAGGATAGCAATTTCAGATTTAAAGACAGATTAAAATTGTCACGTGCTTATCCAGTTGGCAACTAAGCAAACCGTCCAATGCTTCAGCTATTATAATCGCCAATGAAAAAGTGTAATTAGTTTGACAGAAGTTATAAGTCATGAGTTGTTCTTTTTTATAATTGATTTAACAGTTGTGCATATTATTGATTATTTTATAGTTCATTTAACAATTGTCCCTTTCAGGGAGGTATGAAAGATTTAAGAACATAGATAGAACTCTTGCAAAGTGAACTCTCACGCAGTGCTTGTCACAGAGACTCTGCGAACGTGTGTGTTCCGAGATCTTAGTGTTGTTGATTGCAAACACTAGTTTTCTTTCCCATCGTACAGCTCGCCATAATTTGTAGCAAGTCGTTACTTGTCCATCATTTCCGCGCACTAATTTGTTTACATTTATTTAGTCAACTTGAAATATAACTTGTTGAATTCTGATAAAACTTGTTTCTAAAAACATTACCCTGAAGCTGTAGTATTGAGTTACGTCATGTTTATATTTAAGAACAAAAGCTCGAAATGAATTTTGATTTACTTAAAAGTGCCTTTTTTATTAATACACCTTATTATTATTAATGTTTTGTTACAACTTTAGGGACAGTAGTGATAAATAAATAAACAGACTTCAGTAGTAGAACAATATACTTCTTAACTAGTGAAAGATTAATAGCGGAACATGGACATCTCAGGTATTTCATATTATTGTCTTTGTGCTACCCACACGCCGCGCACGTAACTGATAAATGGGCCGTGTACTCCGACTGTTTCAAATTGACGTAACAATATTGGAAATGGATTATAACAAATACCTACTGTACTATATTAGATATACATGACATGTATGGCTAATATCGTATGTATTCCATGTACCTATAACGTACATGATAATATTTTGAATTTGAAGCGATATAAGATGTTTTTCATGTTTATTTGGGAATCATTAAAATATTTTTTGATATATATGATAGCAAGGCAGATGGGAAAGTGGATCACCTGATGGTAAGTGATCACCGCCACCCATAGACATTCCCAACACTAGAGGAGTCTAATCTGTGTTAACACCCTGCATTTAAACGAAAGCCTACAAGCGAAAATTCACCTGAGGGCACTTTTATAAGGTTAAGTCCAGGGTGGCGGTGTAGTGAAAAGACGAAATTCTACAAAGATGACGTGATTACTGGCACGGGCGACAGGCGCAGGATCACAAATCTGGGGTGCCTACGCGATCTTTACCGGCGAGTATCTCTGCCCAAACTAGCCTGCCGCTTTATCTACCCAACTAGATGGACAATCCGGAGAAATAAGCCACAAAAAACCTTCGCATGTTTTTTGGTCAACTTTTATTGCATTTTGTTTTAATTTTTTTACTCTGCTTATATTATAAATTGTGATATCCTGGTAGTGTGGGTCAATGCACACACAGGAGCACTGTCATATACATATGTGTATTTCTTTAGAAATATTAAACTATGTTTATCAGTTGTTTGGAGATATAGTTCATGATCCGCCCAGTTTGGAATCAGATGGCAGTGTGCTAGTGGTTCCAAGATATTTATTTTATCTATGAGAATTAATGTATTGCTGCTGAGAATTAAGTACGTACTTAATTAAAAAATAAAGAATGATATCCTGATAGATTATATACACACGGCCATCTGATCCCAAACGAAGCAGAGCTTCTATTATAGAAACCAGATAACTGATATACTACATATTCAGCCTTTTTTGCAAATATATACTTATATAGATAAATTACACCCAGACTCAGAACAAACAGACATTTTCATGCACACAAATATCAGTCTTGGGTGGGAATCGAATCCACGACCTCCGGAGTGAAATGCAAGCATTTGCCAACCACGCCAGCAGGCCCGTCATAGTCTTGTCGTAATCTTATTTTAATTAAATTCCAATTAAAATAAGATCAACATTAACACATGTGGGTATATGACGCAGTTTTGTTTATTTTTGTCATAATCTCCATCTTATAACAGCTGAGAGTGTAATAAATAACGGCAGTTTGACACAACTTTGATAAGCAGAGTTAACAAGTTTCAATTTAAGCATTAATATGTAAAAATTGCAAGTTTTATTGCCATATTATGTATTTTACGCAAAACTTTCAGTTTTATTTTAACATATTTTAAGGGAAACATGCAATAGTTCCGTATTTTTACATTATTATTCTATGTCGCAAGTCGTTTGCCGCGGGCGACGGTGACCTAGCGACAGCAACATTCCTTTGTGTTGTTTCGGGCAAAGTGACCCGGCTGGACCGTCTTCAGCATAATTAGACCTAGTATGTACAGAATGACTTCCGGAACGGTTTAGGGTAAAAGGGTAGTTCAGGTAAAAGTATTAGAGGTAATAAAGCCTCTTCTCGTTGTCCACGACATGGCACCGGGATTGGTAAACTAATAATCATATTATGTCCTGAACATTTTAAGTTCATATAAATGATCTGACCAACCGAGTCTCCTTCGTTTTGCTCATAGCTCCTAAAACGATACAGAAGATGTAGTTACAAATAAAATATTAAATGATAACACATCGTTGAAACAAATTGAAAATTTTGTTATTTGATCATGTAAACTTAAAATAATTATAATATTGATGGAAATTCCATTCCATTCCATTTTCCACTTTGTAGTCGTTAGCAATATTTAGATCAAAGATTTGAAGAACAAGCGTCAAATTGAGTTTTTAGACTTTCTTTTTTATATTTCCCGTGATCTAATAACGATACTGCACAATTCTATTTTCTCTTTTTCTAAAAAGATAACTCCCGCGCTAGGAAATTACATCCCTGTGTCGCGGGGTACTTTACAAACATACAATGGACGGACACAAATTACATCCAGACTCAGAACTACTATTTATGGGTCACACAAATAGTTGTCCAGCGCGGGACTCAAACCCGCGACACGAAGAGGCGAGGCGACTGTCATTGCCGCTGCGCCACACGTGCAATCTATTTATACTATTTATTATACAATTGATTTAACAACTATCACTATTAATCTTAAACCTGACATTAATTGTGTTTTAAATAAATTTAAGAAAACTGTGTTGTATTTTATCTCATAATAATCCTTAATTTAAAAGTAAATACTATAAAATTACTACCATGCAATCATGGTAGTAATAATATCAGCCGTGTGGTGTCCGGCCTAAAAAGAATAACAGAGCCACCCCATGCCATCCCGTAGGTGTCATAACAGCCGACTAAGGGATACACCAGATAGTCGGGCAGCAGCTTTACCTGAGTACTAGCTACCACTTAACTGTGGTCGCCAACTCGCATGCCAAGCGTGGTGACTACGGTAAACCTCTCCAAATGGCATTATTTATTTATTTATTGTTTGGAAAACCAACAGTTATACATAAAAATATTACTGCTATAATAGGAAACATAAAGCCAATTACAGGTTTCCACGGATAGCGACTGATACACACATACAATGCTTCCGATTTTACTCTTAAACAGAGTAGCTAAAGCTTAAGAAGCCTTTGGAGGAGGCCTTTTTTTTTTTTTTGATAAGGCAGGGGGAATGCTCATGCATGCCACCCGCAAAAAGTGTCTGCGGGTGGGTATGTCGGACTCGCACCGACTAAACCTAACCTGCCGTGGACTTCTTCTGGCGCCTGATAGGGGGAGCCCCGGGAACGCGGGTATGCTGCTCCGGTGCCCCCCTTTTGCGCCGTGTCCCAGATGGTCGGGACACGCACCCGGGGAGAGCTGTGGGTTGCCCTCCCCATTTGCCGACTCCTGCCAGTACAGCACAGCGACTGCGCCACAAACAGTTCGCTGTCTTCCCGGGGCTGCTTGCACGTGGCGGCAGTAGAGGACACTTCTCATCTGCCACCGCAGCCCCGAGGGGAGTTGGGCTAACGGCTGCCGCTGCCACCCCGACGCCTCCTCCGCCTACGAGCGGGATCGGCTCGTTCCCGATCCCGTTCGGCGGCCTCCTTCTGCAGCAAAACTGCCTCACAGAAGGAGACCACGGCGTCCCATTTGGTGGAGTCGCCAGCCAGCATCGCATACACGACTGCTGGCGGCGAAAGATCCCGTCCGATCTCAGCGACCAGGACTCGTCTCTCGGCCTCCCAGGCCGGGCACTCCTCCAGCGTATGCTGGGCAGAGTCCAGGTCGCTCCCGTAATGGTGACAATGTGTCGTCACTTCTCGGCCGATCCGGCACAGATACTCACCGAAACACCCGTGTCCGGTGAGTATCTGAGTCAGTCTGTAGGTGACGCAACCGCCCTTCCTTCCCACCCAGGCCTCGAGGTGAGGCAGGATAGCACCGACGGCACGTTGGCGCGCGTTCAGCCGCAACTCAAGCCTTGCGCGCCACTGTGTTAGTACGCGCCTGTGTGCATCCCGCCTATAGGCAACGAGCGTCTGCTCTGGCGCCTCACCGCTCTTCCGGCGGACGCGGATCTCGGTGTAAACCGTCGCGTCGACTGCCGCCAGGAGATCAAACGGCGGGAGGCGCGCCAGGAGTGTCGCCGCCTCAAATGATACCGTCCGGTATCCTCGTGCGATCCGTATGGCCACCACACGCTGCAAGCTGTTCAGGATAGCTCTGCAGCGGGAGGCGCTCGTCAGGCGTTCAGACCAGACGGGCGCCCCATAAAGGACCATGGATCGCACGACACCTCCGTAGAGGCGGCGAACTTCTTCCCGGGGACCCCCGAGGTTCGGCAAAAGCCGGTGTTACGCTCCGGTTACCCGGCGCACTCGGGGGGCCAGACGCTCGAAGTGCTCCTCGAAGCCCCATCGGCTGTCTAGGGTGAGGCCCAGGTACTTCATGTACCGCCCCACCCTGACCTCTGCGTCACCTACACGCATCGACGTACTGGGTGGATCCTCCCTACGGCGTAAGCCGTGGAACCATAGCGCCTCGGTCTTGTGAGGCGCTACTCGGAGGCCCAGTCTCGTTATGGCCGCGACGACACACGCAACACCGAGTTCGGCGAGCCGTACCGCCCGCTGGAAACTTACCTCCCGGGCTATGACGAGCGTGTCGTCCGCATAGCAGACGACGCTCACCCCGGGAGGGAGGCTTATCCGCAGGACCGCATCGTACGCGAGGTTCCATAGCAGAGGTCCCAACACGGACCCCGCAGGAGAGCTCCCTCTGGATCTCAATCACGTTCCGACCGACGAATTTAATCGTCCTGTCGCGCAAATATGCCCCGACTATACCACGGAGATAGGGAGGCCCGTTATGGTGGACCAGTGCCTCCCGTATCGCCCGCCAGGGGACGGAGTTGAAGGCGTTGACGATGTCTAAGCTCACCGCCAACGCCACCACCC
The DNA here is from genome assembly GCA_951640165.1 of Pseudoips prasinana. NCBI lineage: Eukaryota > Metazoa > Arthropoda > Insecta > Lepidoptera > Nolidae > Pseudoips > Pseudoips prasinana. The sequence continues at coordinate 43,135,483 of OX621235.1, read as the reverse complement.
CCCCGCCCGAACGGCGGGCTCCTACAGGGCGCGGACGCGGTTGATCGCGTCCAGCGTCGAACGTCCCTGCCGGAATCCGAACTGGCTGTCCGATAAGTCGGGGCCAACGCGCGACAGATGCTCGCTGAGACGGGCGGCTATGACACGCTCAAAGAACTTGACCGCCTCGTCCAGCAAGCAGATTGGTCGGAACGCCGAGGGAGAATCGGCGGTCCTGCCCGGCTTCTGCAAAAGCACCAGCCTTGCCTCTTTCCAGCAGGTGGGGAACACGGTACTACGGAGGCAGCTGGTGAACAGTTGCCTCATCCGGCCCCCCAGGACTGCCAGGGCGCAAACCCACGCCCTGCCCGGTATCCCATCCGGGCCAGGGGCGGTATTTCGGGCCGCAAGTCGCCGTACTGCTCGGTCCAGCTCCCCCTCCGTCACCTCCAACTGGTCGTCCCAATCATGGTACGACGGTGACGGAGGGTCCGAGAGACTGTCCTGGACCCTAGGGAAGAGGGTGTCCACCACCCTCCTCAGGAAATCCGGGTCCAGGGTACTCGTCAACGGAGGGACCCACGGTCTGAGCTTGCCCAGTACCATTTTGTACGGGTGCCCCCATGGGTCCCTATCCAGTCCCTCGATGAGCTCGTTCCAGGACCGAGCTTTGGCTTCCGCTATCGCGATGGATAGCGCCTTGACGGCGAATTGATACGCCCTGTGCGTTCCGGCAGCCTCTTCGGCATTGGCTCGCCTCCTCCGACGGGCCCGCTGGTGTCGGCGACGCGCTGCGACATACTCCGAACGGAGTCGCGCGATTTCAGCCGACCACCAATACTGCGAGCCTCGTCTGTCACCCGGACGGATCCGGGTCATCGAAGTGTCGCAGATGCGAGACATGATGCCCCGGAACCAGCCCGCTTGCGAATTGGGATCGGACGGGATCCTCTCTCCACCCTCACTCGCCCCCCAGGCGATGGCGACGGCGGCAGCCGTCAACATGTCGCGGTCCAAGCGGCGTAGGCACCAGCGCCGCGGTGGGTCAACACTACTGCGGTCAGGGCCGCCATCGCACACAGGTGCTGACTGAACCCCGATTTAAAAGACGGAGGTCGAGTCCGGCGGCCGATTCCAGTAGTGACTCCCCTCGAACGTCGTCCCGGGCATCGCCCCACACACTAGAGTGGGCGTTAAAATCGCCCAGGACGAGTACCGGACGGGACTGGTAAGAGCTAATATGGCTCGTTAGCCCGTCCAAGTACGCCTCAAAATTTGCGAGGCCGCAATTCGGGGAGATGTAGCAGCCCACCACGACTGCTGGTCCCCACTCCACGACGACGAATCCGGGCCCCTTGGCCAGGAGTGTACAATGGGGGTCGCGTTCCCCCCCTGCTTTGGAGGAGGCCTATGTCTAGTAGTGGTCGCCATGAGACTGATGATGATGAATAATATAATAATACAACTAATGCGCTAAATTTAAACAACCACAATCTAAATACAACCCATACGATTAACTTCTTCAGAGGCCACAGAATAACGAATTGAACAAAAACCTCTCAAAAAGAAAGGACATAGTCCATAGTCCACCTCGCTGACTTGTCGTGGAATGACTTCACGGGCCATCGAGAACATTTTTCGATAAATTGAGACTACTGTCCCACAGTCGAACGATCTAACCACAAAGCTATTTCGACTTTCAGCTACAAGAATTCAAATACACATATAGTAAATATCATTTGCAATATACATTCCCGTGTATGGGTAACCTCATAAAAATAAAGTGTTCTTCAAAATGTTCGTTTATATATTATATCAGGCAAACCTACAATATAATGCTCTCTATTGTAGGAACTATTTTTATTTCCAATTTACGTCGTGCAAACAATTTCGCGACGAAAAATGGATCCCGTTTCATCCTCGTGATCTCGCGTACAATCATTGGTTGACACACATAGAATAAAAATGAGTAGAATGGACACGTCACTTTACTTAGTACATTATCTAATTGATCATATTAACTTAAAGTTTATTGAAATCGTGCCCTTAATACAATATGTATTAATTAATGTATTTAATTCTATTACAATAAAACGATACAAAGTAGCTTAACGTGAACTAAAATGAAATATTTTATAATAGGCATACCACAAAATAGTAATGAAAGTAACTTCAAAACAGTTTAAACTAAATTGTATAATGAGTTATTTAACTTTCTGCCGTGAATGATCATTAAATCTTTGTTATTAAAGTGAGATGTAATAAAAATGTATTTGATAAAATTTACTAATAGTTTGGACCAATCTAGTCGCTTTCCAGATAACAGTTTTGGTACTCAAAGTATAGAAAGTATGTAAGTTAATGTTAACTCAGATAATAATAAAAGCAGTAACCGCCGTGACAGCTGAACAAAACTGTACGTGACCACTTTTCTACGAAGTTCTAAGATGTTTTATTTGCGATCAAGGCATAAAGATGGGTTGGTTACAACATTTAAAACTCAAGAACGGCTGAACCGATCTTCATGACGTTTGTTGTGTTGGATATATCTTCGCAATAAGATGTGCTAGTGGCATTCTGCTATACTAATTTTTATTATGAAAAATCTAAAAACAAAAACGTATAATTTTAGTTCAAAGGTTAAGTATTTATTTAATCTACGTGAATACATAAAAATCTATTGGCAATTCTGCCGATTCATTTTTCTGTGTGGTCCCAACGGGATCCGGCCGTTGAGATCGTATGTAGCAGAACGGTTTCCTTACTATTTGCTTTATACATTGATATTTGCAGGTTGCTCCGTTCTCCATTCTATGGGCTCCTCCGTACCTAAGCTTGTCCCGGGGGACGACAGCGCGGTAATTGGTCCAGATCTATATCACACAGCTCTAAACCTACAATGGACGTGTTGATTTGGTTAATCGACATATCTGAGTATTGGCAAATTAAACCTTTGTGTATGCGTATCAGATCAATTTATCGATTGTATCTGTGTTTGACGATGTGTTCGCTCGTTAGTGCCTCGGCCCCCGTGTTTCGTGTTCGTTTCCTGCGCAGGACAATATTTGTGTGGCACATAAATGGTTGTTCTGAGCCTGGATTTCATTTATATTCGTTACTTACTTGTATGTTTTTAATGACCCTCCCTCGTAACGAAATATTTCGATTGTGTGTGCGTCGACTTTTGTTTAAATGAAAGTTGTTATATTATATAGAAACTATTTTAAAGTATTTTGTATGATACCCGCGGTCAAATCTCGATTCTAATCACCAAATTTTAGGGTTAATACTTAATACTTAAAACTCAGTAGTTTATTATAGATCAAGCTATATTAAAGCATACGCTTAAAGAATAGTAATCATAGTATAGCCCAGTGGACTTCAAGAGTACACATGTTCAATAAATAATGGATTACATTCCTGTTCTGTCAGGTTTAATTATGATTATTATTTTAATACGGTATGAGAAATGTTATTGAAAATGATTATAAAAAAACTGTTTGGTTTTTCATTCGTTTTATTGATGCAGGATGAATATAAATAAAATAACAAATAACTTTTACGTAAGAAGATCTTTTCATGTTCAAATGCCTGGTTGCTAGATGATTGCCTTTCACGCTAACAAGCTCCGCTTAGTTTGGGATCAGGTGGCCGTGTGTGAACAATGTCCCAGGATATCTAATACATGTGTCTAGTCTAATATAGTCTAATATATGTATATTCCGGCACATAATCTTTATAGTATTAACTAGTTAACACTATAAAGATTATGTGCCGGACTATACTTACATACATAGACTCACGCCTGTTTCCCAGAAGGGTAGGCACAGACAACGGATTTCCATTTGTCACGATCTTAGCACATCTCTTTTGCCTCGATTACTGTCATTATATTCTTCATTTATGCTCGCCGGTTTAGGGTACTTCTGACCTGCCCTTTCTTGAGAACGTCTCCGATTTGGTTAGAGAATGTTCGACGAGGTCTTCCCCTTCCGGTTGTCGCATATACAGACTATACAGTATTGGAATATAAACTTAACTTATTTTAATTGTAACTTATGAATTTTTAAGTTCCCTTTTGCAAGTTAATAGCAAGTCAAACGAACAAGCGGGTCACCTGATGGTAAGTAATTACCGACGCTCATGGACATGTGCAATTAGAATAGAATAGAATAGAAATATTTATTGTCAGAAAGTGTGGTACATACAGATGTCATGGTTACAATACAAATACCCTTAACACTTAGTCATAGTCATGACGTGACCTTGGTTTACATAGTTATAAATTAGGTACATTCAATAATCACTTTTAAGTTCAACATTATTCTACTATAAAATAAAATATTTAACAATTTTTTACATGTCAACAGCAATATCTTTTAATGTCACAATATACAATAATTATATAATTTCTGTCAGAAGCGTTTATTAATTATTTTTAGTTGATAATAGTTCATCAATAGAGTAAATATTTTTATTAATGAGCCAGTTTCGCTCTTAGACTGCACAAAATATACTGATTGTAATCGATTAGATAGTTAGATGACGGCTGGCTATCCAGAGCTTCCAATAGCCGGGGCGTTACTTCAACGCTGCTGATCCTTTCGAAACTTTATTATTTATTTTTTAAAGAGCTCCACGCTATAACATCCTGGGGAAATAAGCGAAAGAAGCATATTTTACAGCGTGGATGTTATTCTGAAACTTTACTGTTTGAGATCTTAAATATTGTATATACACACAATATTGTACGCCTATCTTCAAACGTATCGACAAACAAATCACATCTCATCTCAATCATAATGTCAAATCGGTTGGTCACCTAAAAAGCCTAAATCACATAATATTTTTTATGAACTATTAAAAATATATTATATACGTCATATAGCAGTATGGCACGATAGTCTTTAATCCATCCACAAATTGCTAAACTAAGTAGGTTTATTTTGTTCTACGCAAAAAATTAAACAACAATAATAAGTAATAAAAATGAAAAGATTGCACAAAGGTACTGCTTATTTCAATAGACATCTCTTCCAGCTGACCCGCGCGAAGAGAAACTAATCAGAGAAAGAGCGTTAAGCATGCTACTATTATAATAATGCTACTAAGTGTACGTAGACACTACATACTAATAATGTAATAATTACTGTAATAGTCTAATAATAGTAGTATTATGTAATTAACCTTAAAAGAATATGATAGAAAAGATAAATATGGAAATAGCTATGTACGTTGTTACTGTCTTGGGTGTCAGTGGCCCTTGCTACTTTTGGGTAAATCATTGATTTTAATGATGTTGTTGTGCTCAATAAATAACGCTTTACATAAAAATAAAGGTAATACAATACCGTTTACGAATATAAACGTGACTAAGCGTTATTGTTACTATTCCGACGTTTCGACCAAGTTGCATTGATCGTGGTCACAGGCTGACCACAACCAATGCAATATAATGCACATAATTACATTTCCGAAGGTTTAAAATACTATAAAAATAAACGTGAACCTATCAATGGCGAGAAGTGGGATGGTGAAGTGTTCATGAGTATGAAATCAAGCAGTTTTTCGAAACACAGCCTCTCGAGGAGTTAAAGTCTCTTCTCAAACTTGTTTGAGACAACAAGTTTGAGAAGAGACTTTGAGGTTTGAGAAGAGACTTTGAGGTTTGATACGGCTTGGGAGATTAGAATTGTCCGCAATCCTCTTAGCTTGTCTTTGGATTAAATAACCTGGTGAGCAAGGCCTTCCGCCCAAACGTGACTGACAACATAATTATATCTGAGGCAGAACTTCCTTTTTATCGATTTTTGACATAACACTTACACAATACCTGGACTTGTATATTATTCCCATACATCATTATATATTTATCATGGCAGATGTGATAAAACCCATTATATTAATTTCTTTGGGAAAGCTATAGATGGTCAGAGTGCAGAAAATTGTAAATGTCAAATACTGACTGCACGTGCACTGCACCATCTTTATAATAAGATACGTCCAGGGTTTTAGTTTTTATTATTAATCATCATAAGTTCAAAGTGATCGACATTTGTCGTTATTTTGATTTAGATAGATTAACCCTTTATTATACACCAATATTAAGAACAAACAGTACAGGAGCATATAATTAAAAAGTATACAATTGGCGGTCTTATCACTAAAATGCGATCTCTTCCAGACAACCAAAGAATGGACAATAATAGGGATTATTTAAGAGGGCAGTTGTCGGTGTACATAAACTTTGTTAACAGTACCCATTGGTACTCAGTACAAGAGCGTACTATATATACTAAATAGATACATACTATATACATACATACAAACTATATACATGCATACATACCTATAATAGATAGAAACATACATATTACAATATTACCTACTTTTTGTATCAATGTATCCTATAGTGATAGGTAGTAATCCTTTTCTGAAACCTTCCTTTGCTGGTACTTGTGTAACCTTTGTGCTAGGCGCACTGTTATTGGCAGTGCATTCCACAAACGAACACTCTGAACAGCGAATTATTTATTACAGCGATCGGTCAATACGTCTAAGAGGTAGGTCATGAGAAACCAAAATAATAAGTTTAAAATATAAAAGCTGTTCTGCGGACACTAAGTATAGTCTTCCATTTAAAACTCTGAAGTGGCTTCAGGAGAAAGTTTTCGAATCGATCAACATTGAACAAACTGTAGCAATACCATGAGATTGAACCACATGATTTTTAGAATGCAAATACAAAACAATAATACGTCCATTATTAACTTGTAGCCAGGTGCACCCACAACCAGGTTCAGTGTTGATCAGCGAGGTTAAACAACTAGGCTCGCGGTCAGTCCATAGAATGGCCAAGAAAAGTATCTAGGTTTCTGAGAGTTTAAGTGTTTGGGAGGGGCAGGTTAGAAGTCTATTGGGCGGCTTGAAAAACTCTGAAATTAGGTTAACCACTGCTCATATGATTAGTAAGTAATTAAGTATTGACTTGTAAATGAATTTATGGAGTAACGTGTGAGTAGACAAAACTGTAACCGTAGGATGAATTTCTTAAATTAAATTACGTTTTTATTCAATTAATTTTAAAAATGAATTTGTGGTTAGGCTTCTGTTGGCTAAGAGATTAATATTCTTCGAGCGTCGCACGATGTTCGAGTTCCATCAACTGCGGTTTAGTTACCGCAAGTAAATATTGCTTTTGTTTGCTCCTTACTTAATTGTTTTTGAAATTCGAGTAGATATAGAGTAAAAAAAATTGAATACATATATAGAAACAAATGGCAAAACCGGTAAAAAAAGTAATAAATAAATAAAATAAATATGTAAATATCTTGGGATAACTTATCATCTGATCTCAAACTAGGCAGTCTTTAATGGTAACCAGACAGCTGATAAACATACTTATACATTTCTAAATACATAAATTAAAAAAATACATTTACATTTGACGTGATGGACACGATTATTTTGACTACGATGCTGTGTCTGGGTGTGCCAGACACAGCATCGTAGTCAAAATAATCGTATCCATCACAAAAAGATTTATCCCAGGTGGGGATCGAACCCACGACTTTTGGCCAATCAGTCAGGGTCACTAACCACTAGACAAACAGGCCACAGCTCAAGACAGTAATATTTTTATTATTAAAATTATCTTGGGTTAATTAGGCCCTGACACAAGACAATTAACGTAAAATGTATTACATTTTATAATTTCAAACATATTTCATAATACCATGGCTCCTTCTTGCCTTCAAGGTTATTCGAAAATCTGATAAAATGCTGATGTCATAAATATTTACTTATCGTCGTTTGGAAGGTAGAATCTAGTAGCGTTTTATAGCTATTTTCTTTTGAAGCTTATGTATATAATACATTAAACATATGTATTTATTAAATAATACAGAATTTTGATAACATTTTCTTTTTAAGAGCGGTGACAGCGAATGAATGTATCAGCGGCTACGGGCTACGCCGCACTGTGATTCGCGTAGAACAAACTAGCTGGACAAAAACAACTCTTCAATTCCTAATAGTTAATTATTAAGATGAACTCATTAGCCCTATACATTAAGGAATACATCTATTAATTTTCGTAATTACCCTCATTAGGCCCGTCATTAAGGTAAGTATATAAAGTGTTGATAATTCAAAGTGCATTCATTTGCATTTTTACACCATATTGTTAACATTATTTTAAGTCACTAAAAGAAATTTGTGATAGTGTTTTTGTGATGGATTGTGTACATAAGGGTAAGTAGTTTTGTTTGAGTTAATTTTTATCACAGGATCTTCATTATTTAATTTTATTAAATTAAATGTTTCGATAAAAGTGGACTTTTTCACCCATATTTTTGAATTCAATAGTCAAAATATTACATGTCCACTCATGTCCACTCTGTAAAATCTATTTTATATGATTCTCACAAGTATCTAGTAGTAATTAGTATAAAAAAAAAAATTGCGAATTATTTGCACAACTAATTTTTTTCTTTTTTTTTCTTTAAACAGTTTTCACCGTCTCAAAAATGGACTTTTTTGAAGAATGGCTAAAACACCCGAAGGAAACGCGAAACGTGGAGCTCTTTCGGTTTATATCTTTGAGACATGACTTTGATGGTGTTACGGAGCAGTCCCTGAGAGACGTCAAGGTCATCATCTCAAAATATTCTTCAAAATTGGCTGAAAAGTGGAGCAGCTGTGCAAGAAATAGCAGCTGTGCAAAGAATAGCTACGAATAGAGATTTACTTAATATGTTATTGATAACATCTGACCCTGTAATAAATGGTTTAAGAGAAATTCCCCGGAAGAAAATAGGTTCATTCCCTATCGAAGTCCTAGATTTATTAGTTCAACCTAGCTTTAAGGAACAAAATGTTAATATAGTTTTTAGTTTTCATAGTTCTGCCACTCATGATCATGACTATTCAATGGATGATTCATCTGATGATAGTGATGATGAGTGATCGATTTAGTTTTTAAGTAGGTATTTTATGTATCTGATATTAGATTTTATAGTTACATTTATAGTTAAATTTATTTATAAAATTGTTTAAAAAAATATTGTGTTTTTATTTCACTATACCTGCTCAAACGACCAATGGACCTCAAATAGTATTATGACCCTTATATCTTTGCTTAATAACCTCATTTATAAATAAAAATCGAAACAAATAATATTGTCCAGCTAGCTTGTTCTACACGAACCACTGTGCGCCGTAGCAATAGCAAAATATTTTGTAGTATAATGTAAATACTGCTACATATTATTGCTACAAGATATGCTACGCTCATTGCACATGGAATCTTGCCGTATGGAAACGATATTCATACGAATAAGTTGTAAAGTTTCCAAACATTTTCACAGCTTTCGATAATATCAAGTTGTGGGTGCAACCTTCCAAACACTTTTGATTTTAAACCTGAAATTTACTTACATGCCATTGCATTTTTTTCATATTGTAGATTAGGAAAGCAGTACTTACTGAAAGATTACAGGGATCTCGAGAGTGCAGGAATGTTCTAAAAGGTTTTCCTTTTCATTGCATTTCAGTACTTGCATAATTCTAAACACCTGATTGTATTTGTCATTAATTGTTATGCTATTAATATAAAATCTGTTGATGCTGACTGTCATGGCTAACCAGTGGAAGGTGGGCCATGACAGTCAGTATCAACAGACATATTACAATATGTGAATACGTGTACCCCCACATGCGCACTACTTTGTGTCTCACGCAGGTGCAAACTTTCTATTTTCCTTCACTTTCATAATTAATGGGAAGGCTTAACAGGTACGACCAAACTGAAGTGAGTCAGGGTTACCAGGTATCCCGAGGAATGGTAAACTGAGAATTTGCTTTCCCATAAAAACCCCAATCTTGGGTCCGACTCTCGCATCAAATTTCCAGACTCATATAACATAGGTTTATTCAAAGCTAGAGTGGACAAATATCGTACCTACCTAATCCTAGACCTAAGCTTCACTTACCATCATATGAGATCGTGGTCAAGCGCAAACACATTTTGCATAAAAGTTCCTCCTTTTCTACGATTGACCACGCAACTGCTGGACCAACGAGGCAATCAATTATCACAATATTAGTTAAAAAAGAAGAAACTGATATTTCTATTAGTTATTGCCTTATTTTTATCTTAAAGCAAAGTAATTCAGATACAGAGGATTCACAAATATGTATCCTGAATACCAGAATATATGTAATCGGTTTGCTCTAATGCCTATTGAATGTATGTTGTCGGTTTTGTGAAATCTCTTGCTCTAACCAATACGTCTCTAAAGCCCAAGTTATCTCCCTCACCCATTCATGTATAGATTTAAATTATTGGGAGCGGTCTGATCATCTGATCGTGCGGTGCAATAGCCGCAGAAGCTATCGAATCTAAACTATCCCGAAGTTTGTATGCAAAATTACTTAGCATGTTTGGCAACTACGAGGTGGCCAGTATATCGCTTAAGCGTTGAACTACATGACAAAATAATATTAATATCAACTAATTATGAAAAACTATATCTTTTATAATAATTGATAATTATCATGCGGAATGATTATGGAAATACAAATTCTATATTTTTTTAAAGACCACATCCGCATTAGGGAATCTAATCCCTGTGTCGCGGGGTACTTTGCAAACATATAATAGACGGACACAAATTACATCCAGACTCAGAAAAACTATTTATGGGTCACACAAATAGTTGTCCGGCGCGAGACTCGAACCCGCGACACGAAGCGGCGAGGCGACTGTCTTAACCGCTGCGCCACACGTGCAGCCAATTTCAATTGGTTGTTAAAAATAAACCTGTAATAATTATTATTCATAATTTTATATACTACTTTTTGTCTCATTTAACACATGTCGTTATTTAAATAAAAATGGTGTATCATGTGGATGTGTATTGAATGACAAAAGCTTCTCCCAAAGTCTTGTGATACCTGCATCCTGCAGTTTCCACCGACTCTCATAAGAACATCAGTTCACCTTGCTGCTGTGTGTGGGTGATGTAGAATGGTAAACAAAATGTGTCAATGTTTTTTGTTCCTTGCGTTAGTAAAATAAATCCTTGATTTTGTGGATATATTTAAATTCTTGTAACTTGAACCATCCCAAATACTGCAATCGCCTGTCCTTATTCCATATCGAGTCCAGATTGAATGCAATGTCCTATGGAGTAGATTGGCTGCATTGCTCATCGTCTCAATGGCCTTAGACCTCTGAACTATGATGATAGAGTGCTATTTCAGTAATGAATATAAGCCTAATCTATTTTGGCTAAAGTAGCAGATTGTTATTTGGAATAAAACACCAAGAACTCTAGTATCGTATGTTAAGTATGAATTGTAGACAACACTATCAACAGGGTTCGTAATCTTTCACTTAGCCTGCTGTCTGTTTACGCTGAAGTCCTAGATAGCATAGTCTCATCCAATACCCGGAATTGTAATTGTGTCACATTGCTTACGTCCGCCAATATAATCGCATTGGGATTCTAATTTATACATTGTTGTTGATTACCAACGACGTCAGGCGGATTATCATAAGCCCGATTATTGGTTTTGTATTAGAACAATGCTTTGATGGATTACGAACAAATATTAACAAGAAAATTACTGGGATATCTTGGAATGTTGTGGTTTAAGATCCGGAAATCAACATTTCTGTTGTTTTCATTGGTATAAATCATCATAAATAATAATAATAAATCATCTATACAATAAATTTTAAGAGTTATAAAAATTCACAATACGAAATACACACATATACTGTACTAATAATAACTCTTGCTAACTAACCAGTAGAAGAAACATAAAATAGGCCAGCGTTTCAATATTAAAATTAACAGCGGCAAGCAATATGATTTCCAGCGACATTTAAGGTTTTGACACTTATACTTCATAAACTAGTGTTTCCTTACAAATCACTCCATATAAGCATTCCACCCTCCCAACAGTCAGGCTCACACAGAATTAAATGTGAATTTCTGTGGCAATTACGTCAAGCATAACTTAACCCCAAATAGCGGGCGTTACTGTGGATCGCTTTTTGACCTTTTGCAAACATCTTGAAAATGTCGCACAAAATTTAAAACACGATTTTGCCTCCTTTTTCTGGAACGAATAGGGGTCGTTTGAGCTGACGTTTCACGGACTTTTACTTTAGTTTAGATGAAGAGGAAAACTAAACTAAATACTAAATCATAAAATAAAATAAAATGACATCCGACGTTAGCTAAAACGTTCCCACCTACTCCACTTTGTTGGTTTCAGGTTATGTTGCACATAGTTACACCAAACCTCAGAATATAATTGATAGCCGTCAGTACGTGTACTTTGGAGGTGTCTCCTAAGCCTGAATTACAGAAATCCTACACAACATCACTCAATTCTGTTTTACTAGTAATTCTGCTATATGTAGGTTAAGTTTCTAAAGTATTAGACATTAACATTTTTAGTCATGATTTGTATCTTTATATGATTCTTCATTATTGAAGTTTAAGTTACAAAAACATCTAAAACATGATTAAAGTTGATGTGATAGTCAGTACTAAAAACATCTGTAATCATTAAAACGGAATAGGAAACATAGGATGAAAACGTCAGATCTTAATATTTAATACTATCAGCAAAACGTGATTGGAAAGCACTCTAACTTTAGTATTCCCAGACGAATATAGACTTCAATACGTATTACTCACATTCAGACTCGGCATATCAAGTAAGTAAAGCAATCTACATCAGCGATCGCAAGTACAAAGGCTGTTGTGTATTTTACCGTCATACAGTCGTACGGAGGTAAAGAGCGGTAGCGCGTGGCGCGATGTTAGTGCATTATTAAGATTAAAGTATGATCTCACTCGAGAGCTCTCAATTATAATGGCGTACGCGTCAACACCGAGGTTGCATTGCGAGCGAGATACCGTACTTCAAAGATGTTTGTAACATGATTTTTCGTGAACGTAGCGTTAGCTGGTGGCGGCTCTTTGTGTAACAAAAAATGGTTTTAGGGGTCTGTTTGGCTTTGAGCTTTCAGGCATGTTTCTAGTTGTATACAGTAAATTAAATGCAATCAAATAGCTGTTCTATCTGATGGACATCAGGCACACGTGACTTTCAAATACATACATAAACCTAACTCAACGATTTTGCGCTTGCCTTTAGTAAACCAAAATTGTAAAATTGAATGGTGTGAATCATGGTCTGAATACTTTCATCTGCGAAATACATGTCTCTCATATTCCCTCATTGAGCCTCATTCGAATTCTAAAAGATCAATGGCCACCCAATAATTAGAAAACTATTACCCATTAATAATTAAACAACAGAGTGTAAATGTACAATATTTTTATTTAAATAATAATAATATCCTAGGACGTTCACACACGACCATCTGATCCCAAACTAAGCAGAGCTTCATCATCATATCAGCCGAAAGACGTCCACTGCTGGACAAAGGCCTCCCCCAAAGATCTCCACAATTGCCGGTCTTGTGCTATTCGCATCCAGCATTTTCCAGCGACCCGCACAAGATCATCGGTCCATCTTGTAGGGGGCCTGCCCACGCTGCGTCTTCCGGTTCGTGGTCGCCACTCGAGAACCTTTCTGCCCCAACGGCCGTCGGCTCTACGAGCTATGTGCCCTGCCCACTGCCACTTCAACTTGGCAATTCTTCGGGCTATGTCGGTGACTTTGGTTCGCCTGCGGATTTCAACATTTCTGATGCGATCCCGCAGGGAAACTCTGAGCATAGCCCTCTCCATTGCTCTTTGGGTGACCTTGAACACATTTCCATAGTACAAGCAGAGCTTGTACTATGGAAAACAGATAACTGATGTACTACATATACTACTAATCTTTTGTAAATACTGTACTTATATAGATAATTACACCGAGACTCAGGATAAACACACATGTTCATGCGCACAAATATTTGTATTTGCATATTTATTCAACGCTCCATAGTTAACTTTTATCTTAACTTAGTTTATTTTATTAAGCTATTGCATAGCTACTATCGCGGGCCTTGAGCGTGGGGACCGAATCCAGAAATTCCGTAACGAAAAAAACCTAACACCCCCCACTCCGACCGCCATCTATCGATAAATACTAGAACTTTTAATTACTTTTTGAAATATCACGCTTGTCTCTATAGTTCAGCAACCCGCCTTTAGGTGGCATTGGTTGTATTGGAAAACTACCGTAATCAGCTGTTTGTGAGAAAGTATATAGGTGTATAAGTATTTATCATCTACGTACAACAGTGAATATCTGTACTCGTATAATTTGTGTATAAAGTGTTTTAAATATGAATAAAAAAAGTGCATTTATTAATGAAGAAAGTCACGAAAAAATAGTGAAAGAAAATGAGTTAGTACTCTATATACATTCATTTTATTATTATTATCACAAATGCAGTATTATAAAATAAATTAATAATTATAATTGCATAAGTTGATAAAAAATGCTATGCAATAGCTTTACCGTGGCTGTCTCCGAGTGCCACACGTCTTTTTTATTTATTAACACGTCCTGACATAGTAATATGGTTATGATCCGTTATCTGCCTGGTCTTCTGCCGCGCATTCGAACCGGTTCGGTAGCCGTGAGCCGCCGAGCGGTCGTTAAACGGACTTCGTCGAAGTCAGGACGAGACTGCACTCAATGTGTTAGCACGTACGGGTGCTCTCTTCAAAAGAAACATTATTTTTCTTAGTACGCGCCGCCTATCGCGCTAATACACAGTTGATAGTTTCTCAAATTTAGTTATACATACATAAATAGAACATTCAGTGACAACCCCATATTGGGGTCCAAAGTTCGGTCTACGATCGACACACACATAGTAGACACTTACCGCTGCACTGCAGACCAAGAAAACCCCAGTGGATCATCCTCTGGCCTGCACAAACCTCCTGGAACTCCGTGACATCTCTGTTATCGACGAAGCCAGGAGAGTACTAGCGCGCCTACCTACATAGGACATAAAATAATTAACGGGCTTTAGTACCCATGACCTATTTGTGCTATTATTATTAAATAAATTTGTAAGTGGTGAGCGTGATTTGTTTAATTGTTTTTCAAACCACACCTCATACGCTTCAATGAGCACGATTATTTGTTTTGTGTCTGGGTATAGTTTATCTATAATATGTATGTATTTAGAAATATAAAAGTATGTTTATTGATTGCTAGTATGGGCTCTGCCTCTGATAGTTTGGAATAATGGCTGTGTGTTAGTTGTCCCAAGATATTTATTTATTTATTTAAATATTAAAATAAACTTCTCAAAAGAATGGCGCAGTACATACTTCTACTATCCAAGACAAATGTCATGGATAGTACTCACCCAATCATAGTGTGTGCCGCCGCGGCTCTTAATCAAATTATTATGCTTCCGTTGACATTCGAGTGCGCTCGAGCGCACTTATATTTGTCTTCATCTCAAAGTCAAATAAAAATAGAGATAAAATATATTAGTATTTTATAAGTACATATATTGCTGCCTACAGTTACATGCAGATACACATCCAATTTTTCCCTATTATATTGCTTTGCCGTATTAATATTAACCAACAGTAACAATGAAGTAATATGTAAATACTTGTACTATACTATGTGTGGCACTGTGATTAAGGTTGCTCGCTACATCCTCGCCGCCCTCGTGATTCAGGTTCGATCTTCGCTCATGGCCATTTGAGTCTCAGCGTGTTTGGTATCCGCAAATAACACGTTTGTAAACTTCCGGTAGAAATAGTGTCGAAGAAAAAATTAACAAGTTAGTAATTTCACTGGACTTGAAATACTCACAACTGTAGTGTGGGTATTACAAAGTCGTTGTTTGAGCTTGGTTGGGGCCATGTTAATGTTTGATCATATAATGAAGTTTTTATTGTAACGAACAAAATATTTTATAATTATCTTTGCGCCAACTTTCCAATAACTAACGTAAAAAAATATTAAGAAAATTCAATCTCTAAATAAAAATATCTATTTTTTTAACAAGACGCGTGCAGTAAGCACTCTACCATTCCAACCATTAGCTAATTGCTTGGAAAAATGTCACCTTTTCACAACGGCCCCAGGCGACGAACAACATGTGTAACTCCCTTATCCGTCTCCCTGCACTCTGCATACAATAGGAGGACAGATTTAATTAGTGGAATTGAATGAATTGTACCTACTTCCACCTAATGCATTAAACCTAATAATGTTATTTTAAATAACTTCAAAATTAAGAAGATTTTTCTGATAAACCAATCTTTTCAGTCGCAAAAATTCAAATTCACCTAAAACAAAGTTTAATTTAGGTAAATTTGAATTGCACAGTAACAGTTCTAAAAGTCTACATATAAGCTTCAACTAAACGGAATTGCAGTATCAATATAATTCTAGATGGTAAAAGCTTTAGAGTAGTTTTCCTCATACTTTCACATACTTATACTGAGATAATTTAAACATTCCAAAAGCTGTGATTGCTGAGTAAACGTTTGTAGTAACTTGTAAATGTCGATAATTGCATAGTTTCTTATTGATAAGTTATTAATTTTGTGAGTCGAATGGTATTCAATTTCAGCTCTCCTGACCCTGTACAACCTCTAGAGAGTGTTAACGGTAGCAGTAGTAGTTTTAGTTAAAGCGAACAAGCACTATGGTCTATCTCAAATAACGTTCATTCGCTCCAAGCAATTCGATTAGTGAAACATTTTGTTTTATATTAAAAACAATATTTCCTTAAACTCACTTTGTCAGTAGGTAATTTGATACCCACCGTTCAAAACTTTATACAGGTTACAGCAAATTTTGTGGGAAATGATAGACTCCTGGGATGGAGGATTCATTTAGGACACGTTCGTGTAATTAGTTTTAAGTCAGGCTGGGTCGCAAGTTTCATCATCAGCGATGTGTCATTAAAAGTCTGTAAAGTGTCATTATTGGTAACCGATTTAGTATAATTTTAATTATTACATTAGGATACCCGGTTTATATGCCAGTCACAGAGATACTGTGTTATGAATTAGAATATCATCATCATCATCATTACAGCTTAAATAAGTCCACTGCTGGACAAGCCAAGGATATGCCATAATCGCCACGCTTGGCAGGCGGGTTGGCGATCACAGTATGATGGTCGTAGTACTCAGAAGGAAGCTGCTTCCCGTCCTCTGGTAGATATTCCCTCGGGTCGACTTCTACGCCCCCCACGGGATGAGATGGGGTGATGATATTCTGATTCTGATATTTGTCGCCGTCACCACACAGCAGGAATTAGAATATATCGGAATTATATAGATTCTTAAGTTTTTAAGTAAGCTCTTTTACTTGTTGTGAACAATCTCAAAATGGGAAATTATAAATTAATTCGTTCGGCAGGTTTCGAACCAGCACTCTGTACCAATCCGGGATAGGCGCTCTGCGTTAAGCTACGAACGATAAACACAGCCAGATCAAAATTTTGGACGCCTTAAAAAGCTCCGATAAAAGGGGGCTCATACGATCTTATGGGCCATTACCATGTGTCAGAGTTGTTCAAGCCACCCAGTAACTGACAGCAACCGGGACCGACAGCTTAATGTGCCCTCCGAAGCACGAAGACGCTCAGCCATTAAATCATATCGACCACCCATCTATAGATTGACCAAAGCGCTATATTACTCCAATCATATACGGACCGGTGAATGTATTTGGCTATGAGAGTCTCGCCCGTACGATAAAGAAAGAATTAAAAAACTAGGTAATACAACTAGAATGAACCATTAATAAAAATAAAAAATAAATTGTTTATTTTCACACAAAACAAATTATTTAAAAAGTTGTAGTTCCTGATTCCCAAACTAAGTAAACTTGTATCTTGGGAATCAGGGCACTCTCCTTAACGTACTAAATTAATTAAAATAGGTAAAACTTAATACACACTAAATAAAAGAATTTACAAAAATAATAAAATGAGAAAAATATTACAAAAAATTACAATCATAAGAAAAAAAAAGACTTCAAAATTGCAGTAAAAAGACGATACCATTACAAACGAGTTAATGTGTCAGTAAGTGAGTGTGTGTGCGGTGCGCTCGTGTGTAATGTAAGTGTACGTGTGCGCGCGCGTGTCAGTAGGTAATACAACTGAAATTAAGTCAGCAGTTGCTCTGTTTCATTATAATTTTTTGCTATGATACAACATGCTTTGAACATATACCTAGGTACAAGCATTATGGTGTAATATACAAAGCAGCCTCTCCACGCTCCGGTCACGTGCAGTTAGTGCATAATATCTGTAGCCGCCGGCGCTGATACTATAGTTTATTTAATTAATACATGCCATACGACATGTCGTGTAGCCACAGTGAAAGTATACACATTGAAGATTATTTTGATTTAGGAATAAACAAGTAATACAAGTAGTCTTATAATGTAAAAACGTTAAAATAAAATGAAAACGGTCTTTGTACACGGCTTTAAAAGAGCGCTTGAAGATAGTCAGAATATGTTTGCATTATTTCTAGGTACATATTATATATATTTAGATGTGCGGCTTGTATGAAAATATTTCAAAATAACATTTAATTTATCATAGTAATGCTTTAGTTATTTAGCTTGGTTAAGTGATTTAATAACCGAAATTTATAGTTTGAAGTATATTACTTAAGGTTCTTGTTGTGTTGTTTATATTAAGGTCATATCAATATTATTACTCTGGCGTTTTTTTTATAAAAGATAACGCCCTTACTATGGAAATAAATTCCTTTGTCGCGGGGAGTACCGTATTTTGTGTCCATCGATTATACAAATAATTGTCCTGCGTGTGAATTGAATCTTCGTGTCCTGACACGAAGTGACGAGGCGACTGTTTTAACCGATGCGCCACACATTTTTGAGGTTCCGTAAAAAGAGGCAATCCTTATAGATTAGTCATGTCTGTCTGTCTGTCTGTCCGTCCATATGTCACAGCCTGGGCTATACTGTCGAAAATTGGTAAGTAGATGTATTCTGTGAACCGCATTAAGATTTTCGTACAAAAATAGAAAAAAACAATAAATTTTGGGGTTTCCCCATACTTAGAACTGAAACTAATTTCTTTTTTATCTAAACCATACATGTTGTACACATCATCTATGGATAGGTCTTCAAAAATGATATCGAGGTTACTAATATAATTTTTTTCTAAACATTGTTTGCGCGAGAGACACTTCCGAATTGGTAAAATGTGTCTCCCCCTCCCCCTGTAATTTCTAAAATAAGACAGTGATAAAATAAAAAAAATATATGAGTACATTACTTTGCAAACTACCACCGAAAATTGGTTTGTACGAGGTCTAGTAAGTAGTTTTTTTTAATACGTCATAAATCATAAACCGCAATTTCCCTTTCATTGAATCAACTTCTACAAGAACTTTTATATTATTACTTTTGTATTGTTACTTGCTGCTACGGAACCCTTCATGGGGGAGTCCGACTCGCACTTGGCCGCTTTTTTGTGTGTATTCAATGTTATTCTTATTAATATACAAGTAAGTATATTTATCGTAAGTGAAGTTGTTAGTTGTACTTCACATAAAATATATGTCTGAGATTCAGAGAGATTTAAATCTGAAATATCGTCGGTGTCCGCCATTATACACGTGGTTAAATAGAATCAGTGCACACACCCGGCGCGGTCGAGCTCTGGATGCAAAATGTGTCGTGTCGGTAACACATTAATGCCACTTAGACAACTGACAGACGTCAAACGTCACAGGCGACAGTTCATTGACAACCTCGACCCGAACTAATAATAATAATAATAATATTTATTTCAGAAAGTTACAGATACTTAAGTTAAATAGTGGGTACATATTCATTAAAGATTTCGCTCAAACATTGCGTATTTTATGCTCATACTTATATTATTAGATGATCTGTACAAGATTTGTAACCCTGCCTCTTAAACTAGGCAAGCCTGTGTCTTAAGAGACAGTGTTCCGACATTTGATTTATTTTCTTTTACCCTTATTATTTATTACAATATAACAGAATATGTTACAGTTTTATTCAGGCATGTACATTTCTTGTGTGGTTGTGTGTGTGTGTGTGTGTGTGTGTGTGTGTGTGTGTGTGTGTATGTGTGTTAATGTGTGCAGGTGCGCGGATGTATGTGCGTGTGTGTGATATTCGCTGTGGTCAGGCGATATATGCGAGTAGAGATTCTGTGTATGCATAATCTTTTTTCAATAGCCATTCTTAACTTTAGATCGTAGAGTGTAACGATTCAGGCTTAAGATATTTAATTGTTTAGAGATTTTTTTGTATATATGTGTGCTCAGTGTGTAGAACTGACGTGATGCGAAAGTTGTTTTGTGTATAGTACCAGGTAGGATGTTATTTCTTTTTTTAGGAAAAGGTGGTGGGATATTGCTGTGTTTTCGTAGGATTGAATTGACCACGTAGAGTTGGCGTATCGTGAGAACGCCACAGTCAGAGTATAACATAGTAGTCGAGTATTTGTACGGCTTTTTTGTCATTACTTTTAATATAGCTCTTTGTGCTCTTTCATCTCTAAGAAAGTCCGTTTTTGAAGCTCCCCCCCATACTGGAATGCAGTACCTAATGACCGATTGGCACAAAGCAGAATAAACCATCTTAAGGGTGTTAAATGTTGCGGAGTCCCTAAGAGATTTAAAAATATGTATGAGACGCAATGTTTTTGTAGTGACTGCATCAATTTGTTTGTTCCACTTTAATCCGTCATCTATATGGACTCCTAAATATTTAACGCAATCAGCTCAGGCCACTTTTTGGCAGGTGCACGGTACTAGCGAAGGGTTTAAGCATGTGTGAGCTGTTAGAGAAAAGCTATGTGACGGTGCGCTTATGCGACGCATTGAGAATGGGAAATAGGTAGTCTTATCTAAATTGAGAGTGAGAAGATTTTCGTTGAGCCATCTCATTATTTTAGACAATACTAATTCTGAATTTGACCTTAGCTCGTCCCACGTACGTCTGTGTACGAGGAGTGCTGTGTCATCGGCGTATGCGTAAATATTACAATTTGGAAGTTTAATTTTACACAGATCATTGACGTAGATTTGAAATAATTTGGGCCCCAGTATGCTTCTTTGCGGCACGCCAAAAGTGACAGACTCCTCGTCACTTAGGTAGGTATCAATTTTCACACGTTGTGTACGGTTTTTTAAATAATCTTTAAAAATATCGAGCTGTTTTCCCCGAATACCTATTTTTTCTAGCTTTGTCGTAAGTAAGGGTACCGAAGCTGTGTCAAACGCCTTTGAGAGGTCCAAAAAGATGCCTAAACATTTTATTTGTTTATCCAGGTTTTCAGCAATAGACTGTGTAAGATCTAATATTGCATCCTCTGTGGACACTCCCGAACGGAAACCGTATTGGTTGTCTGCCAGAAGATGAAATTGATCTAAAAAGTTCTTAAGCCGATTATTTAGAATCCTTTCGAGAATTTTGGAAAGTGCTGGTAGCACAGATATTGGCCTATAATTATTGACACAGTTTCGGGCCCCACCTTTGTATACGGGGTGAATTAAAGCTTTTTTATACGCGTCTGGAAATATACCTGTCTGTAGGGAACGGTTGCAAAGGTATGTTATAGGTGGGATCAAAATTATGACTGCAGGTTTTTAGTAACCTTGATGACACTCCATCCCAACCTACAGCGCAGTCATCGCGTAGCTGGAGGATAAGAGACTCTACTTCTACTTCATCTACATCCAATAACACAAGAGAGTTGACAGGACACTCTTTTTTGTGGGTGTCAGTAGACACACATTGCTGTATAGTATTTGTTAAGGTTGGCGGAGAAATGTTAAGGGATGAGATTTTTTCGGCTAGGTTTTTTCCTACTCTACTAAAGAACTGGCACACTTCGTTTATAGAGGTCTTTGAGTTATCTTTAGTACTCAACAACTCAAATGGAATAATATTCGTTTTCTGCGTGTTAGTTATTTGTTTAATTGTTTTCCACAATCTTCTGGGATTATTTTTGGCTTTCTCAAGCTCGTTTGTTTCATAAGCTATTTTTAGTTTCCTAAGCAGATTGTTGCAGAAGTTTCTATAACGGATGTATGTGATTTTTAAAATTAGATTGTTCTGGTGCTTTTTTAATTTTTTGTTAATTTTATCTCTATTTCTGATACATCTTAAGAGGCCAGGTGTTATCCACGGTTTTATGGTTCTTTTTTGTCTTGAAACTCTAATCAGGTTGCTGTGTTTAGAAATAGTAGATTGTATTACATTAATTAAATGATTAACTGAGTCATTAACATTGTCCATGCGGTAGATCGGTGATAAATCTGTGTTATCCAAAGTATTAATGATAGCATCATAATCTAAGCGGGTAGTAGTGCGAGTGGTTATCTTGGTTCGGATTGTGTTAGTAACCGACAAAATAGTTGGTTTATGGTCGGTAATGAATGAATTTAGTACAAGTGTGGTAGCTGGAAAATTAGATTTCAGTAATATGTGATCAATACAGTTCTCTAACCGTGTGGGAAATATATGGGTAGGCAAAAGACCATGTGAGGCATTTAACATAAGGTAGTCTAAACTACGCTCATTCCTATTGTTTGGCCTGATGTCTATATTAAGATCACCTACTAGAACAATATTAGGGGAGGAGGATATATTATCATATAATGTTGTCAAGCTGGTTTTGAAATTCTCGAAATTGTCTTTAGAGTTTAATGAAGGGGACCGGTAGATAGCTACTACGATTATATTTTTATCTATTTCGCATACCAGGCAGTTTCCACCTTTGAAATTGGGTTCAAATATATTATTACTCAGGCCCGATTTTACGAAAATTATAATGCCATCATTTTGATTGCTGTTAGTAACTGTTGAATGTGCATCAAATCCATTTAAGACTGGTATGTTAACAACTTTGCTAAGCCAACATTCTGTAAGAACAACAATATCATAATTTATTTTTGTCTGACTCAATAATACCTGCATTTGGTCGAAATTCCTATTTATACTACGTATATTTAGGTGTAATATATTTGTATTAGTGTTAGATGTATTTAAATAATTTGTAATTAAATAATGTATTTAAATTCATATATGTGCGATATATGAATTTCCTAGATTTAATTGGTCGAGTTCATCATTAATATTCTTTAAAATAGCCATTGGAATTGAATTTTATAACCAAATTTGTGCTCTATATATGCATCATTGGATAAGCTAGGCAGCCCATTTCTGTAAGTAAACGTATAAGTGAGTGTGTTATTGCGATATTTTAGCGGATGTATCAATTGTGTTTGTGAGTGTGTAACATAAAAATTTTGTAGACATTTAACAAAATAAAAAAAAATGAATAGTAAAAATAGTAAACAAATTGGGTAAATAATTTCCTCCCAGGTTTCAGGTATGCATTCTTCTTCTAGTCAGATACTCAAGGTGCCAAGACTTTGTAGACATTTTTCCGAGTTGATGATTAGTTGTTTATCTCCCTCTTTTTTACGGAGAAAGATATTTCCATTGCTTGTCCAGCAAAAAGAGTATTGATTGCTTTTAGCAAACTGTCGTGCTAAGTAAAATAACTTTTTAGAACTTGTAGGAAGTTGCTCGGCAACGTATATAGCCTGGCGTTTCCCTGGGATCCCTATCGATTCGGTATTCAGTTTTTCCTCCCTGGCTTTCTTGTTTTTATTATACGATCTAATAGCCGACAGGAAGTTCTGTTTGGTTTGTACCGTTGCGAATTCGGCAACCACAGGGCGCGTATTCGCTGTAGATGTAGGTTTTCCGGGTAATCGGTAAACATCACGAAGCTCAGATTCAGATATAGGCACCCCTACCAGTTCACTGATATTACATACCGTTTTAGAGAGGCCCGCTACTGTCTCATTATTTGCCTGCGGGATATTTCGTATTTCAACACCCGATGAACGCGACATTTGTTGCAGATCCACTATCTTTTTCTCGAGTGTTTCTATATAAGTTCGCTGTTCTAGCCGTTCTTTTTTCAGAACTACTGGCTCAATGAGTAGTGTTTTCCAAACGCTAATAGATGGCGTTACTAGAACATAACCAAGCCTTTTACTTTATTTCTCCCACATATATAAAGGATAATAATATAGAAGTTTGTAGAAAATTCAACTCTAGGTTGTATTACTGCTTGGTGTATTCTGTGGCTTATTGTCCAGTATCCGCTGGCTTGCCTTTGTTCCTTCACATCCGCTCCGTTGGAGGTACTACATCCTGTGACTGGTGCTACAACGTGTGTGTTATTACTAAGTTGTTTTGTTTAGCGCTTCATTTTAATACTGTATGGTCATTGCGTTGCACATTGTCTGATGGTGACAGCGTTTTTCCTGTGTTTAAAATTCATTGTATTTCAGTTTGTATTAGTTATGCGGCGAGCTTTCTGTTTAAAGATAAGTTTGTGATTTCGTTAAGCTTTTGACAAAGGTTTTCTCAGGCTTAAATGTTTTTCTTTAGAGAATAGATTGTTTAAGTACTTTGATACATTTAATATATATTTGCGATATTTTTTTTACAATGTCACACAGATCATCCTAGCCCCAAACTAAGCAAAGCGTGTACTATGGGTACCAGGCGACGAAATACATACTTATATAGGTAGATAAATACATAGAAAACATCCATGACTCAGAAACAAATATTCGTGCTCATCATACAAATATTTGCACTTACCGGGATTCGAACCCAGGACAACCAGCTTCGTAGGCAGGAGCACTACCAACTAGCTACGGTGATTCCATCAAATAAATTTATAAATGCAATAATTTGTAGTTATTCCTGTTTAAATTTCTAATTAATTGTAATGTCACCTAAATTTCTGTATGAATAAACCATTAACAAAACCTAACATAATAAATTGTGGTGCAAAGGAGAAGGAAATGACTCCATACATTCCTGGGCCCAGGTGTTAACTGAATCAAACTAGTCTTATTTGTGAGAGGATATAGCTGCGTAGTAGAACGTACGTTTTTACTACGTAGTATTGCTTGGTATATGTATTCAGCTTCTTATTTTTTACTTAAATGCGGTATGGAAGCTTTAGTCAATAGTTACATCGAAAAATTAAAATTGTATAAGTTCTTATGGTAATTTATTTTCAATTCTTATTAACCTTATTCATGTCTGAATATTTTTACTTATATCGCTTAATTAAAATGTGCTCAGTCCATTATAAAACATAACCCATTTGATAAATCTGGAGAGCAATAAATAATTGAAGTAGGACACACACAGGGTCAAGCCGAACATTAAGCCCGAGTAAGAACAGCCAGCAGGCGTCATATATAACGGTTATAATGCCAACAATACAACATCGAAGATGGCCGCGGGTGTTCAGATTGGCCACAACGCAACAGTTAATGGAAATTATTTTTTAAACCTAGATATTTGCTCAAATATCGAAAATCTATGATAATCATGCTGTATTAGTGTTGATGGTGTAATACAGCCACCATCAACACTGGCAAGCCTGAGTACATAAAAAGACAGTATGCATGATATCAATTGTAATAATAATTATACTAATTTTCCATACTGTTAGTAACATTTTAACCTATGTTAATAGTTAATACTTCAGAAATCAGAAATCAATTATTCGCTTAGAATATAGGTTACATAACCAGATATATTGGCGACAATTTTCTGTACAACCCATATTCTACCTATTACAGGCAAATATTAACAAACAATCTATACATATAATAAAATCGTAGGAGAGTCAAAACTGTAAATTTAATATTTTTTTTAAAAGATACTTGGGGCGTGATCTACAATCGATATCGAAGCCAAAAATATAGTTACTAGAATTTTTGTCTGTTTATCTGTTTGTCTGTATGTATGTCCGGGCTAAACTCAAAAAGTACTGCATGTATTTACTTAAAACTTTGTATGAATATTACTAAGAGGTCGGGTTTACGTATAGGCTACATATTATCACACTATCACGTACAGGGTAGGAGCTGTGATAATTTATAAAATTTAACGCGTGTAAAACCACGGGCACAGCTAGTAATCAATACAATTTAAATCTTAATAGGGCTCTTAAGAACTCCTTCATAATGCAGGAGTCGTACTTATCAGCACTGACTTAACGGATGCCATTAGTGCACATTCCATGTGAGGTCCAAGTGCTGGGATAATGGTACTCTTTGACAAACTGTCTTGCCAGGTACGCAAGTCTTCTCCCCGTGGTCGTTAGAAATTCATCTATAAAAATAGGTTTAGAGGATCTTGGTAATTTGAGGTGGGTGTGTGTAGCTTATTATTCTTGTTAAAGCTTCTACATTGCTTGATAAAGCCATCTTTACAAGAGGTAGTTGAAAATTTCACCACTAAGTGGTTATTAGCCTCGTTTTTAGTTTTTAAGCGATAAACATCCTGGATGTCTAAATCCGATATAGGGTGCTGTATTCTTAATTTATTTATTGCTAAATTTTAAATATGTGCAGTTAAAATATTAACTGCACATATTTAAAAATAGTACTAATATAGAAATAATATTTCTTTTAGTATACCTATAAAATAGCAAGATGTTTCACTCCCTGGCTAACTGTGGTCAGCTCCAGACTGAGATACGCCGTGCGTCACACGTGACATTCCGTGCCCAGTACTTTCTGATCAATCCTCTGACCTAGCTTTATATCGAGAGCTTTTGCTATAAGGTCATTAACACAGATGACTACGGGAAGCTGCTGCTACCTCGTGGGCATAGTCTAGACTTAGCTAACGAGTTTAGCAGCATGTGCGCAAGCTGAGAATGAAAACCTGATTAATCTGGGTATTTAATCAGTTTTCCGTTCTCAGCTTTCACGGCAATCTGATAATTTTGGCTAGTAATATTAACAAGCATTGCTTTATCCACCTAACAATCTATTACCATGAAAACCAGTTCACTGGTCCAGTTAAGATTATTATTATGTAAATTTATTAGTCCACCAGAGTCTTCAGGGAGGAATAAAAGAGTCCGCTAATTGTGTTGCATGCGTCATGGGCTATGGAAACCGCTTATGATCTGGTGAAGAACGATTGTTTGCAGATTTGGAACTTAATAAAAATATTTTAATCTAAACGGTAGCTAGCTATGTTTCATAAAAATAAACAAATCTTAGTTTTATTTGAAGTCAGTGATTTTTGACGGTTAAATCATTTCATATCAAGTTACCTCATTCCTTTATTCAAACGCAAAAAACCGTAGCCCCATTTGAGAAGGTTTGAATTAAAATTCGGGATATATAAAGAAAGTGACTTATCCAACTGTAAGTCCCTAACTGAGCCCAACTAACTTTGTGCGAAGTTTATTGATAGGATTAACTCAAATAAACTTTATATTTTAGTATCACGATCGGGCGCTTTTTATTCGATCTTACAGGGCCATCGCATTACGCGGAAATATGTACTTTATCAAATTTTTGGAAAAGTTTACCCAAATGTTTTTTAGGAATAATTTAGAATACTCTTGTCATTATGTAACTATTTTTAAGTAACCCACGCTGTAGGGCACCCCATTGGGGTTCGATGATGGATGGGAGAGTCGGTTTTTAAAGATGTTTTGTGCAACCATTAGTCCACTTTAATAGGCATAGAGTTAGGGCACTCGACCGATGGAGGATCTTACAACGCAAAATGCATTATAAGATCCTCCATCAACGCAAAATAAGTTGCTGCGCCATTTTGGTTGTATTCTTGGCCGGCGAGTTGACATATTATGTCTGTTTAGGGTAGGATGGATGCAGCCACCGTTCGGGAGCTAACATCTAAACATATGAGAAAAAGGCAACTGAATACGGGTGCTTTTAATAAGCATACCTATAAAACTATAATTATATTCCGGATAGTAGTTATCGTCATCATTTAGGCCAAAAGACGCCCACTGCTAGACAAAGGCCTCTCCCAAAGGGCCGGGACACATAAATACGATACGACGTCGTGTCGTACCACGATGCGGCGTACATATATGGCGTATGCGTACAAATACGCCGCATCGTGGTACGACACGACGTCGTATCGTGTTTATGTGTCCCGGCCCAAAGATCTCTACAATTGCCAGATTGATAGTAGTAATTATGACAAGTTAACTATATAAAATCTATTTTATTCTAAGTACAAATAAATTATGTGATGTATGTACAAATCCTATCGGATTGAAATATAAAAATTTAAGTTTAAGAAAATAACCTAAATGAGGACCTACAGAAACATAAAATATTATACCTACAGTTTTGAAAATATATACATCTGAAATAAACATTAAAATAAATAAACACAAACAATATTAGCGTTGCCGTCAAAAAGCTCCTCAACATCGCTTGAATGGCTTTGAATAGCAATGCTAATTCTTTGACCTTAGCGTAGGCCAGCTCTCTGGTCACGTGAAGCTTCGACCAAACGTAAAATGAATAATAAAAAAACGAACGTATGAATTATTCTACTTTGTCTTTATACGACATTTGGTCATTACCAGACGCCGTAGAAAGCCAAAGTAAAATAATTGGTATCACTAAAACTTATGATTAAGTAAAATTCCAGCCAATAAATTCTAGGGGTTTACTGCAACCCGCGCGCCACCTGGCGACAATAACTCTGGAATGATGATAACTCAGCACACCGTAATGAAAGTGAACCTGGCTCTTACGTTTTATTGCCTATTACTACCTTTATATCTGATGTTCCACTTAGGTGTAATGAGCAGTAATATTTGAAGTTCAAAATAGTATGACTTGTATTTAAAACGCGGTACTAAATTGTATTCTTTTCGTTATTGTTGAAAATAAATCAAATCAAACGAAATCATTTACTTGCGAAATGGGTGTTAAATATAAATACAGAAGTAGTACATTACAATGGTTGGTATAATCATAATCTGCTTTTAGCCCTGCGAATATTTAAAAATAAATAACAATTGAATTGAAAACCTATAATTATTAATCATGTTTATTATATTTCCAATTAATGTAAAACCACACTTTAATTAGGTGTTTCATAGTCCGATCGTCTCATCAACGAAAGTTAGTTTGGTTTTTATTTATTACACATAATTTAGTTCAAAGAATCCAGCAAGTTATAGAAGTAATTCGTTGCTGCCATTTTTGTGGACACACGTATTTCTCAATTTCTCCATAGAATTTTAGACAAGACGTGTATGTAGTAGTTTCGCACACTTATACTTTAAACATATATTTATATTGTTAAGGAACATAAAGAAACTTGGACGTAGATAAAGATAAAGACTGCAGTTGTGCAGTCTAGATGGATGGCAACCACCAGGGTGACCTCTATTGGGACGTTTGTTTGCAACCATGTAGAAGATGTTTAAGTCATTCAGCTCCTGAAGTTTGAAGTTATACACTGTTCATATCTCCCTCTAACCCACCATTGCAACTACTGTAGACCGTAAGCTATGGACAGTGGCACACAATGAAATGACACTGAGCGGTGTTAACTTCATTCCCAATACTAGGTATGGCAAAAGCAATTAAACGCACAAGGAAAGCGGTCCCTAGAATATTTGAATAATAAACTACTCCAGATATTGATCATAAGTTATTTGACATGATATCACGTTTCTTATGCCAGAGATCACACTCTCAAAGCATGCGGTGGGAGTTTTGTTCATATTCAATAGGTAGTTGAACAAAGACAGATTGATTAAGGTAGGTACTAAATAGAAAATAGACAATTTACTTTTAAAATTTTTCTGTCCGTCGTTCGTTGTCCTCTGATAGGGCTTAACGACTCTTGTTTTATGACTACAAGGCGAACCGACCGCTAAACGTCGTATAAGTCGACCGTACACCTAGGCAGGTGCTTAACTTCGCTGATCGCTTACCAACCGGTAAGGAAACTGGGCTATGAAGTCTATCTTTAATCATTATATTACAGTATCGATAAGGATAATATTAAAACCCTGAACTTATTATTTCTTTTTGCTACACGACACTATCACACAATCCTAATTTATTTCATTTAATAGTACGTATATGTGACTTAAGTAACTCAATTTACGGCCAACAAACAAACAAAGGAGTACATTAGGTCAATCAAATTGTAGATATTGGCGGAAAATATACCGTTTGTGCTCCGTAAGGGATTATTTTTGGCAAAATGCCTATAGGGGAAGCCAGTCGCACGTAACTGATTCTATATTGTTCGAGGACAAACGCGGTACGACCAATATAGGGGATTTACATGGAGTAAGGAGAAAATTTGTGAATGCAGTTAAATAGAGTACGAAATAGTGAAAGAACCGTTTTCACGTTACTCTTTTACGAGCTGTTTTCTTAGTTGACGTGTAAACAATTTTATACGTGCACGACTTATGATCAAGGATTATGCTGTGTATGTTGTTTTGTGTTCTGCAATAAAGTCTTTAAGGAATATAATATTTTCTTTTTATATGATAGTTATTATTTATAATTTAATGATAGAACCTATGTCGCTTACGACAGCTATGGCAGATATAGCCTAGACCTTGAACACATTATCGACCCTTTCCCTCTATTTGATAAGGTCTGATAACCGTAGCAGGAGTGTAAGTTTTCGAAGTTAAGGGTGAGAAAACACTTTGCTCAACCTTATGACTTTATTGCTCCTCGGTCGCAGTAGAGCGTAATGGGTGGTCAGGCGCTTGTGCAAATAAATAGCGAATTTTGTATGAAGAATAAACCTTCATTTCTTTTGTTCCAGGTTCGCCCGCCCACTTTTCAACCACCGCACTCAGTTACCGAAAACTTACTTAGGTTGAGAGAAATTAAAAGTATATTTGTCTTAAGTTTACACATCATTAGGTCGGTTTTTTTTTGTTTTTTTAAAGAAACATATACTAATAATAATAATATCTAGGGACAATGTCACACAGATCATCCTAGCCCCAAACTAAGCAAAGCTTGTACTATGGGTACCAGGCGACGATATACATACTTATATAGATAGATAAATACTTAAATACATGGAAACACCCATGACTCAGAAACAAATATTCGTGCTCATCACACAAATATTTGCACTTACTGGGATTCGAACCCAGGACCACCAGCTTCGTAGGCAGGAGCACTACCAACTAGGCTACGGTGACCGTCGTCTATGAAGAAAGTTAGTAAGTAGGAGTCGACCCGACGGAATATCTCTCAGAGAACGGGCAGCAACGTGTCCCTGTGTACACCGAACATCAAACTTCGATCGACAACCCGTCTACCAAGCGTAAATATGGCATATTCCTCCAAATGATGTACACAACCTCATTGTGGTTTAATCTTTTGGGTAGGCATTTGTCCAGCGGTGGACGTTATTTGGCTGACATGAAGAAAAAACCTTTAGACGGGGTAGAATTAGAGAAAACAATATCATAAAATCTCTTCAAAATAATCAAAATCCTTTAGAAAATTTATGATAACCGATTTCATTGTTAGAAATATAATTAAAATAGATCTTAAAGTAACCACTTCTATGCCTTTTAGAGGAATGAATAAGACAAAAAGTTTGAAAGTGCAAACTCTCAACTGTAATGACCAGATCACAAAAACATTTGGAATTAAATTGATATCTGTAAGTGATCATCCATCCAATGGCTACGAACTGCGCAATTAATTACGTCTGCAAATTGTGCTTGCCACTCGTTTTACTACAAAATGGAATGACAATAGCGCAGAGAACAATATGCACACAGGAATCTTCAATCAAGCGGTCAGCGCTTATACACACTTTCCCAGAACTAGAATACAAATTGCTGGGCTGCGCACCTATTCTTTATTTTAAGAATGGCGTTTTATTATGTCCATTTTTGAAGTAAAACTACTTTTAGTCCGCTGGTGAATGGGTGACGTGAAGTTAGAAAGAGACAGAGCTACGTTTCGTATATCTATTACCGTAGGGGCAACAGAGAGAGGTGCAATCACACAATTCCTTTCTCTCTTTCTCTCATAACCAGTTACGTTGCGTATGCCTAAGTTTTACTTCAGTCGTGTGATATAAAGCACACAAGTTTTTAGGGTGCCGTACTCAAAGGTTAAAACGGGACCCTATTACTAAAACTTCGCTGTCTGTCTGTCCGTCTGTCACCAGGCTGTATCTCATGAACCGGGATAGGTAGTTGAAATTTTCACGGATGATGTATTTCTGTTGCCACTATAACAACAAATACTAATACTACAAAATAAAATGAAAATTTAAGAGGGCTCCCAAACAACAAACGTGAATTTTTTTGCTCGTTTTTATAGATAATGTTACGGAACCCTTCGTGCGCCAGTCCCAGTCGCAATTGGCCGGTTTATTAAATTTTCGTCACTGAATAGCTCTTATGTCTGTTACTGTTATGACGGTTAAGCTTCAGAATGATTAGGCATCTGCGTATAACGATGTTGTACTCGATATCGACTTATTTATGGTATGCTTGTCTAAGATTAATAATAAATTATCTTATACTTGTCTATATATTTAGTTCAATTTTTTTTTTCAGTAAGACGTGTGTCAATTTCACGCTCCTTACGTGTCTTGTTTCTTTCCCAGGAGTTTATTGGACCAAAACTTAACATAAAAGGGACAAAGGCCACACGATATGTCAATGTCCTGTATTTACGCAGGAATATCAATGTTTTTAAACAAACAGTGCTGCAAATAATAATAGTTATTGTAAAAATAAAACTCCACCTTCCATCCCGAATTTTATTATTAAGCAAACGAGTCGCTTATCAGTGAAATTGGAATTGGATAATAATTGATAAAGCTAAACATTTAATTAAGTCTGAAATCCCTATAAATTATCATCATAATTAAGAAAGCTCAGTTTTTTTGGTAATTTCTCTCCCATATTCGGCTTGGTATTTAAACATACTTTTGCTATAATAGTAAAAGTAATAATAAGTTATCAGAAAGCTATATGAGTCTTCGACAGAATGTTCGTATAGAAATGATAATATGAAAACCTATCTGCACAACGCGTGGTACTTGTGATTTGATAAATTACTTTTAGAGATGTTACATTTTATACAAAGTGTTGAATGTCATTTGTAATTGCCCACAACGAAAACAGGGTTGGACTAATTGACTAAATTGTTACGTTTGTGCCAACAGCCAAAGTTTTATATAATGTAAATGTTTGTCAAGGTATTTTTAAAATAATATAGTTGTATACGAATTCTCCTGTGATCATGCCAACTAAACTTAGGCGCTGTTGATTTATTCTCGTGTACTACGTGTGTGCCGTTTAATGTAATAATATTGACTACAGAGAAATGTTGTATCTTTTAAAACTGACCTAAAGTGGCTAGATCCATTTAATCTTCAAAAGGGCCAATTCGCATATGGACTAGTTCACTAAAGAAAAGAATTTATTCGCCAAAAGGCCAATTCTCAAAAGGACTAGATAGTCAAAGTCTACAATTCTTTCAAGCATGAGCATTTAGCGTAAAAGGCCTCGTTCGCGAAATGGCCAATATACCGACACACGCAGATTTAAATGACATGAAACAATAGACTCATATAGTAAATAACAAGAAAAATATTAAAATAAACAACAAAAGAAATCGCGCCTCAAACATAATGTTTCGCCATATATTAAAAAACGCATACGAAAAAGTTAAAACCGTGTTCGTGACGCCATATTGCATTGTATCCTGGTATCATTTACAATGGTTCAATTGACACCTCATTTGCCACACACAATAGATGAGGCGTTAGAGGAGACATACGCCTCCTTTTGTTAGTCAGCTCTAACTTATTTTCGCGAACCAACAAATTTACTACAGATTCAACCTTTCCGATTTAACATATTGAGATGAGCTGTATATCGCACAATTTTTTTAAATGTGAATACTGACCTTGCCTATTTATGTTTAGTTTATTGCGCATTCGCAGGCGGAAAATTAACTAAGGTATGGCAACATTCAAGAAGAAAGCTTATTCCTTTTTGAAAACCGGCAATGGACGCGCGGACTTTCTGGTGTACATGGGCGGTGCTGATAGGTTACTTACTATGAGAAGACCCAAGCGGGTCTCTTGCTAGCAACCTTTGCCATGCTATGCTATTGTTTAAAATAAATGGCATTGGCTGACCAGGAACTTGAGACATGCTTTAAGCAACAAGATTTAGTACTTTAACTTTTTGCTCCAAATGTCAATTGCCTTCTTATGCAAATTCATTTATGTACTATTTTGGGCACCGGCTGGTCTTATACTGCCTCTGATATTACTTAACGACTATATTCTAATGATAAAAGGTAAGACCGCAAATAACAAACCCATTAACCTTCAATATGTCCCAAAATTAAACCATTGTACTAAACCATTGTATTGTAACTAATAAACCTCACCATAAGAACCTCAGCATGCCAATGATCTCTAGGTTAGTTAAATGAGTTATTATTAGTTCAAATTTAATTAATCAACTTTGTTGAAACTCGCTGCTTTCAGTCAGTTCTATGCAGCTATGATATATACGAACCTCAGTGCGACAAAGTTTACGAGACAACGAACTGCAACGTTCCAGATGCTAGCCAGACTGCATACTTTGATGGTTGGTACCAAGATGTAGCGTTAAACTTAGGGACTCGCTACTGCAGATTGTGCAGCTTATGTGACATAAGTTAGTTTTCAGTACAGTTTGCACTATATCTGCCATTTTTAAAACAATATGTGTAATCACTGATGTTAATATATATTCTGTATTTAATAATATTAAGTGTAAATTGGAATTTGACGTGAATTTCTTCAGTAAAAAAACTATTATCAAACAAATGCTTTAAAGCTTGTCACTAATTCGAATTTGCTCAATAATATTAGAAAATATGATAGTCTATAAGTATGTTACTACTCTGAAAAGTATATATTATAGTTAATTAACTTATAGCTAAAACACAATATGTGTTTTGAAAACGTAGACCCTACCTTCGAAGTTATGACCAGAAACAATATTTTGCCAACCATTCCCCACTTGAGAAGATTGAGTGCACCTTGTGTTGTAGTTATCGTATGGACAGTGGTTATTGGCTAGTGTTAGAGTTATTCCAGCTTTAGGGCTGTGACATGACTTAACGACTGTTGCCTAACTGACAAACCTACAGCTATATGACCGTCAGATTAAAGTGCCCTCCAAAGCACGGAGACGGTCCGAAATTAAACCACTTTGGGTGGTCACTAATCTATTGACTGACCACGAGCCTAGTTGCTTAACCTCGCTGATTTCTTATGAACCCGTGAGAGTACCTGGCTATGAACGCCATAACCTTGTATTGTAATACCTTATTGTTAAATAAGAAGAAATTTCATTAGTATCTGCAATTGACTAGATTGAAAGTTTCTCTATCAATTAACCAGGGAGTCCAACTTTTCCTCAGTGTATTAAAACTCGGTGTGTCGCAGCTGCACACAGGCAACAATTACCGCGCACGTGCTTCGCGAAGCGCCTGTTCCGCAAAGCGCTAATCGCGTCACGTCCACCGACCGTTATTTAATTTCTAATGCCCGCCTTGAGGTTGCACGTGGATGGAACGAGGATTAAACGCTGCCTAACTTAGTGGGTACATTGTAATACAGAGCTACGTGGCTAAGGAAGTGTAGAATGTGATATGGTTCAAATTTCACCAAATTATAACTACATAAATAAAAAATAAAAAAATGTTATTATGGTCGCCATCTATGCTTGTACTTATTATTATTATTATACCCCATCCCATCCCTTGGGGGGTGTAGAAGTCGTCCCGAAGGAATATCTGTACTATGACCATCATACTGCGATCTCCAACCCGCCTGCCAAGCGTGGCGATTATGGCATATCCCTCAAAATGATGGATACAACTCCATTGTGGATCTTTTGTGGAGGCCTGTCTCCAGCAGTCATTCGGCTGACTTGATGAATTATATACTTATTTAAATCTGTACTTATATCATCCCGATTGGATCACTCTGGGGACATAATAATATCATAATATCTCGGGACAATGTCACACAGATCATCCTAGCCCCAAACTAAGCAAGGCTTGTACTATGGGTACCAGGCGACGATATACATACGTATATAGATAGATAAATAGTTGTATACATAGAAAACATCCATGACTCAGAAACAAATATTCGTGCTCATCACACAAATATTTGCACTTACCGGGATTCGTACCCAGGACCACCAGCTTCGTAGGCAGGAGCACTACCAACTAGGCTACGGTGGCCGTCATGTCTCTTTATTTTCCAACGAGACGCGTAAATAGTTATGCGTCTGCTTAGAGTAGTCAAAATATAATTATATATTAAATACAAGACTATTACTTTCATAATTTTGAATTTATTAAGTAACTTTAAATATGACAGGTTTTGATTGTTTAGACAACTTCAAGCGAATACTTAAGTTAGGCTTAATGCGTACTTGTATTCTCAAGAGACTTACTCTGGATTATATTGTTTCGTTTAGATTTCTATCTAATACGTTTAATGTCCTAGAGATAAATTACGTAAACTTTAAAAGTCCACAACATCATTTTTTATTTATCATCCCGTGATTTCGAAGACTTTTTTCACTTTAATCCGCTTAAATACGCCATTTTTGAATGGATTGATTTTATTGTATTAAGTTAAACGACTTTACCCTTGGGACCTTTTAGGCGCCAAGGTTTCTGAAGCATTTTAGGCGTTTTAAAAGGTTCATAATTACACACACACGATGACCATCACTTAAAACCGGAACGCGTAATTAGGTTTGTTATGAAGGGTTATCAATATTTTTTTTCTATTTTGCTGGATATATGCCTTCCCCCAAGGACATAATTGTCAGTCTTGCCGCTACCCGCATCCAGCGAGCTTCTCAAGGTCATCGCCCACGCTCCGTCTTCTAGTTCGTGATTGAAATTCGAGAAGCTTACTACTCAGTGGCCGTCGGTTCTACGGGCTATGAAATAAATAAAATTCAATTTCAATTTTGGTTATGTATACAAAGATAATAAACTTGCCAGAATCACATTGCACAATAGGCAGCTAAGACAACTAAAAATATAATATATATGTTTTAAGGGCTAACCTTTTCCTTTCGATATTGAATATTTGCTTTTTCAAGTTCATTTCATATACTGTGAGACCAATCAAGTGGCAAGAACAAAAGGCTCTCAAGCAAGGGTAAGGATTACGACTCAGCTGCTGAAGTGAAGAGACAAATTAACATTGAGAGGTTTTGATCGAACGGACTACAGGCACGGGTCACAGTTCAAGGACAGGCGGTAACGCTGAGACGACGAGACTACAGTTTTGACTGGCCACACCCGGAGAATAAAAGCAGTTAAACTACTGGTTTGGCATTTTTCATCGTCATTTGTTTGGTTACGTTTGTTAACAGGATGTATTGCACGTTATAAGTACAATAACAAGTGGCCTTATCCATACTCAAAATATATTTCATCAAGATATTGTGTAGGTGAAAAAAAGTGAAAACATTTACTTTTACTCAACTGGATAGACCTATTACCTGCATGGTAAAC
The DNA here is from genome assembly GCA_951640165.1 of Pseudoips prasinana. Taxonomy (NCBI): domain Eukaryota; kingdom Metazoa; phylum Arthropoda; class Insecta; order Lepidoptera; family Nolidae; genus Pseudoips; species Pseudoips prasinana. The sequence continues at coordinate 43,098,047 of OX621235.1, read as the reverse complement.
ATAAGAAGTGTATTCACGCATTTTTGCAAATTAACAAGTTACATGAAATTAACAAGGGTCATCTACAACATACCTTACCAGCAAAAACTAAATTAAAAGGGCCTAAATTTAAAATGGGCTAATTATGTTGACATTTGACGCATCTTCATAGTGCATTATAACACTAACTGTAGGTATTACGTGTATTCAACACCGTATCATGTATTCAGCAGTTTAGTTGACGGCAGGTAAGATTAACCGGGGAACTGATTGTACAAGTTTAATAGCGAGCAAGCAACCGTGGGACTTGTGAGTTTGTTTAGTAACGTGGCGATTGTGTGTCTACTGGAACCATTTCAGGCGCGTTAAGTAAAATAGACAAAAATCCAGATATGTGTCATTACACAATTATTATGTTGAATATACTAAGTTTTCAACAGATTGCCTTTTTAAAAATTACCATAAAGGTCGAGGCGATGAATGTGATGTGATGTTCTCCCGACCGAATTTCGGCCACGGCGGCCAGTCTTAATAGAGTCTAGCCAATTGCGCAGGACATATTATAGTGCACAAGTGTGTGCGCAAACACAGGGGCACTTTCTATTCCATCACTCTCATGATCCGATGGGACGCCTAGCGACACGACCGGAAAGAGTTCAGGTACAGGACCGACGGCTTTACGTGCTCTCCGAGGCACGGGGGTGTCATACCACCAACTTCCAGACTTCGGGCTGATACTGAGAAATTTCTTTTTACGGAAAAATCCCAAAATCACTTTTTTTGGCCCGACCCGGGATTTGAACCCAGGACCTCATTATCTGCGGTTGAACACGCTACCGCTAGACCAACGAGGCGATGAATATCAATGGATTAATAATATATCTCACTGATCCTCACATACTGAATCAGAAAGGAATAGGTTTTTTTTTGTGCAACCCAGGTGTGTTTTTATATTTGACTAGCTGTGCCCCGCGGTTTTACCCGCATTAAATTTTATAAATTATCATAGGGTGATAATATGTAGCATATATGTTGACCCGACCTCTTAGTAATATTCATGCAAAATTTGAAGTAAATCCATGCAGTATTTTTTGAGCTTAGCCCGGACATACATACAGACAAACAGACACACAGACAAAAATTCTAAAAACTATATTTTTGGCTTCGACTTCTATTGTAGATCACGCACCAAGTATCCTTTTAAAAAAATATTCAAAGTACAGTTTTGACTTTCCTACGATTTTATTATATGTATAGATTATTTATAAATAAATACCTATTTCCGCAGAACATTATGCATTAGTATTCGTAAGTTTGGTAAATTGTAAGTTTTTCATTGATCTCAGAGACCTCGCTCGAGTGAGTAGAAATAGTCTTGTAGAATAATGCATCTACTTATGTGACGCATAAATGACCGTGGACTATTTAATTGGAAAACCACCAGGTCAAAGTTCGCTTCTAGTGTTAGCTGTATATATCGTGTATTGGTGACGTCATTTATTAATAGTACTACTTTGATTAAATTATCCTGATGTAATAATGAATAAGAGTTCTACCAACCGCTCCGGGAACAATATTGATAGAATTTTAAATGTAGCTCTAAAAGTTACCCCAACTTAAAACAAAGGGCATTTTTAAGAAGTTTCGTTATTAAAATGTCTTTTTAGCATAACAAAGGTAAAAGTTCTGTGGAATAAAAGTGACTTCGATTAATATGATAATATCTTAATTGAAACCGCTGCTCAAAGGTTTTTATTCGAGTTCCTAACGTTTAAGTTTAAAGAATAACCATTTTATATAAGTTGCGTTTGTCACGGGCGCACAGTGAATAAAATCCCAAGTGATCTGTCAAAGAGTATAATTAACAAATTATTATATATGAATTGGAATTCATTATCATATTATTTAACACATATTATCATAGTATACAAATCGATCTTGATGACTATCAGACAACTTGTCGTTATTAATATTTTTTTACGGTTATATATCTTTTATACGGTTTTCTTATCTTTTAAGTTATTTATAACAATTAATTCTTCGGGCATGAATAATAATTATTAATATTATAACGGTAATCCTGACACTAGAAAGAGATACAAAACACAGCCTTAAAATAAAGATTATACAGAAATTTCAGCAGGGTGGCTAAATGAGTGCTGTTTGTCCGACTCTGGGCATATTATTCCGGTGTATTGCATAGGAGAGTGACCATACAACTAAAGCGCTAAAGCTACTCACTAAAGTGATTCCTGCATGAGCCAAGTGTGCACCAATGCAGCAAGCCTGTATGAACAAACTATTTGTAAAACCTTGTAGTTCCTAGGAATCGATGACTTGTGATTTTTGACAGAATTGTTGGTTATTTATGTTTTTTTTTCTTTTTTCCTGGTAATCTATGTATCCATTATGATATCCCTAAGAACAATAAGTTTTTGAGAAAAAATAACACTGGATATTAAGATATTAATTACTCTTACCTCCCAAAGGATACATTTGCGATAAAAATATTTGTAATCCTAACTAATATTATAAATGCGAAAGTAACTCTGTCTGTCTGTTACTCTTTCACGCCAAAACTACTGAACGGATTTGAATGAAATTTGGTATACAGATGGTCTAGACCCTGAGAAAGAACATAGGCTAATTTTTATAGTTAGGATAACATATAGGCCATATTAAATAAAGTTGAACGCGGGTAAAACCGCGGGGCACAGCTAGTAAGTAATAAATGTAAAATTTTATGTATTTTTCTTTTATTTACACAATAACAGATATAATAATATGGAAGAATGTTGTTCTGGTGGTCTTGCGTATGTTATTAAAATGGCACGTCGGTACTCAAACGCTTGTCTAATATTGAGCGCAGCATCGGTTTTCCCTTCAAAGTGTTGTTACGCATGTTCATATTGTGCCCCGTTTTTTAGCACATAACTTTGTTTTGGACAAAGTGGGTTAAATACATCAAATACCGTTGTACGGCCACTGTAACATTATATTTCTATGGAAATTCATGTAATATAATCACGTTATCGTAATGGAACCCACCGTAATGAGATCCATTGAAACACTTTCAACAATAAATTTAAATATCGACGTGTTGGCTAGTAACCATTGAAAAGTTGTACTATCCTGATTGATGGTACTCATGACAAATACAGTCTCCCGTCAATGATGAAGTGATGATAGATGTCATCTTACCAATCTCAGGCTAGGCCACTATTACCCCAACTGGGAAAAATCGAATAACTCAATGTTTGATTCTTGAGAGTATAAGGTTATTTATGTGTTCCGGTGGTAATAATAACAGTCACAACACAGTTTTTAAGATTTTTTAAGATCTACGTTACAATACATTACGAAATTACTTTAAGTAATTTTGTAGAGACCTGGTTTTTGAATCAAAGGAAAGAGGCTTGCTTGAGGCATTACTTGAAAGGGCATTTTACAAAAACAGGAAAATTAAAAAATCCAGTTTTCTTGAATTAAAAGGGATAAGCCAAAGACATCCGTTTTTTTACTACAATGTCCTTTGCAAAATCCTTTTATTTTTTTCTCTTTAGGCCAAATATAGTAGATCAGTATGTATATGTATAGTACGACGATCACCGTAGCCTAGTTGGTAGTGCTCCTGCCTACGAAGCTGGTGGTCCTGGGTTCGAATCCCGGTAAGTGCAAATATTTGTGTGATGAGCACGAATATTTGTTTCTGAGTCATGGATGTTTTCTATGTATATAACTATTTATCTATCTATATAAGTATGTATATCGTCGCCTGGTACCCATAGCACAAGCTTTACTTAGTTTGGGGCTAGGATGATCTATGTGACATTGACCCTAGATATTATATTATTATTAGATATTATATTATATTATATTAGTATAGTATCTTCCGAGTTTAATAAATTCTGGAGGAATTACCGAGTATCTTAGTTGGACTATATCATTCAAACATTTGCGTTAGTTTGGATCGCCTCACGGCCGTGTTGGATCGCTATCCCATCCGGTTATAAATATGTGTATTTGAGGGCATAGAGAGTACAGACACGCCTGCTCTATACAAAGTGGACTTGGAAAACGCAAAGTCCTAGAACATACATGGGGGTGATGCGGATACTCCTCATCATAAAGTATCTAAATTTTGCGTTTGAACGTCAACTCTTCGGCAAACCTGTATAAATTAGGTGCAGTTTGCTGGTCCCTGATGAGTTAGTCCACTTTAGGCTAAAATTGGCTTTAAACACTTTTACTAAACAGTGAAAAGATATGACAATAACTTTACGAATCGATTAAAACGAAAGGGCTTTTAAGTAACATTATTTTAACTCTCTCCGCCTTTTCTTAGAAACGAATTTAAAGTAAGAATTATCTAAAATTTTTTAGGAGGTGTGTTGATATCGTTTTCATAGGTAGCTAAAGGTTTAACAACTTGATAACATTATTAAATTTGGTTGAAAATAAACGACCGCAGATAAGGTGAGCAGTTAGTAAACTTTACAGTTGTATAAGCCCATCATTAAGATTTTGTCCTTAACTAAATCTGCAGTGTTACTTTCTGTATTTTTCCCAGGTCCTCCACTTAGTAGCTATTGAAAACTGTAGCTTAGTTACGGTAGGATCATTTCTGTAATAAAATAAATTTTATAAATGTTCTCATACAATCCGTGTACCTAAATATAACGTGTAACTAGAAATAATTATGTATACTTAATTATAATACTAAAACCATGTTCTAATTATTTACAAGTGATTTTTTGAAGTCTACGGGAATAAAATCTTTATTTTTATTTTATTTTATCTATTTCAATTTGTTATTATTTTGAAATTTTAAATAAAATTATGAATAAATAAATTGTTGGCATTCTTTATATTATTTATAGCCATCAGATAATTATATAGAAAACACACAACATCTACACGGTCGAGCTTAAGTCAACTACGAGTTCTACTACCATTGATACAGGGAGGTTATATGGGTAATTATTATTATTGTGATTCTGGAAAGTAGATATCTTAGTGAATACCCAAGTACTAAACAACGAATTATTTATATATTTTAGATTCATACCGGCATCAAATGCCCAAAAGGATGATTTAAATATTTTTATAGAACATACTACTAGAGTTTTAGGACATACCCATAAAGTACCAGCATCTTACAATCGCTCGTAATAGTTATGTCGGAAGGTTAAGCTGACGTATACGATGTCCAATATTCATAAGGTTTACAGGCACTTTGGAAGGGTCGTGTTTTAAACTGAACACGTTCCGTATTTATATTATAGCATGTTGTTACAGATCCGTAAACGTGACACTGTATTTTACACCAGACTCAATAAAAGCATTATTAAAGAATTATTGACTTTAAAAGTAGATACTTATGAAGGTAAATCTGTATTATTTATTATTAAAGTCAATTGTACATTTATGCAATAACTCTGTTAAGTTTTTTTTTCTTATTTTAAATGACAACGCCCGCACCAGGGAATTTAATCCCTGTGTTGCGGGGTACTTTACAAACATATACCAGACTCAGAACAACCATTTATGGGTCACACAAATAGTTGTACGGCGCGGGACTCGAACCCGCGACACGAAGTGGTGTGGCGAATGACTTAGCCGCTGCGCAACAAACTATAAAATATTTTTATACCCCATGCAGTGAAAGCTTGGACGTTTCTATATTTTATATTGAAAAAACAAAAAAATAACTAGTGCTAGTCAAATATTGAACCAAGTTTTTATTATTTTTAATATATATTTAATAATAGTAGTTGCAGAAAATGTACCATATTAAACGGAAACTATATAGGTACGTATATAAGATAATTATTATAACAAATTAAATAATCTTATTGCAACTAATTACTTTATATTTTAATAGTAGTCGTTATTATAATTTAATGGAAATCTAATATTAGGTATAGAATAGAATAAGTTTCTTTGTTAATCTAAATATCACAAACAATTACGTGAACGTTTGCTACTGTACTGTTCATTTTCAACTACCCGAGGATATCAACTCTGTTTCAACTTGCCAACCATAATCGCAAAGTGACATAATTAAAAGAACATTAAATACGAAGTATTCCTTGAAGATGAATAATCTGACACAAACAGAGAATCTTACATTTAATAAGACTTTATAATATTCACAAAGTTTTAATCTTACTATATTAAGACGATATTGGTTTATTTAAATGATACTAAAGATCGCACTTGTTCGAAATTCGACCATTAAGGTACTCCTCTATAGTTCTTAGTTTCTTAGTTTTGACACTCAGTTTGTCATCTCTTCTCAGTTTGTTAGTGTGTAAAAAGCATGGTAGTGTATGTAATGTTTTTTTATTAAAAGAATTTCCTTCTAATGATAATAATATTAGCTGTATGCACTCCTCCATATGAACATTTTTCGAATATAAGGATACTAATATTCTATAATTATATTCTATATTCTATAAGCGTTAAACTTTTGTCTAAATACGGTCTGATAACAAAAAATTATGAAAAAAATGTTTATGTCTTTTTACGTAACCGTAAAATGAGAAATCACATCTCAAGGCTACATCCGCGTATTTTATTAGACTTACAATTAAGACAGTCTTCCAAATAATGGAATCAAGATTTTATTAAGTCTCTACCCTACAGTGCTTTTAGTTGCTTATCAATAGTCATATTTTAGCACCTTACGTTAATAGTAACAAGGCTCATTTTATAACTGTAGAGTAACAATAGAAATGCAGTTGGGTGTACGAGACAAAGCGCTTTAACGTGGAGCAAATAAAACGGAGACGCTATTGACGAGCCACTTAATTGGCTCTGCTATAATAATATACGTCGGTATAGATGCCAGATATTCTGAAGGGGAAGTACTCACTAATTTATTAACTATAATGACTTACATAATGTATTGATATGAGAATTACAAATTTATAAGCCGTAGAAAATGACTGTTTCAATATTAGAATACATTACAATAAATCAAAATCGTGTGTGGTTGTAATTGGATTATATTATTACCTATAATAAGTCAGTAACTAGAAATATAAATATGTCTATCAGTTATATGGTTGCCACAGTACAGGTTCTACTTAGTGCGGGATCAGCTAGCACTGTGTTAGTTGTCCCACGATATTTAATTATTGAATGTAGTAAAGTTGTTTTAAATATGTCTGAAAACTTTGTACAATTCTGATATTAGTAAAACCATTTTTCTTACTGAACAGAAGTACTTAATTGAACCTTTCAATTGTTTGGTACTGGGTGCAAAGTTCGGCTTTGCTAAATTTACACTCCTAGAATGCGACGTTGGGACGCCAATAATTCTAAATGCTCTTTAAAAATTTATTGCAAAATTATGATAACGTCCTATTTGTCTATGATATAATAATAATAATAACCTGGGACATTATTAACACACGACTATCTGATCCTAAACTAAGCAGAGCTTGTACTATGTAATCCAGATAACTGATAATAATATACTATTTTACTTCTGTAAATACATACTTATATAGATAATTACACCCAGACTCAGGAGAAACAGGCATGTTCATGCACACAAATATCTGTCCTGGGTGAGAATCGAACCCGTCATGGGTTCGATTCTCACCCAGGCTCCGGCGTGAAAAGCAAGCATTTTCCAACCACGCGAACAGGTGCCTATGATATTTTAATAATAGTTATTTTTTTTATATAATAGGATGGCAAACGTGCAAGTGGGTCACCTGATGGTAAGTGATCACCGCCGCCCATGGACACTCGCAACACCTGAGGAGCTGCAAGTGCGGTGCCGGCCTTTAAGAAAAGAATAGGCTCGCTTCTTGAAGGTTGCCATGTCATATCGAATCGGAAATACCTTCGCAACTAATTGATTCCACAGAGCGGTAGTGCGCGGCAAAAAGTTTCTTGTGAAACGCACAGTGGTAGATGACCATTTATCCAGGTGATAAGGATGAAATTTCTACTTTAGTTATCCTTGAATAATAAATTAATTTAAAAAGTGGTTTAAATTGCACCATGTTCCTCCATATGTGTTAAAAGTACGCTGTAAGGCATGAAATGTACCTATTCAAGTCAACATAAAATATAGTACTGACCGGAGGCCTGTAGTAGAACCTATTCTCGCAGGATGAATGTCGCACGACCCTACTCAAGCACTCCGCCATCATGCCGCGCGGCCGATAAATCACTCAGTTAATCACCTTTCAGTCACTGACCCAGTCACTACATTCAGCGACTTTAATGTATTTTATCAGTAATTACTATTAATTAATATTAATACAGTATTTTAATAAATTTCATTATTTCCTGTGTAAATTATTTTATGAATATCAGGACCATTTAAAAAACATGAACAACATAAGTATGCGGATATAATAAGTTTAATTTGCAACAAGGACTTTAATACCAAATATAATGAGGTCGAATCCTTACACGTGTATTGCCTGTGTTGTTAGCGCGGGGTCTTACTCGTAGATCTCGTTCTTAGGTGAACACACTGTAATAGATATATCATCTTACTAGCTGTGCCCCGCAGTTTTACCCGCGTTAAACTTTGTAAATTATAGCCTATGTGTTATTCGGATATATAAGCTATATTATTACAAAGTTTCATTACAATCCGTTCGGTACATTTTGGATTAAAGAATAACAAACATCCCCATACATCCTTCCATACTCACAAATCTTCACATTAATAGTATTAGTAGGTTATTATAGTAAAAAATAAAATCTGCTAAATGAAAACAAATACGGAAAGTTTTTCTATACCTGACGATGGTGATGATTTGGTCTGACCGATTTATTGGTCACGGTGACCACTACAACTGCTAATTGGTATGACGTTGGTGCGCCCGATGATGATTACCAAAGACGATCTTTTTGGAAGACTGCCACTTAAAAGGCTCGATATTGCATGGCACTGAACATCTTTATATCTGTTTGGCCAAAATTTACCGGTAGGACAGTCCATTATCCTTTTATATTACAACAGAGCAATATACCTTAGTACATTTAGTGCTGAGTAGAATAAAAGATCTACTTTGCCACCGCTCTTCTGACGTGCAAATCCATACAGATACAGAGTATGTATGGTACTTACTGTAGTGATTTATGATATAAACAAAATCTATAAAGTGCGCATTATTATTCGCAGGGATGGTAGGAAAGACCATGCGAAATTGAATTCACGATTTCATAATCGTGAAATAAATTTCTCACTCTAATTAACTACTCTGCTTAATGCCTAAAGCATCTGCCAGGAATTGGTTGGATATGAAAAAGTAAAAATTTATGATCACTAATTTTGAGTTAGGCTTTAGTCAATTTTAGCAAATCTTACATTACCAAATAAATCGAAGCGTAGTTGGTAAGTTAAGACACGCATGAACTACTAAGAAAAAGTATATCACTGATGAATTATGTGATAGTATTATCCCCATAATTTATTTTTATCTTTAACGCACTCACTTGCAAACACTTTCATCCTCAAGTAGAGACTTCACTTAATTGAGTAAGAAAAACTGCTATGGAAACAATCAGGAAAGGATTCCGATCAAGATAAACCATCACGTAATAAATAAAGGAAATCGGCTATAAGGCAGAGATGTATGGGATGGGCGCCGCAAACACAAGTTAGGTGGCCGCCCGACCGTGCGGGCTAAGTGCTGGTTCACACGTAGTGGCTTGTGATATGAAGAATGGCTTGAGAATAATAATAATAATAATAAATACGTTTATTTTCCCTTTTACAGATTAGAACTTAAGGCCAGACTATAACTAAGTAAGTAGGCACTACTTTCATTTATACAATTGAGTAAGTGAATAAAATATTAATATTTATAAGTGATAAAAGTAACTATTATTTTGATTGATTAAAGAGATTAAAACTGTGGTGAACCTTGAGAAATCTTATTTTCAAACCATTATGGAAACTTTGGAAAACATGTGTATTTAATCAATGCATTCGTTTCAAATATATAAATAACTAGCTATGCCCCGCGGTTTCACTCGCGTTAAAGAAGATTTTCCCGCTTTACTGTTGAAATTTTTCCTGAATTTTCTTTGCTATAAACCTCACGGAGCCCGAGACCTTTCCAACGAATGCAAAACCGTGGAAATCGGTTCGTGCGTTCTGGAGTTATAACGTCAGGAAGGAAAACCCGACTTATTTTTATATAGTAGATTTAAAGTTATTATTAAAAGAAACTATCAACAAAATAAAATTGGCTCGAGCTTTAGTAAAAATTAATGGTTGTCCCATTGGACAAGTACAAATGGCCTGAATCCTACTTATATGTGAAGGGTAGTTACATTCTGTGATTGCAAGAGACAGGTTTCCTTTCCCAAGCACTCTGGCTTATACCAGGTATAGTGTAGTATATATATAGGTTGGTGTAGTATATATAGTATATATTGACTGCCTCGTTGGTCTAGCGGTAGCATGTTCAACCGCAGATAACGAGGTCCTGGGTTCAAATCCCGGGTCGGGCCGAGTGTGATTTTGGGATTTTTCTGTAAAACCAAATAATCTTAATATCAGCCCGAAGTCTGCGAGTTGGCGGTATTATACCCCCGTGCCTCGGAGAGCACGTAAAGCCGTCGGTCCTGTACCTGACCTCTTTCCGGTCGTGTCGCTAGTCGTCCCATCGGATCATGAGAGTGATGGAATAGAAAGTGCTCCTGTGTTTGCGCACACACTTGAGCACTATAATATGTCCCGCGCAGATGGCTAGTCTCCTTTAAGACTGGCCGCCGTGGCCGGATGTCGGCTAGGAGGACATTATTATTGTCATTAGTATATATAGGTTACCCTTAACCTTATGAACATAGCAGACAGACGGCAGTTACACTTAGTTACCTTGCTGTTTGGTAACGTTATACCAAGTATATTTTTGACAAACATTGAGATCAGTGCTTCCATGAGATGCTCATAGCCAGATGCTTTCACCGGTCCGTTAGTGATCGGCGAGGTTAAGCAACTAGGCGCGCGGTCAGTCCATTAATGGTTGACCACCAAAGTGGTTTATTTTCTGAGTGTCTTCATGCTTCAGAGGGCATGTAAACTGTTGTTGCCGGTTTTAGTCATTTTGAGGCCTACTGGGCGGATTGAATAACTATAACGCTAGGGTAACCACTGCCCATACGATAAGTAGGTATATCTTCAATGTATGGCCCTAGGCTTTCTTATACATATGCCTTGAAATAATGAAATTTATTCAGCACTTGGGTATTAACATACACTTGTACTTGTCAAGCTCACAGTGCAGTACATAAACATAGTCGAATACAGTATAAAAATTACAAAAAAAATATTAGTCCATCCGTGCGGTCTGTTTTATCAGATATATTTTCTTAAATCCTAAAATAAATAACTAGTTACTAATGTATTATTTTGAAATTTAGTTGTACAATATTTAAATTAAAGAATTGAAGGCAATGAGCATTTGGCTAGCGCAGAAGGCTCTTAACCAGTAGCTTAAATTAAGCGACTAATACCCGAGGCCACCCTTTTGGGGTTCGGGCCACAGCTCAGGGGGCCGCTGAAGCTAAAGGACAGAATTCTAAGAGAGGGTGTGATCAGTTGAACGAGATCACCGATGACGCGTTAAGGGGCCAAAGCGATCCTCGCCGCTGAGGAGCCTACCCTAGCTAACCTTGTCATCCAACGTCGGAACTCCACGGTAAATTCAGAAGTGTTACAAGTCATGTTTGGCACGTTTTCCACCTGTCAAGGTCCCGAATTTGTATTTACAATTAAAGTCTGACGTTTGAAGTTGCCATATATTATTTGGTCTCTTAGTTTCATATTTTGTTACCTCAATCCGCAGTCGATCTAAATCACTATGCAGCAGCCCCTAAGTTTTCCTATCTCTGTTGTACTGCACCTACTTTGTATCATAATTATATGTAATTTTACAGTATTTTTATTAATCATATTATCGATAACAATCAATCTTGCGCACATTCAATATAAGATGCACTCACTACTCAATTTAAGCCAGTGTTTGCTATTTCAAGTTTGTCTTTTTGTCTGATTTATAGACTATTGACCAGAAAAACCACAATTTTGAGGCTAAGCCGCCGCGTCTGTGTACACCATTAAACATCCAGCTCCGGATAAGGAATGTGCAGACTTGACAGTGTGCAGTGTACCGGCCTTTACTAGAGAGACCAAAGATTATTTTGTAGAAGCGAAATTATGTCATTAGATACATTTATTTCTTTCTTGGTTGTAGAAGTTGCCATGGATTTAATATTTACTAAAGATTATTAACATTTACCTAATAACAAGAGAGGTAGGGCACAGCGTTCATTCGCTCGAAGAGCAGCCCGACTGGGGAAGTACCTACACCTAACAGAAGACATTCCTTAATAACAACATTAATAATTTAATGTTGTGTTTCCGAGTATGAGTAAGGTCGCTAGAGCTCATTGGGGTGGGGGGAGGGTCAGCAACACTTGTTTGCTGACTCTCAAAGGCCGGCAACGCACCCGCGACTCCTTTGGTGTTGCGAGTGTCCATTAGCGGCGGTGATCACTTATCATCAGGTGACCCACTTGCTCGTTTGCCGCCCTCTGAAATAATAAAAATAAATTACCAATTCACCACTAACTTAATTTTTTTTTATTAATAATAATAATAATATCTGGGGACAATGTCACACAGATCATCCTAGCCCCAAACTAAGCAAAGCTTGTACTATGGGTACCAGGCGACGATATACATACTTATATAGATAGCTAAATACATAGAAAACATCCATGACTCAGAAACAAATATTCGTGCTCATCACACAAATATTTGCACTTATTTGGATTGGAACCTGGTGGTCCTGGACCACCAGCTTCGTAGGCAGGATCACTACCAACTAGGCTACTGTGACCGTCGAATTCATTTTCAATTGATTTTTATGAACTCAAAGCGAGTAAATATAATAAGACGTTGACAGTATTATAATTAAATTTTAGATAACAATAATATACACAAAACAAAGCAAGTCTAATCTCTAAAATTTAAAATTCTCATCTGCTAGTGTGTGCCTCGGATTGGAAGAGGGTGCTGGTTTAAGACCCGCCGGGCCAGAAAATGTATGCTTTCCCAAAAAAAAATATTAATTTTAAGATTAAATTAATAATGACAGCCAATGTTTAATGACTTATTTTTATTAATTCTAATATAATCGTTACGGGTTACCATATTATGTAACATACTTTTCTTTGTGAAGCAAATTAAGTATTGGGTATGCCATATATTTATAACGCAGATCCTTAGTGCAATTTCCATAATGGTTTTATTCACCTACACTTTAGAAATCACCTGTAAATAGCCAGAACATATTTTTAGTTTAATATTACATAATTATATAAATAAAAAAAATAAGTAACTAGAAATAATAACTGTAGGTATTACTACAAACATGTTCTGACTATTTACTATATACTAGTTACTATAAAGACTATTATATCAATCTATATTGTCAGGTCACCAGCTAAAGGAATATTACTTTATCTGCAAGACAAGAGGCATCTATTACAAAATTTGTTAAAGGTTGCATGGCAATATAAATTGTATAATATTTAATCTAGATTCACGTGTAAGAAAAGACAGTGCTCTGGAATTTTATTTATTGACTACAGCATAGAAATAAGATTTTAATTTAACGTTAAGTTTACGTTGCTGATGATTGCTGATACACTGTGACCATATTGTTTGTATTGACATATAAGTAAAAACGTTAATTAAATATAAAATAAATTACATGTGCCTTGTCAACGAACGTCGGAATGCCATGGTTATTCCAGAACTGTATACAGACTTTTTTGGTGTTCACATATTGACAAAATGTGAACAGAAAAACTGGCCTTGTGCTTATACTTAGTTAAACAAAAGAAAAAATATGGTATTCATTTATAATTGGAGTTTATAGTAGGTAACCTGCCTGCATGAATGACTGCCTCTTTGGTCTAACGATAGCGTGTTCACCTGTCCTGGGTTCAAATCCCGTGTAGGGAAAAAAGTGATTTTGGGATTTTTCTGTTAAGAAAATTTCTCAGTATCCGCCCGAATACTAGGATTTGGCGGTATTGAACCCACGTGCCTTGGAGGGCACGTCAAGCGGTTGATGCTATACCTGGCCTCCTTCCGGTCGTGTCACTAGTCGTCCCATCGGAACATGTGCATGATAAAATAAAAAATGCCCCTGTATTTGTGCAGACACTTGTGCACCATAATATGACCCACGCAGATGGCTAGTCTATATTGAGTCTGGCCGCCGCGGTTAAAATTCGGCGAGGAGGATATTTATTTATGTAGTGACTACTGACCATATCCAAGCCAAAGTAACCAAGGAAGCTGGTACTACATTATTTTGTAATAATACAAATATATTTTTGATAACTTACAAGTGCTCTTCATTGGTTTATATGAATAATAAGTTTTTATAAATTGAAAGGTATCACACCGTTTCTACCTCCGTTTCCTAAAAAGTTCATGATTTATATTTGTAATCTTGCCACTTCTACCATATTTTCGGTACTTTGGCACTGCTCATTGCTCTGTAGAATACTAAGCACAAGCACTATTGAACTAGATTAAACAAGCGGACGGAACGTTGCGAAAAGCATTTATTGCCTTCTGGACTACGTTCAGTTCAGCTTAATACTATGTTTAACTCATTTACTATGTAATTAACTACAGCTACTGGAACTGATAATACTATGGCAAAAATCAATACACAGTAAAATATGATGCTCACATTTAAGTGTAGTTCATTAGCTTTGTGTAAGTCCTATTCAGACTGATTGTCTTAGTCGTGAACATTTAGTTATTCTTTCTATCCAAACCAGAGCACTGTGAAATTGCACAGTGCTCTGGTTTGGTCTTCTTTGAAAGTTTTGATATTATAAAAATAAATTTATTAGTGCGAGAGATTTAAAAACCTTGCACTAGTATCGTTGGCATTGTAACTTTCTCCATTTCTTTTCAAAATAATTTAGTTAACGGCAATTATTTTGTGCTGGTTGTTATTATTTTCCTGTATAGCAACGGTAATGAAGGCGAGAAAGATTTACAATTTCTATTGCTTCTATGAGTATATCAAAATCCGAAATTTTTTGGCGCTTTTGTAGAGTCCGACTACAAATGCCTTTTTGTCCTGTTCGAAGTTTGAAGTTCACGCTATAGCTCGATTCTTGTTTACTTTCTCAAAGAAACCAGTTGCTTTTGTCTCCATATACATACCGAAACGTATATCTACCAACATATGAACTAGTATTATTTATAATTTTCATGCTTTTGTCATCTAGAGTGCGCTATTTAATTAAACATAACCTATAACCAACGGCCAATCGAGACGATTCCAACAATACTTCATTTGTCAATTTCAAATAGAGAATTTGTAAGTTATGGGGGAACAGATGTACATATAGACATACCCATATACGTACCGGTAAAATACATACTCTCCTTGTTAAATTTTACTTCGCCATACAAGGGTATAAGACAGAAATATACATATGAGTTAAATTTATGATTCCCCATCACCCATCAGTCTCCACTGTTTTACGAATAGCGGTAACATTGCCAAATGAGCTAAGACATAAAATATTGAAAATGTTTTAATAAAATCGTAATAAATTCACTTTCATACATTTTAATTTCAATTAGTTGAGCCGTTTCATTTCGTAGTCCGATTGCGTCACGCTTTCTCATTTCTGCTGAATCATTAATACTTTCTGTTTGTACTTATTATCGAGATATGAGAGTAAAGAGTTTTTTAAATGTGAATCAAAAGTTGAGTAGAATGAAATCACTTAGGTATTTTATTAATTAAAAATACATGACGGGACAAGCCTTTTACAAAGCGGCTAAGGAAACATGAGAGGTATTTATTTTGTCTGTACGAGTATAACGTTTAGCATAAATTGTGTTGATTTTAGTTAAATATGCTTTAGAATTTTTCTTTTTCTTATCGTGTCGAAGAATTAAATTTTAACTTCTCAAAATTGGGCAACGCTGATCGCTTTAGCTGAAGCGTCATAAAAGTCCTAAGGGGAACAAGAGACTAGATAAATATACTTTGGGGTGACACGCCGCACTCGCAGATTTTTGTGATGTGGGAACACATGTTTGCACATATTTTCTTTGAATCTACTAACCTGGTTACGTAGTCTATTAAGCGTCCTCCAGGTTGGCCATGGCAAATTATGTCCCGGAGATAACATTTCCTTTGGCGGGACAAAGGAGGAGCAAATTTATCTCACCATAAGCTTGAATTTTAGGTTAAACATCGATGTTTAACACTGAATTTTAGGTTAGCACTTATTTTAAAAAAATGTTCAGAGTGAATCTGGGCTGCTTATAAAAACTCCCTTCATACCACTGAACGTGTTTATGTATCATACCATTTATTCATAAAGCAATATGGTTGTTTCTCTATTAATAACTTTATAAATTCCAAACATCCTACGAAAACCATACATGTCGAATATATTCTATTAAAATGTGTCAAAATACCGTCAATTTAAAGCCAAATCTGATTTGTTGTCATTTTTGTTTCCTCGCATTGTCGAGTGCAATAAAGAGTTATTGTCACCCAAATAACTTTAAATAATAACGGTAGACGGGGAGGCATAATCTATTCCTTTTTGCCCTTCATTTATATAAAAATTATGGGTGAGTAAAAGTTAAGAAATATTGATTTTCTTATCACGTTTAGTAACTTTTGTAATGAATCCACTCAGGCATGTGTTCATAAACTGAACTTGAAGTATATGGTTGCCTTGAAGCCGCATTTTTGGCGAGCTGAAGAATTATTGGGTCAAAGTCCAGTGCCATTAATAATAAAATGTTACAAAGAAGAAGTTGTTGAAGTTGAAAAATTGTCTCCAAATCTCTGTATAGATTATTTTAATAATATTTAGAAAATCACTAACCAGCTTAATAAGCCAAGTAAAAGCCAACTGTCAGGTGCAGTATTTACTTGGATGGTGAGGATTACTAAACCAAACACATCCCTCCCCATAGCTTTTACAAACATAAGCCTGTAAATACGGACATATATTTTGTTTCGGCCCAGAGAGATATCTTCTCCAATACAAAACCTAAATATACATATGTATAAATATGCTCCAGGAAAATATAATTTGGAAGCAGACTGTTTAAGTAGAAACCCTGTATTGGAGTATGACGTAAACGATGATGAACAATTGAAAATTGTGAGCTTAATTAAACTGGAAGATATTTTAACAGATCAAAATAATAATGAAAAAATACAAAATAACAAAAACAAATTAATTGAAAAACACAAAGTATATTTTAAACGGATGAGAAGAACAGACAAACTAATACTATCAGAAGAGTTCAACATCAAATTATTTAAAGATATACATGAAAGACTATACCATAATGGAATCAGTCAAATTATTAATATGATTAGTCCATACTACACAGCCGCAAATTTGACATAAAATATCAAGCAAATTTGTAAAAGCTGTGAAATTTGCATTAAAAATAAATCAAGAGGACATGACAAATTTGGTTTGATGTCCCATCTAGGTCCAGCCAAAAAGCCTTTTGACATAGTCTCTATTGATACGATTGGAGGGTTTCGAGGATCTAGATCGACAAAAAAATATCTTTATTTATTAGTAGATCAATTTACTAGATATGCATTTGTTTTAACGCCAAAAACTCAGAGTGCTACCGATTTTATAAAACTAGCCAAGAATATAACCGAAACGGAGGATGTTGGTATGCTGCTTACCGACCAATATGCAGAAATTAATTTTAAGGAATTCAAAAAATACTTAAGTGATCAAAAATAGAAATGGTATTCACAGCAGTAAATGCACCGTTTTCAAACGGTCTAAATGAAAGATTAAATCAGAGATTAGTTAACAAAATCAGATGCAAAATTAATGAAAAGGGACAAAAAAAAGCCTGGACAACAATAGCTCATGAAGCCGATAGTAAATATAATAATTATATAATATATAAAAAAATAAATACACAACACAATAATATAATTTACACCAAGTTGTCTCTTATATAGTACTGATGCCACAATATTACCAAAAGAGTTAAAGCAAGAAAAATCGCAGAATGACTGGGCCAGACACAGAAAAACAGCACTTGAAAATACTATAAAATCTATATAAAAAGAAAATTCATTGCATCAATTGCATCATGCATTCCTAATAATAAAGGTTATTTGTCGTTTCTTTTGGAAAAAAACAACGCATTGTTTTATTTTAAATGCCAACGGTGTCCTATGAATAGGTAAATATATCTTATATATATATATATATATACACGCAACTTTTCTTCATTGGACTGGCCTGCTGGTCTAGCTGTTAGCGATTTCAATCCTCACCCAGCACATATCTTTGTGCGATGGGCACGATTATTTGTTCTGTCTCTGGGTGTAACTTATCTAAACTATGTATTTTAGAAATAATGTATGTAAAAGTATGTTTATCGGGTTCGGGTTATTTGGGTGACATAATATTTGGCCTGCCTATTTAGGGATCAGATGTCAATGTTTTAGTGGCCTCAAGATATTTATGTATTAATAGTTTATTTATTTGTCTAAGGCTTTTCAAAACCCAAAAAGGAATTAGCCCGCCAAGAAGGCGTCAAATCAACATTTACATTGAAAATATATATCAAAAGATAAGTCAAAATTATGTGAATTGATTCAAATAACTCCTGTGTGGCCTGGGGTAAGTACCCCGGGCCACACAGGAGTTATTTGAATCAATAAATCAATATTGTGGTCACCGTAACCTTTGACGTTAGTGGCATACATGGCATCACTCACACTTTGCCGACCTCCCTTCCCCGAGACCACAAAATTAGCATATTATTATGCTTATTAAAAACCATTATAATCTTATTTTTGTGACTTATTGTCGTCTGCTCGAGTGGGGTGCACATAAAGTGAAATAACTCTATGTTCTACCTCACTTTTGTATGTTAGACTGAGAGCCAACCCTATTAGACAAGGCAAAGAAAAAGACATTTAGTAAGTTTTTTGCGTAAAACCATTGCGATAACCCTTTCCTCGCAAGTAATTAACTAATCAAATTATTCTCGTACTTCAATATTCATTGAATGCCTAATTAAGCCGCGCCCCGAGTTATAATCTGCAGGCAAAGTGATTCGCTGCCGGCGATGGAAGACGGAACTCTATTTCCATTGAACACTAATTATTCATCAAACCTATAGATATAATAGTATTGTGATATAAATTTGCTCCTGTAAACTCTAAGATACTCAGTCTTGTCCTTCTTGCAAGAGGTCTTCATCCCGGCATGATTAAACTGACAATTAACGGAATTAACACTACATATTGATTTGTATTTTGATTCTTAGATACTAATTAACTTGTGAGGTGCATAACAGCTATTGCGTAATAACTTTTTCATATTTGATGGCTATGGTTGTGTTATATCTCTCTCTATAATACGTACTCATAATACATACTTACTTACTATAATTTTACTAAAATTACTCTCTATGATACATACTTCTCGTGAATTGGCATTGCGAATTTCCATCAAAAGCAACCGCTTCTTCTAATCAAAAGCGGTTACCACTTTACAACAGATGGGCGTCTGCCTGGGTAGGCAATAAAAATAATATTGAATATTAATACAGGATATTATTATTTGCCTTTTCTTCAGTAACAACTTATTTGGTGATAATCACTTTTGATTATTTTCAGCATTTTCAAGATTACAGCTCATAGATATTGTAGAAAACAAAGAAGGGAATTGAGTGTGTTAATTCTGCTCTGAAACCTACGACACATATTTTGCTCTGTAGCAAAACATTCAGTTCTTCATTTACTTGCAAAATACTTAGCATTTGCAGGCAACAAAGTATTTTCTCTAATCTTTTAGCAAAAAAAAGTGTATTTATTATCCAGAATTTAGTTACAACAGATTAAAAATAGCACTGTAATATAACTAAACTTTTAATTTGCATCCGATCGCCTTATCTCCCGCTCCAACATAATGAAACAGTTTAATTATCTTCCTTCAGCGGCCACTCTCCCCTGGGAAGAGAATGGAGGTGGGGGGTGAAAGGGAGGCAGAAGGGGGGTGAAGAGCGCTGACCCGGAAACGATGCGGCTCCCGGCCGGATATTAATTTCTCCACTCGAACGCACTCAGGTGACGAACGTTGGAACGCTTTTCAGCTAATTTCCATCGGTACGCGCTTTGTTCCAGGATTAATGTGCGTTTGTTATTGCAACCTGTTCTATGAATCTTAACATTAAAATAAGGATGTTAGAAGTACAAAGTAGCTATCAAACAAATAAACTAATCACTGTATATTTTGTATGTAAATCTGTGTTAAAAAGTACATAGTTATTCGCTATATCTTCTATGTACACTGTTATAGCAATATATATATATATATATAGCCATGGAATATACATGGCCTGTGCCTCTGTCTGAAAGATCCTCCTTCTGGGGGCTGAACAAAAAGAAGCGAGGGCGACTTCTATTGTCAGGCACGCTACAGGCCTGACAATAGAAGTTTGCGGCGGTTGGTGGCGAGCCCTCTTCGTGTCGCCTCTCTCTCTTATCTGCAAGTACTATAATATGTATGTATAATTAATGTTCATAAAATCGAGTTCAAGTTGTCTTTTATACAATCGGTTGGAACGAAATTTATATGGGATTATTCCTAATGGTATCTAACAAAATGCTACAATCGTTGACCATCTTCTTATTTACTAAAGTGATAAAGTAAAATGTTGTGACCGATGGAACTAATTAAACATAATTATGTTATGGTTAGTTTACAATAAGCCAACATTTTCTGACGATTTATAAAAAAGCTTTTTAACTTGCGATGCAATGATTTGTTTTAAGTTTTAAGTATGTATCTACTTGTTTGTCTGTGGCAGCGTAGTTCCCGAACGACTAAACCTAATATACTTTAGTGGATTTCATCTTAAAGTAGGCTCTTTTAATCAAGGAAGTTCTAAGTTTCTTTTTATTATAGTACTAGCACTGCCCCGCGGTTTCACTCGCGTTAATTTTTATAAATTCACAGCTCCTCCCCCGTAGGTGACAGCGTGAAAATATGTAGCCTATATGTTGACCCGACCTCTTAGTAAAATTCATGCAAAATTTGAAGTAAATCCATGCAATACTTTTTGAGTTTAGCCCGGAAATACATACAGACAAACAGATATACAGACAAAAATTCTAAAAACTATATTTTTAGCTTCGACATCGATTGTCGATCACGCCACAAGTATCCTTTAAAAAAAATATTTTATGTACAGTTTTGACTTTCCTACAATTTTATTATATGTATAGATAACAGCCACACCAATTAATTAAATCTCTGTTTATTTCGGAGGAGTTCAAAGACATGCAATTTAAGGACAAAGCATCTACTGAACCAGAACAATTATTTATGGATCACACAAACAATAACGGTTATATTATTCGGAGATTAGGCATAAAATAATCTGGGTGCCGAGTTAAGGTTAAGTACATACAATCCTTAACTCATTTGGAGTCGGGGGCTTTCGACGTTACAATTAGTTATATTAAATATATTTAAAATAAGCATTTAATTACAAACTCTTACTTAACTTGCAAAGCTGCAATAAAACTTATTACAAACTCTTACTTAACTTGCAAAGCTGCAATAAAACAATTATCCTTGACCGATTGATTAAACAGTCCTATCTCCTCGAGTTGAATGTCACTTGATTCGTCTTGGACAGAGACTGTGTTCCCTGAAACTACAAACTGTATTTGTAGACGTTGCCCATAACTTTAATTTGCTCTTTGGTATGAGGATTCAGTATCTTATTGCCAAGTGCAAGACCCAACTGGATTATGCTCACCTATTGTGATGTGATAAGTTGTGTCATTATCCATATGTATTTTATTTATGTCCACCATCCCAAAATATAATTAAGAACACCATCTAGACTATCAGTTCTCACTTAACATTGGCAAAACCGTGGGTGGATAACGTGGTATGCCATTAAATATTAGTACTAGGACCAGATGGTAGAGCTGTTTCTTCTTTTTTTTTCGTCTTAGTTAATCACTCCTAATACGCATAGGATGACGTCAACCTTAATCAATGAATTCATTTTCAATGTCACAAACAAGAGTCATGTTGACATAGAACACTATATGCGCGTTAGTATTATTTTATCACTAACCTTTCAATAGATTCTACAAAACTATTGAGAAAGCTTTGCCATCTAATGCCTTCACCTATCAATGATTTTCAAATGCAAGTCCATAGCAATGGACGTGTAAACTTTTGGTATGATAGCTCTTTCGTTTATTTATCCAGGCGTATACTAGTTTAATACAACCTTCTGACATGGTACATATACTGTTGTCTATTGACTACAAACGAATCGCTCTGAACATGCCCTCTGTAGCAAGGGGAAACTTAAAATCACTTAAGTGAATATTCTTCTGTGTGTTCTGTAACAACTACGCGCCTTTGTGCTTAACCTAGTCGATCATTTTGGGATTAGTGAGCGCATCAGCCAGTTGCCCTCGCCAATCGGAACACGTTGCTAGGCTAAGTAAACACGTTCGTCATTAGCACAGTTTACCGTGAGGTAATTACACTCGGCGCATCACGTATTTTGTGTGCTCGCTGCTTTAGTTTCAAACTTTGTATGAACAACTAAGCTACCAACTGTGGCTTAGCTCGGAGCGATTACGTAAAAAATCACTTACGTCGTCAATGTTACAATGTGAAATTGAATGGTATTGCTTATTTATTTTATTGTGATTCACTGGATGACAACGGCTCGGTGCGTGCATTAGCCCACATAACAACCAATCACAATGTAAGTAAAATACATGACATTAAAAAAAATCATAAACTGAAAGCAAAAGAAGACGAAAAAAGCAAGCCCGGAGTTTCTTTGCGGCTTTCTTCTCCGGGTCGTCCACCTAGGTAGCTAGAGAAAGCCGCAGGCTAGCTAGGGTAGGTTCCTCAGCGGCGAGGATCGCTTTGGCCCATTAACGCGTGATCGGTGATCACGTGCATGTGATCACACCCTCATTTAGAATTTCGTCTTTTGCGTTGGTCTTCAATTCTTTAATTTTAATATAGTAGAACTAAATTTCGAAATAATAGATTAGTAACTTGTTATATGTTTAAGGATTTCAGAAAATATATGCGATAAAACAAACCGCACGGACGGAATAATATTTTTTTTTGTAACTTTAATACTATCCACTATGTTTATATACTGCATTGTAACCTTGACAAGTACAAGTGTATGTTAATACCCAATTGCTGAATAAATTTCATTTCATTTCATTTCATTACATGCTCCTAGCATTTTTAAAATATGAACACATTATGCTGAATTGTACCCGTTTTTCTTTGGTACCTAAACCGAACCAAATATTGAGGTATTTGTGAGTAACAGTCTTCGATGTCCTTCATAAGATCTGCTCTTTGACTGCCTTGTAGTTCTAGCGGTAACGCAATCAACCGTAGATGACCCTAGGTGCAAGTCCCAGAAAGGACCATCAAGTGAGTTTAGAATTTGTCTGTGAAGATAATTTCTCAGTCCATTCATCAAAAAATGTAGTTTATCTTCCGGTCTATTAAATTTGTGATAAACTGGTCGTTTCAGATTAGATGTCGTATCATCTTACCTCTTCTGGTTTCTATGTGTATTTCTCAGTATCGGCCCGAATTCTGAGAGTTGACGGTATTACACCCCTGTGCCTCTGAGAGCACGTTAAGCCTGGTCCTGTTGACCACCTATTGGAACAACAACTGGTACTGTACCTTGAAGGCAGTCACGTAGAAAGATCTCCTCGAAACTTTTACAGGCCCATTGGTCTAGACAGTTGTGAGTTCGGATTACCACTCAGGACAAATCATTTTCGAATCAATCAAAATTGGATTATATAGTTTTGTGTCTGGGTGATATTTATCTATAATATTTAAGTATTGAGAAATATATAATTATATTTATCAGTTGTCTGGTTGCCATAGTACAGGCTCTGCCTAGTTTGGGCTCAGGTGGCATTGTGTTAATTGTGTATGTTTATAACCGGATCCTATCAGATAATAGGGATAAATTAAGTAACGAAATTGCCATATTTATGATAAAAAAGAATACTGTGGCTATGATTGAATTGTGGTATACTTTTCCCTATTATTATTATTTTATTAAAAGGGTCGTAGCTATTCTACTATTAAAATTGCTTGCTAGGCCGAAGGTCAATAGCAAACGACTTTTTCAAACCAGTGACTTGACATTACACAATTAGGAACCAACAGACCTAATAAGGTTTTAAACGTAAAAAGTTTCATCCAAGCAGTTCTTTTTCCTGGCGTTCAATTCTTTTATAAATATCATCAATATACAGGACATATTTTTGAACGATACATTACTAAGATGCCAGTTCCATTTCAAATCAATTAAATCTTTTTGTACTGTGTATTTGTACAGGGGAAGAAGTATAACTGTCCGTTTTTTTACGAATGATTTCATTTAGTTTGGCTTGCGGCGTACAAAAAGAATTATTGTTTCAGTATCAAACCCTCGTGTTGGAATCGGGCAATTGTGTTCTCAAGAATTTCGAAGTTAGATAACTGCACCAAGTTAATTCTTTTAGTAGTAAAACTTCTCCACGTTCCCTTGACTTGGCGAGTAAACTGGTAAATGCGACACAAGTGGGTTTCAAAAAGTGTGATTGGGCGAGGCGAACAGATGCGGAGAGGGAGATATAAGTTAGTGAAGATAGAAAGAGAGAGAGACAGACGTTACGTATATTATTGTAGGGGCAAGAGAGACAGGTGCGAGCACACATTTTCTATCTACACATTCATCTCACAGTCAGTTATGTTTCGTATATTTAAGTTTGATATATCATAACTTCAGTCACTTGCTTTTTTTAATATATTAGTTGGTTTTGAGGTCTTGGAGCACCGTACACCTGTAGCCGTCCATCCGGACATCTACAGAACTTTTACAACAATCGATTCTAATAAATTATAAATAATATTAGTTTTCCTTCTTGGTAGCTTGTGTTAGGAGGTCAGATGGCGGTTGTATATAGGGTTATTATAGCATGTTGGTAAACACTTGCATCATATTAGACTGAGAGACAATTTCGTTTACAAAAAGAAAGAGGCAAAGAAAAAGATTCTATAAGGAACGGATCATTGGTTTATCCAAGAAAACTAAATGATATGAATACATAGTAATTGCAAGGCCGCTAAGGACACACGACTGGACATTTTTCTCATAAAATAAAAGTTTAATGTTATTTTAGGTTTATTTTTGATCTAAAATAACTAAATCATCCATCTATTCAATCTTAGTATTTTAGGGGTTTCAGAAAAGTATTATACGCACTTTACTTTCAAAAACTATTCTCTGAATACGGTCAATTTCAGCGAGCCTTTCTTTTTTACCGCAGTGCTTTAAGTTATGTGGCTTACCGCAGGCTTTACAATTTGCTAAAAATATTCCTAGTACTTATATTCTGTTGGAATATTGACAAAATTTGGTATTTTTTTTTTATTATTAGCTATTCAATCTGATATTAAGTGTTAGGGAATAGAGGATTCCAGGGTACGTGTCCCGACCATCTGGGACATGGCGCAAAAAGGGGGGCACTCGAGCAGCATACCCGCGTTCCCGGGGGCCCCATAAGGCGCCAAGAGAAGTCCACGGCAGGTAGGTTTAGTTGGTGCGAGTCCGACATACCCACCCGTAGACACTTTTTGCGGGTGGCATGCGTGGGCATTCCCCCTGCCTTAACAAAAAAAAAGGGAATAGAGGATGCAGTTGTGTATATGCACACATTCCTTCGTAATAATATGTCCTGTGTAGTCGGCTAATCTTCGTTGATATTAGCCACCTTAGCCGAAATGCGGCTAGAAGTACCGAATTTCTAGTAATACATGGCTTATTTAAACATATAAGTTTATTAGATTAGTAAGAAAAAACTTTCCACGATTCGTGGATGTTAGTCTACTACTTACTAAGGACTTATATCGCACAGCAAAGTTTCCTCTCAACTCTGATTCTTCAAAAAAATACCTAGTGTATATATTTAATGAAGAGTACCAAGTGTTGGCGACGTAAAATTAAAGATCATACCTGAATCAGTCGTACGTGTGGAAACATTTGGTACTCTCAGTAAGAGTTATAATAAGTTCCAAGAGAAATGTAGCAACCAGAATTTCCTCTGACTTGATTGTTTTTTTTTTGTTTTAATTTATTATAGTAGATCTAGTTTACATTAATTCCACTGGGACCAGGTTGCTACACTTTGGCTATTACCTTGGCTTCAATGGATATGCCAAACCAAGGTTTCCTGGAAAAAAAATCGCAGCACTGATAAGGCCACCCATTGTATTTATACGTCTAGTTGTAATTTATATGTACTTCTGAAATAATGAAATTTATTCAGCACTTGGGTATTAACATACACTTGTACTTGTCAAGTTCACAATGCAGTACATAAAAATAGTCGAATACAGTATAAAAATTACAAGAAATTAATTAGTCCGTCCGTGCGGTCTGTTTTATCAGATATATTTTCTTAAATCCTAAAATAAATAACAAGTTACTAATCTATTATTTTGAAATTTTGTTGTACAATATTAAAATTAAAGAATTGAAAGCAATGAGCATTTGGCTAGCGCAGAAGGCTCTTAACCAGTAGCCTAAATTAAACGACTAATACCCGAGGCCACCCTTTTGGGGTTGGGGCCACAGCTCAGGGGGCCGCTCAAGCAAAAGGACAGAATTCTAAGAGAGGGTGTGATCAGTTGCACGGGATCACCGATGACGCATTAAGGGGCTAAAGCGATCCTCGCCGCTGAGGAGCCTACCCTAGCTAACCTGCGGCTTTCTCTAGCTACCTAGGTGGACGACCCGGAGAAGAAAGCCACAAAGAAACTCCGGGCTTGCCTTTTTCGTCTTCTTTTTCTTCCTTTTCTTATGTACATTAAAGAGCTTTTTCTTTATGTGCTTTCTGTTTTATTTATACGATAATAAAGTTCATACGATAGTAGTCAGTAATTTACTTGAAGTTAGTAGGTATCATTTTATCTGTGTGCACCTTTATACTCCGCAATTCAGAAATAGAAACATCAAACACGTGAAAAATGATATTTTCCGGTATTGCACTCCGCTCTTGGAGGGAACTGGAGTTACAATTCTGAAGATAGATATATCTTACCTTTTGTTGGTTTAAAGATTTACTACCTGTCTCCAATTGCAAGAAAAATTGCACAAAGTCTTTTATATCTTTAGTAATAAAATAAAGCTTTTGAGTTGCTTCCGCAAAAAAATATGGCAACATTACTTGACATTGCTGAACTAAAATAATATATGTACGTCAGTATTGACTATATTCTAAAGCACCAAAATTCAAATACGAAAACGGTTAAAATTTTAATTTTTTATTATATCTTTGTTAGAAATAAAAGAAAATTCTAAAACATGCGCTAAAAGTATTAAAACAATAATATCTTGGAAAATTACCACGCAATTTTAATAATAATTCAGAACAACTAGTTTTTCCCCGCAGATTCACCTGCGTTAATCTTTATAAATACAGCCTTTGTATTATTTGGATATATGTATAAGCTGTATCTTTGTTTTTACCAAGTTTAATGAAAAACTCAGCACAAAAATATATTTAAATTAATTTAAATAAAAGTAAAAAATTAACAACTCAACTACGGAAAACTCTTACTGAAAATTATAAAATATGTTATCGTTTTTGGCCATTATGTTAGTCTAGCACATGCCTATAGTAAATACATCATTATTATTCCACTATTTTAAATTATTCGTCGTTAAATTTCCGCGACATTAATATTCAAAGTATTTTTCGAGCATCCAACGACCCGTTACTAAAACATCTCTGGTCTTTAGATAATAATATTCATGAAGGCACGCCCTTCACGGGATCCCAGCATATTTTTGAATGACAATACAATATTTAACCTAGTAGGTACTGACTTTATGAGGACTGGTTCCAAACGTTGGCCGCCAACACGCATGTTGAAAAGCGACATCGCCATATCTTGACTTAAACCAACGACCATATAGGTTCATCCCTACACATCCAAGAGCCGGTTTAGGGTGTAAGGTTGAGATCAATTTTAAACCTTGGATTTAGTTTTGTAGCATATACGAGGTCTATAAATTGGTTTACGCAAATAATAATAGTGCTCCCAGATCTTTATCAAGACTACTACTCTGCCAGCCTACTACTCTGGATATATCATATTCCACGAACATGAGCCCAAATATAGGGGCTCTACCGGCTAAGTCGCCGAACATCGTTATCGTGAATGGCATTAAATAAAGGT
Source organism: Pseudoips prasinana (assembly GCA_951640165.1). Lineage (NCBI taxonomy): Eukaryota > Metazoa > Arthropoda > Insecta > Lepidoptera > Nolidae > Pseudoips > Pseudoips prasinana. The sequence goes on along the minus strand of OX621235.1, from coordinate 43,069,697 downwards.
TAAAAATGACTTAATCAATCGTTAAATCGGCTTCCATGAGCACATGTGACGTCATAAATGGTCCGGAATCGATTGTCAACGTTGAAGCCGATTTAACTATTGTTTAAGTCATTTTTAACCTTTATTTATTTGAACGCCATTCACGAAAACGATGTTCGGCGACTTAGCCGGTAGTGCCCCAGGACCCGACCAAGCGGAAAGAGATCGGGTTCATAATTATATTACAACATTACGTGCCCACAAAACTGTAATCTTACAGATATTATATGGGCAACGGCCATTTGACTGGCCTGATGCTCTAGTGGTTAGTGGCCCTGGCTGCTAAGCCCGAGTTATTAGCTTCAATTCCCACCCGGAACACATCTTTATGCGATAAACACGATTATTTGTTCTGTGCCTGGGTGTAATTTATCTATAGCATATGTGTATTTTGAAATATATAAGTAACTTTATCCGTTGTCCATATTATAGGCTCTGCCTGGTTTGAGATCAGATAGTAGTATAACGGCTGTCCCAAGATATTTAATAAATATACTTAATGTAACGGGCTACTAGAAAAATCACGATCACCTTGCCCGGGTTTTAGAACAATATTTATTTATTTAAGAAGCCGGGATTCACATGGATTCTAGGACTTATAGCTATATTAGTAACATACAATTATTACACTACAGTCATCATCCCTGCGACACACCATGTCAGATGGCACAGCAAGAAACGCAGGACCACATCATGTGCGGTTGGACACGTACTAATGAGGCGGTACAGTAATGATACTTCGTGCTCAAAGTGTCATACGCCCATATGTATTACATAGGCACAACAAAACGCAGTAACATTGCTTAGGTTTTATGCCACTGTGAGACGTGCTGTTCGTTTTTTATTTGAAGTGAGAACTCCTTTAGGCACCGAGTGCTATACGTATACTGTGTATGTGTACATTTTGGGTGAATGAAAAGTGTGAACCTCCCGTCATCATTACGTCACGTTTCGCATGAGCTATATGTATAACTATTATATTGTAGTTTATTTAGATTAAAAGTGTAAAAAATACCTTTTACTTCTATCGGTATTCGATAGTTAAACCTAAACATAATCTCCTTGACAACAACTTAATACAAGCTAGCTAAATATAATTACTATTCAAAAAATAATTTTATAAATGTTTTAAAAATCCGTGTACCTAAATATCTATAATATGTAACTAAAAATATTATGTATACCTACTAAACTATGTTACTAGAAATATATTCTGACAAAAACATTTTTTATTTTAATTGTTTTACAGTCCCCAAAGTATTTTCTCAGTTAATTTATTCATTTCAGCTGATCATCAGCATTAACAATCACAAACATTTCTTATTTACTAGCGACATAAATCCAATTCTAAGTGTTGACATAAAAACATCCTTTGTACATAACAGAATGCGGATAAAAAATATTCTACTCGACTTCTATTGAGGATGTGTTGTATTCATGTATAACAAACACTGTGAAAGTTAATACAGTAATAAGTTTAGTCCAGCCGTGATCACGAATTATTCGTAGTAATGCTATTTATATTCTGCTAGTGACACCGGTAGCACTGCTACAATTTAATGTGAATAAGCTTTTCACAAAGGAAGCACAAATGCCAACAATCCTCAACAATTCATATATATATATAAACCCGTACAGCAGTTAATTGTTGGTACAATCCCATTACAAACAAACGCACATTGTTCCCGCCCGCACTGCAGCCTGTAGAGCTCTCGTATCGTTCACGGCTACACAATTTATTCAATTTAGTTGTTCCAACTAGAGTATGCACCGGGGAACTCGCGTGTTTGCGATTCCTGATTCCGGGATATACTGTATTGCAGTTGCGGATAGATAGTCACTACGGTTATAATAATACTCATGTATATGGTGTAACATAGTAGTGGACGTAAGTTAAGGAGCTTAATTTACGTAAACAACTGAACAACGTGAGCTACACGTTGTTCATTGTCAACATGCAAAATACGCAAAAAACATCACATCAACATTGTACAGACGCTAACACATCAGACTACCCCACTCCGTCAAATTTCCCCAATTGAAAGTTAACTTTCAACTGCTTTTGTGATAAAGTTGAAAATCTATGAAAGAAATTTGACAGATTGGGATAGCTGGATGTGCTGGCGTCTGTACATGTTGCCAAAATTTCGTTTTCTTTAATTAGTTGAGTTTTATCTTGTATTATATTCATAAAAGTTACATGTTGCTCCTGGTCGATTTCCACTTACGGTAACCAATCTCAATGAGGACTAGTCCATTACGCAAAACATAATTATTGTGCACCATAGTGTGCCCAATTTGATTTGAATATTATGAGACCGGCCATGCAAACATGCCATACATAAAACAATATGCATTTTGAAGAGATACTAATATTCTAACGCCCTATATATTTATTTTGTATTTAGATTTTGGCAGTTAGATCTGGGGGCACGGCAATGCTCCCGCCAAGTCGAGCGCGAAGCAACACTGCCGTACCATCCTTTCCTGGAACCGTTTCGCCGCATTTTCAGGCCCCTGTTTAAGAACCTCTGGATGGGACCAGAATGCTGAAATTTTTGTCATTTAGTAAGCTATAATCACACTCTTGAAATCCAAAATTTAAAGTTGGTAAATCATTTAGTTCCGAAGCTAAGTGAAAGCAAAGTTTCGGAAACGGTTGAACATTTTTTACACGTTAGTGGGTACAGGTCAACGGCCAAGTCACATAACATTAAATATAATAATAAAGAAATTGCAGTAAGGAACCTTAAACTTGGCTCAACTTTGTCTAGACATTTCATTACTTTTTAGAGATAAACAAGCAGCTCCATCGAGACTTGGTTATTTTTTTACATAATGTTTTGGTGGGATAATATAAGACGTTAAGGTGAACATAATTTCATGTATGAAATAACGCATGGAACGAATATTAAAAATACCTCGTAATAATTAAACTACTTCCTATATATAAATAAGTCAAACCGGTTAATACAGTGGTTTATGACAATCGTGGTAAGTTCACAGTTTCGGCTAGATTGCGCTGTGTATATTGATATTTATTTATTATTTCGAAATTCTTTAGTAAATTTTATAATTATTTGCTAAGACCAGAGTGAATGATATCTATCTGAAACCAACAAATATTAACACCAATTAACTTACTGATTAACACCGACAATTGTAATTATATAAAAATGACAATATAAATTAATAAGCATTCTGAGAACTCCAAGTTTAAGTAAGTTGCCTAGCAGTGTTATTTATATGCAAATTAATTTCTTTTGAATTCATTTTTCTTTGCCCCTGAAATATAAGTAATTCCAGTACCAAATGACTTTCATTCTAGGAATTGTAAAACCCGGAACCGTTACAGATTCTTCATACTCTAGTTTCAATTGTGGCTCCCCTAGAAGAAGCCACTCTGCGCCAAGCAGCGTCGATTTCAATTATTATTTTCTATCTATTCCTATTGTCCGGGACAATGCTCGATATTGAATACTGTGCGATTTTCCTCGGGCTTGCAAATGTCGCGGGTGAATTGCCTTCTCTACAACTGTATTGTTCGGTATTGCATAGCTTTTTTGCTTATATTACACGATTGGAAATCGCAAATAAAGCAATACTATGAAAGGGCTGAAATTTTTTGGAACTATTTATATTTTGTTGTGATCTTAATAACGTATCCGTTACATTCCCCTGAACAGTACAACCAGTTAAAGAACTGTAATTTTACTTAGTGGAAGAAATTTTCATTGAAATATAAGTAAGAAACATAATATGTAATAAATGGGACAGTGCGATGCTGGAGCGCTGGATACGACTGCACACGACGCAGACAGTGTGGCAGTCCTAGTACCGTGAAATTATGTATATTGTAAAATTATTAACATTAGGTTCAGATTTATTGAAACTAACATGTTATGGACTGAAATTATCTGATGTTTCAGATAACAACGTTGCATTGTATTCACGTGTTTAGGAGCTTCGACGCCACAAAAAGAACTACATAAAAGTTCAATTTATAAATGTATGCATCAGAGGTTATAAATATGAAAGGCAATAAGAAAATTGAATTTATTAATGAATGCGATATTACTTACTAAAGAATAAGTATTTATCTCAACTATGTTGTGATCATGAATATTATATGTATGTATATCCAAAGAATATTCATCATCAGCCGAACGACGTCCACTGCTGGAGAAAAGATTTCTCCAGCATTGAATGAATGAATATCTCACCTCAATGATGGATGGACATTGTGGTGAGATATGCCATAACCACCACGCTTGGCAAATGGGTTAGCGATCGCAGTATTATGGATAAAGTACACAGAAACACGCTGCTGCAATTTCACATTATTTGCCGTAAGCGACACAGTAAGAATATTACGGTCACCGTAGCCTAGTTGGTAGTGCTCCTGCCTGCGACGCTGGTGGTCCTGAGTTCGAATCCCGGTAAGTGCAAATATTTGTGTGATGAGCACGAATATTTGTTTCTGAGTCATGGATGTTTTCTTTGTATATATCTATCTATATAAGTATGTATATCGTCGCCTGGTACCCATAGTACAAGCTTTACTTAGTTTGGGGCTAGGATGATCTGTGTGGTATTGTCCCTAGATATTATTAGATATTATTATAAAAGTACTAGCTGTGCCCCGCGGTTTTACCCGCGTTAAGTTCAGCTAGCGTGGTATATTGTGTAGCGGCTTAGGTGATAGCGTGATAATATGTAGCCTATTTTTTTTTTTTTTTGTTTTGTACGGGACTAGTCCCTCCCTCTTACCCACCACTGCAACTCCTGTAAGCCAGGATCAACAGTGGCACACAATGAAATGACACTGAGCGGTGAAGCTCAGGCATGTCCCGGGGAATCGCTTTAACTGTCTTGGATCCTGCAACGAATATGTAGCCTATATGTTGACCCGACCTCTTAGTAATATTCATGCAAAATTTGAAGTAAATCCATGCAGTACTTTTAGAGTTTAGTCCGGATATACATACCGACAAACAGACAAAAATTCTAAAAGCTATAGTTTTGCCTTCGATTACCATTGCAGATCACGCCGCAAGTATCCTTTAAAAAAATATTCAATGTACAGTTTTGACTTTCCTACGATTTTATTTTATGTATAAGAAAGAAAGAAAGAAAGAAAAAGATTTATTCAGAAAACATTGCACATACAACAAAAATATAAAATAACAATCAAAATCAAAGATAAAATAAAATGAGAAACAAAGGCACCTGTTGTCCGTGCAAGTCTGAAATGGCACCACCTCAGCATTAACAGCCTCAACAAAATGTTCTACATTTTGTTGTTCTAGCGCTGGTAATTCTGATGGTGCCGAGTGCCTCTTACGGAACATTAAAGTAAGTATACAAATACAAGTAAATCACGGACAAATGAATGATAAAATAAAACAAAAACAAATTATTATAACACCCTTAATTTTCTGTGGAGGTTTTTAAACTAGCGTCCAGCGTAGATCGAGTTCTACTCCCCACAACTAGTTGGTGTCGCAGTGAATGATAAAGCGCGTCGTAACTTAGCGCGCGCGATTAACTCGTTACATTAGTCACCCGAGCTGGACTTCGCCTCTACGATCTCGCTTTACGCTGTCAGACTATGTATGGACCTTTCTCGTTTTGCATGGCAAAGTATTAATGTAAATTTATTAGTATATTTAGGAGATACCTATATATTATATTATATATAGTAGTGTAGTGTGTATAGTATGTAATTTGTGTGCATTATTAGTATGTATTAGTATGTAGTTATATATCTATTTCTACCGGTTGGTAGAAACAATAAATAGTATCTCTTATTGATTTCAGTTTTTTTCCATTTGTTGTTGTACACTTTTTTTACCCTTATTCTACAAATCTCTTTCTGTCAGTGGTTTGCCGGAAGAAAACTCATCTATGAGTTAAGCTCGCCTTTGTACACGCATTAACAAATACACTTGTATAAAATGTATATTTTTTTTGTGTGCAATAAAGAATAAAAACATATATACATTTTTTTTTAAATCAATGCCCGCACGAGGGTATCTATTCCCTGTGTCGCGGGGTACTTTACAAACATATATTAGACGGTCACAAATGACATCCAGACCCAGAACAACTATTTATGAGTCGCACAAATAGTTGTCCGGCGCGGGCCTCGAACCCGCGACACGAAGAGGCGAGGCGACTGTCTTAGCCGCTGCGCCACACGTGCAGTCATATTAGGTCCTTTCATATGTAATTAACCTGTTGCCTATATGGTAAAAGAAAAGCGTTTCATTTAAATAAAATTATTTAATCATACGATATATAATGTACCACTTTCGCCATTTTATGAGTACTTCATAGATTCAATTGCTGGCTCGGAGTGCCTCTTTGAAATTGATTTTATTTACTTGCTAGTAATTGTCCTAATTCAGTAAGAAATCAAAAGTAAATAGTAAACTGTGGCAGTTAGTTCCAGGGAATAGTGGAAGCCGGAGTTATTACAATCGCAGCTCCTGAAATGCAGCTCCATGAAACAGCAGTTGTTTAGAGCAATTTAGTATTTTCGGTAATTTAATGGATAGCTTTTCCATCATAGTTTGGAACTGTTGACAATAAAGATCTGCCGTAACTTTATGACCCATTTTAAGGAAACTGTAGTGTGTGAGACCAACACTGATCCACCAAACCTGTACCTACCTTATTCTAAGTCTCCTTCGTTTGGCTTAGGATTTGGGTAGTTCTCCGGGGTACAAACACTGTGATGATCATTTCCTTTCGTCGTACTACTGTAGTAAGGAAATGATCATCACTCAATTTTTAGTTAGTAATGTAACGCAGCACTCGATGTGTGATTGTTGGTGTCACATTTATGTGGTAGCTATTTCTCGAGGTTTCTTGATTTTCCAATTGAAAAATTTGTTGAACCGCGAGTATATATTCATTATATACTGATTTGCTAGTTTGTGTTTGCATCAATCGACGATTACTGCAACTCAGCAGTAAACAACCGAAAATAGTGATATAAAATAACTCCAATGAGTTAAAAATACGTGCCTAAACATACAATACATCGATCAAAATGTGTATTCCCCCGTCTCTAAGTGTTCTCATAAAAATGAATTGTTACACAGAGTAACTGGTATGCACCGTCGCGCAACTCAATATGAAGATCGCAATAAAGCTGCTGTTTGTTCAACCCACTCTGCCAACATTCCAATATAACGAGTAGGTTCCACTTTTAAAGTAACTGTACACTACATCACTACTTAAGATAGACGTAAAATTTTTTGTAGGGATTAAAAGAGAGTCTCACTTAAATATTATAATAAACTTAAGTAGAATATATTTAGTTTTATTTAAATGTGTTATTCTTTTATACTCGGTTTCAAAATACTAATTTACTTTTAAACGTTTTTTATCCCTCTTATTACTAGTACATTTATAGATATAATTTTTCGATGAATACAACTTTCTTCCCGTCCTCTATATGGACAGAAATAGTTGTTAACTAACTTCAAAAAGAACAAGAATATCAATTCATTGTATATTTCTTTTTATATATGTTACGCGATCTTTCCATAGTTAGTGATCCGATTTTTATATTTATTATATTAATTGATAAAATATTATTTTTTTTAATTTTGGGACAGCTAACACACTGGCACTAGGCAGAGCCTGTACTATAGCAACCAGACTACTGATAGCATCACACTAAGATTTGTCCTGGGTGGGAATAGTACCCACGGCCACTGACTTAGCAATCAGAGTCGCTAACCACTAGAGCAACAGGCGAGCCAATATACTAAGCAACTTGTACCGGTTCTTAAAAATAAATGTTGCGTATGATATCAATGAATATTTTAATGACAAATTTATAACCACTTAATACTACGATAGATGCATATTTTTCTTACTATTTTACATTGACGTGATAATTGTAATTAAATGAGATGGTTATAATGTATATATACAGATATATGATAATTAGACAAAATATATATACATATTTTTTATAGTTAGATGTTGTATTGTGATATACACATATCATCAACAAAATCTAATAAAAGAGCAATTGTAATTTATATAATCTTTTAAATTAGTATTTGAATTAAAAAGATACATATAGTCAAGAGGTTTTACTTACAGAAAGCAACTTAGATTAGATAAGTAACTTTCTCTTAACAAGTAACAATAAGAACATTAATTTTCCACGAAACTTAGCTTTTACCGGAATACCAGGACAAAGGCGTGTTCGCTCAAAGTGCTACAGTGCAGCTGTGCTATTACTACATTCTGTATCGATTTCTTCTCTTCCCTGTGTTTTACTTATTCATTGTACTCTTACTTTTTAAATACTCGTGTACTGTTCATATAGACTAATCGCTTAGACTGAGCACATAGGAACTAATATATTACTTAACAGATTATAAAATTTCTGAGTCGGTAAAAAAGTGTAATTGGACATTATGTGGCAAGAACTCCCAGTACCAGCTGGGAATATCCAAGTTTTGCAGAGTATACCTGTGCCTCAGAAAGTAGGTAGTAGTTCTGATATTTTCCCAGTCGTCTTGGATATCTGTGCTATCTGATTATGAGTGTGAGAAAAATGAGAGCTGTCTTAGTAGAAATAACGCCAGGAATACTATACTTTCTTTATATTAAACAAATTGTATTTTATTCATAGCGTTAGAAATTTCGCTACTGTTATTTAGTATCTAGACTACACTTTTCATTTATTACGTATAAAAATCGCAAATGACAGTATAGTGTTCGTATTCGATCAAAGAATTTATACTACTAGATGCGCAATTAATTTATTGACGGGTGACTGCTTAAGTAAGTCTAAGGCTAATTTTAAAATTCAAATATAAAATGTGTGGTAGCTAAATTTCGTTCTAAACGCTGTTCTTTTATAAGCCAGAAATTATGGGTCTTGAGCACATATGACACATGCCCACATGCTCTCTTTAATCGGAAAGAGTGGTTTACCTAATGGTTCAACTACATGGTTGAAAATAAAAGAGACGACAATTGAAACTTTCGAGCTGATTTCAATTTCAGCAATGTTGTTTAAAGAAATGGAAGACAAATGTTTAAGCACGGAATAAATGTCTTAACATGATTAAATACAATATTTGGAGGATCTCTGGAAATCCAGGTAAGAGTCTTTGTTTCATGTACTAACCGCATTACAGCATACTGGATGTGCACCGATATTATTAGGTCGCGGTGAATGGAATCAATTGACGGCGGTCAGTGGACGAACACAGGAGCGTGCACACGCCTGACGCTGCTGTAAACACTAAGTTTATCAAAAATTTTGCCTTTAGAGCATTTAGTTCGCTCTTGGTGTCAACAACATTTTGGCGATCTATATAAAGAGTTAAAGTGGTAATATTACCCGAGGAAGTGCAGCATTTCTTTGTTCAAAGTGCCTGCGATCTACAGTGAACATTCGGTGACGAAACCCAGTGTTAAACTTGGATATTGTACTTGTGTCCTTCAAGATGGTTTTTCTATCGCACATAATTTGATGATCCTCTAACTCATCTCCCGCTTTGCTCTAAAGCAAGGTGGAACTACTTTTTTCCAACTCTGATTTGTTTCATTCTGATTAAATTTGTTGCGGGTTCCAAGACAGTCGAAGCAGATCCCCAGACATGACTGAGCCTCACCGCTCAGTGTCATTTCATTGTGTGCCGATATTGATCCTGGCTTACAAAAGTTACAGTGGTGGATACCAGGAAGGAACTAGTATGAAGGAGGAATAATGAAGATTATGGTATGAAGTTATTATGGTTGTCTTACACTGCACTTACATATGTAGCGTTCCGGGTTATATTGCCTTATATACGTGTTCTAGGTAGTGTTGAACAAGTGGAAGATCTAATATAGCCCTATGGATCTAATATATCCCCATATGAAATTACATTACTGGCTAGTCGTTGCTGTTGATGACGTATGGATATTATTACATAATCCTCAGCAATGACTATCCAATCAGTGATCCCAAATCAAAGTGCAGTACAGTTAGATTCAACAAACACAGTCATTTGATTAGTACGGTGCACAAATGCGCAGCCACTGTGTATCCTGTAACGGAACGTTTGATGGTGATCTATCGAGCAACACATCATTACGAAGTCTATCAAGTAGCTACTTTGTTTGACTTAAATAATAACATTAAATCGTTCAAATTATAGTTTTGAGGCAAAATTAAGACATGCGGGGCAGTCTTTAGGGATTACCGATAGAAGTGAAAACTATTTTTTACACTTCTAATCTAAATAATCTACAATATAATATTTATAGTTATAGCGGAAAGCGCAAGACCGGCAATTGTGGGGATCTTCGTTTGGCTGAGATCATATAGCTCATGGGAAGCGTGACGCGACGATGCCACGATTTATGTTCAACCAAAAAGTTCTCAATGCAAGAAGTGTCACTTCAAAAATATCTAAATCCAAACTAGCATAAGCATTTTGCTGCGCTTGGATCAAACTTACGAGTTCCTTTGCTAACACCCTTACGGAGGATCAATATGCTATCCATTAGTTTTGTTATACAAACATAGTCGACTAATATGTCAGTTATCACGTGTTAACCTTAGAGCCTGTCTGAATTAGTCGGGTGTACACTTTGGGTTCCAGCCAGATATTGTAAATTGATAAATTCTTATCTATGAGTAAATATTGTACCCAATGACCACGTATCCCTGGGCTCTGGTATAGTAACTAGCCTCTCCCTGGCTACAATTTTCTGATAGATTGCTTTCATTTTTATTATCCTTTATGTTACTAATTGTAAAGACTTTTACGACGTTTAGGGTCCTATAGAGTATATTAAATACGAATTAAATGAAAGTTACAAAAGGACGATACCAATTTGAACCCACAGACATACGATGGGAAAATTAAGATTGGTCTATGCAGAGGAGTCTGAAATGCGAGTAGTCGAATACTGCCGCTGGTGCGATGATGACGCCATCGCCGGGGCGCTTCGCTTGAAGTTACTCGATAGCAGTCAATGACGCCCCGCACCCTTCCACCGGAGCGTGACGTTGGGAAATTCCCAATATGCTGACCGGGTTGAAATCGATAGGTAGTGGGAGTCCGGAAGAGTTGATTCTCCGCTTTTTACATAAAACATCTTATTTTCTAATTCATAAGGTTAAGCGAATCGATTATATATTTTTGCGATAACTTAGTATAGTAGCTACATTTATTAATATATATTTTTTAAATAACACGAAGGTAAAAGTTTATTGGATTTTTAAAGCAAGTTATGAGTCCAATTTCCCCACTGAGAGAGAGAGAGAGCTATGGAGAATGTGGACAATAATTAGTTGATGAAAAGATAAATCATTTTTCACTAAAATCATAGTTTTACTAAGTTTTCTGCAATGTGCATAAAAGTGCACATTATTGTGTAAGAAAACTTAGTACACCCAGCAAAGAAAACATAAAATAAATAAAAGAACTCGTAAGAATTGTAATACAATGTTCTAAGACAAACAAAACAACAACAATAAACTTTACAATCATACTTATTTTATAGTGAAAAATTGTAACGAGTAACTAACTTAATTAATTTTTTATTGGATTCGGCCAACATTTTTCGCTATGTAAGCTCTTCTCGGTTTAATTATAACATACTTACTGCCGTGTTATTTTTGTTATTTACTTATTTTTACTAGGTGTGCCCCGCGGTTTTAGCCGCGTTAAATTTTATAAATTATCACAGCTCCTCCCCCTTAGGTGATAGCGTGATAATATATAGCCTATATGTTGACCCGACCTTTTAGTAATATTGATGTAAAATTTGAAGTAAATCCATGCAGTACTTTTTGAGTTTAGCCCGGACATACATAAACAGACACACAGACAAAAATTCTAAAAACTATATTTTTGGCTTCGATTTCGATAGCAGATCACGCACCAAGTATCCTTTAAAAAATATTTAATGTACAGTTTCGACTTTCCTACGATTTTATTATATGTATATAGATAATTTGGCATCTTTTACTAGAATCAAAATTATATTAAATCAATATGATACATTTTTAATTGATATCTTTCTCAAATATATAGTGGGCTCAAATATTGAGTGGCCTGCTGGTCCAGTGGTTCCCACCCGAGACTAATCTTTGTGTGTGTCAGGGTATCATCATCATCATGTCAGCCAAAAAACGTCCACTGCTGGACAAAGGCCTCCCCCAAGTATCTCCACAATAGCCGGTCCTGCGTTGCCCGCATCCAGCGGCTTCCCGCGACCCTTGTAAGATCGTCGGTCCACCTTGTATGGGACCTACCCACGCTGCATCTTCCGATTCGTGGTCGCCGCTCGAGAACCTTTCTGCCCCATTGACCGTCAGTTCTACGAGCTATGTGCCCTGCCACTTTAGTTTGGCAATTCTTTGGGCTATGTCGGTTACTTCGGTTCGCCTGCGGATTTCGATGTTTTTGATTCTATCGCGCAGGGATACTCTGAGCTCTGCTTTGGGTGCTGTATTGCTCTTTAGGTGACCTTGAGCCTTCTGATGAGGCCCATAGTAAGCGACCACGTCCCTGTCCCATAAGTCGTCACCGGCAGCACACACTGGTCGAAGACTTTCGACTTAAGACACTGCGGTATTTGGGATGAGAAGATTTTACGTAGCTTCCCGAACGCTGTCTGGGTATAATTTATATAGGCTTATGTTTAACTTACCACCAAATATAGTAACATATAACAGACAAAAATAGTAATTGATCATCAAAATGAAACCCGCATTTTAATGTAAAATTATAACCAAAGTATTTACATCTTGCTATTCTGTTTAAGCAAACTGACTCCAAAAAAATCATGGTTAACCCAAAAATTGTTAATGAACACCAAATTATTAAACACATTTCAATTTAAAATGACATGCAAAAATAATATCTCGTTATCCGATTTATGTAAATAATAAGGCATGTATTTAAATCGATATCTGTATATTTCCTTTTTTTTAACAAAATATTTCAAAGTTATATCAAAAATACTGACTTGCACACTAATTATGCACACTAACTAAATCAAATTAGAACTTAAATATAAAGATAATTATTATGCAGCAAGCATTGTTTCTGTCACGGCTCCGGTGCTGCGGGGTTTGGGCGGCCCCACGCGAGCTTATCGTCGCAGATGGTTTTAACGCTCACCACCTACTCCTGCAGCTCGCGGGCCACCCCACCCCTCCGCGCCTACGCGGGCTTACATTACACTCTAGGGGTAGGGCAAACAAGACTACGTGAAGTCGGTTGTGCAGCGATTCGTTTCTGTCACAAAATTAAAGAAAAAAGTCACACAAAATGTTTAATCATCTTTTTTTAAATTATTCAAACAAACATTAAAAAGTAAGTCCTCTTCTAATTAATAACAAAGGGAGGGTATTGCAAACCGGACACATGACTTAATATGGCATCATAATACTTTTTTGGTAATAAGCCTACATTTTGTGGCAATCACAGAGGTTTATTTAGGCAGAAATAACACATTAATTTGCTCGCTAAGATTTGGTGATCATTTACTACATTTGGTGTTCGAATACACTTTGAAGTGCAGTCGTGACTTAAATTGCAAGTACTATTGTATTTTTATACTTTATTTTTCTGGTGTTAAGTTTCTATTTTTGGTTAAAAAACGGAGGGTATCAAAGCATTTTATGGTGGTCATTATATTTAATCCCATTTAAATATAATCTATATGTATTAAGAAATATGTTACGATATGTGTATCAGTTGTATACTATATCATTTATACGGATGGTTCAAAGCCTCCTAGTGGGGTTGGCGCTGCACTTTATGATTCTTACATAAACATTAGAAATGTGATAAATCTCAATAGTTAAGATGACTAACACTACGATCTCAATGAATTAGTACGCGTGTCCTGAAGAACTTAAGACGTTCTTTAAGTTCTTTTAAAGAGGGATTAAAGAAAAGATTATATAAGAGAGGTAAGACACGTGTAAATTAACGGAGCGCGAATAAGCAGGCTGAGTGAGCTGGCGGGACCGGTGTGGCCGGCGCGCCGCCCCGCTGTGCGAGCTGAGCGATGAGATGCGATGCGCAGCGTTGCGACGTAATGCGACCAATACGTCACGCTACGTGAGTCCTTTTTCACGTACAATAGTCTAGGGGGACTAAGTGCGGAAACCATACCCACTCGCATATTAGTGGAGACAAGATGATACTGATGATGATGTGCGTCCTATTTTTTTTTATTAATTCGTGAGCGGCAAACCAGGTGATCTCAGTTCTTTATTATTTTACCATCACATGTATACGTAAACAATATGTCATTGTATGTGTTGTTCCCCAAAAAATCGTATTTAAAATACTTAGCTCTACAAAAACTTCAATATAATTTAATTATCAAGAAATAAGCTTGAGGAGTTACATCATTATCTATATCCGAAATTAAGATTTTTTTTATGAAAATACTAAACGACTATCTATTTCATTAATAATTAAATTAAATAACAAAATCCGGCCAAGTGCGAGTCGGACTCGCGCACGAAGGATTCCGTACCATTATTTATAATAACGAGCCAAAAATTCACGTTTGTTGTATGGTAGCCCCCTCAAATATTTATTTTATTTGTTGTTATAACAGAAATACATCGTCTGTGAAAATTTCAACTGTCTAACTATCACGGTTCATGCGATACAGCCTGGTGACAGACGGACAGACAGACAGCGAAGTCTTAGTATAGAGTCCCGTTTTACGCTTTGGGTACGGAACCCGAAAAATTGAATCGAAAAATCAGTGAACACAAAGATATTTTAAGTACACTTCCGTCGCAACCGAGCACCCGAAGAAAAGTGACATCGCCACTTCCAGTTGCTACGATATCGCGCCATCGCGATCACGTGATGTCCCCGCCCTCTCAGCTGAGAAATCTTCTAAGAATATATTAATTACAGTAATATTGTATTGTATACAATCCGACACAATTTATTGAACAGATAAAACAGGTTTAGTATGACTAACATCTTATAAAAAAAGTATAATCAGACATAAAATCTCAAACCAGTTTACATTTCTTAACACGATTTAATAATTGAATGTTATAAAAGCAAAAGTAACTCCTGAGCCTTTTAGTGTACCTGCATGTTAACTTATTACGACTACACCACTAAAATTATCCTGATAAAACTTGGCGAGGAGAAGACTAGGGTTACTTTTGATATCACTGCTGGGTACAAGTGTTCTTCACGATAAAATGTTCCAAATGGGCGGAACCGCGGTCAGAAAGCAGTTTTTATATGTCACAAGGTACTTAATCATAAAATTTAATAAGGAACAAAAATAATATCCATTATACAAACACAATTAATTAAAATTTCAATTATATTTTAATTCTGTAAGAATAGCGACGCTCATTTAAATGAATTTAGATCGAATACACTTATCCAACAAAAACCCAATTAAGAGTGCCTCTAAAACTGATATAGAGGGGCGTCCTTTTTAAGCGCTGAAATAATGAGAAGAAAGCGATTCAGCGAATCGCAGCTTTATGAATGACACCCGAGTCTTTGTAAAGAACAAATTGGATCTACGAAGAATGAGGCAGATTATTAAAAGGACTTTCTTTTCGTCATAAAGTTGCACTTGATTGATGTATTAAATATAACTTCTGTGCTTTTAAGTTTCTTTTACAATTACTAACTTTACTTTCAAATTGTTCTTTTAGCGTGAGCATACTGTTTTGCGGACCAGAGTTTTTGAAACTGATATTACTTATACACTTTTCTTTTAATTGTTTCATAGTTGGCAGTTGGCACTAACAGCACCAAGCCTTGTCAAATTTACAGTTGCTCTAGTGGTTTGTGACCCTGACTGCTAAGTCAGAGGTCATGGGTTCAATCCCCACCCACCCAATTTACAAATTTAGTATTCAAATTATATTATATTGAAATAAATAAATCTTAACTAAACCATATATAAGAATCTTACGTTTGTCAGACAAGTGACAAACGCATGAACTGTGATTACTAGTAATTAGTATTTAATATATGATTGAATGAATTAATTTATTCGAGTATCATCTATTCAATACTGTTTTTATTTCTGAAATTGTTATTGTTTAGGTATTCACGGTCTATGATCCCTCTGTACTTCATTTGTTATCAAGTTGCTGACAGATATAATTTTTTTGTGACGTATGATTATTATTATATTAACTTTTAATAATGATTCTTATATTTACTTTTTATGTTGATAAATTATTTTCTTAAATGTCCAAATACAATGTACAATGACATACTAAATAAATGTATATACAACTTTGAAAGGCGGCTGTACACACTCGCTGAGACACCCTGAGACAGGCCGAGAGCGAGTGTGTACATGGTGATCTCGTCACGTCTCGTTTTGTCTTGCCTCGCTGCCTCTCGATCGCGTGTCGGTTTTTCTGCCCGAGTCAAAGGGTCTCGTTAAATCTAGCACGGATAACGAGAGCGACCATGTACACACTCGTTTTATGCAGTTGCCATCTGACCGTGTTATAGTGAATACCTGCTTCTAGTACGGTGCATGGTAACCATCCACCATCTTCTTATTCGCCAAGGCTTGAGAATTTTCTTTTTATGGTAAATGTGTAAAAAACAAAGACAATCAGCAGCATCAATTTATACGTCCATTATCTCGGGAGAGTTTGATACAATTAAAATAACGAGTGTGTACATATAAACACTTGTCGAGAGACTTCTCGGCCGAGACTCTTGACGAGAGGATCTCGGCGAGTGTGTAAAGCCGGCATAAAATTAAATCAACGATGTTAATACAAATACACTATCCATGTAGTATTTGCCTATAGTTGGTTGTGCAGTTAGATTTACAAATAGAATAACGAGTAGGTACATGTAAGTACTTATCCGTAATAAATCTTTACTTTAATAAAATAAAGTAATACTACAAAAACAATAACTACTTAAATAGTAACGCGACGCAACCACAACGAAACTAAAATTATTTCCACAGTTTGTCTATGCCCAGCTCTCCGCCGCAATGTGAATAGATAACATAGAGCATAAAGTTATGAAGCAACATTTTGTATGGCAACGTTATATCTTTACCTTTGTTCAAAACTGTTGCACGAACAGAATAAAACTATCAAAGTGAGTTTCATCTCAAATTCCGTTTCAAAGGTTTTTTGTTTAAATTGTTTGGAAAAATAGCTTTGCGAACTATTTCAACGTGGTATCTGATTTCACAGGCTTTTGAATATTCAGGATTAAGTACGTAGTATACGTTAGTGCGTATATTGATTACGTGCTTACGAGGGTACACACGGCTACACATCAAGCTATACATTTCCAGAATAGGCTGATCTCGCCTTGTATAGGATTTTCATATAATGGCAGGTCAGCTTATATTGGAAATGTATAGCTTGATATGTAGCCGTGTGTACCCTTGACAGAAATCATATCACAACCGAGGTACAGACCTTGGGTACGATAAAGTGATTCTTGTTGCAGACATATATATGTATTCCACAAATCAGGATATCCAATGGTACTATGAATATAATAATATTAATATTCCCGGGGGTCCTCCGGAAGAAATTAGCCGTCTCTATGGTGGGGGCGATCCATGGCCCTTTATGGGGCGCCCGTCTGGTCTAACCGCCTGACGGGTGCCTCCCGCTGGAGAGCTATACTCAACAGCCTGCAGCGTGTGGTGGCCACACTGTTCACACGAGGATACCGTACCTTCGAGGCGGCGAAACTCCTGGGATACCTGGGTTTTTAACGAAATCCGCATCCACCGAGAAAGCGGCGTTGCCCAAATCAGACGCTCAGAGTCGAACTCCGGCGCGTACTAATACAGTGGCGTGCGCGGCTAGACTTGAGCCTGAACGCGCGTCAGCGTGTGATCGGTGCCATCCTTACTTTACCTCGAGGTCTAAGTGGGAAGAAGTCAACTGCGTCACCTACAAACTGACTCAGATGCTCACCGGACACAGGCGTTTTGGTGAGTATCTGAGCCGGATCGGCCGAGTAGCAAAGACACAAATTGTCACCACTGCGACAGCGACCTGGACTTTGCCCAGCATACGCTGGA
Source organism: Pseudoips prasinana (assembly GCA_951640165.1). Classification (NCBI taxonomy): domain Eukaryota; kingdom Metazoa; phylum Arthropoda; class Insecta; order Lepidoptera; family Nolidae; genus Pseudoips; species Pseudoips prasinana. Next base: position 43,051,589 of record OX621235.1, on the reverse strand, counting down.
TGAGTATCTGGCCTGGGAGGCCGACAGGCTAGTCCTGGTCGCTGTGAACGGTCGGGATCCATCGCCCCCGGCAATGGTATATACGATGCTGGCGGGCAATTCCACCACATGAAACGCCGTGGTCTTCTATGAGGCAGTTATGTTCCAGAAGGAGACCGCTAAGCGGGATCGGGGGCGAGCTTATACTACTTTCCAACATTGAAGTACACAGAGTACTTTGTTAATTATGTGTGCTTATATAAATATTTGCCCATTTCAGTTCCTAAAACTTGGAAACCTAAAGTTATTGGACTTAGAATCAGTAATCATGACCTCCAAACTTATTCCATTTCCTGGCAACAGTTTTAGAGTCGTCCTACTGCTAAATTTATGTTGTCTAGTGGTGGACCTTCGACCAAACGTAATATCCGTAGTTCCGTTCGCGCGAATATTAATATCCGGACGGTTTGCATCAATTCTGCCCGCCGTTCTAAACACACTTCTGTATAAAATCACAAGAGGGATATAATCGCGGAAACGGTAGATAAATAACTGGAGATAAAAGTTAATGTTACAGGCAGAGGTTTTATTTAGGATGGAACAAATATTACCGAGCCTATTTCGAACTTTCTGCGATATTAATCTGACTCAATACTGTTAGTATGATCGCTCTGTAATGAAAAAAAAAAACAATTTGCTGGCGGAATCACAGACGTACAATTTTATAAAATAAAGTAATTTACCTATTTCGCAAAATGTTTCAGTAACTGGGACGTTAAGAGATTAACTCGGAACCACGCTTTGAATGAATATAAATCATTGATGTGGATGGGTGTAAGGTGCAAGTACATATGCACAAATAAAAATTGATTGACAAATTTCAAGGGGTTTGTTTTATAGTTTCTAATGTCATACTTAATTTTAAATGCGTTATAATGAAATATCAAAATCTTTTTAATAATAAAGCATTCTATGAAAAATATCCTTGTCAAATTTCAATATAGACCGATATGACGTTCAATTTCTATTCTTATTTACTGTGAAAATTGCTGTATGTGATGCCTACCCTTGGGATTTCTCGAGCAATATCGACAAGTACTGTAAGATATTGGAAAAGAAAACTGACTATTTTTAAGGAATTCATTCCTGTCTATTCTGATTTCTTAGCATGTGTATTTTATGTTCATTCGACATTCTAAGATTTTGAAACTTTTAAAATCATTACTATAAATCCGAATCTTTACTTTAAAAGTCCTAAAACAGATGTGCACATCGTGATATAAGCAGATATTAAAAATTATCTACCAACATGTAGTTTATAAGATCGTTGAGTTAAATTGTAAAATATGCGTTTTAACTCAGCACGCAACTATTGTAATATGATTTATTATGGAAAATCTATTAAATTATAAATGAAAAAAAAGTAAGCTTAGGCTTAAAAGTAAGTATTAAATATTTTTAAGTGGATACCCTGGTGCCAAAGTTGTTCAAGCCGCTCAGTAAGCACCTGACATAGCTTAGCGACTTGTTGTTGTAGCGACACCTTAATGTGCTCTCCAAACAACTGAGATGCTCTGAAATCAAACCACTTTGACGGTCACCCATATATAGACTGACCCCTTGAGTAGGTGCTTTATCCCACCGATCACTTAAAAAAAATGCTTAAAATAATTTCGGTAGGTACAAAGAATATCCCAAGGAGTACGATACAAAAGCTTAAACAATAAAATAATAATTCTCGGGAAGGTAGGTAGAATAATAAGCCCGGGCTCATATGTAATTCCAAGAGAAACGAAACCTATACATGTGTAATGAGAGTTCAATACATACTTGAATTGAAGATTGAAGCACAGATTAAACATATCAGCTAAGCACTAGTTAATTATATTGTATTGAATAAGGTCCGGCAACCTGGTTAATATATTTTTTTTGTAAAAAAATCGTTTAGTCCACATTTGACAGACTACTTTTGACATCATAATCGACCACTGACAGATCTAAATATAAGAGATTTCACACAAAACTGATTCTATATTTAACAGATTGTATATTTGCGTTTTTTCGAGCGTCAGATCACCTCGGGGGTAGTCCCCGACCTGGTCTGACGCTTTTCGCAGAGGCCGCTGCTGCATGCGGCACGAGAGAATTACACCTTTTTAAAGGCAAAGCCCGCACTAGTTCCTTATATCCCTGTATCGCAGAGGACTTAAGGTAGGTATATGACATTCACGGTCATGACTAATAACCAGACAAAGAACAATTATCTTAAAATAACTCTTAAATAGTTGACATCTACGGGCATGAAATCAGCATGAAATCTGGCGGAAACAGAGGGCACCACATGTGCAGTTTGTTTGCTTTGTTGCCCTCTTGCTAGCACCTCATAAAATAGTGCTTTTGGTTAAATGAGCTTGAACTTACTAACACATGCTTAAAAATATTGTGATAACCAGAAAACAAACTGCTGGATGCGAATAGCGCAAGACCGGATATTGTGGAGAGCTGTGGGGGAGGCCTTTGTCCAGCAGTGGACGTCTTTCGGCTGATATTATGATGATGATGATGATGAACCAGAAAACAACTAAAGTCTAGGATTTATTTTTTCTCCGTGGAGATAATTTCAAATTATCATGTTTTCCTTTTTCTCCGCCGAGTTCATTTAAATAAAACAAATATTATTGGAAAACCTACACCATTTACGGTGTTTTTTATTAAGAGGTTAATACGTAGCACACGAAAATAAAACCTTAAAAGAACCTTATTTGACCCATTTGAGTCTACTGAATGTTCTAATCTGTAACCTCAAGTATTTCTTCACAGTCACTTGACGGACAGACGGAATTTCCACGATAATAAACTGCCCCATTAGATTACTGAAGTGAAGTGGGCTTCATTTCACGGACCACTTATTTTACTAAGCCGAACTTATAGCGATGTAACGTTTGTAATGTCGCTTGAGTAAGTTTAAGGAAAAACTAAATTATCTCATGAGGCTTGCGTTTAAGTGTGTTTTAATGTTTATATATTCAATATTGTCAAAGTTTCTGAGGGCGTATATTATCTTATCCACGTTGAATGATGCTACGTTTAAGTGTGTTTTAATGTTTATATATTCAATATTGTCAAAGTTTCTGAGGGCGTATATTATCTTATCCACGTTGAATGATGCTACGTTTAAGTGTGTTTTAATGTTTATATATTCAATATTGTCAAAGTTTCTGAGGGCGTATATTATCTTATCCACGTTGAATGATGCTACGTTTAAGTGGTTCGGAGAAGAAGTAAAAGGTTGATAAACTATTTGGAAACGTCATATAAAAAAATCCTTCATCATCATGTCAGCCGACTGGCGTCCATTGCGCTCCCCTAGAATTAGTGATATGTCACAATCGCCACGCTTGGTAGGTGGCTTTCCGAACTCAGTACGATTGATGGCCATACACTATCTCCCAAACCTATTATATACTCTGAAAGAGCGGTTATAAATAGTCAAAACATTATTTGTACTGTTACTAAATATTATTAATTACTCAGTATCATTTTCAAACACGTGACCATTTTATTATAAGCCAAAAAACATGAAGCGTATTTAAAATATACTTAATTGATTGATTGGTAAAATTAGAAATTCCAAAAAAAAATACGCAATGAAACTGATTATATAAAATTTTACACAGTGTACTTTATACCTTTTTGGCGTACAAAAAAAAAACTTGTGTGTACTTATGTACACGCGTTAGAAGTTATACTTCTTAATATACAACTTGAACATAGTTATCAATTTTCATACCACCTAGAACTAACGTCATGCTGTTAAATTTTTTGGTGTCGGTGTGCGCGCGCATCGTAAAAATTCACGCTCATCATTTTTCTCCATCGCGCCAAAAGAAGTATAACTTCAATAATAATAGTTTAAGCAAAGTATTGTTATTTTGTACGCCAAAAAGGTATAAAGTGTAGTGTGTTTAAGAAAATGTTATTGAACATAGGAATTTTGAAGCAGCAACAGAACTGTACAATATTTTTATATTGCAAAGTTTTGCTGTTGCTTCAAAATTCCGAACTGACCAATGGAATCCTCCATAACGTTTCCTTTTTAGCTCTTATTTACATAAGTACGAACCCGTAAAATATATATTTAACGCAACAAAGCCTCGTTCAAGTTACAATCTGTCATTGTAATTAATACAATCTAATGTCGAAAGAAGTGTTCCCCTTTGTCTTGATATTCATTCATCTAAGGTCCCGCTGGTAATGTCGCGAGGTGTCGCGCCGCCAGGTGGCTAATGGCGTCCTTTGTTCGCGGGTAAATGAGTTATTGTGATACACGATTTTTCATGTAATGGAGAACAGTGTTCCAAATATTGCGTATTATTTGTAATGGAATGAAATTCGAGAAATTCAGATAAGAGAAACCCGCAAAATATAACAATATCTTGGGACATTATTTGATACGGTCATCTAATCCCAAACTGAGCAGAGCTTCTATATGGAAACTAGGTATCTTATATACTATATATACTACTTTTCTTTTATAAATACATACTTACATAGATAATTACACCCAGACACAGGAAAAACATACAAATATACCTTAGTAAATCAATAACATATAAAAAAAAGGTTGCAAAACGTATCGGCTTATTTTTGTACCAAAAGGTCAAATACTATTTTATCCTTTATAGCATAGGCAGTGGTTAGCTTAGTATTAGAGTTTTAGAAGCTGCCCAGTAGGCTTTTCGAATGTTGTCGTTGTCGACTACAACCGGGACCGACAGCTTAACGCGCCCCCCGGAACACGGGGATGCTCATAAATTAAATTACTTTGGCGGTCACCCATCCATAAACGAACACGTGCTTAATTTCACTAGTCACATCATCGAATAGTTATATAAATGTTAAAAAAAAATTATCATGTCTCTGACATAAAACACAAAAAAAAATTGTCATGTTACATTAATCTATATTGTACATGACAAATGTTCTCGTATTTGATGACAGAAAATAATTCCGATTTTGTATTTTAATATTTCATAAAACGAGCTTCTGTTAAATGAATGAAAATTAAATGCTTCTAGGCAACATCAATTAAATAAATATTAGCAAGAGCCATTTATAATTACGATGTTACGAATACATAACATAGTTATTACATGGGATAATCTCTGTTTAAGTTATTTCTTGGAAACTTGTTTTAGGCAGAGAGTCTACAAAATAGCAATCTTATCTTAGTATAAAGTATTCGACCAAAGAATACTAGTAGTACTAGTCATAAGCGTGAACTGACTATAATTAAATCATCATTCAATGTAAATCACTTCGCTGTTATTTTTCATGGGTTATGCTAAATTTTTAACTGTAATTATAGTTTCTATTCACACAATTTATGTTTTTTTTTTGCAATGTTAGTACAAAATAGAGAAAATCTAGATCATTACTGTCATCATGGTTCACATTATTGAGGTTGTAAGAAAGTCTAAAGGATAATAGGCATATTTACTTAAAATAATAATGACCATTATTACTTAAAATTGCAAACCAAACTATTGATATTATTGGGACTGGTTAAATAAACTACTCAATATATGTAAATTACAGCACTAGTTTTTACCTTATAGTAAAAATAAACAACACGGAGAAGCGCTTACTATTTTGATTGTTTTTCAGTAAGAATAGCAAACAAATAAGCAGGCGCTTTTGAATAAAATATTCATAGTAAAGGAACTCATTTAAAAACTACTCCATATCTATAAGTTCGTGACTATAATGGGGGACTAATTTGAAAGCTACTTCTACACAATTAAACAACAACCTCATAAATTTGTTTTAAAATTTCCAAGTGATCGGTGTACATACACTACAAATAAAATCCAACGAATTGAGTTTCTGACCTTCCTTTTTGAAGTCCGTAACAAAAAATATAAGATAGATTAAAAATGTATATAAAAATAACTCGGCGTGCATTCAGCTAGAAAAAAAATGGAGATTCATTTAAGGACAAGGAGGAGAGGATCTCCTTGTCCTACTTTATTTTTGTTCTTAAATGTATCTCCAATTTTTTTCTCCAAAAGTTTTATCCGTTGTTTTGGAAATGATCTTCAGAAGCCTTAAAGTAGGAAAAACTGGGTTTACATATAGACGAACGCACACTAACGCACTTAAGATTTAGCGATGATATAATGTTATTCGCAAAACGGAAAAATGAGACCTGCATAAAATGTGAAACAAACTCACATCGGAGAATGAAAAAGTAAGACTAAAATTGAATCGCGCAAAAACAATGATTGGATGATGATATTAGGCGGTTTGCAGGCATGACATGCAGTAGAGTAGCTAATGAGATAACAGAATGGAGTAAGTTGGGGGAGGCCTTTGCCAACTGGCAAACGAACTTGCAGAAAGTAAGGAAGCACCAAATAGGCGAATACTTTTAATTGAGTAAAAATATATATGTATTTTACACAATTGAAATTCTTTGCTGTAGTACAATGAAATATAATTGTAAAATGGGTTTATTATTATTTAAATTCAGCCAAACATGACGTTTAGGAAATAGTCTAGTTCTGGAAAAAATAATATCAGAATACGAAACACCGTTTTTCTTAATTTCATATTGTTATATTTTTACATTATATGGAGAGCGAGACAGCCTCAGTGGTAGGTACCACTTCTTATCAAGTAAACTGCTGCAATTAGCGTAAAATCTATTCAATAACATCGAGATGAGCCTCGAAGCTCCACTCAAATTTTTTAGTAGCAGTTGTTCGTTTGGATAACGCGACGTTATTAAACTTTCGATATAGTCACAAGTTTAATTAAAACCATAATCTTACCCAACATCCGTCCTGCTTTTCAGCGCTAAGCGGTAACTTTAGCTGAACGCAATCACGCTGCGCCGCGACATTATTCCTGATATCAAATATTATAAACTCAAAGGACTGGCAATTCGCGTTTTCGCAATTCATCCGCGAGCCTTTAAACAATTCTACTCATTCTACCGTACCAAAATAATTGTACATGTCATATCGCACCGAACTTTGAAGACACGTATTGACGTTATTCACGTATCAAGCAAAAATTCAAGGAGATCATGTTATTTGAGTAAGTCTAGTTTAAAAAAAACTTGTTTTCGAAGCGAAGTCTGTTAGAATGTCCGGTTTATTTATATTCAGAAGCGTGCAGGGAGGCGCACGCGGACAGCGAGCCACAAAGCGATATTCTTCACGCTGCGTTGGCCATCCCACCGCCGGGCCCGCCAATATACCCAACTCAAGTCTGCGGTCTCGCTCTACAGTTTAATAAACGTCCGGATTGTGCAAATAACTATTTTATTAGAGGTGAAACTTTAAAGAAAGTATTATAAAAGTTATTTATATAAAAAATGTAGTTGGATAACCTCAACTGAGCTATCAATGTCTATGATAATTTTAATTATACATACGTATTGCCATTTCTTATTTATATATTTATTTATTCTATTCTTTGGGACGTTGTACCAAACCAGTTTCAAATTGAAAATACCTATAAAATATTCACGGAAAGCGGGTCTTATTGTCAAATATAGAATTATTTAACCCACGACAGTTAAATTAAAAGTGATTAATGAATACATTTAAGTTAAATAATACTCATTTAGAACCTAAACCACATTACATAAAACAATTAAACATGTTTCAATACATAAATTATTTACAATATGCTGTAAACATTGCTGTGAATATTGTATTTTCTCCCAAATATACAATATTTATTTACACTGAGAAAAACATAATCATTTTCCGTAAAAGTAAAGTAATTGCTACACAGGATGCAGGCCCATATTATAAGGAAATCTACTATATTATTAAAGACATTATGTTAAACACACACGTATATATGCACGAACATACATATATTTATACATATTTACATGCACACACATATCTATATTTATATATACATATATAACCAGAACATACAAGTTTCTTTTGTTAAAATTCTTGTTAAGTGGCTGACGAGAACTAATTTTATCATTTTACGCCAGCATTTTTAAATTTACAAGTAGAGCTAATGAAAACAAAACTATCAAAACGACGTAAAAGGCAGGGTGAAATCGATCAAAAATATTAACTGGGAGAAAATTCTGACCTTTAAGTGAAACTTTAAACACATTTTTTTATTATATCTAACCGAAACTATTTCTCTTAATGGTACGCTAAAAGTGCAGCGGAGATAAAACGTAAATTTTTATCGTTTGAAGATCATTCATCATCATAATTTTTATCTCTATGTATCTGCCATCTAACTTGTAAGGATAACCTTACTAAGAGCATATCATACGCTCAGTTATTTCTTTGCTTGTTATTTTCTATTGATTATTTTGTTTATTCAATTTCGTTTGTTCGATGTCCACAAATTGTATTTTTTATCAGTAACAATTCAGTATTATCCCAAAATACGTATGATAGTATCGTAGTGCCTGGCAATACAATCGAAAAACAATATCGCTCTCAATCGGCCGCTAAACGGCGTGGACCGCTGGCGATCACATAACATTGACGCGACTGTGCCGCTCATTTGCGGCGGTCGAGCACTGAGCTGTACAATCGGCCAATTAACGTTGGCTAACTAAACATTTTAAATTCACGATTAAAAGTCCTGGTTGGTTGGTTGCGGTGGAATCAAATGAAAAGTTCTGATTACGATATTTATTGTATGGAATATATTTAATGAGTTTTACTAATTGCTACCCTCTTGATTTCTTTTTAACGCTGCGATGATGTATTAAATCATCATCGTGGTATTAATCAAGGGGGCGCAATTAGCAAAACTATTGATGTTCGGATTAGCATAAAATAAAATATTGGCTAATTTGATGCCTGTTTGACTATTCGAGTCCAGATATAATGAGCATAATATCATGTGAGAATTCGTTCCTACAGTTTTCAATTACTGTGTGATTTCTTTGTTTCAATGGTTGATGGTAGTCGCTTACTTAATTTACCACAAATTAAAGGAAAAGTAAATAAAAATATAAATCAACATTCTTGTAGCTGTAGATCTCTTAGAAAAAGAATAGTAAATGAAGATGGCCTTACTCGATGCACAGACGTTAATTGATAAAACTTCGCGGTCACTTGGTCATCTACATTTCATGATCATACATATTATCTATGATCAATAAAATGTAGATGCCCAAGTGACCCAAAGAGTAGCGTTACTTTTATTATTTCGTTCTTTACATAATCAAAGAGTGTAATTTATCTACATATCTACGACGTACATATCAAACTATAACGCAGCGCGTCCCAGAGTTGAACCCAGAGAATGCGAGTTTAAAATTATTACTAGCTGTGCCCCGCGATTTTACCCGCGTTATATATAGTCCATAAATTATGGCTTATGTGTCATTAGGCTATATGAGCTATATTACTAAAAAGTTTCATCGAAATCCATTCGGTCGTTTTTGCGTAAAAGAGTAACAAGAATCCAAACATCCATACTGACAAGCTTTCCTAATTATAATATTAGTAGGATTAATTATAATTTTTTGCAGAGATCCGATGTCTATGGATTGCTGCAACCATCAGAGCATTACTCACGGAATGTCTATCCTACATGCTCTTGTTCAGACAAAGACAAAAACAAACTGCTTGAAGAGCTTGGGCAGCTTTCTTTCCGCACATGATCTACACACACTGTTATATTACGTTTGTTAGTTTGTAGTCACTCACCGTAATTTGAATATAAGAAGCGTGTTTAATCGGGCTGTGGGTAAACGAAGTTCTTTCTTAGGCGACTCGCGTAGTTCATTTCTGATCGTATTCCTCCCGAACGGCTGAACCGCATACTATGTATACTGGTGAGTACATATATCTGCATGTAAATCTAAACGACTAGACAATCTAAACTACACTCAGATCAATATTTTCAAGCAGCAGAATGCCTTGCAGACTGATTTTTTAATGATCTGTAGGAAAACATTACACTTCACTTATTTGTTTTTGTTGTTATAATTCCATCGCACACCAATTAAGACTTAAATACTAATTACCTTAATACTGAAAAGATTTTAAAACTTATTAATTACAACCTTATTTAAAAGTTTCTCCAAATGAAAAGCTTAAACAATCTTGCATACATTTAAACCATATGCATTAATTAGGGCGTCTTATGTACTAGCATCTGGCAAGGCAGGCAACTAAAAGCTCCAGTTTCCAGCCAAATTCTACTGTAATGCATGCATTTATCTCAGTAATCCATACAAGCAATTAATTATAAAATATCGGACAATTTAGTGATCAATCAGTAACCACACGACACGGAGTAGCCGAGACAAGTGTATTAATGACGGACGGATCCCGACTTATGAGCACGACAGGGTAATAGATTAGTTTCATCTATCAGGAAGCCGGCCAGCGACAGTAGCAGCCTTTAAAACTATTCAATAAGAAAATGCAGATAATTTTATACTTTAATTGAAAGTAATAAAGTTTATTTTGAAATAAACTAATCTTTTAGTCTATGGTCTAAGTTGAAAATGTGCTCGAGTTTAATGAATACATGCAAATAAAAATATATAATAGATATCAACGGTAGCCATTTAACAAACACATTATATCTCTTTCAGTCTGTGAGCAGTTCCACTAGGACATTGCCTTTAATCGACATTCAGGACGATCCCATATATTTTGTACAATTTTATAAAGATAACTTGAAGACAAGTTATATATTATGTGTATTTTGGAATAGTATTCTAGATAAGCTCGAACGCCTGCAGAACCTATGCATCCGCTTCATTTTCGGCCTACGGAAGTACGACCACGTGTCGGAGTTCCGGTTGCAATTGAAATGGCTGCCTATTCGGCAGCGTCGGGACTGTCATATTCTTTATCTACTTTATTCCATTCTTCATAACCCTGTTGCTCCCATCTATCTCCGTGAACGCTTTGAGTACCTGGTGCCCAGTGGCAAACCTTGTCGCACAGCTACATCTCTTCTTCTTAGGACTCCTTCCCATACTTCCAGCCGCTATGATGGTTCATTTTCTGTACGCGCAGTACGCCTTTGGAATTCCTTACCACATTCCATACGTGATAGCTCGTCATTGAGTATTTTTAAGAGCAGAACTAAGAATCACTTCTTATCTCTGTAACTTACGTATATATAAGGTATGTAGGTTTATGTAGTTTATTAAATAGATATATATTTTTATAAGGTATCGTATGTAATTATTAGTGTGTATTTTATCAATATATTTACCCGACAAGGTACATAATTATAATAGTTTGTTGTACACTGCCTATACCCATAATTTTGAAAATCTCTCTTTCCTGATGGTTTGCTGGAAGAAAATTCAATAATGAATTAAGCTCGCCTATGTACATGCCTTTTCTTTTTGTAACTTCTAACTTATGTATTTATTTTCTGTGTACAATAAAGAATAAGAATAGTATTTATAAAAAAAAATATAAAGCAATCTAACAATCTCCTATGACTTGTACCCCATAACATGGTTGGGCCAGCAATCACGTGAGTAATTAGAACGCGATACGTGCGCGGAATGCTACGCGCGCGGTATTTGTGTTGCGGCCATTCTAACAACGCAATGTCCTTTGATACTAGATTTGGATGCGCTGCGGTTAAGTTTGACATGTACGTCGTAAATATGAGGATAAATTACACGTTTTGATGTTGTAGAGTACAAAATAATAAAAGTAACGTTACAGTTTGGTTTGGGCATCCATCTTTTATACTTTCGCTACATCAGTCTGTCATCGCGGTATGTCTCAGCAACTACTGAAGTACGCGATGTTTAATTAAAAGTGCTGTTAAATTAGATTATCTCATAATAATCTGAACAAGTTCGAGGAGGCAATCCAGGTAATATAAAGTCGATACTGAAGGCGTGGATTGGTCTTCAATTCTCAAGTCACAGTTCCAAGTTTTATATGTTTTGGGCTATGTTTAATTTAGATTTTTTCAGAATTACGTCCATAATGATAAAATATTGCCAATTCCAAAATAAATGACATACTAAAATGTTTTATAAATAAAATAAAATAGTAAATTAAAGATGAGTTTAAGCGTCCCGAATTGGATTAAATTTTGACATTAAACATTTGCCATAGTATTTTTTATTACATGTAATTTCTATTAAGAAGGCTTCCACCAATGGAAAATGCTATGCTTGGAATTTGCCTGCGAAATCGAATCAGAAATGTTGAGATCCGCAGGCGAACCAAAGTATTACATAGCCGTAAGAATTACCAAGCTGAAGTGGCAGTGGGCAGGGCACATAGCTCGTAGAGCCGCCTGGGCAAAAAGTTCTCGAGTGGCGACCAAAATACATATCAGTGTATCTAATTATAAGCCCTAATATACCAAAAACCGACCAAGACAGGCCGGCCAGAATGAATTTACTCGTGAAATAAAATTTTCCACAGATTTGTCTATGAGACACCTGTTTTCGCGAAATATCACGAAAAAGCAAGCAGTAGTCGATTCTCCAGGTACTGGCAACGAAATATATGAAAAGATATTAAATATAATAGGAAAAAGAACCACCTACTTATTACTGTAATTCCAATGAAACAGAAATCAACTATACCTTTCCCCAAATGCCATATATTAGTATTTTTTTACTGTAGCTACTAGAATAATAAATTGAAGGTAGATAAAAGGTCAACCTTAATAAGGTAGATGTCTAGTAGACTGTCCTTTATTACAATTTTAATATTTACGACGGGAAGGTTGCTCTGTTCATTCCCGATGTACATTTAATTTAAATTCATCCGGTATCGCGTTTCTATGTCACTTGTAATAAAAAGTTTAATTAATAGTAAGAACGTTTCAGCCTTGTGTATTTTTCTTTAAATCTTTGACTGAAGGTTTTCTGTCTTGTTGGAATAAAGTCAATGCCACCGTTATGAGATTTAAAACCTTGTGTACCTACCCGCTTCTGAGATCCATCAACTTGCCGGTAGGATATCATGCTTACGAATAATTGAATATACCACTGAAGGGACTGCCTGCACCCATGTTGTTTGTTAGTTCATATTATTGTAAAAATATATGTATAATTTTACTATTGATGCCCGCAAGTAAGATCTGATAGCCGATAATTATCTATGGCATTTTTATGTATAAACCGTTATTTATTTATGTTCTCCTGACCAAATTTCATTGGAGACTAGCAACCTGCGCAGGGCATATTACGGAGCAATAGTGTGTTCTATTCCGTCACTCTCATGATCCAATGAGACGACTAAAGACACGACCGGAGAGAGGTCAGGTACATGACCATCGGCTTTACGTGATCTCTTATGCACGGGGGTGTAATACCGCCAAGTCCCAGACTTCGGACTGATATTGACAATTTTTTCTTAATAGAAGAATCCCATAATCACTTTTTTCCCCGAACCGGGATTAGAAACCAGGATATTATTACCTGTGGTTGAACACGATACCCTAGACCAACAACATGTCATGAATTTTACTAGGTCTTCAAAGTCAGAATCGCGTTTAATTTTATACTATTATGCTGTAGCCCTAAGTTGAGTCGTCAGAATCAACATAATCTGAGCCAACGAGCATATCCACTTACCGTGTGCAGTGAACACAGGATCTGTTGTATGCCCGTTTGTTCAGATGTAGAGAGCTCCCGAATCAGGTCACTAGAACAAACATTACATCACAAAGTACACAACTACAATAGATAAGGTGATATTCGCCGATCAATTACACATCGGTGAGGGATTATTTATTCGTAATAAACAGAAATAATGTTTCACGTGTACCTTGGCAGGATTTTCATTGCAAAAGAAAATTGCATCTAATAGCTTTTCGCTCCGTAGAATAAGCTCTAATTTAAAATATTTTACCAAGAAATATTTTGAAATAGAATTTTCTTATAAATTTAGACTCGATCGAATTTTTCATGCTAAACTTCTTCGCCAGATTCACAGGAGGGTAGTAGGGTGAGGGTATAGACCAGGGTCGATAATTTTTAAAACCAAAAAAATAATAGTAGTATGAAACCCATTATAAAAGGAGGGGAATATTATAAAAATAAAAGGAAAAATAATTTACGGGCGATCTGAGGTCGGGAAGGGGATGGGAGTGAGTTTTTAAGGGTAAAAAACGGTTTTTCTCGATTTCCGGAAAAACTTAAAGTCCTATCGAAAAACGTCAAATGGCAAAGTTGTAGGTAATATAAAGATCTAAAACTTTTGTATTTACGCTTTTTTCACATAACCTCAAAATTTATGTGAAAAATTCAAAAAACCAAGTTTTTGGTTTTTTATTTTTATCTTTTACATTTTTTTTTCTTTTTTAACGAAATGCGGAGAAAACTCACCTTTTTATGTCCCAAATACACTGTAATTTATTTGATTAAAAATATTTATTTTTCACCTTATTTTAAATGAATATCGAAAAAACACCTTAATTTTCAATCGAAAACTCACCCGTCAAGATATCAGTTTTTTTCAAAAAGTTGGTATGTTTTCTGTTCGTTGATATCTCTACTTTTCGATGGTGAAAAAAAATATATATGTAACAATAGTAAATCTTCTCAGAAAATTCAAAAAATCGAAAAATACTCTAATTCGATTTATTTTTCATTATTATAAATAATTTCATCTAACAAATGTGATAGCTGCAATTTGTTTCAATTAAAAAGTTGATTTATTTAATGCTTATTACATTTATGTCATAGAAAATCTCATTATATATAAATATAAATTTTAATAGTACAATTAAATGTAGATACTTTATTCTGATTACGTTATTCATTACAATATTTTTAAACACATTAATCTTATCATTCATAAATACCTACCTTATCTTCAATTCTAATCACTTATCCATTAGTTTTGTCTTTTTGGCATTTCTTCATCGTTAGATTCGTCAAACATCTCCGATTCAACGAATTTCAACGAACAGAAAACATACCAACTTTTTGAAAAAAACTGATATCTTGACGGGTGAGTTTTCGATTGAAAATTAGGGTGTTTTTTCGATATTCATTCAAAATAAGGTGAAAAAATAAATATTTTTAACCAAATAAATTACAGTGTATTTGGGACATAAAAAGGTGAGTTTTCTCCGCATTTCGTCATTTCGTTAAATAAGAAAAAACATTGTAAAAGATAAAAATAAAAAACCAAAAACTTAGTTTTTTGAATTATTCACATACATTTTGACGTTATGTGAAAAAAGTGTAAATACAAAAGTTTTAGATCTTTTTATTACCTACAACTTTGCCATTTGACATTTTTAGATAGAGCTTTTAGTTTTGCCGGAAATCGAGAAAAACCGTTGTTTACCCTTAAAAACTCACCCCCATCCCCTTCCCGACCTTAGATCGCCCGTAAATAATTTTTCCTTTAATTTTTATAATATTCCCCTCCTTTTATAATGGGTTTCATCCTACTGTTGTCCAAATGCGCGTCAGATTATCTTGACCATTCAAATATAAGACCTTGTTGCAGGCATCACAGTTAAGATCAGATTTAAAAGTAATTAAAATGTACTATTAAAATTTATTATTTATTTTATTTCTTTTATTTCACAAATATATTTTCAAAATTTTATGCCAAATATATATATATCCCAAAAAACCGTGTAATCGGTTTGACTGTAGGATCACCAGATAACCAGATATACTAATTGGCAGAATTACAAAGGTACTGAGTAGGTAGTTATAGTATAACTGCTGGTGTCAGCAAATTCCATTTGCTGCCAGGCGGCTAACTTAATTGTTGAGTCAAACTTAATTCTTAGGGCGGCCTGTGAAGGCTATTAAGCTACTAAATAATATTTAAGGTATTTGGTACTAGTACTTCACCATGTTTGGGAAATAGGATAGAGTATTTAAAGTTACTGGTGTATTGTGAATTAAATAGAATTAGTCAAATGTCCATAACTTAGTTGTACCACTTGATGAAAACTTTCCAGGAGTACTGCTGCCATTATCCTCATTACAGGATTTAAATTACTGACAGTAGTTTGGTCAGATTTATTACAATTCATGAAGAAGACTACCAGCGAACTTTATAGCTGGCGTAGTAGGACATCTACGACGGCGCTTACTACGTTCTACTACGCCGTAGAAAGTATTCTTCGTCCTACTACGCTGTAGAACGTCTACTACGTTCTGCTACGACAATAACAACGTAGTTGACCGTTGTCGAAGTAGTATATATTTTCACGTAATATGTTCAATCTTATTTGTTTCATGTAGCAAGTTTACATGTCAATAGGGCTATTCAGTTTATCAGAAACATATTATTACATACAAATTTAGGTTTTAGTAATCTTAAGCACACATAAGAAACATAACATTGGATTTTCACGCTAAACCTATTCTGTAAGGTATACAGCCTAAGCAGAACATTTTTATTAGATACAAAGAGAATATGTATGAAGAAAACAAGACACTAGTCCCTTGGAGCCGTAAACTACCGGAGTACGCATCCATCGATGATTTGTAAAAAATTTCTTCTGTTTGGGGTTGAAACCATGAGCCCCTAGGATTTGTAAATTCCAGATGCCTTTTGTTCCAGATGCCTCAATGAAACTGCGAGTAATCTTCAGGCTAGCGCTTACCTCGTGGTATCGTCGCCAGTAGGACAATCTACCTGCAAACCGTGTCTTTAATAAAATTTTTTACTCGTGGTTTTTTATGTTTTAGTTTTATATGGGTAGTCCAACGTTAAATTAAATAAATAGTAGCAGTTAATGGGCTATTATAGATAATGTTATAAATCCACGTGCTCATGAAAATAATGTAAAATAGAATGAAATGCAACCATATTAAAGTTAGTGATATTGCTTGCGATCGGGGCCATTGGCAACTTAACTAGCTACTTAACACATTTCAAATGTTATAGTGCTCTTTTAACAATGTAAATTGTAGTACCTACCCAATTATGCAATTGAAATTAATATTCCCTTATTCTGTACTAACAACGTTCCTGTTGGACGCCAGGGAAAGCATAGCACTTTGTTTTATAAAAATAAACAAGTCTCCACCTTCAGTGTATTTTTCTAACATTAACAGTTCTCAGTAAAACTCCTGTTGCTTTATTAAGGCAGTTGTTTTACGAGAATTTCTGGAACACTTTGTAAATAAATATGGGTATAAAACAAAACGGTTGTTTATGTAGTATCTACTTGTGTATTCATGAGGCTCTTCTATTGTCTGACGCACGTGGAACACTTTTTTGAATGTATATGTATTATTTGATATGGGATCAGCTGTCACGAAAACTTGAGCCAATTTCTTATGAAAATACTTAGTTGGATAGTTATAACATAAGTGTTATATTATGAGTGTTATTTGTATTGTTTCTACGTAATTATTCTGTTGTTGTGCTAAATCACACTAATATTATAAAGGCGAAAGTTTGTGAGTGTGTATGTTTATTTCTTCTTGACGACTAAACGGCTAAAGCGATTTTAATAGAATTTGGTATGGAGTTAGCTGAGGCCCCGATTAACACATAGGCTATAATTTAAAATATTTAACGCGGCAAAACCGCGGGGCACAGCAAGTAATAAATAAACAAGGTACCTTTTCTATGCTCGCGTACCGCTGTACCTTCTAGATAAAACTATTTCCAAACTGAAAGAGTGAATAGACAATATTGGAAAAAAAAAAGAAAATTTTGCAATCGTATGTAAAATTTGATACCGGGCGAATTTATATCAGGTTGATGTATACTATCCAGTTGAATAACTCCATTATCCAATTCCATGAAACCATTCAACGGGAATTGTAATTAGTTGCGCCGTTAATTGCTACCTGCGTATTATGCCGTATGTAGATTTTGAATACATATTATACAATATTGTGTGTAATCATAGAATTTTGTTGCGTAGATATTTGAAGTCATGTTTAACTTTTAGGTCTGAAGTACTTTATTACTTATAGATACAATATTTTTAATTACAAACAAGGTATAAAAATAAATCCTAACGCGTTATCTCGACTCTAGGCTATATGGCATGCATACGTTTGAAAAATGAAGCAAAACCAAATTTTACATTAGTGAGATTTGCGATTTACATTGTAATGGGTGTAATTATCTATATGGGTATTTATTAACAAAAGAAAAGTAGGACAGTAGTATATCAGTTATTTGATTTCTATAGTACACGCTATGCTTAGTTTGGGATCAGATGGCCGTGTGTAAATAATGTTCCAGGTTATTAATGAAATAAAATGGTTTCATGGTAAACAAAGGTTGTGCTGCACCACTTAAATTTAACGCTTCCATCGGTTAGATTGGTTCCCAATACATTAATCTTTAGCAGTTTGAAATTGGCTACTTTTTATTACTCACTTAAAAAAATAGTTTATCCGCGAAAAAGTAATCATTGAAGCATAGTGAGAGATATAGATATCAAAGAAATTGGTCTAATCTCAAAATTCCAAGAGAGAAGGAGCAATATATCCGAGTGGCAGTAAGTAATGGCTCTTATGATGGGAATCAGTTGGTCTGTTCGATTCGCACAACGGTTTTCAATCACATTTCGCTATTATAATCGCTAGTTATGTATATTTAACATTTTCATGGGCCTGTTGGCGTGGTTGGCAAATGCTTGCTTTTCACGCCAGAGGTTTTCTGGTGTTCATAGTACGAGCCCTGCTTAGTTTGGGATCAGATGACCGTGTGTAAATAATGTCCTAGGATATTATTATTATTAAGACATAGATAGTTTTATGCATATTTTATGCCATCCACTCGTCTTTAAAGTCATAGACAAAACTTCTCTCTCGAGCTGTGTAATTCATCAAAGAGTTCAGTATGTAACTACATTCTAGTTACATACTGAACTTTTTAGTAGTTAAATGATTTAGGCGTGCCTTTAGGAACCAATTCCTGCCTACGAAGCTGGTGGTCCTGGGTTCGAATCCCGGTAAGTGCAAATATTTGTGTGATGAGCACGAATATTTGTTTCCGAGTCATGGATGTTTTCTATATATAGGTCTTTATCTATCTGTATAAGTATGTATATCGTCGCCTGGTACCCATAGTACAAGCTTTGCTTAGTTTGGGTCTAAGATGATCTGTGTGACATTGTACCTAGATATTATTATTATTATTCTTAGTGCATTTTTGTTCTTAATTTATACCATGTTGTAAAAATCTGTTATACTGTATTTTTGTCACTATACCATATGACTGAAGCAAAACTTCAAATATGATGTGAAATATCATATATGAGAAAATAAAAGAAAGAAAATGTGTGCTAGCACCTCTCTCTCTCTTACCCCTCCAGTAATATACGAAACGTAACTCTCTTTCTATCTTCACTAACGTATGTCTTCCTTTCAACTTCTGTTCGCGTCGCTCGATCACACTTTTTGCAACGCTCTCGTCACCCATTCATCAGCTTATTCCCCAAGTCAAGCTTACGTAAAGCATATTTACTTCAAAAACAACTGTTAAATGTAACTGTAACTGAATTAAAGTGTTATACAGGCATGTCAGGACGCAAAACAACAGTTCCACCGCAACCATCCAATCAGGACTTAGTTCCGATATAAAATGTTTAGTGAGCACTGATTGACTGATTGCGCTCGCCGCAGGGCTTGACCGCAGCAAATGAGCGCCATAGTTGCGTCACCTATGATGGCCACAGTATTGAGGGCCGATTGACAGGAGATCTTATGTATACTAACTTATTCATCTGCAAAAAAAAATATTTTGAAAATGCACATCATCGATAAGCAGGTAATCACGAAACAATAACTAACTAAAATATTTTTGTTTGGACACAATTATATTTTATCTTCATAAGTTTACCATTTCTTTCATCTTTCAAAATTCAATAACCGGCGAAGAGTTTTCTAATTAAACTAAGCCACAGCAGAAGCTCATGAAGTCAGCACGAAGCATAGGCACTCTAAATTCACACTTCCTTTGTTTGTTCCACCATAGGTCATGTTATCTCGCGGTCATAATTTCCCAAATCAAACATACAGTTGAATTAGTAGCCTCACCTTTTTTAAGTCGGTTGTAAATGAAGCTTTGGATAAAGGTAAGTATAGGTAGAATATTTAGCTTCATTCAAAGCTTAATTTGTAGTTCTTTTCACATAGGACCCATGAAAAACAAGTTTTAGCATTATACAGCATTATAAAATATTTAAATAAATACTCTATCAGTTAACTCGTCCTAAGGTTCCCGTGCAGGCTATATCAAATCAAGTCCACGTTCCATAAAACTAATATCGCATATCATAAAACATATCATTTCCCTTGACCATAAAACTGGTGTACCTACTAAGTTGTAGACAATAACATTAAGTGCTATTGTGGATATAATAATATTTTAATAAATTAACAAGCATATCATTTGGAGAAGTAATTACACTCTTAGGTGGTGTAGTACAGGATATGCAGCATGCAAAACAAAAATAAGACGACGGACTATAACACATAAATCATAGATTGAAAACTTTTGAGGTAATCTGAGACTTTAATATATTTTTTTCAGCCTAATATAAAATGAAGCCCGGGAACTCCTACACTTTATAACTTCAAATTTCAAGTTTATAGTTGTCTTAAAACTAAACGACTGAAACAAAACTTTGTACTTTAAGGATTCCCTTTGTACTACTAAAAGAGTTTATGACGGCCAATTGAGAAGAAGACAAATATAAAGCTTCCGATTTATTTTCTACAGCACATTTACTGAACAAAGCAAAGCTGTCACCGTGATAAGCCCTATCACTATTATTTGCTATTAATTCGGTTTTGCCAAAAGCCTGGCCTATAATAATACACATAATTTTAATATAAAGTACCAGGTGACCGAGCTCTGCTGGTTGTGATCATCTCATCAGATGAGTTTTGATAATGTCGCGTCAATAATTAACGCTAATCTTATACATTTCATTTATATTTTTAGACCCATTTTTCAAAACACGGTTAAATAGTCATATCTTTGTTTTCTAGATTATTATTGAACTACTTCATCTCTTTACTAAAAAGTAATATCTAATTCAATATTTAATTCTTTAATAAAATCATAATAAAATTAAAATACTTAGAAACTAAAGAATATATAGTACACATTTATAAATACGTATAAATATTACTCATTTAATAGTATGTGTAATTGTATGACAACGTAGTCTAAATGTTAAGTGTAAAAAGGTTCTTCAGTAAATAATTGAGTCGGAGATACCGTTTTAATTTTAGGAATTCATATTCCGGACGAATTTGATACTTAAAGCGGTGGCGCGTGACGTCACGTTTTATCGTTCTGTATAGAGCCTAAGCTCAATCTAAATATCGGTAGTGGGTAACTTTGTGACTTCCGTAATTGAAAGTCCGTAAGTTTTTGAAGTTATACTTCTTTTGGCGCGATGGAGAAAAATGATGAGAGTGAATTTTTACGATGCGCGCGCACACCGACACCAAACAATTTAACAGTATGAAGTTAGTTCGAGGTGGTATGAGAGTTAACTTTTACGATGCGCGCGCATCGTGCGCGCGCATCGTGAAAGTTGTACATTCACGCATTACCAATTACTGGTGAAGTCTAGCGTATGTAATAATACTTCACCAGGAATTGGTAATACGTGACATGACTTGTAAACCAATACATTAATGCAACCATCAAATAATAATGCGTATTCGGTAAGGTGGAAGTTCTAGCTTCTTTGGCTGTATGACTCGCTCGACTTGGTGTCAAGCAAGTAGGTATATTAGCGAAGTAACGCTATTATCTGCATTGTTATAGTTGTGTCCATGGTATATATATAACCCCTTGTAATACAGATATATTTTTATAACATTAGATGTTATTCATTGAAATGGCTTTGTAGTCAATTTATATGCCTTGGAAGTGGGTGCGAGGGGTATACCAGCAAAATCCCTCTATAACAACCTATTAAATGTATATTGGTATATATATTAGATAGATATATATTAGAATGTATGTATATTGGTGTCAATAAAATATTATCTTATCTTATATATAAGATAAGATAAGATAATATTTTATTGACACCAATATACATACATTCTTACATTTCAGTACAATGTTTAGAGCCTTATAGGTAGGTACCTTATTATTGCAAAAGTTGTCAAAAACTGATTGCCAAGCTAGGCTAAAAAGACTAAGGATTATCAAAAACTTCCGTGGTTTTACTTATTAGAACGAGTATCCAAAGCGGCATTGTTAGGATCATACCAAATATGGTTAGGGATAGGGGGAACACTGAGAGACAGAGAAGGTGAGCATTGATCCATCACAGGTGGGCCCGTTAAATCTACATCTGAGTCGCAAGTCTCAGACTCTGTCGAGTGTTCTCTCCTCCCACCTCTACAACGAGATGGACCCGGTTAATGCACTGTGAATCCATGGAATGTGAAGAATTAGGTCTTCTTATTAAGTTAAGTAAGTCTTGACAATAACTTGATACGAGCTAGCTAAATATCATTCCTATATAAATTTTATAAATGTTTTCATACAATCAATACAATGTGTACCTAAATATATATGTTACTAGAAATAATAATGTATACAACTATATAGTTGTATACATTATTAGTAGACTTTAAAAAAGCGCTGGGAAATAGTCAGAACATGTTTGTAGTAATATTACTACAAACATGTTCTGACTATTTCCCAGCGCTTTTTTAAAGTCTACGTGAATAAAAACCTTTTTTACTTTATTTATTTATTATTTTATTTTAAAAAAGTAATATTATATTATTTACCAGAATAGTCCGTAGCAAAAATAAATACAACCGTATGTATTTCAAAAGACATATTAACTATAACATGGACTACAACAGGTTCACCTAACTCAGATCCTTTAAACAGACTAAGGGTATAAATAACATAATATTAAAAATCCACTGTGTATTGCTCTTACACAGCTTAATAATAATATAGTATTCATCAAACTTCAAGTATTTGTAGACTGAGGCGGCAATACCCGCGCCTTGTTTCAGCTCATAATACGCACGTCACAGTAAACTATAGTTGTTAGTGAGTAAGGCCGATTTTTATATTTATTTCTTTCACTTCTATGCCTGACCATCTCCTTTTTGAGCATGAAACCATTTTTTAAAGGTTTTGACGCACCATCAATATCAAACCTCTTTCAAACTGCCAACAATAAACACCAAGTAAACAAACCTGGCAACTTAAAAATTATATCAATTTATGCTAACTGTAAAAGACTTAATTTCAATTAACTATCATACCATCATATTTTTAATTTGCTACTAAAGATTCAGAAGCCTGATCGGAGCAGTTGTTTGTTAAACATATAACATGAAAAAAAAATATAAATATAATGTACATGTTGCTGATGGGCGTAATATTTAAGGAGATCAAAGTTCCAAGATTCAAAAATGATTGAATAGTCAAAAACATTTCTGCTGCTTTTTCAAAGCAGTATCCTTTCTGGTACTAAGTGTTCTGGGTACGCGTTATGCCGCGCATTATGACGACGCGTCGCGGCGCCGCGCGGTTGCGGTCACGTGTATTTACCCCTTAACACTCGCTGACAAATATGAGACCTGTTCTGTAGGATTATGGATTTAATTAAACGTTTGACTCTATAGAAAGTTTAATAACGGCGTCGTAAACGAACAAACTGCTACTGTAAAATTGAAGTCGAGCCTCGAGGCTCTCGAACGATGTTAATGAATAGGTTTTATGTTGAAAGGGTCGTTTCATTTGATTTTACTGTTAATTATTTGAAATTGAAATGGTCTATAGTGCTGAGTGTTCCGTACCGTAACCAAAATGGTTTTAACAGAACCCTTATAATTTACGTTTTGTTCTTTCGTCATACGCGGACGTTTATCTATAGATAATATATAGATAATAAATTAAGCGTAGGTTTCGTTGATGCGCACACATACTGTCTTTGATTAGAAATATTTCCAAACCACACCCTACATACAAGCGAACGAGCTGTCTGAAATAGATGCTACAAGCGTATGCGCAGGTAAATCACAAAAATTGAATATGCCCATTGTAGCCAAACATCCGTTCTCAATTTTTTTATGGTTTAGTTGACTGCTTGCCCTTGTTTACAATGTACGAATATGTGGTTTATTACAATGAAACAAGTCTTTATATACGTCAAACATACTAAAACATATAGATCAAATCAATAAAACAAGATTTTTGCTTAACTGAAAAATACTTCATGTTAGGTTTTTTATGGTAAGGCAGGGGAAATGCCTATGCATGCCTCCCGCACAAAGTATCTGTGGGTGAGTATGTGAATAACCTAAACTTCCGTGGACTTCTCTTGGTGCCTGATCGGGTGAGCCCTGGGAATGTGGGTATGTTCTTTCGGTGCCCTTTTGCATCATGTCTCAGATGGTCGCGACACGTACCCTAGACCGGCGACTCCTTTCAGTCCGGCACAGCGCCTGTGCCACAAACTGCTGTTGTTGATCAGATGTCTTCCCAGTCTTTACGTTAGTTTAATATCTGCTCAACGTGATATAGGTTATCATAAAATAATTGAAACTCGACTACAATTAATAAGAAAATGTAAATAGATTTTCTTCTCGCCGGAATCAAAGTTTCGACTAAATTGTATTAAGTAAGCGAAAGTTTGGATTATATTAAGGCAGTAATGTTATTACTCTTTGAAGAATGGTTTTTGTTGTAAAATTGAGATTAATATAAATGTTTTGCTGGTAGAGATCACTGTACATTGTTTTCTACAGATCATTGATTATACAATCAACGCACAAAAGCGCGAAAGGCCTTAGATATATGATATACAATAAATGGGTTGTGGCGAAACGTAGAAGAGTATTACCACCACCACTTTTACAGCAGAATAACAAACTTGCGGGTCAAAATGATGGTTTGTTTATTCGCTTTCCAGGAAGCCCTTTTATGAAGGTGTGAAACAGAACACGAAGTTTGATCGCCGCTATAAGGTGGATGTGGTAGAAATTGGACACCTGTAATCTACTATATAAAAATAAGTCGAGTTTTCCTTCCTGACGCTATAACTCCAGAACGCACGAACCGATTTCCACGGTTTTGCATTCGTTGGAAAGGTCTCGGGCTCCGTGAGGTTTATAGCAAAGAAAATTTTGGAAAAAGTTCAACAGAAAAGCGGGAAAGTCTTTGATTTATAAAATTTTACGCGGGTGAAACAGCTCGGCGTGGCACAGCTAGTGACTTACAAGAATCCATTGTTCTAGCCATATAGTATATATGTACGAGTATATAATTTACTAACTTTAATTAGAGCCTGTGTTTCTTTGTGAAGAGAAAATAAACGAATTTTGAATTTACTAACGACCGCACGAGCGGGGCGTGGTGCTTGTATGGGTGTTTAGTAAGTAGGATAAAAGGCAATTTTATTTCTTCTCTCCAAGCCTGTACTACGCAAAATACAGTGAACAACCCCGTAAAAAAAGCTGAAAAGTGGGGTGGAATAGATCAAGATTATCATGCTCATAATATTAAAATAATGTCAAATATAAAAAAGCAAAGTATATTTTTCTCTCACATGGGTAATCAATGTTAATGTAAATGTTAATGTATCACAATTTAAACACAATATAAATCTGTGCGTGGCATTTATAAGCTGGTCGCATCACTTTGGCGTGTGGATCACAGTGAGGTATTAACGCAATCGTTGCCCCGCAGCTTTCATAATAGCGATAGCCTTTTGGAGCCAGTCCAGGCCGAACTCGGTCACCGGATATAATTCAGAACAATCCAACTATTCATTCGTGCTGAGAATAATAGGCTTGATATTAGTCCTATGCTTTTTTACTAAGAACCTTATCCTAATACCTTAGCTTATCCTAATAATATAATATTTTTTATAAGCGTAGCATTATTATTCAAAAAAATATTTTTTTTAGTTATTTATTATAACTGAAGTACTAATGCAGTTGCAGTTACTTGGGCCAGTCATGGCTGTATTCTATTATCGATCACAAGTACGGATTTTGAAGTCTTAGTAACTACTCCTAAGTTTACATTAGTTAAATTAAGTGACACAGATGTTTGAGAAATATATTTATGTGTGTGTTTCAGGATATGTCTGCAAGATATGTGTGAGACAACTTTCCTTATTATATTTTGAGTCTTGTTATATGAAAGAGTAGAAACCAAATTTATTTTGACTTTAAAGTGGTTGAGGGAAGTGAATAGAAATTAGCTTGTCTGATTTAATTTCATCCTATCAAAAAACTCGAAGTTGAAAAATTCTCTTTTTTAGATTCAAATGGGGGGCGTTGTACTTTTAGTTGTACTTTTAACGATTCTGCCTTTCGGCTGATCTGAGGACTGGATGATGATACTGTTTCAATTCGCAGCATTCACTTCAATTTGTGATTTCCCAGTTCTGAATGTAGATTCTTACGAGGTTATGTGATGGCTTATTTTGTTTTTTACCTTAAGTTCAGGACAAGGTACCTCTGCGAAGAATAGCACGCAAGAGTAGCAACTTGTCCATAGCTGATTCTCTGATACCCACAGTGTTGGTGTCACGTATGGTAAATAAATAAATAAAAACGAATTAATATTATACGAACAATATTTCTATATTTAATATAATTTGAAGTACATTGTATAATATTTTAATAAATGTAATATTTTAATTAGGGTGGCTTTGCAAACGAATGAATGTAAGCCCCAGCCGTAGCCAAGGCGTTAATTACTTCCGAGCTTCTCATAAACGTTTTTAAGGAATGGTAAAATTTATAAAACCATTTTAGTATTTATGATAAGAATTAAATATAAACGAACGTTCCGTACCGTTTTTGGCAGCTGTATATCTCAGCAACTACTAATGACATGGATTGAGAGATGTTTACGTTAGTATTTTAGTTCTTTTTTTTTACATATTCGTAAATGCCTGCCTATTTAAATTATCTCAGACTACGTCACAAAATACAATGATATAAACAACTACTTGCAATAATGAAATTCACTCAGCACTAAAGCTATTAACTTACACTTGTACTCAAATCCACAATGCACATAAATATATTATTATAGACATATATATTGAGGTAACTAATTTATAAACTAGTCCTTCCGTGCGTTCACATTATCACATACAATGTTGAGAAATCCTTAAATAAATAACAAGTTATCAAATACTATTTTGAAATGTAGTATTAAAAATAAAAGACATTTGGCGAACGCAGACGGCTCTCAGGCAGTAGCTGAACTTAAGAGACAAATACCTGAGAGCCTTATGGGGTTCGGGTCTCAGCTCAGGGGGCCGCTAAAGTATAAAGGCGGAATTTTAAAAATAGGGTCTGAGATAGTGAGTCAAATAAACCGGCCAACGAGGGAAACACCAAGAATAATGCGAAAATATCCGACAGTGAATTAATTTTACGTCGTAAGAGACTAAGTTTCACTTGCATCGTGGTTTCATAAAGCACAACGTTTTTGTTTTCCTTCTTGTATTTTACATTGTGACTGGCTGGAATGTGGGCTAAAGCACAGACAGGACCGTTGTCATCGAGTTCATAATTAGTTAGAACATTATTGTGAGGTGATAAACAATATAATTCAATTTCACTCAAGCTATTAGAATAACCTCTAGTAAAACGAATGAATGGTGGGTGCATCCGCAAAAATTTACAAAACTAATAAGTCACACGAAGTCTACCAGAGGCAACGACTTTATGAGAAAACAAAATTAAATGAGTCCTCCGACAGAAAGTGGACTACTTATCGCAAATGACTCATTTTATATACATTTTAATACACTGTCACACTTTAATCACAATTCACAACCAACATGGCGTGAAAAAACAGTTTGACATTGTCAAATAAATTACTTTACTATTGTATCTTATTTTATTTGACACCCATACTTTGAAAAAACTTTTGTACAACGAAATGAAAAATGTTTCCTGTACTTTTATATTTGCGGTTGGGTTAGGAAGATTTAAAACTATGTATTATTTTATTATATTTATTAATGATAAAAAACGGAATATGGCGGTGCGCTGGGCGAATCGAGTCGCATTATAAGGAGGGTTTTTGCCATTTTAATACAGAACCCTATTAAACAGAGTTTGTGAAGTGTAAATAAAATATGTCAGTCTGAGTCATGCCTTTTATTGGCGATTTAATAAGTTAACGCTCCCCTTGTCAACGGAGTTTAAACTGTTTAATTTCGCCATTTTACGACACAGTTAATTTAAATTCGTTGAGTATCGCGGTGTTTCCGTGCCGGTAGGGACACGGCGCGGCGACTTGCTGCCAAACTTGTTGTCGTCGAAGTTAGATTGCTCTTGCTTTTATTTGTTTTGTTTCAATTTGTTTAATATTCCTTAATCATGTTATTATTATTAAATACGAGTACATTTTTGCTGTGTATATGTCGCCATACAATATCACCACCCCATCTCGTCCCGTGGGGAGTATAGAAGTCGTCGCGAGGCAATACTACCAGAGAACGTACAGCAGTATCTCTCTGTCTACTATGACCATCATACTGTAGTATATCCCTCCAAATGATAATAATGGCCAATACTTCATTGTGGCAATCTTTCGGGGAGGTCTTTCTCCAGCAGTGGACTTCATTCGGCTGGCACGATGACATTCGATCGCCAACCCGTTTGCAAAGCGTGCGATTATGGCATATTCCTCCAAATGATGGCCAATACTTTATTGTGGCAATCTTTTAGGGAGGCCTTTGTCCAGCTGTGAACTTCATTTGGCTAACACAATGACATTCCATAGCAGTATTTATGACCGTGCATTTTTTATACAACTAAGTAAGCAAATGAACGTGCTGCTAGTGTCAGCAGAAGGCAAGCAAAGCCTCCGGATGCTTGCAATGCCGCGCTAAACACTAAGGTGACCGTTCTAATTAGGGGCGTACTTGGAAAACGGACAGTTTGTAACACAAGATTATGTTTATACTAGTATTTATACAATGCTCATTTTACACAAGAAATCTTTACTTTTATGTTCTTTAAATACTTTTAACTTAAAACTTTAAACTTTAAATACTTTCTTTAAATTCTTCTTCTTTACTTTTATGTTCTTTAAATAGATTTCCGTACAAACTGTGATGCTATATTTAAAACGTCGGCCTTCTTTAAATATACTTCTTCAGATACTCTTGGACCAAACTTATATATAAAGCTCTTACAGCTCTTTTCTGTAAATGAGCTATTCCAGGGAAAAATTTCATAAGACAATACATATTACAATTTATTTTAAGTTATTTTAAATGAATTCCTGCTTTTAAATTCATATTTATTCTAATTTTTATATGTATGACAATAAACACAGCTCTGAGGTCACATCATTATTATTGCGCTCAAAAACGAATCAAATGGAATATTGACCTGACGTTTTTTTGGAACTGTTGCACAAAGTTAGTTGTACAATTTATAGCTACACCTCTAAAGCTCCCTAACAAACAGTCTATGATTCTGAAGAGATCATCATTTCCAGCTGCTTGAATAAATTGATTTCTGTTTTCATTTTATTAATTGTACAAAAAAACTTACAATCCAATATATACTTTTATATTTTAGCTGAAAGCTTAGTGCGACTAAGCGGCGCATGTAAATGTAGAAATAGATTGTTTTAAACGTAAGACACGTTAATTGTAAATATATTTACAAAAATACATTGATGCCATTATTTTTAACATTTAAATTACCGCAGAAAAGCAAACGTAATTGGATTAAATCGGATGAATGGTTCAATTAATTCAATAGCAAATTATTCTACTCTGTTTGCGTTCCAACGAAACGCGTTTTGCATAAGCTCTCTTAGAAATTTAACAGTTGGCTGAAGTCGCATTTAGTTTAATATATTATACTCATTCAAACGGGTACATAACTACAAATCTCAAATACGTTAAAAATTCCTTTTCACAACACAAAAATATTAAATACGCGAAAAAGTAAAAAAGTTTCCACACTGCTATTTATATATTTACATATATACCTTGCCCCTGAGGACTTAAATACACTTCTATTTGTCTTGATCACAATTAAGTAGTCAAGTCTATTAGAAAATGTAACTTACATTATAAGAAGCTAGATTAAGCCTAGGTCGGATTGGTCGGCCCGTAACTGCTAAAGATTCTGATAACAGGAAATTATATTATATATACACAAGACTCTAAATAACCAACAACTAAATGACTACTATTTCTAGATTTTATCAATTTATATAAATTTTCTTTCAACCAAATTTATATTAATGAAATGAAATTTTATGAAATGAAATTTTATTCAGCACTTGGGTATTAACATACACTTGTACTTGTCAAGGTCTCAATGCAGTACATAAACATAGTGGATAGTAAAAAGTTACAAAAAAAAATTAATTTGTCAGTCCGTGTGGTTTGTTTTATCGCATATATTTTCTGAAATCCTTAAATAAATAACAATTTACTAATCTATTATTTTGAAATTTAGTTCTACTATATTAAAATTAAAGAATGGAAGACTAAAGCAAAAGACGAAATTCTAAATGAGGGTTTGATCACATGCACGGGATCACCGATCACACGTTAATGGGCCAAAGCGATCCTCGCCGCTGAGGAACCTACCCTAGCTAGGCTGCGGCTTTCTCTAGCTACCTAGGTGGACGACACGGAGAAGAAAGCCACAAAGAAACTCCGGGCTTGCTTTTTTCGTCTTATTTTGCTTTCATTTATGATTTTTTTTAAATGTCATGTATTTTACTTACATTGTGATTGGTTTTTATGTAGGCTAATGCACGCACACATTATTTTGCTATATCATTATTTCTATGTAAGATATATAAAACAGATATTGGTTGTTAAATAAAAGCAAACGTTTTGTTAACTTAGTTGTATAATATATAAATAAAGAAATATAAATTACTGCTTAGTGGGATTACACTAACCGTGCTTCATCATCATCATCATCATCATATCAGCCGAAAGACGTCCACTGCTGGACAAAGGCCTCCCCCAAAGATCTCCACAATTGCCGGTCTTGCGCTATTCGCATCCAGCATTTTCCAGCGGCCCGCACAAGATCATCGGTCCATCTTGTAGGGGGCCTGCCCACGCTGCGTCTTCCGGTTCGTGGTCGCCACTCGAGAACCTTTCTGCCTCAACGGCCGTCGGCTCTACGAGCTATGTGCCCTGCCCACTGCCACTTCAACTTGGCAATTCTTCGGGCTATGTCGGTGACTTTGGTTCGCCTGCGGATTTCGACATTTCTGATGCGATCCCGCAGGGAAACTCCGAGCATAGCCCTCTCCATTGCTCTTTGGGTGACCTTGAGCCTTCTAATAAGGCCCATAGTGAGCGACCACGTCTCTGTTCCGTATGTCATCACTGGCAACACACACTGGTCGAAGACTTTCGACTTGAGACACTGCGGTATTTTGGACGAGAAGATATTACGTAGCTTCCCGAACGCTGCCCAACCGAGTTGGATTCTACGATTGACCTCCTTCTCGAAGTTGGACCTACCTAGTTGGATGGTCTGTCCTAGGTAAATATAGTTCTCTACAACTTCGAGTGCAGAGCCACCAACCGTGCTTACTGTAATTATATTTTATAACATACTAGCGGCCCGGTACGTGCTTCGCTACGCTTTTAAGTATTAGTACAAATTGTTTGTACATGGGAGTATAGAAAGATGTTGATTTTACACTGTTCAAGACTTTTTTAAATTTTCTGTACGTACAAACCTTCCCTGGAGTTCCACGAATAATTCAAGACCAAAATTATCCAAATCGGTAAAGGCGTTGTTGAGTTATAACATTACAACGAAAAGTGGCATTGATTTTTATATATATAGATTTCTACTGAAGTTTCTAGACAAATACTGTACATGTAATCATGGCATGACGATTAACTTCGTCGGTCGAAACGGGATTGAAATCCAGAGGGAGTTCTCCTGCGGGGTTCCTCAGAGGTCAATGTTGGTACCTTTGGTTTGGAGCCTCGCCTATGACGCATTCCTGCTATGTTTATAGTGCGGAAGGGAGAAGCTTTCAGCGGGCGGTATGGCTCACCGAACTCGGTGTTGCATGTGTCGTCGCGGCCATAAGAAGACTGGGCCTTCGGGTAGCGCCTCACAAGCGCTATAGTTCCGCGACTTACGCCGTAGTAACTACCCAGTACGTCGATGCCTGTAGGAGACGTAGAAATTAGCGTGGGACGGTACATGACGTACCTAGAAAAGTTGAGAGAAATGAAAGAGAAAGAGTTAAGTTAGTTAGGGCAAAAGAGCAAGCACACATTTTAAGTCTCTCTTTCTCTCTTAGCCAGTTACGTTTGAAGTTTTACATCAGTCGTGTGGTCTAAAAGCAAACGTTTTTTTTTCATAACTAGTAATCACCAAGCATCCATTTTATGTGCAACAGTAACAAAAAAAAACTTTCATGCATCTTGGTGCCAATAACCCCAGAATTCGGTTCTGGTTCTAATCCGTAAACGTGTGCCCAGAGGCGTGAGTGACTTACTCGTAGTTAGTAGTCTTATTCGCTAGACACGCTTGAGCTTCCGCGGGCCTCACTTTTGTCAAGTGATCCAGAGAAAGCCAACACAACGAACAGAATACGTCATGTTAAAATAAAAAAATGATGCTACGTTATTGACTTAAAATGTACGAATAATAACAGTGCCCTCCTTTTTTTGTTCACCGACTGAAAATATTTCAGATTTTATAAATCACATGGAATCTTATCCCTTTATCAATTTTCAATTGTAAAAGCTAAAAGCCTTTATCAATTGTAAAAGCTAAAAGCATACGTCATAGCTTAATTGAATTCTACCTACCCTGTACCGTTTACATGTATTCCCATAAATTCTAATGATTAGATAATATTAAAAAAAACCGGCCAAGTGCGAGTCGGATACGCCCATGAAGGGTTCCGCAGCAGCAAGTATTTCAGTTGATTAAATGAAAGGTAAATTATGGTTTACGATTTATGACGTATTAAAAAAAAAACCACATACTAGATCTCGGTCTAACCAATTTTCATTGTTTTTTACATGGTAATGTACATCATATATTTTTTTAGTAAAAAGTCGTTGGAGAGCGCAAAAAAATGGCCTTCCCCAGGGGAGCGTCCTAGCACCGCTACTCTTTAACATATACACCAACGACCAACCATCCAGCCCAAACACGTCTCGTTTCCTATACGCGGATGACTTGGCACTCACCACCCAAGCCACCACATTTGAGAAGATTGAGGTTTATTTGACGGACGCTCTTAAGGACTTAGCCACTTACTACCGCGCTAACTCTCTTAAACCCAATCCGAGCAAAACCCATTCTTGCTTATTTCACCTGCGTAATAGAGAGGCGGGTCGCAAACTTGACATAGTTTGGGACGGGGTGTCTATCGAGCACAGCTGTTTCCCAAAATATCTTGGAGTTACTCTGGACAGATCACTCACATTTAGCCAAAACTGCAAGAATACCAAGCAGAAGGTGCACTCTCGCAACAGTCTCTTACGGCGACTTGTATCCTCTAAGTGGGGTGCTTCGCCTGACGTTGTGCGAACTTCTGGGCTGGCGCTATGTTTTTCCTGTGGCGAATTTGCGTGCCCAGTATGGAGTCGCTCAGCACATGCAAAGCTGGTGGATACAGCTTTGAATGAAACATGCCGGATAATCACTGGTTGCCTCAAACCGACCCCGGTGCAAATGTTGTATCCACTGGCAGGAATAGCGCCACCAGAAGTTCGTAGAACGGTGGCAAGCTGCAATGAAAGAGCCACAATGGACAACGACACACGTCACCCTATGCATGGCAGTAACCTTGTGCCTCATAGGCTGAAAAGCCGCAAAAGTTTTTTAAGGTGTGTCCGCCCACTTATTGGCGAACGGAGTCGTGAGAGGCTAAAGATATGGCGAGAAAGTGCTTCCTTACCCATCCCATTTGTTCCTCCGGCTGAAAATCTTCCACCTGGACACAATATTCCGTGGCCAACCTGGAAGTCCCTGAACAGGCTCCGGACTCAGGTTGGTCGAAGTAAGGAAAACCTGTACAGGTGGAGATTTATTGACGGGGATAGCCTAGGATGCAGGTGCGGTGCTACCCCCCAAACCATGGGACACTTGATCGCATGTCCTGCGTGCCCTAACACCTGCACGTTACAGGAACTAATGGACGCTACTGACAACTCTAAACTCGTAGCTGAGTTCTGGGAAGACTCAATCTAGATTGGCATCGACACGCTAAGAAGAAGATTTTTTTAGTTTTATTATTCTCTTATTTTAAAAGTTAGAGGGGGGGGGGGGACACTCATTTTTCCACTTTGGAAGTGTCTCTCGCGCAAACTATTCAGTTTAGAAAAAAAATATCTTAAAAACCTCAATATCATTTTTGAAGACCTATCCATAGATACCCCACATGTAAGGGCACGATATTT
Organism: Pseudoips prasinana; assembly: GCA_951640165.1. NCBI lineage: Eukaryota > Metazoa > Arthropoda > Insecta > Lepidoptera > Nolidae > Pseudoips > Pseudoips prasinana. Next base: position 43,017,251 of record OX621235.1, on the reverse strand, counting down.
TTTTTTACCTAGCCCCCAAAAGTATTGTTCTTTTTCTATTTTTGTGTGAAAATCTTAATGCGGTTTACAGAATACATCTACTTACCAAGTTTCAACAGTACAGCTCTTATAGTTTCGGAAAAAAATGCCTGTGACATACGGACGGACAGACAGATAGACAGACAGACATGACGAATCTATAAGGGTTCCGTTTTTTGCCATTTGGCTACGGAACCCTAAAAACAGTCAAGCGTGAGTCAGTATCGTGCACCGAAGCGTGTTAGTCGAACCCGTTTTTATATTAAGTTAGCGCAAGTACGTAATTAATCATTAGCAGCCAGTCAACCGAGCTTAGCTGAGCTGGTAAATAAGAGCCCGCTATAGATTTAATTAAATCGAATTCAATATTCTCACCCGTACGATTTAATCCCTATAATTTTTCAATGATCTTGTTCACCGAACGGAAGTAATAAGAACCCGATTGAATTAGGAGTAGTAAATGATTAAATTAACCCTTCTAAAGCGACCATACCAGCGGCAGTCTCCACCCCATTGCTTAACTATTGTATCCTATGTATTTATAATGATAGTAATAAGTACCTTCACTTTATTGCGTCACGTAATTTACTCTCCGGAAAACTAAACTACAGTAATGTTGATGCATTAGGCGGCCTTATCTCTAAAATCAATATCTTCCAGGTAACCAAAGAGTTGGATGAATCACGATTTATATGGAGAACGAAAGGGGTAGAAGATGGTGTACAGAAATAGAAAGGAAATGAGTGAACAAAATTAGCTTACCTACAAAAATTACGTAACCAAATCCTCCTAGCCGAATTTCGGCCACGGTGGCCAGTCTCAACAGAGATTAGCCATCTGCGCGGGACATATTATAGTGTTCAAGTGTGTGCGCAAACACAGGAGCACTTTCTATTCCATCACTCTCATGATCGGATGGGACGCCTAGCGACACGACCCAAAAGAGGTCAGGTACAGGACCGACGGCTTTACGTGCTTTCCGAGGCACTGGGGTATACCGCCAACTCCCATACTTCGGGCTGATGCTGAGAAATTTTTCTTTTTACAGAAAAGTCCCAAAATCACTTTTGGCCCGACCCGGGATTTGAACCAAGGAACTCGTTCTCTGCGAGTGAACACGCTACCTGTAGACCAACGAGGCAGTCACAAAGTATACTTAAATAATATTAATCCTTAATACATAAACGAATTAACATATAATAAATATCCAAATTTATTAAAAGACTTAGGATAATCAAGAACTTCCGTAAGTTATCTATTAGAACGAGTATCCAAAGCGGCATTTTTAAGATCATAACAAATTTGGCTAGGACGAGGCAGGGACGCCGAGAGACAGAGAAGGTGAGCGTTGACGCATCACAGCAATTAACTATTTACAAATCTACTCACGGAAAGGATTTCAAACAACTATTACCGTAGTGTACCGTCTATCCATTTTCACTTCTGGTCCTTGTATTTTTCTGACATTTCATTCATATCAGGTCTGCTCCCTGTCCAACTACATCCAGCTAGCTACCAGAATAAATTGAGTGTCTGTCACTCACTTCAAAGATTCTATTGGTATTCTGATTTACTGTAACGATTCTCATATATATTCTCTTGCCATATGGCCCGAGGCAAGAGGAGCAGTCCCTATCAGACGCCAATCAGAATCCGAAATAAATCTTTATATAATATAAAACAAAAATTTAGAAGCACACCAGCAAACTCCCGGATGTAAAGGCCCAAATGGAAGACTTACGCCACTTGGTTACAGAGATATTTATTTGCTCATTTTCAATCAACACTTAAAATTATTATTTTTTAACTCTCTCTGAGGTCTTTTTAGGGTTCCGTAGCCAAATGGCAAAAAACGGAACCCTTATACATTCGTCATGTCTGTCTGTCTGTCCGTCCGTATGTCACAGCCACTTTTTTCCGAAACTATAAGAGCTGTACTGTTGGAACTCGGTAAGTAGATGTATTCTGTGAACCGCATTAAGAGTTTCACACAAAAATAGACAAAAAATAATAATTTTGGGGGTTCCCCACACATAAAACTGAGAGTCAAAAAATTTTTTTTCATCGTACCAATACATGTGGGGTATCGGATAGGTCTTCAAAAATGATATTGAGGTTTCTAAGATCATTTTTTTCTAAACTGAATAGTTTGCGCGAGAGACACTTCCAAAGTGGAAAAATGAGCGTACCCCCCCCCCCCCTATGAAACTACAAAAAATATATGATGTACATTACCATGTAAACTAACAACGAAAATTGGTTTGAACGAGATCTAGTTAGTAGTTTTTTTTTCATGCGTCATAAATCGTAAACCGCAAATTAGCTTTCATTTAATCAACTGAAATACTTGCTGCTGCGGAACCCTTCAAGGGCTAGTCCGAGTCGCACTTGGCCGGTTTTTAAGCTCTAATTTCACTTTTAAATCACTCTATAGATAGAAGCCCTCCCTTAAGCCACGACAAAGCTCCAAACATCAATAGACTTTTTCAAGCAGTCTATCGATTCGTCCAATTAGCCCTGAGGCGCAGTAGTGACCTGATTCAAGCCTCTCGATGTGCGGTGTGTTTGCGAACTCTACTCGAACATGTTGAGGATTTACTCATAGGTTTCGACAGTACACGACTGCTGGATTATCATTTACCGATTTCGTATGTTTATTGTCAAAGTTATTTATATTTACATATAATAAAATCGTAGGAAAGTCGAAACTGTACATTGAATATTTTTTTAAAAGGATACTTGGGGCGTGATCTCCAATCGACATCGAAGCCAAAAATATCGTTTTTAGAATTTTTGTATGTGTGTCTGTTTGTCTGTATGTATGTCCGGGCTAAACTCAAAAAGTACTGCATGGATTTACTTCAAAGTTTGCGTGAATATTAGTAAGAGGTCGGGTCAACATATAGGGTACATATTATCACGCTATCACCTACGGGGGAGGAGCTGTGATAATTTATACAATTTAACGCGGGTATAACCGCGGGGCACAGCTAGTCGTACATAATTAATAACTTTGACAATATTGTAGCACACATGACAAGCAATATCAATGACGTGTATGAACCAGATCGATTTTTGTAAACGTTTGGTGGGTTAATTTGCGCTTTTTGGAAATGGTTCTGGAAATCTTGATCTGGACTATGAGGCCCACTGGTGACTGGAAGTGAAAGTTGATATTAATAAATTGTAAACCGTAGTGGAATTATGAGTAGCCTGATATATAAGTGGCAAAACTTGGCTACCGTACAGGAATTACTGAACAACAACAAAATAGCGTAGAAACTTGTTTTATATTGTAAAATGAACACTCAAATCATCATTAAAATCTTTCATATTTCTGATTGAACGCAAGGAAGATGGTCAAATCATGTCCCCTACCGCATATTGACGCAAAATAAATCAAACAATCACATCCTATAAATTGCTCTAGTTTTCTTCACGACAGGGCTTTTTCATACCACACATGCACCAACTGATTTCCATTTAATCCTAAATTTGAATAACTGTTTACTGGGAAATAAATAAAATTTGATGTGGGAGTATAAGGTACCTTTAAAGATGTTATCTTCTTGTAGCTAAAGTTGACAAGGAACATTCAATGAAATCGATTAAAATTCGTGATTGTGTCGTTGTTGATCTTGCACTTAGCAGTTTTTGTAAGAAATATAATATTAACTACAAAGAGCTCGTGCTTTATGTCATATATGGGTGATGATGATCATCCATTAAAATGGCTTTTGTTCATTATTTATTTCGCCAATAATTTTATTTATGGTGCTGTGTGCTAATCGTAGCTTTGTCCTCGATTACAAGGTACCTACGTATCGCAGTGCTGCAGATGTCTAGCCAGTGACGCCCTATTCACTCAACATAAATTACCCTTTGGCCATAAAGAACATATATAAGTATTAGGGTCACCCAATTTCAGCAGTTTTTTGCACAAATGTCAATCACAAATAATGCATTACTACCACCTCGGTACATAATCAATAAATTTCTCTGATTTTATTTTTAGTCAGTGTTGCCTTCATTTATGTTTGTAAATAATGTTTCCGACGTTTTTCAGATCTACAATTTAATTATTCTCTTAATTAATTTGAAAGTTGAATGTCGGATTATGTTACCTTAGAATACAATAGATATTTCTTCGACAAGCCAAGATTTTTAATAGAAGCTCTTTTAGTATTTCTTTATGCTTTCCTTTGGTTACTTGATATCGTTAACTAGAGAACATTTTTAATGATTAATGACTATTGTTTAATTAGCCTTTTAGATTTTTATAAAAAAGATAGCAAAATATAATTTTATTATATAACGTGAAATGTAGTCAAATAGGGCTTATGTGTGAGATACGGGTAAACCCTGTACCTTATCTCCGTTATGGAGACCCAAACCATTTATGGAAAAAGAATATAAAAAATAAACCTTAGCAACTACATTGGCAGATGTGGTATTTATAAAACGTGTTTTGTAAAGACAGACGAAAGAAAGAGATAATTGGCCAAGTATCATATATTTATCGTAACCATGTTTGCTTCATGGCACTTTTACCCAAGAGCTTGGACTAAAAATGTCTTTTTGATATCAAATCAGCTTACTATCATACGAGTCTAACTTTGAACACAATCATTTAATTGACCGCGTTTAATTGACTAAATACAGTAATATTGAATTACAAGTATAAGCTTTAATGGAAAAACAAACGAGACACCTGCGCGCGTTCTTGACTCTCAACGTAACTACTACGACTGGCTCGCGTCCGGAGTTACAGTTACCCACATTTTACGATTACCCGCGTTTCAGGCCACTCAGGTAAAAATATCAAGAGGTCGATACTAAACAGTATGTGTGAATGAATAGCGAATGAAAAGCTATGTATACGGAATACCTCAACAAACGGTCGCTTCTTGCATCAACTCTTTCTGGACGTTTACAAAAGTTTAAATAAAATTTCGTTGTATGTTATATATATATACAACATGTAACGTGATTAACGCACACCCGCAAACACCCCAATTAGAATATTATGTTGTAGACATAATACATACACTGAATTTTTTATTTAACATGTATATGCATATAACACGAATACGCCGATGTCAGCTATTGTTGACGCTGTAGACCTTCATTTGTTTATATTAGGATTAAATTCATTATAAAAGTCAGTCGCTCAATACACTTGCAACGATACTCACGTCTTTTCTTTAAAAATCCAAGTACAACCCAAATTCAACCTTATCGTAACCAACATATGGTCCTTCGAGCCGGATCGTACTAACTACGGAGCGGTCGACACCTGGCCGCTAGAACAAAAGAACCGCATTCCATTGCGATAAGGATTCTCCGAGTGCTACCTTTTTTCAACACTTGTTATGATACTTAATAAATTATTTTAAAATACGCACGAATAACAAGTTTGTTTACGGTTTTACAACATTTACATTGAAGACTTTTATAATAAAATGGCCGCTACGCAAGATCAGCAACAATACCTGTGTATATTGGAGGATGGTGCGAATCTACTAAGAAAAACTCAAGTAAATTTGAAGAAGTGCCCTAAAACTCGTTTAACAAAAGGCTACATAGAAGCACGTCTGAAAATAATTGACGAGTATTGGACGTCTTTCAAGAATGCACACGATGGGCTAGTGAGGATCACACCCAAGGAACAAAAGGGAGTTTTACCATATTTTTTAAACGAGGAGTTCTTTATTTACGAAGATTTATACAACGTGTTACAAGGCGACCTAAAAGATATGCTTACATCTTTGTCAGAACAGTCATCGGCGGAGTCAAGGTCATCAAATACAAGTGTTAATGCTTCGTATCTCTCCAACAACATGATACATTTGCCGAAAATACAGTTACCGAAATTTTGTGGTAACTATGAAGGATGGCCAGAGTTCAAGGATTTATTTACTTCGTTGGTGCACGATAACAATAACCTCAGTGATGTACAGAAATTACACTATTTGAAGACCACTGTATCAGGTGAAGCTGAAGGCTTATTGAAGCACATACAAGTGACGTCCAGTAATTATTCTACTGCATGGACTATTTTAAATACAAGGTATGGAAATAAACGTATTATTATAAATTGCATAATGAAGAGGTTATTTAGCCAAAAGAAAATGACTTCTCAATCAGCTGTTCAATTAAAAGGCTTACTAGATACGACTACTGAGTGTATAAATAACCTTAAAAATGTAAAAGTTGGTGTTGACTCTTGGGATCCAATAATAATATATCTTCTTGTTCAGAAGATGGACCCAGAGACACATAAAAGCTGGGAGGAATACGCTTATCGAGAAGACCGTGAATCTTTACCTACTTGGAACGACTTAACAAAGTTCATGGAGTCTACGTTTCGTACCTTGGAGTTAGTTACAGCCAATAATATTACAAGAGAAGTAAAACAAGTAAAAGAACGTTCATATCATGTTGCTACACCAACTAAAGAGAAGAGATGCATAATGTGCAACGACAACCACACATTGTGTCATTGCAAGAATTTTATAAAGATGGAACCTAGCCAAAGAAGCGAATATGTTAAAAACAAACATTTATGTTTTAACTGTCTAGTGCCAGGACATTCAGTAACGAGTTGTAGAATACCAGAGTCCTGTCAAATCTGTCATCGACGCCATCATTCTCTGCTACATGAGACACAGAACACAGAACCAACGGATACACCGAGCACTTCATCACCGTTGGCTTCACAGCATGTAGTAGAAGGAGAAACAGTTCAAATGAACACACTGATCGCGTCTCATTTTACAACTAGACAGGGAGTAGCATTATTAGCAACTGCTTTAGTGAAGGCTATAAATCCACAAGGTCATATTATTAACTTACGCGCGCTAATAGATCAAGGTTCTCAAGCTACCTTTATTAGTCGAAAAGCGACTCAACTTTTGAAGCTGAAACGAAATTCAGTCAATGGAAGCGTCGTAGGAGTGGGATCTACGAGAACCGAAATTAAACATGCAGTACAGCTTCAAATAAAATCGCATTGGGACCATAATTATGTATTACCAATTCAGGCCTACGTGATGTCAAAACCATTAACTACAAAAATACCTAACAAAACAATTGTTACACAACCATGGCCTCACATCAAAGGTCTTCACATGGCTGATCCTAGTTACTTGACACCAGGATCGGTAGATCTCCTGTTGGGAGTCAAAGATTATGCACAAATTATACAATCAGATTTGATAAAGGGTCCACCAGGAACCCCAACTGCACAAAAAACAAAACTAGGCTGGATACTTTTCGGAGATATCCATGAACAACCACGAGAAGACACTTACGTCGTAATGCATCACCAAGTCGATGTCGATGAAATATTGAAGTCAATTTGGGAAATAGATACCGACAATAACAGACATCTAACGAAAGAAGACAAGATTTGTGAAGAAATGTACGTGAAAACTACAACTAGAAACGCCGAGGGCAGATACATTGTAAAATTACCATTCAAAATAGACAGTCCACAAATACTCGAAGGAAACACAAAAGAAATAGCTAAACAAAGATTTCTGCAACTAAAGCGAAGGTTTAAGAGATCCCCAGACCTGAAAAAAGAATACACGAAAGTTATAAATGATTATATAGAGCAAGGTCACATGGAAAAAATACCTGAAAAAGAAAGAGATAACAAAAGATCAGTCTACTTACCTCACCACGCTGTAATTCGAGATGATAAAGAAACCTCTCGAACACGAGTTGTTTTCGATGCTTCCTGCAAAGGCACTAATAATGTTTCATTAAATGAAGAATTATTGGTGGGACCGCAGCTGCAAGACGATTTACGTAACCTTTTAATGAGATGGCGCATGAAACGCATCTGTTTCATGGCTGATATAACACAGATGTTTCGCCAGATATTAGTGACAAAAGAAGATTCAGATTTTCAAAGAATTATTTGGAGAGATGGATCCGATAATTTGAATGAATACCGTTTACTCAGAGTGACATTTGGTACAGCATCTGCGCCATACTTAGCTGTTAGAACACTGCATCAAATAGCATTTGATGAAGGTAGTGAGCAACCAACTGCTGTAGATTCAATTAAAAATAATTATTACATGGATGACTGGCTAGATGGTGCTGATGACTCAGAAACTGCTATATTGCTTGCTCAAAATGTTACAAAAATACTTCAAAGAGGAGGGTTTATACTTACCAAATGGTCATCAAATAGCGTTCAATTTATGAACTCCGTAGATGAACAAAAACGATCTACCCATGCACACATAGATTTGAATCTTGACGGAAAAATAAAAGCATTGGGTATAGTATGGAACCTAAAGGCAGACACATTCCAATACAACTTCACTTTACCAACGGTAGAAACGAATTATGTAACGAAACGGAATATTCTTTCTGACTTACAAAAGCTTTTCGAACCCCTGGGTTGGATCTCACCAAGCACTGTATTGACGAAACTAATACTACAAAAACTATGGCTTGAAAGAGTCTCTTGGGATGAGAACATCAGCAAATCATTACAAGAAGAATGGAAACGAATAAAAGCAGATTTTGCTACAGTAAATAGTATTGAAGTTGATAGATGGGTAGGAACAACTGAAACAAACAAAATACAAATACACGGTTTTAGTGATGCTTCCATGCACGCTTATTCAGCTGTTGTCTATGTTAGAACTGAAACATCCGATCAAAAGATTACCACACGAATTATTGCGGCTAAAACAAGAATAGCACCATTAAAAACCATATCTTTGCCACGACTCGAATTGTCTGGAGCGTTACTATTATCTAAACTGATGAAAAATATTGGATTAGCAATGAATATACCAATTTCAGACATGTATGCATGGACAGATTCCTCTATAGTTATAGCATGGCTATGTGGTGAACCAAATAGATGGAAACCCTTTGTTGCTAATCGTGTCGTTGAAATAGTCGAAAATCTAAACAACAAGCATTGGTATCACGTCCAGTCAAATGATAACCCGGCTGATATCGCTTCTCGAGGCATGCTGTTATCCGATCTGAAGAAATGTGATTTGTGGTGGAAGGGTCCAAAGTGGTTATCTGAAAAGGAAATTAAGATTAGTACACAAAAGGAAATGAAAACAGACCTAGACATGAGATCAATAAAGGTTAATACTTACCATACCACAGACCAACAGGAAACACATTTAACTTCACAATTTACAAATTTTGACAAACTATCGAAACTACTGGAAACTATTACTTACTGCAGGAGATTCTTAACCTATAAAAAAAACAAAAACACTAGTATTGAGATAACTACACAAGAATTAGAAGACACACTGATGATATGTATTAAAAGGGTGCAAGAAGAAGAATTCCAAGAAGAAATTGAAAGATTAAAAATAAATAAAACGGTTAAAGATAAAAGTTCGCTGCTATCTTTAAACCCATATTTAGATAACAGGAATATCCTCAGGGTGGGCGGTCGCCTAAGAAATGCTTACTTACCCGATGAGCGAAAACATCCAATCATTCTTGGAAATAAAAATCCATTAACACCTTTAATAATTGCGGACGCACACCATAAAACGCTTCACGGAGGAGTCCAACTGATGTTAAGTTACTTACGTGCTAAATACTGGATTCTGAAAGTCAAATCACAAGCAAATAAACATGTTCACAAATGCCTTATTTGTGCAAAGCTAAATGCTTCTGTAAGATCACAAATTATGGGAGACTTACCAGATGTAAAGGTAACTCCATCGAGGCCGTTTTTGAATAGTGGTGTAGACTTCGCAGGTCCTTTTACCATATTGATGTCTAAAGGTCGAGGAAATAAAACAATTAAAACCTACATTTCCATATTCATATGTATGTCAACTAAGGCGATACACATTGAACTCGTCGGAGATATGACGTCGGAGGCCTTTATCGGTGCCTTTAAACGATTTGTAGCTAGAAGAGGAAAATGTAATCACCTGTGGAGCGATCAAGGGCGGAATTTCGTCGGAGCCAACAAAGAATTACTAGATGCCTGGAACGAAGCTAAGTTACAGTTCACTGGAGAAATAGCCAAAACACTTGCCACAAAAGGTACCCAGTGGCATTTCATTCCAGCCTACAGCCCCTCTATTGGCGGTTTATGGGAAGCAGGCGTTAAATCTATAAAATATCATCTGAAAAGAATTTTAACTACAAATCTTACATACGAGGAGATGACAACAGTTCTCTGCCAAGTTGAATCTTGTTTGAACTCTCGTCCACTATGTCCCATCGACGACACTGACTCGGACAACATGAACCCACTCACACCTTTTAATTGGAGACGCACCAATTGTCGTCCCATCACCCAGTATGAGAGACATAAAAATGTCTCATTTATCGCGCTGGCAATACACCCAGAAACTTGTGAATGATTTCTGGGGACGATGGCAAGATGAGTATCTGTCCAGACTCCAACAAAGACCTAAGTGGCTCAAAGAAAGAGAGGAATTCAAAATCGGTGATATTGTTTCGATTAAGACGGACAATTTGCCTCCGGGGAAATGGGGTTTAGGAAGAATCGTGGATAAACATCCTGGCGAAGACGGGCGAACACGAATTTATAGTGTTAAGAGTGGTAACAGTTTAATAACCAAAAGAACTGTAACTAAATTAGCTCCGTTACCTATCGATACCACATAAAAAGAAATTGTAATAAAGATTTTTTTTAATTGCATTAGGTTTAATTTACAGTACATGTTGTACAACTTATGTTAAATTCGCACGTTTACAATTGTTTAATTGTTAATCATTAAGTATTGTTTGTGTTAGTTTCACTATTTAAAGTCTTGTTTTTATTGTTTGTATAATGTCAACAATTTAAGAACAAAGCCTGCTTATTAGTACAGATGATAATTTTTAAAAGGCACTTACAGTCCTTTTGGTGGGCGTTATGTTCACGCTGTAGACCTTCATTTGTTTATATTAGGATTATATTCATTATAAAAGTCAGTCGCTCAATACACTTGCAACGATACTCACGTCTATTCTTTAAAAATCCAAGTACAACCCAAATTCAACCTTATCGTAACCAACAGCTATCGTGATCTTACTGAAGAGTAACTCGATGACGATCATGTCTCCTCATTTCGTACAAAGCTCAAATGGTTGCCGATTCACCATTGCTGGAATTCTCATATTATTTCCTTGCTTTATAACATTCTCTTTAACCCTGCAACTCCATCTTTAAGATCAGGAAACGTAACACATATCCCAGAGCACAAATCTATATGTATGGGAACCTCTTTAAGTGTACAGGCAGCTCGACTTTGGAATGCCTTGCCTATTGTAATTAGACGTGCTCAGACAATAGCAACATTCAAAAAGCTAGTCAGAGAATTCTATTTGAGTTTAAAATTTATGGTTTCCTAAGTAAAGTATCTATTCTTATTTACTTATTTAATTTTGATTTCTTTTTATATTTTAACAGTAAATGTACTAAAAATAATTTAATTAATGGATATACCATAATTTTGCGATATCTCTTGTTGCACACCTACTGCTATAAGTTAATATTCAGCTCCTATCCATCCTAAGGTTGTCTGGAAGAGATCGCTTTATGCGATAAGACCGCCCTTTGTTCAACTTGTCTATGTCTCTCATGTCATATTTATTTTTATGGTGTACAATAAAGAGTATTCTATTTGTACCCTTGGACCAGATAGGATACATATGAGCCGAGATAGGCTTAATTTTCTTAGATGTTCTTCAAATAATGGCAAGAAAATGCTTATTTATTCATTCCATATTAACATGACGCGACGGCTATGACCATCGATGACTTTCATCTTTCATTTAATCTAATTCATCATCAACTAAGTCCCAACAAAATATGCACTTAGCACAACTGTGTGATTTCTATACCAATACAACTATGATATAAGGTGTATATTATAGAAGTTTCTATCACATTCACAATATTTAAATTACACCTAATCTAATCTCATGTAAAATAATTTGATATTATTAGGTAACACGTCCCTGCTTTTACCACAGCTGCCTCGGTTTATTTGTTAAGATTCGCATTAAGATAGTCATAGTTTTCAGCAAAATACAGCTTCTACCCGTTCTTAGACATATATTATATAACATCTACACCCCCACAAGATGAGACGGGGTTGAGATATTCTTGGCACACCGCACACAGCACAATACTAGTGTAACTAAATTTTGTGTCTGCTACTAAAAATATTAATAAAAATATTCTTGATGTTCAAAAATATTGAAATATTTGGAGAAATTAGTGATAATTAATTATTTGTAGTATATTTACCAAGGAATATTATATAACTAGACATTTATTACTTGCAGGTACTGTAAACTTGTACATGTGGTAGATTTGTTGACTGTATTTAATGTATAAGACCCCCTTTGTACCAAACACATAAAAATATTGATTGACTGATTCATAAAAACAAAATTGATTCTACTAATAATGTAAATAAAACCATTGAAACTCCTAGCAACGCCATCCATCGGATTAAAGTAAACTAATACGCATAGTTTGCTTTATATTTGCAATACGATGCATTCGACAGTTTTCTTTTTCACACGTAAGGATTTAGAGCGAGACAGTCCCTGCAGTAAACAGTACTTTAAAGTACTAGTTAAACATAGTATATCTGAGATACCCACAGTAACACCATATCTTGCGGCCTGTTTTCTAACAAATAAATAAAATCATTATCCTCTAATGTCTACAGAAATACAATAATTTCTATTTTTAGCATAAAATTCTTATATTTGACAATACGCATTGAATTTCCTGGTGCTTTGTGAAGGCGTTTGTTTGCGAAAGAATTGTTCTCGTACAATTTGTAAATATAATAATCGGAATAGAAACGCAACGTTTTATTTCTTAAAATAGAAGCGAGGTGGTGGCTATTTGTGTATTCACGGAGCGGTTCACCGTTGTGTCCATTACGCGCACGTACAAGTGTAGCGAAATTTAAAAATTACTACCACGAACTTCATAATTCTTGGTAAAATATTGATAAATGGTATAGAAGGTAACTCAATAGCTTTTATTTAAAATTTCAATGTTCAGTATTTGAGGCGTCAATAGGTAATTGATAAACAAACAGACACATTTATTCATAACATATTTGGTAAAATAATATATGGATGAATGCACGTGTGGCGCAGCGGTTAATATAGTCAGCTTGCCATTTAACGACCGGTTCCCGCGCAGGACAACAATTTTTGTGACCCATAAATAGTTGTCCCGAGTCTGGCTACTATAGTAGTACATTGTGTCCGTCAACTATCTGTTTGTAAAGTAGCCACACACAGATTAATATCGCTAGCGAGGCGTAGTCATTTATAAAAAATAGCACATTCTTCATTGGCTAGTTCTATTTCTTGCCCTGTCGATGGAAAATATACACAAGTATTGTTTTCAGAATTGTACAATGATAACTGTATAATTCAAAAATTGAGACTAATCGCTCGTTTTAATTGTTTATTGTTTGAAAGTTAAAAATCCTTTTTAATAATAATATATTGGGACATTATTTACACACGGCAATCTGATTCCAATCTACCAGAGCTTGTACTATGGAAACCAGATAACTGATAATACTACATTTCGTTTGTAAATACATACTTATATAAATAATTACACCCAGACTCAGCACAACAAACATGTCCATGCACACAAATATCTGTCCTGTGTGGGAACCGAACCCACGACCTCCAGCAAGGCAGGCCCTTCAATATAGCTGGTTTTGATGATTACTGCTCAATACGTCTACTAACGTGTATGAAAAATATTTCCTTATATTAGTAACTTTATTGTATGGATAGTGACCGGCTTGAACAACTCTAAATCTAGGGTAATAATAATAATATGTAGGGACAATGTCACACAGATCATCCTAGCCCCAAACTAAGCAAAGCTTGTACTATGGGTACCAGGCGACGATGTACATACTTATATACATAGATAAATACTTAAATACATATAAAACATCCATGACTCAGAAACTAATATTTGTGCTCATCACACAAATATTTGCACTTACCGGGATTCGAACCCAGGACCACCAGCTTCGTAGGCAGGAGCACTACCAACTAAGCAACGGTGACCCGTAGATTTAGGTTTAAAGAACATTTATTCTCAAAAGAACAATTACAGTTCACTTATATGAGAATTGCAAAGATTTAGAAATGCGTGTCGTCTTGTGACAAAGCATACATAAAATAAATATAACTAACTAAAATACCACACAAAAACTTAACAATTATTGATTTAGAGTGAGAGTTGTTCAAGCCGCTCAATAGGCCTCCGACATGCCTTATCAGTTGTAACGACTACACCCGGGACCGTCACAAGGACCATGGAGACGCTTTTTTTTTTGTTATCACGTAGACTTTAAATAGCGCTTGTAAATAGTCAGAACATGTTAGTAGTAATATAGTTTTATACATTATTATTTCTAGTAACATAGATATTTAGGTACACATTTTATTGATTGTATGAAAAAAATTATAAAATTTATTTTATAATAGCAATGATATTTAGCTAGCTCGTATCAAGTTATTGTCAAGAGATCATGTTTAACTATCTAGTTTAAGTCTAATATTTTTACTACATATTGTCAATGGTTCTGTCTATATTAAGGTATTATTATTATGACGGACCTTGTGTTTATAACGACGGTCGCGCTTTAATGCTACCACCGGATCCAATGCGCCCCAACTGAGAAGACCCAGCGAAACAAACTCAGTGGGTTCATCTACTACCGGTTTCAACACGACCCAGTTGAGACGGTCCGGCGAAACATACTCAAGCGGGCATGAACACGGGATTTGGTCCAATTAGAGTAATTATTTAGTAAGCAAAAAAAAAAAAATAGGCTTAAAAATTCAAACATTTTGGTGGTCACCCGTGTAGACTTACCGCGTAGGCCGGTGTGAGCTAATGCTGTGAGCGCTTTCCTTTTATTAAATCTACTAAATCCTGGCCCACGCCGGTGTAACGGCTACTAATCTAGTTATACCAACAACCGTGTAAAGTCAAGTGCAAACGTGCGGAATAATTACGAAAGTATCATAATTAGTGAATTATTCTGTTGTGGTTTACAACGGAGCCAGGTTAATTAGAATAAACAGAATTGGGGTTCAGAGCTACAACACAATCTGATGAAAAATAACAATTTACGTAAAAATTCAAAATGCTTTGTTTACAAAAGTGAACAATACAAACATTATTATTTATACATTTATCTTTTATACGGAAGAAAGAGAAACTAGTAACTCTTTATTACACCAAAGGAATAACAAATAAGCCTCATGTTTTAGGTTAATTAATTACTACGTAAACTATATCTTGCTGTGTGGCTGGCTGCAAAGAATATCACCACCCCATCTCATCCAGTAGGGGCGCGTAGAAGTCAAGTGACTCTCTGTGTACTACCACTACTACACACTACTAACCATCATACTGAGATCGCTAACAGATCTGCAAAGCAAGGTTATAGCATATCTCTGCAAATGATGGATACAACAACGTTCTTGGCATATGTGGCCTCCAGCTGTGGACGAGGACGTCATTTGGCTCACATGATGATGATGATGATGCAACTACACATATCCTAATTTGTGGGAACTCATAAGAAGTCACCACTCTTATAATTTTTAAAGTTCTATTTTTAATATTGTCATTTTTTTCCGTGGGGATATCCACCATTGAAACCCGTTGGCTCAGGGAAAACAACGAGTAATGTTGTAAAGGACTAAAACTCCACGGCCTTCTTCAACCGATTTGGAATAGCACCGATATCTCTATTGGGACATCTCGGTGCTGCAGCCTTACACGGGGAAGGCTGTGTAATGCTGTAGTATCTCGCAAAGTTAAACATTCCCTCCGATCCTTTAGATTTGACCATGTAACAACAGCAAGCTGTTCACCATGCCGGAGCCATTTTCTGATTGCCTCGAGACCCAACTTATGACACATAAGGGTGCCAGTATTTTAACCTTCCCTCTCGCACCCTTTTAGTCGCCTCTTACAACAAGCAGGATATTTTGAGTCAATGTGCGTTTTGTGTCCGTCCATATTAGTCAATTTAACGTGATAGTGGGATTGCGATTGTTGGCGTGGTTGGCAAATGCTTCCTTTTCACGCCGGAGCTCGTGGGTTCGATTCCCACCCAGGACAGATATTTGTGCGCATGAACATGTCTATTTGCCCTGAGTCTGGGTGTAATTATCTATATAAGTGTATATTTAAAAAAGAAAAGTATTATAATAATATGTAGTAAATCAGTAATCTGGTTTCCATAGTACAAGTTCTGCTTAGTTTGGGATCAGATGGCCGTGTGTAAATAATGTCCCAGGACATTATTATTATTTATTGAAGATTTGATCTTTTTACTAACCTACAACAAATGCAAACTTTTAAAATACTCAAATCTTAGAATCTCTATAGTTCTACAGCAAGATCTCGGAGCAATATTGGTTTCCCTTTACTGCCAGCTATTTACATAACATTTGACCTGCAAGTCCCACGGTAACGCCTTTTGAGTCTTTTCCGATGTCGAGTACCTACCCTTAGGAAATTGAAATTACTCGAGTGTGGTACCTCGGGTGTACATAACGTCACCGTTATTGGATCTTACGATCACATTTACAAAAAAAAGGTTTCCTGACTTACGCATAGCAATTAATTTATACAGTACTTTTGTCTGTCTATAAACTTTATAAATCTCAAATAGTTAGTTATTGTAGTGGTTTGAGAAGACGGTTTATGTTTTGTAAAAGAGTAATTATTGATAGTATTATACTAATAAAATTTAATTTCATAGATGTTAGCAACGTTAATTTAGAATATATTTTATGTTTTAGGCTAAGGCCTATAAATAAGTTTTGTAGGTAATTATGTAGTAAATATGGACAAAATATAATAATTATAATGTCCTCTGATCTGCTGCTGAATGCTGAGATCCGCTGGCGAACCAGGCAGTGGGCCAGGCACATAGCTCGTAGAGCCGAAAGGTTCTCGAGTGGCGACCACGAACCGAAAGACGCAGCGTGGGCAGGCTCCCTACAAGATGGATCGATGATATTGTGAGGGTCGCTAGAAGTCGCTGGATGCGCAAGACCGGCAATTGTGGATATCGTTGGGGGAGGCCTTTTTCTAGCAGTGGGCGTCTTTCGGCTGATATGATGATGATGACGATAAATCCTCCTCATCGTAAATCCTCCTGGCCAAATTTCGGCCACGGCAGTCGTTCTCAATAGAGAGCAAGTGTGTGCGCAAACACGGGGGCACTTTCTTATTCCATCACTCACATGATCCAATGGGACGTCAAGTATGTGTATGGAAGATGGCAGCACTTTCTTCTCTTTACTTCTTAGCCGGAGGAGTGCAATGCGGTGGAGTGAAGAATCGCTATTTACTTTTTAATTAAGTTAAACAAACATAGTGTAATTCATTCCTGCCTTTAAAAGTATTCAGTGGCATATTAATTGCAATTACCTTGTGTGAAATCTGCCAGTCTGCCAGCGGTGAGCCTCTAACTTTAGTTGCTCTTAATTACATTTCCCTACAAAATTAGTATTGTTTCGCCGTAATGTAGTTACGGCTGCACGCACGTTATGAGCCGTGCGGTCGCCGGGACCATGTTCATGCGCACATTTATGCAACTGTGCAGCGTTATCCGAGTTTGTAAATGGTTTTTGTTACGATAAACTTACTTAAAGTTACTATGTAAAGGTGTTTTTAAATTCACATTTTGTAATTTTTTATTGAGTAATAAAATGCTGCTGGAAGATATTTCTATTGAAATAAGCAGTACCTTTGTGCAATGTTTTCCTTTTTTTGTAATTTATTGTTATTTTTGTTTCTAAGTGTACATAAATTAATAAATAAAATAAAATGCTTTATTCCAAAGTATGTGCTGAATTCTTTATAATCATTGATATGCTTTTTGTGGTTACATGACGAAAATGTGTAATTAAGTCAGATTAACTGACGACAACTTAAGAAGATATCAAACCGAATTGCTTTAACAATATTGGGATGAAAAAAATTTATTTTCTTGGTTTCCCCAACTATGGAATCAATTAACTGCGGAAATATTTTTTGGTGCAGGCATATGGTGTCATGGAGAGTAGGTCTATCGGTATTGCCCCTGATCTGTTTCCGTTCGTGTCGGATAGCCATCCAATCGAATTACGAGACTGAAAGAATATAGAGTTCATCTGTTTTTACGCAACCACTTATGTATAGTATACTATAGTGATAGTATACATTTCCAATTGGTCGAAATTCGGTCAGGACCACCGTATAATGATACTTTTGATATTGGTTTGACGACGAGGTTTTGCTCTCGTTGCTCGGTGTAACAATATTCCGTTACAGTAATACATAGGTATGCGAGGCGGGCCACTAATTTGTGGAATGGCTTTGTGCAGTCTACCGGGATAATTTGTATACAACATGTTGTAAGTAATTATCATTATATAATTTACAGTATTCTCTATAAATAAAAAGAGAAGTCCTGACTGACTGACTGACTCATCAACGCCCAGCCCAAACCCTTGGCCCTAGAAAGCTGAAATTTTGCACAGATGTTTTCTTTATAATGTAGACAGGGAATAAGGAAGGATTCTTCGAAATTCAACTCCTAAGGGGGTAAAACGGGGGTGCCAAGTTAGTATGAAACTTTGCCGTTTTTGAAGTAAGAGGCATGAAAGTTGGTATTTGGCCTTGCAGTTAAAAATAAAAAATATGTGTTTCAGGATTTTTGGAAATTTCACCCCCAAGGGCGGCAAATAGGGGATGTAAGTTTGTACGAAAAAAGTTACAATTTTCAAGTTAAACGCATAAAAATTAGCATTTGGCTTTTTAGTTAAAAATAAAAAATACATATTTGAGGATTTTTGAAAATTCCACCCTGAAGGTCATGAAATAGGGGATGAAAGTTTGTATGAAAAATGCGATATTTTTGAAGTTAAACGCATGAAAATGAGTATTTGGCCTTTCTATTAAAAATATATAGCATTTATTTCAGGATTTTTGGAAATTGCACCCCCAAGGGCGAAAAATAGGGGATATAATTTTATACTGCCTGACTGACATATCAACGCAGAGTCTAAACGGCTGGAGTTAGGGACTTGAATTTTGACAGTAGTTACCTTTTATGACGTAGGCATCCACTGAAGAAGGGTTTTTGAAAATACCACCCATAAGGGAGTAAAATAAGGGATTAAAGATTTTATGAAAGTCCTTAATTTTGATGTTAAAGGCTTTAGTATATAGACTTGCAATTAAAATATATATTTCAGGATTTTTGTAAATTCCACCCCCAAGGGTGTTTGCGGATGTAAGTTTATATGAAAAAAGTGCCAACAAGTTTTAAGTTAAACGTATGAAAATTGGTATTTAGCATTACAGTTAAAAATTATAAGTATGTGTTTCAGGATTTCCGAGAATTCTACCACGAAGGGTGACAAATACCCCTATTTGTCACATCCCCATGTTTGTATGAAAAATGTGTCATTTTTTAAGGTAAACTCATGAAAATTGGTATTTGGCCTTTCATTTAAACATTATAAATATATCATCAGGACTTTTGGAAATTCCACCGCTAAAGACGACTAAAATAGGAGATGTAAGTTTGTATGAAAATCTTTTTTTTTTTGGAGTTAAAAGCATGTAAATTGATATTTCAGTTAAAAATAAAGCAATCAAGGGAATAATTTGTTGTTAAAAAAAGATTATCCATAAACCAAATCCAATAGGTCAACGCCAAAAATTTTCGCCAACTTAAATTATAGAGAAATTCGTTTCTTATTGCTTAAAATGTCGTGTTTGTTGTCGTCTAAGTAAAGATTTAGCGTTTTATGAGATTTGTAATTTTTTTTGTGTTTTTTATAACATATTAAAAAAACGTCAATTTAATCAAATTGGGACAAAAAAGTAATTTCCCCAAAATTCGAGTTAGCGTAGTATAAATTGTTCGTGTCGAGATGATCTCACCCAAAAAATATCATCTTAATTTTACTGATCTACAAATTCACAATTTTGTTACTAGATGGCGTTTATATCGTTTCAGATCGCAGAACTCATTTGACATATCGGTTAAAATAAATAAATGCTTGAAGTAAAAGGTAGTCCAAAACTGAATCAAAAGATGATCGCCTAAATCTCACCCAAAATATATGCCCACATCTTAATCTTACCGCTTTACAAGTTTATATTTTTTTTAGTAGATGGTATAATCATCGTTTTAGATCGCGCTATGGTTTCGTTCACAAAAGGTGATATTCGACCTATCAATGCCTTTGTGATTAATGCATCGTTGATTATTATATTACTTTATTTGAGTTACTGACTTTACTTAAGGACAATTGATATGTATTCTTTGATGTTTTTGGGTTTATGATATCAGGTCTTTTTTTTAAATAACAGTAGCAAAGTAGTCTTTAGTTTATTTCTTAGCTAGGTTATTTATAGGTTAGGTTTTCTTAAATTTATATTGCTTATTTCTTTTAAACGTTATATCTTTTAGATTAAGCTAGAAGTAAGTAGTTACATTGGTAATCATTCAAAATTGTCGCGGACAAAGTCGCGGGCACCAGCTAGTAACATAATAATGACGATTTTATATTAATTAAAAAAGACGTGAAATTTAAAACTGCTTTATTCCCATAAACCAATTGAGAGCGTAATCTAAATAGTCAGAATTAATTTGTATTAGTAATTAAAATACTTATAAAAAAATTCTTACGTTGATTATTGCAAAATTAATCCGGCGTTTTGTTTATCGTTAGTTTAATTAGATATGTGTGCCTACTACTAATATAATAATATTATTTTTATCTAAACTTTTGTTCTTTTAGTTTTCTAATACCCATGTTATTTGTTATGACTACATTGTGTCTGTTGCATTATATAAAGGTAACATTCTGGAACCTCCACAGATTTTGGTCTCGTCAGACAATATTTTGGTCGATCGGTTTAATCAATGTCATCGTGTATGTGAACATTTACCAAGTAATTACAGTAAATAAAGTGTACCACCTACAAATCAACGAAATTATTTCTCTATTTTATATACAACTAAGTTGGCAAACAAGCATACGTCCTACCTGGTGGTAAGTGGTCACAGTAGCCTTTGAACGCTTGCAGCCCCAGCATCATTAGCGAGTTGCCGACCCTTTAGAAACCTTATTACTCACTTTTTGACGAGCCCCATGTTGTAGTCCTTATGCTCATAACGGTATTTTTTCAAACTCGTAGCCATCTTAAATTAAAGTCCGTTGTGTCTGATCTCTTCAAAACCTAATTATTTGGAGGCTCTCACGCCGAGTCTATTTTTAATTAGTCAGCCACTTATCGTATTGCCGGAATATCCTTGTTCGCGTGAGATTTAATCATTTGCTACGATTTGAATTGATTCAAAATGTTTTTTGTAATGTTGGACGAAAGACTATTTACATTTTCCAGTGGAGCGACGAACCTGATCAAATTAGTGTCGAAGACCTGTGCTGCTTTGATTAAACACATAAGGTGAATTTAGACAAATTCACTTAAGAGTATGGTCACTATCATACATACATAGACTCACGCCTGTTGCCCAGAGGGGTAGGCAGAGACAACGGATTTCCATTTGTCACGATCTTTGCACACCTCTTTTGCCTCGCTTACTGTCATTATATTCTTCATACATGCTCACCGGTTTAGGGTCCTTCTGACCTGCCCATTCTTGAGAATGTCTCCGATTTGGTCAGAGAATGTTCGACGAGGTCTTCCCCTTCCGGTTTTCCCATTCACACATATTCATCCATTCCTACATAGGCCAGGTATACTTTTTTTGTCAATCTTCTTTCATTTATCCTTTCTAAATGGCCAAACCACTACCACTGTGTCAAATTTAAAGAATATCGGTTCAGCTGTTCAGGACACTTACGATCATGAACGAAACTACGTCGCAATGAAAGAGCTTCGTTTACATTTAGCCCGATTGGCAT
Source organism: Pseudoips prasinana (assembly GCA_951640165.1). Classification (NCBI taxonomy): domain Eukaryota; kingdom Metazoa; phylum Arthropoda; class Insecta; order Lepidoptera; family Nolidae; genus Pseudoips; species Pseudoips prasinana. Next base: position 42,995,249 of record OX621235.1, on the reverse strand, counting down.
TTACATTTAGCCCAATTGGCAAAATAAGAAAATTACATTAATATTAACGTGCATGTTTTAACAAAACATTATATGGCTAGATTTGTAAACGGGTGCTTTGTTGCAATTATTACTGCTAGCAGTATGTGGGGCACTTCACTGAGAGTACGAGTTTATTGAGTCCAGTTATAGTCTCCTGGTATCGGTTCATATAATTGTTAGTCCTGTAAGTAGATGAACAGTACACTCTAGGGGATTACTTTGTTGCCTTAAACCATGTAATTTGTTACTGATATACAGTAGTAGTGTTTAATTATTTCCATTAGTCTCATAATAAAATATATTGATTTCCGATACTTACACTTTCACCGAAGGATTAGTGAACAAGCGTGAAACTTGACACATAATACTTGCATTTATTTAACCGTTTGAAGTGATGAAGATGGAAAATGTAATCGATATAAAATGATTTGCCATCTTTTATATTTGTCTAGTGGTGTGCTACCATTGTGCTGTAGGTACAGACGCCAGCACATCGACCTACCCCTATCTGTCAAATTTCTTTCATCGATTTTCAACTTTATCACGTAAGCATAAGGTTCACTTTGAATTGGGGAATTTTGACCGATTGGGGTAGCTTGATGTGCTGGCGTCTGTACAAGTATTACCTCAGTGCGTACAAAACCTAAAGATCTAAAAAAAAATATCTGTAGACTACTGGCCTGTCGATCTAGTGGTTAGTGTCCCTGACTGCTAAGGCAGAGGCCTTGGGTCTGATCCCCACCCAGAACAAATCATTATCGATTATTTGTTGTGTGTCACTACTGTGCGCATACGATGAAGAGATGGTGTATTCTCATTCTCTTCGTCGTATATTGTTCAGCTATTGAAATTTACTGGAAAACCTCATTTTTAATAGTCAGTTAAAAATAAGCGGTGAAATTTTACTAAATGATTGTATTTATTTATTTTATTTCCTTTTTACATATTTCACCACCGCCACCTTAATTCAGATGTCATACAATGTACCTAATACCGTCGAATGAGTAAGTCATAAACATCATTATATGACCGTTACAAGTTCCATATTCATTATAATATTGATAAGTTACTTTGATCAGAAACTTATCTTCATTATAATTTAATTCATAAATTATCTTATTTGATCGCAATCTGGCCAGTACGAATTCCGTTTCGGCCGTCCATATATCTATTCGTACATCCAATGGTTAATTTTACGCACCGATACACATGCAGACCGTGACCTATGGCTTGTGGGTGATATGTTATTGCAGAAGATAGCTGGTAGGTATATCCTACTAATATTATTACTGCGAAAGTTTATGAGTATGGATGTATGAAAGTTTGTTACTCTTTCTCGCAAAAACTAATATATCACACTAATATTATAAAGGCAAAAGTTTGTGAGTGTGTGAGTATGTATGTTTGGTTACTTCACGTCTAAACGGCTGGAGTGATTCTAGTAAAATTTTCTATGGAGTTAGATGACACCCTGGATTAAAACATAGACTATTATTTATAAAGTTAACGCGGGTAAAACTGCGGGGCACAGGTAGTAGCTTATATATCCGAATAACACAAGGGCTATAATTTATACAGTTTAACGCGGATGAAACCACGGGGCACAGCTAGCACTCTATATTTTGTTGTTATAACTGTTACTTTAACAGCTGTTGTTAGACTTTTTGGAATTGATAAACAAAAACTGTACATATCTTGATCATCGGCTTTACGTGGGAAACTTATCGATTTTGTGCAGCGTAATACGGAGAGTATATATGGTCAAAAATTCCATCATCTTCTCCTTTATTCCATATTCTTCTATTGAACTCCTCGGAATCAGAAAGGTCTCTACCACTTTGTTGACGATACTACAGCACGACAGTAATTTTAGGTGCGGGTAAACTGTAGAACGCTTATCCGGACGTATTTCCGGACATATTTATGAAGTGGGCGTTCCACAGGGGTCAATTCTTGGCCCATTTTTGTTTTTAATTTATGACTTACCTAACTATGTGAGGGATAAGCATGAGATTGTGTTGTTTACAGATCATACTTCCTTGTCGTTCAAAATAAACCGACAATTAAGCAATTTTGACGATGTTAATGGCGCAATCTCTAAAGTTGTTCATTGGTTTAATGCCAATAATCTTGTACTTAATTATAAGAAAACTAAAGGCTAAAAATTCACTACACCTAATGTGAAACAGGCGACAACCAATGTACAACTTAAGGGAGCTAGGTTAAACCCTGTTCAATCAACTGTGGTTTTGGGTATCACTATTGACTCAAAGCTACAATGGAGCCCACAAATAGAAAAACTGTCCGGCAAATTAAGTTCTGCAGCATATGCAGTGAAAACTATTAGACGTCTGACTGATGTTGACACAGCTAGAATGGTTTATTGCAGTTATGTTCATAGTTTAATGTCCTATGGAATTCTTCTCTTAACACCATATTTATATTGGAAAAAAGAGCTGTAAGAGCTATCTTTAATCTTGGCCCGAGAGTGTCTCTAAGAGAAAAGTTAAAAGAGGTTAACATTTTAACTGTACCATCTCAGTATATATATGAAAACCTACTATATGTGCATAAAGATATCGATTCCTTCTGTAAAAGGAGCGATACACATAATGTAAATACTAGATATAAGAATAATCTCATATTGCATACTACCCGTCTCCATAAAATAAGTTACTCTTTTATGGGGCAATGTATGTATTGGGGTAATGTATTCTATAACAAACTTCCCAATGACATTAGAGAATTGTCTACGAATAAGTTTAAAAGAATTATTAAAGCCAAGTGGCAGGGCATATTACTGTTAGGCGCTGCTATTGGTTTCTTCTTACTATTTGGAGAGGTGTTCTTAGTTAAACAAGATATTCCAGACTGAACATTAAATCATTTTATTAACTCCAATATATATACAAATTATAGTCGCAAACATATCTTATCAAAATACTAAACATTTATTACACAGCCAATCAGAGGCAGCGCTGCGATGTTAATACATAACGCAAGTACCACGCTTCATATAAATATTGACGCCTCTCACAAATCGTGTTCGTACCGATAAAAAGCCCCCCTCAACGCGGACGGGGGGCCGCGTCATGTCATTAACGTAGAGCGAAAGTTGCACTAAACTCCCTAAAAACCATGATCTCTCGCCCTCTCCCCGCCAGTATCCGCCCAGAGCCGAGGTTCGAGCCCCACAGGGGGCGCCCTCCGGCGCGGGTTCTTAGTTTGTAGTTTTTATTTGCTAGGCCGGTTAGAGCCCACGCTCACTCCTACTGTCCGGTGAAGCAGTAAAAGCCGAGAGGCTAACTGCACGCGTCACGTTAAAAAAAAAAAAAAAAAAAAAAAAAACAAATCGTGTCTCAGTGCCAGATAGCTGTCGCCGCGCGCGCACGTATGTTCCTCAAGCCATCAAGTGAAAGGTGCGCGGCGCACGATGTTGTGTGTCTTAGACGCGCCAGTATTTCGTCGCACGCGGTGCGAGGTGGATGTCCCCATAGTACCCCCCGTTAAGAAAACCGTACATTCCTAGTAGGTTTTACGATCCTCCCGGAACGGGTTACGTATGGGGTTTCTTCAGGTACTTCTTCGGAGCTGGATGGCATGATGTGGGCAGGCTTCAGACGGTCTAGGGACACTATAGAATCCCGTTTAGGTAGCCGTATCTTGAAGTACTTTTCATGCTTCTCAATAACTTGATACGGTCCCTCGTATGGCGGAGTTAGCGGTTTGCGCACACAGTCGACGCGCACAAACACATGCGTACAGGTAGTCAGATGTTCCGGAACGTAGGTAATCCGTTGATGCGTCATCGATGCACCTGTTTGTTTGTCGTCCATTGCAGCCATCGTCTGAGTTAGATAACGAAAGAATGTTGGGTCTTGTTTATCCGATATGTTTGTAGGTATAAAAAGATCTCCAGGTACGCGTAGTGAAGCGCCGTACGTCATTGTGGCGGGGCTATGATTCATTTGTTTATGAACAGATGTGCGTAATCCTAACAGGACCGTGGGAATTTCTTGTGTCCAGTTATTATATTTGCCTCTTGCAATTATAGCTGTTTTTAGTGTGCGGTGCCATCTTTCAACTATGCCATTGCTGATTGGGTGGTAGGCCGTAGTTCTGAATCTTGATATTCCGAGTTTTGCCATGAGTTTTTGAAACAATGAAGATTCGAATTGCCGTCCTTGGTCCGTGGTTATTCTTACAGGGCAACCAAATCGGGATATCCATCCGTCGTAGAAAGCGTGTGCGATGGTTTCTGCGCTTATCTCTGCTACAGGAATTGCTTCCGGCCATCTCGTCTGTCTATCTATCATCGTGACGAGGTATCGGTAACCTTCTGATGGCGTCAACGGTCCAACAATGTCGATGTGGACGTGCTCGAATCTGGGAATTCTCCTAGTGGCGTGCTTGTGTGTCGATGTATTTTAGCACGTTGGCACGAAGTACAACATCGTGTCCATGTTGATACATGTTTGGCCAGAAGTATTTTTCAGCAATCATCTTTCTTGTTGCGCGGATACCAGGATGACTCAGGTCGTGTAGTGCTTTGTAGGCAGTCTCACGATAAGAATGTGGTAAGTAGGGACGTGGCGTTTTTGTAGAATTTTCACAAAAAATGTCCTTTTTTAGTCCAGGCAATGTCAGCTTGATGAACTTGAGGTTTGGTTTGAGCAGTAAATTTTTCAGATTTTCGTCTTGTCCTTGTTTTTCAGCTAGGTCGTTGAGATCTATCACCGATGGACATTCGATTGCCGAAATTCGGGATAATGCATCAGCTACGACATTTTCTTGGCCGTGTATATATTTTATTTTGTTGCAAAATTGACTGATAAAATGTAGTTGTCTCTCTCGTTTCGGTGTATCACTTGAGCTTGCTGATTTCGTTAGAGCATGTGTTAATGGCTTGTGATCTGTATACACAACGACGTCGTTTCCCTCTATTAATCTCCTGAAGTGTTTTACAGACATATAGATCGCTAATAGTTCACGATCGTATACGCTGTATCTTGCTTGCGTGTCGCTGAGCTTCTTCGAGAAGAATGATAGTGGTCTCCATATGTTGTTTATCTTCTGCTGGAGTACCGATCCAATACTAAGGGTCGATGCATCAGTCAAAATGCAGAGCAGGGCACCATGGACTGGATGTGTCAATAACGTGGCATTCGATATGCTTTGGCGGCAACGATCGAAAGCTTCTTCTGCAGCTTGTGTCCAAACTATAGGTGTCTTGTCATTTTTCTTTTTGTTATGAAGCAATTTATTTAATTCGATTTGAAGCTCGGCTTGCTTGGGTAGACAGTCGTGATAAAAGTTGAGCATTCCTAGGAATCGCCGTAGCTCTTGGATTGTTTTTGGTCTTGGGTAATTCAATATAGTCTTGATTCGCTCTTCTGTTGGTCGAATACCATCTTCCGTGACTTCATATCCGAGGAAGTTTAGCTTTTCTACTCCAAACAGGCATTTTTCTAAGTTGATCCCAATGCCGTAATCCGATAGACGTAAGATCGTCGATATAAGAGTAGCAGCAGTAATCCAGACCTCTTAAGACTTCATGGATAAATCGTTGGAATGTTTGGGGTGAGTTCCGCAAACCGAATGGCATGGAAACACATTCTATCAAGCCAAAAGGTGTGGTGATTGCCGTCTTCTGTACGTCTTCTTCTGCCACAGGTATCCAGTAAAATGCTTTCTTCAGATCTATCTTTGAAAATATTTTCATTCCACGTAGTTGATATGTGAAGTCTTGTATACGTGGAATCGGGTATCGGTCAGGCAACGTAACCGAGTTTAAACGACGATAGTCACCGCAGACTCGTATTCCACCATCCTTTTTCTTCACAATGTGCATAGGGCTGGCCCAAGGGCTCTTCGATGGTCGACAAACTCCCATTTCCATCATAGCTTGAATTTCCGCCTTCGCTGCTTTGTACTTATCCGGCGGGAGCGGGCGGGGTCGGGCAAAGAGCGGGGGGCCGGTCGTCTCAATGTAGTGTTTCACTTTATGCTTAAATTGCATCGTCGGTGATATGGGCTTGAGAACATCGGCAAACTCCTGAAGAAGGTGGCTGTATCTGTGACTTGGTTCGACGACATTTAGCGTTGTATCTTGTGTAGTGCGTATCGCCACGGTGTTGACTGATAACTCTGTTATACTGTCGACGAGTTTCTTGCGATGTAGGTCTACTAAAAGTCTATGGTGTCGCAGGAAGTCAGCGCCAAGTATCGACATTTTCACATCAGCCATGATGAATGTCCACTTGAAATTTCTTCGTAGTCCCAAATTTAGTTGAAGCGTTTTCTCTCCGTATGTTTTAATCGGTGTATTATTTGCTGCGAATAACTTGAATGGCGTCGATATCGGTGTTCGCTTATTCTTGACGGCTAGCACCGAAATATCTGCTCCAGTGTCCACTAAAAATCGTTCGTGGGTATTCTGTTCCGTAACACACAGGCGGTTATTTGTTCTCGCTACACCGACGTCCGCCACAGTCGATGCGGTCTTTAGTTTTCCGACTGCGATCTAGCACACGGTGGTTGACACTTCATCGCCTTGTCTCCAAAACGGTGGTGATAGAAACATTCCCATCCTGGGTCTCCTGGTTGCCTGCCGGTCCTTGATCTTGGCCGAGAGCGGGATCTTGATCTTGAGCGATAGCCATAACCTCGAGATCGTGAACGTCCATAGCTATTATTTTTCTCCATCCTTAGTGCAGCGATTTCGAGTGAAAGCTTTTCTATTTGTTGAGATAGAATTTGAAACTGCGCATCTTGCGTCATTGAACTCGTAGAAGGCGTAGGCGAGGCTTGTGTGACTTCAGCGACCGTAGTTTGCTCCATGTGTTCCATCATCTTATCAGCCATAGATGCCAAAGTGTTCAGTTGCGATTCGGTGTTGACTGATAATACAGCGCGGACTTGTGCAGGTAAGTGACTTGTCCATAAAATTTTCAGGGCGTCATCAGGCACTTTGTTTCCGGACAGGTCTCGCATTACACGAAGCAGCTGTGTAGGTTTTTGATCACCCAGTTCTAATCCACTTAATAATTTCTGGAATTGACGGGACTCGGATTCTTCATATACTGACATCAGTCGAGTCTTGAGCGCAGTATATTTTCCTGTGACCGGAGGTGCGCAGACTATGTCACTAACTTGCTCGATGTCCGTTCTGTCCAACACAGCTAGCACCAAATAATATTTTTGATCGTCGCCGGTCTTATATGTTGCGACGACAGCTTCGAATTGAGCAAACCAAAGCTTCGGTTGAGTTCGCCAAAACGGTGGTATCTTGGATTGAAGCGAAATAGAAGAAATATCTCTTCCAGTTTCTTCGATTCTCGGTGCAAAAACCTGTTGATCTTCCATTTTAAATATTGATTTTCTTTCTTCGCGTATTCTAAGTCGGGTCACCACTGTTAGGCGCTGCTATTGGTTTCTTCTTACTATTTGGAGAGGTGTTCTTAGTTAAACAAGATATTCCAGACTGAACATTAAATCATTTTATTAACTCCAATATATATACAAATTATAGTCGCAAACATATCTTATCAAAATACTAAACATTTATTACACAGCCAATCAGAGGCAGCGCTGCGATGTTAATACATAACGCAAGTACCACGCTTCATATAAATATTGACGTCTCTCACAAATCGTGTAGTCTCGTTTGGACAGCCGACGCGCACGGACACGTTCGTGCGCTCCTGCCTTACCCGACTATTTCCGACTATACGTGCTCGTGTACGTTCGTCAGTTGAGATAAATCGATCGTCAGATTGGTTGAATCTCGGCAAACCTTCACACTATTAATTGGTGTAGTGGCGTCTTTTTCAAGACAGCGCTACCCCAATATAGTGTGTGTTTCTTTGTACTTTCGTGCCCCTTCAGGGAAAATCCACTTTTCTAGTGGTACTTGGTGGAAACGTAACCGTGCCAACTAAGCCAAGTTAGTGTAGCCCCAAGCACTAGGCCTTGCTCCTTCAGAGCAACGCCAGTTAATTGGAAGCGGTTTGGAATCATTGGCCTTGGGGGCTACCCTAGTCAACTCCAAATCGGAATCCCACCTCCTTACCCTACCTTCCCATTCTCTCTTGTTGTTTGGGTGCTGACGGCTTCGGCCCATATCGCCCTCTGCATTAGAGCTGCTAGGAACCCTTTCGCACAATAAGACTGGCGAGAGGGATACAAGCTTAGGGCTCACCATAGGTACACATACCTCCTCGTCTAACCCGGCGAGGAGGGTGATACACACACCAACACACCCTCGGGCCCGTCCAACCCGAGGTGTTAGTTGTTAGGGACATTCTATTGTTAGAGCGACCGCCGAGAAGTTTCTTGTTGGTTCTTCTTCTCGGAACGCTCCGGGAGCGAACCAACGTAAATTCCGGTAGTTGTTAGGCTCATAATACCATCACAAGATGGCCGCCCCCGTACCCGCCTCCATGGTAGACATTACCAAGGATCCACGCTTTATTGAGGCTGTCTTCAAGGTCCTCAAGTCTGACCCAGTTGTCTGGACAAACTTGATGGAGTCCGTGAAGACTATACTCATGCTAGACAACCCCCCTTGCTCCGGCGCAACAGCGCAGGAGAAACTCAGTCTCTCCGTCCCCTCCTCTTCTGCCCCGTTCACCCAGACGGACAGGCAGTCGCCACTCCCCCGTAACCGTACCCCCTCTCCATCTCAGCCTCTAGCCACAGAGGAAGAGATGGACGTCACTCACATTGACAGCGATGACGATGCCCACAACGAGTGGACAACTGTCAGGCGCGGGAAAGCTGATAAGCGGACCCGCGGCGACAAGACGTCATCGTCCTCGTCTGGCAGCTCTTCGGGCTCCGATTCTGAGTGTTCAACTCAGGAGAAGAGCAAAAAGAGCGCCAAGACGAAGAAGCTGCGCACGGAGAGACCCTCCGTCACCAACTCTGTCGCCTCTTCCCCCACCACAAGCGCCTCCGCCTCCCAGGCAAAGGCCAAACCCTCTAGCCTCACGGCCAAGATCACCAAGCCCCCTCCTATCATGCTACTCAGCATCGATAAGTGGGAAGAATTGTCCACCACGTTAAAGTCCAAAGGTGTAGTCGCACTTAGCACTACATACATCCTCAAGGAGCAGATGTATAAAATACAGCTGCAGACCCCCACTGAGTACAGGACTACGACGGCCCTCTTTGATGCTCGTAAGGTAGACTACTACACTTACGGCACCGCTGAGGACAAAACACTCCGCGTGGTTATCCGCCGAGTGTGCCGTTACCTTCCCATCGACTCCATCAAGGAGGACCTAACCACCCAGGGGTACCCCGTGAGAGAGGTGCATCGGATGCGCCGATCAAACGGTGGCGAGCCCTTCGATATGGTGCTGGTCCACCTTGACGACTCGAAGGAAGGTCAGAAAATCCTGACCATCCTAAAAACAGTTTGCGGCGTCGGCGGCATCGTCGTCGAGCCGCCGCGGCGAGGGACCGTACAGGGGCAGTGCCACAACTGCCAACTGTACGGGCACTCGTCTAAGAACTGCCACGTCGCCCCGAGGTGTGTCAAATGCCTGACTCCAGGCCACCACACCTCCGAATGCCCCAGACCGAAAGACCGTAGCGAATGCTCCGAGCCACCTGGTTGTGTTAACTGCCAGTCCCTGGGACACCCTGCGAACTATCGCGGCTGTCCCAAGGCACCGGCGAGGAGACTAGCCAGGAGGCCTCGCAGTAAGCGCAACGCTCGAAAGCCTCAGGCGCAGACTAGCTCCGCCAAGCCCCAAGCAAGCCCTCCCCCGCTAATGTCCTTGGATGTCCAACAGACATCCCTGCGACCAGCAAGACCACACTGGCCTCTGCCAGATTACGTCCCCTCGACCGCACCCAAGGCTGCGGGTGAGGTGGTCGCCCCTAAGGCTGTGCTAGCCCCAGCTAAAGCGGTGTCCCCCAAACCCCCAACCAGCGCGTCCCCTCCCGCCCCAGTCCAATCGGGCTGGGCTTACAACCCGCTGACTAAGAAGTCACAGGTTCCAAAGGCCCCGGCCAAAGGAGCCCAGACTTCAAAGCCATCGGCCTCAGCGCCAAAAACCCGGGCGCCCCAAGCGAACAGCAAAGGGCGCGCCTCAGGTTTTGCCGAGCGCATTAAGACTCAAGGTTGGGAATTGCTCGACCAGTTTGAGGACCTCTCCCAGAGGGCCGAAGCTGATCCGACCAATATCCAACTGGCCATCGACGCGGCTCACGTCTACCGCCGCTTTATCAAATCCCTGCAACCGTAATGGCTGTACACCCGCTAATGACTACCCAAACCACTTGCAGGCTAAAACCCAGATCTCTAAAGATCGGGTTTTACAATGCAGACGGATTAGCGAGACAACGCGATGAAGTCGCAGAATTCCTCCGCGATCATCAACTTGATCTCTTCCTCGTCGAAGAGACATTCCTCAAACCGAGTAAACGGAGGAGTCCTACAGTTGCCAACTATCGTATAGTTCGCAACGATAGGACCCACTCCGCCAAAGGGGGCACGCTGATTTACTTTAAGAATTCACTGCATTGCGTACCTTTGGACCCTCCCGTGCTGAAGAACATTGAGGTCTCTGTCTGTCGAATAGGCATGACAGGCCATCAGTCAATCACGATAGTCTCGGCCTACCTCCCCCCAGACAAGGAGATGCTACTTAGCGACCTCCAAGTACTGTATGACTTAGATGGCTCTGTCATAGTGGCAGGCGATCTAAACTCCAAGCATGAGCAATGGAGCTGCCGTACGAGCAACTCGAACGGCCGCGCACTTGCTAATCACTTGGCAATCATACCGTTCGACCCTATAGTCCCTCTCGAACCGACCCACTTCTCTAGAATTTACGGTCACCGACCCGACATACTCGACATAGCGCTCCTTAAGAATACAAACCTACGTTTGGCTTCGGTAGAGGTGCTACACGAGTTAGACTCCGACCATAGACCTGTCATCCTTAGTCTAGCCTCCCGCACAAGCCACTCTGGCGCGGATAGCAACCTCCCACCCAGATATGTTACCGACTGGAAGAAACTTGAGGGTAAACTCAAGTCAGCCACGTCGGAGCACTTAGATTCGATTCCGTCCCTCATAGAGACCCCCGAGCAAACGCTCGCAGCTATCGGCTCTTTCACGACTCACGTACAAATCCAAGTGAACGAATGTTCCCGGGAGGTCCCAGCGGCTGACGCGTTCAGTCGGTGGAAGCTCCCGGAGGATTTGCGCGAGTTAGTGACTGAGAAGAACGCGGCCATCAGAGCCTTCGACTCATATAACACCTTGGAAAACCGCACTCGAATGCGTGAACTACAGCGTACTGTACGTGAACGCATGACCGAGAGGCGGGAATCCGGGTGGGATAGGACGTTAGCCGAGATTCAACCCTCGCGGAAGGCCTTTTGGAATCTCTGCAAGCGACTCAAGACAGACACCGACTGGACCATCCCCCCGCTGACGCGTCCGAATCAACGCCCCGCGTTCGGTGACGACGAAAAAGCCGAATGCATGGCCGACAATCTAGAGACCCAATGTTCTCCCAGCAACCTACCAGTAGACCCGGAGCACCTCAATGAGGTTGACTCCGAGGTAGAACGTAGGCTCGCCATCCCTCTCCCTCCGACCCCAACTGCCCCCTCCCGGGAGGATGCAGACGTCGACGACGACGACGATCCCCTGAGGCCAGTGACCATCGAAGAGGTTAAAACTCTGATCATGAAACTCCATCCTCGTAAAGCCCCCGGTTATGACGGACTCACCAATCGCGTTTTCAAGCAACTCCCATTGCTTTTACTTAGCCTGATGGTCGCGATTTTCAACGCGGCCTTTTCCAACAACATCTTTCCACACCAGTGGAAACAGGCGAACGTGATTGGTATCCCGAAGCCGTTTAAATCCAAATCCGACCCGGCGAATTACCGCCCCATTAGCCTTTTCTGCGCCATGGGGAAACTCTATGAGCGTATCATCCACGCCCGTTTGTCGTCTTACATCCACGCAAACGATATCCTCCCTGACGAGCAGTTTGGCTTTCGAGCCAGACACTCCAGCGTTCACCAGGTGCATCGCATTGTCGAACACATCCTTGTGAAAGCTGCCCGTCAAAGAGCCCACACAGGAGCAATCTTCTTCGACGTGGCCAAAGCGTTCGACAAGGTCTGGCACAACGGCTTATTATATAAGCTGATTAAACTCAAAGTGCCTGACCGTCTCGTGCACATCCTACGAGACTTCCTTACGGACCGAACGTTTCGCTACCGCGTCGAGGGAAATTACTCCTCCCTCAGACCGATACGCGCAGGAGTTCCCCAAGGCTCAGTCCTTGCCCCGCTCCTGTTCTCGCTGTACACCAGCGACATCCCCAGACCCAAGAAGGCTCATCTAGCCCTCTTCGCTGACGACACGGCTCTCTACTACTCCAGTAGGGACCCGTCAGCCATTCACCGAGAACTCCAATCCTCAGCCGATGCCCTCGGCAAATGGTTCAGGAAATGGAGGATCGAAGTAAACCCGACCAAGAGCGCAGCCGTGCTCTTCTCTAGGGTACACCCCAAGCCCACCACAGATCCCGTCCGAATGTTTGGTAAACCGATCCCCTGGGAGAGGAAAACCAAATACTTGGGAGTGATCCTCGATCAGAAGTTAAACTTCAAGGACCATCTGAGATACGCTCGCAACCGTGCCTCATTTTCCCTTTATCGATTACACAGCCTCCTGAATGCACGCAGTAAAATGTCCCTTGTAAACAAGGTGAGAATTTACAAGACGTGCATTCGACCCATGATGACCTATGCGAGCCCGGTCTTCGCGCACGCTAAGGAACATCTCATCCACCTCCTACAGGTAGTCCAGAACAAGTTTATGCGACGAGCCGTGGGCGCACCATGGTTCGTCCGTAACAAAAGCCTCCATGCCGATCTCCAATTGCCTACCATCAGGCAATGGATGAAGCAAACGTCCAAAAGGTATTTTGACTCTGCCACTCACCATCCAAGTAAATTGGTGGTACAGGCGGTCAATTACACTCCCCTCCGACTCACAATTAAGCACCGTCGTCCGAAGCACGTCCTAGACGAACCGGACGACGAGACCACCGTTTACCTTGAGCACATCAAATCGATTAGAGACTCTCGCAACACTGCACAACCGATATTTCGTACTCGCCGGATGCGAGTACGACCGCGAACGCGCCGCGACCACCAGCGTCCTCCATGACCCTTAGTTTGCATATCGTACCGATAAAAAGCCCCCCTCAACGCGGACGGGGGGCCGCGTCATGTCATTAACGTAGAGCGAAAGTTGCACTAAACTCCCTAAATACCATGATCTCTCGCCCTCTCCCCGCCAGTATCCGCCCAGAGCCGAGGTTCGAGCCCCACAGGGGGCGCCCTCCGGCGCGGGTACTTAGTTTGTAGTTTTTATTTGCTAGGCCGGTTAGAGCCCACGCTCACTCCTACTGTCCGGTGAAGCAGTAAAAGCCGAGAGGCTAACTGCACGCGTCAAGTTAAAAAAAAAAAGGTGCGCGGCGCACGATGTTGTGTGTCTTAGACGCGCCAGTATTTCGTCGCACGCGGTGCGAGGTGGATGTCCCCATATTACAAAATATCAGATTATTTAAGTGATAAAAGTGCTTGGGATTGAGTTGTGCTGAGTCAACACACATGATTGTAATTAATCTTAAGAATATTTTATTTTAAAAAAGGATTCCTACTGAGTTTTCTGGCAGTATTTCTCAGTAGCTGCCACGTCATGCACTGCACGGTAGGGTAAAAAATATATGACGATTCCACATAAATGTAATTTTTTTACGGAATAAAGAATTTTTGACTTTGACTTTGAAAGGTTTATAAGAGGCTAAAAGAACAAGCATCTTATGGACACTCGTGACCTAACTTAGATCATATTTTCTCTTAACATTAAGTAAGTTTCTGGTCGCAAGCCGTTTTTAACTCATCGGGGAGGTATGAGTACATATTAAATCAACATCTCCAACAATAGATTAAATACAATTTATTTTATGATTGCCAATTGTACCTAAAGTTATACAACACCATAAAATATTACACATACATATTCGACTGAACGTGTGGCGCAGTGGCTAAGACAGTCGTCTCGGCGCTTCGTGTCGCGGGTTCGAGTCACACGCCGGACAACTATTTGTGCGACCCATAAATACTTGTTGTGAGTCTGGATGTAATTTGTGTACGTCTATTATATGTTTGTAAAGTACCCCGCCACACAGGGATTACATTCCCTAGTGCGGGCATTGTCTTTATAAAAAAAATATTGACATCAAAATCGAAATATAAGTAATTAATTTTACTTCTAATTATTAAAATATAAAGTAGTCTGTGTGTAGGCAGCAGATTTTTTACTAAAACTGTTGGCTACAGAGGCAACTAGTGGGCGGCAGTGTTGAAAGAATAAAAGTAAAGATAGAATGAGAAAATGCATCCAGCGTATAATGTATCACCCGGTATAGGTTGGAAATGTTATAAGATAAGTTTTGTAGGCAGTACTATCAATATCGGCCGTCGCGCTCGACTGACCGTCGCGCGCCGCGCCGTGTCGATATTCCTGCGAATGTACCGTTGGAGCTGCGCCGATATTGCGATAGCGTCACTTACATTATGTTGTCTTTTTACTTACTCGGTCTATTTGCTTATCCCTAACCAACTTTATTTATAACTGTACTGCATTGTAACAAATGTAACTAGCCACTAACCTAACACGTAAAAGTTTTATCTAGCTCTAAAAAGTTTTATGCAAACAATAAACTTCATAATGGTTTTTAAACTACTACCTGTACCCCGCGGTTATTCCCGAACTAAACTTTATAATTATAGCCTATGTATTATTCGGGTATATAAGCTATACCTATTACTAAAAGTACCATCTAAATCCGTTGCGTAGTTTTTGCGTTACAGAATAACAAACATACATACATTTATACTAACAAACTTTCACATTTATAATATCAGTACGTTTAAAAGCACTAAAACTAATATAAATCAAACTATGTTCTTATTGCCTTATAACTTTTTTTGGTTCAACATGAAAAAGGAGCGATTTCGTAGTAAAATAAATCAGTAATCAGTAATCATTTATTTGTTTTGATAAACATAGGTATACAATACATTGGTGTTAATATAAAATATAATTCCGCTATGTTTTGCCGAATATAATCGGCGTACAAAACTGAATTTGTCGACATAAAATCTTTATAATAATTTCAATTACACATTACATTTTATTACACATTACACATGTCAAGGAAACTAATAAGTGGAACCTTTATAACTTTGCTTATCATCTATGAAGTCTGAGATTGAGTAATAACATCTCTGCACTAACAACTCAAACAAACATTTTTTAAATGAGTCAATGCATTCCTGATTTCGGATGGGTGGCGGTATTTGATTGAAAATTTTTGACGTCATACCAAGGACACTTTTTGCGTATAAGGCTGTATTGTAGGGTGTAGCACTGTAAATATTGACGGCATGCCTGAATTAGGTGCCATCTGTATTATATACAGTCTGTGTCTATGTGTAAGATCTAGGAACACCATTATAATTAATTAATCTGGATTATTTTTGTTAATCCAGTGTGTGACGAGGGACATTTAGGGAGAAAGGCATTAATAATATTACAGATTTAGACTCACAGCAGATTGAAACGGAGCATAGAGCTTCGCATTTAGCGGTGAGGTAAGCAAGGCTTCAATTGACGCGATGTGTATTTATTTGTACAGTGAAAACAGTATCAGTAATCCATTAAGCCACAACGTGTAATGCCTGAAAATATTGTACAAAAGTAATTTCTCCCATATCAAAACATTGAAAATTGATAAGCGCTTATATTTTCAACAAGATAGCCAATACCAGTCATAAATTCAATTAATTGGCATTTGTGATATATTGATTCGTAACATCCAAATGACATATTTATATACCGATACACAATCATATTAAATTTGCTTATAAACCTTCTGATTCCCGAACTAGGCCATATCCTGCAAGTCGGGACTCAGCGAAATCCTGTTTGGTATAAATTAATGAATACTCTACTACTTAAATTAATAAGTTTTAAACATTCAGACAAAAACTGTTTTCTGCAAACAATATAAACAGCTGCTAGTCCGACTAGCAGATGAAGGATTCCGTATCATCTTAAAAGACTGCCAGTTATTGAAATATATAGAAATTTCACGTTGCTTATACTTCGATGGGCCTTGTGGATGGTGGATAAGCTTAATTTTTGTTATAGCAGCAATAGATTAACACAAACATTTTAACTGGCTCCGTGTTACTGTTCACACGTACGTACTGTGCACACCACAGACAGACGGACGGATAGCTGAGGCTTAGTAATAGAATTCCGTTAGCACTCTTTGGGTACGGAATCCTTAAACCGGCTTTTATTGTATTTTGATCACTGGGAGCCAATGTTAATCGGTTCCATTTCGGAGAAGGATGTAGGAGAATAGGTAACCTCAAATTTGTCGAGTTTTAGTTTTGTTTATATTACTGTAGGGGCGTATATTACTGTAGGAGCAAGATAGAGAAGCGTGAGCGGGCGCGGCGCGGGGGCCAATCTCGCGCGCCCGGGGGCCGATCGCAACCACTCGACCGACAAACAGATATCTCTGCTAGCTACTTTCAGAACTGGGCTTTTATATTTGAGGCTGTTGAAAATTGAAACGAATTTGTAATCAAATACCTTTCTTTACTTGTATTTCCAACGTGAACGAGATGTACCGCACGTGTGGTGCAGTAGTTACCGTAGCCGCTTCGATACTAGAGTTTTGGGTTCGAAATATGAGTAGACTATTTTTGTGACCCTTAGTTCTTATTTATCGTATCGCATATTTGATTCTTTTTATCCTTGATACTTATTCCGCGATTCAACGATATGGATAACCGATACGGTCGTTATCTTTAAAAAGTGTGCTTTAGAACACTCGACTGCAGTGAAACTTAGATATACGAAACGTTACTATGAGAGATAGAGAAAAAGGAAATGAGTGCTCGCACATCTCTCTCTTGCGCCTAAAGTGATAATTGGAACCTTACTCTCTGTCTTTCTATTTGAACTAACTTATATCTCTCCCTCTCAACTTCCATTCACCTCGCCCAATCACACTTATCGTAACGCTCTCGTCACGCAAAGCTTACTCCCTAAGTCAAGCATGCGTAAATAAGTTTTAATTCAAATATGTTTTTATAAGTCTCATAAACTTACCTTTCACGATAGTCACTTACGGAGTAATATTATAGCATCGTCAAACTAATATAACATAGTGCCACTCCGCAAAGGCTCAAACTCATCTCATACACCGCTCGAGGTTCGGTTCATTAGCTCATTAGATAATGGCAATTAAATTTCAGTATAATGAAATATTCGTGGATTATCTTCGCATTAAATATCAAAATTTAATGGTTTTGAATAATACTTTTTCCTTATATCAAGGTCTCGTTATTTAGCCCAAATAACTTATATTCTTATATAAGTATACGAGTATATAGATCTCACAATACCAATTAGTTTCTAAATAGTGGGTTAAAAATCGAGAATGATTAATTATTGAGTTAACTAGCTGTGCCCCGTGGTTTTACCCGCGTTAAATTTTATAATTTATCACAGCTCCTCCCCCGTAGGTGATAGCGTGATAATATGTAGCCTATATGTTGCCCCGACTTCTTAGTAATATTCATGCTAAATTTGAAGAAAATGCATGCAGTACTTTTTGAGTTTAGCCCGGACATACATACAGACGAACAGACAAAAATTCTAAAAACTATATTTGTGGCTTCGATATCGAATGTAGATCACGGCCCAAGTATCCTTTTAAAAAAATATTCAGTGTACAGTTTTGACTTTACTGCGATTTTATTATATGTATAGATTATATTACATTCATCATCAGTCTGATATCACGTCGAATACTGCTTGACATAGGTTTCCCTCAAAGGTTTCCACAACGATGCTATTTGGAGGGATTTGCCGTAGTCACCGCGCTTGGCATTCGACTTGGCGACCGTTGGTCATCAAACTGCTTTGATGATAGCTAGTACACAGATGACGCTGCTGGCCGATTACCTGGTGTATCTTATCCTTTAGTCGCGTTTTACGATAAACACGGGATGTAATGCCCTGTTATTATTTATGGGCCGGGAACGACGAGGCTTGTAACTTGGAACTTTGGGGTGGGTACAATACAACATTTTTATATCGAATAAAAAAAATTGTTGTGAATTTTGTTGATACAGTAACCAAAGTTCTTCTTAAATATAAATATCGGTAATTATATTTTAAGACAGAAAAGTAATACGAAAAGAGTTCAATAATCAGTATATCAAATCAAACTTCGAGTGTCCTTGATGTCCGCCAGACCATTAGGGTCTTCGGATTGGATCTTAAGGACATTCGAAATGAAATATTGATAGCCTATTTTTTTTTTTTTTTATATATAGGGACAGTGTCACACAGATCATCCTAGCCCCAAACTAAGCAAAGCTTGTACTATGGGTACCAGGCGACGATATACATACTTATATAGATAGATAAATACTTAAATACATAGAAAACATCCATGACTCAGAAACAAATATTCGTGCTCATCACACAAATATTTGCACTTACCGGGATTCGAACCCAGGACCACCAGCTTCGTAGGCAGGAGCACTACCAACTAGGCTACGGTGACCGTTTATTTGCTATTCAATACTATGTGTTTGGTTTCATTTAACTTATTGCAGATTTCATCTCAGTTAATATTAATAATTCTGTCCGGTTTTATCGCATAAATACGTATTTCAAAGTTAACAAAACCTAGATATGACTAGACTAGAGATGTTAATCCTACTGGGAGTTTAACATTGGGGGTATAAGATAAGACGAGATGAGGTAAGATTAGAAGACTTTTTATTGTATACCAAAAATATATACAAGATACAAAGAAAACAATTTGTACAATAGGCTCTTAAGGCAAAAGTCTCTTATATAAAGCTTATAATTACAAATTCTTATGATCCCATTGGCAACATTGTAATTAATTCCACTTCCATTTTAGTGTTGGGTTTTAATAAAATACATCGGTAAGTGTTTCCTACGCTTGCGTACATTTAAGCCGCTTAACGTGCTGTTGTACACTCGTGCCCGCTTGTCCATTTTAGCCGGATTAAAAGAACTTTATAAGTTCACGTGTCACTAACAAAGTTAATCTGCAACGAGTGCATTCGTTTTCTGTACAAAAGCTACTTACTACTGCTGCTGCAGCAAAACTTGACATGAGGACTTATCATTAAAAAAGGTTTTTTTTATAGATAAGACCTAGACTCTTCATACATCTTTTATGTCATGTGAACGGTTCTCCGATGCGGGGTTCGATCCAAACTCAAGGTCGTAGGAAGCGCGAGACTACTTGAACTACTGCGCTACACATATATTTAATACTACCTGTGCCCCGCGGTTTTACCCGCGTTAAATTTTATAAATTATCACAGCTTCTCCCCCGTAGGTGATAGCGTGATAATATGTAGCCTATATGTTGACCCGACCTCTTAGTAATATTCATGCCAAATTAAAGTTATTTTTGATAAACAAACAAACTGAGTATGAGAATGTAAATATAAATGTATCATTCATTTAATACTAACTATTCTTTTATTACTTGTTTATGTACATATATTAGTTTATGTATTATATTATGTAAGTATTCTCATTTAATAAGAACTAGTAAAAAAATATGTTTATGTCGGAGATTCTGACGGATTTAACTCCGAAACATCGTCGGTGTCCGCCATCATGCACGTGGTTAAAAGAATCAGTGCGCACACCCGGCGCAGTCGAGCTCTGGATGCCAATTGTGTCGTGTCGCTAACACACTAATGTCACTTAGACAACTGACAGACGTCAAAAACGTCACATGCGACAGTTCATAGACAACCTCGACTCGAACTACTGACTCAGTGAGTAGTGTTTTCCAAACGCTAATAGATGGCGTTACTAGTAAATAAATAGGCCTTTTACTTAATTTCTCCGACACGGCCATTCTGACAACCAACGCGCTCTCGCGTTGTTACTCACTGACATAATCAGCATGAATTACAGCTCTTCAGTTTGGCAAGGACACAAAGCGTTACAAGCGGCTTTCAATGTTACACAAAGCAAAGCGTAAAGGCTTTCAGCATTTACCACAAAGCGTTAAAGCTTTCATCATTAGTTAGATGGCGTACCTCACACAATGCAAAGCGTTGAAACTTTCAGCATAAAATGCAACGCATAGCAAAGCGTTGAAGCTTTCAGCATAAACTGCAATACACAGCAAAGCGTTGAAGCTTTCAGCATAAACGGCAACACACAGCAAAGCGTTGAAGCTTTCAGCATAAACTGCAATACACAGCAAAGCGTTGAAGCTTTCAGCATAAACTGCATCACACAGCAAAGCGTTGCCGCTTTAAGCATAAACTGCAACCCACAGCAAAGCGTTACAGCTTTCAGCAAAAGTTCAATTACTCGGCAAAGCGTTACAGCTTTCAGCATTGCACAGAGGCAGCACTTAAAAAACGCTGTAAAACGTTGCAGCTTTCAGCATCAACCTTGGGTCACGACTGATGAGCCCAACCTTACTGCAAAGCGTGATGGCTTTCAGCAGGACATCAGGACAAATCGATAAGGCTTTCAATCCACCCTTCAATAAAGCGTAGTAGCTTTCAGTTTAAATAAAAAATTTTATCAATCAGCAATGAACATAAGTCTTTTATCAACACAGGTTTACGTTCAACAAAACAATGTAATTATCGTTCAACTCAAACAATGATCATGATTCAATACAGTAATTCCATCCAAATTACTAATTACACCAAATTACCAAATTAACCAATACAATTTGTTCCATAATTAAATAAAACTATTCAATTATGGGTTCTACAGGATCAAGACATTCTGCCAATTCAGGTAAACTAGCTGGATATTTACGCAGTCGTTCATGGCACACATATTGGGCCCGTCCCCCAGATACTGGTTCCACCATATAACGTTCATTGGAACACACTTTAGCTACCCTGTAATGGGGTTTTCTCTATTCTCTTACTTACAGTACAATTCAAAACGAGTTTTACTTTGCCTAAGACAGACTTCCAGGATTCATTATTATAATTTTCGGCCACTGTAAGACTATTTGTCAAGGTGGACATCATTCGCTCCACCCGACCATTAGCTCGGCTAACACCACTAGCAATCTCGTGGAACTTAATGGCCCAACTTCGGCATAAATCCTGAAAGTCTTGACCAGTAAAAGATGTACCTTGATCAGAAATAATTCGTTTCGGAGTTCTAAATATGTGGACAAAGCTACGTAGTGCCTCGCAAGCAGATCGCGACGTTAAATCTTTGACACACATTAATTGACAAAATTTCGTAAAAGCATCTACGATGACTATCACATACTCCTTGGAGGTCTTGCTACAAGTTCGAAAATGTTGTTCTCCACTCTAGAACATTATAGGTAAGTGCGCAATGCAGCGTCACGAACTCAAAGCACGAAGCTTGCGATAGTCAATTGTCACAAGCACGAAGCGCGGAGCTTTCAATACTCAACCGCCACAAGCACAAAGCGCGGAGCTGCTTTCAATGCTCAACTGCTACAAGCACAAAGCGCGGAGCTTTCAATGCTCAACTGCTACAAGCACATAGCGCGGAGCCTTCAATGCTCAACTGCTACAAGCACAAAGCGCGGAGCTTTCAATGCTCAACCGCTACAAGCACAAAGCGCGGAGCTTTCAATGCTCAAGTTTCAGGAACTCTAAGTAGGGTATTTCCCTGGTCACACAATTTATTTCAAATCAACCAGCTTTATTACTCATAATGTAACACATAAATGTGTCTTACAATGAACTCCAATAATCATTTTAAACGTTAGAATTTAACTCAACCATCGGCATTAACTACACTGTTATTTCTGACTAGAACTGTCAAATTCAAGTTTTTCGTAACATACGTAGGTACTTAACGCGTCCACCAGCTATTGGCTGTTCCTTGTATCTATCGTTGTCATAGACCTCTATTATCTTACAAGGATTTGAAAACTTTTCACTTCATTTGTTTATTGTTAGAATAGAATAGAATACTCCCCATTGTACACACTCAAACAGGACAATTACATAGAAGACAAAATAAATAACACAATTTGTTAGGGTTCTTTCCGACAAAAACAACGTCTCTTATTTTAAATGGACTAATTTTAACTTTGGTATTGCCATAACGCAAGGTGCGTTATGGCAGTTCGTCAGCATGAGCTAGCTAGTCCATCCTGCATTTTGCCTCACATCTAAGTTCGTAGAGGTTAACCTTACCATATTTTTGGACAAGGGCATTAATTTTGGAGGAGAACTTTAATTACAACCCATCAACAATTGAAGCGGACTTCTAACTGTACTTCTTCTTACTATGGTACAATTTAGCGCGATTTGGATTACACCTGAAGCTGCCTTCCAGAACCTACGCTCGTGGTTCTCGGTTATAGTGAAGCAATTAATTAGAATAGTTCGGGAAGCTACGCAACATCCCCCCATCACAAATAACGCAGTGTTTCAAGTCTAAAGTCTTTCACGTGATCGGTCACTATTGGTCTCACAAGAAGGCTCAAGGTCACCCAAAGAGCAACGGAGAGAGCCACGCTCGGAGTATCCTTGCGCGATCGAATAAAAACGTCGTAATCCGCAGGCGAAACAAAGTAGCTGGCATAAAAATTGTGTCACAAATCAGTAAGTTAGTATTTTAAGTTCAATATACCTAGTTTGTACCTAAGTACAACATTTGTATGCCATGGTACAATATGGCAAATGCGTGAAACTTAAATGATGAAAACAATAACACCTGTATTCACCACATTTATACAAATAAAGATATTATGATTATCATTATAACCAAAGAATTGCCAAACCGAAACGGAAGCGGGCGGAGCACACAGCTCCCAACACCGACGGCCGCTAGATCAGACAGGCTCCCGACCGGGGACCATGCACCGGAAGACGCAGCGCGGGCAGGCCCCCCACAAGGAGGGCCGACCACTGCGGAGATTCCCGGGGGAGGCCTCCGCCCAGTGGACGTCTTTCGGCTAACATAATGATGATGAATTATTACTAGAACAGACAGGAATCTCTCCACTTGTCAGTAATTGAGAAACGTCTTTACAGTCGATCAAATCAGTATCGATAGCTTGTACAAGTGTCAAGATTCTGTAATAAACAAAATTCAGCATGGACCTCGCGAGTGATGCGGGTGACTTTGTTACTAATAGTCAAGCTCAATCCCGGTTAGATAAAAACATCTACCTATAATAACATCATGAGCCAAAAATATGTGAATCTACAATTACAAAAGTCACTTCTCACACACGAGTACTTCGTTGACCTTGACAGGCAGACTAATACGGGTAAAAGAAAATGTAATGTCCGACCCAATACCTGTCAGGCGCGCGGATATAAAATCTCGACTCGACTCAACCTGTATGGTTATCAACAAATCATTTACGAATTAGGGAACAATCTGTACCACTGTCCACAAGAGCATGTATGTGATCTAACTTGCCCCTACATCCATAGACTTGGAAATAAACCGTTCAAACTATTTAACCTTCAAAACGCATATTGTCACCATAAAAATTAAATATAACAGACGTTGGGCGTATTTTCAACATCTAAAAAGTATAAACCACACAAAACAACACGTGTTATGAATTTCACAGATATCAAAAATTCTTCAGTGCAGCATTAGGTCATCAAGTGCCTTTTAAACAATATAATAAAAGTACTTACAGGTTTTTTTCTCATAAAATAAAGATTCACCACTTACACTCGACACGAGGCACTTTTACTTTAGAGGTTACTTTAAATTTACTCTAATACAAACTGGTGAATTCTCCCCAATGCAGAATCGCCCATGCCGTCGCCTTACTTGCAAAAAGACAGCACGATCAACTTCGCCTCGAAAAGAACAAACCAATTATTTGAACTCCAAGACTCGACCGACAGAAAGGCAGCCTAACTATCAGAGCCCGTACTCTCTTCACTGTTAAATAAAAACTTCTTCCACGTTCACTGATGCACCAAAAACTATTCTTCAACGATAAACACGAACTCGCCGAGAGACTCCGCTTATCGCGAGTAACCACATCGAAACACGAAATCAGTAGGCGTGTTTTAAACAAGTCTGAACATACCTGAGTATCCGAGATACCTGCGATAACAACTTCGATTTTGTTACCTTCGCTCCAAGCAGGCTCCAACCGGTCAATCAAGGCAAGCTTGTAAGTCGAGTACTCCACGTATGTAAGTTCTCGCACGGTCACTGCACCATACGGCACCATATCTTGAAAAAGGGCATCAATCTCTCGGTCGCCGCAAACTGTCTTGATACACGCTCCTTTGATTCGTCTAACGTTTTGCACAACGGGTACGACTTTGAAGTCCATTTGCGAGCTCGACATCGAAGATGTGTCAATGTAACGTATCGAGTTTCGTAATCGGTTCACGAGTTTGCGATACAGCCGTAAATTCACAATCAGCGGGGTTGTATTCTCATCGTAATTTTTCAAATTTTAAACACTATTTTCGCTACGTGGTGGAACCAAATCACGAAAATATTCTTGATTTTGAGTAGCAGGCATTGCGGTAGAGACGTAGGATGATTTTGGAATCGATCCCACCGCTGCTGTCGGAGATTCTGACGGATTTAACTCCGAAACATCGTCGGTGTCCGCCATCATGCACGTGGTTAAAAGAATCAGTGCGCACACCCGGCGCAGTCGAGCTCTGGATGCCAATTGTGTCGTGTCGCTAACACACTAATGTCACTTAGACAACTGACAGACGTCAAAAACGTCACATGCGACAGTTCATAGACAACCTCGACTCGAACTACTGACTCAGTGAGTAGTGTTTTCCAAACGCTAATAGATGACGTTACTAGTAAATAAATAGGCCTTTTACTTAATTTCTCCGACATTTATATTTATAGTATCTACCTATATTTATAGTATAAAAATAAATTAGGTATTTAATTAGTGCAATGGGCCGGTTGGCGTGGTTGGTAATTGCTTGTCTTTCGTCGTTCGTTATATATTTATGTATCTATTATATTAAATAAACATTTAGTATTGTACTAGCAGTACCCCCGTCCGTGCGTAACTTCCAGGGTTGCCAAATGAAAACCAGCGCTAGTGCTGAGGTGGTGACCCTTTCGGCGGAACATGCAAGAATCGTAATTGTGTGTGCATTTTCTTCAAATCTAGGTATGTTATGTCTTGTAGAACTGTGTGTTGTATATTTGTACTCCTCATTTTCTTGTGTGTTGTGCTGAATTAAATGTTTTTCATTTCATTTTTCATTTTTTGAGTTTAGCCCGGACATACATATAGACAAACAGACACACAGACAAAAATTCTAAAAACTATATTTTTGGCTTCGATTTCGATTGTAGATCAAGCCCCAAGTATCCTTTAAAAAAATATTCTCTGTACAGTTTTGAATTTCCTACGATTTTATTATATGTATAGATAAGATATTTTTGCACTACGTCCACTCTGAATCCGTGAAAAACCAGATAAAAAAATAAAGATGATACGGCTTATATAGCTGTTATAAATAAATAGTAATAAAGTGAAGATCAATGGTTGGAAATGTGGCATGGTGGTTAAAGTAGCATCGGGCTATCTCGAAGCCCAGATGTTTGAGTTCCATTCCCACTTAAGTAAATTGTTGCTCTATGTACCTAAAACAAATGTATTAAGTGTGAGTTTGCCAAAACTGCGTTAACGTTAACAAATGAGACGTGTTTTATGAAACACGCCAATCCACGTCAAACAGCGACAAAATAACTGACGACGACATGTTCATAACTATTATTTTTGCTCGACTCTTGTATTTTAGTAGATGTCTGAGTATTTCAGTAATTTCTTAAAAGACTTTCTTCTACTAAAATACAAAATAGAATGGTAGTCATACGGATGTCTGTGTATTTTAGTTTTTTTTTTAATAAACTTTTAAACTGTCGATGTGGTGCAGCGATTAAAACAGGTCATGGATTCGATTCCCGCACAAGACAACTATTTGTGAGATCAATAAATGGTTATTCTGAGTCTGAGTGGGCTTTGTGTCCAATTATATGTTTGCAAAGTACCCGCAATGAAGGGCATTAATACCGCTAATGCGGAATATGACTTAAAAAAGGAACCTAAAATTAACATTTTCCGTTTCATGAAGTACATGCAATTTTGAAGTCGTTTTTAAAAATGACCGACCCATCAATAGTTATGTCAATAGATACTTGTACATCGACTTACATATATTTCATTTAAATATCCTTATTAACTACTAATTAAATTCAAGATTATCAATGGCATTGATCGATAACCTTAGTGACTCAAATATTTGCAATTAAATTTGTTACGTGGGTTAAAGCTGTAAAGAACAGCGTAACGAAAACTGCGACTTTGTCATGAATTAATCGATACGATTCCAATAAATTTTGTTTTTAGAGGATATAAAATTTCATTAATCGTTTCTGCATGTAATGTAATTTTTACCGGGTCAGCTACGATAGCCGAAAATCAACCATCCGTCAAAGCAGAGTGAGTTATTCAAAAAATTGAAACGAGAAGCTTACTATGCCGCGGCTCCGATGCTTTACCCACACGATACACAAGTTGACAAGAGGTATATAATTTTGCATGGTGTGACATAAATCTATGTAATAATGTCAATTATGGTTATACATTACCACTTATAACATTAACATACACTTGTTCTTTTCCAGGTTAAAAAGTAGTTAGTTCAAGTTAGTCAAAATTAAAATGAAATAACAGAAATCTTAGTTTATGTGAATGGCCTTGTTCATTTATTTCATCTGTCTGTTAAAAAACTTAAGTAAATCGTACCTTTAATAAATCAATTAAGTCACACCAAGCAAACTGCTAGCTTGCTTGGTAGGCAATTATCACAACCCGACCCCGACCCGACTAATGAAGAATGGAACTTCATTAATAGACAGGGAGTATGCGCAGGAGTTTGCTAACTACTTCCTCTCAGTGTACGGGAAGGAGACGCCGTTGTTGGATGCGGCTGCTGCGGCCAAATCGACGCCGGAGCGAGGCACGCGTATCCATGTGGGTCAACTGTCGATTAATGATGTGCTAGCTGCTCTAACGCGACTTAAGCCCAAGCGGTCAGTTGGCCCAGACGGCGTACCTCCGTATATTGTTAAAGATTGTAGGATGGTTCTAGCGAAGCCTCTTTGCCACTTGTTCAATCTTTGTTTAAAGGAATGTAGGTATCCGGAAGGCTGGAAATTGACTAGAGTGACTCCTGTGCCGAAAGGTACGGCAAGTTTGGAAATCAATGAGTACAGACCAGTAGCGGTATTGTCCACATTTGCGAAGGTCTTTGAATCGGCGTTATGCGCGTGTATTACGCCGCAGATGACCGCATACCTTAGTGACGCGCAGCATGGGTTCCGAGCGGGCCGCAGCACTAATACGAATTGAATGTGCTTTATGAACCATGCGGCACCTGCGCTTGACTCTGGGGTTGGTACTCAGCTGGACGTCGCATATTTTGATTTTAAAAAGGCATTCGATAGTGTGGATATTGACGTTCTTTCGTCTAAATTCGCAATGGCTGGTTTTACTCCTGGCCTCTTGCAATTCTTTGCAAGTTACTTAAGTAATCGTAGGCAATATGTGGAGTACGGCGGATATTTTTCGAGCACTTATCCGACGCTTTCGGGAATCAGTCAGGGGAGCAACTTGGGCCCGCTGGAATTTGTCATAATGATAAATAACCTGCCGGAAGTCACGCGTAATGCAAGTTGTTTGCTCTTTGCCGATGATCTTAAATTAGTCCTCCAGGTTAATGACGAGACAGACTGCCTAAAGTTGCAATCGGACATTGATCATGTGGTGGAATGGAGCCGGAATAATAAACTCCAATTCAATGTTTCAAAGAGCAACGTCATGTCTTTTACCCGAGCTGTCGTGCCGCTACTCTATAAGTACAATATTGAAGGAGTAACAATTCCGAGGGTTGAAGCCGTGCGTGACTTAGGGGTACAGTTTTCAAAAGACCTGACGTTTCGTAGACATATTGAACGAGTTAGTAAGAAGGCATTTAGGACTCTAGGGTTTATAATGCGGGAAACACGAGACTATAAAAATACGGAAGCCGTCAAATCCTTATATAACGCATTGGTTAGGAGTAGGTTGGAAAGCAATGCTATTATCTGGAACCCCCATGAGACTAAATATAGTCTCATGGTGGAAAAAATGCAGAATAAATTTGCTAGATACCTTTACTTTAAGCAGTACGGAGTTTACCCTTATTTTCCACTTATGTATCCAACCCTCTTTGTTATAGGGATGGTTGGATATTATAAGCTAGAGGTACGGCGTGACTTAGCGTTAGCGAGGTATTTATTTGAAGTATTTCGAGGCAGGCTAAATAATCCTAGTATACTAGACTCAATGAAGCTGCTCGTTCCAAACACCAGGTTGCGGCAAGCGCCGAGGGCACGGCTTTTTGACGTCTCGGTGGCGCGTACTAACATTGGTAAATTCGCACCGGTGGCAAGAGGCCTACGAGTATTAAACAGCGCCTCACAAAGAGTGGACATTTTTAATTGTTCATTGGCGGAATTCGTGAGGGTGACTCTGGATTTAATTAGTAATAATTAATAACATTGTTCGCATTATCGCATTGGGTACAAAACCTGTTATGATTATCATAACAGGTTTTGTACCCAATGCGATTGTTTAGTAGGTTAAGTAAATAAAAAATAATAAATAAAAAAACCTTTTTTCATCCCTGATCTTATACCTAGTATTAGCTTATATTTTTAAATTGATCAACGTCATGCGCTCACCATACAGTATACTTATAAGGTACCTCAGGGGCTGATTGTAACACGTATGCAACATAAACGTGTAGAATTAGGGGGTTAGGATTAGACACATAATAGACAAATTAATAAAAATACGTACATACATACGTAGACTCACGCCTCTTTCCCAGAGGGGTAGGCAGAGACAACGGTTTTCCATTTGTCACGATCTTTGCACACGTTATTTGCCTCGATTACTGTCATTATATTCTTCATACATGCTCGCCGGTTTAGGGTACTTCTGACCTCTTCTTTCTATTTCTGGATTCTTCTCTCCCGACTTAGGGTTAGGTGGGTACAGATGCAGAAATATGCATAAAAATAGCCTTGTGCGTACAAGAGTTGAGTGAACAATACACATACCCGCCGTAATAGGATTTTTAAAGTTTCTTAATCGGTAATAATATTCCCTGACTAATCCTGCTGAGATCGTAGCCAGATGCTCTCAAAGGTCCGTAAGTAATTGGCGAGGTTAAGCAAGTAGACTCCGCCCAAGTGATTTGATTATTGATCGTCTCCATGCTTTGAAGGGTACGTTAAGCTGTCGGTCCCGGTTGTAGTCATTAGACAATAGTCGTAAACACATGGCAGAAGCCTTCTGGGCGCTGGACTACTGCCCATACGATAAGTAAGTAAGTATACCAAAATTTGGCAGTCACCTGAATTATGTCTCAATTAACGTATTAAATATCATTTTCTTTGGAACCTAACATAAGTAACGCTTAAGTTAGCTTTTCCCTTACACTCTGTATGACTTTAGTTTGGTTTATTAAGCGAGTGACGAAAATTTCATAAAAGATAAATATTTCCAAGAAATTTTGTTCACTTTAATTAAAAGTGGAGAGAGTTCCTGTCAACAATGGCCGAGACAAGCTACGTAGTACACAAAAGCGAAATGTTTTACAAAGAGCCTTTTCACTGCACTGCCACTGGCTCAAAACAGAGTAAATACGTAAGTCGTGTGTAGTGGAAGCACATTTAGAATTTAAACGACGTTTATGAAGATTTCAGCAACATTGTGATGCTTTCTGTAACACTCGCTGAAATATAATATGCCTTTGAAGTAGAACCGACAAATTATATAATTTCATGCAGATGTCATTATGTCTGATCGCAATACCTTATTTTTATCCGATGTGACAAATTTTGTCGATACCTTCATTTATGCGTTATTGATAGTATGGAAAAAACAAATAAAAAACGACTAACCCAATAGGTGTATAATTTGACCGCGCTATCAATTTAAATAGTGTATAGAATACTTCACGAAGTAGTATGTTAAAATTCTATACTCTGTGGTATACATAACCCATTTTAGGGTTCCGCACCAAAAGTGTTTTAACGAAACTATATCACTAAATCGCCGATGCCTGTTCGTTCCTCCAGTCGTCTGTTTGTCAGTAAGCTGTATCTCATGAGGTGCAATTTAATAAATTTAAGATAGTGATGTCAACTTATATAATAAATTTAACAAAGTAATATCGTATACTACATAGACAGACATAGTGAATGTTACCAATGTTGTCTATGTAGGTAGTAACGGTATAGTACCGTTATTTATTTTATTACTCTGTTATCGTCTCTCTAATTTTGGAGTTGGGCCTGGTCCTCCAAGAAAAGACACAGAAAAAGTCAAGCCATACATATCACAAGCTTTAAAAGGCAAAAGCTGAATCAGCTAGGGAAGCCGAGGAAATGGGCTTTTATCACTATAAGACGAAACTTAGATTAGTACTTACAAAACAGCCATCGCATTCATGAAAAATTATGCACCGTACAAAATTAAGTTGTACTCTTAACTATCACGGCCTGTTTTCTGTGACATCTTGGAGGTAACTTATTCATTAGCAGGCGTTCAGAGAGCAAGCACCCAAGTATACAATAAACTGTTTGCACCCACGTGGAAACAAAGGCCTTCCTTTCGTTTGTGCTATATAAGTAAGAATAGTCAAAATTAAAAGGTCTTGAATTATGAATAGTGGTTTTGGAAAATAAAAAGGCAGTTTTTATATAATTTTACAAGATTTCAGTAAATTAATTAGGTTAGTTCATGAACAAAGCTCTGAAAAAGGTATTACAAAAAATATGTTTTGGAATTTTTTCATTAAACTCCAGACATTATCATGAACTGGTTTTTCTTTGTAGTAAAAGGCAACATTATTAAGTAAACGTCTACTTATGACGTCAACTAACTTTTATAAATATAATAAAATAGACTTACATGCCTAGACAGTTCCCGAGAAAGGTAAAGAGGTTTTATCAGTTTAGCTATACTTTTTAACAAAGGAGACTCCGATTTATTTCTAACTTAACTATTATAACCGAAATAGGAAAGTTAAGTATCATACATTTACATTCTAAACTACTGAACTGAATCTGCAAAGGCAAGCATAACTGGCTGGGTTGTCCGATCCAAAATCGAATTGAAACTAATTCTGATTAAGTTAGCCTGCCAGTAATGTAGTTTCAAGTCCTGTCTGATTAGAAAATGCAATGCATGCAGCAACGATGAATCGTGTCCGGTAGTCGAAATTTATTTGTCTCGTTCTAACATTTCAATTGAGTGATGTTTATTATTTTGTGAACTGGGAATAAGCATTAAATTGCATAAACGTTTCAATTAAAACATTTATTTTATAAGCTTAATCAGAAACAAAATTAAAACGGTTGATAAGCGGTTTATGTGAGTGTCATGCAATTTAATGCTTATTCCAAGTTCGACTAACAGAATAACAAACATTACTCAATCTAAATGTTAGAACGAGACAAATAAATTTCGACTACCGGACACGATTCATCGTTGCTGCATTGCTTTGCATTTTCTAATCAGACAGGACTTGATACATACACACAATAGATTTGAATTTTTTACTTTACATTAAACCGCAACCGTGTCTATCTATACACACAAGTCCGTCGTACTAATAACATTGAATTCTTATATGAATATTGACCAAACCATTCAAATGTAGTAAAATAGATCTAAACCTATAAATACAAACTTAAATAACCATTCTGTCATATTAATTAGCTATTTAACTAAAACATTGCTGTCATTAATTAAATTATACAAACATATATTCTAGAATTAATATATAGTTTACTAGCTATGCCCCGCGGTTTCACCCGCGTTAAAGTAGTTTTGGCGTAAAAGAGCAACAAACATACATCTGTACTCACAAACTTACTGAACAGATGAACGGACGGACACGAGAACTATCTTAATAAGCTTCCTAAAAAAACGGAACTCAAAGAAATAACAGACTGTGTACCTTGTATTTTTTTTTCACTTTTGGCACAGTAGCTACTTATTTATCTCTACATATTATAATACCTAAGAGCTGTATGATTTGATTCCTTAATTTAAACATCCAGATCTTTGCCACTCGTCAGAAAACGTGCTCCGTCTCTCATACATATATTTATATACGCATATTGTCGCAAATCCGCCACCAACTAATAACAAAATTGTGTCAGATTTGCCCGCAACTCAATAGTGCCCTCCAGCGATACTTACGAAGATAAACATGTATCACTTTGGCGGTATATTATGAGCGCCATCCTTGGTCAAAGACGAAAATGTTACTTAAAGTAAAGGAAAGTTGTATATAATATTAGTAAATCACAAATTGGTAGATGGTGCTGGTTCAAGACCCGCCAGTCGATTAAACTTATGATTTCCCATTTATGAGAATAAAAATTCTTTAATGATCTTACAAATCCATTGCTGTTTTTGTAAAATGTTTCAATACAGGACATTGAGGAACTAGTCTGAATGAACAGACACCATGTAAGAAAAAAAATAAAAGCATTAAAGAAAAAATAAAACCTATGTAGCTTTTGTGAGGTGTGTTTTGCGGATTACGGCTCAAACTAACTATAGGAATTCATTTGTTAGTGCAATAAGCCGAGTTAGGTAGTTAATGTTTAATGTGTTTTTCAGTTGAACTAGAGTGAATTTTATTTTACTAACTAAACTAAAAACTACTTGATGTAATGCTGATAATATATGATACATAATTTAAAATTACAAGTGGAAAAGTATTTGCATTCAGTGTATTTTAGTAGCTGCTATTATAGTGAGCTGCTCAGTTGAGGTTATGCTCGGTAGTTGAGGCGAGAATAGTTAAAAAATTATGGGAATTTAATAATTAAAGTAACTGTGACGCCATTCTATGCTACAAAATATGCATTCGTGTGTCTACATACGTACTAAGTAAGAAGCATGAAAGTTTCATAGTTGTTTTGCTCAGGTTTGCACTAAAAGTAAGTTGCATTGAATTCAATGCAGCATATTAAAGTCTACTCTGCGAATTGTAGTTTAGAATTGTTCATTACGTAGGCTATAGGCATTAGTGACTCGTTTGGAAATAATTTGTACTATTCAAAAAGTTAAAACAATTGTTTTTAAAGGACTAAATAAAGTTCCGAGAAACACCAACAAAAGATATTTTAATAAATATTTAGTGCTTGAATATCAAAATACGTCTTCAAGATTTCAGAATGTCTACTAAACTTTGAAACCTTTTGGGAATACACTGTTTGAAACTAATAGCTTACTTTAAAAGTTATGTCTGTGATAAAATACGAGAATGATTTACTATATAATAATATACAGTAACTTTTTGTACTGTATAAATGGTTATTAGTAAATACATCATAAAAATACTGTTGTACTGTATAAATATGTAGGTACCTTAAAATTACGACACCGTTGGAAATTGTACAGACGCCAGCACATCAAGCTACCCCAATCTGTCAAATTTCCCTAATTGAAAGTGAACCTTATACTTTTGTGATAAATTTAAAATCTGTTCAAGAAGTTTGACAGATTGGGTTAGCTGAATGTACTGGTGTCTGTACTAAATACATGCCCTCATATCTTTAATTTCAAATAAACTTCTGAGCTAAGGGAGAATCTTTAATTCAAAAGTATGTGGTGCATTACAATATAATTAATATTTGCATATTAATTATATCACAAATACATTTTATCACAAATATAAATGTGCAAAAGACTTAGGTAAACTGGAAAAAAAAATCTAATCAAAATTAGGTGTTTTAAAGGTTTTTAAAGCATTATCATTTGAATAAATTTATACAACCTTATCAAGAATCATTTAATCTATACAAATAATTAAAAGTGTTCAGTAAAATCAAATGTTTGCGTCTAAACAATAATACCAATATAAAGTACTTTGGGAAAATAATAATGCTACAACAAAACCGTAATATTTACACAAATTCATAACACAGACTTAAAATATTAGAGTTAAAGCAATCCAGACAGCCCCCGGGCGGGAAGCGACGTGCAATAAAAATTAATGCACGCAATCACTCCGGAAAATGATATCAGCCTGGAACGAGCCAAGTGATTGGCGTGCTACTAGCTTATACACAGTATTTTATTATTATTTATTTTATTTTAATAGGTAAACCAACGATTATTTAAACATTTGATGCAAGAGTTATGAGCTAAATGTTATAGTTTTTCGTGTAATAATCACTTATAGGCTAACACAGCATGCGAATCAACGTGTGTAACGGGGGCTTCATCCCTGGGAGGAGGTTATTTTGAGACGCATAGGTGCAACAGTGGTGGTTCCGGATGGCAATTGTTTCGAGTTCCAGGAGCAAACACTATAAGGATCTAGAGGCTAGGCTGCCGTGGTGGTTTTAGTTGGTAACCCTGAGGACTCCCACATACCACGTCTCTCCCCAACCGGCGCGAAAGTTTAAAAGGTTTCCGCCACGAAAAAAAAAGAGCATGCGAATCAAATTAGCAAAAATGAACTATAAAATATGTTAAATACAATATTATAATATACAATGAAAGTTGCCAAATACTTAACTAAGGTTAAACACATTAATGTAGTTTAAAAAGTAGCTAGTAGTATACACGTTTATACACAATATTTTTTTGATAACCACGTTTTTTAACTTTTTATACTATAACTACGATTGTGTAGGTATGACTATCTCAGACAAAAGGAAATATTTAATGTACAGTTTGCTTGTAATTCCTTATATCGTTCATAATGTTGGAGATGTTTATTTAGATAATATCCACATGGGACCATCATGTCATCTGAGCCCAAACTATTCAGAGTCTGGGCTTTGGCAACCAGACAACTAATAAACAAACTTATGTATTTCTAAATACATTACATACATATTATAGATAAATTACACCCAGACACGGAACAAATAATCGTGCTCCTCACATAAAGATTTGGGTAGGGATCCAAAACACGACCTCTGGTTTAGCAGTAAAGGTCAATAACACATTTACGTTTTAACAGCTCATTTGTTTCTTTTATATTTCTTTTGGATACTCACTTTGCTACTACAGCTCCAGCATGAACAATATGTATTTTAGATTATTGAGTTAAGTTAAGCTTTTTCTGAGGCGACTCATGTCGTTAATTCCTGATCGTGCTCCTCTTGAACGGCTGAACCAATCATCTTCAAATTTGACACCGTGGTAGTGATCATACTCATAAGTGCATATATCTGAATTCAAAAATTCGGAATTGCCAAGGAGGATTACAACTAAAAAAATAAATGTCCCATTTAAATCTATTCAGAAATATGAACATTGCTTAACAAGCAGCTAAATGTTAGGTTAATATTAGTTTAGGAAAATCTTAGTTGCTTAGATTCAGATACTTTATTGTGGATCATAGGTAGGTACAAAATACAGATATTGAACAATATATTAATAAATAGATTTACATTTCGTCCCGTACCTGATACATAAAATAATATATTTAGTGTACTTAATGTTAACCTTGTTATATTAGTGGTACTTTCTGTCTTTAAGTTTTTTTTTGTAATAATATTTTAAGTGTTATATGCACCTGTAAAGGCAAATCACACAAAACTTGTATATAAACATGAATAAATTGTTAAGTTGCATTGTGAACTGTCGATGGTGTACCATTTATTAATCTATACATATAATAAAATCGTAGGAAAGTCAAAACTGTACATTGAATATTTGTGTTAAAGGATACTTGGGGCGTGATCTACAGTCGACATTGAAGCCAAAAATATAGTTTTTAGAATTTTTGTCTGTTTATCTGTTTGTCTGTATGTATGTCCGGGCTAAACTCAAAAAGTACTGCATGGATTTACTTCAATTTTTGCATGAATATTACTGATAGGTCGGGTCAACATATAGGCTACATGTTATTACGCTATCACCTACGGGGGAGGAACTGTGATAATTTATAAGCTAGTAAATAAATAAATCTAGTTGCAGTCTTGTTAGTAGTTTGAGGTCAACGTTAATATAATGGCGCATTGTTTCAAACAAATCTATTGTATTAATATACAGAAGTGGATACTTCTGTATATTATTATATAATAATGTCCGTGCTTCAACTGGGCGGGGACACTCGAATGTGTCCAGATACTTTAGTTTTAAAGGCACCACAATGCTTAACCCGAGTTTGTAAAACAACATTACAGTTCGTACTCCGTCGTAGCCATAATATTTATAATACAATAAACAAGACTTTCAACTATTCTAAGATAAAGCAAACCGAGTGAAATGCTCAGTGAAGTAGTGTAAACTTGTTCAAAGTGCCGTTTGGTGCACTACAAAGAGTTTTGTACAACAATTACAATGCTATCTGCAGCGGAACAGAACAACAGAATAGTTCAACAAGATAATAATAATAAACATTAAATGTGAGTAAAGTGATGGTAACTGTACAAAGAAAATGGACGGAGGCAATATTTTTTCATTGCCCCCGTCAAAGGTTGATCTGTATTCAAAGTAAGTTCAAGAATATCATTTACTGTCTCTTGAGTATTTCACGGCAATTTTGTGTTTAGTTTAAAGGTCATATCCTGAACTAAACATTATTTTCAAGGTTAGGTGATGGTCATGCGTTGTTCTGTGGACTGTGTGCTTAGTGTGTGATGCTTTTACACAACTGGCTTGTTGGTAGATAGTCACTCTGACTGCTAGAGATGAAGGTTAGGAAGGAAGCAAATATGTCCTGGGTGGAGACCCAGGACATATTTGCTGTGTGATGTGCGCGATTTTTGTCCTTTGTCTGGGTCTAATTACGTACATACATACATAGACTCACGCCTGTTTCCCAGAGGGGTAGGCAGAGACAACGGATTTCCATTTGTCACGATCTTTGCACACGTCTTTTGCCTCGATTACTGTCATTATATGCTTCATACATGCTCGCCGGTTTAGGTTACTTCTGACCTGCCCTTGGGTCTAATTAATCCATAATAAAACCAAACTTATATAATAATTCTTAATCCATACAGGATTTAGAATTATAAAAGTTTGTTTATCAGTTGCTCTGCCTAGTTTGGGGTCAGATGGCAGTGTGTTAGTTATCGAAAGATATTTATTATTATTATTTATATTCCCTAAAGCAGCTATTTATGTCTTAGACTGACAATGTAATCATATTGTAATCATATAATAATATAGTAAAATGTGTAACTAAAATGCTGAAGTAGAATATAGAATCTAATCATAGGTTCTTTGCAGGCTAGTTTTTAATTTGTATGTTTTCCGTTACAAATCAAAATATTAAAGTGTGGTACAAATTGGTCTCTAAAATACATTTAGGTGAAAATAAAATTGCTGCTGACGATTTACTTCCTGTATTAGAACAAATGATACAACCTACTTATTTATTAAAACTGTCTCTAATATATTTGTGAGGAAAAAGTCAAAATGGCGGTGGATGGTTCCTATATTTATTTAAGATTTACTCGCTCTATTAGAATAAATAAAACCACTTAATTTATTTGTTAAATAGAACGGCGTTTTATTGTTGGCTCCAAAGAAACTGGTATTCTCGTACGCACAAAAACTCAACCCTTCTGTTTCAATCGCAAAATTCCCACTGAAAGCTTATAAAATATTAAAAATATAGAAATAAGCAAGTAAACTGATGTTTAAATATTTGACTTGAGCTATTAGTCCAAGAGCTGGCACGCATTTTTGGGTAGGTATTTGAGGCAAGCTGAAAACTTGTCCTATAACTCTTCAGACACACCCCAACACGGAACTGCAGACCTGGCTGGCGGGTAGCGGGTCTAAACCAACCCCTAAATTTTTGATTTTTTTTTTATCCATAAAATGTATTTGAGCAAGCTGAAATTTTTATATGTTGTAGTTTAATGTTTATACAATACATAAATAATATTCTGTCAAAATTTCAAGTTGCCTCGAATACATTGTTTCGACTTTTTTGCAAAATATTTTTGCATACGCCTGGCAGTGCTAAAGACCCGACAGAATCGCCTGTCTTTTTTTTTGTATTGTATAAACATTAAAATAAAATAAAAATAAAATAAAAAAGGTTTTTATTCACGTAGACTTTAAAAAAGCGCTTGTCAGAACATAGTCAGTACATGTTTGTAGTAATATACCTAGTTGTATACATTAGATATTATTTCTAATAACATAGATATTTAGGTACATCTTGTATGAAAACATTTATAAAATTTATTTTATTACAGAAATGATATTTAGCTAGCTCGTATCAAGTTATTGTCAAGAGATTATGTTTAATTATCTAGTTTAAGTCTAATATTTTTACTACATATTGTCAATGGTTCTGTCTATATTAAAGGTATTAATATTATGACGGACCTTGTGTTAATAACGACGGTCGCGCTTTAATGCTACCACCGGATCCAATGCGCCCCAACTGAGAAGACCCAGCGAAACAAACTCAGTGGGTTCATCTACTACCGGTTTCAACACGACCCAGTTGAGACGGTCCGGCGAAACATACTCAAGCGGGCATGAACACGGGATTTGGTCCAATTAGAGTAATTATTTAGTAGGCAAACACAACATATGCTCGATCGGTTGTCTGAATGCTTATTATTTTAGATTATATTTAGGTATACAAAAGAAAAACTTCGAAACAATAACATTATTCATTTTGAGACAGAGTCAATAATTTTAAATTAAGTATATGATAGCAATCATTTACAGATAGTTCACGTAACACAGCAGATCAGTCATGTCTATATGGCTACAAGATCTCCAGCGAGCAATGTGCAGGTAGGAAGTGAAATTAAACTAAAACATATCAAAATTTTAGTTTGCCTCAAATACCTACCCAAAAATGCGTGCCAGCTCTCCTACTATATATTTCAGGCGCCATCTTTACCAATAGATACTCAGTAATATTTACCAAAGGGACCGTCTGACCTTCATAACTCAATTAGTAGAGATTTTCTGAAATAAGATTTGTTGTCGAGTGGGGCATCCCACTTCGCCATTGATAGCATTACGTATGTGGCGTATTTTATGACATTGACTTATAAAAATGGTTTTCTAGGTACAAAAGCATTCTGGCAGTGTACGAATTTGATTGTGCGAAACGATTCCGGTGAAAATCAGTGGATAGCAGAAAGAAAATCTATAAATGAAGATAATTTTTATTTTGATATTTATCGCTGTACATACGCCAGCACATCAAGCTAGCCCAATTTGTCAAATTTCCCCAATTGAAAGCGAACTTTATGGTTTTGTAATAAAGTTGAAAATCTATAAAAGAAATTTGACAGATTGGGGTAGCTGGATGTGCTGGCGTCTGTGCATCAGTAGAATAGGAGTGTAGCTCAGTGTAGAACCTCCTCAGGTTAATCTGTAAATTTCTCAAAAAATTGTGAAGCATTAATTGTTATTCATTTTTTCCTCCCTTCCAACAAATTTTGAGCATTCTCGCGTCATCATCGGCCTGTAACTTACCACTAAATTTAAATAATGTTGATAAAGTTTTATATTAGTCTTTTAAACCTAGAGTGACAACCTTGTAATTTACAAACAAAATAAATTTCATCTATTTCTGTTAAGTACAAGATATTGCCCTAAATTCCATGAAATTTAAGAGCCGTTTTTAATTGCCTTTACGTATGAACAACTAGAGATCGCACTTGTTTAAAATTCGACTACGATTGTATTGTCAAACACTATAGACATTAAAGACAAATAATATTAATGTGTCTTTTAGTTTTGACACTCATTTTGTCCTCTATTCTCAATTCGTCAGTGTGTAAAAAGCATCGTTATAGTATCGTAATGATTTTTTTTAATAAAATATTTTACGTCTAATGCCTGTTATATAAAATATTAGCTTTCTGCGCTCCTTCTCCATATGAACTTTAACCATTCCAAATTACAGGTAGGTACAAACCTTCACATATTATTATTATGATAAAGGATATTATGATAAAAACGCTGTAAACTCCAAAAAAATATCAGCTATCGGTTGCCCGCGGCGGGACGTCTTGATATTTCGGTCGGAACTTCCGACTTAAACTTTTTTATATTCCTTGTCACGTTCCACCAATTTCATCAGCTACAAATTGTCTTTGAACAAAATACTTATTGATCTTTCTTACAAAAATATCGTTGTTAAGTATTTAATAATCTTATTTAGATTGAAATAAACTATGTCATTGCATAATAATGCCTTTTGAGCCAGAAGCTTATGTTTAAGGATTTCTCATTAGGTATCAATCCAGAACGCAAAGGTAAAAATTTTATAACTCAACAATATATGTCTGAGAGTGTACATATTTCTTATTTACATTTACAGAAATGGAATCGAAGGTTTCAATAACGTCAATCAAAAAGTATTTAATTCAACGCAAAAACAAAACTCGGAGCTGTACGTTTCCAATGAACCGTAATACTTTAATGACATTATTACGATACGATCCGACGGTACGAAGTTGCTACTCGTGTTGGCAGTGGATGGAGAATTTCGATTTTATATTTATGTCAAGTGTTTTATGAATTTCAATTTGTGTAATCCATACATTATGAAATATTTGCATTTCATTGATATGACACCTAGAATGTATTACCTTTTCAGAGATTATATTCAAAACCGGTATGCAGCGTGATGACGGCGGCAAATATCAGAATATCATTAATCCCATCTCATCTCGGGAGAGGCGTAGAAGTCGACCTGAGGGAATATCTACCAGAGGATGGGCAGTAGCTTCCGCCTGAGTACTTTGGCCACCTTATTGCGATCGCCAACCCGTCTGCCAAGCGCAGCGATTATGGAAATGATTGATGATGGAAATGATGATTATTATGAAATTTGACAGATTGTGATAACTGGCGCCCGTGCATCGTATGTCAACCAATGGCGTTTGATACTGCTTGAATATTACGCTACGTGTCGCTACACATTTCTGGTTATGTCAATATCAATGACAGGTTGCCAAGATTACTATAAAAGTGAACTACCTTACCAAATACTACAACCTCTCCTACCGCCAGCTAAGTTTTACTGAAATAATTTTAATTTAAGTTAACCCTTTATATTAATAAAATACAATGCAAAAATCTTATCAAAACAAAGCATCTACAATATTATTCTAGCGTTGAGGTCAATTGCCTTAACAAACCTCAAATTTAGTGTGTTTTAGGCAAATTTGATTACTTACCTAATATTCTCTAACTAATATTAACGTTCACCCGCGCGGAAAATCGTAATGAATGAGTTACCTGTTATTATACCGCGTTTATTAGGGCTTGGAATTCCCAATTGGCAATTCCCGGAACTGGGGACCGTAGACGAGCAACCAGTCCCAGCACTGATGTTTCAGCCTAAATTATTTAATGTTCCAAGGCAATATCCTAAAATATTTTTTACTTTTGCTACCAACTGTTGTTTGTTACATGGAATAAAACCTTTTTAGTCATTACTGATTATAATGAAATCTTACTAAATTTCACAGATTCACACAGTTAAATATCTTAGTTACTATTTTTACCTTATTACTGAATAATGTTGTTGTCAAGTAATTCGCAAGATATACGAATTAAAATATAATATTCTTATTTTTGTTGGTCATAGTTAAAGATAAATATAAGAAGATAAAAAGTATTTATTTACGTGAATAAGGTAACAAAAAGTACTTAACATAATACAAATAGGTATCTCTCATTATAATTTTACAGGATGTAAATTTACATTTTAATACAAAAAAAATACCATACAAGTATGGTCATTCTCTTAATTAATTATTAATAATAATACATAGCAATATGTTTTTTTATATACACACACA
The DNA here is from genome assembly GCA_951640165.1 of Pseudoips prasinana. Classification (NCBI taxonomy): domain Eukaryota; kingdom Metazoa; phylum Arthropoda; class Insecta; order Lepidoptera; family Nolidae; genus Pseudoips; species Pseudoips prasinana. Next base: position 42,953,206 of record OX621235.1, on the reverse strand, counting down.
AGGCTCACAGTTTATAGTCGAGGTACTCATGTACACTATAAAAATATTTATCAGTAAAAAATTAGGATAAATTACGTTTAAGTTTAAAAAATGGTAGTGTTTTTAGGTAACTGGGCACTTTATTAAATAATATTAAGTTGAATGCGAATAGCGCAAGTCCGGCAGTTGAGCATATCTGTACATCCAATATGATGAGAGTAATTAATGCACAGTAAAACTGCTGGAGCAGTTGTTTTTTCAAACCTCAACTACTGAACATATCTTCCTGAAATTTGGAATGAGGGTCATTGTTCTGTCTTTCCATGAAGAATTTTCACATATGAAAATTTGCGGGCCAAAGCTTGTATATTTAAAATGATGGTAGGTAGGGTAAATTTATTTCTGTAGTAGATGTTTTAAGACTTTTTTATTTGTGTCTAAATACCCGATTAATATTTTAGACTTCAGGACTCACTTTGCACTGACAGCTAGTTCTCGTATAATCATATTTTTTTGTTAACACACCTTAATAACTTTTTAATATTTCTCTATAAAAAAATACACCCTAGGTTAATTAATCCCTGTGTCCCGGGGTACTTCAAACACATAATTAACGGTCAGAAAGTACTCTCAGACTCAGAACTACTTATGGGTCATGTACAAAGTACAGTTCATTGACATAAACGCGCGCGCAGTCAGCAATTCCACGCTGCGCACTGACCCAAATCTTTAGTTTTAATATTTAAATTGTTATAATGTTAGTTGACGAACAGCCACCAACCGAGCCGCGTCAACTCAACCATTACCATTTTTACCATTACCATTTAACCATCACCATTTTTACCAGTTTAATATACAGTGTATTTTCTATACCATCGTATTTTATTATTATTTGTTGGAGTTACGCCCAACAAATTGGTCCTTCGAACCTTCGGAAAGGTGGGATCTATCGCGTTGTGGACCTTGTAACGTGTTAGTGACTATCTTTCTGTAACCAACCAGTGAACAGACTTACTCTTTTTACCAATATTGAACCAACCAGACAAGTGACCATATAGGATAAGTGATACAGGGATAAAGTAAGATTGGAATCGCCGTCCATCTATTACTCACCAGTTACCACAGTTAACCAGTAACCAAGACATAACCAAGTAAGATCTTTCCATTTTTTTTTTGTTTACCAATTACCAAGATGTCTACCATTGCCGATTTATTTGCGTCTCAGAGGGAGATCATGGAAAATATGAATAAGCTGTATATTAATTTTAAGAAAGAAGGAAAGGAGCGAAAGACGGCGGATAGTATTAAACTTCGCCTACAATCTTTAGAGGAGTTGTGGAAAGACTTCTCACGTAACCATGATAAGTTAGTGACTTTGTGTGATGAAACTGAAGATAATGGATATTTCGGTGATGACTCGTACATCAAAACTAAAACATTTTATGGCGATGTTAGGATTCATTTGTTGAGAATTCTTGAGGAATTAACCACTCGTGCTCCATCACCAAGGAACCAACTACCACCACCGTCATCGCAATCACCGACCGCACCACAGCCTAGCACATCAGCCTACGGTTTACCACTCACAGATAACTTACCCAAAACAGTTTTACCATTACCAAGATTCGTTTTCCATGACGTCGAAAAACCAGATAAAATTGAGGAAATTATGAGAAAACAACAAAGTAATTTTAAAGCTTTTGCCCGAACTATTTCTCATATCAACCTCAATGTTTTGACTGAGAAGTGGGAGTTCCAAGATGTTCTAAAGCATATTGAATCGCGCTGGACTGCGATCGATACATTGCACTGGGAAATTGACAGTCATCTGCAAGTAGAAGATAAGAACTATGCCGATCTGTTTAATAGTTACGAGAATGAATATTGCGAAATTAAAAAATCTATTAACCAAAGAATGTGGGACGTCAAGCACAGAGAAAATTCTACACCAAAAATAGATATACCGATTTTCAATGGAAATTACCAACAGTGGATTTCATTCAAAGACCTTTTCTATGAATCTATCCATAATAATAAGTCAATGTCTCCCGCTCAGAAAATGCAATTTTTGAAAGGGAAGCTGCGTGGAGAAGCTGAAAGACTTATTCAGCATCTTCGCATAAGTTCCGACAATTACCAAACCTGTTGGGCCATTCTAAACCAAAGATATAATAATAAAAAACTAATTTTTAATTCACATATGAATATTCTGATGTCCTTACCAATCATGCAACAACCAACTGCAGCCAATATAAAAAGGCTCCACGATACGACCAATGAATGTTTCAACGCTATAAAAAATCTAGGAGTAGATATATCCACCTGGGACCCGATTATAGTATACCTTATCTCCCAGAAGATGGACGCCGAAACGTATACCGACTACATTGACTCATTGCCAGAACCACGAGATCTACCATACCTTCACGATTTTCTCGCCTATTTAGAGGGAAAATTTATCGCTTTAGAAACTGGTCGTCGCAAGACGGAAACAGTCAAAAATACGCAACCATTCAACAACCAACAAAAGTTTTTCGACGCCACCCATGGAATGAGGTGGGGCGGTGATATTCTAAGCCATCAGCCACACAGCAAATTCGCGTCATCTCAGTTTTTATTAGCCAAGAATATAGTGAAAGTGACTTTGGCACCCTTCATCTAGTGCCCCAAGCTATAATCATTTCATAAGGATTAATAGTTACTTAATGCAAACACAATTCTGCCGTAATAACAGGTTCTACGAAACCCGGAAGCTCCAGCTCCAGGCTATATTTGATGAAACAGTTTGGATTCACAAAGGGTTGTTCAACCATAGATGCAGGGGTCAACTTATTAAAAAGTATATTCGCGGCGTGGGAAGACTCGCAACATGCATTAGGTATCTTTTGCGATTTGTCCAAAGCGTTCGATTGCGTTCATCATGATACTCTGGTCAGAAAATTACACCACTACGGTATTAGGAACAAGGCTCTCGAACTTCTGACTTCTTACTTGGGCAATAGAATTCAGAAGGTCGAAATAAACGGTAAAATATCTCCGGGATCTCCAGTGGTAATGGGCGTCCCATAGGGGTCAATTCTGGGCCCATTTTTGTTTTTAATTTATATAAATGACTTACCTTACTACGTAAGGGATAAGCATGAGATTGTGTTGTTTGCAGATGATACTTCCCTGACGTTCAAAATAAACCGACAATTAAGCAATTTTGACGATGTTAATGATGCAATCTCTAAAGTTGTTCATTGGTTTAATGCCAAACCACCGTCATCGCAATCACCGACCGCACCACAGCCTAGCACATCAGCCTACGGTTTACCACTCACAGATAACTTACCCAAAACAGTTTTACCATTACCAAGATTCGTTTTCCATGACGTCGAAAAACCAGATAAAATTGAGGAAATTATGAGAAAACAACAAAGTAATTTTAAAGCTTTTGCCCGAACTATTTCTCATATCAACCTCAATGTTTTGACTGAGAAGTGGGAGTTCCAAGATGTTCTAAAGCATATTGAATCGCGCTGGACTGCGATCGATACATTGCACTGGGAAATTGACAGTCATCTGCAAGTAGAAGATAAGAACTATGCCGATCTGTTTAATAGTTACGAGAATGAATATTGCGAAATTAAAAAATCTATTAACCAAAGAATGTGGGACGTCAAGCACAGAGAAAATTCTACACCAAAAATAGATATACCGATTTTCAATGGAAATTACCAACAGTGGATTTCATTCAAAGACCTTTTCTATGAATCTATCCATAATAATAAGTCAATGTCTCCCGCTCAGAAAATGCAATTTTTGAAAGGGAAGCTGCGTGGAGAAGCTGAAAGACTTATTCAGCATCTTCGCATAAGTTCCGACAATTACCAAACCTGTTGGGCCATTCTAAACCAAAGATATAATAATAAAAAACTAATTTTTAATTCACATATGAATATTCTGATGTCCTTACCAATCATGCAACAACCAACTGCAGCCAATATAAAAAGGCTCCACGATACGACCAATGAATGTTTCAACGCTATAAAAAATCTAGGAGTAGATATATCCACCTGGGACCCGATTATAGTATACCTTATCTCCCAGAAGATGGACGCCGAAACGTATACCGACTACATTGACTCATTGCCAGAACCACGAGATCTACCATACCTTCACGATTTTCTCGCCTATTTAGAGGGAAAATTTATCGCTTTAGAAACTGGTCGTCGCAAGACGGAAACAGTCAAAAATACGCAACCATTCAACAACCAACAAAAGTTTTCTAACCAAATGTTTAACACCAATAACCAGTATAATAAAACAAGAGATGTACGATTTATGCAAACCAATAATACCAGTAGACAGGAGGAACCTAAACCATTTATTAACCATTCATCCAGAACCTACCAAAAATGCGTGTTATGTAATGAAAATCATGCGTTGTTTCTATGCAATAAATTCCGCGACCTAAATAATTATGAAAAACGAAAATTAATTACGCAGAATAACGTGTGCAAAAACTGCTTAATTAACCATAACGGCAAAGAATGCAGCTCGCAAAAAACATGTCGTCATTGTCACGAAAAGCATAATTCGCTGTTGCACAATGCCTACATGACTACAAGCCCTGTTACCAACCATGCCAATACCAGTCAGCAAAACCAACCAAAATCTGTGTCACACGTGTCCAAAGACAAGAAGCAAATGACAGACGTCTTGTTAGCAACTGCTCAAATTAAGGTCTTCGGGGCTGACGGTACCTACAAAACTATGAGAGCCCTTATTGACCAAGGTTCTCAAACATCCATTATTTTTGAAAATGCAGCGCAACAACTTGGTATCCCTCGTCAAAGATGTAAAGGTTCCATCTTCGGCATTGGGGCAAAAGAAAGTAGCTGTAAAGGAATAATGACCCTTACCATATCATCATTATACAACGACTTTACCATGAATATTGACGCAATAATAATAAAAAACCCAATTAAAAAATTACCAAACCAATCCTTCACCAAACCATCCTGGAAGTACTTAAATAACATACAGTTAGCAGACCCCGAATTCAACCAAAGCCGTCCAGTCGACGTATTATTAGGTGCAGAGGTGTATTCCGAAATTATACTTCACGGCATTATTAAGGAAGACCCATTCAAACCTATTGCACAACAAACGAAATTGGGATGGATCTTGTGTGGTAACGTGAAGTCGTACTACTGCAACGTCATTTTGAACAATTGTGATGACATAAAGAAATTCTGGGAAATTGAAGATTTGACAGACGGACCAGATAACCAATCTAGGGAAGATTTATATTGTCTGCAACAGTACCAAGCCGAAACTAAACGTCAACCAGATGGCCGTTATATTGTTAGATTACCAATGAAGCCGGAAGTACAAGAAAAATTAGGGGAGTCAAAATCAAAAGCTATAGCCCAATTTCGCCAATTAGAAAGAAAATTTAGAAAAAATAATCAATTAGCAGCTGACTACAAACTATTTATGAACGAGTATTTGAACCTTGGACACATGAAAATTAGTAATAACCATTCCACAGAATATTATTTACCACACCACTGTGTTTTACGCAGCGAATCCACTACGTCCGCATTCGAGTCGTGTTCAACGGGTCAGCGAAAACATCGAGTGGACATAGTGTGAATGACCTGATGTATAGCGGGCCGCACTTGCAACATGACTTGTTGTCCATAATAATTAAATGGAGACAATATAAAATAGGTTATGTCGCAGATGCAGAAAAAATGTACCGCCAGATACTTGTGCATGAAAATGACCAAAAATACCAGAAAATTGTATGGAGAGATTCCCCGAGTAAGCCACTATCTGAATACCAATTAACCACCGTTACCTACGGTACCAAAGCGGCACCATTTTTAGCGCTGATGACCATGAAACAGCTATCGAAAGATGAGGCCCATCGATACCCAGAGGCGGCCAGAGCTTTAGAGAATAACATGTACATGGATGATTTATTACATGGTCAACACAGTCTCGACACTGCTAAAAAGCTTAAGGCCCAACTGATCGAATTATTTAAAGCGGGTGGGTTTAATCTGCGCAAATGGAAATCAAACGAACCAGCTTTATTAGAAATACCAAATGATAATGAAACCTCGTTTGAGTTCAAACAACAGGAGTCAACCAAAACTCTTGGATTAAAATGGGTACCATCCAATGACCAATTTAGTTTTGAAATAAAAATTTTACCATCCACTAGTACGCGAGTAACCAAAAGGGAGCTTCTCTCAGAGATTTCAAAAGTATTCGACCCTCTAGGGTGGCTCTCCCCTGTAACCACAAAATTGAAACTCTTATTTCAGTCAGTTTGGCAACTAAAGCTTAACTGGGACGACAATTTACCAGAAAATATTTACCATGAATGGAACCAAAATAAACTAGACCTCCAATATATAAATAACACCAGAATACCAAGATGGTTGCAATGCCACAAAAAAGACTATATTGAACTCCATGGTTTTTGCGACGCTTCAACCAAAGCATATGCCTGTGTCATCTATTGCAAGAATCTAAATTCAGTGGTGCTTGTAGCAGCAAAGTCTCGTCTTGTTCCATTGACTAAGGACGTGACATTACCAAGATTAGAGTTATGTGCTGCTCAATTAATGACCAAGCTAATGAAAACTGTGCAATCGTGCCTCAGTGAACACCATATTAAAACATTCGGATGGTCAGACTCCCAAGCTGTACTAGGATGGATTAATGGCAACCCAAACCGTTGGAAACCATTCGTTGCGAATAGGGTTGATCAGATCACCAAAATAATACCATCTGAACGTTGGGGTTACGTTAGATCGTACGAGAATCCTGCAGATTGTGCAAGCCGGGGGATAACAGCTGCACAACTTTCTAAACATCCTCTTTGGTGGAATGGACCTAACTGGCTCCTAACGTTTAATGAAAATTCTCTTACCAACAAACCAAAATACTACACGCATAAAGATACCAAAAAACAATACCAAACCAACGTAATTACGAAACCATATCAAAATGACGTCATAAGTCACCTGATAACTAACAACAGTAGTTATTCACGAACGTGTCGAGTTCTCACGTGACCAAAACAAACCATCATACCTAACCATTGCAGAATTAAAACGAGCGAATAACCACTTAGTAAGGCACGTACAACAAACAGAATTTTTTGAAGAAATCACCTATCTAAAAAACCAATCTAAATTGAGTTCAAAAAGCCGTTTACTACCATTACATCCATATGTAGACTCTGAAGATGTTTTACGAGTTGGCGGGAGAATAAAGCATGCCAATCTCAGTGAGGAAATTAAACATCCGATGATATTACCACATAATAACCATCTTACTGACATAATTATTGACCATGCCCATAAAATTATGTTTCATGGAGGACCTCGACTCACGTTATCTTGGTTGAGGAGAACCTTTTGGATCATAGGTGGAAATAATGCCGTAAAGAAACACTTACGTAACTGTGTAATATGCCGGCGAGCGAAATTTGAAACTCAAAACCAATTAATGGGAGATTTACCAATTGCACGGACAAATCCGATACGACCCTTTTATCATACGGGTGTTGATTTTACCGGCTACGTAGACGTAAAATGTAATAAAGGCCGCGGTATAAAATGCAGTAAGGGTTACATAGCTGTTTTTGTGTGTCTCACAACAAAAGCAGTTCATCTGGAGCTTGTGTCTGACCTCACGTCATCAACATTTATAGCTGCACTTCGCAGAATATCAGCTAGACGAGGAGCTCCACGGCATATATACAGCGACAACGGTACCAATTTCGTTGGAGCTAACAACACCATACAACGAGAATATTTTAATTTGACGCAAACCATAGAAGATAGTTACCAAAATCTCACAGAAATGCAGATAGAGTGGCATTTCAATGCACCATCATGGCCAAGCGCTGGAGGCCTTTGGGCGGCCGCAGTCAAGAGCCTTAAACACCATCTTCGTAGAGTTCTAGGTAACCAAAAACTGACCTACGAAGAATTTACAACTCTATTGACACAGTTAGAGGGATGCTTGAATACACGTCCTTTGTGTGCCATTTCTGAAGATCCAGATGATTTAAATTTTTTGACACCTTCGCATTTCCTCTCCAGTGGACCAATATTAACCATACTAGAGACAGAGAGAGACGAACGCACTAGATGGCAACTCGTCCAAAAAATCTACCATGATATCTGGAAACGTTGGCAATCTGAGTATTTAACTCAATTAAACACTCGAACAAAGTGGCGACACCCTTACAAAAATTTAAAAGTAAATGATATAGTGATTATTCAAGACGTACACGTGTATCCAGGAAAGTGGGCTCTCGGACGAGTATTAGAAATTCACCCTGGCAATGACGGTCTTGTTAGAGTAGTCACGCTAAGAACCAAAGGAGGTATATTGAAAAGACCAATCACCAAACTATCCATCCTTCCAATCCACCAAGACGAGAATCAACCAAATGTGCCAGATGAACCACCTCACTCAACCACTACAACTAAAGTGGACCCAGTCAACCTCTGTGACCCACCACCACGGCGAAGAACTCGCAAATCGACAACGTGTAGCCTTATAACCATGGCACTTATGATGATTATGTTGTTAGTATCACCATCACAGTGTAATCTTCACACCAAAAAACTGCGAGATAATCAAACTATCTACTTTGATAAAATCAGTAACATGAGATTGATTCGAGACGAATGGAAGCTTGTAGTATTTTATGATATGAATGCTTATTGGGAAGGTGTGTCATTAACCACTAAATATATAAACCATTTGGAAAAATTGTGTCAGAAAATACAAATTACGTCTCACTGTCAACTAGTTCTATTACATCTACACCATTGCCAAGACGAACTAGGTCATTATAACGAAATTTTAACCAACCATGGACAGTTACCAGTAAGCCACCATCGTCGTCGCCGAGGCTTAGTGAATGCTATCGGGTCGATAGCTCATAGTTTATTCGGAGTACTCGACGATGACTTCGCCCAACAATACCAGAACGATTTGACTAAGCTTAGAAGTAACCATAAATATTTTAACCAATTATTGAAAAACCAAACATCTATAATCGAGTCAGAGTTCAATTTTATCAAGAGAATGGAAACAACTGTAAGACAACAAGATAAAACTTTTAACCAGCACCTAAATAAATTAGATAACTTAAGCAATACCATGCAAAAGGAGATAACCGATAATACATATACCAATGAGTTTGCCTTGTCTTCAATCACAGCCAATGGCATACTCATGAATCTGAAAGATGTACAGCAAATGTTATTGAACACCATCACGGACATTTTCCATGGCAAATTCAACATACATCTATTACAACCAGAACAATTAACCAAAGAACTTAATATTATCTCAGGGCAGATTTCTAAAGAATTATCCCTACCCATCGATAATATCCACACTGACTTAAACCAAATTTACCATTTATTAACTGTTAGAACCAAATTCACAGAAGACCATTGGATTTTCGAAATAAAAATACCATTAGTAGGCAGAGACACCTTTGAAATCTACAATTTAATACCAATTCCTGTGGAAATCGGCCACAAAATGCTACAAATAGTTCCAGGATCTGATCTATTGGCCATTAATATTCACAAGGACCTAGAAATACCAATTTCTAGTCTACAACTACAACAATGTGTTCATTATGATTTAGACATGTTACTCTGTGCCCATCAAATACCAATTTCAATTACCAAAACCGAACAAAATTACTGTGCTAAAGAAAATGAGTATTTAAGTTGTAAGACAGAAAGCAGTAAGTGCAAAAATACCTGGGTGCAATTGCATAAAGTAAACAATTACTTGTATTCATGTTGCGGTCAATGCTCCATACAAGTCATATGTGACTATCAAATTACCATCGAGCGATTAGACAAGGTCGGGATACTCGCATTGGAAAGTGGATGCGTCATAAAGGACGGCGGGATAACCTTACTTTCTCGGAAACAATCGAGTAATGATATAAAATTGAAACCAGATATCATACACATTGATATACCTACCATTAATAATATTGTAAATGTCACCATGCCGTTGTATGTTTATGAAACCGACACCCGCCAGCCAGACACTCAATTTGAGTTAAAAAGGATCGGTTATCAAATCGAACAAGTAAAAAATAACACCAAGTCAGATTTAGAGGACGAGACATCTCTCAACTACCACGACGTTCATCATTACATCGTGATTTACATACTAGTGGGTGCTAGTATAACAGCATGTTTGGCGTACGGCGTGCGGAGGATCCGCACACGAATCCAACGAGGCATCGAAGCAACGTCCCGGGCGCCTCCCCAACCACGCGCCCGCGCTCCGCGCCCTCAGTGCCATAGTGAAAATAACCAGTGTTTTAGTATTTATTTATTTTATCTATTTATTTTTCTTAGGAAGACCAACAGCTTTCAGCGACATATTTGCTTTATATGTTATACGTAGCAGAGAGCCATTAATAGGTCTCCACGCATAAAACATTGTTTACGAATCTATATGTGGTATTCTAAAATTAAAAACAAATAATAACAATAAAATTAAATTAAACACGTACTTAAGGCTAATAGATTAACGATTATTATAATATACTAACATAACTTTTGAAAAAATTCTTGGCTAAGCACCCTTCTAACCGTCTCTGGATTAGAGTTAAATATGTCTAAATTATTTTTTTTAATTTGCTTATTTAAGCTATTACTTGCTCGCCACAGGAACGCATTTTGTCGGTAGTTGGTTGACACCAAAGGCAGATGAATGGGAACATGATGTCTCACCACTTTATTAGGCACATTGAACTGAATTTTCGAAAGGAGATCAGGACAATCAACTGTACCGGATAGAATTTTCATCAAGTACATAATATCGGTGATTTCTCTCCGCATGCTTAGAGGAAGAAAATGAAATTTGGCGCATAGTGCAGTGTAGTCTTCAGACTTAAATTTACATTTCAAACGGTAACAAAGATACTTTATAAATTTATTTTGAATATTTTCGATACGTTTAATATACGTGTTATAACAGGGGTTCCACACTTGACTAGCGTATTCTAATGTGCTACGAACGAAAGTGCAATATAAAATTTTGAATGTCTTAGCATTTTTGAAATTAGACGACATTCGCATCACAAAACCTAATGCTTGAGATGCTTTATTTATAATATGGTCAATATTAGTGATGAATTCAATAGCGTAGTTAACCATCCAAATACAAGTGCAAATAATCATGTGTACGCTAGAGTAAATAAAGTGAAATTTCCAAATTCATTCAATTTTAGTGTAGTGGAATAGAGACTTTAATAAATGAAATTTTTAAGATTTTATGTAACCATCATCTTGTTTATTGCACCATATTATTGTTTATCACCATGCACCCTCATCAGCCATTTTTCCCTCGGGAATATGTACAAAGTACAGTTCATTGACATAAACGCGCGCGCAGTCAGCAATTCCACGCTGCGCACTGACCCAAATCTTTAGTTTTAATATTTAAATTGTTATAATGTTAGTTGACGAACAGCCACCAACCGAGCCGCGTCAACTCAACCATTACTATTTTTACCATTACCATTTAACCATCACCATTTTTACCAGTTTAATATACAGTGTATTTTCTATACCATCGTATTTTATTATTATTTGTTGGAGTTACGCCCAACAAAACAACAAATAATTGTCCTGTGCGAGAATCGAACCCTGGACACAAAGTGGCGACTGACGAGGCAAATGTCTTAACCGCTACGCCACACGTGAAGTCAATTCTCTTATAAAGAGTGCGTGGTTTTCTTTAGAAGACCATTACCGGGTAAACCCGGCACTGAACGACATACGATTGAAAAATCCTGCTGTTCAGTACCGGGACAGACGTGATCTTAGGTCTGCACCTGCCTTACGCATGCCTGCTTTAAACCACACGACGGAAGTAAAACTTGAAAGAAAATGTGTGCTCACAGCTCTTTCTCTTCCCCATACAATAATAAAATAATAATAAAACATAACTCGTTCTATATTCACTAACTTATATTTCTCAACTTTCGTTCGACTCCCCGATCACACTCTTCGTAACGCTCTCATCACGCATTCCCCAGCTTACTCCCAAGTCAAGCGTGCGTAAAGAAGTATTAGTTCAATAAAGAACCTGTCTTGTACGCCGCAGCACAAAATGAGCACCTGTTATTACGCCGCGCGGTCTCGCCGCACAAAAGGAGGACGCGGCGGAGCATTGTTCACAATAATGAGCAGAATGTTTATTGCGTCGAGCTAACATCACGCGATATGAAAGCTTTTCTTTCTTTTGTTCTCCGAGCTGAAAATATAATTACAAGTTGTAAGATTTAATGAGTAAATTAATGCGGTGTTGAGAAAAAGAGAATATTTAACTGAAAGGCATTAAGTTTTCACCGAAACCTGCTACTTTATATTTTGTTACCGAATTATTTAACTCTATTATAACAATTATGGACGGTCACCGTAGCCTAGTTGGTAGTGCTCTTGCCTACGTAGCTGGTGGTCCTGGGTCAAATCCCGGTAAGTGCAAATATTTGTGTGATGAGCACAAATATTTGTTTCTGAGTCATAGATGTTTTCTATGTATTTAAGTATTTATCTATCTATATAAGTATGTATATCGTCGCCTGGTACCCATAGTACAAGCTTTGCTTAGTTTGGGGCTAGGATGATCTGTGTGACATTGTTGCTATAAAAAAAATTGGAATTTTGACCGGATAGCAAACTGCGGGGGACTTAATTTAGTGCACAAATGTATGCGCAAACTCTGGGATACTTACTATTCAATCACATACACACATCAACAAAGTCTAGGGATACGTTATTTTGAAATCAAACATGGCTTTATTGTTTAAAACCTATTTAGTTTCCTTAAAAAGTTTATTTACAGATTTAATCCTTGTCTATTCTTTATTCAAAATTTAAAAATTAAAATGAGAAACAAATGAAAACACGCAAAGCACAGCGCAATCTTGAGTTGTATCTAATTTCAAGAAGTTGCATTAAAATTTTTTTTGCGTGTTAATTGAAGAAAACCTGATAAATTGTTTTATTTTCTTTTCTCAATTGGTTGTGTAAGCTTTTTAGCGTCATGCCACGCCATCATTTGAGTCGAGATGAAATGTTACGGGCAGTTGGCATGTTACAAAACGGTGCTATTCAACGCGTCGTTGCTGAGTCTCTGGGCACAAGCCAAAATGTGGTATCCAGGCTGTGGTCACGTTATCGCGCTACTGGAGATGTGGCAGAACGGCACACAGGTAGATATCGTGTTACCACTCAGAGACAGGATCGATTTCTCCAAATGACCGCCAGAAGACTACCCAATATCACAGCGATGCAACTAGTGCAAAGGCTCCAGGAGGGTCAGCAGCTGCTGGTGAGCGACCAAACCGTGCGAAGGAGGCTGCATGAAGTTGGTCTTCATGCTCGCAGACCGCTACGAGTCCCAGCGCTGCGACGTGGCAATCGCGGTAGGCGACTTTTATGGGCTCAAGAACATTTGACATGGAGTGATCAACAATGGTCATTGGTGCTGTTCACTGATGAGTCCCGCTATGGATTTCATCCAGATTCGAGACGAACACGCGTTTGGAGAACTCCAGGCAGGGTCAGCCGTCTCCGACATCCACAGGAGGTCCACTCTTACCAAGGCGGGACAATTATGGTGTGGGCAGGAATACGAATCGGCGGACGAACCCAACTCATTTGGATTCAGGGCAGCATGACTGCCCATAGATACCGTGAGGAGGTAGTAGAACGTGTCATTGTCCCGCTCAGGGCCCTAACGGGGCAAGAATTTCAGCTCATGCATGACAATGCACCTTCCCATACAGCGCGGCTGGTGAGGGCCGCCCTTCGAGAACACGATGTTCAGGTATTAGATTGGCCTCCACAGTCGCCAGACTTAAACCCAATTGAACACGCCTGGGACATGTTACAGCGAAGAGCATTGAGGGATTTTCCGCCCAACTTGACAACAGAAGAACAACTTTTCGAACATTTAAAAAGAACTTGGGACTGCATACCCCAGCAAGACATTGACACCTTAATTTTAAGTATGGAAAATCGTTGCCGCTGTGTGATTAATGTTAGAGGAGGAAATACCGATTACTGATTATCAGATTTGGTAAGATTTTTATTCATTTAATTCGATTGAATAATTTTATAAGAATAAAATGTTTTTGTTCACTCAGTAATTTTCTATGGCTTAATTAATTTAAGACTTTTATTAATTAGAAAAACAAAATCGCATCGTGTTGTTAATGTTTAAATATCGGCCATGAAATTATCTTTAATTCTTCCATTTACAGTCATAACAAAATGTTTATAGTTTTCTAGATAATCAATGAAATGTTCAATATCCCTAGATTGTGTTGATGTGTGTATATGTAGGTAATATGGACTATAGGTGATATACTAGTGACACGATCGGCAAGACCACAGGTACATGACCAACGGCTTTACATGCTCTCCGAGGGGAGTATATACATACTGCCAACTTCCAGACTCCGAGCTGATAGTAAGAATTTTTCCCATCCCGGGAAATGAACCCAGGACCTCATTATCTGCGGTTTAACACGCCACCGCTAGACCAACAGTCAGTCCAACTAATTTACATATATAAGAAGGTATTTATTAAAATAATAGTTAAAATTAAATTCCACAAAGACGACATTAACAGATTTCTATTGATGATCATAACTCCAGGTTCTCTTAGAAACAAGATGCAGGGCCCAACTGTAAATGGGTGACTGCTAAAGTAGTTTAATTCCTGAGCGTCGTTATACTTTGGAGGAAGGGGGGTGGGCAAGTTAAGCTGTTAATCCTGGTTGTAAACTGTTGACTCATACCAGGCGTTAAGTCATGTCAGAGGCCTGCTGACTAGACTGTGGCTTTGATACAAGTGTAATCACTGCCCATACAAAAATCTGGAAAATTATTGAACTGCGTAGATATTTCCGATCTGGTATGACATGGCCGCCTTCAAGAAGGGAGACTATTGCTTTCTTAAAGGCCGGCAGCGCACTAGCTGCTCCTCTGGTGTTGCGCGAGTGTCCTTGGGCGGCGGTGATCACTTACCATAAGGTGACCCAATTGCTCATTTGCTTTGCTATCATAGGACAAAAAGAAGAAACAATCTCCGGGTACCTAACTGTGGTCTTTTATTCCAATATTACATTTCAGCAAATCTTATTCAGCAAAGTCAACAACATACAGTGAATAATCAGCTACCTACTTGTAATGCATGTGTTTGACACGTCTGAACATAATACATGTAACGGCTATTTTGTTATTCAGCGTAACGCGTCGGGACCGGCTCGGGGGGAGACAAACGGTTATGGGAAAAGGCTTCGTTTCTAATAACATAAAAAATACTGGCGTATTTATTATACGAGTAAGTCTATCAAAAGCATCCGGACATACATTTTAAATTAAATGTAAATTTTTATGGTTTTTTTATATGTATAAAATAAACAGCAGAATACTTAACATTTACTACATCATAATTTCAAAAACCTGTTCAATCAATCAATCAAAATAAATTTTATTACCTCTTTACAATAGTCATTATGTGGTATTACACTTGATAGATATACTATACTACAAATTCGTGAGAAATCATATTTTACTCTTCGAAAAAGACAAAAAGGCTGAAATGAAAAGGAAAATCGTACGCAAACCATTAGTAGCACCACGAAGTAGGCTAAAATATGTGATATGAACAGCTATAATATGGGTGAAGGTAAATAAACTTCCAGAAAAACTTACAACTACTTGACAATGAATTTTTTAGGACTCTCTTTAAGTGGCTATGTGACAAATGTCTTTCAAAATTCAATTGATGACTACATTAAATATAGATTAAAATAATAGGATTATAAATTCACATAAATATGTAATTTGCCTCCATATTTTGTCATTGAAATTTTAATTGACATTTTTTAATCTCTAATAACTAACACTGTTTTAAATCTTATTTTTACTTATTGTTTGGATTCAATCATGTATTAACTACTATTAAACAAATTCAATAATTATTAACAATCTAAATGTAAACAATCTAAAATTTTAATGTATTACTGGTATTATATTTTCGTCTCACTAAATTCGACAGAATACGTCGTAGAAATATTTAATTTAATGTATTACTTTAAATATTTGCACGACGTATTCTGTCGAATTTAGTGAGACGAAAATATAATACCATCAAGTGTACCTGTATTCTCGCAAATAAAGAGTTCATTCATTCATTCATATGAGACATAACATTGTGAACAAATTTTATCGATTATGTACCTTCCAACCATATAATGCATTTAGGGATAAAGTGTGACAATTTACACATTACTCTGAATATATTTAAATGGTAGCACCATTTAAGTGAGAACTGACGGTTTGAGTCCACCTCATAAAACACACACCAGGTAATATAGTTATGTTATTACCGTGTAATGCAAAGGAAGAAGGATCAGTAATACTGGAGGTGTTTTGCGAGCGGCACAGTCTACGGTAACCACTTACCATCCAGCGAGCTGCTTGCTTGGCGAATTGGTAGTATAAAAAATAAACTCTCCTCCATTGGATATTCCATCTAGCAGGGAATCTCCGACAATAGGCTTCTCCATGCCTCTTTGCGAGACCTTGAGCCTTCTTAAAGGTTCATAGTAAAAATCACGTCGCTGTTCCATAAGTCATCACTGGTCACAATAGACGAAGACTTTTGATACTGCGGTATTTACAATGAAAAGATTTACCTGGCTTTTTGAATGCAGTTCATCTGGGTTGGTTTTGACAAATTTCGTATTTCTCGAATTTGAACCTTTTTAATTGCATGGTCTGTCCTAAGTTCACATAGTTGTCTTCAACTACAAATTAGTCTAAAATAAAATAAAAAAGGTTTTTACTCACGTAGACTTTTGTAAATAGTCAGAACATGTTTGTAGTAATATAATTAAGTACACATAATTAATTCTAATTACATAGATATTTAGGTACACGGATTGTATGAAAACATTTATAAAATTGTATCATATGAATATATATCGTAGAAAGTGATATCTATTTACAAGTGCTCTTTTATGGTTCACAAGAATAAAAACCTTTTTATATTTATTTATTTTTCTCCTATGCAGTTAAATATATTCAATATTTAACTGCACAGGAGCGCGGTTGTATCAGCGACGCAAATCGCTCCTCATTTGTTATCTGAACAAATTTAATACTTTACCGCACGGTTGCCGGCCCGCGCGCTTACGTGGCCATACGCAAGATTATCCCGACTGACGAACTACCTTACATAATTCATTGGCTAATAATAACTTTGCGTTGGGTTGGTCTGTCAAAGTAAGGTAGATAGAGCTCTTTGGAGAGAGGATATAAGTCAGCAATGCGTGAGTTAATGGTGCTCCCTGCATTAAAGGCTTCCTTAAAGGAAAATAATCCACCAACTTTGGCCTTCACAAGATATGCGGTATTACACCCCCATGCCTCGTAGAGCCGTCATATACATCCTGACTTCTTTCCCGTCGTGTCGCTAAACGTCACATCTGATCATGAAAGTGATGGAATACAAAATGCCCCTATGTTTGCACACACACTTCTGCACTTTAACATCCCCCGGGCAGTTCGATACTAGCCGCCGTGGCCGAATTTCGAACATGAGGACATAATAATTCTTTTTTATTTTGGTAAATACAATTTGCTACGGTTCTTTGAGGGATTATCCTGCGGGCCACAAAATGATCAGACGGTCCGATATTATTGACTTCTTTAATTCTCATAACAAATTTCACTGCGAGCCATCGAGGCTTGGTCTATTAACGATGAAGTTTAATCTCCACATCGTTCAAAATTAAAGACAATAAAATATTGAAATACCAATTCGAAGAAAATGTATATTGATACTGCAATAGGCGTACACGATAAGCTGAACACATCAGAAATCCTCCGTCATATTTATACAAGGTTCATTTTTACAACGGTAAATGATATAATATCCGGCGCTCCGTATTATACTTTCCAATAGGAATAACATCCGATGCTACGTGTATATTTGTGAACGTGAAACGAAAATGTTTTTGCTTCTAGACGGTAATGTAATACTCATAACAATCGCTATTGAGACTGACAAGTTACTTTGCCGAAAGTAATTTATTGGAAATAACTCTTGAGTTACCATCTTGGCTTTGCTGCTTTTGTCTTATTTTTGTGAATCATACTGATAGTAATCTGCTGTATGTCTCTGTTCATACGTATGTCACAGGTTTCTTACTCTTAAGTGGGGTACATAACACTTCACAATTGAATTGTCAACAGCCTCCTGAGCCTTATTCCAACCCCCATTAAACCACCCTCAGGTGATTTTTGCTTAAAAATATTGTATTAGGCGCCAGAAATCATTATAATAATTTATTTTCTTATCATAAACAAGGTTCATAATCTAGGTATAATTTATAACAATTCAAAAGAGGGCCAAGCTAGAAACTTACTTCGTGAGAGATTGGTGCCTGGTATAGGTTTAAGAATAACCTGTAGTGCAGGTCACCAGGGCCCCACGCGGTATTGCTGCGTAGCAAGGCTTACTTGTTAGACTAAACATACATAAAAAAATTATAGAAAGCAAACAATTGATGTAGGGATTGCAAAGTGAGTGACTAAGAGGGTTTGTATTT
This sequence comes from Pseudoips prasinana, assembly GCA_951640165.1. Classification (NCBI taxonomy): domain Eukaryota; kingdom Metazoa; phylum Arthropoda; class Insecta; order Lepidoptera; family Nolidae; genus Pseudoips; species Pseudoips prasinana. The sequence goes on along the minus strand of OX621235.1, from coordinate 42,934,527 downwards.
GTTAATGTCAGTGAGAGTGAGTATGTATTGGCGAGTGTGTAACGTGAATCTACGGATGGCGAAAACAACCACGCAGAACAATTTTGATTAGACTACAGCTGCTAAGGAAACACAGGCAGTCAGATTTAGATATTTACATTTAATAAACTGTTTTTATTTTGCAGTTGGTAAAAAATGTGTAGCAAAACTTTCTTACACGAATGTTTGTAATACATCTGCACTACACTCTGTGTACTTCGATTTTATTCGATACTAGCAGTGCCCCGCGGTTATACCCGCGTTATACTTTATTATTTATGGTCCTGGTGATTTTCGGCTATATAAGCTATATTAATACAAAATTTCATCAAAATGTGTTCCGTATTTTTTACGTGAAATTAAAACATACATCCATACACCCAAACTCGCAATTATAATATTAGTAGGATCTGTACATAATTGAAATACTTAGGTAATAGTATAAGTAGAGACGAAACGTTGTTTGCCTGTCCGTCCGTCGATGCAAACTAATCCGATTAACTCGAAGCAGATAATCCTGCTTACAACTGTTTCTCAAACTTTCAAAAAAAAGTACCAGTTGTAACATAGTGCTAGCGCCACTTATCCTTGTTAAAATAACTACATAGTTATCCAAATATACAACACAAGAGACACTTGTACACACGGCTACACAACAAGCTATACATTTCCAGTACAAGCTGATCTCGCATTGTATAGGATTTCCATATACTGACAGGTCAGCTTATATTGGAAAAAGTATAGCTGGATATCTAGCCGTGTGTGCCATATGAACACATGTTATGACAGTAGCAACATATATTAACGTAAAATAATAATAATAAATCAATAACCACATAAATCATTATCTACGCAAACAATTAAATAAATGTAAGATCGTTATTTTTTTATTTAAACAAGTACTTAGTGTATGCGTCGTAAAAAGATTAATTTATTATTAAAGTGTAGAAGTTAAATTTACAGAGTTTTTGAAAAGCTTTCCACAAATCTTTTGTATACCTAAATATAATCTAAAATAATAAGCATTCAGACAACCGATCGAGCATATATTGTGTTTGCCTACTAAATAATTACTCTAATTGGACCAAATCCCGTGTTCATGCCCGCTTGAGTATGTTTCGCCGGACCGTCTCAACTGGGTCGTGTTGAAACCGGTAGTAGATGAACCCACTGAGTTTGTTTCGCTGGGTCTTCTCAGTTGGGGCGCATTGGATCCGGTGGTAGCATTAAAGCGCGACCGTTGTTATTAACACAAGGTCCGTCATAATAATAATACCTTTCATATAGACAGAACCATTGACAATATGTAGTAAAAATATTAGACTTAAACTAGATAATTAAACATAACCTCTTGACAATAACTTGATACGAGCTAGCTAAATATCATTTCTGTAATAAAATAAATTTTGTAAATGTTTTCATACAAAATGTACCTAAATATCTATGTTACTAGAAATAATATCTAATGTATACAACTATACTACTACAAACATGTTCTGACTATTTACAAGCGCTTTTTTAAAGTCTACGTGAATAAAAACCTTTTTAATTTTATTTATTATTGTTAATCTGACGATAGACTATTCAGTTTCAACTCAGCTTTCAGATTGTAGACATAAACATATTCGAGTTACCGCCACAAGTAAAATACTTTACTTACTCTCAGTTTGAGAAACACTGTCCTACAGTATAATTTGATGTACAACATTTACACGTAGTTTGCAATATTGGCATCAAAGCGTTATTAGATTTGTGGTTTAGAGAAGTGGGGTGCTGCGGGACGACCGAGGTATTATCAAGTTATGGCTTAAATACATCAACTTGCAAATTTACTGATCTCTTTAAAATCTATTCATAGCTATCTAACTGGACTTTCTAATCATTCAACATAATCAAATTCATGCTGCTTCGAAGCAGTAGCGGATAACCTTATTAAGATTGGAGAGTTAATTTTGCGACTGGTTGAGCCATACAATCGTAGTGTCATATAAACTAATCAATCATGTTTTATGAGACACGATCATATGAAATTGATAAATTGTTATTTTACTTGATAATTCATTTTTTTTTCTTGTTTATCGTATAGGCCTCTGGCATAGTTTATCGTGCCCTCCGAAGCACGGAAACGTTAAGATATTAAACCATTTTGACGCTCGACCATCTATAGACTGACCGTGTACTTTAGTACCCCCTTAACGAAGGCAGACAACGCTAGGTGCGTTGTCTGCCTTCGTTAGGAGTGTGCTAAATTTCTGCGCTTCCATGTGAATTGAGGCACTTTGGTGCCATGATAATACTCGTACTGATTTCCATGTTTGTTATTTAAAAATAAAATAAGCTACGCGGCACTCATGGCAAACATATTAAAATAATGTCTTCTGTTGTTCTAGTGTTAAGTGACCCTTGCTGCTAAGTCAGGAGTCGTGGGTAAATTACGAAGATCCCCAATATACACATATATGTTTGGTTAAATTTGAATTTATCATACATAAATATAAGTAATGCAAATAGTATTTGCTTTGAAACACTATATTATGATGTTTGACAGGCTCAGTAGTTAAATTTATGAGCATCCGTGCTTTAAAGGGCAAGTTAAGGTATCGGCCGCGGTTGTTGTCAACGTTTCTGGCGACGGCTTTGTTCCCATACATTATACATAATAATATAAAACTCACTTAATTTACAAAACAAAATCTTATCGAGTAGCAAGTTTAATTTGTTTATTAACTTACTCAAAAAGTTAGCACAGAATTGAGTATCATCGCCCTTGGAGATTTAATCGCGCGTTTTTAATTTTAGTTTGTAACGAGTTTTGATGAGTCGGGGATCTTCAGATAAACTGTTTGTTTTCCCATTATTTCAAAATTAATGAAAATTAACTGAAACAAACAATAATAACGAAACGGGGCTAAAACATAATAGCTTTTTATAAGTTTTAAGAAATAATCTATTAAAATATTCAAAGAGATACAAAAAGATCTTCTATTTTCCGCGTATCATTTAGGCAGATCACAGCTTAAAGCCATCATGTAGGTAAGCTCTGCGAGACCACTAAAAATTGGCTTAATTTGATTGCTATGTAATACTTTTTAAGAAATATATTGCAGCTGCAGCTTTCTCCGCATCGAAACCGTAGGCGCAATATATTTATATCCAAATTTTATCAATTTGCTCATTTCCGTTTTATGGTCTTAAAATTTATGAAAATATGTACTGTGTGGAGATAAAGCCACTACAATTCCAAAATTATTTTCGAAGGACACCCTTAAATATGGATGTTCGAAGGTTGTTTTATCTGAATAGCCTCTTAGTCATTGCTCGTAGCCAAAGTTCGAAGTAAGCTTTGATGTTATAACTGTGATAATGTTGTTTGTAAATAATTTACAAAGATCTTGCCTTTTGATTGTCTGATTATGAGAAATTATCAAACTTGGAACTTTGTTTTTGTTTATTTTTATATTTCGCTTTGCCTTTATCATCAAAAATGAGGTAGCAGGAACTGCTAATGAATTTAGAGACGTGATTATGAAGTTTATCACGCATAAAAATTCATTAGTCAGTTAGAATAGATTACATTTATTGAACAACGAACACAAAAGAAAGTACTAGGCACAAGGTATCAGCAAGTTAGGCGTGGAAACTTTCAATAAATTCCTATGTTCTAATATTACAGCTATTATTAGAACATTTCGAAAAAAATGTAGGCACAGCAAGATAAAACCGAAATGGTAATTTTTCATCACAACTTGACCAATTAATATCATTACGAAAGTCGCGCCACAATATAATATTTCCATTATGCCGGTAACGATCATTAAGAGAATAAAATTTTATTCCATTCATTCGTAACACAATCAGTGACGCCTTTGTGGGACGAATATTGTCACAGAGTATTTTAGCTTTCATAATGAAGACAAGACATTTTTTTGCTATTGTCCTGTCACAGAAAAGCATCTTCATATTTTCACATTTCGAGAAATTGAGTTGGTAGGAACTATTCTTTTGGTAATGAAAATGCTTACAGACGACCAGCCGCCGTATAAAGTGTCAGTTCTATGGCCTCATTGGTGTAACGCGCTACGACAGCGCTACGCAGATTTCAAGATAATTTTTACTAAGAAAAGAGAACGCCCACACGAGGGACATAAATATAGACATAATATAGCCTACATATCAACCAATCACAATGTAAGTAAAATAAATGATATTAAAAAAAAATCGTAAACTGAAAACAAAAGAAGACGAAAAAAGCAAGCCCGGAGTTTCTTTGTGGCTTTCTTCTCCGGGTCGCCCACCTAGGTAGCTAGAGAAAGCCGCAAGCTAGCTAGGATAGGTTCCTCAGCGGCGAGGATCGCTTTGGCCCATTAACGCGTGATCGGTGATCCCGTGCATGTGATCACACCCTCATTTAGAATTTCGTCTTTTTGCTTTAGTCTTCCAGTCTTTAATTTTAATATAGTAGAACAAAATTTCAAAATAATAGATTAGTAACTTGTTATTTATTTAAGGATTTCAGAAAATATATGCGATAAAACAAAGCGCACGGACGGACTAATTCATTATTTTTGTAAATTTTATACTATCCAGTATCCACTATGTTTATGTACTGCATTGTGACCTTGACAAGTACAAGTGTATGTTAATACCCAAGTGCTGAATAAATTTCATTTCATTATACGGCAAAGAAATTCATAAATGTGCAATTTAAGGACAAGAAGTGTCTCTAATCGAAGGTCTTCGACCAGTGGGTGCTGTTGGTGATAACTTAAGAGCACGTAAAACTGTCGGTCGGGTGCCTTATCTCTCCTCAGTTGTGTCAGATAGCCATACCTTCCGATTACGAGATGGAAGTTATAGAAAAGGCACTTATGTTACGCTAGTGCACGTACATATATAGCTTGTAGCTATGGCTACATTTTATGCCTAATGCCGCTTTACCTGAAATTTGACGTGGGGCATTATTTATTATTCTTGATGTACATATTTATTGAACAATTTGAATTGTATCATAATACCAGTCTCATTTTCCATACTAATATTATGCTTCGTTTGTTACGCTTCATGTCTTAATGGTTTTTCTTAATTTTTTTTTGTTCTGTGGTGAGCTCAATATCATGGTGACTGTTCTCTTGAATATTCCGTTTCAATATTCCTGTTGAATGTCAACACTGACGGACGATTATCCTATCAAATTTCCCATTTTTCCCGAATATTGGGAAATGCGCGGCTTATGTACGAGTATGAAGATTTAATGCGGGGATTACCAGGAGTTTGGAGGTAAGAGGATAGCTGTTAATACCTGCGATAGGGATTAGTGTGTGATATTCAGTATTCTGTTGTAAATATACAAATAAGGAAAATCGTCTGTATTAGTGGTAGACTAGCAGATGAAAAGAGATATATTCAAACAACCATAGGAGAGTAGCAAATTAAATATGTTGGGACACTTTTATAAGATAATATCATGAAAGGAAAATTAGAGGAAAGGAGAAATATGGGTGGGTCAAGTATAACTAATCAATCAATCATCAAATTAAATATAGTTAATAAAGAAATTAGGAAATTATATTCGTATTAAGAAATTTCTGGGGGTGTAGAAGTCGTCCCGAGAAAATATTTCCTAGAAAACAGGCATCAGCGCCTCTTTGTGTGCCATCATACTGCGATCGCCAACCTGACTGCCAAGTGTGGCGATATTGGCATATCCCTCCAAAATGATTTGACAATCTATTGTGGAAATCGTTCGGGGACGCCTTTGACTGATATGATTAAGAAGTTATAACGCATGGCGAAGATAAAAAGCAATGAAGAGAGATCCACAGCATTGGATACATAAAATAATGAATGAGTTATGGTTAAAAACGCTTCAATGTTACTTTAATTTGACCAAATTGAAAATGTTGCCAAGAAGCTAGGTCGGGAGTACCCTAAACCGGCGAGCATGAATGAAGAATATAATGACAGTAAACGAGGCGAAATAAGTGTGCAAAGATCGTGACAAATGGAAATTCGTTGGCTGTGCCTCCTCCTCTGGGAAACATGACGTGAAAGTTTAGAATGAATATGTTTAAAATGACAAGATGTTACAAGCTGAACTAAGGCCATAAAACCTAACGTGATACTAGAATAGTAAATAAAAAGTAGACTTTGGTGTTATCTATAGCTGTCTGGCAATAAAATAGTCCACAACATTGGAATTCTGTACTTGCTGTTCCGCAAGTTATGACCGAGCGCTGCGCTGAGTTTGTTGCTGCACTAAATAACTTGAGCGAAACACTGTACAAAGGTATTAGTGGTACGCTATTGAACTCAGTTATAAGCGCGAGCGTTCCAGATAATACATCAGTCACTTGATTTTCTGTTTATCAAAATAAATTTAACCAATAAAAAGTTTGAACTTACATCGAGGGCCTTCACTTCATTTCTAACAAACAAGTATTTCCATACATACTTTATTCTGACTGCCTCGTTGGTCTAGCGGTAGAGTGTTCACCCGCCGACTACTGCTAGATTAGTGTATTTCGCGTACTTTCATAGCATTATGTCGTATGGCATTCTGCTGTGGGGTTCGGCGGCTGACATAGGTACTATTTTTGTATTGCAGAAAAGAGCAGTCAGAGCCATTTATGGTTTAGGCAGTCGCGATTCTTTGCGAAATTTGTTTAAAGAAATAAATATACTTACTGTACCATCGGAATATATATATCAGAATATAATGTTTGTTAGAAAAAATATTCATAATTATAAAAAGAAAAGTGAACTGCATAATATAAATACTAGGAATAAAAACAAACTAGCCATGCCAGGCTTTAGAGTAAGCAAAACTAATAAATCATTTTTAGAAAATTGTATTAGGTTTTATAACAAGCTTCCTACTCAAATTACTGATCTGCCTGACACACGTTTTAAAACACATATTAAACATATACTTATGGCTAGGGGTTATTACACCACTAAAGAGTACATCGATGACAAAGACGTCTGGCTCTCACTTCCTACCTGCACATTGCTCGCTGGAGATCTTGTAGCCATATAGACATGACTGATCTGCTGTGTTACGTGAACTATCTGTAAATGATTGCTATCATATACTTAATTTAAAATTATTGACTCTGTCTCAAAATGAATAATGTTATTGTTTCGAAGTTTTTCTTTTGTATACCTAAATATAATCTAAAATAATAAGCATTCAGACAACCGATCGAGCATATATTGTGTTTGCCTACTAAATAATTACTCTAATTGGACCAAATCCCGTGTTCATGCCCGCTTGAGTATGTTTCGCCAGACCGTCTCAACTGGGTCGTGTTGAAACCAGTAGTAGATGAACCCACTGAGTTTGTTTCGCTGGGTCTTCTCAGTTGGGGCGCATTGGATCCGGTGGTAGCATTAAAGCGCGACCGTCGTTATTAACACAAGGTCCGTCATAATAATAATACCTTTAATATAGACAGAACCATTGACAATATGTAATAAAAATAATAGACTTAAACTAGATAATTAAACATAATCTCTTGACAATAACTTGATACGAGCTAGCTAAATATCATTTCTGTAATAAAATAAATTTTATAAATGTTTTCATACAAGATGTACCTAAATATCTATGTTACTAGAAATAATATCTAATGTATACAACTATATTACTACAAACATGTTCTGACTATTTACAAGCGCTTTTTTAAAGTCTACGTGAATAAAAACCTTTTTTATTTATTATTTATAGAGAACGAGGTCCGGGGTTCAAATCCCGGGTCGGGCCAAAAAGTGATTTTGGGACTTTTCTATAAAAAGAACAAATTATCAGCATCAGCCCGAAGTCTGGGAGTTTGCGGTATTATACCACCGTGCCTCGGAGAACACGTAAGATGTTAATAAATAAATAAATAAGCTTAAAATGAGAAATGGACCGCCCTCCCGTCGGCAGAGTGCACATGTGAGAAGGACAATATAAACATGCAAATTCTCGATGAGTGCGGTGAATTAACACTACATATTAATTTATCTTTACATGTTGCATGCTTGTCATATATATGGGTATATATGACAAGCATGCAACATGTAAAAAATTAATTATGAATTGAAACATATTAATTATGTGAAATTATTATGTTTCAAAAATTAATAATCTGAATCTGAATAAACAGCTGAGAGTATATAAAATGTAGTCAGAATACCTCAAAGTAATGACAACCTTACAGAAGACATTCCTTAATAATAACATTAATAATTTTAATGTTGTGTTTCTAGGTGTGAGTAAGGTTGCCAAAGCTCATTGGGGTGGGGGAAGGGCCAGTAACACTTGTTTGCTGTCTCTTAAAGGCCGGCAACGCACTCGCGATTCCTATGGTGTTGTGAGTGTCCATGGGCGGTGGTGATCACTTACCATCAGGTGACCCAATTGCTCAGTTGGTCCCCGTATGATATGAAAAGAAAAACAAGTATTAGTTTTTTATTCATAAAACGTTACCTCTAATAATTTACACCACTCACCACATTTCGGAGTTGCAACGAATTCAATTAAAGTGGGATGCGACGCCTCCCCTCTCTACTTCCCCTCTATCACCCTCAGAAACGTCTTGCGTTTACGATTATGCCCGGATGGCTCTGCACCACCCTCGTAATTGTTCCATTGTTTAGTGCTGTGCAACAATAATGTCTTGTTCTAAATATTGCTGCAATCGTACAATTCATTCGAGTTTGTCATCACAGTAGTGTACCATGATGGCAAAGGACTGTGGGAAGGAGTCTTGTCAGTTTAGTGTAGTAATGTTTTCATAATCAGTTCCTTGTATGACTGTGATGTTTGAATGGTTGATAAAGTTTTGTAATTCAGATTTGCGGTAAGCAATGGTATGGTCAAAATCAGAGGATTGACACATACACATGTGCATTACGAAATGCCACAGTCTAAGAGCTAAATTGTCTAGTTACTGTACGGAATGAAAAAACAAGCATGAAATGAAAGTTCTCTGGTGCGTTAACTTTGTGTGGAACTGTTTTGTTGGTGTACTGGTCTCCTAGTTTACTCATGATGTCACAGGTTTTATGCAATTTCAGCACATAAAATATAATATGTTATATAATATACCAGAAATAATCGAGCGAGTGTGCCACACGAACCAAGGTGGTGACACCACGACTCAGATCATATCTGGGAATTTTTACGTGTACTCCCTGGTTAAGGCTTGACTGGCTGTTATCAGCGGTTGGATATTGTGGACAACAAGGTGGTTTTGTTGACCTGAAGTTTTATAAGTTTGTGAACATAAATAACTACTTAACTGAAAAATCACCAATAAAAAGCTACATATAAATAAATAACATAACCTCCGCCAAACGTGCACCTTTATCTATATAAAAGCCACGTTACCACAAGCATACACAGACAAGGACTTAAACTTTTACCACCCCACTTTACAGATTGGCACGTGAAATATTATCTTAGTAACAAATTCCAAAGTAAATAACCAACCAATCTTCCAAATTTTACGAGACAACGTTTTAGTTACACACATAATATAAAAGAAAAACATAAAATGTGCTATTTTACGATACAGGGCATCTGCAGTAAATAAAATTCTTGTAGTAAAGTGAATTTTATACCCGCCGCCGCCCGCCGACGAAATGGAACAAATATGTGTGACATACAGACATGAATGTATGGAACTTATGTTTGGAGTTTTATATCTCATCCTGGAGATTTTTTTCTTTTCACGTGTCAAAAAGTATAAGATTTTAAACAATTTGTACATAATATATTGAAACCGGCCGGACTCATGAAGGAACGGTCCCGTACCATCTTCTCTACTATATAAAAATAAGTCGGGTTTTCCTTCCTGACGCTTTAACTCCAGAACGCACGAACCGATTTCCACGGTTTTGCATTCGTTGGAAAGGTCTCGGGCTCCGTGAGGTTTATAGCAAAGAAAATTTATAAAATTTAACGCGGGTAACACCGCGGGGCACAGCTAGTTATCTATAAAAACGAGCAAAAAGTTCACGTTTGATGTATGGGAGCCCCTTAAATATTTATGTTATTTTGTTTTTTAGTATTTGTTGTTATAGCGGCAAAGGAAATACATCATCTGTGAAAATTTCAACTGTCTAGCTATCACGGTTCATGAGATAGAGCTTGGTGACAGACGGACAGATAGACAGACAGCGAAATCTTAGTAATAGGGTCCCGTTTTACCATTTGGGTATGGAACCCTAAAAAGACAGTTTTGTAACCTGAAAAAAATTATCATACCAATACAGTGAAGTAAGTTAACAAGCATTATGGACTGATGGGAAGTGGTCACTGGAGCCGGTGGACGCTTGCTGTGGGCATCGCTTGCACGAGTCTGAACTGTCCTGTACTATGCTTTGTATGTGGAATGCTTCTTTATCTATGTCGATTTGACGTTATCCGTGGTACAAACTTGAATTATTCTCCTTTGCGTCGGGAGTTTAAAATACCTTCATAAAAGTTGTAATCTAGCCGTATATTGGTTCAATGTTCGAAAGCCATTTCTGTACCTGTCTCAATATAGAAGGTAATATAATGAAGCCATGCGCATAAAATGAGTCATTCACATACACAGTAAAAAGAAAATTAAACTTTATTCCAAGACCAAATAAAATACAACCTCGGAGCCAGACGTCTCATTTAATGGAATAGTCTCTTGAATTATGCAGAACTTTAACCGCAGGTGCATTGGATCAAATTAAATATACAATATAAAGACAAGCTTAAGTTTTAGGGGACCTTGCCCCCCTTTGAATTTTTAAGGTTCCGTACTCAAGGGGTAAAACGGGACCCTATTACTAAGACTTCGCTGTCTGTCTGTCACCAGGCTGTATCTCATCAACCGTGATAGTTAGACAGTTGAAATTTTCACAGATGATGTATTTCTGTTGCCGCTATAACAACTTATACTAAAAAAAAAACAATATAAATATTTAAAGATACAACGAATCTGAATTTTTTAGTCGGTTTTTTACAACACTTACAAATCACAAGTCGCCGAATGGTACTATTAGTGGTAAACTTTCTATTATTTGACTTTGTGATTGCCGAATATTACAAATTCATGTAAATAAATACCAAACCGACCTTACCATTAACCATAATCTCTTTAACCATAATACCACAAACTATGATAGTGCGGTTTGATTAAAGTTATCGCGCATAACAACAGCACAAGAAGCACAAAACATTTCATTTGCAATCTCTGCCGGATCCGATGTCGCAGTAAATCATTCACCGAATGCCGAGCTCGCGATAAATAGCAGCGGAGCGAAACAGAGCAGCGCTATGCACTATGGATCAAGATTTGTAACTAAATATTACTACTTATACTGCTACTCAATCTTTTCAATGTCTGCAGGGATGTCGTGGACGTACATGTCATGATATTGTTAAGTACACAGAACACAAACTGTGAGTTTAGTAATTACACTCATTACACAGTCCATGCATAATTCATTTTTTTATTTATTTATTTAAAGAGACAATGCCCGCACTATACTATATAGGGAATCTAATCCTTGTGTCGCGGGATACTTTACAAACATATAATAGACGGACACAAATTACATCCAGACTCAGAACAACTATTTATTAGACACACAAATAGTTAGTCCCGGCGCGGAACTCGAACCCGTGACGCGAAGCGGCGAGGCGACTGTCTTAGCCGCTGCGCCACACGTGCAGTTTGTTTGATTTTTTAATGTACTATTTTGTAATTTAAAGCAGCGTGTACTTTAATTTAGTAAAATTATTGCGAATGTGGCAGCTACATTAGTAGAATTTATTACTGTGTATCCTTATAAATCCGAAATTTATTGGCACGTTACTTTTATACAGTGTTACTTTTCTGTTGCGTTACGTAGGTTACAAAAAAGTAACGCTGTAATATAAAGCTTTTATATAGCATGTACTTTCATTTTAATTTTGAAATATGATTGTGAATGTGGCAACTACGATACTAGAATTTATTTCTGTGGGTTCTTATCTAACAGAAATTTATTAGTAGCTTACATTATTGTTACGTAGACGTAACAATAAAGTAACGCAGTAAAAACCAGCTGTACAGGGTCCGCATTGCTTGCTAGCTAGGGTTATGGACAACCTGAACAGTCGCAAGGAGCTATCAGAAACTTCTCATCTCCGCTAACCCGTCCGCGTTTTGCAGATGTGTGATAACAAAAAATAAAATACAACATCTCGATCCTTCAGCAAAGAGTCTACTTAATTTTGATTCTCCAATGATTTGCCTTCCGTAACTACTTTGACTTTACCAAATAACGGTATGAATTTACCCAAATCTTTAGTTTTCAAAACGCTTCGCACGAACCGGATCGACCTACGGAACATGTACACATTTAAAACATCACGCTTCAAATGATTCAAAATTTATTACAAATATCGTGCTCCAAGCGATATCATTTCATTCAATCATAATAAGAATAAGGAACATGCAAGGGAAAACAAAGTTTATTCGCCAGTTTTAAGTTTAATACCTGCAAATTAATTTCAGCAAAACAAAAATAATGTCCTTCCATCCACACCAAAAACCTCCATCAGAAATAAATTTAATATACAACAGCATAAAAATCGAAGTTGTCCCGGAATTCACCTTACTTGGTCTGTCAATAGACAGCAATATCAACTGGAAATCACACATTAACAAAATAACATCTAGACTATCTAAATTTACTTATGCATTTCGAGAAGTAAAAAAATCTACTAATCTGGAAGCTGCCCTCTCTACATATTATGCGTACGCTTACTCATGGTTAAGTTACGGCATAATACTGTGGGGAAACAGCACAGATGCACCAACACTATTTGTAATGCAAAAAAAACTAATTCGAATTTTAGTTAACATAGAGAGCACTGAAAGTTGCAAACCTCACTTCCAAAAACTTAAAATATTGACCCTTCCTAGCATCTATATACTAGAAATATGCAAATTTGTTAAAAAATACCAAAACTTGTACACAACGAGAAAAGACAAGCAAACAAAATATGCACTTCGACATAATACCAGATTAAACTTACCAACTTCTAGGTTAAAAATCCACTCTACAAGTACATATGTGATGTCCATAAAAATTTATAACAAATTGCCCGGAATAATTAAAAATGAAAAGAAATTTTATATATTCTCCGCTAACCTAAAGAATCTACTATTATCTAAATGCTATTACAGTATCAGTGAATATTTAAGTGACACGTTCTAAATAATAATAATGTATAGGTAAATAATGAATATATATGTATTAAGATAAGATAATTATTGTTTCTTAATATTTTTAAATATAATTGATAATAATAATATTTATGCTAAAAATAACTATACCTATATAATTAAATTAAACTGAAGCATGAAATCTATGCAAATGTTACTGCTTATCTATAAATATGACAAATTGTAAATAATAATTGCACGTAATTCAATGACGCATATGATAAACACACACAATAAATGAAATATATAAATTATATACTTAATAAAATAACTGATCAATGCATTATAATTATTCCTACTATATTATATTATTATATTAAAGTTACTAAATTTAATACAAAATATTAAATGGCTGAAAAAAATAATTTGCTGTGCCCGACAGGGTCCACGATGAACTTTTCACCTGTACCTACCACCTAGATATACATTGTGGAATGCAATAAAGAATTGAGTATTGAGTATTGAGTTTTCTTAAATATTAATATGTATGTAGCAAAATATAAATTTCGATAATCAAACCTAAACATAATCTCCTTGACAATAATGAATAACTTAATACAAGCTATCTAAATATCATTACTATTATAAAATCAGTTTTAGAAATGTTTTAACAATCCGTGTCCCTAAATATCTATAATATGCAACTAGAAATATTATGTACTAGCTGTGCCCCGCGGTTTTCTCCGCCTTAAACTTTATAAATTATCACAGCTCCTCCCCCGTAGGTGATAGCGAGATAATTTGTACCCTATATGTTGACCCGACCTCTTAGTAATATTCATGCAAAATTTGAAGTAAATCCATGCAGTACTTTCTGAGTTTAGCCCGGACATACATACAGACAAACAGATAAACAGACAAAAATTAAAAAAAATATATTTTTAGCTTCGATATCGATTGCAGATCACGCCGCAAGTATCTTTTAAAAAAAATATTCTATGTACAGTTTTGACTTTTCTACGATTTTATTATATGTATAGATACGCACTTAACTATATTACTACAAACATGTTCTGACTATTTACAAGCGCTTTTTTAAAGTCTACGTGAATTTTATTCACGTAGACTTTAAAAAAGCGCTTTAAAAAAGATTAAAATAGGAACGTTGTAAACAAAATATCTCAACCATTTTACTGATAATAATATCTATGAGAACAATTTAATTGAATTGAGTGCCGTCCCGCGGTGTAGGTCGCATTAGCCGGCGCTGCGGGCCGGTGACGTGGGCCTATCTAGTTATCTACATCTACATATTTGTAACTTTAAGAGTATAGAAGAAGAAGAAGTACACTTTATTGCAAAAGTAACTAATACAAAACAATGGATACAAACAAGAACATTAGTCTATGTTAATGCAATCGGCGGCCTTATCGCGAAATGGGATCTCTTAGCTTTTATTTAAATTTATGACACACTTGTACTTACAATTTTTGACAACTATTACCATCCAAACATATTGGTTTGTTTCCATAAAAAAAAACGGTTGAGTAGTTTGCACATAATAACATACCATACGGCAATGAATTTTTATTTATTGATACAAATAGGTACCAGTTTCAGCGCGTAACTTCACCGCGTTCACTTTAGAATAGGTTTCAGAGAGAAAAGAAACACGTGTGAGTAACAGAACAGCAATAGTTGTATCGTAAAACTTGCGCTTTATTGGAAACCCCACAGAAAACTGTAATTCATCTTGAACAAAAGTATCCTTTGTGTTACTCATCGTAATAAACTGTGTGCCAAATTAATTTCATACATATCCATTTGATCGGCTTCACGTGACTGAGTATCATAGTTTTACCAGTTTATGAAAAGATTAAAACAGACATATAGATATACCGACAGACGTATATTAATTATAATATGCAAGGAAGCGCTCATAGCTAGACGCTCTCACCGGTCCGTAAGTGGTCGGTGAGGTTAAGCAACTAGGCTCGCGGTCAGTCTATAGATGGGTGACCGTCAAAGTGGTTTAATTTCTGAGCGTCTCCGTGCTACGGAGGGCACGTTAAGCTGTTAGTCCCGGTTGTCATTAGGCTACAGTCGTTAAGCCATGTCGGAGGCCTACTGGGCGGCTTGAACAACTCTGACACTAGGGTAACCACTGCCCATATAGCCCATATATAGATAAGTAAGTAAGTAATATGAAATTTCATAATAACATTATTATGCTTTATAGACTAAGAGGCTGAGGGTGAGGGTCCCTGGAATTCGCTGGATTTGGATAGCGCAAGACCGGCAATTGTGGAGATTTTTGGGGGAGGCCTTTGTCCAGTAATGGGAGTCTTTCGGCTAATATGATGATAGAGTAAGGGACTATGGCTTGATTGATTTACATTAAAATGTATTAAAAAAAATCCTCTTATTATATCGCAAGTATTTTCAGAATTTCCACGTAACATAAATCCAAATATCATCAACATCATTTATACAAAAGCTCATATTTACAATATTCTTAGGATATAAGATATTAAAGCACAATAAGCTATGTTACGGTGGAAACTAGATTCGGTATATGTAGCCAAATAACAAACGACATGTCTAAATAAAGAATGCTCATTTCCATATAAAAGTATGAAGAAAGAAAATGTATTCATTTATAGATAAATAATACAAAGTTCGTTTCTTTGACCGTTATTTTCGGCAGTACTTAATGGATTAATCCTTAAATATTATTTATTTTCTGAAAATACCATAATTTAGAGGCATCTTTTTAAAATGATAATAATAATAGTATCTTACGCTATAAAGCGTATTGTTATGCAAGTGCATATTATAATATACCTACGTCCATCTGTACGTCTACCTATCTGTCTGTCTGTCTTTATCTTTTCATAAACCATGGTAAAACATGACATGAATGATTAATTAAGGCCCATTAAAGCACATGGGTACAGTTTCTACGCGTTTCTTTAAGCCTAATGTAATTTGACTCAAGTAATCACACGATAATTTCGTTATAAAGCTGGAACAGATAACAACCAACCCGATATAAACTGAAAATAGCAAGAAACCAATAACTTGAAACCGGATCGGGGCCTCAAATTATGCCAAAAAAATGTTTCCACATGGTAATATTATTGCAAAAACCACTTTATTATATTCTGCTTCATTTAGATAATATTCATGTAACAAACATATGAATTTATAATTTATGGGTCTACCTCGATCACGAATTTTTAAATTTCCATTTATTGTGTATTAATAGTATTTTTTTTTGTAAATGAGTACAACAAGTTTATTAAATATTACTTTACTCGCAATATTCTAAATTGATATTACAAAGTACGTTTCGATAGTACCGAATTCAGGTAAATATAAAAGACACATCCAGCGGCTTCAATAATAAAATAAATAAATCCATGTCATATTGGTTAAAAATTACAATATCAAAACGTGAAATGACGTATTCGTAATTCACACAGTGGTATTATTTGCCTCACCTGCCACTGGTTTACGAATTACTACACCAATTTAAACACAGGAAAATTTATGGCCTATTTATATTCATTGTACATTTGTTTATACAACCAAGTCTGCAAACAAGCACACAGTCCACCAGGTGCCAAGCTCACAACTCCTTTCCCGATGAACTCGGGTAGCTATACCCGCACCCAGGTTCAAACATTGACAAAATATCGCTATTACCTAACATGTATTTTGTAATGTGGTAGCTCTTTTCTCAGTCGAGATGAATATAGAGTGAAACACGCTCTATGCCTGATATTACACACTTTATTTTAACGCCATTCAAGCGTCACGTCTAGGGATATAAGCGCAATTCAAACTCAATGTAGCCCTATCACAAAATAAAATAAAAAAGGGTTTTTATTCACTTAGACTTTAAAAAAGCGCTAGTAAATAGTGCGAACATATTTGAAGTAATATAGTTAAGTAGGTATACATAATTATTTCTAGTTACATATAGATATATGTATAATATGTTACATATAATATTTATAGTAATAGCTAATATATCTTTTGGAACTATTAATTATTATAATGTTTGTTGTGAAAGTAGCTATATGTATCTATATGCAAGCTATTTAATATAATATTTTTTAATTATAATATTTTTACAAGTTACAGATAATAGTTTTTTGTTATACAAGAGTGCAAAGTTGCTTTCTAACCGCGTGCTCAATTTTGATAACAGAACAAGCGAAGGATTAAAAAATTAGAATCCTGAGCGTTAGCGAGGAAATCGAAAGAGCACAAGGTGAAAAATCTTTGCACTCGAGTGCAACACGTAATTTTTCATCACAACTCAGCGACGAAATTACTAAATGTAAAAAAAAATCTTAGTTTTATTTCAGTTTAGGTATTAATTACTATAGTAGTATTACAGGACAATCTTTTAATAAAAAACAAATACTACTAAGGTATAATTAAGAAAAACTTAAAGTAACGTTGCTACAGTTTGAGTGTAATAGAACAGTAATATTGCGCAAACATATAAAAAATAAGTACACCGACAAGGTGCCGAGTCTTAGCTTTTAATCAATTCAAAAAGTTGTATGATAATTTCGGCACCATAGAGGTAGAAGTAAATAGGTTTAATGATATTTTGCTTTCTCAAACATAGTGCACACGATGTTCTAAATTCAAATTTACTTTAACCTCTAGAGGATAAAAATGACTTTACCACTCAGATATCGAAGAGCAAAAATACTCTTAATAAATAGGGTGATGAAAAATCATTTACATATCATCACAGCCACAAAATAACCTTGTGCAATTTGATACTCAAGTAATTATCTAACACCAAACCATCCAAGTTTAATACCCATTCTATGAATATATTTGACAAATATTGCTTCTGATCGTGTATCAAATTAATTTACGCAAATTTCCACCGGGTCTTCATTGTTTGCGGAAATAATTTCCATTACAGCTTGTAACATGGCTGTGATATTGCTGATTTATAACAAATAATGGTATTGTTCAATATTGACATACTTCGGTAAGTACAGTAAAGTCCTAAGTAAATATACATTGTTCGAGTCGAATATTTGAGTTATTTCGCTACTATTGATCTATTATATATTTGACTACAGGTAGTACAGACGCCAGCACACCCAGCTACCCTAATCTGTCAAATTTCTTTTATAGATTTCCAACTTTATTACTTAAGCATAAGGTTCACTTTCAATTGGGGAAATTTTACAGATTGGGGTAGCTTGATGTGCTGGCGTCTGTACAAACAGTTACATTGGCAGTAGTTACTTAACAGGCGGTGGGTGCTGTTAGTCAGGTATTACAACCGACGCGGTTTGCACCACGATTTGTTGATGACGTAAGTGAAGTAGGTGGTGTACTTCCCGCGGACAAACCATGGTGCCTGCGTTGTTTATGAGCTTTTTATTTCGACGTTCGTTATGAAAGTTTAACCTTATGCTATTTCGTGGTAATAAAAGTATAAGCTTAATTTCAATTACTATAAAGATTCATCAATATCCGTTGCATATTATTGTCCATTTAGAAAGGATGAATGAAAGAAGATTGACCAAAGAAGTATACCTGGCCTGTGTGAATGGAACAACCGGAAAGGGAAGACCTCGTCGAACATTCTCTGAGCAAATCGGAGACGTTCTCAAGAAAGGGCAGGTCAGAAGTACCCTAAACCGGCGAGCATGTATGAAGAATATAATGACAATAATCGAGGCAAAAGACGTGTGCAAAGATCGTGACAAATGGAAATCCGTTGTCTCTGCCTACCCCTCTGGGAAACAGGCGTGAGTCTATGTATGTATGTATGTAATATCCGTTGCGTAGTTTTTGCGTGAAAGAGTAACAAACATCTATACATCCAAACTATACATCTATACCCCCAAACTTTCGCATTTATAATATTGGTAGGATTTGTTCTTTGTCGCCAGATTTGTTGACCAGAAAATATCTATTGGCAGTTTAAACGATGTTTTTTAATTATCATGATGTTTTTAAGGATCATAACTATTACCAAATTAAGTTAATCTTCACACAACTATCTTAATGAATTTTCCTGTTTCGCTAATAAGATCACATAAATATATTTTAAAAATATTGACCATTGACAAAACCCACCATCCATTGGCATTAAGGACCACAATACTATTGAGAATTGAATCATTTATGAACCTTCTTAAACATGAAATGTATGTGTAATCCTATCCAATTCTAAAACAAACGGCTTGAAATATAGATGAGGTATTGGCACAAAAGAAACTGTTTTCTACATAGATGTATCTATCGGTCTCGCTAAAGTAAATATAACATCTTTGCGAACGACAGATATCTTTGTGTTCGAGGGAACTTGTCTTTTTTAGTTGATAGATAAGACGTAAGGGTGAGAGGGGGAGATCACAGAAAATTGAACTTGTAGAGGTGGCACAGGGTTTTAATAACAAAACGGTATTTCACTGTTGAGTATCTCAAATGGGAAAGTACCTACTTCACTTTGAAGAATACGCAGTGAATAATAGTATAGAATTTCCTGCACGAGTGGCGCAGTGGCTATGACAGTCGCATAGCCGCTTTCTGTCGCGGGTTCGAGTACCGCGCCGGACAACTATTTGTGTCACCCATAAATAGTTGTTCTGAGTATGGATGTAATTTGTGTCCGTCTATTATATGTTTGTAAAGTGCCCCGCGACACTGGGATTGGATTCCTTAATGCCGACATTGTCTTTTAATAAAGCATTATTGGTATGGTAACTATTAGGTGAGCCATATACTTCGCAAAAGCAATCTTTTTCTCACTTTCCTTTTCTCATTTCTATAGGAGTCGGCTCAACTTCAATGTGGCTAACAGCCCAAATCAATTAAGCGGCTGGCATTTGAACCTATCCTGGAACCGGTAACGAAGATTATCAGACCAGGTTCTTACTATGTGTAAAAATTGGCATGACAACCGAAATTGGTATTTTAATGTGTTCGTTCGGATGAGCGGCTCGAATTTGAACTCATCTTCGAACCGGTAACGAAGATTACCAGACCAGATTCTTACCATATGAAAACATGTCAATACGTGGGAAATGTGATTGATATTCCAATTATTACTCAAATTTTAAGCTTACTTTGTAAATATGTATATTGTAATGTTGTTTATTTTCCCAAAGAAAGTAAAATCAAATAAATAAAATACCGAATACAACCGAAATTGGGGTTTAAAATGTTCTGCGAGGTACGGAGGGAAATCTTTTAAACTTAAGACACCACTCTTCTTCATAAAATAAAGATAATATATACTGGATGATAAAGTTTTTTCAGCAGGGTAAAGCGGCCTAGGTATGCCATTTCTTATGATGCTTTGATCTACGGGGGCTGAAAAGGGGGGATTGCAAGGGTGGTTCCACTGTGAATGATTTCCGTTTGATGTCCGAGGACAGAGTGAGGTACACTTCACGTGGTCGCGTGGGCTTGACTACTAGCGCGCTATATATTTTTGATAAAACTTCGAATGTTATACTCAAGATGAACTTACTTAGCAACTATACAGCTTTTACCTTATTAATGTGTGGGATCGGGCAGCGAAATAAAATATATTAACCTTCAGAATATACGTCAAAAACAATATAGTTCATACGTGTTAAAACCATTATATTCTCTGTACAGATATTCGTAACCAACCGCAGCACACAAACAGTTTTCTATAAAATATAATCTTATATTCAATCATATGAGATTAACTCATATTAAGGTTTCCGAATGCAAAGTGATTGTGAAGTGACAAAGATTAAAGAGTCACATCAGTTTGCTGCACCACTCCTCTTCACCTTTTTCCTCTTTACAATATTAGTATAGAATAGGTGCTGTAATGTATGGTACAACCATTTTCATAAGATAAGGTACACAGGTGTTCCTATGCCTATGTGCATATGTGACACAAAGTTTTAAAACTATCATTATATAAATCAATCTCTTATCATAAGTTCTCCTTAGATAAGCTTCGCATAGTAATTATTCAAATTAACCTATAGCCACGTAATTCGCGCAGAATATACGAATGCACAAACATTGTTTTCAAAATACCAAAACTCTAGTAAACTTGTGTCTTCTTGAAGAACGTAATCCAATGTAGCTCCAGTTAATTAGGAAGGATATTAAATTGCAAGGATTGTGTACAAGAAAGTGCAATTACCCAAGCAGCCAGCGAAGTGTCAGCCCTCATTATTTAACTTGGCGTCGCCGGCAGGATTCTTACTAATCTAATTATATATTTTGCAATTAGTTACTTCAACTAGAGTATGTTCAACTAAATATATGAATGTTTACAATAAACATGTATATATATATATATATATTTTTATTCGATGAAAATGTACAGTTTTGTTTTAATTCTTGAATTTTTCACTCTACCCTGCAGTTCATGAAGTATAAAGTACGGAGAAATACTGCTAAAAAACACAGCCAGTTTTTTTTAAACTACAAACTGTAATTAAAACTAGAAATTGATTACAATTTTTAACGTTGCATTTATTTGGAACGACTTAACTGTCAAAATTAAAACCTTCGAAAAAGCACCTCAAACAAATGATTACTTTGTAATTTCAGCATCGGAACTAAAAAATAGCATCACTATGGAGCGATGAATTCATTTGGCACGAGAATAGATAATGAGAGTCATCGGATTGTTACAACCTGGTTCCAGGAAACGTCCTGTGGCTGACGCTATTGGCAGTGCACAGAGCGTCTGGAGGAGTTAACGCATCATGGGCATAGTGGCCGAGCGTCATGGACGATCTTGTATCACCAGCCGCAGACAGGAACGGTACATACAAAGTACTGGTCGACGAAATCGTATCATGACCACCAGTATGTTGGCTACGAGTCCCTGCAGCTCTTCAGACTTACTAATAAGTGACTAAACCAACCGAAATCTAAAACCTGAAGTGAGTCTAGGTACTCGAAAGCAGCTGCGAGTTCCACCTAAAGCACTCCGCAATCGTAAGGCCCATTTACAATGGGCTTGCGAATACAGAAATTGAGTGGAATAAGACTGACGTTATATAAACCTCGTTTCGGTATGAAGCTACAAGACGTACTCCAGTTTGAAGGACCTGTTGGAAGTCAAAATCTCTTGAAAATTTAGTATGGAGGTGAAACAAAAATGTTTTATTATTTGAATCAGTCTCAATGCTCAGATTTATGCTAATAGGATTCATAAGTCATAATCTGTTTGCGAAGCGGTTTGGGTGATTCGTTCCTACTAATGCACGACGATGCTTGTCCACATACAGGTAGGGTTGTAAAAAGCACTCTTGCGGTGCTGGCATCAGCGTTCAGCCGTGGCTTGCTCACAACTATTTTTGGCTTGTCAGAAAAAAAGTGGGCGGCCATTTCGCAAAGTGATTTCGATGAACTAATTTTAAGCATGCCAAATGTCTATCATTATATCATTACATGAAAATGGTGGAAACATAGATTTTTATATTTATATGATGATTAAAATAGTCTAATCAAAATGCAAAGAATCCTTATCCACATATTTTTTATAAAATGGATAACCGTTTTAAGTTTATGCTATAAGCCTTGTTCTAAATACCTTTAATATACAATTCCCATAATTCTCTCTTTCCTAAATAAAATCTCAGTGATAAATGGACGATCGGAAAATGCCGTAATTGGCAGGTGTTCTGGGATTAGCAGGCTGAGTGGGTAATATATTTACGAGACCGAACATTTTTTGCAACCCTTGTGGTTAAAAACGTTGACGGATCATTTTTAATTGGGTAACGTACTGTGACGGACTGACATAGGTCAGGCCATAGCTAATGTATTGTAAGGTTCCCTCCCTGTCTGTTATAAACGCAACTGTCACTGAAGTATTCGTAAACATTTTTAAGGTATTTATTTGGTCCCCTACAGAAATAGCCGTAAGGTTGTTCCAAATTTAAAACCTTTGATTTGACTTTTATAAATATAGAAATAAAAATATGTTTTTATAAATTTAACAATAGTGATTGACCCAAATCTCATTTTATACTACATTTCAGGATGCTAGTTTAAAAAATAGTAAACTCTGATGTATATTCCCGTGACAATCAAGTGACTGGACTAAATCGTAACACAAGGATTCTTATAATTAAAACGAGAAGCTACACGTACGCTAAGCTACTCGTTACTATTGTTCACGTAGTGAACAGTAATTAATTTTACGTTGGATTCGGTCAACAGTTTCAACCTCTTCCGAAGATCTTCCGTACGAGACGGAACGCTACGTCTCGCGGGTCACATTCACCCTAAAGATGATCTCCTGAAGAGGTTGAAACTGGTCACTGAATCCAACATAAAATAAATCACGCGAGTTACCTTACTTACTATTTTTCACTACAAGGATTCATATTTACCATTTTGGCCCCGACCCTAAAAATAGAAATAACTTTTATGTTATCCTGGTACATTATTTACACACGGCCATCTGATCCCAAACTAAGCAGAGCTTTTACTATGGAAACCAGATAAATGATATACTACGTATACTATTTTTTTTTGTAAATACATATCTATATAGATAATTTACACCCAGACTCAGGACAGAAATGTTCATGCACACAAATATCTGTCCTGGG
Source organism: Pseudoips prasinana (assembly GCA_951640165.1). Classification (NCBI taxonomy): domain Eukaryota; kingdom Metazoa; phylum Arthropoda; class Insecta; order Lepidoptera; family Nolidae; genus Pseudoips; species Pseudoips prasinana. The sequence continues at coordinate 42,910,718 of OX621235.1, read as the reverse complement.
TGGGAATGAAACTCACGACCTCCGGCGTGAAAAGCAAGCATTTACCAACCATGCCAACAGGCCATTCATGTTGATTTCACTATCCAGCGGTTTCAAACTAATTTTAATGATTAATGAAATACTTATTTTATATAGATAATATTGATTATGCCTACCCCTGTAAATACATAAGTAGGCGAATTAAAATAATTTGTTTGTGACCATATGGTCTCATTTGTCGTACTCAATGAAGTCAATATACTGAGGAATGGGCTTATTTATATTAATTTTGTATAATAAGTAAATAATTAATCATTGAAATTAATTTGATGTCGTAAGGACATCTGTGCAAAGTAAAGTAAACAGTGCAGACTTTGCTGCTCTGACGATGAACATACCTTCCATAAATACGGCGGTGCGCCCTCTACATTAATACGTTCGTCAAAGCAAGGCAAATTTTCATCTAGTAAGGGAGCGTCCCTCCGACAGATGGCGGTAATATTGAGTACGCTAGAGTGACAACGGAGGTACATATTATATAATACGATTCTCACAGCTAACCGATAGTTAAGACAGATCCGATGTTTTGTTGATTTTAATCTAAACAGATGAACTTCTATCTCCAGACATGACATTGAAACTTTAATTATAAACTAAATTATTAGTTCGTCATTAAAGTTTCAAATAATAAATATCTGGGACATATCTTACAACTCCATTTAGACCTAACTAAGCAAAGTTCTTACTATGGTTCTAGTATATATAGTACAATGGAGATAAATACTCATATACTTCTTTTGTAAAAATATACATACAATACACAGAACACACCCAGAACAAGACAAATAAACATATTATTATGTTTCTTTAGAGGATCGAACCCGCAACCTTTGGATAAGAATGCAGATTCACAACCAACTGTTTCTCGGCGATGTGTAATGTAACATATTTCATTAGTTTGAGTGCCAATTCAAACTGATACGTCAATCAACTTCTCAAGTTAAGTCTAACACAACTCTGAGATACGTTTGATTCGTGTCAGTGCAAAATGAAGACATTAAACCGAAGTGAGGAGTGAGTGGGACATACATTGGCATATAATATTATGAAATATTTTTTATTATTTATTTGTTTTTGACGTACATACGCTCAACCTATTTTCGGGGATACTTACAAAGTGCTTTAAAGTGTATTTCATAACCGTAATGTTGTTAAGTCTCTTGTTTCTTTTTTAGGTAGGAATTAAATGAAATGGCTTAAATAATTTTAAACTTTTAGATACCATTTGGTTTAATTTACTCATTATAAAGTATAATGCCTATAAATACCATTTTTGGTGAATTTAAAAGACGATGGGGAAGTTTTATAGACAATAGTTATTTTTACTATAAATTTTATTTAAAAAATCGGTGTCGTCGGGCTTGGACAGAGTCGATCGGATCATGTAACCAAGACCAAAACAACACGGGTAAAGTTGGACTCAATTGGTAGATGGCGTAGTCATAAGAATCTGCATACACGTTACTTAATTACGTCTTCTGTTATTCGCTTAGTACAAAGGTGTTTCCTAATAAAGTGATGATTTATGATTGATTTGTGAATTATATACATAGCATAGCTTTGTAATTTCTTAATAATTTCCTTTCATTAGTTTTGAAGCTATTTAGGAATACAGAGTCTAAATGTCACAGAATATTGGTTTAAAGTAAAAAAGTAGTTTATGCAAGAAAAAGAAGTACACATAAATTTCAATTTGTTAGTTAATGTATTTATTTTTATTTAAATAATATACAATTATCATCAGTGAAACAAGTCGCCAGCATATCCAGCTACCCCAATCTGTCAAATTTATTTTATAAATTTTCAGGTTTATCACAAAAGTATAAGGTTCACTTTCAATTGGGGAGCTTTGACAGATTGGGGTAGCTTGGTGTGCTGGCGTCTGTAAAATGGGCGGCCTTAGAAAAAAATAAAATACTTAAATGAAAAATAAAATATGATTTTATTCACGTAGACTTTAAAAAAGTGCTTGCTAATAGTCTGAACATGTTAACTAATCAATTTATAATTATTTCTAGTTACATATATATATATATTTACATATGTACAGACGCCAGCACATCCAGCTACCCCAATCTTTCAAATTTCTTTTATAGATTTTCAACTTTAACACATAAGCAAAAGGTTCACTTTCAATTGGGGAAATTGGACAGATTGGGGCAGCTTGATGTGCTGGCGTCTGTACTACACGGATTGTATGAAAAAAATTACATTAAGATTTATTTTTTAATAGTAATGATATTTTGCTAGCTTAAATTAAGTTAATGTCAAGGAGATCATGTGTAGGTTTAATCATCGAAGTTTTCAATTTTAGCTATATTTTTACTACATATTGTCTGAATGGTTCTGTCTATATTGAGGTACGAATTAAATATTATTATGAAGGCGGACGTTGTGTCTATAACGACGGTCACGCTTTAATGCTACCACCGGATCCAATGTGCCGCAACTGAGAGGACGCAGGGAAACAAACTCAGCGGGTGTCTCTACTACCGGTTTCAACATGGCCCAGTTGAGACGCTCCGGCGAAACATACTAAATATATAGGTATGTAATACCTGTGAAAGCCAGTAAGTGATTTAGCGACAGTGTTGTAATAAAATTATGGAACAACGTATATTTATTATTATGCACGCCGCCAGCCAAGTCCATAGCAATTACTTCTGGTCTTTTTGTTATCAAACTGCCCGGATCATGTAAATATCACAAAACACGTGGCCATAATCTTTTTCTTATTAAACTGCCCGCATTCACATTCTTTTTTAGCTTTTTTTTATTATTTAAATGTAGTTTTTTAAGCGCTATCGGAAGATCAGCGTTATAGTAATAAATGTTATTTACTGTAACATTTGCTGAGGTAGACGCCTTTCCTAGCTAGTACTTATAATGTTGCATGCTTCATAAGTATTATGTAGACTAAACGCAATTAGTTATATCGTCTTAAATGTACTAACTAAGTAAAGGATTATCTGTGCTTGTTGGGAATAAACCTGTTTTTATTTTTTATTTTATTTATTGAAGATTAAACTGTATGTACTAAACTAACTAACTTATTTACTTATCGTATGGACAGTGGTTACCCTAGTGTTAGTGTTGTTCGAGCAGCTCATTAGGCCTCTGACATGGCTTGACGACTGTTGCCTAATGAATGGCTACAGCCGAGACCGCCAGCTAATGTGCTGTGATGCTCCAATATGAAACCTCCTTGGCGATTACCCATCTATGGACCGACCGCCAGCCAAGTTGCTTAACCTCGCCAAGCACTTAATGACCGGTGATAGCATCTTGCTATGAGCGTCTCAACTAAACTAATTTTTAAACTAGAACACATTTTAATATAATCATGTATTTATAAATAATAAGAAATGTAATACTAACTGTACTGAATTTGTCTTACTTCTCAGGGTGCTGGATGCCGGTGGATGTGTGGAGCGCAAAACCGGTAATTGTGGAGATCTCTGCAGGAAGCTTTTGTCCAGTAGGGTCTTTCGGCTGATATGATGATATATATAATATAATATCTAGGGACAATGTCACACAGATCATCCTAGCCCCAAACTAAGCAAAGCTTGTACTATGGGTACCAGGCGACGATATACATACTTATATACATAGATAAATACTTAAATACATAGAAAACATCCATGACTCAGAAACAAATATTCGTGCTCATCACACCAATATTTGCACTTACCGGGATTCGAACCCAGGACCACCAGCTTCGTAGGCAGGACCAGGATATGTTGATGATGTGCATGTATAAAATTGTAAATGTATTTGTAAAATAAGAAATATATCTACTATATAAAAATAAGTCGGGTTTTCCTTCCTGACGCTATAACTCCAGAACGCACGAACCGATTTCCACGGTTTTGCATTCGTTGGAAAGGTCTCGGGCTCCGTGAGGTTTATAGCAAAGAAAATTTATAAAATTTAACGCGGGTAACACCGCGGGGCACAGCTAGTATGTACATATATATAACAAATTTTATAAATACCCCATTCGGAAATTAGCATGGCAGCCTCATGGTGTGCGAGTACGGAACGCAACATGTTGTACCTACTGTACAAAATGTTAAATTCAGCGTCCTTTACACAGAAATATATTTAATTAAATTACTGTATTATTATTTTTGCAATAAATCAATTTATTATTTAATCTCTTATCTATACATATAATTAAATCGTAGGAAAGTCAAAACTGTACATGAATATTTTTTTAAAAAGGATACTTGGAGCGTGATCTACAGTCGATATCGAAGCCAAAAATATATATTTAGAATTTTTGTCTGTATATCTGTTTGTCTGTATGTATGTCCGGGCTATATTAAAAATTACTGCATGGATTTACTTCAAATTTTACATGAATATTACGAAAAGGTCGGGTCAACATATAGGCTACATATTATCACGCTATCACCTACGGGGGAGGAGCTGTGATAAGTTATAAAATGTAACGCTAGTAAAACCGCGGGGCACAGCTAGTTATTAATATTATAGGTCACTAATGCGCGGCCGCTGTAATGACACTTCATTTTAGATTTGATTTAGATAGACTTTAGATTTGGTCAAATTTGGTTAAATTTTAAGTAGAATGTTGAACCTGTCAGTTCAACATTTTACTTAAAATTTAATCAAATTTGTCCAAATCTAAAGTCTACCTTAATCAAATCTAAAATATTGGTGGTATATTGGTAGATGCTGAGATGTATAGACAAACGGACGAATGGAACGCTGCTACATGTACTGTACTAGCTAGTATACGCTTTTCCCAAAACTCAGAGACATTAAAACGTGTACCCAAGACTTCGTAACTACAATATCTAGGTAGGTGGGCGTGTAATTGAATTCCTCGTCCGAGTCGAAATGCCTCGGGCGTCGGTCCGTCGCTTCCACGTCAGTGTCCGGTACACATTCATTTGTTCTTGAAAATCCGAAATAGTAAATAATCAATAGGTACAATCGTGCACACTAATGTTTTAATCCGACGTCCAAAATATGGTTTATTATTTTGAAGGAATGTTTGTGGTAACGATCTGAAGACCAGTTATATGAAGTAGCTTAATGTTGGTGACAAAACAAATGGTATTCAGACGGAAGAGAGTAAAAGAGAGAACAAATGGTATTCAGATTCATGGAAGTGATAGGATTCGCTTTATTTCCATGACAAGAGCACAGCTAATGTCACATTTGTCATATGCTCCAATATTCACGTTACAAAATAGTCACCATTAGATTTGGACTGTCGTCTGTTTGCCCATTGGCCTCATAATAAAAAATAAGTAACTCTTTTATAAATAAGTAACTCTTTTATGGGGCAATGTAAGATTCTATAACAAACTAACCAATGATATTAGAGAATTGTCTACGAATAAGTTTTAAAGAATTATTAAATCCAAATTGTGTATATTACAAAATTTCTGATTATTTAAGTGATAAAAGTGCTTGGGATTAAGTTGTTCTGAGTCAACACACATGATTGTAATTAATCTTAAGTATATTTTATTTTAAAAAAGGATTCCTACTGAGTTTTCTGGCAGTGCTTCTCAGTAGCTGCCACGTCATGCACTGCACGGTAGGGTAAAAAATATGACGATTCCACATGAATGTAAAATTTTTACGGAATAAATGATTTTGACTTTGACTTTGATGTAAGTCCTAACACAGTTGGGTCAATCATTTGCAATCCCTATTCAGATAATAATAATATTGATAGTCCGCAATTAATTTTCACTCGCATCAGCTAACAGCTTTTTCTTTAAACTGCCATGTCAGTAAATATACACTTGCACTTGGTTAGCGTAGCCTATGACGTTTGCAACATATTTGGCGTCATTCAAATGAGCCCTAATGTCCTAATTCAAATTAATGCAACAATGTAAGTATGAAGTGGATATTTTAAGGTGTAGGTACTCTTAGAACTCAGCTCGACTGACCGATAGCCAGGAAACTCTATTCTTTATCCTACTTACATGTTAAGCGCTACCCAGCGGTCAAATGTAGCACATCTATATTATGTTAAAGAACGCTGAAGAATTTTTGCTTTCATATTTGTTTTATAGACCCTGTTTAATCAAACCAGCACTACAATTAATTGCATTTTATAAAAAAACCAAATTAGAAGTATGGCGGCGTTATTTTTAATGTTGTAATTAATTTGATACTTAGCATTCCGGTAGCAATGACTAAACCTCCAAAATTAAAGTTAATGCCAACACAGCACTAATAAATTCATCCTTGCTACTTTTGTATAAAAATGCAAAGAAAAGTGAAGGTCAAAGTTGACGCATTAGCATGGTGGTGTCGACTGTACCAAGGATATTCCGCAATGCTGCTATAACTGTTAGTTGCAGCGCACTGAACAAATACTACGCGCAAAGAGATGGACCTATATAGCACAGAACATTGCCAGTGACCTACAATAATATCCCAAGAGACAGGCATCACGTATTGGGCTACATTAAGTTGGCAGGTACGGGTCCCATGTCAGATGGAATATGACAGTTGACACAGTTGGGAATCTTATAAATAAATAAGTGTGAAGGCTCCTCGGTATAGGCGTATTTTTTGGTTTTCCTGTATTGGAAAAGTGAAAAGCTATATAATGATTTTTTGTTTATCAATAAACGTAGATTAGTTTGCCGATTCTTAATTTATAAAAACTGGAAATTGTATTTTGTATACTGACGAGTCGCATAACTATAAAAAAATTAAAAAAGGTTTTTATTCATTTAGACGTTAAAAAAGCGCTTGTAAATAGTCAGATTATGTTTGTATATAGTTGAGTATACGTAATTATTTCTAATTACATATGGATATTTAGGTGCATGGATTGTTAAAATATTTATAATATTTATTTTATAATAGTAATGATATAGCTAGCTTGTATTAAGTTATTGTCCAAGTGATTATGTTTCGGTTTAATTATTTAAATTTATAGTAGTTTAACAAGCTTATAATCCATTTCCTTCTGATGGTAAGAGGTCCAAAGATTTAGGTTCATGGCACTTGCATACACATACCTCCAATTACATCCCTCCCGTTAAACTCTGGCTTCCTTACTAAATGCTTTAATCAGCTTGTAGAGCAAATAAACGCAATAGCGCACAGACGCGGTAGCGTTTTTACCTTGTGTGATATGAAGATTTAAATGAACAACCTTTGGACTCTTAATCTTACGTTTATAGAGGTTCCACGGTTTCACCCGCGTTAAACTTCATAAATTATATATCATATGTGTTATGAGGATATATAAGCTTTATTACTACAAAGTTTCATCAGAATTCGTTCGGTAGATTTTGCGTGAAATAATAAGAAACATTCCAAAAACTTTCACGAAACGCAGAAATGGAATGGAATGAAATAATAAGAAACATTCCAAAAACTTTCACGAAACGCAAAACTGGTTTTATATATCGTTTTCGGGCAGACAGAGTCTGCCCGAAGTTTTGCCCAGCGCTTTTTTTGCTTCCAAGGTAGCAATTTATATAACAAATTAAACAGAATTTTGTCAATTTATCCACTCACTAAAATGAAATGCAAACATGTTGTCAAAGAATGGCTGCTTGAAATGGACTATCTCCAAACTGAAAGGCTGATAGTACTTTAAGGTAAGTAACCACACACACGTACACATACACACACTCATTCATGATTCGAATTGTATAAGAATGTTGTTTTAGCTTTAAATTATATTTTTTTAAATCTTTTTCCTTTTTCAACATTACGTTGCCAAATAAAAGGCTCATATTTTAATTTTTTTATAAAAATGTAGAATATGTTTATGATTTTACTGCGGGGAAGGACCTGGTGATCCGTAATACAGGTTTACGCCTACTTCGGACACCAGCTCCCTACTAATTATAGATAACTACATTAAGTTGTTAGACATATTTATAATATTAGTAGCACTATGGGTGGCAACTGGGTGGCGCTGGACTAACAACAACAAGCACCAAATAGATGCTAACTAGCTGTCCCGGCAAACGTCGTCCTGCCACACAAATGGAAATATAACTGGGAATCTGTTCGCTGCCACTAAGCAGGTTTATTGTAAATCTATACATATAATAAAATTGTAAGAAAGTCAAAATAGTACGTACATTGAATATTTTTTAAAAGGATAATTGCGGCGTGATCTTCAATCGATATCGCAGCCAAAAATATAGTTTTTAGCATTTTTTTCTGTGTGTATGTTTGTCGGTATGTATGTCCGAGCTAAACTCAAAAAGTACTGCATGGATTTACTTCAAATTTTGCATGAATATTACTAAGAGGTTGGGTCAACATATAGGCTATATATTATCGCGTTTTCACTCTACGTGAAAAGCTGTGATCATTTGTAAAGATTAACGCGGGTATAACCACGGGGCACAGCTAGTTTATTATAAAATAATTACCGAGTCCCGCCCGAGTTGGGGTTATGACATTCTTCGCCGTCACCACACAGTATAATCTTTAACGGCGTAAACTCTTCCGATGTGTTGAATGAGTGTAATTTTTTTATTGTAAAATTTTCGTCAATCTTTTGACTACATCCTGTATTTTATATTATTTTTTAAATATTTCTATGCTGACGTAAGTCTTGTATCATATTCTATCTGCGATTATTATCATCCGATATTTTAGAAGATTTTTATGTATTAATCTCCTACCATCATCACCAATTTTATATACTACCAATAATTATGTAATGTTGAATCCTCTTATTTATGAACTTAGCTAGCTTAATTGCATTACGGCTTCGTTTGGAAATATTATTTTGCGGCTTTTTTAACAGTAATACTCGGACAATAATATTTTAATAACATTCGAAATAAACCAATAAATTGACCAGTAACCTATTAAAAAAACAAACCCAAGACAATTTCACGATGTATAGCCTATATACTGACAGAAAGCGATAATGGATTCTTCTAAAAACTCTAGTAGGTACATTCTGTATTATCAATCTTGACAGTTTTTATTCTTTTTCGATGCAATTATTTATTTATATATATGTATATATTATTTAAGTATATATATATATATATATATATATATATATATATATATATATATATATATATATATATATATATATACTTAAATATATATATATATATATATATATATTAAGTATATATATATATATATATATATATATACTTAAATAATATATACATATATATAAATAAATAATTGCATCGAAAAAGAATAAAAACTGTCAAGATTGATAATACAGAATGTACCTACTAGAGTTTTTAGAAGAATCCATTATCGCTTTCTGTCAGTATATAGGCTATACATCGTGAAATTGTCTTGGGTTTGTTTTTTTAATAGGTTACTGGTCAATTTATTGGTTTATTTCGAATGTTGTCCGAGTATTACTGTTAAAAAAGCCGCAAAATAATATTTCCAAACGAAGCCGTAATGCAATTAAGCTAGCTAAGTTCATAAATAAGAGGATTCAACATTACATAATTATTGGTAGTATATAAAATTGGTGATGATGGTAGGAGATTAATACATAAAAATCTTATTATTATCTTATATATATATATATATATATATCTTTATAGGTATTTGAATGTTGTTTTTAATAATAATATTACTATATTTTTAATTATTATCCTATATCCTATTCCTGACCGAGATCCAAAAACACAAAAATCATTTAAATTGCTCCACCCGTTCTTGAGCTATAAGTGGTTTAACTATAGATATACATATATATATATATATATATATATATATATATATATATATATATATATATATATATATATATACGTAATTTTAAATGCGCCAGTGTTTCATTTAATACTCTACATGTTCCTACGTAACAACCAACAATAATTTATTCAAAATACAATAACTGGCAACATCCATTGAAAGTACTAGTTTTACTAAAATAAATGTAATACACGACATATGAAATTGGAGCGCGTGAAATGTATATTTTAATTAAAGCCGTTTGACGTAGATGCTAAAAGAGGCATCGTGACCGCAGCGTAGCGAATCTGAAGCTCTGACAATATCGTTATATTGCTGGTTTTACTTCGGTTTTGGTGGTTTCGGAATCTTGGCATCAAGAATTTATTCTAACATATATTCACTCCATAGGTACTTGAATGCCGACCGAAAATCAACATTTAAGCTATTAAAAGCATAAAACAAATGAATTCATCAGCTAACTTTCACCTACTAATTAGTTAATAACTGACATGAGGCGTGAAGCTATTTAACTTCAAGAAAGTTCTAGTTAAAATATTAAAATTAATATTATACCGTTTGAGTAACACAAAATATACACAACCTCTTAAGGGGTGTCTGGGTAAAGTTAGCATTCTTCTTACTTGATCGTATTAGCCGGGTGTTAGAGTTGGTCAAGCCTCAAGTAGGCTTCTGACATGGCTAAGTTAACACTGTCCTGTCTTCAAACAACAAGACCCGGATCGATAGCTTAACGTGCCCTCTGAAGCACCGAAATGCTCAGAAATTAATCCACTTTAACGGTCACCCATCTATGGACTGACCGCGTGCCTAGGTGCTTTCCCTCACAGATTAATATAACTTTACTTATCGTTTGGGCAGTGGTTACCCTTGTATCAGAGTTGTTTAAGCCACCCTCTGACCTGGCTTAACGACTGTTGTCTAATGACTACAACCGGGACCCGCTTATAGCCAGATGCTCTCACCGGTCTTAAAGTGGTTGGCGAGCTTAAGCAACTAAGGATGCGGTCTGTCCATAGATGGATGACTGCGAAACGGGTTTAATTTCTGAGCGTCTCCGTGATTCGGAAGGCACGTTAAGCTGTCAGTCACGGTTGTAGCCATTAGGCAACAGTCATTAAGCCATGTCAGAGGCCTAATGGGCGGCTTGAACAACTCTGACACTAGGGTTACCACTACCCATACGATAGGAAGAGACATCGGAAGTCTCGGTACGTGAATTGGCTAGAATTTGACCAGTTCCATTAAACCTGTAACCTGTAACCTTTTCTCTACTGAGGTACAATTTTACAGTTTCTGGTTCACAAAACTACAACACGCCGTTTTAAATCACACAGTAAATCATATTTTCTAAAGGGAGAGTTTTCTTTTGTTTTCCGACGCTACGCTGCGGACCGTGACTTTCATTTAGTCCTTGAGAACTTTTGTGCGGACTTTAACTGCTTTGTGCAATGTAATTTAGCTACGTTTTAGTGCTTGCGGTAAAAGCGTTGCATGTGTTCAGAACATAATTGTTTTTTTTTCATTTGTATTCAATAAATAATCTTTTACTGAAGATTACATACACATAACTGCGGTATAAAGAACACGTATATTTTTAATAAAATGTATAGTAATGCTAAGAATCTTACCATTTCCCGGTAAAAATAAGAAAATTTGCTAAAGAAAATAAAATAAAAAAGGTAAACTTTGCGTAGACTTTAATAAGGGCTTGTAAATAGTCCGAACATGTTTGTAGTAATATAATTAAGTAGGTATACCGTATTATTTCTAGTTACATAGATATTTAGGTACACGGCTTGTATGAACACATTTATAAAAAATATTTTATAATAGCAATGATATTTAGCTAAGTTGTATTAAGTTATTGTCAAAGAGATTATGTTTAAGTTTAATTATCGAAATTTATAGTTTTACCTATATTTGTACTACTAAACTAAATATAGCAAATTTCTTCATATGTAAATGTGAAGAAATTGGCGAAAAGCGGTAAATGAATAATCTATTTCTTACCCAAGAACTATTTTAAGCCAACACAGACGAGAATTCTCGATTTCAAGATATTACGAATGAAGTTTTCATAGGTAGAAGAACCTAGGCGATGTAGCGCCTCCCATAACTAAAGTAATTAGGATATTATGATTACTGCCAAATATAGGCCCTTGATTAAAGCGTCTGGGCGTTTTAATTACAATGATATGATTCAAGTAATATACAGATAAATGTAATAATGTTGTCCTAGCCGAATTTCGGCCACGGTGGCCAGTCTCATAGAGCCATACCTATTAGCCATTTGCGCGGGACATATTATAATTAGTGCACAGGTCACTCTCATGATCCGATGGGACGATTAGCGACACAACCGGAAAGAGGTCAGAATCGACGGCTTTACGTGCTACGGCTATAATACCGCCAACTCCCGAAGTCTGGGAGTGCTTAGTCCTGAAAAGTCCCAAAATCACTTTTGGCCTGACCCGGGACCTCGTTCTCTGGTGAACACGCTACCGCTGAACCATCGAGGCAGTCACACATAGATATACATATACAAGTAACAAATAAATATACCCATAACGTTTAATAACAAAAAGTGTTCTGGTGAGTTGGCGCGAAACTGTGTAAAACGCAAAAAAAATGTACGATGAACAATTGGTGCGACTTACAAGTGTTGCGACTTACCCACACAAATACTCGCCCCCTGCAATCTGCCCGACCACATGCGTGTAAGTTCTTTTTTAATACATAATTTCACGTTAGGATTGATGGATAAGTGTTGATAGATATGGTCAGGCTAGTTTGGAATTAAACATCTTTGGTGAATCTATTACTCAGTATCTATTAGAAGCTTTATTATTTTTATAGTAGACTAGTTGTGACCCGCGGTTATACCCACCTTAAATTTTATAAATTATCACAGCTCATTCCCCGTAGGTGATAGCGTGATAATATGTAGCCTAATATTGACCCAACCTCTTAGTAATATTCATGCAAAATTTGAAGTAAATCCATGCAATACTTTTTGAGTTTAGCCCGGACATACATATTTTTGGCTTCGATATCGATTGTAGATCAGGCCCCAAGTATCCTTTTAAAAAAATATTCTATGTAGACGACTTTTCTACGATTTTATTATATGTATAGATCTCCGCTTGTTTTAGGTATTGCTATTTGTATCATGTACAGTCAGGTATTTTATGCCATATGAATGCATGTAATGATATTTTTTAATAATAATAATAATAATAATGTTTATTGTTCAAAAAACTTAAGCCTAAGTTACAAAATATTTTAACAGGCTAATTTAGGTCAGATTAAATGGTATAGTCATCTGTAGCCGAACTAGGCAGAGCCTGTATTTCGACTATCAGCGCCCAACCCCTCGAGTATTGTACATTTATTTAAGCCATTTACATAATTTCATAATTATATGTTACATGTTATATCCTGAATATAATCAAATTAATAATTTGTAATGCATTTTCTTACAATGCAAAAGGAATTAAAAGAAAAGTAAAACATAATAAAAACGTTTGTGTAGTGTTTGCATGCAGGTCCTCTTATTTGTGTGGGATGAGAATGTATGTGACTGGTGTGTAAGAGGTTGTGTGTGGTGTTGTGTGTGATATTGTGTAGTGTTATGTTTTGTGTAGTAATGTGAGTGAGCATTGGACAGCTAGTTGTGTCATAGTCTGCCAAGAAAATATTGGTCCTGAATTAGAACTATATAAAAATAGAGTTTCACTTGTATAGGAAAATTGAAGCTCATAAAGCGTAAAATGCAATTAATCATTTCTAAAAATTAAAAAAAAATATTTGCGGTGCGATTTTAAAACATTTTAACATGTACTTTTATCTCTTAAAATGTAAAACAGAATATTGATAAATAAGTAAATTTCGTGTGAATCCAGGAGGCACTGGAAGCAAATCCGACATCACTTCAAGTCCTCCAGTTAATCGAATCTGCTTGAAGTTTCTCGGAGCGAAAAATTGAGATCGTGATAAAGCTTTTTATTTATGTTTGTATGTTGTTTGAATATGTATATTAATGGAGAAATATTATTTTAGTTTCGTTTTGTATATTTTAAGTACCTTTTTTTTGTATGGCAGTGGTTAAATCGTTGTACAGACGCCAGCACATCAAGCTACCCCAAACTGTCAAATTTCCACAATAGAAAGTGTATTTGTTATTAAGATGAAAATCTATAAAAGCAATTTGACAGATTGGAGTAGCTGGATGAGCTGACGTCTGTACATAACATTAGCTGCGCCAGGCAGTGACACCGCATTACCCGGATCGTGCTACATAATATGTCAAAATTGTTTAAAGTTTCGATTTATAATAATAATAATAATTTTTTTTCCAAAAACTTAATTCTAGTTTACAAAATACTTATGTTTAGCTAAAAGATTTTATAACATACAAATAAATTAGGCATCTGTAACCGAACTAGGCAGAGCCTGCATCTCGGTTATCAGCACCAATCCCTATGATATGTATTATTTACAGATTTGCACATAATATGTGCTAAGATATAACCAACTTCGTCTTTATGAGAGTATGGCCAGAATCTCACAAAGTTTGTTTCATTAGGATGGCTCTTCGCAGAAATGCATTATAGTTGTTGAATATTATTTATTAAATTGTTTCTGAGGGTAAGTGGGACACGACTACGGACCCACGGCTAACATTACTATGAATATGAAGTAATATAAAAACTTTTATTACTTGTAAGTTGCTAATTTAATAGAATATAAATTTTGAAGAGTTAATATTATATAAATTGTCTGGTATACATCAGTGGTACAGGCTATGTCTAGTTTGAGATCAGACGGTAGTGTGTTTATTGTCTCAAGATATGTTTTAAATTTATTTATTAGGTTTGCACATAACAATTTTAAATAATAATATCGCAGCTTAAAAACGAAAGTGCCACAAAACTAAATTATCCAAAATTGCTTTTTATTAATAAAATATGGCCAGTATCACCCTTATTTCCATATTTCGCAGAGACACTCGTAGAAATCGGCCTTTAAATGATAAATTTCGTAACCGCCTTTACCAGAAATTTCTTTTTTCAACGTCGCGCAGCTCGAATTGTCAGTAGCGTCGGGGGTCCCACCATTTGGCTTGATTCACTTGTCCTGCGAAGAGTCGTGGCGTCTATATGTGTCCTTTACCGCATTATCACGGGGAGTGTTCTGCCTACCTAACCCTGCCACCACGTTCCGACACAGACCCTCTCGCCGGAAGTGGAAATATCATCTGGATTAATGGCCATCTATCATCGGGCGCTTCAAAAAAAGCTTTTACCCAAGCACTACCAATCTGTAGACTCAATTAACTGCGCAGGAGTTTCCAATCCGGCATTACATAGTAACCTTCATGAAGCAAGCCTATTCCTTTCTCAAAGGCCGGCAACGTACTAGCAACCCCTCTGGTGTTGCAAATGTTCGTGGGCGGCGTTAATTACTGGCCATCTTAATAATTTACATAATAATATGTAAAAATACCACCACAACCAAAAACTTATATCGTTTAAAATTAAAAGTTATGCCTGATAAGGTTATATTTTTGTTTCTAGGAATATTTTTTGTTGGATTCGACAAACAGAAGGTATTTTTATGTTATATTTTATAGTTATAAGTTTGTCTCTATCCAATAAGGTATTGATTGAAATTATTGAAAAAATCAAGTCATATTATTCGACTTGTGGCCTTTTATTAAAATATTACTTTATTTAATTGAATTTTCTTATAAACTAAAGGGACTGGCCGACTTTGAGTTACAGATACCACAAAATACGCTTCGAATGATATATAATAAAACAAAATTATTGTAATTAAGAGTACCAAAAGCAAGAAAAATTTCGAGCCTGGGCCGATGCAATAGCTACTAAGGATGCGAAAGCTTGTCAATTGAAAAAGGAGTACAACTTTTCCTCCAGATCCCTCAACAGAGCACTGGCCATGGCAAAGGCAAAGCACATCGGTAGAATTGGCGAGAGACTTGCTCGTTTACCTTCAGGAACACGCGCCTTTTGGTCTCTCGCCAAAGCTGTTGAAGGGAATTTTTGTTGGCCTTCTTTTCCACCTCTGCGCAAGGGGAACGATGCACTGGCTCACGACGCAAAGGAGAAAGCCGATCTTCTGGGTTCTCGTTTTGCGTCGAACTCCACTTTGGACGACGGGGAGAAACCACCGCCAACGATCCCACGGTGTGACAGTACTTTAGTGGACATTAAGTTCACGTCCCCCTATTGTGCTGAAGACATGTGCTCCGGAGTTGGCTCCTGTTATAACGCGTCTTCTCCGACTCTCCTACGAAAAGGGCGTAGTCCCGCAATCATGGAAGACGGCCTTAGTGCACCCCATTCCCAAAAAAGGTGATCGCTCTGATCCAGGTAACTACCGTCCTATTGCCATTACTTCCTTGCTCTCAAAAATAATGGAAACCATTATCAATCGCCAACTTCTACGGTATCTTGAGGATCATCACCTTATTAGTGACCGCCAATACGGATTTCGTCAGGGTCGGTCTGCTGGTGATCTTCTTGTCTACCTGACCCATCGTTGGGCGTTGGCGATTGAAAGCAAGGGGGAGGCCATGGCGGTAAGTCTGTACATTGCAAAAGCCTTCGATAGGGTGTGGCACAAGGCGCTACTTTCGAAGCTTCCTTCCTATGGGCTGCCCGAGAAACTCTGCAAATGGGTTGCCAGCTTCCTCACGGAGCGCAACATCAAGGTCGTTGTCGACGGTACATGCTCAAACTCCAAGCCCGTGAACGCTGGTGTCCCACAAGGCTGTGTGCTTTCACCAACCCATATTCTTCTGCATATCAATGATATGTTACAATTCCATGACATTCATTGCTATGCAGATGACAGTACGGTGGATGCCTCCTACTTTGGCCACTGCAATATTTCTCGGGCACACGTCATTGAGAGTCGGAGAAATCTTGTGTCTAAAATTGAGACAACACTTGACCAAGTCTCAAACTGGGGGCATATCAACTTAGTTCAATTCAACCCCCTAAAGACACAAGCATTCTCGGCGTGGACATCGAGAGTGAGAGTCATCTGGAAGACAAGGCCAAATTGGCCTCCAAAAAGCTGGGTGTCCTTCGCAGAGCTAGGCGATATTTCACATGGGTCCATCGCCTCCAATTATATAAAGCGCAAGTTCGGCCGCATATGGAATACTGCTGCCATCTCTGGGCCGGGGCACCACAGTATCAACTTCTTCCTTCTGATCGCATACAACATCGTGCAGCTCGAATGGTCGTTGACGACGGGAGTCCCACTATTTGGCTTGATACTCTTACCCTGCGGAGAGACGTGGCATCTCTATGTGTCCTTTACCGCATTTACCACGGGGAGTGTTCAGAGGACTTGTTCGAGCTTATACCTGCCGCCACATTCCGCCACAGACCCTCTCGCCAAAAGTGGAAATTTCATCCTTATCACCTGGATGAATGGTCATCTACCACTGTGCGTTTCTCAAGAAACTTTTTGCCACGCACTACCGCTCTGTGGAATCAATTAGCTGCGGAGGTATTTCCGATCCGTTATGACATGGCAACCTTCAAAAAGCGAGCCTATTCTTTTCTTAAAGGCCGGCAACGCACTTGCAGCTCCTCAGGTGTTGCGAGTGTCCATGGGCGGCGGTGATCACTTACCATCAGGTGACCCACTTGCTCGTTTGCCAACCTATTATATAAAAAAAAAAAAACCAAGAAAGCAAAAATACTGATTCTTTTTTTTCAATACGGTCTCCTAAAAAAAGTAATATTTTGAGATGTGGCCCTTATGTTTCAAAGCAGCGATATGTCCAAGTTTCATGTTTTTAGAACGTAAATTAACTTTAAGTTTTAATCTAGTTGTACCAACACCTCCATTTGCATTAACGTAATGTGCATGTTTGTTTATAAATTATAAAGCTAAGCTAATCTCTATCTCATTACTTAATAAAAACACCTAATCACGCGAGTACTCCGAGAAAATTAGATTACCTACTCAAAATTCCTTCGACATACGTATTGAAATTACATACATACGTTATTTAACACAATTCAATATGGGAGCTAATACGTTTTCCATATTCCTCGTGTTATAATGTCCTAAATATTTCTTTTTGATTATCTTGGTGCACACTGACTGAATACAGATGATGACAAGCTTGTGACTAGCCAACCATGAACACCATACTTTATATTCGAACTCTCTTTTTATTTCTATGGTAATTAGGTAGGATTTATTGGAGATACTATAAAGTGTTGTTTGAGTAGATCTAATTAAATGTACCGTAATGTTTAACAAATTGTATAGCAGTTGGTCCAACATTTGTTTGATTTATGCGGTGTAGCTCACGGCAACTTATATCAGGACTCCGCCTCATTCAGTGGGGGGCGTAGACGTGGACCCACCCAAGAGAATACCTGTCAGAGAACGCCCGGCACCGTCAGCACATCTCTACTAAGACCATCATACTGTGATCGCCAACCAAGCGTGTACGCATATCCTTCCAACTCCATGGAGGAAATATTTTGGGGGAGGCCTTCGTCCAGCAGTGGAAGTCTTTCGGTTGATATAATAAAGTGAATTTAATGACTTACTTTTAGATTAATGTATGGATTGCGGGATGCCACTTCCGAGCACATATGAAGATAAAGTTCATTTTATATATTTTCACAAGTGTAAATCTTAAAACTTTGTCAAATTGAGTTTAACAAATTACAATTGTTAAAATAAACTTTTGATAGTCCCCGATTCCATGATATACCGAGCCCTGATTGTCCTGAGTCTGGGTGTATTTATGTATGTAACTATTTATTTACAAAAAAAGAGTATATGTAGTATATCAGTTATCTGGTTTCAATAGTACCAACAAGTTTAATTTGGGATCAGATTAATGAATGAAAAATGTCCCAGGACATTATTTTATTAATGCATTATTTAACATAGGTCTTATAATTTTTTGTAGTTTAGGCACGTAATACTGAGGGTTTAATAGATAGTTTAATCTATTGGAAGATTATTTATACTTAATTACCAGTGATCGGAGTAGGTAGATTGAAATGGGGTCATTGATCCGAAACGTATATATTAATATGGACATTCCTTCGAAATTGGTGGATTATTAAAAAAAAACCGGAACTTATGTAGTAATTTTATTCTGCCAGAGTGGAAGGAGTCATTTGATGATTTGCCATCCTCAAAAAAAGGCAGGAATTGTAATAAAATGAGCAATATTATTCGTTATTATTCTTCATATTTTATTTAACGGCACACAGTCACGATTTGACAAAACCCAACGACCAATCAGAACAAAGGATCATGGGTGGTATAATAACCGGTTATCAGAACAATGCGTACGCCCGCCGACGACATGCCAGGTAGCTCACTCGTTTACTTCAGTTCGTAGAGTGCGTAGATCTTTGTTTGTTACTGTGTTGTGAAAACGTTACTTGACCCTGGCTTGTGTACATACTGACTTCTGGAATCTGCTCTAAACCACGATTTGGCTCGAATATACGGACTCAGATTTTTCACTATTGAATTGGATCTACATATTTAAACCAAGCTTTGGTAAGTAATATTTTACTAGTTACAAGGAGTATAAAGCATGTTTGGATGTACTATAAGAATATTTTTAGTATTGTGTTTGTTCGCTTAACCTGCTGAACATACCATGAGTCTTAATATTGTTAAATCTTTAATAGAGTATGAACCAGTGAGCTTAGTGCGAAACAAAATTATGATATTCTAGTAATGTAGTCGCAATTCAGCTAACTCCACTATTAACCGACATTTTACTGGAATCCGTATATAATTTGAATGCCCTGTGTCCTCTTGCAATGTATTGGTAAAATAAATTACTATAGGCCTTATCTACTTCTCTACAAAATATTCTACGTAACAAGCCCTTTCATTTGATACCCATATTGATGGAATTGAAAAAAAAAATAAGTTGTCCGCCATCTTGTAGCGGCAGCCATTTTGGATTGACAATAATATTGAATATACATAATTGTATTGTCACCAGAATCAAAGGTGAATACCAAATTTTAGATCAATCGGTTGACAGGAAGAGGGTGAAATTTCAATGACTAAATTTGATCCACGAAAAATAAAACAAACGGAGTAAGCTAAATAAAATGTAACTTTTTCATGTCTTTGTTTTAGGTGATATATACGAGGTTCCATCTCTAAAACAAAGTTCAGATATGGCAAACGTCAAGGCTGAAACTGTAGAAAAATGGATATCCGGTCATCCCGAACTACTTTACGATCACGCTAGTGGTACAATATACTGTTCAAAATGTGAAAGCCATTTGAAAACCATAAATAAAGGAAACGTTAAAAGACATATCGAAGGAGCAGTACACCAGGGAAAGTTTAAGCGGCCCGAAGAGGAATTTTATTTCGATCTTATAAAATTTCTCATTTTGTGCAATATTCCGTGGTCTCAGATGAAAAATACTACTTTTCAAGATTTCTTTAAAAAATATATGTGTTGTTGTACGTGTACTAATCGTACTCTGCCAGATGAATCACAGTTACGGAAAGTTTACTTGGACAAGTTTTTTAAGAATAAAATCAATTTGATTCGGAAAAATTATAAAAATGAGAAACTATGGATATCATTAGATGAAACGACAGACTTTTTAGGTCGCTATATAGTCCATTTTTTTATAAAACCATTACATCCTAGCAATTTGACTAGACCTTATTTGGTAGCATGTAAAATGCTAACTGTAGTTAATGGACAAACAATCACGCAATTTGTGTTAGAATGTTTGGAAAACTTTTGGGAAGATTCTTTTGAATCGAATGTAGGTAACATTCTTGTCCTCTGCACTGATAGCGTTGCATATATGCTGTCTGCAGGACGAAATTTAAAACAATACTTACCTGAAATGAAGCACGTAACATGTTTGGCGCACTCTCTTCATCGCGTATCTGAGCAAATTAGGTTAGAATATCACGATGTTAACATTTTAATAGCAAATGTTAAAAAGGTATTTT
This sequence comes from Pseudoips prasinana, assembly GCA_951640165.1. Classification (NCBI taxonomy): domain Eukaryota; kingdom Metazoa; phylum Arthropoda; class Insecta; order Lepidoptera; family Nolidae; genus Pseudoips; species Pseudoips prasinana. Next base: position 42,889,943 of record OX621235.1, on the reverse strand, counting down.
TGAAAGCCCCAAGTAGAGTCAAAATTTTAAAAGAAAAATATCCACATTTGCCGCTACCTCCCCAACCAGTTGTTACAAGATGGGGCACTTGGTTAGAGGAAGCATTTTATTACGCTCAAAACTTTGAAAAAATAAAAGAAGTATTATCTTGTTTAAGCAGCTCTGATGCGGTATCTATTCGAGAGGCAAAAAATATTATAGAAAAAAAAAATTTAAAAGAAGATCTAAATTACATTAAAGACAATTATTTTATAATTCATTTGTCTTTAAAAGAATTGCAAAAGCATAATTTATCGTTGACAGATTCTATTTTAGCATTTGACAACGTCAGAGATGCTATAAATCAGTGCAATTCAGAAAATATAAAAAATAAAATAGAACGCGTTATGGAACGAAACCCAGATTTAGACACACTTAGAGAATATAGTGAGGCCATTGAAAAAAATGAAGCACATAATTTAATACCTTTTTTAAGATTTGCTCCTTTGACATCGTCAGATGTAGAACGGTCTTTTTCCATTTATAAATGGACTTTAGATGTTAAAAGAAATAGGTTGAAAATAGAAAATATAGAGAAACTCATATATTTTAATTGTAAAGATCAGGATTACCAGGATGCTGACATTGTAATCGATGAAGATTAAAATGTGAATAAATGTAAAATGTACATATTTAACAATAAACAATGTTGATTTTTATATTTTTTCTTTATTCTACCCCTTTTTTTTGGCCCTAAAATCTGACTAAAATCAACCTGTTCCTTCGTATGCCCTTTACGTTTCAGAGTCGTGGTGCATCCTTAGAACAGTCTCACGACCCCAGCAGGCATTGGCCCTCTATGGGGCCCCGTCATTTATTCTACCCTTAATGCAAATTACCATGACCCCTATGAAAATATTTAAATTTAAGTGCAACAATTTATGTCTATCTATAAAAGTTCTAGCCATAAAAGGCTAAAAATAAAAAAATAAAAATTAAAGCTTCGATCGGAATTCGATTGTTTTTATTATTCAACAGATAAATAATGAATTATTTTAGTTTTGATACCTTCCTTTAAATTTTGAATTGAGTAGGAATAATATCACTACCAACATTAATAATATTTAATTGAATCCGGAAATACCGGAATTACTTTCCGGGAAAATGGCTTATCCATGTTATTCTTTCTGTGTGCATTTATGATACAAGTACCAAAAATCAATCTACCTACTCCGATCACTGTTAATTACTTTACAGGCTTCTATCGTGTTTTACGAACTGTCCCGCCGCAAGTTATCAAAGTTTAAGAAAAACGGAATCATAATGCATGATCATGCCCTTTGTGGACTTTTACATGATGTATCTTTTCATTGGAATATTCTAACCCTCGTTCATTTTATATGTGTAGTTGTACTAAAACTGAGAGAGGCAGCAGTATTCAGGTCACTGGCAACCCACACATATAACACACTTAATCGAATTTGCAAATTGGACTCTGGTATTAATATCGAATGGAAATTATTTCATTCGGCACCACTGTTTAATGATATATGTAATGAATTGCGGAAATTTTATTAATTAGTTACTTAATTAATTATTCTGTGTGTATGGAACTAATCAACTGATTGCAATCTACTTCAGCACTGACTAATGGTGGTTCTATATAATAATATCTATATATTTCGTAATTATGATTATTTCCCTACAGAGCTCGGCAGTCTTGTACAAAATAGTGAAAAATACTTGATTCAGGTAGCGATCTAGATGTACGTACGTGTGCGTGTTTTTACGTAGATATTCCGGGACCCCAGTCCCGGTTTCGAATTCTGAATCGAGCCGAAAGTTATTTTGAGATATTTCTGAGAATTTCTCTGTCTCAGCCAGAAGTCTAGCGGTATTACACTGTTATATTAACCTGTACCTTACCGCTTTCCGGTCCTGTTGCTAGTCTTCGAATAGAAAGTCCACCCACTTGCGCACTGTGGCTAGTTTGTGACTGGCCCCCATGACGGAAATTCGACCAGGAGGTCATCAAATAATTGATATTTATTTAATAATCGATGTTTATTCAGTATTTATATATATTTAAACTTTGAAAATCACAATACAAACACACAAATAAATAGTAGATAACGCAGTTAAACTATTTCTAATCACAAATAAACGTACAATAATCATTTAAAAAAATCTAGGTTTTAAGCATCACATGATTTTATTATCGGGTTGCCATAACACAGCCTCTGTCTAGTTTGGGATTAGATGGCAATGCGTTAACTGTCGCGATAAATTTATTATTTATTTAGATTGCAAAAAAATATGAGAACTATTAGAGTCTATTCGAAGATCTTCTTTATCTACAAGAACCTTCCATAAATATCAAGTTGATTGCTTGACCCCAAGATAAAAGCCCGCCATGATATTTGTGCGCGTCATGATCCGGAATGATGCGTATTGAGCGTACAATTACTCGCTTCGCCTGTCAAAGCACATCGCTCATGTAATTACATACACAGCCACTACGAGTATATACATACATTTGTATGTAGCTGGAGCCATTTGTAGGGCAATTATATTTTCTGTGTTCTCTGAGTAATTCGTTAGTTATTTTTAGTAGTACCTGCTGTAGTGTATTCGCTAGACTGGAAACTTCCAACATCATAGCTATGGCTGGTGTAGCAACGATGCGTTAATTAAGTTATATCATACTATATTGTATACATGCTTTCATGCTCGGAACATAGTTACGATATACAGACGTCAGCACATCAAGCTACCCAATCTGTCAAATTTCCGCAATTGAAAGTGAACCTTAAACTTAAGTGATAAAGTTGAAAATCTATAAAGTAAATTTGACAGATTGGGGTAGCTGGATGTACTGGCGTCTGTACATCGTATCCCTCACGCGTTACAAATTTTTCTCACCTCCCTATTAGCTTTAACGGCCTTATGTATATCCTGAATCACAATATTAATAGTATGATGGGTGAGCACCGTTAAGTAGTACGTACCCCGGATTGGTAGAAGGTGCTGGTTCGATACCCGCCGCTCGATAATGATTTCCCATTTTTGAGATTAGATTTAAGCCAGCTGTAAAAGGTAAATTCTCAAATAAATATTTTTTATTATTTACTTTTGCACACATTCTCTAGGAGTTATATATTATGTAGCCTCTACAATGCTTTTGAATTCTGTTAGACGTATCCGTCAAATAGCTTCCGATGCAACATCATACATATTATATGACAGGTAAGATGCAGAGACAACTGTAATTTGGCATCCATCTCAACTATTTAGATGTCGGTCAATGCATTCTCTGTGTGTTCAATACAACATTAATTGACAACTTTTTCCTTGTACTGAAAGCTTCCTTGTTTTTGCAATATTAAATTGTATGCAATGTGTTATAATATAATGCCATGACCTCAATAAATACAACTTAGTTGAATAGTTGGAAGAATAAATGGAAAGGAAAGCCGCATGATTATGACATTCTAAATCTTAAAAACCGGCCAAGAGCGAGTCGGGCTCGCCCATGAATGGTTCTACAGCAGCAAGTATTTCAGTTGATTAAATGAAAGGTAAATTGCGGTCTACGATTTATGACGTATTAAAAAAAACTACTTACTAGATCTCGTTCAAACCAATTTTCGTTGTTAGTTTGCATGATAATGTACATCATGTATTTTTTTAGTTTTATCATTCTGTTATTTTAGAACATACAGGGGGGGGGGGGGACACTCATTTTACCACCTAGAGATTTTTTTTTAGTTTCAGTTCTATGTATCTGAATATGAACCCCCAAAATTATTGTTAATTTTCTATTTTTGTGTGTAAATCTTAATTCGGTTCACAGAATACATCTACTTTAACAAGTTTCAACAGTACAGCTCTTATAGTTTCGGGAAAAGTGGCTGTGACATACCGACGGACAGACAGACATGACGAATCTATAAAGGTTCCGTTTTTTGCCATTAGGCTACGGAACCCTAAAAAAGCGTAGATTACGAAATAATGCATATTATCTGTACTATCTTTGACAGATTATTTTTACAAAGACTAACCAACTCCATAATTATATAATAATAATATAATAATAGCCTTTATTCAGACAGTATTTCATTTACATATCTTATATATTAAAGTCTTAACTACTGAGCATCGATAACCCCGTCTGTATGCCATTTATTGACAAAGGCCTCCTCCAATCTTTTCCATTCTTCTCTGTTTTTGGCAGTTCTTGTCCATAAGCCTCCTGCTACAGCTTTTATATTATCCACCCATCTCCTGGATGGTCTACCTCTTTTCCTCTTCATATGACTGGTGAACCAATCCATTATTGATTTTGACCATTTGTCTTTGCCTCTAACTATATGACCCGACCATCTCCACTTTAGCTTTTTTATTGTTGTTGTGACATGTTTTGTTTTTGTGTATTTTTTTATAGTATCCATTCTTATTCTGTCAGATAGTCTTTTCCCCATCATACTTCTTTCCATGGAGTTTTGGCAAGTTTCCAGCTTTTTAATATTTGCTTTGGTGAGTGCCCAAGTTTGACAGCCATATGTGAGTACAGGGAGTATGCTGACATCAAAGAGTTTCCGTTTGATGCCTATACTGATACCACCATTCTTCATGACCTCCTTCAAGCTCCAAAACTGTTTCCAGGCATTTCCCACGCGCCTGTCTATCTCTTTTGTAGTCTGATCAACCAGAGCAACTACCTGGCCTAAATATATGTACTCCTTGACATATTCTAGTGGATTGTTTTGATGATTCACCAGTATAGGTTCTTCCTTGCCATTGGTCATAACCTTGGTCTTTAATGTATTCATGACCAATCCCACCTTGCCACTTTCTCTTACTAGATCATCTAGCATCTCCTGTAGCCCATTACTTGATGATGAGAGGATTATTAGATCATCAGCAAATCTGAGATGTGATATATTTTCACCGTTAATGGACAGTCCACAGGTCGCCCAATCTAAATGTCGAAAGACGTCTTCCAAAACTGCAGTGAAGAGTTTTGGTGATAGTGGATCGCCCTGGCGTACGCCTCTTTCCATTTTGATCTCTTTGCCTTCTTTTTCCAATTTTATTTTCGCCTTACTGTTTGAGTAGATATTTTTAAGGATCCTGATATATTTATGTTCAACCCCTTGGTTTTTGAGTGCATTCCAGATTTTTTCGTGTTCGATTGAATCAAATGCTTTACTGTAGTCTACAAAACTACAGTAGAAGATTAAGCTATGTTCTTTACCTTTTTCAAGCAATTGTTTGATGACATGAATATGGTCTAAGGTTGAATAGCCACTCCTGAAACCCGCCGGTTCCCTGGGTTGATTTTCATCCAAAGTATTAGTTATTCTACTGAGTATTACTTTTGCAAAGATTTTATATATATTTGACATTAGACTTATAGGCCTATAATTATTGATGTTGCTTTTGTCTCCTTTTTTATGTAAAAGTACTATGGATGATGTTGTCCACTGGTAAGGAATCGTTTCGGTTTGTAAGATTTGGTTGAAAAGATGTTTGAGAATTGGAATTAGGTGATTTTTATTGAGAATTAGGAACTCATTACTTATGCCATCTGACCCTGGAGCTTTATCAGGTTTTTGAGTTCTTACAGCCTTTTCTATTTCTTCGTGCATTATATCGGGTATTTCATTTCCATCTGTTAATAATAATTTTTCTGTAGTGATTTGGCTTGAATATAATTCTTGAAAGAATCGTGTAGCTATTGATAATATTTCAGGGCGTCGTTTTTCGTTTTTATTATTTTTATTTAATAAGTGTGGTATCCAATCTCTTTTTTCCAGTAGTAATTTAGCTGCTTTTTTTTTGCCTCCAGTTCTTTTTATACATTTTTCAAGTTGTTCCAGTCTGTATCTTTGACGGTCTTTTCTAATTTGTGTTTTAATTTCTTAACTTGTTTTGGCTATTTCGTTTCTTAACGTTTTCGTCTTTTCTAACTTAGATATAAGGTCTGCTCTATTTCTTAACAGTTCTTTAGTTTTGTTTGATACCCAATCTCTCTTGTCGGTTTTGTTTTCTAATTTGCCTTTGTTGTATAGAAGTTCTTGGAATTTATTGTATTTATTTTGTATGTCTAGGTTCTTTGTTTTTTCTATAAATTGCTCAAGCTTTCCTTTTAGTGAATCGGTATTATCTAATGTTCTGGTATTGGCGTGCTTTATTTTAAAGGGTCTATTTTGCTTGAGTGTGTTTGTTTGTAACTGAGCTCTTACCATCCTATGATTGCTGTTAAAGTTAATATTGTTTAAAACTCTACAGTCTTGGATGTCTTTACTTCTGTTTGTTAGTATAAAATCTATCTCATTTTTATGGCAGCCATCTGGGGATGTCCATGTCCATCTGTTGTTCTCACGTTTTCTATATAGGGTGTTTAATATTTTTAAGTTATTTTCGTAAGCAAGTAGTAAGAGTTTCTCCCCATTTCTTGTTCTTTTGCCTGAGAAATATGGGCCTAATATTATTTGTTCTCCGTCTGTTCTTGCCCCCGTTCTTGCATTGAAGTCTCCGATAACTACTAAGTTGTTGTGTGAGCGACTCTTTATTGTGTCTTGTAAAATGGAGTAAAATGTATCGATTTCCGTTTCACTTGCTTGTTCTGTTGGGGAGTAGACTTGTATAATCGACCACTTTTCGTTCTTCGGAGGTAGTTTTATGTTGAGTATTACAATACGCTCTGTGACACCAATGAACTCTTCAATTAAAGGTTTTAATTCATGTTTGATTAGAAATCCTGTTCCATATAGGCCTGGTGTTTCCCCTTTATAGTAGAATATAAAATGCCCATGGTCTTCTATACTCTCGCCCATGCGTCGGACTTCACTCAGGCCCAGTATTGACCACTTAATTTTTTCCAAAGCTAGCATTAATTCTGATAAACTCTCATTAGTTCTTAAGGATAGTGTGTTTAAAGTTGCTATGTGTATGTAGTCTTTTATATGGCGATGTTTTATAGGAGGAATATTTAGTTGTGCTATGGTTGAAGGGTAATAGTCTTCTTCCCCCACGGTGACTGGCCGGATTGGGGTGCTTTTATAAAAAGTTGTTTTTGTTGGTGTTGTATTATTCTGGTTCCGGGTGTCGATGCTATTTACACGTTTTTTGGTAGTTCCGATAGTGAAGCAGATCTTCCTCTTTCAACATAGTTAAGGATATTAGGTCTTAATATATTTTTTCCTGTAGTTTTAGTCCCTGTGTTGCTTTGTGTCTTGAGTACAGCAGTTTTCTTTTGATTTGAAGAGTTTGGTGAGCCTGACTCTTCTCTTTTCCTTTTTTCTGTGCTGTTGTCTCTGGTTTTTTTTTATTACTAATTTATCATATTTTATGAACGCAACATTTCCTTTCTTTTTTTCTTCTTCCACTTGTATCTGCAGTTGCTTACGTTTTTCTAGCACTTCTTTGGTATAGTCTTTTGTGATGTATGTTCCTTGCGGAAGATTGGACTTATTTCGCAAAATCAAGTGCTTTTTCCAAAGTGTAGTAATAGTGACTACGACTGGGCGGTTTTTGTTGTTGACCTGTTTTCCAATTCTGTATATTTTACTGATTTCATTACTATCCAGATGTGTTCCCGAGTCCTCTATGAGATCCTTAATGCAGTCTACAAGCTCACATTCAGTTTTTCCTATTTCTTCTATCCTAAAAAATACTAGATTGTTTTTCCGTTTTTCATCCTTCAAAAACTTCACTTCTGTTTCTAGTTTAGTAATTTTGGCTTTGGGTATACTATTTTCCTTCATGATTAATTTCATCTTTTCGTCGAGCGCCTCCATTACATTTTTCGTTACAGAAGTTGTAATAAGAAGTGTTTGATTGTTGAGTTTCTTATCTAGTATTTCTATTAATTTTTCCATATTTTTTTCCTCCATTTTAGGGATTTTATATTTTATTTTGTGGCAACACTGTGTTTGGTTTGACAGCACTGAATCGCGTTTAGTGTATCGTTGTATTTAGGTTGGTAGCACTTGTAATATGTTGCTCACTTCACTTCAATGACTTAATAGTTTTTAGGTTATAGTTCAATGGTATTTGTTGTTTACTTTTCCACAAAACGTTGGTTTCCACTGACTTTTTATATTAATTTCTTTTATTTGTGTTTTCTTCAATACTATTAGATAGAAATACGATTGGATGCACTGGTTTTTGCACAGAATTCGATAATTATTTACGGAGATCGTTGACGTACGTCTACACTGTTCGATAACCGGAACCGGAAAAAAGACTAACCAATTCCATAATTATATAGTGGGTACAAAAGTGTGTACGCGAAGTCAGGTGCAGGTTTTCTATCACATGTAGAGTCGATGTGTTTACCATTACCATCGGGGAAAGGTACGGCGCAGGACCGACAGCTTACTGCTGCTATTAAATGTTCTGATTTTCAAATACAAAATCCTTTTATACTTTGTAGCCTGACCTGGGGACATATTTTTCGTGATTTTAAGCAGTTGTTCTGTTTTACTGCAAGATAATGATTATGTAACTAAGATAACATTAGCACAAGATGGTCATCAAGGGTGCCGATAGCTGTGTGCAGGTTACTGGTATTGTTTGACGTCAGTACGTGTGTGGCATACATTACGGCGATAGGTAGCGCCCAAACTGCATGTAAGGTGAACACGTGCAGGTTGCAAGTTTTCGGGACTTTTGTTACTTTATTGATACTGCCCCACGGTTTTACCTGCGTTAATTTTTATAAATTATCACAGATCCTCTCCCGTATATGATAGCGTGATAATATGTAGCCTATATGTTGACCCGACGTCTTAGTAATATTCATGCAAAATTTGAAGTAAATCCATGCAGTAGTTTTTGAGTTTAGCCCGGACATTCATGCAGACAAACAGACGCACAGACAAAAATTCTTAAAACTATATTTTTGGCTTCGATATCGATTGTAGATCACGCCCCAAGCTTCCCAGCTTCTTAAATAATATTCAATGTACAGTTTTGACTTTCCTACGATTTTATTATATGTAATAGATAATATCTTATTCCCACATTAAAAAAATATTTAAATTAATTTAACTGGCCTGTTGGCTAGTGGTTAGTGACCCGAATTGCTAAGCCACAGGTCATGGGTTCGATCCCCATCCAGGTCGAATCTTTATATTATCATGATGATCACGATTATTTGTTCTGTGTCTGGCTGTAATTTATTACTGTATTTAGAAATATGACGAGCCTGTTGGCGTGGTTGGCAAATACTTGGTTTTATGCCGGAGTTCATGGGTTCGATACCCACCCAGGACAGATATTTGTGTGTATGAACATTTGTCCTGAATCTGGGTGTAACTATCTATATAAGTATGTATTTACAAAAGAAAGGTAGTATATTAGTTATCTGGTTTTCAAAGTACAAGCCCTGCTTAGTTTTAGATCAGATGGCCGTGTGTCCCAGGTTATTATATTATATTATATCTTTAGAATTATCAGTTGTCTGGAGGCCATAGTACATGCTCTGCCTAGTTTGGGATCAGACGGTGGTGTGTTAGTAGTTGTCCCATAATCAGTGACACAATTTGGGATACAAAAATAAAAAAGCAAATATGTCTACCGTTTACAAGTATAGGTAGGAGAGCTTTCCTTAGAATTACATGTTTATATATATGTGTTAGTATCTAGTACCCAGTGTTTTCGCCTATCAAATTGGAATCAAAATGATCGAATTGCGAATTATTATTGATATTTTAATAATCTGATGAATTTACTAAAAATTTCCTTTCATTATCAATCATCAAAACATGTCCCATCCAGTTCTCACATCGTGGTCCTCCAGCCTGCACATAACTATGTACATCCATGAATAATTGGATGTGAGTGGATCGATGACACCGACATGACGTGCCTGCCACACACGTGCACTTTGACTCTTTGTACACGAACTGCGCCTGTGTGGGTGAGCCTTTAACATGTAACGATGCTTTGTGCACTAATGAGATAGTTTTTGTCGGTAAAATCGACGCCGATGCTGAAGTACGACGAAATTAGTAAGCGAAACTTCACAGGCTGTCAGTAATTGTATAGAATTTTTATTTTATCAACTTATACAGAGTTTTAGGTAATTAATGTTAACCGTTTTAAAAAAAAATATTATTGAAGAATTATATTATTATAATTTATAGTTTAATCTACCTCCCCTCTCTACCTCCTTTATTATTTTTTATTATTATTTTATTTACAAGGTTTACTATTTTCACAATATCCATAAAATACAACGAATTCGACTTTTGTTGTATTTTATGGATATTGTGAAAATAGTAAACCTTGTAAATAAAATAATAATACAGCTAAAATCAATAATTGGATGAGAGACTAAAATACCTGAGATGCAAAAAATAATTGTTATCACGTTAATTTAGTAAAATTTTCCAAAATTAACCATTTCAATAACATGCCATATTTCGTTTCGTTTTTAAAACCTTGTATAAGTAACGCACTGTTATAACCGTACAATGTAAGCTTTATTGCTGACGAAGGTCTCAGCCTTGCTAGACGCTCTGTCAGCAATAATGAGTATGAACTGTAAGCATAACGCCGGGCAGTCAGTCTATTCAGAGCTCTCGCGAAGTATGGTTGCCTAAGGGTCCCTTTCTAATGTAGTGTATTTTGTCTTTATATTAATAAATAATCAAGTGTCTATTAAAAACCTTTTTTTAAAACGCCTACTGAAAGGGACCCCATAACAGCACGTTAGGCTTGAATTAGACTCGTTCTAGTGCCCAGTAGGCCGCTAACATGGCTTTACGAATTTTGAGTAATGGCAACAAATTATAGCTTAATGTGCTTTCCAAAGAACTAAGGTAAACAAAAACCACCCCTAAAGTGCCACCACGTGGTGAGATGGTTGTCCTAATCGATCGCTTACAGAGTAGTATAGACACTTGGCTATGACTGCTCCAAAAACGAAACCGACAACATGAGGAGCCCGTGGTGCTTTTGAGGGCACGTAAAGAAGTCGGTCGGCAGTTTTATGTGCCCCTATTGCGCCAGCGTGAGAAAAGTTGGTGATGTGACGATGTCGCGAGTTCATGATTCTTGTTCAACCAAAAAAGGCTCAACGCGCCTTAAGGAGTTGTCACTTCATAAATAACATACATTTCAAAATACTTGTCTTTGTTTATGTTACACTAAACACTAAATGTAACCCGTATTCTGCGCCTTTAATCACACTAATATTATAAAGGCGAAAGTTCGTGAGTGTGTATGTTTTTTACTTCTTCACATATAAACGGCTGGAGCGTATTTAATAAATTTTGGTATAGAGTTAGCTAGTTACCCTGGATTAACACATAGGCTATAATTTATAAAGTTTAACGCGGGTAAAACCGCGGGGCACAGCTAGTCACCCTAAAATTATAGTAAAAATGTGAGCGTTGAAGAACTGCACACATTGGTTAGTCTTTCTATAACTACAGTTCCTATATTTAGGAGTACGAGTGCCGACCCACTTACTAATCTCTTAGTTTATGGCAAATACTGATATATGAGTGTTATGTAATATTTAGCTAATACCCATGTTTGTGTAGATGTCACGAATTTTGCCAATAAAATGGCAAGTTAGTTTGATAAACAAGATCATTGTTTTTAAATTATTTAATTCGGTGTTGAGACATCAGACATCACTTATTTTTTGGACATGAAGTATTCCACAAAGATCTCTTTTCATTTGGCAATATTTTTAATATTATGATAGATTATTCCCCGCATATTTTTTTTTAAGTAGGAGTCTGTTTATTATTATTGTACAAGATAACAGCCGTACTTCAATGGTCACGCCACTAATCAGTGACTCAAAAACATCCAGACTTAGAACAATTATTTATGGGTAATACAAATAATATAATAATAATAATCTTTATTTCAGACTTAAAAGTCCATAATATGACATCAATTTAACTTAGTTTATAAATGTATTCTATATAATTACAATATGATCTGAGTTTAGTTTTTTAATAACTGTAGTAAACATAAATAAATTTATAATATAAAAATAACGTGAAATGTCAATGTAATCAAATTCATATAAAAAATCAAACAAACAGTGAATAAAATCAAATAAAAAACATAATAAATTAAAATTAACAGATTTACAATTCAACTCAAAACAAATTAAAACGATAGGAATACATAATTCAAAATCTTTGTTATTAATATTATAATTATATAGAAATCCGACCCAGTGCCATACCTACCCAGTGTCTTTGAAAGGGGCAGTCAAATACAAATAGACATAGCCCAAAGAATTGCCATACTGAAGTGGCAGTAGGCGGGCACAAAGCTCCTAGAACCGATGGCCGTTGGGGGTGAAAGGTCCTCGAGTGGCGACCACGGAAGGCCCAGCGTGGGCAGGTCCCCTACAAGGTGGATTAACGATCTTGCAAGGGTCGCGGAAAGCCGCTGGATGCGGCCTGCACAAGACCGGCCGTCTTTCGGCTGATCAATATGAATGAATACAAGTAGTCGTTCGAATGAGAATAGAACGTGGACCACGGGGACGCCAAGGTATTGGCTAGTCGACTGCTATAAATACTGCGACATACGTGCAGCAATTAAAATACACCGTCCTTATCTATCTATAGTATATAAAATAAAGTATAATAAAATAAAATAATATAAAGTATATCTATAGTATATAAAAGCGCGTGTAAGTGTCGGATAATAATTTAGATATTATTTTATGTTGTAAAGACGCCAGCACATCATGTTACACCAATCCGTCAACTTTCCCCAATTGAAAGTGAACCTTATGCTTATGTGATAAAGTTTAAAATCTATAAAAGGAGTTTGTCAGATTGGGGCAGCTGGGTGTGCTGGCGTCTGTACATATTTTTTTATTTATTTTTGATTTAGTGAAACGTTGAAACTTTGTTTAAAAGTAACTCTCTCATAGCCAAAATAAATCACATTTCAACTGTTTGTATTAGATTTAAAACTAAGTAGCCACCAGAGCTACATCTATCTAGACGGATGAGTAAATCTTAACTCGTTGCGATTTGCTGCGCTTTGCGCAATCCCATAGCGGTCTAAGGCATAATGGTATTTTATCCTTCAATATACTATTACACTACGTTCATTAGCTCAAAGAGCCGCCCGACTGGGGAAGTACCTCCACCTTACAGAAGACATTCCTTAATTATAACATTATTAAATTTAATGTTGTGTTTCTTCGTGTGAGTAAGGTCTCCAGAGGTCAGTGGGGTGGGAGGAAGGGTTTGCACTGGTTTGCTGACCCTATAAAGGCCGGCATTGCACCCGTGACCTCTCTGGTGTTGCGAGTATCCATGGGCGGCGGTGCTCACTTACTACCAGGTGGCTTACTTACTCCTTTGTCGCCCTCTGATATAAAAAAAATATATAATACACATGGTCTAAAAACATGTTTTTTCTTAATATGCCAACAATTCAGGTGCCTTTTCTTCACTCGTGGTGCATTCAAAAGCTGCCTGGAAGAGATAGCACCTAGAAAAAAGGCCGCCATTTGTAAGTTTGTTATTTTAAAAATATTCACACTTCTTGATAATTTAACGTTTATAATAATAAAGAGTTACTTACTTACATCCAACGCCGTATACGTGCAAGATAGTCTACTATAAAATCGCATTGTAATGAAAGTTTAAAACATTTTGTGCAAGTTCTCGCTGAAACTGCATTTAAAGTCTCGTTTTTCAATATTATTTTCAGTACCCCTTTGTTCAGAAAACAAATATTAATTTTAAGCATAAAACGGGAAAAGTATTTTATTGTAACCGACAATTCGTTAAAGCTTTTTCCAATTTTTTTTTATGTCCAGTATATTGACGTGCTTCTCGACACAGTGTGATATTGTACATCGGTCAAACAATTAAAGTAGGTATCAAAAAAAAATATCTGCAGTAATGCAGAGAACAGTCGTTAACGTCAGATGGATTTGGTTAATTTTGGAAAATTTTACTAAATTAACGTGATAACAATTATTTTTTGCATCTCAGGTATTTTAGTCGCTCATCCAAGTATTGATTTTAGCTGTATTATTATTTTATTTACAAGGTTTACTATTTTCACAATATCCATAAAATACAACAAAAGTCGAATTTGTTGTATTTTATGGATATTGTGAAAATAGTAAACCTTGTAAATAAAATAATAATACAGCTAAAATCAATAATTGGATGAGAGACTATGTACGACCGATGTACAATATCACACTGTGTCGAGAAGCACGTCAATATACTGGACATAAAAGATTGGAAAAAGTTTTAACGAATTGTCGGTTACAATAAAATACTTTTCCCGTTTTATGCTTAAAATTAATATTTGTTTTCTGAACAAAGGGGTACTGAAAATAATATTGAAAAACGAGACTTTAAATGCAGTTTCAGCGAGAACTTGCACAAAATGTTTTAAACTTTCATTACAATGCGATTTTATAGTAGACTATCTTGCACGTATACGGCGTTGGATGTAAGTAAGTAACTCTTTATTATTATAAACGTTAAATTAAAAAGAAGTGTGAATATTTTTAACATAACAAACTTACAAATGGCGGCCTTTTTTCTAGGTGCTATCTCTTCCAGGCAGCTTTTGAATGCACCACGAGTGAAGAAAAGGCACCTGAATTGTTGGCATATTAAGAAAAAACATGTTTTTAGACCATGTGTATTATATATTTTTTTTATATCAGAGGGCGACAAAGGAGTAAGTAAGCCACCTGGTAGTAAGTGAGCACCGCCGCCCATGGATACTCGCAACACCAGAGAGGTCACGGGTGCAATGCCGGCCTTTATAGGGTCAGCAAACCAGTGCAAACCCTTCCTCCCACCCCACTGACCTCTGGAGACCTTACTCACACGAAGAAATACAACATTAAATTTAATAATGTTATAATTAAGGAATGTCTTCTGTAAGGTGGAGGTACTTCCCCAGTCGGGCGGCTCTTTGAGCTAATAAACGTAGTGTAATAGTATATTGAAGGATAAAATACCATTATGCCTTAGACCGCTATGGGATTGCGCAAAGCGCAGCAAATCGCAACGAGTTAAGATTTACTCATCCGTCTAGATAGATGTAGCTCTGGTGGCTACTTAGTTTTAAATCTAATACAAACAGTTGAAATGTGATTTATTTTGGCTATGAGAGAGTTCCTTTTAAACAAAGTTTCAACGTTTCACTAAATCAAAAATAAATAAAAAAATATGTACAGACGCCAGCACACCCAGCTGCCCCAATCTGACAAATTCCTTTTATAGATTTTAAACTTTATCACATAAGCATAAGGTTCACTTTCAATTGGGGAAAGTTGACGGATTGGTGTAACATGATGTGCTGGCGTCTTTACAACATAAAATAATATCTAAATTATTATCCGACACTTACACGCGCTTTTATATACTATAGATATACTTTATATTATTTTATTTTATTATACTTTATTTTATATACTATAGATAGATAAGGACGGTGTATTTTAATTGCTGCACGTATGTCGCAGTATTTAAAGCAGTCGACTAGCCAATACCTTGGCGTCCACGTGGTCCACGTTCTATTCTCATTCGAACGACTACTTGTATTCATTCATATTGATCAGCCGAAAGACGGCCGGTCTTGTGCAGGCCGCATCCAGCGGCTTTCCGCGACCCTTGCAAGATCGTTAATCCACCTTGTAGGGGACCTGCCCACGCTGGGGCTTCCGTGGTCGCCACTCGAGGACCTTTCACCCCCAACGGCCATCGGTTCTAGGAGCTTTGTGCCCGCCTACTGCCACTTCAGTATGGCAATTCTTTGGGCTATGTCTATTTGTATTTGACTGCCCCTTTCAAAGACACTGGGTAGGTATGGCACTGGGTCGGATTTCTATATAATTATAATATTAACCCTTTAGTTCGCAAGGAAACAAAATCTGTATTTTTGTGTTTTTTTTAGTTTATATGTGTCTAAATAGTGTATATATGTACAAAAAAATAAATATATAAATCTAGTTTATGTAACCTTTGGAAAAACATACGTTAAAAATACTCAACGTTGCGAAGTACTGAGAAAATTAGGAGGTAAAATTAATGTTAAGTATTTTCAACGTCGCGATGTATGTAAGTTTTTGAGACTTTAATGAAATAAAAACTTATTCGCAATTATTTTGCATTTATTATAAAGAAGTACAATCGAAAAAGACATTAAAAAGACAACCAGTCAAAAATATTATAAAAATCAACGATAAATCACCAAGGTACCTACTGTAACACATGATAGTTATAAAAACAGTTCCTTTTAGATACAAAACAAAGTCGTAAGTTACATTTTGTACAATTCACATTTGTATAACCCGTTTTACAGAACTTGCAACGCCCATAGGATACAAATTTAGGCCAGTGTCCCGTGTTGTCATACCTGACCGAATCTGGAGGTCTTGGAGCACTAGGAGCTTGTATGAGCTGCTTGGTGTTGTCCACTTTTTCGCTCGTTTGCCTGATTCGGTTTTTGTGTAACAGTTCAGATATAATTTGAACTCTAAACTTTTTCAAGCTCAGACATTTTTTTGCATCTGGGCTTTCCCTTCTGTATAATAACCAGGCATTGTTTACGCATATGTCAAGAGTTTGGGAGAAAATTGCCATATACCATCTTTTGGTTTTGAAAGCAGATCTGTACAATGCAATCAACATATCTGCTAAATCTACACCGCCCATATGAGCGTTATACTCCTTTACTATTCGAGGACAGTTGACTTCAATCTTAGCTTTTCTTTCTTTGCAGTACCTTTGAATTTTTCCCAACGGATAAGAGTCAACAAACGAACTTGCTAGTGTGACCACTTTGTTATCTAGCCATTTTACA
This sequence comes from Pseudoips prasinana, assembly GCA_951640165.1. Lineage (NCBI taxonomy): Eukaryota > Metazoa > Arthropoda > Insecta > Lepidoptera > Nolidae > Pseudoips > Pseudoips prasinana. Next base: position 42,873,122 of record OX621235.1, on the reverse strand, counting down.
ACTGCTATTTTATTATTGTTGCAGACGACCTGTTTACTTGTACCTCTACCTTTCTTGGACAATTGCTTGTCAGTCAACATTTTATTTTGACAACCTCGCAAGCGATTGGCTTTTATCGTTCCAAGGCTGAAAATACCGTACTCTTCTCGTAAATGGTGAATTAACTCCAAAGAAGTAAAAAAATTATCGAAGTATACTGTTGCCGGCTTCGCTTCTATTGTCTTACAGAGTGCCAAAACAACTTTCGCCCCAAGACCCAAACTATTTTCATAGTCCGTAAAAGTATTATTCCGAAAGGTGTCCTCCCCAGCGTAAGGAATAAAATCGTATACTAGTCCAGATACGCCAGCTCTGACAAATATTTTAAATCCCCATTTTTTGGGTTTTTTCGGTAAATATTGACGTCTACTGCCTGCCCTAGTACCTTTATAAGGTACCATCATTTCGTCAACACTGTATCTACCTTCTTCCTTTAGTTTTAGACAATTGCGTCTGACCATTTCTAAAAGTGGCCGAACTTTAAAATAGCGATCACTACTCATGTCCAAGTTATCCACAAAATGAAGATTTTTTCTAATTTTTTCGTACATTTTGACCGGCATGATGTCTGCGATCGGGGGATATCTTAATTCGCGACTCCAATAATCCTTATAAGATGGCATTTGTACTACGCCCATCATTAGGGTTATCGCTAAAAAGTCTCGTATATTATCATTAGAGACATTTGCGCATTTAGCAGCATTATTTTGTACTGAATATAAGTTTGTATGCTCTGTAATTAAATTGATAATATCTACTGAAAAAAAGCTGTAAAAGTAGTCTAAAGGGGACTTCGTACTTGAATCAATCGGAATTTCAAGTACAAATGGTTCGACAAGTGCTGCATGTCTAAATTTACCAGTTTTCCATTTGAATAACAACGGCTTTCTCACATACTTTTTTGTTTTCTTAGCAACAATTTTAGGTGTTGTATGGGCTCGCCTCTTGGAACGTGTCGCTGGAGAAATATTTGAAGAAACTTGTGGGGACAAGACAGATGAAACTTGAGGTGACAAAGTAGACGAAACTTGAGGTGATAAAATAGACGAAACTGATTGAAGAACTGGAAGTTGATGTGATGTTTTATCTGGAGGGAACATGTTATTCATGACGGGTGTTAATGGAACAGTTTCTTCATCGGATAAGAAAGGTGTGGGAGACTCATTTCTAGAACTATCAAGGTCCAAGTCATTTAGTGATGAAGGGTATGACCTGGGTCCGGAGCTAGAATAAGAGTTTTCACGTTCTTTTGCCCTGTCTTCAATTATAACTTCATCATCAGTACTAGTACTGCTACTATCTGATGGAGCATTCTCTGGTGGAACTAGTGCCATAATTCTGCGTGTTCTTTGCCATTTTGGTTTAGTCTGAAGCAAGCGAAAAAAAAATAAACATGCAAACCACACCCATAGCATGACAAAACACCAATAAATAAAATATGACATGACAAAACACTAATATATAAAATAAAATGTAAATATAAATACATACTGAATAAATCGTTAGTGAAGCCGCAAAGTTGAACATGCTCAACATACATTATATGAAGTAATTTACTGATTACGTCGCAACGTTGAGAATATTCAACGTATCACTTTATGATATCTGTATTCGAAGGTTAGCCAATAGAATGAAGTTATTTGTAATTATACTAACAAAATAGCTTTCTAAAAATAAAATACCGCCGTCCACTATTAGAAAAAACTCTCAAAAATATTTTTTATAGTATAAAATTACCTGCAATCCGCGGAATCGCTGCGACCGTGACGCCATTTTGCACGACACTGACGTAGAATGCGTTCAGAAATGTCAAACTTTTTCTTTTTACAATTGCGTTTAGTTATTTGTTGTGGGCATTAAATAAAAACTTATATAAAGTACCTAACTAATTATTTAACAATATTTTTTTAAAGTGAACGTTGAGCCGGCTTATCATTGCGAGTTAAAGGGTTAATAACAAAGATTTTGAATTATGTATTCCTATCGTTTTAATTTGTTTTGAGTTGAATTGTAAATCTGTTAATTTTAATTTATTATGTTTTTTATTTGATTTTATTCACTGTTTGTTTGATTTTTTATATGAATTTGATTACATTGACATTTCACGTTATTTTTATATTATAAATTTATTTATGTTTACTACAGTTATTAAAAAACTAAACTCAGATCATATTGTAATTATATAGAATACATTTATAAACTAAGTTAAATTGATGTCATATTATGGACTTTTAAGTCTGAAATAAAGATTATTATTATTATATTATTTGTATTACCCATAAATAATTGTTCTAAGTCTGGATGTTTTTGAGTCACTGATTAGTGGCGTGACCATTGAAGTACGGCTGTTATCTTGTACAATAATAATAAACAGACTCCTACTTAAAAAAAATATGCGGGGAATAATCTATCATAATATTAAAAATATTGCCAAATGAAAAGAGATCTTTGTGGAATACTTCATGTCCAAAAAATAAGTGATGTCTGATGTCTCAACACCGAATTAAATAATTTAAAAACAATGATCTTGTTTATCAAACTAACTTGCCATTTTATTGGCAAAATTCGTGACATCTACACAAACATGGGTATTAGCTAAATATTACATAACACTCATATATCAGTATTTGCCATAAACTAAGAGATTAGTAAGTGGGTCGGCACTCGTACTCCTAAATATAGGAACTGTAGTTATAGAAAGACTAACCAATGTGTGCAGTTCTTCAACGCTCACATTTTTACTATAATTTTAGGGTGACTAGCTGTGCCCCGCGGTTTTACCCGCGTTAAACTTTATAAATTATAGCCTATGTGTTAATCCAGGGTAACTAGCTAACTCTATACCAAAATTTATTAAATACGCTCCAGCCGTTTATATGTGAAGAAGTAAAAAACATACACACTCACGAACTTTCGCCTTTATAATATTAGTGTGATTAAAGGCGCAGAATACGGGTTACATTTAGTGTTTAGTGTAACATAAACAAAGACAAGTATTTTGAAATGTATGTTATTTATGAAGTGACAACTCCTTAAGGCGCGTTGAGCCTTTTTTGGTTGAACAAGAATCATGAACTCGCGACATCGTCACATCACCAACTTTTCTCACGCTGGCGCAATAGGGGCACATAAAACTGCCGACCGACTTCTTTACGTGCCCTCAAAAGCACCACGGGCTCCTCATGTTGTCGGTTTCGTTTTTGGAGCAGTCATAGCCAAGTGTCTATACTACTCTGTAAGCGATCGATTAGGACAACCATCTCACCACGTGGTGGCACTTTAGGGGTGGTTTTTGTTTACCTTAGTTCTTTGGAAAGCACATTAAGCTATAATTTGTTGCCATTACTCAAAATTCGTAAAGCCATGTTAGCGGCCTACTGGGCACTAGAACGAGTCTAATTCAAGCCTAACCACCGTGCTGTTATGGGGTCCCTTTCAGTAGGCGTTTTAAAAAAAGGTTTTTAATAGACACTTGATTATTTATTAATATAAAGACAAAATACACTACATTAGAAAGGGACCCTTAGGCAACCATACTTCGCGAGAGCTCTGAATAGACTGACTGCCCGGCGTTATGCTTACAGTTCATACTCATTATTGCTGACAGAGCGTCTAGCAAGGCTGAGACCTTCGTCAGCAATAAAGCTTACATTGTACGGTTATAACAGTGCGTTACTTATACAAGGTTTTAAAAACGAAACGAAATATGGCATGTTATTGAAATGGCTCTATGAAAATATTTTTTAAACAGATTAAAAACCAAGGATTTACAAGTAAAAGTTAAAATGTTGGACTCAAGTAGCTAAAGAAGACCGGCTTCTTGTCTGTCCGCTGACATGATGAGTTGTAGTGGGTTGCATGTTTTTGTAAACAGCTATTGTTGCGTGTTACGTGTATGCTCTTAAGACCTTGTTGAGGTAAAATAAAGTTATTTTATCGTGCAGCACCTACCGCAAATAAAAGTGCACGTTTACTTCATGCATCGTAAAGTTGGCGTCGCTTAATTAACTGTGCTGTTTATGTCAGCAACTGCCCGCTTGATCTTCTACACGTATTACGTTTTACGAGTATGTCGCCTCTTGTGCTGGAGGTTAAATCCTACTAATATTATAAATGCGATGTTTGTGATGAGATGTATGGATGTTTGTTACTCTTTCATGCAAATTTACTACGGCACGGATTTTGATAAAACTTTGTAGTATCCAAATGATACATAGGCTAATTGGGGCGGGTGAAAACGCGGGGCACAACTAATTATGAAATAAGATAAGAATTTTTGTAAGTATTTATAAATAGTTATAAACATTTATTAATATTTTTATGGTACCTATATTTATTCCTGTGGGCATAGGTTGTCGTGTCAGATGTGTCCAGTAAGCCTTTGATATGGCTTAACGACTGTGGTCTCATGATAGCCGGGACAGATAGCTTAACGGGCCCTGCGAGGCACGAAGACGGTCAGAAATCAATTTTACGGTCACCCCTCAATCGACTGACAGCGCGCCTAAGTGCTTAACCTCATCAATTATTTATGAATCAGCATGAGTGGCTAGCCATAAGAGACAAGTAAAACAATACAATGACTGATATGAACTTACTTATTTTCAACAACAGCCGCCCGCACTAGGGAAATTAATCCATGTGTGACGGCGTATTTTACAAACATATTATTATAAAGGATGGTCATAAAGTACATACATACAATAATTGCTCTGTAGGAGAATCGAACCCGGGACTCGAAGTGGTGAGGCTACTGTTTTAATAAATGTAAAGTCATACTTAATACATAATTAATTTTCAATTCTTTATTACATTCCACAATGTATGTATAAGTTGGTAGACATAATAATGTTTGTATCAATTGTGGACCCTGCAGGGTACAGCACAGATTTAGGAGAGAAGAGGAACAGTGCATTATTACTAATTGGATATTTAAATAACATAATGAGTTTTTATTAAATTAATGTATTATTATAGTTAGTCCTGAATTTATTTATTATACTTCATTATTTCGTTATTTTAATTTAATAAATTTTACTATTTTACAAGTCAGCTATATTTTATATCATTTATTTTCTATATTGCACTAATTTCGTTAATATTATGATCATATGCTTTTTGTTGCTAATTATATTTTATCATTAAAATATTCGTCTATACTATAGTAAATATTTGTCTATATTAAAGAAATTCAAATAGGAAGGATGATAGGAATCTTAACCAATAAGAGCATAAGCTCTTATGTCCCGTGCAGATGGCTATTCTCCATTGAGGCTCGCCGCCGTCGCCGTAATTTGACCAGGACAACACTATTATTTATAGGCATTACTCAAACAAAGCATACATTTTCCACTTTACAGTGGTTTCTGAAGGCATTAATATCGTTTGTCACATGAGTAGTAAATACCCTCCGCTGATAATACGCGCTCCACTTACTGGCTCATCTTTTTCCAGCAGACCAAATATAAACCAACAGTTAATTACTGCGAACTTCGAGGCGATGTTTATTTGAACAGATAAACAAACAGCAATAATGGAAATGTGGAATTATTATTATTTCCCAGCGATTTATAATTATTTATCCAGCGGCTTGTTTGCCCGGCTTGGGGCTCATATTATGTACGCGGTACCAGTATGGAGGAATATATTACACAATACCTCGTTGACCTAGCTACCGGAAAATTTTTCAAACCCACACAATTAGGGTTAGAGTTCCAGGTCAGACCATAACATATAAGTTCCATTTTTCTAACACAAAAAAATTCAGCGGCATCATACTAGTTACAGACCAGAAAAATAATATCGATTTTAAAAAACCAAAAAGGTTAATATAAATATCTTGGGGCTTACTTTTGAATAACTACAACACTGCTATGATCTTTAACTCGGCAGACGTGTGCTAATGAAACCAGACAACAGATATACGTACTCTTATATTTTTAAATACATACATGTTATAGATAGATAACACCCAGACACATAACAAATAATCGTACTCATCGCACTACGATTTGTCCTGGGTGGTGACTAAAACTTTGACATCTGGCTTAGCAGTATCGATTACTTACCACTTGAACCACAGTTTAGTCATCAAATTAATGTATATTACAGAGACATATACAGCAATATATTGCCTACAGTTTTTTTTAAATTGGCTATTCATATTTCCAAAGTTCCTCTACTAATGAGCCAGTTCACACTCCAATACATTAATATTAATGCGAGAGCTTATTATTATCAGTACTGCGCAAATAATGCCAGCAGTGAATGTGTTGGTACTATGCTTGTTATATCGTGACATCGCTTGTTTAGAGGCAAATACAGGTGATCTTCTATATCAAATATAAATATTTAGTTAACTAACTAAACTCATTTGAATAAGTTGTATTTTCAAGACATGAAGTATTATATTGAACTATTTTTTAGAAGGCGTTATAAATAAAGGAAGATCACAATTTACCCCCATCTAAATACTTTGAATGCCAGTTACCTGCACGGTGCCTTACGGATGTGTAACTAGGTTTTACGCCGTAATTTTAACAACATTTGTGTCGTGCCAGCCTCGTAAGCCGTCAAGCCGAGCCGGGCGTAAATCAATTTGGCCATTTTAATACAGTTTGCGGGACAGGACGTAGCGCTCTTATAAATACCTACGCATAGGTATACCTTCGTGATTAAGTTATGTCGACCTTTAAGAAAGGGTTGATCGCTTTATTTTGTGATTGGATTTCGATAGGATTCGGTTTTGGAACGATTATGAGTTTCTGTATGACATTGATTAAATTCCTATTGGTTAAATCTGTATACCTTCCTAGTAAATTGTATACTATACTCGGGTGTCCCTTGGTGAACGCGGCAGTCAAACATACATGCATACATCATATTCTGTTTCTGGGACGACGACACATATTACAGAAATTGGTGTGATCACTCTCATAAGCATAATTAAAGCATACCTAGACTTAGTCAAATTTATTAGAAACTCTCGTGAGACTAATAATAATGTCCTCCTGGTCGACTTTGGCCACTGCGGCCAGTCCCAATGGAGACTAGGCATCTGCGCGGAATATATTACAGTGCATATGTGTGTGCGCAAACACAGGGGCACTTCTACTCCATCACTATCATGATCAGATGGGATGACTAGCGACACGACCGGAAAGAGGTCAGGTACAGGACCGACGGCTTTACGTGATCTTCGAGGCACGGGGGTGCTGTCAACTCCCAAACTTATGGCTGATATTGAGAAATTTTCTTAACGGAAAACTCCCAAAATATATTTTTATCCCCCCTTGGTAATTGGACCTTATTATCTGTAGTTGAACACGCTACCGCTGGGCTATACACAATCTGACATACATATATTGGACTCGCCAGTTAAGAATACAACCTCGCCTCGGGGAGATGTATGGATTTTTGAAGCGCAACACTAAAGGATTCAAACACCCAAAAACACGAATTACCTTATATAATGCTCTGGTACGGACTCATCTAGAATATCCTTGTGTCATTTGGAGTCCTTTCTATGCTGTACATTCCCAACGCATAGAAAGCGTTCAACGCGCGTTTACTCGACACTTGGCCTATCTGTCTTCAGGTATCACACACAGGTGCAGTTACAACCAGCGGCTAAAGCATTTTAAAATGAAATCGTTATCGGATCGCCGTAAATTGCACGATTTGCTCTTTCTGCATAAAATTGTGAACAACAATATAAATTGCAGTTATCTACTCAACCGTCTCCTAATAGCAGTTCCTCGAATGCCACCACGTTACCCAAAAACTTTAGCATTTATAATGTTAGTAGGCTTTAATTTCAGATCTGTAACTCATTCCACAATGCAGAGAAAAATTAAATTCGTAGGGGTACACATGTACTCAGTTATAAGAGTGCCAGTGTATATATATAAATTGGTTAATTTTTGTCATTAAAATTTTATTGTGTATCTTTAACTAAAGTACAAGAAATCAACGCACTCAGTAAAATTATAGATAAACAATAGTATCGTATCAAATATTCTAAACTTTGTTATATTTGTTATGAATTTTTATTATGTAAAGAGTAATGCCGAGTACGTTACATATTCATCATTCATTTAAAAAAATGGATCAAACAGTTTCACAGTTCAAATAAAATATTTAATTCTGGTGATAGGAATATTTTCATCGTTATATGTCTATGTCTGGTGGCTGGTGACGGCCAAAGTGGTTTAATTTCTGAAGCAATTTCAGAGTCCTTAGGTAGCCACTGCCCTTACGATAAAGTACATTAAGTATCGTACATTGAATCTAAATCCCAACACTATAGCAATCCCCACGCACCAATTTTAGTAAGATTCAATACAGGATAACATTGTAATTGTAGTGAGAATGGCTATAGCTATGATATTGTTCTAGACAAAGCGAGAGATATCAGCCGAAAGAGGTTCACAGGTGGACCAAAGCCTCCCTCAAAGATCTCCACAACTGGTGTCCATCGTTAGAGAGAATCGCCACTCTTGGCAGACGAGTTGGCGATAAATAAAAAATAAAAAAGGTTTTTATTCACGTAAACTTTAAAAAAGCGCTTGTAAATAGTCAACATATTCGTAGTAATATATAATTAATTTATAATTATTTCTAAGTACATATAGATATTTAGGTAAACGGATTGTAGGGAATAATTAACAATAAGATTTATTTTATAACAGTAACGATATTTAACTGACTTAAATTAAGTTATTGTCAAGGATCATGTGTAGGTTTAATTATCAAAATTTTAAATTTTAGCTATATTTTTACTACATATTGTCGAATGGTTCTGTCTATATTAAGGTACGAATTAAATGTTATTATTATCGCAGTAAGATGGTCATAGTACTCATGAAAACGCTGCTGCCTCGGGACCACTTTTACGTATGAAAAAAAGCTTATAAGTGTAACCATGCCAGGCATATCAGATTAGAATTTGTAGCCGATTACATATTGTATATTTATGGTTGTAGGTCTGTATAAGTCGAAAGCAAAAATAAAATATTCAAAGGCAAATACTAAACACGTGTGGAGCTTTGCAAGTCCGGACGTTAGGGTCCCTCTTGTTATCCTAAGAGGTTTATTTAGGAACGATTGTTGAGATGTTGGATTAGGATTCTGAAGGGTTGGGGAAAATAAGTCGATGGCCATTACGTGGAAAAGAGTACAGAGACCTCTTAATGGATATTTTATAGGTATTTTATCTAGGTACATGGTACTGGTGTTATATTTTGATGCCATCAATTCGTAGCAATGAATTTATTTTGTGTGGGCGCTCCTAGATAGATAGATGCTCTCATCAGGCCGTAAGCCAGAAACAATAACATAAGGACTACATGTTTGGCCGAAATCGGCTTACAAAAGAAAACAGTTTGTTAATAAACCACCAAATAATTATAATAATACTATATCATGTGTTTATGTCAAATGCGATTGTGATTGGACTGTACGTGTAGCGCAGTGACAGTAGCCTCGCCACTTTGTGTCCCGGGTTCGATTTCAATTTGAAAGTGAACCTTATGCTTCTGTGATAAAGTTCAAAATCTATAAAAGAAATTTGACAGATTGGGGTAGTTGGATTTGCTGGGGTCTGTACTTTGTATCTGTTAATTATATGTTTGTAAAGTACCCACGGGGTTTAAATCTCAAGTGCCCGCGTTGCCTTTAAAAAAATATAACTGAAAGAGTCAGAAAATTGGGCAAACAGATAGTCAAACGTATAATAATAAAAATCAAGATCAAAAGAGTCATTTAGATAGTCGTTAATATCGTAGTAGCATTTGTTAAAAATAGCTCATAGCTATTTGCTCTCACCGGTCCGTAAGCGATCGGCGAGGTTAAGCAACTAGGGTCGCGGTCAGTCCATAGATGGGTGACCGGCAAAGTGGATTAATTTCTGAGCGTCTCCGTGCTTCGGAGGGCACGTTAAGCTGTCGGTCTCGGTTGTAGTCATTAGACAACAGCCGTTAAGCCATGTCAGAGGCCAACTAGGCGGCTTGAGCAACTCTGACACTAGGGTTACCACTACCCATACGATAAGCAAGCAAGTGTTAAAAATATATAATCAGTAACTATTTTTATTCCCTTAAACTATTAAATTAAGTTGAATAGTACTTTGTTCAATACTGAGAAATACTGCCGTGAAACTCAGTAAAAATACTAACAGTTTTAAAGAAATATTACTTTAGATTTAATTAAAATTTTATCGACCTATATTGGTCACCATATAATCATAATAATATCAGATGAAAGACGTCCACTGCTGGACGAAGGCCTTCCCCAAAGATCTCCACAATTGCAAGTTTTTTTAATACTGCAAAACTGATGTATATTATCAATAAAAAAAGAATTTGGTTACCTATTAAACATATGACTTACCCTTTACTTCTGTAATGAAAATCTATGTCTGTTCCGTGATAATATTATTAGTTGAGAAGTATTTTCTTTTAAAACAGCTGCGTTGGTGTTAGTTTGACTCCACTCATAGTAAGCGGTTATCGTAATATTCTGTCGAATGGAATTCTCCTCTTTGGTAGGTCTTTGGACATAAACACTATACTTATACAAGTTGTAACATAAATAGTAGACGTAACTTAAAAGACGACTGAACGAATAAAAAGAACTAGTTCGGGAAATACGAAGTAAACTTTTTAGGCACCCCGTACAAAATGCATCAGTTGATCGTTATTCTTGTATGGAGAGTTATAGTAATATTTTTATATGTATTTTGCATCTTAACGTTTCACACGTGAATATTAATACAGATTACTTCTGTAAAAAAACCTAAACATGAAATAATCATCATCATCGTAATAAATACTCACCTAGTCAAGCTGCACATAGAGCGAGAGAATGCTATTCTATGCTATACATAAATGTGGCCACTGTTTAGAGCTACAGGAATCACGCGTGCGATAGAACAAGGATTTTATTCACAGAGAATTTAAAATTATTATTATATATTAGTAGGAATTCAATATTATTATTAAGACGGACCTTGTGTGTATCGCGATGGTCACACTGTCATGCTACCATAAGATCCAATATGCCCTAAATGAGAAGACCCGGCGACACAGCAAGTTCAGGGTCAGTAGGAATTACTTGATCTTAAATACGGGTAGCAATGTACTCCTCAATAATAACGTAAGGTTGGTTATTGGAGATCCTACCGTGTGTATTCCGTTGGCTTACAACGCCATCATGCGAGTGTTCGTATGAGGACCACTATTTAATTCCTAAGACAAACACACGGTCTTACTTACCACTGAGAAGTAAGACTCCCCCTTACTACTGTGTTTGCTTTCACTGAAAATATAATCGCGAGAACGCTTAGTGCTAATTTTGCTTGCTTCAAAGTGGTCTAATTTACGGAACTAGGTTATATTTGCATACAAGTTAGGCCATCGGAGAATTTCAGCACCCACTTAATTCTCGGGGTTTCCCGGGAATGGAAGTAGATGCTATTTAATGTCGTTATTGACCCCATCCCGATCGCTCAGTTAAAGACATTGCAAAAAAACAAGTTAACTAATTTCGCCTTTTTAGCTCCTACATTCAGTAAGTATTCTTTTCTACTTCGAAAATAATATCAAAATAAATAAATATAACCATGTTAAAAATCAGATCAATTTTTTTTTTACTGTTCTTGTAATAACCGGAGCAGATTTATTTAAAGTGTATGCTATTATTTTATTATTTATACTATATAAATGCAGAAATGAGATAGCTGCGTACTGCCAAATAAATTGAAATTGTGTTTTAGTCCTTAAGTTCAGTGTAAATAATATTTAAAGTACTTTAATCATGATTTTTTTCGTCTTAGTTTTCCCGACGCCGCCCGGTGCAATTCCTGCACTAAATTATCTTTGTGTTGAAACGAAGATATAGTTAAGGATCTGGTTGCTGGAAGAACTACCCCAGTGCTTGCGAGCACGTTTTGCTAAGTCAGTCCCAATTATTGTGAAGCCATATTGGCAATCGTTACAGACAGTCCTAAGCTCATAGTACCTGACAAGTGTTGTACCTTTCTTGGTGAGTAGCACACCTATGAGGTTTACGACAGAGTAGGATAGCCGACAACGGTAAAAAAAGTAATTAGATTTGTTTTCACGACTGTTTCAATTTATTTTATTTTGATGTCATTAAAATTAAGCTTCTGAATGATTAATTTGCTGTTATTGTTCTATTATCATTAAATTATAGATACATTGTATTATTTAACCAGCAAGATTTAAGATCAGAAAGATCAGCTTTGTTGAGGTAGTAATGTCTACGCCATTATCTGGCAAAGCTTGAAGTTATCTTGGAAGCATAAGTGATATTAGTATTTTATTAATGAGTTATTTTAATTAAGATTTATTTGCCTTTTTTTTTTTTTTTTTTTTTGATATGGCTAGGGGAATGCTAATGCATGCCACCCGCAAAAAGTGTCTGCGGGTGGGTATGTCGGACTCTCACCGACTAAACCTAACCTGCCGTGGACTTCTTCTGGCGCCTGATAGGGGGAGCCCCGGGAACGTGGGTATGCTGCTCCGGTGCCCCTCTTTTGCGCCGTGTCCCAGATGGTTGGGACACGCACCCGGGGAGGACTGTGGGTTGCCCTCCCCATTTGCCGACTCCTGCCAGTACGGCACAGCGACTGCGCCACAAACAGTTCGCTGTCTTCCCGGGGCTGCTTGCACGTGGCGGCAGTTGAGGACACTTCTCATACTGTTACCGCAGCCCCGAGGGAAGATTTATTTGCCAACAATCCTCAATTATTACCACAAGTTATCAAATCATTGTAAGCTGTCCCTCACGATGACCTTTATCTTGTGTTTATTTTTGTTTATACAAATATGGTGCACAAGCGTATATTTGACTTATTACCAAGTCACCATGCATTCGAACCACCTGTAAGTACCGGGACTCTAAAATCCTTTTCCTATTTTATTATTTACTTACCATATTTTCGTATACGAATGAAAGGGATAAAGTATATTGTTTACTCATCAAGTAGAATTTGGCCTGAATTAGCAAGTTAGATAATAAGACGCCTTGTGTGGCGACGACAAAATTATTTGTCGTAGAATTTCAATTATGTTGAAAGTTGTCGTGGTATTTATTTAAATGAGGCAACTCTCGAAAATTGTAGCTCGAAGTCAGTTTGGTAAATAAGGGATAACTTTGTTCTTACATTCATGTTATTTCGGTATGTAGACTGAGCCGTTACAAAATCAACAGTGACCCTAACAATCTGATGAGTCAAACACATATGTTATATTCATACCTATCCAGAGACTATACTTCAAATGCAACATGATCCCGGAATGCTGGCAAACAGCTGAGTATTACCATTCAGCGTCGTAATGCTGCCGGCATTCGGGGAACCTTACCCACGATTGCTATGATTTTAGAATAAGTTTTATTTTTAGACGTTAACTTTTCATTTAGACTGCTTTGTTATCTGTAAGAGTGTATTTTATAAGATCTTTATTTCATGTTATACACTAATTCTAAACGATCAATCTATACATTCGTTTGTTGGTTTATGGCTGTGGAACATTTATTGGCCAGTAAACGTAATTAAACATATTGTTAAACCACAGGCTATAGTGCCAAAATCAAATTACTCGTTCGTTTTTATGCAACGTTTTTAGATTACATAACGTGTTTGTACGACATGAGTATTGAAGCGCGCGCCTCATTAAATTCTATGGTCATACCTGGTTTCCGATTCCACTGAGATAGACAATTTTGCGCTGCAGTATCTGCAGTGTATTCATGTTTGAATGTTAAACATTAATACAAGTGATAAGGAATGTAATCTGGCGTTACGTTGCGCTATTGTACGACAATCGTAATATAAAATTTGTGTATAGTGTTAATAACGCCGAATATCAGTTTTATCCAGCTGGTAGAAATTGGCACCAACCTCCCACTCTCAAAGAATATGCAAATGGAATAAAGAGAATATAAGTAAGTAGTGTGGTGAGGCATAGAATATCATCACCCCATCTCTTACCGTGGGGGTCGTAGAAATCTTCCGAAGGAATATCTACCAGAGAACGGGCAGTAGCGTTTTTCTGTGAATTATGACCATCAAACTGCGATCGCCGACCCTTCTGCCGAGCGTGGCGATTATGGCATATCCCCCATTCTTTGCGGAGGCTTTAGTCCAGCTGTGGACGTACTTTGGCTGACATGATGAAGTAACGAAATCACGCGCATTAGAATACATTATTCAATCTTCTACGGACTGAAAAATACTCAGAAACATCCAAAGCATTAGTATTGTTTGCACGTGTAGCGCAGCGCCCAAGATAATCGCCTCTCCACTTCGTGTCTCGGGTTCGATTCCCATAAAATAGAACTATTTGTGTGACACATAGGTAGAATAGAATAGAATAGAATTATTTATTTGTAAGAATATTGTTGTCACAGGTTGTTACAGTTTAAAATGTCCAAAATATCCTGCCGTTTCCGGCGCACAAATCTTTACAGGTCAAATATATTCTTATAATTAATACAATTCAATTTACTAAATTATTAATTCTGAAACAATTCCCAAGTACTGAAAAAAGGGCACAGTTTTTGAGTTTTACATTGCATTATGGTCTAATTTAAATGTAGCATCGAATTTTTCCTTTAAAAAGTCGTCAACTGAATAATAACATTTATATAATAGAAAATTAAATAGTTTGTTTTTAAATGTCCAGGGATTTAGTGTTTTGAATACATCATGTAATTTATTATAAACACGAATTGCCATACAAAAAACATTATTAGAGAAAAGTGAAATTCTCTGTGACGGTACACATAATTTATGAATTTTGCGACTTTTCCTAATTACAATATCATTGTGCATATCAAATAAAGTTATATTCTCATGTACAAAGATACAAATTTCGAATATATATAAGGCCGGGAGAGGTAGGTGGTAGGGCTTTGCTTATTATTCGAATACATTTGTTTTTGCGCTCGGAATAGTTTAATGACGTCCACAGAATAACCCCATATTATAATACAATACCGTAGTATCGAAGAAACATAACCATGATACGCAAGTAATGCAGCGTCTGTACCAGCTACGCGGGTTATTCTACTAAGAGCAAAAGCAAATCGATTTACCCTTCTGCACAATTCGTCAATGTGTGCTTTCTAGTTGCAATTTTTATCTATTCTTATCCCTAAAAATTTTGCACTATCCTCCTCTTCAACAGCATCATTAGCGTATTTTATGTCTAGCTGCGAACGTTTGCTGTTAGGTATAACATTGGAACTGTATCATTTTTGTTTTATTGATGATGGCGTGCAGATTATTGTCTTGTAACCATTTAATTAGTGCGTTTAATGTATTATTGACTTCGTCTTGGTATTTTTTGATATTATTATCGGTTAGTTCAATACTAAGTGTAGTATCATCTGCGTATAGTATGCAATTATGGGTGGTAAAATTGGGCAAATCATTGATATAGTTGTTCAGAGTTTGGCTTGAGTACCTAAATACACAGAGATAGGTACAATCTCTTAGTGCGCGCGTTGCTTTTTAAAAACTGATCTCCTTGCATGTGTATAGATTAGTGGGAAGGTTTTTCCTCATTAAAATGTCATCCCAGCTCCGTACAATATTTAATTGCATACACGATGTAAAGACATTACTATTACTATAACCCCCTTACAATGCTGCGACATAAAGCGTTAATTCTCATTAGCCACTCGTTTATTAAGTGCTAATCCCGCATCAAGGCTGGTGCACACAGCCCGACAGCCGGGATTATATACCGAACGTGGGATCAGCCCGGAACTCTGCAGCCCATAGATATAACGAACCGCTCCAAACAGAACTTGGAAATGGTTTTTATTTGAAGTATCGGTTTAAAAATGTATTTTGATCGTATTATTTATGGATCAGCCTGTTGGCGTTGTTTGCAGGCCTGCTGGCGGAGGTCGTGGGTTCGATTCCCACCCAGGACAGATATTTGTGCATGAACATGTCTGTTTGTCCTGAGTCTGAGTGTAATCTATACATATAATAAAATCGTAAGAAAGTCAAAACTGTACATTGAATATTTTTTAAAAGGATAATTTGGGTGTGATCTACAATCGATATCGAAGCTAAAAATATAAAGATAAAGATAAAGATATATTTATTTGTCAGAAACATGTGTAGTTAAAAGATATTACATTTAAAATATTGTTTCAACATGTTCTACCTAAATAGGTGTACAAATCAGGACATGCAAGTTAACACATCAGCATTTATGAATATTTAAGTAGAAATTATATAGGGATTATGGATGTCAAACTTTTGAGAATAATAATAACATCATTTCATGATAATAATAAGCTACTAGTATGTCAATATATATAAAACAATAATAATAATTCTACAGTAGTCATTAAATAACAGTCAAAACAATTTATAATTTATCAGTTAAAAAATCATTAATATTATAATACGCCTTATTGCCTAATACCTTTTTTAATTTATTTTTAAATGAAATGACACTCATATCCCTGTAGTCTTTTGGTAATTTATTGTATAATTTAGGTGCCATACAAAGTATACTTTTTCCCATATGGGCAGTTCTGAAGTGAACAAAATCTTTATACTTCAGAAAAAATGCATAAGATTTTTGGCCAATATAGATATAAGAGAACGCTGCAAGTCACATTTTGGAGAATTAAAAATATTAACGATCACTTCTCTCTATATTTTAGAACTTTGCAAATTTGTGAGGAAAATCCCTTATTTATTCAGACAAGCTAAAGACAACTATTCTAGACCCCTCACTAGACCTAAGACATAAGAACAGACTAGCCTTGCCACAGTCAAATCTTAGCCTATACAGATCAGCCATATGTAAGCGCTATTAAAATATACAACGGAGTCCCAATATACATCAAAGATGAAGAACGGTTTCATCCTTTTGTTAAGAAATTAAAAGAATTCCTAACACATAAAAGCTACTACATACTGCAGGAGTTCTATAATGGCAAAACTAAATGATGTATGTAGGTTAGTGCTATGTATAGGATATATCAATAATTTCAAATAATAGTGTTATTTTATGTTTTTATATTGACAACTTATTAATTAAATACTACATACATCATAATTGAAAATATAATAGAATAATATTGTTATAATGTTTTGACATACCTACGTGAAAGTTGCACGCTTATTGAAATTGTTAGTAATTATATAATGTTGCCGTGCCCTAACAGGGTATCATGTTGAAACTTTTAATATGTAAAACCTATGTACTTACACATGATTGCAATAAAGATTGAATTGAATTGAATTGGGGTGTTGGCCCTTTTAATGTTTATCAGTGCTCGTCGAAGAGGGGAGAAAAGATGGCATCGCGAGAATGAGTCCATGTGTATTGTAAGCTCGATGACCACTTACCATCAGGTGGGCCAAATGCTTGTTTACCAGCATGGTTTGTTGTCTTCACGTTTAAACGGCTGGAGCGATTATAATAAAATTTGGTATGGGGTTAGCTGACACCTTGGATTAACATATAGGCTACAATTTATAAAATTTAACGCGGGTAAAAACGCGGGGCACAGCTAGTGTGAATATAAAACACACACATATTAACAAACTAGCCAAATTTAGCAGAAATATTCACCAGTCTGACATCAGACCCGCATCCTTATTAGGTATGTTGCAGACGCCAAGTGATAGCAAAAGTCTAAACAATAATCGCCATTTAAAATGTCGGCAATGCATAATAAGAATGAACAATTTAAGAGCAATATGACTGCACGTGTGGCGCAGCGGCTAAGACAGTCGCCTCGCCACTTCGTGTCGCGGGTTCGAGTCCCGCGCCGGACAACAACATTTGTGTGACCCATAAATAGTTGTTCTGAGTCTGGATGTAGTTTGTCTAATATATGTTTGTAAAGTATCCCGCAACACATGGATTAGATTCCCTAATGCCGGCATTGTTTTTAAAAAAAAAAATTCCCTCTCATCATTATTCTCCATCGCGCCAAAAGAAGTATAACTTCAAAAAGCGTCATTGGTATGGTAACTATTAGGTGAGCCATATAATTCGCGAAAGCAATCTTTTTCGCACTTAAGCGACTGGAATTTGAATAAATTGACTTAAAAAAAAAGTAATAGAAAAATTTGCTTTATATATCATAAAACCAGCGCTGCAACAGTTAAATGTTGCAGCTAGTGCTGAGGTGGGACCAATTCGGACTCGCACAGATAACCAATAAGGACTTCTGTATGTGTACCTATTTATATATATTATTATGATTGTCTGTGCTTGTTTACTGAATAAATGTATTTTCTTTCTTTTCTTCTATTTTCTTATTTCCACCAGATACATCATAAATACGTCAAGCGATGGGCACCACTGCTCGAACATAGGCAGATATAAGTTGGTGGCAAGTAAGTTCTGTTATTGTAACGGACACACACGTACATACAGTATTGGGTAGAAATAACTTTTATTACATTCGCCAAGCGGTCACTTCAGCGCGAGTCCAAAGTGCAACACCGCTTAAGCCTTCGGCATAGAAAACAGAGAAATACAGAGTAACCCGACACAGTTATCTCTCATGAAGCTCTTTCTGGATGAAAGGTATCCTATGTCCTTATATGAAAACGAGCTCAACACTTGATACAATTGTAACAAACAAACGGATTAGTACCTACGGCAGTTAATATGCACGCTTCGGGTCGACAATCCAGTGGCGTGGCAACCACAGAGACACTATGAATATCCATGGGAGAATTGTAAGATCAATGAGTTTTCGTGTTGTTCAAGCGCGATATTGTGACAATGTAAACTTGCTTAATCCAAGCTTCGTACTAGTGCACATTTCATCGAAGTAAAAACTGCTTTAGGCGCGTTCAGCACTTTTTAGCTGACCAAATAACATGGAACACGCGTTACCAAACGCTTTTCATGAGTTATATGTATACTGTGTACTTTCTGAGTAAACAAGAAGCGTGGAACTCGCGTCATCGTAACCGCACGCTTATATACTGTGTATATATATATATATATATATATACATAGATATAACTCCATGCATTAACACAACTAATTTTATACTTGTAATTTAAATAATCTAAATCTACCTGTAGTATACAATATATATATATATATATATACAAAGAGATTGTCTCAACGTCAAGTGTCAACTATATAATATTGTAGATTATTTAAATGACAAGTATAAAAAATAGTTTTCGCTTCTATCGGTAGTCCCTATAGACTGCCTCGCATGTTTTTTTCGGTAATATCACATTAACTCCTCCAGGCCCGAAGAATTTGGTATTCAGGACCCGGAACCATTTACTGAATTGATTGAGCGCGATACTGCTCGCATAAAGAGGCAGTACTATATAAATACAGAGCAAGGGTACTCTGTACTTTTTATAGTCTACGCTAACTCGATATCGAGATGCGACTGTTTGGCTAGATGCTCACCTCATAACTGCGGTGTTTATTCGGTAAACTTCAGCTCTCTTCGCTTCGTTTCGTAACTTTAGTTTATATTACTAGTTTTAGTTAACACGTTCATACGACCAACGTATGACTACGATTTATATTGGGAGATGAAAACATTTAGAATAAAATTTATTTAGCTTATATTAAGTTATTGCCAAAGAGATTATATACATATATAGGTTAAACAGTATCAAAATTTATAGGTTTAGCTATATTTTACTACATATTGTGAAATGGTTCTGTCTATATTATGGCATGAATTCAATATTGTTATGGCGGATCTTGTATTTATAACGATGCTTTTATCCTACCATCAGCTCCAATGCACCCCAACTGAGAAGACCCAGTGAAACAAACTTAGCGGGTGTCTCTACAACCGGTTTAAAAATGGCCCAGTTGAGACGCTCCGGCAAAACATTACCCAGTAATGGCATATACACAAAATTTGGTCCATTTACTGAAATTATTTAGCAGGCGAACACAATATTTCGCAACACTATTTTCTGACGGGCCTGTTGGCGTGGTTGGCTAATGCCGGAGCGAATGCTAATGCTTTTCACGCCGGAGGTCATGGGTTCGATTCCCACCCAGGACAGATATTTGTGTGCATGAACACGTCTGTTTATCCTGAGTCTGGGTGTAATTTATCTATATAATTAAGTATTTACAAAAGAAAAGTTGCATATGTAGTATATTAGTTATCTGGTTTCCATAGTACAAGCTCTGCTTATTTTGAGATCAGATGGCCGTGTGTAAATAATATCCCAGGTTATTATTTATTTGCTCCATCGGTTTAATTAGAATCAGAATGGTTTAATAAATCCAATAAAATAATAATGCAAGCTTTAGCCAATTCCTTTAAGCCCTTTCCAATTCAAACTCGTAAAGCTCTGTACAAATAAACCACGAGACAATAGGAACAAAGCAGCTATCGTTCAATATTGAGCCGAGTTATTGCAATTGTGAATTATTGACGCCACGCACACAAAACTAGGGATGAAACGACGTTATAAATTGAAATTATTATTCCTACCTAGCTTCTTTTAAATCTTAGACCCTTATTTGAAAACGAAGTCTTTGTAAGCGATCATCATTTAAAAAGAGCTTTCTTGTCCGTGGTGAGTTTTCCATTTCGTTCTCTACTAGTATACTAGTTTACTAAGTATATTGTCCCACTCTGAGCACACGTGGGGGACATCCCGATTTATTTTTGAGGTAGTTCTTTTATTTTACATTTGAGTTTTTTCACCAGTTCTGTGTATACGTATGTCTTGGAATTACCCTATTTCTTCAGTGTCTACAGTAGGTGGCCTTAAACTGGTCAGGCTATGTCTCATGGCCGAGAAAACTAGTATTAGCTTTTCTCGTATATATATCACAAGCAGAGTTAATATACACAGAACACTTTTAAAAAAAAAATCTTGTGTGTACTTATGTACTCGCGTTAGAAGTTATACTTCTTAATATACAACTTGAACATAGTTATCAATTTTCATACCACCTAGAACTAACTTCATGCTGTTATTTTTTTTCACAAAAAAAAAATTCACTGTCATACCACCTAGAACTAACTTCATGCTGCAAAATTTTTTGGTGTCGGTATGCGCGCGCATCGTAAAAATTCACTCTGATCATTTTTCTCCATCGCGCCAAAAGAAGTATAACTTCAATAATTTTTAATAATATTTACTAAGGTTTTTAATTGTGCAACCCTACCAGATTCTTCAAAATTACAATGGATGTTAAATGGGCCCGACTTACACAATACGTGAGTACGT
Organism: Pseudoips prasinana; assembly: GCA_951640165.1. Lineage (NCBI taxonomy): Eukaryota > Metazoa > Arthropoda > Insecta > Lepidoptera > Nolidae > Pseudoips > Pseudoips prasinana. The sequence continues at coordinate 42,851,833 of OX621235.1, read as the reverse complement.
TGAGTAGATGTGATTACATCGTTTCAAGTGTATAGGGCAACTATAATGATGATAAAACTTCACCGTAGCATAGTTGGTAGTGCTCCTGCCTACGAAGCTGGTGGTCCTGGGTTCGAATCCCGGTAAGTGCAAATATTTGTGTGATGAGCACGAATATTTGTATCTGAGTCATGGATGTTTTCTATGTATTTAAGTATTTATCTATCTATATAAGTATGTAATTTTTGAGTGTGCCAAATTTACTCGTCAACACCCTGACCTATTCGTTAGAGCGAAAGATAAATTTCCGCGTAATACTAGAAATCCTGACAGAATAGCCCTACCCAATATACCAAGAACTACCCTATATAAAAAGAACTGCTATTGCATGTGTGGATATATCTACAATAAGTTGCCTAAAGATATAACTGACTTACAAAATACAACAATATTTTGCAAGAAGCTAAAATCATGGCTAATAGAAAAATGTTTTTATTCTGTGTCTGAATATTTGAAACCCAACGCATAAGAATCCTATGTTTAATTATAATTTTATTGCAAATTATTGTATTTATTTTTAACTTTGTGACACATTAATTATTTTAATTGTATATAGGTAATTCAATGTTATTATGTTTATGTTGACATTATCATTGTGTGTTTCATCATTTATTATTGGATTCATGACATTTAGTAAGCACCTTATAGTTATTTGTACATTTTTATTTGAATCTTATGCTGTTATATGTATATTTAGGAATTGTTATAAAATATTGATTGACATTATTGTATAATAATATTTGCATGACCATGTATGGCTAAGTGTAACGGACCCTATTATATTTAAGATCTGTTTTGTACCAACACTTATTGCAAATAAATGATTATGATTATGATTATCGTCACCTGGTACCCATAGTACAAGCTTTGCTTAGTTTGGGGCTAGCAAGATCTGTGTGACATTGTGTAGTGTGTTTTGTAGTAATTTAGTTGTATACATTATTATTTCTAGTAACATAGATATGTAGGTACACATTGTATGAAAACATTTATAAAATTTATTTTATTATAGCAATGATATTTAGCTAGCTCGTATCAAGTTATTGTCAAGAGATTATGTTTAATTATCTAGTTTAAGTCTAATATTTTTACTACATATTGTAAATGGTTCTGTCTATATTAAGGTATTATTATTATGACGGACCTTGTGTTAATAACGACGGTTGCGCTTTAATGCTACCATCGGATCCAATGCGCCCCAATCGATTCCAATGATAGACTGCTCGCGTGCCTAGATGCTTTACCTCGCCGATCACTTACGGAGAGGTGAGTTCAACTAGCTGCGCCTCACGCTCGAATATTCATATATAGTTAGTCTAGTTTAGCTTTTACTGTTTCATCGGACAATACCCAGCCAAGCTGAGCTCCAGCTCAGTAACCCACGTCAGAAAGCCCCTCTTTGAGCTGCATGAGAGAGTCAGTTTTACATACGTTCAGTACAACTTTGGCCCTTTGCTAATGTGATACAAGTATCAATTCAATTCCATTTTGTTTGCTTAATACAGGATAACATAGCTAAGGCTTGCAAATTGTATTAAATACGACGGTCACCGTAGCCTAGTTGGTAGTGCTCCTGCCTACGAAGCTGGTGGTCCTGGGTTCGAATCCCGGTAAGTGCAAATATTTGTGTGATGAGCACGAATATTTGTTTCTGAATGTATTTAAGTATTTATCTATCTATATAAGTATGTATATCGTCGCCTGGTACCCATAGTACAAGCTTTGCTAGGTTGGGGCTAGGATTATCTGGTTGACATTGTCCCTAGATATTCCCTAGATATGCCTCGTTGGTCTAGCGGAAGCGTGTTCAACCGCAGGAAATGAGGTCCTGGGTTCAAATCCCGAGTCGGGCCAAAAAGTGATTTTGGGATTTTTCCGTAAAAAGAAATTTCTCAGTATCAGCCCGAAGTCTGAAAGTTGGCGGTATTACACCCCCGTGCCTCGGAGAGCACGTAAAGCCGTCGGTCCTGTACCTGACCTCTTTCCGGTCGTGTCGCTAGTCGTCCCATCGGATCATGAGAGTGATGGAATAGAAAGTGCCCCTGTGTTCGCGCACACACCTGTGCACTATAATATGTGCTGCGCAATTGGCTAATCTCCATTGAGAATGGCCGCCGTGGCCGAAATTCGGCCGGGAAGACATCATGCCAGCACATCCAGCTACCCCAATCTGTCAAATTTCTTTTATAAATTTTCAACTTTATCACATAAGTATAAGGTTCACTTTCAATTGGGGAAATTGGACAGATTGGGGTAGCTTGATATGCTGGCGTCTGTACATTATGTAAACAATGTAATGTTTTGATTAATTTTTTTTTTTAATTTTTATTTTCAATAAACTTTATAGTAATGCATGCCGTACCACGAAAACCTCACAGGGTTTATCTGGGTACCGGCGAGCCGTTCACGTATACCGTATTACACGGTTAGTACATAGGAAGGTATAATTGATACATAATAGGTAGATACAAAAATTCAGTTATAACAATATAAAATATACAATACAATAATAATTAACTAACACCGTTTTCTAAGAAGAACTTTTTAGATTTGTGCTTAAAGCTTTTGGGAACCATTTTTGTACAATGTTTGTAGATCTTCTGGTAGGCTATTCAGGTAAGAGGGTATCAAGTAGCCTGCAACTCTCGTTCCGTACAAATTTGTTGTTTTGGGTAATGTGTATGTGAAAATAATATCCAGGGACATTATTCACACGGCCGTCCGATCGAAAACTAAGCAGCGCTTGTACTATGGTCATCAGATAACTGATGTACTACATTTTTTGGTAAATACATACTTATATATTTAATTACACTCAGGCTCAGGACAAACAGACATGGTAATTCACACAAATAAATGCCCTGAGTGGGAATCGAACACACGACCTACGGTGTGAAAGGCGCAGTATCTACAAACCCCGCAAACCAGCCTGTCAAAATCTAATATATTAATTATTTTTAGTGCCTGAAATAAAGTAATTTAATAAGTTATTATTTAAATTCCGCTTGTTGGCAACAATATCGAAAACAAATTGATAAAGTAACACGAATTTGAAATGTAACTACCGACATTTTGTGGCCAGCACATCCAGCTACCCCAATCTGTCAAATTTCTTTTATAGATTTTCAATTTTATCACAAAAGCATAAAGTTCACTTTCAATTGGGTAAATTTGACAGGCTGGAGTAGCTTGATGATAAAACTTTTTAACGTCTCTATGTATGAAACCTTCGATCTGTGTCAACAACTCTGACTTGGCTGTATATTTTTATATTCTGCGTGGATATTTGCTATTTAAAAAACCAGAAACAAATTCAGGAAAATAAATAAAAGAAGCAAGCTCGTTATTTGTGGCGATTCACGTCGCTGATTCAATCTAACCTATATTCTCCATCCTTGATCCCCTGTGATTGGTTGGTAGCGGCTAATCGCCAATGCGCTGATGCGTTGGGAACAATCCAATGCGGTGATTGGCAGTTTGGTTTAGTTTCGATATTGATTGATGGAAGTAAATATAAACATTGGCAGCAATACGTTTTCTGTTTTGATATTACCACTATGTTTTATGGTTTACCTACTTAGTAAGAGTTATCATCCTGGAGTCGCCCAAATCATTCTGTGACTCCGACTTGATAACTTAGTTTGTATTTGCTAGACGTATGGAGCTTTTGCTGGCTTCTATTTCCCAATGAAACAGTAAAAGCCACCTAGGCCGTATGGCATATGCATATATTATATATACAACTATTTATATACTGTAATAATATATGATCAAACGAACTTACCAAGTGAAGTTCGATCGATATTATATGAGTACGCTTCATTCGAAGATATAATAATTAACAACGTGTAGTACTTTTATCCTACTGGCAACACCGCACGTCAAAAAGACATCTAAATTTTTTCCCGTCCCACGCCGGCGGGCGCCGTGCCACAAAACTCATTCTTTATAGAAGAACACAAAATTTTATGGGTATTGGGTGGGCGGGAGATTATATCTTCGAATGAAGCGTACTCATATAATATCGATCGAACTTCACTTGGTAAGTTCGTTTGATCATATATTATATTTCGTCGCTTCATTCTCGATATAATAATTAACAACGTGTAGATGTTTAGAGATGTAAAATTTTGTAAGAATAAAACGACAGTTTGCAAGAACAATCATTACCATATTTATTTAACGAAAAATATGTTTTCATTTATTAACTAATTGGATCCAAATAACTAAATATAATACTTTAAAAACTAATCAGTCATTATCCAACATATAGATAAGTAGATTTCTAAGAGTAGCGAGGGTTCCGAAAGGAACACTACGAATCATTCGGTATCAATACCGACCTGGCAAAATTGTCCTGGTTTATTATCTGTCGATGGTAAAACTTGGCAAAGGTGTGCGAAGTACTTGTCCAACCAGCAGCTTTCCTAATAGCGTCCATCGAGAGGCCGGAGGCGCGCGCCGCAGACGTGGCGGCGTGCCGCGTGCTATGCGCGCTGAACGTCGACACGTCTACGCCGCTCGCACCTAGCACTTGCTTAATCCATCTGCTGATGGATTGGGCACTTGCCGGCTTATGAGGCCGCCTATGCGTCAAAATAAGGTTGTTAGTGGACTGCGGTCTGATATTTTTTGTAACGAACATATAATCTAGTATGATAGTGGCTGGACAGATTGATTTATTTTCATTAAAATAAGGTAAATATAGAACTGGTTGTTCGCGTCCGGAGGCGGACGTTTTAATAACTTCAGAGATACCTATTTCAATTCCAGTGGCGCGGACTCTAATGTCCTCTAATTTTATCAGCGCGAGTGTTTGTACACGATGTGCTGTACATAAAGCTAATAAAGTGACTAGTTTCATAGTGATATTTTCTATTGATAGTGTTCTATTAGGAAACCAGTTCCCCACAAAATTTAAGACGACCTGAGGATCCCACGTGTATGAATATTTTGGGGTGGCAGGTCTCAATTTATAAACACCTTTGAGAAGCCTTTTTACCAGATCGTCAGATACTATATGGCTACCTAAGAGCAGTGATAAAGCAGATCGGTGACTGTTTAAAGAACCATATGCTGCTCTTTTATCAAACTGTTCAGTTAAGAACAGCATTATCGATGGAAGTGAACCTTCGTAAGGCCTAATATTATTCATATTACAAAAATGCCACCATAATTTATATGTTCCACTATGCTGCAGTAGAGTGTTTTTGGAAAGAGATGACAAGATTAAGTCTAGGGCAGGTTCTGGTGTTCCACGTGCTGCAAACGCAGTCCTGAGAGCACCGCTGCACCCAGGGTAAACTGTCCCTGGAAGTGATGAGTCCTGAAAGAGGACGAATAGAGGTTTTCAATAGGGTCTATAAATATGATGTCCGATCGAATCAAACTTCTAAGCAGCGGGAACCAGGGTTGAGTTGGCCAGTGTGGGAACACTAAAATGCCCGTTGCTTGGTCATTAATAATTTTTTGAATACATTTCAAAATCAATGAAAATGGTGGAAATGCATAAAAAAACCATGTATTCCAATTTAAAGTGAAGGCGTCTACTGTAAAGGCGTCTGGATCCGGTCTCCAAGAGATGTAGGTTTTGCATTTTGCATTGGTGCGTAAAGCAAAAAGATCTATTACTGGCTCGCCTAGACATACTACAATATTCTGGTATTCTAAGTCCGATAGTTGCCATTCAATATCGGGATTAATTTTCCTAGATTCTTGGTCGGCTTCCGTGTTATCTTTTGTGTTAATATAAGACGCAAACAGCCAGATATTTCGCTCTTCGCACCATTGCCAGATGCTTCTGGTTACGTTATTGAGATGAGGGAACTGAATTCCCCCCATGCGGTTAATATAACTAACCGCTGTTGTGTTGTCTACACGCAACAGTATATTGCAGTTGCTTTTGTCTCTTGCCAAACACTTTAAGCCGAGAAAAACAGCGAGTAATTCCAAATAGTTTATGTGAGATTTACGCTCGCTGTCCTTCCACCCGCCCCTGGCACGCGTATCGTTACAAAAGGCGCCCCAGCCTGATTTTGACGCGTCCGTAAAGATTTCCAAGTCAAAGTTTGACATCACGAGGCGGTTTGATGTCTGTTCGATATTTTTTGACCACCACTCTACTCGTAAGTCTGAAATAATATCAGGGGCTGGTCTAAATTTGGCATTATAAGTTTGATGTTCAATTAGAGCGAGATACTTTTGTCTTTCTATTATTTTTGTATAAAGCCAGCCATACCGTACGGCTGGGCAAGCTGAAGTAAGAACACCTATCATTTGAGAAAAATCTCTAATGGTACAAACGGGCAAAGAGGAAAACTTGTCTACCAATTGTAAAATCTTATTACGTTTATCTAGGGGAAGAGAAATGGACATATCTACGGAATTATAAATAAATCCTAAAAATTTGCAACATTGTTGAGGTTGCAAAACACTTTTTTCGTAAATTATTATGAAACCCAAACATTTGAGTAATTTAATAGTGTTCTGAACATTTAGTAAACATTCATCAAATGTATCTACTATACATAATATATCGTCAATATATATGACAGACCTAAAACCGTGAAGCCTTAAATAACTCATTACTTCTTTCATAATTTTTGTGAAAGTTCGGGGCGCTAAAGACAAACCGTAGGGCATGGCCTTAAGTTCGTATGTGTATGTCTGCTTGTTTATATCTACGAATTGAAATCTTAAATATTTGCCTTATATGACATTTAGATATAGGAACTAATAGGTAAGATTCTTTAATATCTATGGTGGCCAAGAAGCCATTGGGTGGTATCATTTTTGATGCAGTTCTATGGTCTTCCATTTTGAAATGAGACTTGGAAATGAACTTATTCAGTTGTTTTAGATTAAGTATGAACCTGTGGCCACCGTTAGACTTTGGAGCTAAAAATATACTAGATATGAATTGATCTACTTGAGGTTCACATTTTGTTATGGCGCCTAAATTTAATAGGTTAAGGATTGCTAATCTCATTTCCTGAATTTGTTTGCCCGCGAGAGAATTATTTGGAATATTTTTCTGTATTACTGTACGAGTAAAGGGTATATAATAGCCATTACGTATCCAGCTAAGAACAAGGGGGTTATTAGTAATTTTAACCCAACATTTATAGTGGTATAACAGTCTACCAGAATGTACCTGGGTTACTTCCTCGTTTGGGCACGCTTGTAGGCCGGTGTACCCGTCGCGGCACGCGGCGGCAGCTGCTGCTGTGTTACAGGCGGGCCGCGCCGTGTTGGTGTCCTGTAAGATGACATCCGCCCCCCCCCCCCTGGTCGACGAGAAATTGCGAGGAGGGCCTGACCAGTTTCCCTGGTTGCGAGGGCGAATGTTTGAATATGATGCGTTCGACGTTGATGGCTTTGGAGTAGAGGGTTTCCTAATTTGGTGACCCTGTTTCTCTATCGCCTTAGAGGCCTTGATTTTTTCTGCCAGGTTCATTCCAAACAGGGACTCATCTCTATCCTCATCCTGTATTACTGTGAGGAAGGATTTTTCTAAGCCAGGGGTGATAAGCTTTTTTCTTACTTGAGTTTCTACAAAATGAAGGTCAGTAAGAATTCGGCAACCATCAGACAAAATTTTGACGGCTTGTACTTTGTTGTCACCTGTTAGTAGCAAGGTCAGGTAACATAGTATAAACTCACCCGTAAAATCTTCCATATCTGATGATGATGAATACACGACCGCATGTCGGCGGCGTTTAGTGACCGCCTTTTTCATTTCTAACTTTTTAATTTTCTCGGTGTAATAATGAATTTTTTCAGCAGCAGTTCTCTTCGACATGATAATTCTTGCAAACTGGATATGGAGTATTCGGTAATGTGTTTCGTTGCCGCGCACGATAAAAGAATGAGTTTTGTGGCACGGCGCCCGCCGGCGTGGGACGGGAAAAAATTTAGATGTCTTTTTAGACGTGCGGTGTTGCCAGTAGGATAAAAGTACTACACGTTGTTAATTATTATATCGAGAATGAAGCGACGAAATATAATACCACCGAATGGACCATTCAGCTGGAGTTTCTTCGTTTTCATAACCCCCTTAAGTTCTAGGTAGTTGTGGAGTTAACAGAAACAAAAAACCAACTAAGTAAGAGTTACCAAGCTTGAGTCACTACACAGAATGAACTTCAATATGTTGAGATCGCCATGTGTGAATAATGTCCCAGGATATTTATTATAAACTGTATAATGGGTATCACATCAAAATGTGAAAACACAAAAAATAACATATTCCCATACAAGAATAATGATCAGTTAATGTATTTTGTAAGGGTGCCGACCAAAATATTTTCGGCTTTCTCAGACTGTATCTGTTTAATAAGTTCAGTTTCATGGGTAAATAGCGCTCCTTAAGTTACGTCAACTATTTATTGTATTGTATATTTTTTCTTTTCCGGAAAAAATAATCCATTAGGTGTTAGTAAAATAAAAATTAAATTTAAAATAACCTATTATCTAGTGTTAGTACCAATAATATAATTTATGTTCATATATATACCATTCATATTACAACTTGCATAAAAAATCCTCGGTTCCATTTAATTACATTATGAACTAGTAGTTGCGATGATTAGTTTGGGATTGAGTCACTATAAGTCAACGCAATTTTTATACTTGTATTTCAATAAGTACTAAGTTTTTGACATTGTTTGTTAGGAGCTGTTGCGTTGTGCACGAATATAAATCATGAATCAATAATGATATTAAAATAATTAAATTTAATGATTTTTTATATAGTATCACTGTGAAATTAGTGATACTATATACATTAAATCGTTAAATTATCTAGTTATAAAAATGTATATTGTTATAAAAGTTTTTATCTCTAATTTCGGACCAAATTTTAGGTAATATAGTGTTTAAAACTTTTTATTTTGTAAGAATATTGTAAGTGTTATAAATGTAAATCACACAGAACTTGTATTTAAACATGAACGAATTTTAAAGTTGCATTGTGAAATGTTGAGGGTGCATCATTTCTAAATAAATAAATAAGTGTGCAGTTCCAACGAACTGCATTAACGTAACCGCTTTATCAAACATAAACATGGCATCACACCGTGGCAATCTCAACAGCATTCTGAAGTATCTGAAGGCGCTATTGAATTGAACTATGCTTGCCTTCAAACAAAACTTGAATATTCACCATGCACAGTGCGCCTCACATGTTTGCCGTCACAATACCCGCCTCACAATAAAATCAACAAATACGCAACCCGCCGCGCTACAGTCTTGAAAAATCTCACAACTATATAAGTAAACTACAATGTATAAATGATGTAGAAGAGGTTTTATCTTAAGAGATTAGTTGTGGTTACTTGGTTTTATCTGTTTAAAGTTTATTATTTTATAACGTCCTCCCAACTGAATTTCGGCCGCGGTGGCCAATCTCATTGGAGACTAGCCAGTTGCGCAGGACATATTATAGTGCACAAGTGTGTGCGCAAATACAGGGGCACTTTCTCTTCCAGCACTATTATGATCCGATGGGACGACTAGCGACACGACTGGAAAGAGGTCAGCTACAGGACTTACGGCTTTAAATGCTCTCCGAGGCACGGAGGTGTAATACCGCCAAATTCCAGACGGAAAAATCTTACGGAAAAATTCCAAAATCACTTTTTGGCCCGACCCGGAATTTGAACCCAGGACCTCATTATCTGTGGTTGAACATGCTACCGCTAGACCACAGAGGCAGACAATTTTATTTATTTAGTATATATATGGCGTTTGCGTCTGTTACAGACGATTTATGGCGCATTGTCTGAGAGACACTGCTAAACAAACCGATGCGAGAGCGACATAGCCTGTCGCTTCTGTCTATCTATTATTTAGTAAAAGGATATCACATGCTGCATTTGTTGACTATAGTGCGCGTAACCCTGCACGCCTCAAGTCGATAGTGTTCGACGAGAATGTGTTGTTAGAGGTATTTTGCAGAACAGACGTGATCGCTCACTATTAGCTGCATTAGAAGGCTCAAGTTACCCCAAAGAGCAAGGCAAGGCTATGCGTGGAGTTTCTCTGCGACATCGAATTAGAAATGTCAAAATTCACAGGTGAATCAAAGTAATCGACATAGCTCGAAGAATTCGACTGCACGTGTGGCGCAGCGGCTAAAACAGTCGCCTCGCCACTTCGTGTCGCGGGTCTAGTCCCGCGCCGGCAACTATTTGCGTGACCCATAAATAGTTGTTCTGAGTCTGCATGTAATTTGTATCCGTCTATTATATGTTTGTAAAGTACCCCGCGACACAGGGATTCGATTTCCTAGTGCAGGCGTTATCTTTTTATATATAAAAAAATTGAGCAAGGCAAACACCAAGGGCCGCTGGGACAAAAAGGCTGTCGAGTGGTGACCAACAACCGGAATATAGTTCGATATACAAACGTTTCATCTGTTTTATAAAATATTTGCTGTGCCCCGCGGTTTTACCCGCGTTATACTTTATAAATTAAAGCCTATGTGTTAATCCATTAATACAGAGTGTCTGCTATCTCCATACCAAATTTTACAAAAATCGCTTCAGCCGTTTGGACGTGAAAAAGTAACAAACATACACAATCACAAACTTTCCGCTTTATAATATTAGTGTGATTCTTAGGTTTGCAAGCAATGTTAAATCTCCCCATCAAATTTCAATAGTTTCAGAAAATATAGTATAGTCTCTTACGTAAAATGGGAATAAATTTGAAAGTAGGCACTTTCCTGATTGCCGGCTTAGGCTTTAGTCCGAGCATTTTATTTAGGTATTTATCGCACATTCGTGACGTGATTTTATTTCGTACAAAATAAAAGTATTACTTTGTAGGGATTTTGGAGCCTTTTGTAAAAGATGGCGGTTAAAAATGAGGTTTATAAATCAAAAGAACACACTATGGCGTGAGACTTTAAAAAAGTTACAATAAAGCTATGTATAGCATATTATATAGTTTATTGAGACATAGAGTGGCCAATAAAACGACGATCTACATATACAGGTTTTTAGGTAATTCGTATAAATTCAAATTACAAGCAGTTGTTCAGAAACGGTATTAGTTGTGCCTAAATTATCGATTGCACCTTTGCTAATGTGAACAAATCTAAATTTCATTGTATACTGAGAAAAATAGAGCCGTGTGGTTTCCGGCCTCAAAAGAATATCAAGGCCAGTCAATACCAGCCCGTGGGAGTCGTAAAAGGCCCTTCAGGGAACAGGTAGTAGCTACTATCTAACTGCGGTCGCCAAGTCACTTGCCAAGCGCGGTGACTACGGCAAACGCCCAACGCAACGATATGGATACCTTTGGGGAGGCCTATGTCCAGCAGAGGACTATATCAGGCTGATTAAGTGACTGTAGTATCTATAGTTGTCTATTGTTTGTCTCTAGTGTAGTATCAGCCTGATATAGTCCTCTGCTGGACATAGACATATAAAAAAAATATATACATATTTATATATGTATCTTTTTTTATTTCCCGTCTCTAAAAATAAAAGCAACATGTAAAAATGTCCATCCTTCTAAATCAAACTTCCCTGGGATATAAGAAGAAAAACGAAGAAGGTATAAAGCCAGAAATTAATTTAATAATGGTTATGTCCAAGTCTCCCAAAATCTATTTGATCGCCTATAATAGTAAAACAAATTGCACCTATAAAATAAATTGCACCCATTCTTTAAAAAAATCTCCTACTTTACTGAATTTAAGTGCCATAATCTCATAACAAATAAACGATTAGCACATTAGCGTCCGAAGTAGTTTTTAAGTGAACAAACTTTAAATTGAATGAATGAATTTTGCGCTAACTCTTCGCCTAGGAGGACTATTTGAGCGCAAACGATAGTATAATTATGCAGATACGACATCGCAGAAAATGGTCTGAACTAGCGTTTTAAAAACATGTTGCATAATATGATTGCACGTTGAATTTAAATATTTATTAATAATACTCTGTTAAGTTTTTTGTTGTACAATCAAAGCGGAAAACATAGTATACCACATGTGTAAGCGGCTACTGCAGTCTGTAACGCTTATGACACAAATGGCATTACTAACTCTTTGCTGACACTTTTTCTCACACTAAAAAGCGGTGGCTAACTTTCTCACACCGATCAATCAATCCCAATCCATTAGTAGTGGAGGGCGCTATCTACCCAATGAATCTAAACCAATTAAATAAAATGAGTCTGATATATGTTTATTGGGTTCCCATACAAAATTCATCAGCTGATCGTTGTTCGAAGTTGGGAAGATGAGTTGGGGTGGCCATAGAATATCGCCACCCCAACTCATCCCGTGGGGTCCCTAGAAGTCATTACGAGGGAATATCTTCCAGAGAACGAGCAGATTCTCTGTGGAATATGACTATCTTATTGCGATCGCCAACCCGCCTGCCAAAGCGTGGTGATTATGAAACAACCCTTTAAATGATATACAGCTCCGTTATGTATATATTTTGGGCAGACTTTTGTCCAGCAGTGGACGGCATTTGGCTGACATGATGATTATTATATGGAAGGTAATATTTATTATTGTATTTTGTATATTGATGTGTCACATCTTGCGTCGTTCAGTTACATAGTATACAGTTACATATATCATATCATATTCTTTACATCTTTATTCTCCTTATAATAATGTACAAGATTAATGGAATAAATTAACAATGACGAGAACGAATTAATTCAAAGTAGCAATATATACTCGCTATACTGCTAATCGCTTTACCATCTCGTCGGAATGAGCGCGCAAATCCTTCACTGTACAAAATAAGTGTTGAAAGTTGAAATATCTTTGAATCCACTCGGTTAGCCGGAGCCGTATCTGAGCCTGGCAGGCGCTGTTCGCAGCTGATAAAGCTCAGACTAAAGGCAAAGAGTTTAATAACATCTTAGCGAGGTTTGGTGCCTACTTGTAACGAACATCTGTGGGATCAATTATGTTCTTTTAATCTTTTTCAAACAATCCACATAGCCCACATGAACTCTCTGAGGGGACGGAAACTCCCAGAGACGCTATGATAATAATATAATAAAATCCTGGGACATTATTCACACACGGCCATCTGATCCCAAACTAAGCAGAGCTTGTACTATGGAAACCAGATAACTGCTATTCTACATATGCTACTATTATTTTTGTAAATACCATCCATGGATGGTGACATCCATAGGACAAACAAAAAGTATTAATAAATAATAACTTAATGCAGGACACTTTGTATTTCTCTATAGGTTCGTTAACTATAGTTATTTTTATTCATTTCTAGACTATCCAAAAGGTTGTTTGGTTGTAATTATTATTATAATGTCAATGAGTAATATTTATCAAGTCTTATGTTATTTGCTGGAAAATTTTCTACTAAATATATATGTATATCAAGCTTAAGCCAATTTAAATCGACTGGCTTGTTGTTCTAGTGGTTAGTGACCCCGACTGCTAAGCAAGAAGTCGTGGGTTCGATTCCAGGGTCAAATATTTGTGTGATGAACATGATAATTTTGTTGTACCTATTTATTAGTTGACTGGTTGCCACAATACAGGCTTTGTCTAGTTTGGAATTAGATGGCGGTCCATCTGATCCCAAACTACGCAAAGAACGAGACAGCTAACAAGTTGCCCTAAGGTATTTATTTATGAACGATTCGCTGATAAAAAAAGCTATGTCTAAGAGCTCATTCATTATTACTTATTCCGTTATTAAATACAAAAAAGAAAACAAAAGGTCTTCTGATATGATGTGGCCGCCATTCCGTTTGCGTCTCTTACGAAACATTAAGCATCACACATGTAGCCCACCCTCCTTTTCCTCCCGATGAGATCTGGCTAAATGGCACCTAGGACCACATAATTATTTTCCGTAAGGTGGAGGTACTTCTCCAGTCCATACTCATACATCCATAAAACATCATACTCTTACGAATCTAAAAGAAGGCATTTATTTAAGAACTAGCTGTGCCCCGCGGTTTTACCCACGTTACACTTTATAAATTACTAGCTGTGCCCCGCGGTTTTACCCGCGTTAAACCTTATAAATTATCACAGCTCCTCCCCCGTAGGTGATAGCGTGATAATATATGCCTATATGTTGACCCAACCTCTTAGTAATATTCATGCAAAATTTGAAGTAAATCCATGCAGTACTTTTTGAGTTTAGCCCGGACATACATACAGATAAACAGACAAAAATTCTAAAAACTATATTTTTGGCTTCGATATCGATTGTAGATCACACCCCAAGAATCCTTTTTTAAAAATATTCAATGTACAGTTTTGACTTTCCTACGATTTTATTATATGTATAGATGACAGCTCCTCCCCCGCAAGTGATAGCGTGACAATATGTAGCCTATATGTTGACCCGACCTTTTCGTAATATTCATGCAAAATTTTAAGTAAATCCATGCAGTGCTTTTTGAGTTTAGCCCGGACATACATACAGACAAACAGATAAACAGACAAAAATTCTAAAAACTATATTTTTGGCTTCGGTGTCGATTGTATATAGACTAAGCAATAAATTGCGATTCAATTCAGCCGTCTCAATTAAGTGTCACATCTGTAACTAACTTTTTTTCTGCGTTAGGGATAACTTGGTGTTTCCCGCGGGAGCCGTGTTTGTGGGGCCGTTCGTCAGCTGTCTGCGGGACCTACCTCACAGGCCCGCTGAGGCCCTCAGATTATCATTTTATTGTCCACTTTGTAAAACAAGTAAAATTGTTATCAAAAGTTTTATTATATTTATCAAACTATTCTAAATTGCGTTGGAAAGGTGTCTGATAAAAGTTGTGTTGCCATGTTGTGGACATTTCAGATATTTTTTTATTTGTGGGGAATGCAAAGAAATGAATAAGGCTCCTTATTACTTTAAGATTTTTTTTTAGGTAAGTATAATTGGGGTGAGTATACTTGTTAAGCGTGTACTAAGTGTTATCAAACGTGTCATGAGGACATCAAATCAATAAAGAGCAATACTTTTGATCATTGTACCTTTTTAATTATTTTATTCGTATGTGCAGTGCTTTCTCTCAGGTTGTTGGACTATTAGGAGGCCTGTGAGATAGCTTAATGACTAATTAGCGTACTCTTGTAAAGTGACTACAACCAAGACAAATAGGTAAATGTACTCTCAGGTACAAATAGGTAAATTTAAGGCATGGATATACTCAGCAGTCAAATTATTATGTTTTGCGGTCACCCATCTTTAGACAAACCGCGACCGGTAAAACGTATTGTTCGTAATTACAACATACAGAATAAATAGAACAACATGTTCTTGTGTTTTCGTTATTATGTAAAAATCGCAGATTGTAAATTTACCAATACGAATTAAATTAAAAACCAGCCAATTGAGAGTCGGACTTGCGCAAGAAGGGTTCCGTACCTATCTACCTCTATAATAACGGCAAAAAAGTCACGTTTGTTGTATGGGAATAAAAATTGAACAATTCTGAACAATCACTTTGGAGAGTAAACATGAATGGTGCCTGTGAAACTACGGTGGATAGTGAATATGTTGTAATTTGATTCCAACCTGATGATGATTTAGAAACTATTCTACTTTGGAAACTTTGAGGAAACGTGAACTAAAAAAGTGCTGATATGTTTATTTGTATAATTATATCCTGAGTCTGGGTATAAATTATCTGTATAAGTATGTATTTACAAAAGAAAATAGTATATCAGTTATCTGGTTTCCATAGTACAAGCTCTGTTTAGTTTGGGATCAGATGACCGTGTGTGAATAATGTCCCAGGATATTATTATTATTATTATTTTAGGGAATGGCGGAGAATATTAATTCACATAAAAATATACTTTAGAATAATTGAAATTACTCAAATAATATAAGCCACCAAATATCGTTATTAACAAATTTACGTCTCCTACTTTTTATCAGTTATTTGCGCACACCTATACGCTAGCAAATAACGGATGATTATTATTTTATTGGATTTAAACGTCATGCTACTTTGATACCACGCAGTATATTAAAATAAATCCTTTCCGTCGCTACAGTAGGCTTATTCAGTTGGTTGGTAGGTAATGCTTTTTATCACAGTATAGTAATTGATGTATTTAAACTGTATTGATGAATACCCAGTCTTAAATAATATAACAATATCGTGGGACATTATTTATACACGGCCATCTGATCCCAAACTAAGCAAAGCTTGTACTATGGAAACCAGATAACTGATATGCTACATATACTACTTTTTTTGTAAATACATACATATATAGATAAACTACACTCGGACTCAGGACAAACAAACATGTTCATGCACACAAATATCTGTCCGGCGTTAAAAGCTGCGCATTGACAAATATACTAGGTATATTTGTTAATGCGCATTAAAACACCTCAAGCATTGACGAAGTAGGTAAGTTTATATTATTTTAGTCTTTTGGAATTATCCAACAGTGGACAAATTTACGGAACATATTAAGGCAAAACAGCTTCTTTAGCGGCGCTGTGCACTTTTTACGATGGGTTAAAATTGTTAAACTCGTGTCAGGACACATGACCTGATTGAATATTCGCAAGACGGAGGGTCTTTTATTAAATTCACACTTGCCGTTTATACACTCACATGACTGCAGCATTTTTGTAGTGAAAACTTCTTTAGCCGCATTATGTACTTTTTTTCTTAACTATGTTAGGTTTTTACAACCGACTGCCTTAACAAATTTACTTCTATTTTTTAAATTTATTCCCACCATAGGGAGGGAAGAAATTACTATGAGTCTTTACCGCCCAAATGTGGGAAGTGGCGTCTTTCACTCGCTACTCAGATAACATAATAACACAATAAACACTACTTTCCGAGTATAAAAAAAAAACTTGTGTGTACTTATGTAAACGCGTTAGAAGTTATACTTCTTAATATAAAACTTGAACATTGTTATCAATTTTCATACCACCTAGAACTAACTTCATGCTGTTAAATTTTTTGGTGTCGGTGTGCGCGCGCATCGTAAAAATTCACTCTCATCATTTTTCTCCATCGCGCCAAAAGAAGTATAACTTCAAAAATTGTATTCACTTCTATCGGCAGTCCTCAAAGACTGCACCGCTTGTTTTTTTTTATTCGTAGGTTTATTTAACTCTACAAAGGGGAGACAGTTAACGTTTAGAACATAAACGTATTGTTATCATTAGATTTTATTTATTAATCATTTACAAATAGTTAGAATTCGGAAACTACTTAATTATATTAATTTGTAAAAACCTGTAAATAAGGATATAAAACAGTAAACAGAAATCCTCTATTAAAACAGGACCCACTCTCGTTACAATCATAGTTTATTACTTACATGACACTTTCACCTCTATGGCATGCTCTTAAGTCTTATTATTCCTTAACCCACCATTCGTCACGTAAAATTCAGCCAATGATATTCCTGGAACAACCGAAAACTAATTTCAAACATTTATAAGCACCTACAACCCGCTGCCTAATTTAATTATTAATCGAAATTCGCACAATAGAAATGAAACAAAGCCACGTTAATCTGCGCAAAACACGGTCTCATATTCAATTATGTCCGAAACAAGCGAATACGAAATGAGACAAACATACCTATGTAGGCAGTACAAATGAAAAATTATTCGAACATTGAGAAGTAGCAGACCAATTGACCTACTGCAATATTGGAATAACTATTTCGTAAATTCTTTAGTCTGTGGTACACAGTGATGCTGTGTTCTATGTCTCAACCTCCCGCCATTCGCGTGTTCGGTCTGTCAGAGCGCGGTCGCTACGGCGTAGTAAAACGCTACTACGCGGCTACGAGATCGGAAAGTATTTCGCGAGTGAACTTTTTGTGTTTATGTACTGAGTGATACACGATGTTTTTCAAGGAACTTGTAAATTGATATTAAAGATCATATTTGAACTATTGTAAGTATTATTTGTGTGAATACATTATAACTTAGAACTTATAGATGAAAGTATTTAATTCTCGTTCGTTTTAAATTAAATTATAAGGCAAATAGTATTGGTTCATTTAATTTTTTCACTTGTATTTTTGTTTTTTCGTTTTATGTAATATATTTGTAATTAAATAATGCAAAAGGTACTTCAGTATTCAAATTAGTTTTTGCGTAAGTGTCATTTCCAAGTAAGCGTCTAATTCAAATGTTAACTTTAGATTGAAACTAAAAATACGTGTCCATAGTTTATCGCACACTATAAAAAAATAACTACTGAAACATAAAAGATACAGAATTTCAAAAAAGTTTCATTTCCCAAAACAATTAAACAAGTCCACATTTCATACAAATGCCTTCCGTGACGTACATTTAAGTTCAGCGGCGGTAGTTCCGGCGCGAACAAAGGGATAAAAGAGGAAAATTAAAAAAAATTACCGTCATTTAAATTTAAAGTTATTGTTTTTTATATGGTCGCCGCACTTAAAGTGTTCAGAACGTGCTTTTACCTACAGGTGTGAGAGTAACGAAAAATGTTTATGGAGATATTGTGTGATTGATTAAATTAAATGCAAATTTATTTTAAAACATCATTGTTACTTTTAACTCATCGTTACCGAAAAGAAATCTTTACATTATTGATAAGATTGTTGACTTGAGTTTGTTATGCATCGTTGAAAATGTCTTTAAATTGTAAAAAATAATTATTACAGAGATATGAGGTTGCCATAAATATTTGTTCTCCAAACCTTGAATGAATATATTGAAATTATTTTCGCCATTCTTTCAAACACTGCTACATAGCTATGGTATGACTGCCTCGTTGGCCTAGCGGTCAAATAACGAAGTCTAGAGTTCAAATTCTAGGTCGGAACAAAAATTGACATTGGGATGTTCCTGATAAGTAAAATTCTCAATATTAGCCCGAAGTCTGGCAGTTGGCGGTATTACACGCTCGTGCCTCGGAGAGTACGCAAGTCCGTCGGTCCTGCACTTCACCTCTTTCCCACTGTGTCACCTAGCTAAACCCATCGGATTATAACAGTGCAGCTTTAGACAGTGCACTTGTGTTTGGGTATATACTTGTGCATTATATTATGTCCCACGCAGATGGTTAGTCTAATGAAAAAATGCAACCAGCGGGAGATTATTATTACATTTTAGTATATAATCGTGTTCTACTATTTCTGTAATCAAGGAAAGATTTTTATAGTCTAATGAAAAAATGTGACCAGCAGAAGATTATTATTACATTTTAGTATATAATCGTGTTCTATTATTTCTGTAATCAAGGATAGTTTTGTTGCAACTAACGCTTCGACGTAGCATTGCCAAAATTTGGCACATGTCTTCATTTTATTATTAGCAAATGAGGGCAACGTAAAGTAATAGATGACTTTATATTAGCGCATTAGTTTCAGAGTAGCTTATTTAAACTAAAAGTTTCCCAGGTTCGATTTCCAGGTCAGGGCCAGAAATTAAATATTATTTTGAGATTAATGTCTTAGACGAGCCGCACCTGAAAAATCCTTGCGTATCGTATAAGTCTTAAAATATGTACATAGTTCTACCCGCGTTAAACTTAATAAATTATAAGCTATTTGTTGTTTGGATATATAATCTATATTGCTGTAAAGTTTCATCAAAATCCGTTCGGTAGTTTTTGTGTTAAAGAGTAACAAACATCCATACATCCATACTCAGAAACTTTAGCATTTTTATTATAAGTAGGATATAAATATATAAATATCACATAAATACATTTTAAAACGTCGTCTAATTTGTTATTTTCGATATACCTACCGAAAAAAGTGAATATCGTATATTAGTGGCATAAAACTTAATTAAATTATGGTGGCCAGTAACAACCTAGATACTATATCTATATTTTAATTAAAATAATATGAAAAGCACATCAAAGCACATAATATATTATACATAACATTCAGTGCTGTTAATTACAAACACAATCCAACTTTAATGTGGAAATACTTTCTGTACACGTTGAACTTTTATTGCTACAAAATGTTTGCATAGTTTTGTGATCTATTTTCATGCCGGTTTGCTTCAAATATATAATATGTAGTATATTTTATAGTACTCAAACACCGGTACACTTTCTATCATGATCTGATGGGACAGCCATCTGACACGACCGGAAAGAGTTCAGGTTCATGAGTGGCTCTCCGAGGCACTGGAGCGTAACTCCACCAACATCCATACTATGGACATCAGCCCATAGTATTCGCCGGACTTACCACACATACAAAAAACTTGCTGATAATTGTATCAACTTACAATTATCAGCAAGGTTTTTGTATGTGTGGTGAGCCGGCGAATATCAGAATATCATGACCCCATCTCATCCCGTGGGGGGCCTAGCAGTCAATCCGAGAGAATATCTACCAGGGAATCGGCAGCAGCTTCCTCCTGAGTACTATGACCATCTTACTGCGATCGCCAACCTGTCTGCCAAGAGTCTCGATTATGGCATATCCCCCCAAGATGATTCTTGGGGAGGCTTGTCCAGCAGTGGACTATTTTCAGCTGAAATGATATGTGTGATTTAGGCCCAGAAATTCATTATGTGTTGTTGAACGCTACCGCAAGACCAATTAATTTACTAATTTTGAAGCTGATTTGTGAAACTGAAAGGTTTAAAATAATAGCATAAGTTTAAGCATTTTATACTTGTATTAAGCAGACAAAATGTGATATCAAGCAAGCAAAGCAAAATAAATATATACTGCTAGGTGACAAGAATCTATGTAGTGGCTTAATCCTGGCTGATTAAGCAACTTATTACTGGTGGTGGGGCGTGGAAGTCTTTCCGAGGGAATATTTCTCAGAGAAGAGGCAGCAGTGTATCTGTGTACTATGATCATCGTATTGCGATCGCCAACCAGTCTGCTAAGCGTGGTGATTAAATAAATAAAATAAAATAAATAAAAAAGGTTTTTATTCACGTAGACTTTAAAAAAGCGCTTGAAAATAGTCAGAACATGTTTGTAGTAATATAGTTGTATACATTATTATTTCTAGTAACATAGATATTTAGGTACACATTGTATGAAAACATTTATACAATTTATTTTATTATAGCATTGATGTTTAGCTAGCTCGTATCAAGTTATTGTCAAGAGATTATGTTTAATTATCTAGTTTAAGTCTTATATTTTTACTACATATTGTCAATGGTTCTGTCTATATTAAGGTATTATTATTATGACGGACCTTGTGTTAATAACGAGAGTCGCGCTTTAATGCTACCACCGGATCCAATGAGCCCCAACTGAGAAGACCCAGCGAAACAAACTCAGTCTATGTCATATCCCTCCAAATGGTGGGCAGAATCCATTGTGAAAACATTTTGAGGAGGCTATTGTCCAGCAGTGGACTTCATTCGGCTGACATAAACAAAACGCACTCCATCCTCACTCAAGACTGTAGGAGATAATATTTTCTGTTTCAGGTTTCATTGTAGGAACCGGATTTCTCACTAGTGTTTATTACAAAATATTCGAAATGAAATAAAACTCTGCCGTATATTTGCAGTTGACTTGAAACTATAACAACTAGCCTGTTAATAAATAAGTTAAGCCTAGTTAGGTTGTAATGAAAGCAGGCTGTCATAATGTAATCACTTAAGTTGACGCGTTAACTTTAATTAGCAAAGCTTGTGACACACTGTAGCTACTGTCTTTCACAGTTGAAGGGACGACAAGAAAAAGGAACGAGTTAATTATTAACTCTATATATTTTACTACTGCTTCGTTGCTCTAGCAGTAGCGTGTCCAACCGCAGATAATGAGGCCCTGGGTTCTAATCCCGGGTCGGGCCATAAAGTGATTATGAGATTTTTCCGTAAAAAGAAATTTCTCAGCATCAGCCCGAAGTCTGGAAGTTGGCGGTGCTATACCCCCGTGCTTCGGAGAGCACGCAAAGCCGTCGGTCCTGTACCTGAACTATTTTCGGTCGTGTCACTAGTCGTCTCATCGGATCATGAGAGTGATGTTATAGAAAGGTTAGCTAGGGCAGGCTCCTCAGCGGCGAGCATCGCTTTGGCCCCTTAACACGTCATTGGTGATCCCGTGCAACTGATCACACCCTCTCTTAGAATTCTGTCCTTTTGCTTCAGCGGCCCCCTGAGCTGTGGCCCGAACCCTAAAAAGGTGGCCTCGGGTATTAATCGTTTAATATAAGCTACTGGTTAAGAGCCTTCTGCGCTAGTCAAATGCTCATTGCCTTCAATTCTTTAATTTTAATATTGTACAACTAAATTTCAAAATAATAGAATAATTTTTTTAGACTAATTATATTTTTGTATATTTTATACTGTGTTCGACTATGTTTGTGTACTGCATTTTGAACTTGACAAGTACAAGTGTATGTTAATACCCAAGTGCTAAATTTCATTATTTCAAAGTGCCCCTGTGTTTGCGCACACACTTGTGCACTATAATATGTCTTGCGCAATTGGCTAGTCTTCATTGAGACTGGCCGTGTGTCCGAAATTTGATTAGTATTTTATTTTTAGGTCCAGGTGCTGAATAATTTTCACTTTTTCATCATTTCACTTAAAGAAGGAACAGAAAGTTTGTTCTTTGCTACTGCAATAATTGCTTTTGATAGGTTACACAATAAAAATCTGCAAACCATGATAAATTAAGGTTGTCAGATATATCATGATCTGTTCATCGACCTGATCATTTTATACTGACTAAAAGACTATTGTTTCTTCTACTAAAATAATAACAATTTGCACGTTATTATCTTAGTAAAAACTTATTACGAAATCATTTTAATATTTCGTACTTGCCAATTAAATTAGGTAATTCACCGTATTTTTTTTGACTTATAGATTCAGAACTTGAATTGCAAGCACGTGTATCTTCACTCTATATCTGAGTATCATCAAAACGGACAATACAATAGCTTGGAAAATCCTCCATAAAAAAATTAACTAGGCGTTTTCCTTGTTATCCTGTGATTACAAGGAAAAATGCTTACTTAAAATTTTTATTCACAATTAGTTGGAAAAATATATTTAAAGAATAATAAAACACGTTTTACCAAAAGCAATATTTTCTTTCATAATTCTTAGTACATCCTTAGTAGTCAATTTTTGAATAATTAACTGTAGTTTCGTGCAATCCCGGTGTCTTACATTATTCACAATGTCTTAATAATATAATTCTGCTCGGTCAGCATGCGGCGAAATTATTGAGCTAGGCCTATAACGAAGTATTTCATAGTTCATTCGTTTTTGTTCCAATGACATAAGGAATTTTCCCGCACGTATACAGAGTTTATCAATCTCATGCCCAGTCATAACCAGACATAAACGCCGGCCCAAACATGATCATGATATGAAAAGATCAGTCAACCATGCAGGGACCGACCGCGCTTAATCTGCAAGATTGATCGATGGACCTTCCCTTGGTGTACATGTTCCCTCATTATGTTACTAAAACTGATAGCCTGGATCGTTTGTCATTAATACCGTATTTACTTAATCCGCTATCAAAATAACGTTATTCCTTTTATGTAGTAAGTGATAAATTGGTTTTACTGACACGTAAATTTCTAGCACGCTTTATTTTATATCCGTTCGTCAAGATAAGAAAAACAAAAGTACGATCATTTCCTGTGAAATTGATACTTTCTGTGTCTTCGGTTTGGGGTCACTATTGTCCCCCAAACGACATTTTTATAGTCTTTGTATCCCAAGTAATTTAAACGACATATTATTACAAAGGGGTTTAGAATAATTAATTCAACTCAGTAGGAGCCACAGTTGAGCAACATCTTAGAATTTTTTTTTGACCTTCAACAGTTTGTAAGGTTGTTAGAAGCAAGACGAACTTTTTAATCCGATAGAAACTGTTGAAAATGCAACGATTGTTTTTAACTAGCGCACTCAGTGAGTGACCATTTGACAGGCCTAGATATGCTTGATGTTAGATTGATAACGATTGCAATTAGATATAAACAACAGATACGTGCCCACCTTTGTGTAGTTTGGCTGCATTTCAAGTGCTGAAACTCAGTTGCCAACTATTGGCTATGATAAGACCTTTGGCCAACACCTGAAATATTTATGTCTATGGTTAAAATGTATAGCTATTAAGAATCTACCACATTACACTTTGATTCTTATTCTACTTTGTTTGAATGTACTTTATTTAAATGAGAGTGATAGTAATTTAACACGTCACATCAGCCAGCTTGAAAACCCAATATTCTCTACTGCGGTACATTTTATTTATATTTGCTGGATTGTTTGCAGGATGGTGTGGTGCGGACATTATATCTCAAAAATGCTTCCAGCGCTTTTGCTGATTGTTATAGCCGGTAAGTACCAATATATACAATACGAATGTATTATTTTTGTAAATAACATAATAAGGTACTAGCTCCCTCCTAACTGCCAGTCAGCTCGGGGGCCAGTTTGTATTATTGGTAACTTAACGTGGAGCGCCTGTCCTGGATAGGTAGAAGGTGCTGCTTCGAGACCCACGGGACGATTAATTTTATAACTTCATACATCTTATATTAGATTTACGCTTTGCATTGTGAATAATGCTATCAAAGTCAAAGTCAAAGTAACTTTATTCCGTAAAAATTTTACATTTATGTGGAATCGTCATATTTTTTTTACCCTACCGTGCAGTGCATGACGTGGCAGCTACTGAGAAACACTGCCAGAAAACTCCGTAGGAATCCTTTTTTAAAATAAAATAAAATATATTTAAGATTAATTACAATCATGTGTGTTGACTCAGAACAACTCCATCCCAAGCATTTTTATCACTTAAATAATCAGAATATTTGTAATATGCCATGCTACACAATTTGGCTTTAATAATTCTTTTAAACTTATTCGTAGACAATTCTCTAATATCATTGGGAAGTTTGTTATAAAATCTTATACAAATTAAATCTTAAAATGTTATAGGTTTATATTTGTACAATATGTATAAATTAAAGGTATCTCACCTAAAGGTTATACCAGCAACTAACGAATAGACTACAATAAATCAATTGGTAAATCATCGCGAGGTCAACTAATACTTCAGTAATTTTATTTTTATCGTAATTATATTTGTAAAATTATATGCTTCATTATTATATTAAACAGTAGTTACTAAGGTATGCTGTTGTTATACAAATACGAAAGGACTGACCAAGTCAGACTATATTGGTTCCTTATTAGAAAAATGATCGAATAAAAATACCTTGTCGAGGTGTCCCATGCGGTGCATGTGGCCACAGGCTTCGATAACCACTTTTCTTAAATCGGTTCATAAGGTTGATACATGATTGACGGTTAAATATTTTTAAGCCATTAAAATATAACAACGAATACTTTTGAACACTTTAAATTATACCTGTTCATTTGAATTATGCACTAAATTAAAAAAGTTTCCCTAAATTATACGTGTCGTTGGTCGTTTACCAATGTTTGTATATGTTTCTCCGACTTTTAACTAGGTGGCTTTAGTACTGACTTTATAAATCAAGCCCTAAAGCCTTATGACAGGGTTCATAAGCATTTAGGCATTAGTTTATAAAGTCGTAATTTAAAGAATAAAAAAATGCCTAAAATATTCAGAAGCATTTCAATTTCTGTTATGTAACTACGAAATGAATCACTAAGACAAACAAATAATTTGACAGTTAACTTGTTTGTTTTCAACGTGAGTTAAACTTTACGTAGTTAAACTGCAAGTCACCGTCATTAAAACGATAAACTACCGTATAGCGCTAAATTAATCATTGCCAAAACCTAAACAATTCCAAAACTTTAAACATAGTACGAGAAATGCCCAAACGGACATTGCGCCGCTGTCACCCCGAGAGTAAGTGGACTAGTTTACAATGGGCACGTTTCTCCGCAAGATCCTTGGAGACTACTTAGCCTCTAATTACTGAAGGGTGAGGGATGACAAGCTAAGTCACGGCTCGTTGCTACGCTGGATTTTTGTGACACTCATATGCGAAAACCAATATAAAATCACTACATTTAGTAGAGTAACTGAATTTAATCTTGACAAAATGTTTTAAAATAAAGAAGTTAGATTTATTCAGCGCACATATTGTTGGTTATGATAAGTTTAAATATATTTTCTTAGTAAAGTGTTAAAAAAATATGCAAAACTTTGTATTATAATTTGGTCTAGAGGCTAATCAGTAATTTTATATTAATCTAAACTCCTACTTTAACATACAATCGCTATGACAGCTCGCTCTGGTCATGTGTTGTTCGGTTGCACCAAACCTACCAAGCCTACTTTAATGTGTAAATAATCAAGTTTGTTATACCTTATTTATTCTTGCTTGAAAAGCCTAATTTAAGTTACATCAGCTAGATTTCCGCCGCGAATTAGATAAATAAGATAATATCGTTAAGATTGATTCCATATATGTTCTTTGGCTGCCACGCTTTAGGTTAAGGAATTAAGAGATTTTTATTAGTTGCAACTATAAGTTTTTCAAATGAAGTGTCTCCATTTGTAAAACTTGTCGTGTCTACATTTCGATGTTATAGGCTATACCTATAACACAAAAATTTGCCATGGCGACCTCGCTCACACTCAGAACTAGAGTATTAAGACATTATTATAATATTACCTGCAGTGAATTTTGTGAGGTACTTCTCAAGTAAAACTGCTTATAGCCCCAAAAATATAAATTGTATTTTTTTTTTCAATTTACAATATATTGAGCAGGAAAGAGTAAGTAAACGGTCTATAATAGATTAAAGTTACCCATTTCGTGATCATTGAATTTGATAATATAGCAACTAAACTTGTAGAGCGGGTGAACTGATAAAGTTTTATACTCCACTTTGACTTGATACTCTCTGGTCAAACCAAAGTTAACCAAACCGTAACATAGTTTTGTTGAGGTACTGATATGATGCCTAAATAAAATATTGAGAGTAACGATTCAATCACGTATGCTCGATGGTTGTAAGAATGTTTATATCATGAACTCAGAAATATTGATATAAGTCTGAGCATTATTTTTATTCTTTTTGTTAATTATCTGTTTATAGTTTGTTTGTTTTCTTATAGAAGTACCTAATAGAAAATATAATGCCTTGCTCTGAAGTACCTTTATATCTTTCTATGTTTCATTGATATAAACGTATTTCTATCCAGATAATACGATGAAATTCAAAGTAACTTTAAAAGACCAAAGTAAACGGCCGACCCTCATTATCGAAATTTAAGTATATTTTTCGTATGGAGTACGTAAAGGAATATTCCTTTGATAAATATTTACATACTTGGGATTTCTTTTTCCGCCGTAGACAAATTAGTCCCTGTGTCGTGGGGTACGTTACAATCATATATGTAATTGACAGACACAAATTACATCCAGACTCAGAACAACTATTTATGGGCCACACAAATAGTTCGCCTGCGCGGGAATCGAACTCGGGATACGAAGTGGCGGGGCAACTATCTTAACCGCTACGCCACACTTGCACATATGTATATAAAGGTATTTTAAAGTTCCTTATTTACTTAGTTAAAGTGGAGCCTTAATAGTACAAGTTAGTCAGTCTGTTACATATATACTCACTCCTGTTTCCCAGAGGGGTAGGAAGAGACAACGGATTTCCATTTTTCACGATCTTTGTACATTTTTTGCTTTGTTTACTGTCATTATATTACTCGCCGGCTTAGGTTACTTGTGACCTTGTCTTTCTTAAGAACATCTCGGATTTGGTCAGAGAATGGTTAACTATGTCTTCCCCTGTTTGTTACAGCGCTTTATGTGAAAGGTTTTTAATATCACTTGGCCCACCTTACGCAATAATAAAAAAGAAGTATGTTTACCCTAAATTAACCGGATATACATTGTAATATCTGGTTAAATCTCTTGAACTAATTTTAATATTCGAGGGAGTTAACATATAAAGGAATTAATTAGCCTAGTTGTTAGTGCTCCTGCCTACGAAGCTGGTGGTCCTGGGTTTGAATCCCGGTAAGTGCAAATATTTGTGTGATGAGCACGAATAGATATTTGTTTCTGAGTCATGGATGTTGTCTATGTATTAAAATATTTATCTATCTATATAAGTATGTATATCGTCGCCTGGTACCCATAGTACAAGCTTTGCTTAGTTTGGGGCTAGGATGATCTGTGTGACATTATCCCTATATAAAAAAGAAAAAAAATCACTTAGAATTTCTTTTAGTATATAGTTAGCTAATAGTTGTTTATAAAAATATGACGGTAGCTTGACCAACAAGCCAGTTACATTAATATATATACGTATTTTTGTTACTTTCCAGACATGTAGCTATTAAGTAACATATAACCAAACTAATATTATAAAAGTGAAAGTTTGTGAGTGTGTGACTGTGTGAGTGTGTACGTTTGTTACTTCTTCACGTCTAAACGGCTGGAGCGATTTCAATAAAATGTAGTATGGAGCTACCTGACACCCTAGATTATTACATAGGCTATAATTTATAAAGTTTAACGCAGGTAAAACAGTGGAGCCGTCTCCACAAAACAACTAACTCATTTATGGGGCAATGTATAAGATTCTATAACAAACTTCCCAATGATATTAGAGAATTGTCTACGAATAAGTTTAAAAGAATTATTAAAGCCAAATTGTGTAGCAGGGCATATTACAAAATTTCTGATTATTTAGGTGATTAAAGTGCTTGGGATTGAGTTGTTCTGAGTCAACACACATGATTGTAATTAATCTTAAGTATATTTTATTTTAAAAAAGGATTCCTACTGAGTTTTCTGGCAGTATTTCTCAGTAGCTGCCACGTCATGCACTGCACGGTAGGGTAAAACAAAATATGACGATTCCACATAAATGTAAAATTTTTACGGAATAAAGTACCTTTGACTTTGACTTTGAGCACATCTAGTATTAAATACAAACTAGTCACTTCATACCTACCCTATTCTATATAGTGCGCTATCTTATGAAGTGGTTGCGAGCTTGTGACAATGGTCGGTCTGGCACAAAGACTGCTCACCACTCAATTACTAAATGGGGTGAGCGTGTCCTGCCGTTGCGCTCGAGTGGTCTTTTGACTCCGCTAAATTGATTAGCTGACTGAGCTGTACGAGGGAATTATTAAAGCATGGGACAGTTTGGGGGAAGAAGCTATTAAGTAGTTAATATACAGCGTGTAACATAAATAGAAGACGTAACTTAAGGAGATTAATTTGTCTATGAAACGGAACAACATATCAATGTGATAAATATATAAAACCATAGAATAACGATCACCTGATGCTTTTTTTATGGAGAACCAAAAAATTGTATTTCATATTTCATAAATTTGGCAAATCCTTGCTTAACGCCGGAGATCGTGGGTTCGATTTCCAACTAGGACAGATATTTGAGTGTATGAACATGTCTGTTTGTCCTGAGTCTGGGTGTAATTATCTATGTATATTTGTATTTACAAAAGAAAAGTAGTATATGTAGTTGTGTGTGTATAGTTATCTGGTTTCCATAGAACAAGCTCTGCTTAGTTTGGAATCAGATGTGTTTATAATGTCCCAGGATATTATTATTATTACTGTTTTTTCATGAAATTGTTCAATTTTATGTGAAGAGAGCGCCCTTTAAGTGTCCTATACACTATTTATGTTAATGGTGTAATATAGTGAAGGCTATATGATTGAGTCATGTAGCAGTAGTTTAATATAGAGACGGCTATCTCGTAGAAGTACAGACAGACTTCTTTTTATTCTTACTAAAATTAACTTACTTGGGGCTCTACCAACAAATACCAAAATTAAAAAATATTTATTTATTTATCTCTTTTTTACATCTATCATAACAGGTATTAAAAATATGACTTTCTATAATAATATCTTAAAACTAATTATCTATATAACTAAAAACATATAACAGAACCTTTGTTAATTCACTCGAAATATACAAGAATAAATAATGATATTTCTAAATTGAAACAAGATGTATATTTTATTAATTATAAATAAATATCTCGGAATGGATGGCAATATGTGGCAATGCGGCCAGCCTTCTGGGAACTTTTCCCATAAGCGATGCGGAGGGATTATTGTTAGAGTAAATAGTGTATCTGTAGTTTATCAAATTTTTAGCTTATAATTTAATTTAATTTAATTATTTACTATTAAAGGTACGCTGGAGCGCGGGTACAGCAATTGTCATCTACACATCTTCTATACATATAAATAAAATTGGAGTGTCCGTTTGTAATATTGGAATTTCAAAATTGAACGCAATGGAAAATTATTCAAATATCTCGGAATAACTAAAACACTGGCATCGACCGACTGAAATATTTTTTATTTTTGCACTCATGATTGCACTTTTTATTTCATTACTCTCATAATTCGAGGGTGTGTGTAAGGAACGTAAGCGGCAAGATGTCAAGAGTAACACCGTCACTGCGATTGAAATGGCGTGTTCAATCGCACATAATTGTTATCCCAAAAGTAATTCTCAGCCTCGAGTCAGGATGTCAACGGTGTTATTCCCCCGTATCGGAGACCAAATTAAACTGTCAGTGGTACGCCTGACCTCTTACCGCTTACGTCACTAGACCAATGAGGCAGTCAACTTACTGACACACCTTTTGTAACAGATCGTAGGTTAATAAATATGTAAAATGTTTTAAGAAATAGGATGATTAGACTCAAATTGACCAATTTTATTGTAAGAAAAATTTCAAGTAATCTTACTTATTCGGATAAATTTTACTTTGGCTTTTCCGTTATAGATTTATAATTATATATAATTTCTTAAATAGGTTCTATCAACTATAGAAGTCCCTCTAACCGTAATTTAGCAACCGTTTTAAATTTAAACAGCCACACAGTTATACGTGTTTCGAACAATCTGCACTGAGGGGATAAGCTTTTAATATTAAAACCAATCTCTCGGCGACACGTTCTAACTACACGATTGTGACACGGATTTAAGTCAGGCACATGGAGTAAGCGGTAGCGGATAAATACACTTATCACATACCTAATAATAAATAACGGCCTGCTGGACGATATTCTGCCACGGCGACATGCGCGGGACATATTACACAAATGTGTACGCAAATACAGGTGCACTTTCTTGTTCTTCACTCTCATGATCCTATAGCGCACGACCGGAAACGGGTCAGATACAGCACCGACGGCTCTACGTGCTCTCCGAAGCACGGGGGTATGACACTACTAACTCCTTCTTAGCAGAGAAATCCCAAAATCACTTTTAGCCCGACTTGGGAATTGAACCCAGCACTTCATTACCTGCGGTTGAGCACGCTACCGCTAGACCAACGAGGCAGTACATACAAACATAGACTAACACTTTTTCCAAGAGTCATATCACTTGAATGAATGGTCGTCTACCACCGTGCGTACCATAAGAATATTTCTACCGCGCACGACCACTCTGTGGAATCAAATAACTGCGAGGGTATATCCGATCCGGTATATCATGGCACCCTATAAGAGCGAGCCTGTTTAAATAAATAATATAAATAATAAATAAAAAAGGTTTTTATTCACGTAGACTTTAAAAAAGCGCTTGTATATAGTCAGAACATATTCGTAGTAATATATAATTAATTTATAATTATTTCTAGGTACATATAGATATTTAGGTACACGGATTGTAGGAAATAATTTACAATAAGATTTATTTTATAACAGTAACGGTATTTAACTAACTTAAATTAAGTTATGTTATTGTTTCTTTTTAAAAAGCCGTCAACACACTCGCTCATCTGGTGTTGCAAGTATCCATGAGCGAAGGAGATCTCTTACCATTTTTTGTCTTTATTGTTCACTTGACTAGCTATCCGAGAAATAAACTCGCCTGTAACTTGTACCAAATATAAGGCCGATAGCAGACGATCATGTGCACGTCGTGTGTCTTAGCCCGTCGACATCCACTTTAGATACTAAGCCACATGCAGATTATTCCTACTGCACTAGTTTTAACTTTTGTTGTTGGGAAGTATTTATTATATTGTATTGTAGAAGCGGAAAACTACAAGAGTGGGGATTTTCTATAAAAAGGCGATGCCTCGCCGGCATCGCTCTCTTTTCCATCCCAACAGTTGTCGAGGCTGTTACTCTGTCCGATTTTGGGTTGATACGTAGACTTTGTCTATAATTGTTAGCCTAGTGTAGTGCGGGTGATTTTACTTCTTTTGTTCGTTTTCTTTGTTTGAATTAAAATTATTTGTCTGTTAATATTTTGGTGATTATTGTTGTCGTAAGTTGTATTAAAATTTGTTTAAAAAACTACTTCTGGTCTTATTCCTTAGAGTATTTTATATTTAAAATGTACTCCGCGTTTGGATCATTCTTGTAAATTTTATATGCTAACTAAAAATTGATAGATTGGGAGGTGTTATCAATATAATATGATTTATCATATGTAATTGTGATCATAATTAATTATTATAAGTGTTACAACTTATCTTATACTCTTTACTGTCATCTGTTACTTTTTATATTTAAAATCATGAATGGCTCGACGGATATCACCGAGCTGGTGAACAAAATAAGCCTACATGTTACTTTCGTTCTTTAAAAAGAAACCGTCCGCTCTAGTTAAATGGATCACACTGTCGCGAGGTACTTTGCAAACATATAATTGACGGACACAAGGTACAGACACCAGCAAATCCAGCTACCCCAATCTGTCAAATTTCCCCAATTGAAAATTAACCTTATGCTTATGTGATAAAGTTGAAAATCTATAAAATAAATTTGACAGATTGGGGTAGCTGGATGTGCTGGCGTCACATGTGCCAGACGACAACATAGTGCATCCCCCTACCACCCATAGCAGATATAGACAAACTACTTTCTTATTAAGGTCGAGTCGTCTATACAATAGTAAAAGTCGGAAGTCAATATCGATATATCTCACACAAGTGACTCGAACTTGAATAGGACTATGTGTAGCAATTTATTTGAGTCACAGTAGCCACGGTAGATTTATTATACAAGCGATATGAATAATATGATGTTATTATATGTATTAAAATAGCTATTTGAGATAACTTGTAATTGGCCTTCTTTTATGTAGTTTCCAGAATTTTCGTATCTAATGAGCTGTAAGTTTTCGAAATATGAAAATAATTTAGTTATGTTTCGAGAGATACGGTCAATGGATGGTACCTACCTATAATATGTACTGTTGTTTGTATTTAGCAAGGAAACTGTTAATACGATCTTAAATCATAAAATTTTGCACAATACACACAGTGTATCATCATCGTGCAAAGTTTTATGCAGCTTTGCAATACGGGACTCTAGTATTAGCTAATTATTTTAAAGAACAATGCTTGTGCTTCAATATTTTACACCACTTAAATAATTTTAGTGTCGTTACATCTCTCTCTATTGTAGTTATATGAACAGGACAGGGCATACATAGAACTGTCGAGCCACTAAACTGTTTCTTTAAACCGTATGCTTGGTCGACAGTTTTTAAAGTGACTCTTATGTTCTCTTAAGTAATACGTTGCAAAATTAAATTGAGAGAAAGAAGAGAAATACATTATGACTAGGTTAGAAAGAGAGGAAATGATATTATGTAGCCAAAAAATTACAATACATATGTACATATATAATAAAAAACTTGTGTGTACTTATTTACACGCGTTAGAAGTTATACTTCTTAATATACTACTTACTAACGTCATGCTGTTATTTTTACGATGCGCGCGCATCCGCGTAGAAATTCACTTTCATACCACCTAGAACTACCTTCATGCTGTAATATTTTTTGGTGTCGGTGTGCGCGCGAATTTCACTCTCATCATTTTTCTCCATCGCGCCAAAAGAAGTATAAGTTCAACAAATGGCATTCAAACTTTATCCACGTAATATGAATTGTGCAATATATTATTGAGGTAACGAATGGTTCCAAAAAAGGGAATCGGCAAACGCGAAATATCTCGTACCCATTAATAGCTAAATTATCAAAAACAATTCAGACTTTGTATAAATACACCTTTTTAATGTACGAAAAGTTAACAACCTCCAGAGTAAAATGCACCTTATTACTTGTTACCAAAGAATGATCTTTTTGGAATCAATATTATTGAGCAAACTTATGAAATGCTACCGTATTAACTTTTATTACATTGTGTTTAAGTTGATCTTTCTTTGGTCCATAATAATTGAGTTGGTTGCTAACCTGTCGGAGTTGAACTATAAATCACATTTGATGAATGAATTTGTCGAATATATGTAGAAAAAATGTGATGTGGTTTTGGATCGAAAAATGCGCAAGAATTTATCAATATTCCACAAGGTTAATAGCAAGTTTATTTTTGTTAAATATTAGTATGTCGGTATTTAAATAACCACCCCAATTTGTTCGGATTACATTACCTCCGTCACGTTCGGTCACCGTAGCCTAGTTGGTAGTGCTCCTGCCTACGAAGCTGGTGGTCCTGGGTTCGAATTCCGGTAAGTGCAAATATTTGTGTGATGAGCACGAATATTTGTTTCTGAATCATGGCTGTTTTCTATGTATTTAAGTATTTATCTATGTATATAAATATATAAATAAATAAAAAAGATTTTTATTCACGTAGACTTTAGAAAAGCGCTTGAAAATAGTCAGAACATGTTTGTAGTAATATAGTTGTATACATTAGATATTATTTCTAGTAACATAGATATTTAGGTACATCTTGTATGAAAACATTTATAAAATTAATTTTATTACAGAAATGATATTTAGCTAGCTCTTATCAAGTTATTGTCAAGAGATTATGTTCAATTATCTAGTTTAGGTCTAATATTTTTACTACATATTGTCAATGGTTCTGTCTATATTAAAGGTATTATTATTATGACATAAGACATTTATTTCTGAACAAATTTACATTTGTGTTGAAAATATAAATATAAATAAGACTTACAACTAAAATATATTTTAACAAGACAACCAAAATAGCAAATTAGAAATGATAATAATAAATAACAAAAAAAAAACATACATCAATCATTTTAAAACTATTTTTTATCTTCAGTGTACTCTGAAATGCTATAATAACCTTTTTTCAACAAAAATGCTTTAAACTTATTGCTAAAAATATTTGCATCTATTATAGTTTTAAACTCTAGAGGCAATTTGTTGAATAATGTGATAGCT
Source organism: Pseudoips prasinana (assembly GCA_951640165.1). Taxonomy (NCBI): domain Eukaryota; kingdom Metazoa; phylum Arthropoda; class Insecta; order Lepidoptera; family Nolidae; genus Pseudoips; species Pseudoips prasinana. The sequence goes on along the minus strand of OX621235.1, from coordinate 42,816,697 downwards.
TGTACTCCAGCGCTATGTTGTACCACATTCAGGTTCGGTTGAATCGCCTTTGTGAGGTCTTTCCTGCGACTATTTAATCTTGTTTCTCTGTCCGATTCCGATTCATATTTTGATAAATGTTTAATAAGATTAGTTAGGACTATAAAGATATAAAGGCAGGGTATTGTTAATATTTCTAATCTGATGAAATGTTCTCTACAAGATTCTATCTGTTTGATGCGCACTATTGTTCTTATGGCTCTTTTTTGTATGACAAAAGCTGTCGGACGGACCTTGTGTTAATAACGACGGTCGCGCTTTAATGCTACCACCGGATCCAATGCGCCCCAACTGAGAAGACCCAGAGAAACAAACTCAGTGGGTTCATCTACTACCGGTTTCAACACGACCCAGTTGAGACGGTCCGGCGAAACATACTCAAGCGGGCATGAACACTGAATTTGGTCCAATTAGAGTAATTATTTAGTAGGCAAACACAATATATGCTCGATCGGTTGTCTGAATGCTTATTATTTTAGATTATATTTAGGTATACAAAAGTAAAACTTCGAAACAATAACATTATTCATTTTGAGACAGATAATATATAATAACAATAATTTTAAATTAAGTATATGATAGCAATCATTTACAGATAGTTCACGTAACACAGCAGATCAGTCATGTCTATATGGCTACAAGATCTCCAGCGAGCAATGTGCAGGTAGGAAGTGAGAGCCAGACGTCTTTGTCATCGATGTACTCTTTAGTGGTGTAATAACCCCTAGCCATAAGTATACATTTAATATGTGTTTTAAAACTTGTGTCAGGCAGATCAGTAATTTGAGTAGGAGGCTTGTTATAAAACCTAATACAATTTCCTAAAAATGATTTATTAGTTTTGCTTACTCTAAAGCCTGGCATGGCTAGTTTGTTTTTATTCCTAGTATTTATATTATGCAGTTCACTTTTCTTTTTATAATTATGAATATTTTTTCTAACAAACATTATATTCTGATATATATATTCCGATGTATAAGTATGTAAACCGTCGCCTGGTACCCATATTACAAGCTTTGCTTAGTTTGGGGTTAGGATGATCTGTGTGACATTGTCCCCAGATATTATTATTACATACCTAAGTCTCGGCTAAATAAGTTATATAATATAAGTCTTTACTTAAAAGGAACTAATGGAATTTATACATTATTCAGAAATTATTCAAGTTCACAACCGCTTACGAGTTATAAGGTTTCTGATTATATACCTAGTTAGAATGACGGTATAGAATATCGATATCCGGGGGCGTTGAAGTCTTTGTCCAGCAGTGGTCCTCATTTGGCCAACATGATGATAGAATGAAAATGATATAAAAATATGTTTGACCTTCATTTGGCCCCATTGTACAATATAAGACCATTTTGAATGAAGTAGCTACGATTTCTTTCTGAAATTAATCATTAAAGGGTTAAAAAATTACGGCACATGAGGCGTTGGGGTTATAAAGTAGGATATATTAGCGAAGGAAGGAAGGAAGGCAGCGATCTGTTTGTGGCACAGTCGCTGTGCCGGACTGGCAGGAGTCGGCAATTGGGGAGAGCAATGCAAAAGGGGAGCACCGGAGCAGCATACCCGCGTTCCCGGGGCTCACCCCATCAGGCACCATGAGAAGTCCACGGCCGGTTAGGTTAAGTCGGCGCGAGACCGACATACCCACCTGAAAAAACTTTGCGGGTGGCATGCGTAGGCATTTGACCTGCCCAAAAAAAGTCAGTTCTACCTTGGCGCTCTTGAGTTTTGGCTTCAATACCCACACAATACCACCGTTTGTGTTAGACACATACAACGTGTAACAAGTAGGTGACGAAACTTAATAATAAATTGTATTTAACAAAACTAGTCTGTTAAATACGAAAATAAATATCTGGCGCCGCATACAAAATACTTCAGCTGATTATTTTTCTTATATGTGTCGTTAATATATTTTTTGTGCCAATTCCACATTGTTCAGTTTGATATGCAAATTAAGCTTTAAGCCTTTTAGTTTTGTGTCCGTAAAGTATTTGTTTGTAAAGTGGCCTGCGATTAATGCTAGAAACAAATGCCAATTGAGTATGTCATTACCACTATTGTGTATGTGTCAATAAAAAAAACCGTTTCATAATGCAGGCAACTTTTGGTGAATACATTTGTTACCTATTTGGCACGCAAGTTGATTAGTCCATCTAGTATTTTACGTAATGCATTGTTAAAACTTGATTTTAAAACAGGTAGAAATATGTTGGCTCTACAGATAATAAGTGGTTACTGTAGCCTATGATGTTTAAGCACAACAAAGTATTACTTCTTTCCTTATCGATGAGCTATGGCAACTTGACTCTCGTCCGCATACAAGACGCCACCGAGTGAAACTGAAACTCGATATAGTGCTTTCAGTTATACGTTCAGTTTCCTTCGTAATCGGTAGCTACCTACCATAACTCCATATATCGAGATATAGTCTAGACTATCATAGTTCTCTGTCAGACAGAGTCAGATCTGTACTATAACATTGGATAGTATTCTCTACGGCAGACGTAATTAACATGTTTTTTTTTCAATCCCTCTATAACACACATTGAAACCACTAATCAACCTTTTCAACTACATTCAAAATCACCTCGCTGCCTCAATATCTGCACACTAATTTCCGCGCCACGTCCCCACATAATTGCAATCGTCTGCTTAAAACCACCACTAATAATCTCCTATAAAAAATATGAGCGCACTTTAATATAACATTTTTAATTCCAACATTCTGTCTGATATATTCAAACGTACCTAGTTATATATTTATCTCCGCAGATATTAAAGCCTCGCGGTTTCATCGACGGAACCCCTACTCGTATACAATATACTTTCACGTAACCATTATAAGTAGACCTCCCACCCTCGTAGTTTTAACATGTTGTAAACTATCTGGGAGAGGGGTCATGGTGGCATGGTGAATATGTGTTTCATTGGCCCACTTTTTAATTACATGCATCATCATGCCGCCTGAGTGCAATTTTAAAAAGAATTTCGAGGTTTTATGGTTTAAACATCGTTCGTTTCTTTGTTTTGGTTAGATTGCTGCTTGGAACATAGTAGAGATTAGGGTTTGTATCTGTTTCTGATTGATTTTATTTCAATTTACTTAATTGCCCAGCATTATGGGTCGTATTGTAAACATATCTGTGATTTAAAGTAACGGTTGCTATCAGATAAGACAATCAACCGTACTCAAATAACAATTAATATTATGTTATCACTACTTTTAAAGGAACTTAAGAGAAGGGTGATATTAAACACCTAGGTGCGCCATTAACTTAAGTTTTACTCAATATTATGAGCATGATAGCAATTAATTACACATGCCTCGTTAGAAGTTGGTTTAGATAAAAATGCATGACTAAGTCAAAATTAGAAAAATATTATTGCAAGTAACACCACGACCAACATAAGGACAATCCATCGCTAAGTAAAGTAAATAACAAATATAATAACAGGTTAATGACCTCGGAGAGATTGATTGTTCCGAGAGTACAATTGCTAAATGTTACAATAATAGCTTAGTAACTTGCTATTTATTATTTATTTAAGGATATTAAAAATATATGTGATGAAACAGACCGCACGGACGGACTAATTCTTAATATTTTGTTGCTTTATATACTGTTTTAAAACTGTGTTTATGATTTACATTGTGAGCTTGACAAGTACAAGTGTATGTAAATACCCAAGTGCTGAACAAATTTCATTATTTCAGTAACTAATATTTATTGACATGGAACTTTTAAAAAACCGGCTAAGTGCGAGTCGGACTTGCCCATGAAGGGTTCCGTAGCAGCAAGTATTTCAGTTGATTAAATGAAAGGTAAATTGTGGTTAACGATTTATGACGTATTATAAATAAACTACTTACTTACTAGACTCGTTCAAACCAATTTTCGTTATTAGTTTGCATGGTATTGTACATTATATATTTTTTTAGTTTTATCATTCTCTTAGTTTAGAAGTTACAGTGGAGGGACACTCATTTTACCACTTTGGAAGTATCTCTCGCACAAACAATGCAGTTTAGAACAAAATGATATTAGAAACCTCAATATCATTTTTAAAGACCTATCTATAGATAACCCACATGTATAGGTACGATGAATTTTTTTTTTGAATTTTAGTTCTATGTATGGGGAACCCCCAAAATTATTGTTCTTTTTCTATTTTTGTGTTAAAATCTTAATGCGGTTCACAGAATACATCTACTTACCAAGTTTCAACAGTGCAGCTCTTATAGTTTCGGAAAAAAGTGGCTGTGACATACGGCCGGACAGACAGAGAGACATGACGAATCTATAAGGGTTCCGTTTTTTGCCATTTGGCTACGGAACCCTAAAAAGCTTACCTTAAGACATCAGAGGATAAATCAAATTTAAAATTAAATCAATAAAATATCTATAAAAATAATAAATAACTTGAATGTATTTAAGTCTATGGAGTATACTTCTCATGTATTTCTGTTAAGGTTGGGATTTTTATAGATATTTTATTCAAGGTAGGGATTTTTATAGATATTTTAACATCTTTATATATTGTGGACACGGGTCTCAATCGCGATAAAGATTTAGGCAAATCATAACCTTGGTTACCCGACGTTTCGGCACTAGCCGTGGTCACGGGTCGTCAGTCCACCTATGGCCACGCGTCCACAGTATATAAAAATGTGTACAAATCGCGAAAGTTTAAAATACATTAACACCGTAAGATGATATGATAATTTTATTTATTTTAACATTAAATTATTGTGATCCTACTTTATATAACTATATATTTATTTTGATATGTGGGAAGCTATTCAAGTTCATAACATTTACATTTAAAAAACATAGGTATCCATTACCTGTTACTTAAATTAATTATATGACATATGACTTCAGGTGTAGCCTTCTATATACCAAAGCCGAAAATTCGTAATGGGGGACTGAGTATCTGCCGTTCAGTTATTTAACCCTTTCATGTAAAATATAAAGTACTCCACTATCTTGTTTACCTTTTATCGCCTTTGTACTCTCAGTTACATAGTTATTCAATATTAAACTCTATTCTCTATAGTAAGGGTTGATATTGTTTTGATTATTGCCAAATGCATTTAGTCTCGGGTTAATTTTCAGCATGGCGGCGGTTGCGGCCAAATATTTGGCAGCCATATTGGAATATTGTTCAAAACCATCGTACAAATGGTTTCTAATGAAAATATCGATTCTTGTACAGAATGCATTTTTTATAAAACTGAACGAGTTAGTATCAAGGTGGGATTTATTATCATATTTTACCTAAAAGTAAAACTTACGTACGACATAAATCTTTATATAATCTGTGGAAGCCACAGGGCTTCAAGCTTACTCTATACAGATAGAGTTACTCTATGGAACACGAGTCGTACGGCGGGTGTTTCCTCGTCACGCGCCGTCTCCCTTCCGCCGATGAAAGTTCAATCTCCGGGTAAAATACATATCTATAAAACTGCAGATACTTTCTTTAAAATAAACTTAGTCACAATAAAAAAATGCACAGTCATTAAAAGAATTCCCTCAGAAAAAAGAATAAGTAAGTTCACACACTAAGATTTACCCACAGCACTTTTGGTAGAATACCTTTTCATAGATATACTTACTGTCGTGAAGTTAAATCAAGAATTATGAAATAGTTTCCAAAATTATACCATGATAAAACTGAGAATTTTATAAGTTGTTACATAAATGTCTAACTAAAATATTACAAGTTTCCAAAATTATATTGGTAGGTTGATCGCTGTACCGATATCATATTTATTCATATATTTATTGCTTTCATGGGTGTTTCTACAAAGGTCTTTCAGTGAGTATATAGAACCAAACGTGAACCCCAGTAGGGCACAGCAAATAGTATTTCAAAACAAATATTAATTCACATTCTTATAACATTACTAGCTGTGCCCCGCGGTGTTACCCGCGTTAAATTTTATAAATTTTCTTTGCTATAAACCTCACGGAGCCCGAGACCTTTCCAACGAATGCAAAACCGTGGAAATCGGTTAGTGCGTTCTGGAGTTATAGCGTCAGGAAGGAAAACCCGACTTATTTTTATATAGTAGATTTATTAAACATTGTGTACTTTAACGTTACAATTAAATAATTAACTTTAATTATTTGACATTGTGTAAAGTGTATTTGTATGGTTATATATATGTTTTGTTATGGTTATGTTGTAGTGTATATAGCGGGTGTGTGTACGTATATTATTTTATATTTATTTGCTTATTTTTATTTACATATAAATTTTATTATTGGGATCATATTAGATATATAAAATTAAAATTTAGTTGTTATTTTTACTCAGTTAGAGGAATAACCACGACTCCTGAGAAACTGGTTTTTACCTAGTTTATGAGTTACTAATTGGACCTCATCCAAATATTATCAAGTATTATATATTATAGTATATAGTTCTTAATTAAGTAAAACAAATATTGTAGATTGTAATTCTTAGGAATAAAATTCCATCAAATCTTCAGACTTACGGCTAAAATCCGCCCGCCGCTGACTTAATTACATAAATTAATCAATCTACTGCGATTACAAGCAAACAAACCATAAAATTTTAATTATAAATTATAATTTTACTCACATATAATAAACGGATACTGCGATATTAGCTAAAAGGATCTCAAAATTTAAAGATATATAATTCATTTGACTTGATAATATTATTAAATATTAGTGTAGGTAGTGGTTACCCTTGTATCAGAATCAAGTCGTGTGTCAATAAATGGTTTGTTCACAAAAAACTCTAACACGGATTAACCACTTTTATTTATTAGATCGACAACTCTGAGCGCACTCTATGAAGGCAGATGTCGCTCAGGAATTATAATATAATATCCTATGTTATTTACACACGGAAATCTGATCTAAACTAAGCAGAAGTTGTCCTATGGAAACCACATAACTGATATACTACATATCTTTTCTAAATACATACATGTATAGATAATTACATCTAAAGTCAGGACAAAGGTCACCGTAGCCTAGTTGGTAGTGCTCCTGTGTACGAAGCTGGTGGTCCTGGGTTCGAATCCCGGTAAGTGCAATTGTTTGTGTGATGAGCACGAATATTTGTTTCTGAGTCATGGATGTTTTCTATGTATTTAAGTATTTATCTATCTATATAAGTATGTAGGTATATCGTCGCCTGGTACCCATAGTACAAGCTTTGCTTAGTTTGGGGCTAGGATGATCTTAGTGCCATTGTCCCAACATATTATTATTATTAAAAAACAATATGTTCATGCACACTTATATCTGGGAACCGAATCCACGACTTGCATGAAAGGCAAGTATCTGCTAAACACGACAACCAGCCTGTCCTGATGAGACTAACCTAATAGTAAGACCACCACTGTACTCTATTTTAGTGAAATAAATAAAAGAATGAATAATATTTAATAACTAAATCTAGATAATGAATGTTAAAAATATAAAAATAAAAACATAAATATTAAGAAAAAAAATTATAATATATACTTAATGTGGTTAACTTATTTTTGAAACTAGCCAGGAACTTATAACTAAAAAGTACAAAATAAAAAAAAAATAATAAATAAAAAACCCGACTGCGTAAATAATGAACCAAACTACGTACATAGACAAAATATACCTGACTTATAAATGGTAATATTCGGTTGTCAATGTAAATGCAATTGTAATTGTAAAATGTATATTACAAATACTGAAAGCATAAAATATGAAAATCTAAGATTTCGACATTTGCATTTTTATACAACTTCATTTTTTAATAAACAAATGAAATGAGCTTCAATCGAGTTAAAATTGATTATTAAAAATGCACTGCATTTAATTTGAAACAACAAAATTGTTGTTTATGCAGTGCATTGCGGAAAAGGCTAACATTAAAATGTAATTAAGTTTGCTAAATCACCTCTACACTCTTAACGCCCCTATTAAAATGTTTTTTTTTACACATTTTCAAATGACCGCTCCGCAAATCTATCTCACAGTTCCCACTCTTGATGTAATTATTTTATCTCACTGAAATCATACACTTTATTCTTTAATACTGATAAGTAGGTAAGATAGGCTAAGAAAGTCGCCTCGCCGCGTCGTGTCGCGGGTCGAGTCTCGCGCCGGACAACAATTTGTGTGAGCCATAAATAGGTGTTCTGTGTCTGGATGTAATTTGTGTCCGTTTATTATATCTTTGTAAACTACCCCGTGACACAGGGATTAGATTATCTAGTGTGGGCGTTGTAAGTCAAATAGTTGTGACATTGAGCGGACGTTATATCGACGTAACGTATATGTATTGGGAAGATAAAAATATATTATTTATTTAATTTTATACTCAAAATGGAGAAAATCGTTTACTATCTTGACACAATTTTAGATGCCCTAACAGCTCGTATCTCATACAAAGGGGTGGCGACTGTGGCGAGTGATATTCAATCACTGAGAACAAATATTGGTCGAGAGAGTGATAGATCAGGGAACGCCGAGTCACGACGTGATGACGTCACGCTACTGTGATGTTGATTGATGCGACATCGATAAGTTTCTATGTCTACGAAGCACATTTTAAATTTTAATTCTAGTAATGTTTGATTTAAGGGTGTACATATGTGTATTAAATCGTACATATCACCAATCGGAGGCGGTACCATCGCTGTTTCACGTATTTTAGTCATTAATAATTTAAAAATAATTGCAGGAAATATGGAGGGTATTAAACATAAAACACGGGAAACCCCGCAATTTATGTTATGTAGCGGGAACATGGTGAACTCTACGATGCCACAAATAACAGAATATTGATACAGCAGAAAATAGCTATAAGAGGCATACCTATGTAAAAACTCAGTTCGAGTGACTCTAATAGAAAAAAAATATGAGATCTACTTAGAAACTCTTGTAATCTCAGTATATATATGTAAAATAAATATTGTGTATACAATAAATATTTCTTTTGTAAATGAGCGATACACGTAATATAAATACTAGTTAAAAACATTATCTTACGTTATATACTACCCGTCTCCAGAAAATAAGTTACACTTTGGCCGATAGGGCAATGCGTAAGATTCTATAAAAAACATCCCAATGAGAATTGACTACTGATAATTTAAAACCAAAATGGTGTATGTAGTCTTATAAAAGATAATACTGTAAATATAATCGATTCACATAAGTTGAAATGAATTGATACCCTATGTCGCGGAGTACTTTAAGAACATAATATACTTGCGGACACAAAACACACCCAGGCTTCGAACAACGCAATAAGTTGCTCTGTACGGAAATATAACCCGGGACACCTAGTTGTGAATCGATTCTCTTAACCGAATAAATGCACTTTGAAATTGCAATAAGTTTCTGCAACAAGCGAAGAAGAAAAAGCATTTTACATTATTTGAAAAATTATATAATTTAGTTTTTTTTTTTAAAACATCGCCCGCATTAGGGAAACTCATCCCTGTATCGCGGGGTACTTTACTTAACAACTATTTATGGGTCACACAAATAATTATCCGGCGCGGGACTCGAACCCGCGACACGAAGTGGCGAGACGACTGTCTTAGCCGCTGCGCCACACGTGCAGTCAGCAATTATGTTTATTTAATATTTATAATTGAGCACGAAAATGATCCCAAATATACCTGATTTGAAGTGGTCATGAAGTACGAAATGCCAAGAGGACAATTAATACTAGTTCTGAAATAGCGACTAATACTTTTAGCACGGTGCCTCTTCGTACAGACGCCAGCACATGAAGCTATCCCAATCTGTCAAATTTCCCCAATTGAAAGTGAACCTTATGCTTATGTGATAAAGTAGAAAATTTATAAAAAGAAATTTGACAGATTGGGGTAGCTGGATGTGCTGGCGTCTGCACCTCGCGTCCAAAATGGACGGAAATATTAGTGCGTAGTAAGAATTAACTTTGTGTTGATGCAACAAAGGCAAAATTTCACCGTGTTTAAACTTGCTAAACAAATATTTTGTTATGAAGATAAAATTAATGGTTGCTCATTTATTAACGATGAACTTCAAAATAAATAAAATACCAAACAGGCAAATTATATTTATATCAAAACATTTAGCGTTGTACCATTTATAGTATGAATAATTATTTTAATTTACAGTAACGAATGCGTTACATTAGTTCGTTTTCATAAATAATTAACTTTACCACAAAACTTGTGCCTTAAAATTTAAATTGAAGGCAATAAAATGTTGTTTTACATTTTATTAGTAGCTACATGGTATTATATAACAACTAACTAACAACAATCATACAGCATTGTCAAGAAAATACCATCTAAGCATAGATCAGAAAACCGCGAAACCGTTTCCATGTAATGGATATGACGGACGATATTGAAGTTATATCGATTCATTTAAGATATTATAATAAAATTAAAAAAAAAAAGCAAATTCAACCGTTGTCGGGAATAGATCACTACAGTTTGCTTATATTCAGATAATCTATTATGTTTTCTGGTGTAATATAGTGTACTATATCTATCAATCTGTCTAAATCTACAGGCAGGCGTAGTATACGTGATATAGAAAAATAGCGATGGAACCTTAGGTACTTCGTTAGGCTAATAAAAGCATGTTTAACCACAGATAGTAGCTGTCCTAATCAATGTGTTATTGATTTTTTTCTGGCAAGAATGGCACTGATACCATCTCGAAGTGTGGACGTGGCCGGTCTTCTGTGTCCGCGCCTCTGAATTTTATCGTGTTTTTTAATTAGATTAATTTAGAAACATAATTTGAGTATTACGAAGATATTTTCAAGTATGCATCATTCGTTAGAAAATAACTGAACATGCATTCACTATGCCATAAAGTACGCATACTGCCTTAGTACTTCTAATGAAAACATGGAAATCATATCAAAATCATGGAAACCCCCGTTTCCATGATTTTGACATGATTTCTTCCTAAATAATTCCTTAAGACAGATAAATAAATATTTACATATTATTATGCCAGATAATATCTTCTTCTTAGCCAATCTCTATTCGCACGTTAAGCAGAGTTGGGTTTCCTAAAGCGCCCGCAGCCACGTTCATCTTTATTGGCACTCATGCTTTCTTCAGGGCGTTCCGATAGTTGTCCACCAAATAATATGCTTTTTATTATTTGTGCTGTATCTGGGTGTAATTTATATATAATACATATGTATTTAGTAACATATAAGTAAGTTTATAACAGTTGTCTGGTTATCATAGTAAAGGCACTACCCAGTTTGGAATCAGATATTGCAGTGTGTTAGTTGTGCCCAGATATTTATTATTATATATTTTTCATTCAAGTGGCACGCGAGCACGTTACACATCCGATTAGGTTTTATCTCGTCAGCGGCGTATCGCGTGATATAGTGCCGTGAACGTAACGAACTGTTGCATTTCCCGATACCTAGCTTTTTCTTACAATACGTTATTGAAGACGTTCTCCTTCGCTTTCAATAGTTGAACGGAATTTTTTATTTGTTGTTTACACGGGTAAAAGCTATCATGGATCGTTCCGCCATTGGGGATGCGACGGGGTATGTCGGACTCCCAGCCATATAGGACGGCTGGCTTAGCAACTAAAACCTCACGGTATTCCTCAGCTCCCTTTAGTCCAGACCACGGGATTAGCTCGGGCATTCACCGCACTTTGGATAGATGCTATCCCACTTTCAGTAAGCCCCGTTTTAGTCGGAGCTTCTTTGCCCCTTCCAATGGTTACTCACATCTGTGTACATGCCATGTGAAACTTTTGCCTGGTTATTCTCGCTGTAGCCTTGTACCACAGATAATGATGCCCTAGGTTCATATCCTGAGTATGAATAAAAGTGTTTTTAGGATTGTTGTGCTAAGAAAAATTCTCAGTAGTAGCTCGCAAATATGGAAGTTTGCAGTGTTTCAACCCCGTGCTTCACAGAATACGTAAAACTGTCAATCCTGTGCCTGACATCTCTAATTTTTTACGGTAAGCTCATCCCATCGAATTACATTTATAAACTGAAATATGTCTCGCTCAGATGCTCCGCCTCCATTAATACTGGTCACTATAACCAAATTTACGTGTTTCGGTTACGAAACTTGCATAAGACAATTGTCTTGACACTTGGGTTCATGGGAATAAAAAATATTTAGGTACGCAGAGCTCAGTACTATCATAATCTAATAATCGTATGTACTGAAATTTGTTTTACATTCATTCGTAAAACCCCTTTAATGGCTAAAATACATTTTTTGTAGCTTTTAATTTCATTTTTTAATAAACCGCCATCTATCGAACAAACATGAACATAACACAAAACAGGGCCGTAATTAGAATCCAGCTATTTTACCTAATGTCCCGCAGCTGTATCATAAATAGAAAGTACTTAAAACATGGAATACACAGCACAACAAAAATACAATCTCCTATAAATTAAATATTCTATGTACAGTAATTTAATTAAAGTACCTACTTCCCTTCGTTAGTATGCTCGTTGTTTACATAATTTAAATTAAGTACTTCAAGCGTACCTAGTTTATTTCGTCAAATTTTAAATTATGTATGTTATAGATTGCCATCTGAAGATAATCTTAGACAAAAATGAATAGCAAAAATTTACAGACAAGCCTGGTCTCCCTCTAAATATACAAAATTTTGTTATTGAAATTTTAACGATGAAGACTTCGTAGTACCAAAAAGAGGCCTTAGAAAATTAAAGAAGGGAACTTTACCTTGTTTAAAACTGGATATATCGGTTCGTAACAATGCAGTATTTTTTACCCATAAAATATTTAATTTTATTCCCCATATAATTATGAATAACAATTCGGTATATTAATAATTATAAGTCATCGGTCATCTATAGAGAAACGGCAGCTCGACTAGTAGAAACGACACGTTCCCGAAATGCTGGCCTGTATTTCGCTCAACAACTGAACATTGCTATTCAACGTGGCAATGCTGCCAGTATTCTAGGAACGTTACCCACTGGCACGAATTTTGATTTTGATATTTTTTGAGTTTAGGTTTTAATTAAGCGTTAACTATTATTAATATTCCAAATTGTATCCATAATTATATTGATGTGAAATAAAATATTTATTTGTATGAAGTTTTTATTTACTAGTTTGACTTGTTTTGGGAACTCTAGTAAATTTTATGTTCAGTGTTGTATTATTGTTTTATTCTTTATATTACAGTTAAAAAGAAAATTTACAGAGCCTACCACATCTACAAGTGTTTTAGGTCTTCAAAAATGATATTGAGGGTTCTAATATTTTTTTTTCTATACTGTATAGTTTGCGCGAGAGACACTTCATTCTAAAAGTAGCATAGTATATGAGTTATCTGGTTTCCGTAGTGCAAGCGTTGCTTAGTTTAGGATCTGAGCCGTCTCTAAATAATGTCTCAGGACATTATTATTATCACATATGGGTCATACATAGAGTTGTCTCCTAAAACACGAGAGTGGAGGACTCGCGGAGTTAACTGCTTATATCTTCAAAATATTACGAGCCGGCTCAATGTCGCAAGCATTCTAATAATAACAATAAATAAGTGAAATCCTAAGTATCTGAGGATTAATTACAGATTCAGCTGGCCCGTGCCCAGACTTCCAACAGCCGGCTTTAGCTCCTGGCTTACTAGTACAACGCGCCAAACATTTACACACTCCAAAGTTGCGCTTTGGCGAACAAACGCCGATAGAAAACATACTCTATGGATCTAATTTTAAAACTAATTTTGCTTTGACCGTATTTTATTCTAACTCGCCTTTAGAACGAACTTCAAGGGTACTTGGTGAGATTTATTCTTGGATTTACCTTTACATTATTATGTCGACTCACTTGAGAATAGCGATAAGAGAGCAAATATTGTGAAGATTGTTCAGCGGTGGAGAAATAGGGAAGGTGCTAAGTCGTCGAAGACAATGGGCTTCTCTGTTCGTTATAATTTGAAGGATTTGTAGACAATTATATACGAAAGATATTTCGTACAAACGTATGATATGCATAGAAAGCTTAATGTTCGAAAATTTTAAGTAAATATTATTTAGTATTTTAAGTTAACTTAAGAGTTATTCCAAAAACTGGAGAAAAAATCCTACTCTTTTGTTTTGTTGTATTGAAGAAATCGATAAATTATAAGCCATAAACGTGTGTACCTGATAGTTTAAGTAAATGCATTTTACGATGTGATATTTTGATTTGGTGCAATGAAGTGTATATATTATTATGTATCCAAATAACTACATACGTATATTATATATTCATAGAAAAATTCTTAAATTATAAAATAATATACTTATTACCTTTCTTACAGTTTAAAGTGTTAAACTTTGTTACTTACTGCTATAAAAAAATGTAGTTTTCTTATTCTGTATATTGTCCCTGTTATATACCTCCATGGTATTTAATACCTCTATGGTGACCGAAACAGGTTGTCAATTGACACACGTACTCGTATGTCGCTCATTAATTGTTTTCCGAATTGTAATAAAATGTTAACATAATGAACAGTCATTTAAAACGATATAACAAATTGGTGACGAGGATGGGATCCTGTTATATACCTTCATGGTATTAAATACCATGGAGGTATATAACAGTCCCTAAAGCGAGTTCATATTGATACATATTTATTTTGTAACATCTGTTGTATACGTGACTTCAATAAAGGTGAAATGTTGAGTAAAGATCTTTTTGCCGCATCCATATACCGAGACCAGAAATTCGTTTCAGTTAATTAATCGTGCCTTCTTACTGTTATTTCACTGATTTTGTGGAAGTTTACTGAAATATCAAAACTTTATTTTTCATAATTTGTCATTTTTTATTGCATGGTATGTACATCCAAAGAAAATGAGAATAATGAAATCTGTTCTTTACTTTGGATAATAATACTTTTCTTGTTTAAAAAAATATTTGTGTTCCTTACTTAGTGATGTTTGGTGCATGAATAACTACATACAAATATAGTATAACAACGCGTTCAGGGTGTTGATGGGGCTGCTGCGCTATTGTAGCGCGAGTGTCATGTTCGCGGAGGCGCAAGTGGATGGCTTCCACGCCATCATGCGTAAGCGCTGTGCATCGATAATGGCGCGGGTACGCGGCAGCCCCAGCGCCATTCTGGCCGCGTGTGCCAGCCGCTGGGACTGATGGCTCACTGGATAGGCCTTCACACGAGATCAAGCGCCTGACGTAATTGTACCCTTTACTAACATTAGGCTAAGAACATTGTTGCTAACTACTCGTGATCTGTATTTTTGCTAACACTAGGTTAAGAACACTGTTACTAACAAATTTATGGACCAAAGTCTGAAATAAATGTATTTATTATTATTATTATTAATAATAAATATTGTAGATATTCTATCGGGATTACTTCTACGCCCTCACGGGATGAGACGGGGTGGCGACATTCTCTGCCGTCAGCCACCCAGCTAGTTAATAATGAGCTACCGGAGACCGGGCAGCGTCTCTGTCTACTATTACCATCAGACATACTGCGATGGCCCGTACCGTCTGCCAAGCGTGGTGACATAACTCCTTTGTGGAAATCTTTTGGGGAGGCCTTTCCCCAGCTGTGGACGCATTTGGCTGACATGATGATGAGGATAAGAAAGCTAGTACTTACATCAATAGAACTCGTAAATTTGTTCTACCGATGGGTATCGTTTGAAAATTTAATGGAAGAGTGCCTTATCTGCATTTAGGTATACAATGGTCAAATTTATGCCGTGTTTACATTTATTATTGCCTTAATTTAGTTTTTATATATAGATAGTTTAGTCCACGATCAGAAAAGATCAAAACAAACTCGTGTCTACCTCACGTATCGTAGCTACATTAGATATTCACAGCTAACCGTCCGAGGTATTCCCGGGACTGTTTGCTTTTACAATGGAAATTATTCTGGCAAGTGTAACGATGATGCGTCCCTGAGGTACACCCGGGATTAGACTGAGGATAAGTTGGTGGGCGGAAGAAGGCATAATGAGCGATGTGGAGTTCTGCGAAAACAATTGAATTTCTTCATTACACTCTTTTAGGTAAAACTTTGTTCTCCTATACGATTAATTATTCCAAGGTTTTGTTGTTACCAATATTTTTTTCCCCAGGAAGCATGTGAATTTACCCCGTTACTAAAAAAAATACTTAATATCCTGTAATTGGCCAATGTTAACCTCCTAGGTTTTTTTTATGTTGACATTTCCATTTGCTATTGGCCATGATTAGAAATTAAGTCAATTTGGCGGTTACCCAACTGACAATCTGCAGCCTGACAGCACAACTAGATGCTTAAAAAGAATTGTTACTTTTGAGTCAATCTCAATTTGTATTTTTTTATGTCATAGGGTGACAAATGAGCAAGCGGGTCTCCTGATGGTAAGGGATCACCGTGCCGCCCATGGACACTCGCAACACCAGAGGAGTCACGGGTGCATTGCCGGCCTTTAAAAGAGTCAGCAAACAAGTATTAATGACCCTTTCCCCCACCCCGATGACCTCTGGCGACCTTACTCACACGCAGAAACACAACATTAAAATGATTAATGTTATTATTAAGAAATATCTTCTGTAAGGTGGAGGTACTTCCCCAGTAGGGCTGCTCTTTGAGCGAATGAACGCTGTGCCCACGTCTCTTATATTGTGTTCTTTTGCTCACGTATTCGTAGCGAAGCAAATGCGTGGAATAGAAAGTAATAAAAAATGAGTTCCTGAATATGATATTTCTTTCTCGAAAGCAGTGCAGTTTTTTTTTTCATTAATCATCCAAGAAGACTGACAGTTTAATTAATTTTTAAATTACCATATTTGTTTATTAATTATAAGCTTTGAATAAATATATTTTATAGAAGTGGGTAATAAATGTCCGCCATGTCTTTCCGGCCCAGAAAGAATAACAGGGCTACCACGTCACATCACGTAGAGGTCGTAAAAGGGACTAAAGGATACAGCAAGAAGTCAAGCAACAGAGTCATCTGTGTTTTAGTTACCACCTAATTGCGCTCGCCACCGCCCATGCCAAACGCGGTGATAACGGCAAACCCCCCCTAAATGGCAATATTGTGGAAACCTTTGGGGGAAGCCTATGTCTAGCAGTGGATGATATCAGGCTGATGATGATGATGATGGGTTATAACTTCGACTAAATTGGTTTACTAATTAATTCTATAATTAATTTAGACTGGATCACTAATGGATTGGCGAGGACTATAAGTACCTGTAAGTTAACACTTAAACAACCTACAGCCTATGAATCTCAAAGATTCATTCACTGACGATATGATTCCACTTCCTGAGCAAAATATCTCAAAACACGGAACTAATTATGTTTACCTCTTAAGTCGGGCGCGAGTGTGACATAGTAACCTAATTTGCTTAAAACCCGCTCAGCTTCCCAGACACAATAGATTTGTATTTGCTTTGTGTATGGAATTCCACAGTCGTAAATGAAATAAGATTTACCACTTTAACCAAAACACTCAGTCTAAATTAACGAAGAATTTCTCCCATCTCCAAAGCTATAGCTAAAGATGATATGTAACACACCGCTATGTCATGTACTCATACTTTGAAGAAGGTGACACAGTAATGACACTAATAATAATTGTCATCGCAACTAAACACATAGGCATTGTGTATTCTAATTAACAATCTCACATATAAATAAATATCTTGCGGCATTATTTACACACGGCCATCTGATCCCAAACTAAGCAGAGCTTGTACTGTGGAAACCAGATAACTGATATACATATACATGTACTACTTTTCTTTTGTAATTACATACTTGTATAGATAATTACACCCAGACTCAGGACAAACAGACATGTTCATGCACACAAATATCTGTCCTGGTTGGGAATCGAACCCACGTCCTCTGGCGTGAAAAGCAAGCATTTGCCAACCACGCCATCAGTTTTAATAAAACAAACATTTCACATTTTATTCACTTATGTACTGCTGCCAGAACAGTAGATTTGGTTAGATTAGAAGTGCGACCCCAATAGAGCGAGCTGGGCGAGTGAAGTGTGCGTTCTCCAGCAGCCCCAACAAATTGCATTCATTTGCGATATGTGGATTAAAAAATGATTTTAGCCCAATGAAAGTTTTGGAAAAAAAATTGCGAGTTTGGGAATTTTTCGCCCATACGTTAGTAATTCCTGTTAGCCAACTCGACCGGAGTACCACGGCTATGAAAATTCACCAACTTGCTGATTCAGAGCTGACATTTATTCTTCTCAATAAAATTTCCTGAGCCAACCTAAGAATCGAACCCTAGAAATTATAATATCTTCAATTCATTACTACGTAGGCCAACGAGGCAGGCAAGAGCTGGGTACTACATGAGTATTTCTCTCCGCTCTCCGCTCGCGAGTTTACTTAACTCTCATCTGAATATTTGACTTGCTGATGGTGTAACAGTTAGAAGGCAACTTTACAATATCCTAGCCTCGAGAGTGATGTGCTACTATATAGCTTCGATTTAACTTTAGTCTTATTGGAAATGTTGAGATAGTTAGAACAAGAAATGTGGGATCTTGATTTATGAAATAATAGCTTAGTAACTTGCTATTTATTATTTATTTAAGGATATTAAAAATATATGTGACGAAACAGACCGCACGAACGGACTAATACCAAAATGTTTTGTTGCTTTAATTACTGTTTTTAAACTGTGTTTATGTAATACATTGTGAGCTTGACAAGTACAAGTGTATATTATAAATACCCAAGTGCTGAATAAATTTCATTATTTCAATGTTATTTAGTCAGTACTTGGGTATTGCCGTACTTGAACTCATTAATCTCAAAATTAAGCGGTTTTGTTTATTGTTGCTATCACCTGCGTCAATGTGAATGTTAATTTGTTGGTTTTACTCCCTAACTGCTCATCCGATAATAACATAATTTGACTTTCAAGTTATTAGAAAAATAAACATAAACATATGTTATAGGATACCTTTAATTTAAAAACGAATTAAAGACGGCCGAATCATTTACGTAATCAGCCAGTATGTTATATAACTCCTTATAACATTACGTTAACTCCCTTTTAGTGAAAGTAAGGTCAAAATTGGTTCAACCGTTTCGTGGAGTAGCTGGAACGGATGAACGGACAAATATAAAATACTGTTACTTTTTGTCATAAATACCTGGTATAGCTGGTATCCTTACATTCTTTTTCTTTTTAAAAAAGACAACGCCCACACTAGGGAATCTAATCCCTCTGTCGAGGGGTGCTTTACATACATATAATAGACGGACACAAATTACATCCACACTCAGAACAATTATTTGTGGGTCACATAAATAGTTGTCCGGCATGGGACTCGAACCCGCGACACGAAGCGGCGAGGCGACTAACTTAGCCGCTGCGCCACACGTGCAGTCAAACACATAATTAACAGACACATACATTTTATTAAATTGTAAATATGTATCGAGGTAAGTATGTATATATTTCTTTGTATGAAAAGTGGTTCCCTATTGTCATTGTTGTTTAAGCCGCCCAATAGGCTTCTGACATGTATAAACCACTGTTGTCTGGAGCCGGATAGATGGACAAAAAAATGCCAACTCTGCAACTATTACACTGCACTACTACCACCATAGCAAATATTTTTCACTCACTTTAGAACACTACACCGCCACCTATTTTGCCGCAATTTACGATAATAATAATAATTTTCTTGGATATTATTCACACACGGTAATCTGATATCAAACTATGGAAATCAGATAACTGATATACTTTCATCAATCAGATTACTGATTTACATGTAATACTTTTCTTTTGTCAATACATACATATATAAATAATTGCACCCATGCTCAGGACAAACAGACATGTTCATGCACACAAATATCTGTCCTGGGTGGGAATCGAACCCACGATCTCTAGCGTGAAAAGCAAGCATTTGCCAACTACGCCAACAGGCCCGTCAATAATTAGTATTTAATGTCCGATTTTGGACATTTACTTTAGCCGTCGACTTGCCCGTGAAAGGATCAAATCCAACTACATTAAACACTGTGTTCTAGGATCTAAACTGTAGGTTAAGTTAAGCATGGGTGTTTTCGCCTAAGCGTGAACTTTTCCTGAATTTAAACCATTTCAGAGAAATTCCATGCATGTACAGACTCCAGCACATCAAGCTACCCCAATCTGTCAAATTTCCCCAATAGAAAGTGAACATTATAGTTTTGAGATAAAGATGAAAATCTATAAAAGAAATTTGACATAATGTGGTAGCTGGATGTATTGGCGTTTTTATTTTTCGGGGTACGTCGTGCTTTCAATCCCCACCTTGTCATTAAGTAACTATCGTAAAGCCATAATATATGTGGCTTAAACTACCTAACACAAAGGTAACCAATAACCATACGAAGTGAGTTAAACGAATATATGTTATTTTATAACGTTAGTAATCTTGTTAATCTTCTTAAGCCATATTAGGTCTTATGTGCCATTGAGATGGGAGGGCAACTTTACTATCTGAAGTCCTTATAACTTCCATTTAACTTGTAACTTAGTGAAAATGTCGGGATCACAGCTGCCATAGGCATATACATACATAACCATAGAAATGTAATTCTCTTAGATAACTTACCTGAAATGATAGTATTATTGAATGACTCATTACGTTATTATAGCTGCGCCTCTCGGTGTTGCCCGCAATTACGCTAACTATGTGTTATTTAAAATCTTTGAATGGCGAAATGCTAATATATGGTAAATGACATAACAGGCATTTTACTTTACTTTATT
This sequence comes from Pseudoips prasinana, assembly GCA_951640165.1. NCBI lineage: Eukaryota > Metazoa > Arthropoda > Insecta > Lepidoptera > Nolidae > Pseudoips > Pseudoips prasinana. Next base: position 42,795,866 of record OX621235.1, on the reverse strand, counting down.
GTTTGGGCAATGGGTACCCTAGTCTCGAAGTTGTTCAAGGCATCTTACTGAGTACCTTAAAAAGCCACTTGGCTCGGCAGGCCTTCTGGCCTTTGACATAGCTCCACAACTGTATTCTTACAACTACAACCGATAGTTAAACGTGTCCTCAAAAGGGCGAACACGCTCAGAAATGAAACCAATTTGGAGGTTAAGCATCACTGACCGAATAAGCCTTTACTATTAAATATTAAATGAAATATATTATCTTTCATTTTCAATTATTCAGACAATAGATTTCATCGATAATTTTATGTAGCGATATTAATTCATCAAATATGCCATACCTTACATTTACTTAGTATCATACTAAGCAAATATACGACACGCAGCGTGTTTCAAGTGACTTAATTAAAATGAACCTAAATTAATGAGACTACCTTCTTAGTTAATTACACTTTTTAGGTCTTATTGTACAGCATTCTACACGTGCAGCCTGTGGTTTATACTCAAAACTCTTACAGTGCCCTCCGAGTTCAATTTAATAATGCATTCAGGATGCTGATGGGGCTGCGGCGATTCTGTAGTGCATCAGGGATGTTTGCCGAGCATCGCGTAGATTGTTTCTACGCTACGATGCGTAAGAGATGCGCATCTCTGGTCCGCAGAATACGTGGCAGCACCAACAACATCCTTCGCATGATCGCTAGTCGGCTAGACTGTATTTACGTCAATCATGGCGGTTAAGCAAATAGGGTCAAGGTCAGTCCATAGATAGGCGACTGTCAAAGTGGTTTAATTTTATAGAGTCTCCATTCAGCCGTTGGTCTCGGTTGTAGTGACTAGACAATAGTCGTTAAACCATGTCAGGAGCTTACTGGGCGGCTTGGACAACTCTGACACTAGGGTAACCACTGCCCATACGATAAGTAACTATTTTAGCGGTTATCTATCTCATGCTAAGGGGCTGAGAGGTCTTTGGTTTCTTTGTGCGTTGGTAAGTGCTTGTTTTTCACGCCGGAGGTCGTGGGTTTGATTCCCAATCTGGACAGATATTTGATGAACATGTCTGTTTGTCCCAAGTCTTGGTGTAATTATCTATATAAGTATGTCAAAGTCAAAGTCAATAATCATTTATTCCGTATTTTTATTACATTTATGTGGAATCGTCATTTTCTTTTTACCCTACCGTGCAGTGCATGACGTGGCAGCTACTGAGAAACACTGCCAGAAAACTCAGTAGGAATCTTTTTTTTTTTAAATAAAATTAATTACAATCATTGTTGTTGACTCAGAACAACTCAATCCCAAGCACTTTTGTCACTTAAATAATCAGAAATTGTGTAATATGCCCTGCTACACAATTTGGCTTTAATAATTCTTTTAAACTTATTCGTAGACAATTCTCTAATATCATTGGGAAGTTTGTTATAGAATATATCTTATTTGTATTTACAAGAAAAAAGTCGTATATGTAGAATATCAGTTATCTGGTTTCCATAGTACAAGTTCTGCTTAGTTTCGGATCAAATGGCCGTGTGTTAATAATTTCCTATTTTCAATAGGATATTATTATTATTATATTATGATAACAAACAGACCAGATAGTTTTACGTGCTCTCTGAGATATGGAGGTTAGAACTAGCTCAAATCTAAATCCATCTATTCACTATACCAATCTTTTCTGTCGGTACGTTCTTGATTTGTTTGAACGTGTTAAGACGGCTATAGATATTTACAATAATAATAATGTCCTCCTATATGAATTTCCATCTCAGATTACCCATCTGCGCGGGACATATTATAGTGCACAAGTGTGTGCGCAAACACAGGGGTACTTTCTATTTTCCATAACTCTCATGATCTGATGGGAGGCCTAGCAATACGACCGGAAAGAGGTCAGGTACAGAACCGACGGCTTTACGTGCTCTCCGAAGCATGGGGGTATAATACCGCCAACACCCAGACTTCGGGCTGATGCTGAGAATATTTTCTTTTTACAGAATAGTCTCAAAAGTTAGAGTTATTAATATTTTTTTATTTTTTATAAGTCTCCATATCCACATATGTACCTACTTTTAAAATTGAAATGCGAGCTGTACTGACACAGAAATTGTCCGATTGTTATTTTTACCTGGTTCCATCAGAAAACCAGCGTTGCAACAGTAATGTTGCAGCTAGTGCTGAGATGGAACCACTTCGGACTCGCACAGATAGCATTTAAGAACTTCTTTATGTGTACCTATATATTATTATTACCTGGGCTTGTTTACGGAATAAATATTTTTTCTTTCTTTCTTTCAAAATCACTTTTAGCCTGACCCGGGATTTAAACCCAGAACGTTTTCTGCAGGTGAACACGCTACCGCTAGACTAAAGAGGTAGACAGATATTTAATAATAGTTAAAACTTTGAGTCTACCTCTCAAGGCACTCCCAGAAAATAATTATCGACCTGCACTTCTAATATCAACTAGTAGCGAATAGGTGATTCGCTAATCCCGAGCGTTACTGATATTTGCGTTCTCTCAATAAAAAATCTCCGGAGCGTTATTAATGAAGTGATGTGAACCGCTGCAATCAAACTCGGATTAGACGGGAGCTGACAAAAGTGCTCACTTGCTCAGCGAACGGTGCGTTGTTAGCGACTCTATGGGCTTTTTGTTACTAGTTATGCAAGTTACATGAATGGAAACTCCATAATTTAGTTCAGGGATAGATCAAGATGATATGGAATGTGGCGATTTTATGCGTCAAAGACAATCTTTCTGAAAATATATTGTTCTATAAATCATGTCACCGCCTTAAATAAAATAAAATAAAAATAAAAAAGGATTTTATTCACGTAGACTTTAAAAATGCGCTTGTCAATAGTCAGAACATGTTTGTAGTAATATAGTTGTATACATTATTATTTCTAGTAACATAGATATTTAGGTACACATTGTATGAAAACATTTATAAAATTTATTTTATTATAGCAATGATATTTAACTAGCTCCTATCAAGTTATTGTCAAGAGATTATGTTTAATTATCTAGTTTAAGTCTAATATTTTTACTACATATTGTCAATGGTTCTGTCTATATTAAGGTATTATTATTATGACGGACCTTGTGTTTATAACGACGGTCACGCTTTAATGCTACCACCGGATCCAATGCGCCCCAACTGAGAAGACCCAGCAAAACAAACTCAGTGGGATCATCTACTACCGGTTTCAAAACGACCCAGTTGAGACGGTCCGGCGAAACATACTCAAGCGGGCATGAACACGGGATTTGGTCCAATTAGAGTAATTATTTAGTAGGCAAACACAATATATGCTCGATCGGTTGTCTGAATGCTTATTATTTTAGATTATATTTAGGTATACAAAAGGATAAGTACTTTATATTTTTTCTACTTGCCTACCCTGCCCTTTCCTGTCAATAAAACGATTGCGAAAAACACGTGCACGTGTGGCGCAGCGGCTAAGACAGTCGCCTCGCCGCTTTGAGTCGCGGGTTCGAGTCCCGCGCCGGACAACTATTTGTGTGGCCAACAAATAATTGTTCTGAGTCTGGATGTAATTTGTGTCTCGCGACACAGGGAATGTTGTCTTAAAAAAACAACTCCCAATAAATTACAATAAGTGAATACATTTTTGTTACTACGAAATTGGCTTTATTTGCAATCATCAGACGAATTTATATAATAATAAGTCTATGAAAAAGAAATAACGATATTACCTGGGCAGATTATAATTCTTGTACTTAAATATTAAGCTGGAAAATTGTAGGTATCTGTTCGGATTTTATGATTTACCAATCTGTTATTTTCTCTCCGTTCAACTCTTAAAAGCGCTCTTTTTCCATAGAAAGATCAAAACCACCCGCATTTTTGCATAAGATAAGTATGTTAAATATAAGTATGTTTATCAGTGGTCTGGTTATCATAGGACACTCAATATATTTAATTATTATTTAATTCCGAAAGTATCAATGTAATTTTTTGCTACTTCTCTTTTTTTCTCAACTATACTCATTTGCCATAAATACAAACTAATATTTACTGTTGGTAAAATGTAATCACTGTTCATGCATAATACTCGCTCATCTTTACCGATAATATATCCAAACATATGAAATAAGCCACGACTACCTTACATACCACACAATGTCAAAAAAAACCTTTCATCCTTCTCCAGACCTCCAAAACCATTCAGGCAAGGACAATAGTTGCGCAACAATGCCGTTCGTACAGCCGCTCACAATGAACCGAACTGCATGGACATGGCGCGACGCTGGATATGGAGTTTTAATATGGACTTATATTTTCATTTATTTATTAAGGCACATGGAACCGTGAGTTCGATTCTCGCCCAGGACAGCTATTTGTGTGCATGAATATATCTGTTTCTTTTTAGTCTGGGTTTAATTAACTACATAAATATATATTTACATTAGAAAAGTAGTATATCAGTTACCTTGTTACCTCTGCTTAATTTGGGATCAGATGGCCGTGTGTGAATAATGTCCAAAGATATTATATATTAATTAGTATGACTACCTCATTGGTTTAGCGGTAGCGTGTTTACCCGCAGAGAACGAGATCCTAGGTTCAAATCTCGGGTCGGGCCAATTGTGATATTGGGACTTTTCTGTAAAATGATAAAAATTCTCAGCACCAGCCCGAAGTCTGGAGGCTGTCGGTATTATACCCCCGTGCAACGGAGAGCACGACCGTAAAGCCGTTGGTTCTGTACCTGACCTCTTTCCGATCTTGTCACTAGGCCATCGGATCATGATAAATAGAAAATGCTCCTGTGTTTGCGAAGATAGGTAATAACTCTGTTGAGACTGGCCGCCGTGGCCGAAATTCGGCTTTGAGGACATTATTGTTTTTTTTATTCATTAGTATGTATTCATCCCAAGCTCTTTAATTATTTTTCACATTGACTAGTACAAGATGCAAGTGATCCTTCGGGAAAAATTGTATGTTTTGTTTAGAAATTCACTAAACTCTCCAAAATTGAATACGTTTCCAATAAGCCAAGGTAGAAAGCTAAGGTTCAATCTGTGCGTTCACTTCTCTGACCTCAGTTGACCTCGTTCAGGCTCCGTGCCAATCATAGCTACGTTGATGAACATGTACCGTGTCTTTGTTCGGCTTCCAATCTATTACCTGCTATACTGAACATTCTGTCTTTACAAAGTTTTGTAAGCAAAAGCATCGCCAACACTGTATTAAGTTTGCATAGATTTTACTAGCTGTGCCCCGCGGTTTTACCCGCGATAAATTTTATAAATTATCACAGCTTCTCCCCCGTAGGTAGGTAGGTAGCCTATATGTTCACCCGACCTCTTAGTCATATTCATGGAAAATTTGAAGTAATATGGAATATTTTGTGCTCAAATCTACCACCAGATCTAATTTACGGACTAGATATAAGTATAACTTACAGTTGCCACCATCCATTAATAATACAATTTTTTACAAGAGTGCATTTGTTAGTGCAATACGCATATATAATCATCTACCTGTTAATGTCAAAGAATTGGAAGGCAAAAAACTCAAAAACGTTTTGAAAAAGTGGCTTATTTCCAATGTGTTTTACGATCTAAATGAGTATTTTGCCAAAAAGTAGTCCTTTTTCTATAAATTGAAATAAATAATTCCACAAATATATTATAATAATAAGAATTATTATGTACTATGTTTAATTCGTAAGCCTTACTGTTGCACGCCCGATACGGGTGGCTGTTGATACTATAAATAAATAAATAAAAAAGGTTTTTATTCACGTAGACTTTAAAAAAGCGCTTGTAAATAGTCAGAACATGTTTGTAGTAATATAGTTGTATACATTAGATATTATTTCTAGTAACATAGATATTTAGGTACATCTTGTATGAAAACATTTATAAAATTTATTTTATTACAGAAATGATATTTAGCTAGCTCGTATCAAGTTATTGTCAAGAGATTATGTTTAATTATCTAGTTTACTCAAAATTGTATATCATCCACAACCATGTACAAAGTTTTAGCAATAAAGAAATCTTTATCTTATCTTATCCATGGAGTACTTTTTGAGTTTAGCCCGGACATACATACAGACAAACAGACACACAGACAAAAATCTAAAAGCTATATTTTTGGCTTCGATATCGATTGTAGATTATGCACCAAAAATATTAAAAAAAAATGCAATGTACAGTTTTGACTTTCCTACGATTTTATTATACTTATGTATAAATTTAATAAGATCAAAGGTGTATAAAACATCACGTATGTAGCTATGTTGTTATCCGTAATTTTAGGGTTCCGTACCCAAAGGGTGAAAACGGGACCCCATTACTAAGACTTCGCTGTCTGTCTGTCCATCTGTCACCAGGCTGTATGTCATGAACCGTGATAGTAAGACAGTTGAAATGTTCATAGATAATGTATTTCTGTTGCCGCTATAACAACAAATACTAAAATTTTTATCTTATTTTGTTATCTTTTCAATAGGGAGCCAAAGAAACCGACCGTCCGTCCGTCCGTCTGTTATCGAGCCGTGTCTCATTTAAAGTAATTGGTAGACATTTGAAAGTTAGAGATTGAATTTCAGTGTGTGTATAATACTGCTATAATATGTAGGATTTAGATGCTATGGAACCCTTTTTCTGTGATTCCGACTCGCACGTGGCCAGTAATATTATTTACATTATATCAATCATACAGTCATGTCCTGCCTTACCTATAAAATAGGAAGAATACTAATGTAATAGAATAGTTTATTTTCTAGAAACATGGTTACAAAGATGCTACAAAATACATTTTACAATAGGTACAGCATGTTTCACCGATACTTTAGTATGCAAATTGATTGAATCATAATTTTTTAATACATATTACACTAATTATCACAATAAAAATTAATCTCAGAAAAATAAAAATTATAATACACAATACAGTTAAATTTAGTAAAAAAATGTCAATAATACAAGTCAATCACCATTAATTAAAAGGAAAGCAATACTGTATCGAAACATAAGCATGGAATATCCCTATTTTTTATTTAGGTTTAGTAACCATAAAAAACAGGGCTATTCATCATAGTACTCATGTACCAATTTAAAACATTTTTAATAATTATTAGATCAAGCATGCTAATAAATATTTTAATGACAATGTCGTTCTGTGTTTGTACAAATTTCATCTTATTTGGCTACCAGAATAACATAACACAGCGGGTTCCAAATGTTATGTTATTTGGCTTCAGGCTTTATAATACATTTTGGACCAATACAATGCTGAGTAACGAAAACATTTTTTGATTTATTTCCAATGTATTTCATTAATGTATGTCAATAGTTCGTGTTATTTATAAACAACCATTGATGGACATGCGTACACAGAATTAATAAAAGAATACGTCTTTAGATATTCGTGAAGACTATTAAATGTAGCTTAGCGGAAAGCGGACTTCAATACTACACTATTTAAACTAGCTCTTAATGACCGCTACTTAAAAACATCACAGTAATGTGATTCACCGCGTTGCACTGTGAAAAATAATAATAATAATATCCTAGGACATTATTTACACACCGCCATCTGATCCCAAACTAATCAGAGCTTGTACTATGGAAACTAGGGGCCCTAGAGGCTAAGTCGCCGAACATCGATTTCTTAAATGGAGTTCAACTAAATAAAGGTTAAAATGACTTCATCAATCGTTAAATCGGCTTCCATGACCACATGTGATGTCATAAATGGTCCGGAATCCATTGTCAACGTTGAAGCCGATTTAACGATTTATTAAGTCATTTTTAACCTTAATTTATTTGAACGCCATTTAAGAAATCGATGTTCGGCTTCTTAGCCGGTAGAGCCCCTGATAAGAGATTACTATTTTTCTTTTGTAATTACACCCAGACTCAGGACAAACAGACATGTTCATGCACATAAATAACTATGTTGGGTGGGAATCGAACCTGCGACGTGTGTACGAAGATAACAGTTTCCCAAAGATACTCTATCCGTATTATATAATACAAATCTACGATATTCACTCACGGTAGCAGTAATTTTACATAGTTTAGTTTCGAATACTACATATTACTTTGTGAAAATTGTTTGGTATCATTCCTACCTGCTATTCTCCCATAGAAAACGAATTCCTCATTTTTCCCAATGGGTCCCAAGACTAGAGCAATATTTCTTGACATAATTGAAACTGCAACGACGATGCCCGATCAGTTATTTTTAGTGATTAGACCTATGACCCTCCAAATATCCAAAAACAATGCCTACATTTTATTATTAAGCCTTTATTGCCAAAGACTAAAAATATAGGTATTGAATTTAACAGTTTTAAAATCTTAAACCTGACACCTCGGGTTTTCCGGTTTAGTGATCAGCGTGTCCTGGGACACATAGGCCTCTTCCAGCTGTTTCCACTCATTCCTGTCTCTAGCTTACAGCCTACATAAAACATCCCAAATAAATATGGGGAATGATTACGCATGCTACCCGGAAAAGTGTCTGCGTGTGAGTTTTTCGGACTCGCACCGACTAAAGCTAACCTGCCGTGGACATATCTTAGCACCTGATGGTCTGTGATCCCAGAAAAACTATAAGAAAACGCATCAGAACTAAACGGCATTGCCTGTTTTCGGAATGTTATATGAATAAACATTAAAAAATTAAATGGTTTACTTTTGAAGAGATTTCCAAAACTAAACCATTTAATGTTAGAACCTAAGTAACCAAAACCTAACTAATGTCGACGAAAGCTCGAATATAACTTTGTATAATATTGTACAAAAGTTTCAACTTAGTCACCAATTTCTTTCTTAGGTACAGACGCCAGCACATCAAGCTACCCCTATATTGTGTCAAATTCACCCAATTGAAAGTGAACCTTACGTTTAAGTGATAAAGTTGAAAATCTATAAATAATTTTGACAGATTGGGTAGCTGGACTTGCGTCTGTACATAAAGTTTATCTTTAACATATTTTGATTTAAGCGTAATTAGTTTTGGTATGTCTACAGTAACATTCATTTATAACTCAGTATTTATTCAGCTAAAACTTATGAATAAATTGGTTACGTACCTACATTAAGTAATTAAAATTTCTGGAAATATTCAGTACTGTCTATAAATAAAGGAAAATGTGAAGCCTGAGTGAGCAGTTGCCGATTATGTAAATCTGTATAATACCTAAATTAAATGCTATTACTAAATGTGAAATAATTAACATACCGTAGATCTAAATATCTACTTATCATCATCATCATTATTATATCAGCCGAAAGACGCCCACTGCTGGACAAAGGCACAAAGATCTCCACAGTTGCTGGTTTTGTGCTATCCACATCCAGCGGCTTTCATCGACCCTCACAAGATCATCGGTTCATCTCGTAGGGGGCCTGCCAACGCAGCGTTTTTCACTTTGTGGTCGCTATTCGAGAACTTTTCTGCCCCAGCGGCCGTCGGTTCTACGAGCTATGTCACTTGCCCATTGACACATTAGCTTGGCAATGCTTCGGGCCAATTGACGTGGTCGCTCATTATGGGCCTGATCAGATGGCTCAGGCTCACCCAAAGAGCAATGGAGAGGGCTACGCTTGGAGTTTCCCACCGAGATTGAATCAGAAATGTTGAGATCCGCAGACGAACCAAAGTAACCGACATCTACATAAACCTTGAAATCATTATGCTATCTATAATCTTGGCCCGAGATTGTCTCTAAGAGTAAAGTTCAAAGAGGTTAACATTCTAACTGTACCATCTCAGTATATATATGAAAACTTACTATATGTGCAAAAAAATATCGATTCCTTCTGTAATAGGAGCGATACACATAATGTAAATACTAGATATAAGAATAATCTCATATTGCATACACGGGTAGTATGCAATATGAGATTATTCTTATCCACAAAATAAGTAACTCTTTTATGGGGCAATGTATAAGATTCTATAACAAACTTCCCAATGATATTAGAGAATTATCTACGAATAAGTTTAAAAGAATTATTAAAGCCAAATTGTGTAGCAGGGCATATTACAAAATTTCTGATTATTTAAGTGATAAAAGTGCTTGGGATTGAGTTGTTCTGAGTCAACACACATGATTGTAATTAATCTTAAGTATATTTTATTTTAAAAAAGGATTCCTACTGAGTTTTCTGGCAGTGTTTCTCAGTAGCTGCCACGTCATGCACTGCACGGTAGGGTAAAAAATATGACGATTTCACATAAATGTAATTTTTTTACGGAATAAATGATTTTGACTTTGACTTTGCAAAATACTACAAACAGGTTATTGGTATATCAAGCGATTTTTTAAGATTACGTGAATAGAAAACTTTTTATTTATTTGTTTAGCGTTAGAATACCTGGAATCTGAAAATCTATAACGTGCAATCAATCAATATTAATTTAACATTATTACCTACAGCTACTGTTGTAAGGGGTTATTCCATTTGGATCAAATATATATTTTGTTGCTACACTGTTATGAAATAACTATACACACTTGTACACCATAATAAATCCCATGCACATTACTGTTCTTTATCGAAACTAGCCGCCATTGCTGAAATCCGGATTATTATGCCGATATTCTAACTATGAGATGACGGTTTAAACTCGATTTTTTTAAAACTATAAAGTCAAGGGCTAACGGTTCATTAATCAGTACCTGATCAATTTATGTAATTAAGCCAGCGGCGTAGACGGTTGGATGACCACTCATTACTGGTAACGAGATTTCACGCTTCAATGACCATAGGTAGCCTGTGGCTTGCTAAATGAGATTAAAAGGGGGTTATTTCAAAGCAAAATATATGAAAATAGTCTGTGAAAATTATTGTCCGAGAATTTATTGCATTTTAAGCAAACCAGCATAGTGTTCTCAAGTACCCAATATCCGCGCAACGGTTATGACGTAGGTGCTATATTATAATTATATATTTACATTGTGATAATTGATTTAATTAGTGATTATCATTGTATCAATTACAATAGTAATTCTATAATAATTTTACATCTTAAAACTATTATTAAACGATATAAGACTCTCAACTGCTTATCACTGATAATAATATAAATAGGGTAAGAGATTATTAAATAATCATTCCTTGTTACGACTCGCAATTAGAACGTTACTCTGTTCGCTTAAATATTGTGTGTGGAAAACATATCGGAGTTTTAATGTGCAAAACCTACGAGTGCGTAATTATATCTAATTTCATATGTGTAGCCTATGGCGCATGCGATGAGTGGGAGCACTCACGATTATCAACCCCCTTTACCGATAAACCCTGGTAATTTTTCTCACGTGATGGAACATATTTTAATAATACAGCTTAGCTTAGCTTGATAAAAAACACTTTGTTTTGCTTTGGCTTGGTCTGTAGTTGTGCGTAAGACCGATATACGAAACCTTATTATCCAAAAACACAAGTAACTTAAAAGCATCTGAACTGTAAGCTCTTATTCTTTATCGATTGCTGACAAATATCTTTGTTGGTTTATTACGGTTTTACGCTTAAACTACTCAAACAATCACCATGAAAACCTACACACGTTCAAATAAAGGTCTTGACATCATGTCAGCTAAATGAAGCCAAAAATAGCAGGATATGCCATAATAGCCACGCTTGGCAGACAGGTTGACGGTCGCAATATAATGGTTACGGTTCACGAAGAGACGCTATTGCCCATTCTCTGGTAAATATTTCCTTGAACCAATTTCTACGGCTACGGGATGAGATGGGATGGTGATGTTCGTCACAGTCAGCACACATACACTCGTGCACGCGTACACGGTAAAAACCTTTATGGCGGACGGACCGCATCTGCCGTCCGCCATAAAGGTTTTGAGGAACAACAACAATGAAACCGCGGGTAATAACTAGTAGCTAAATATATCTTTCATTAAGGTTTTGAGGAACAACAACAATGAAACTGCGGGTAATAACTAGTAGCTAATTATATCTTTCATTAAGGTTTTGAGGAACAACAACAATGAAACTGCGGGTAATAACTAGTAGCTAATTATATCTTTCATTAAGGTTTTGAGGAACAACAACAATGAAACCGCGGGTAATAACTAGTAACTAAATATATCTTTCATTAAGTTTTTGAGGAACAACAACAATGAAACTGCGGGTAATAACTAGTAGCTAATTATATCTTTCATTAAGGTTTTGAGGAACAACAACAATGGAACCGCGGGTAATAACTAGTAACTAAATATATATTTCATTAGGGTTTTGAGGAACGACAACAATGAAACTGCGGGTAATAACTAGTAGCTAATTATATCTTTCATTAAGGTTTTGAGGAACAACAACAATGGAACCGCGGGTAATAACTAGTAACTAAATATATATTTCATTAGGGTTTTGAGGAACGACAACAATGAAACTGCGGGTAATAACTAGTAGCTAATTATATCTTTCATTAAGGTTTTGAGGAACAACAACAATGGAACCGCGGGTAGTAACTAGTAACTAAATATATATTTCATTAAGGTTTTGAGAAACAATGAAACCGCAGGTAGTAACTAGTAGCTAAATATATCTTTCCTTAAGGTTTTGAGGAACAACAACAATGAAACCGCGGGTAGTAACTAGTAGCTAAATATATCTTTCCTTAAGGTTTTGAGGAACAACAACAATGAAACCGCCGGTAGTAACTAGTAGCTAAATATATCTTTCATTAGGGTTTTGAGGAACAACAACAATGAAACCGCGGGTAGTAACTAGTAGCTAAATATATCTTTCATTAAGGTTTTGAGAAACATCAACAATGAAACCGCGGGTAATAACTAGTAACTAAATATATCTTTCATTAAGGTTTTGAGAAACAATGAAACCGCAGGTAGTAACTAGTAGCTAAATATATCTTTCATTAAAGTTTTGAGGAACAACAACAATGGAACCGCGGGTAATAACTAGTAGCTAAATATATCTTTTATTAAGGTTTTGAGAAACATCAACAATGAAACCGCGGGTAATAACTAGTAACTAAATATATCTTTCATTAAGGTTTTGAGAAACAATGAAACCGCAGGTAGTAACTAGTAGCTAAATATATCTTTCATTAAAGTTTTGAGGAACAACAACAATAGAACCGCGGGTAATAACTAGTAGCTAAATATATCTTTTATTAAGGTTTTGAGGAACAACAACAATGAAACCGCGGGTAATAACTAGTATCTAAATATATCTTTCAATAATACCTTGTAGCGGTATATCTAGATATTTTTTATTTCAAACTATATCCGCTTATATTATAAACTAACTTGTTAGCTACAAGCAAAGCATTTTGACTTGAATATGTTTCACTTAGATATCTCTCTCGGGAAATTACCAAGTTTTGCGCTATAAGCCACAAGCTCTTAATAAAATGGTTTCAATTAATATTGTGGCGGGTGTGGGTCAGGGAATTGTAAAAACAACTAGTGTTTACAAACGGAGCCTTTAATGGCGTCGACAGTAACAGTTGGTGGAACACTAAGATCACAGAACACACTTATAGTCCAGGAAACAAGCACTGCGTGAGGGTTTAATCGTGACGCACTTACTGAGTCCCCGCGTCTGCACTGTTTTTTTTTTATAATATCTCGGGACAATGTCGCACATATCATAAAATAAATAAAAAATAAATATAAAAGGTTTTTATTCACGTAGACTTTAAAAAAGCGCTTGTAAATAGTCAGAACATGTTTGTAGTAATATAGTTGTATACATTAGATATTATTTCTAGTAACATAGATATTTAGGTACATCTTGTATGAAAACATTTATAAAATTTATTTTATTACAGAAATGATATTTAGCTAGCTCGTATCAAGTTATTGTCAAGAGATTATGTTTAATTATCTATTTTTACTACATATTGTCAATGGTTCTGTCTATATTAAAGGTATTATTATTATGACGGACCTTGTGTTAATAACGACGGTCGCGCTTTAATGCTACCACCGGATCCAATGCGCCCCAACTGAGAAGACCCAGCGAAACAAACTCAGTGAGTTCATCTACTACCGGTAGCCCCAAACTAAGCAAAGCTTGTACTATGGGTACCAGGCGACGATATACACACTTATATAGATAGATAAAAACTTAAATATATAGAAAACATCCAAAACTCAGAAACAAAATATTCGTGCTCATCACACAAATAATTGCACTTACCGAGATTCGAACCCAGGACCACCAGCTTCGTAGGCAGGAGCACTACCAACTAGGCTACGGTGACAAACTGTGTGAGTGTTCTGACGTACACGGTACACTTTTCACTTTGTACAGAACACTGTTTACTTTCACTGATGACTTGGTATTTTTGACTTTTGCCTCTCGTCTTGATTCACATTTGATTTTATTTGAATTCATCCCTTAATTGTTCCAATTTTGAAAGTAATTTTTTTTCTTCAATCATACCATCATAATATTAGCTCAAAGACTTTTACTGCTGGTCCCAATAAGATCTTCTCAATTGCTGGTCCAGCGTCTTCCAGTGCTCCTCACAACATCATCGTTCCATCTTGTTGGGGTCTGCCCACACTGCGTAACTAGCTAGACTTATTATTATATAATATATCAGCATATAATATCGCCACTGTGGCGCTCATAGCCAGATGCTCTCAACGGTCCCTAAGTGATTGGCGAGGTTAAGTAACTAGGCTCGCGGTCAGTCCATAGATGGATGACCGCCAAAGTGGCTTAAATTGTGAGCGTCTCCGTGTTGCGGAGGGCACGTTAAGCCGTCGGTCCCGGTTGTAGCCATTAGGCAACAGTCGTTAAGCCATGTCAGAGGCCTACTGGGTGGCTTGAAGAACTCTGACACCAGGGTAACCACTGCCCATACGATAAGCAAGCAAGTATAATATCGCCACCCCATCTAATCCCGTGAGGGGCGTAGATATCGACTCAAAGGAATATGTATCAAAGAACGGGCAGCAGCGTCTCTCTGACTACTATCATACCATCATACTACGATTATCAAACCGATTCCATTGTGGAAATCTTTTGGGGAGATTTTTTTACCAGCAGTGGAGGCCATTCGGTTGACATGATTATTATATAGCTAATTATTTCAATTCAATACGCGATTATTAATGAGCCTTCAATGAGCACTTTGCCTAATGTAAAATAACCATATTTTAACTCCAGGCAGGTGACTTATGAATATGTTACTTCAGTTTCAAGTACATTTTATCAAATATAATAATCGCTGCCCATATAATTGTTACGATGGAACGATACATATATATCATAGATAAATTAAAGTCAGACACAGAACATATAATTGTGCTCATCACATAAAGATTTATCCTAGATGGGGATCGAAACACCTTAGCTTAGCTGTCACTACCACTAGACTAACGGGCAAGAAGGCTTTGAACTAAGCTAAATTCCGCAGTTTAACGTTGATCTAATAAACTAGAATCAAAATCAGGAAGATAATAATAACGTAGTTGGTAGATATCAGAACTTTACAAGATTCCTGCCTCAACTTCCAAGTTTTGGATAGTTGTGACGGATAATTTGACAACTAACCATCTCTAGAATGTTGAGGCCAGCGAAAGTTGAAGTTCGGAGACACTTTAAATACAATGTTATCTGTATGACAGGTACAGGGTACCTTACTAATCGTAATGGCATGAAACTACTTTCTCGACGGGTCCTACGTATACTAGTACATCCAACAAAATAGCGAAAACTGTTTTTTTACGTCAATAGCATTAAAATAACTTAAACTTCATGTCCTGAAAATTTTATTATAATATTTCAATTCGTTTCAGAGATACAAACTAGTAAAATGGTGCAAGTGATAGCATTTTTAACCACACGGCTGTCAACACTGATGCAAGTGGCTTGCACCAGTGTAGGTGGTTACAAAGTACGCGGCACGAGCGTTCAAGTGACCTTCATATCAGTATGCGCGCGGCGCCACTAGCGCTTGGACGCGCTACACTGATACAAGTGCAATGACTCACAGATATATTTATATTATTGATAAAAAATCTTATTTTTGTTTGGTTTTAGTTTATGTTTAGTCACTGTGATAAAAATTTATAATCATTAAGCGTTCACGGGGTTAATATATGTTACATTTATTAGAAAAGAAAACGTTTCAAATCAATAACCCCCGAAAATTACCCCATTTGACATGGGTGATCTATAATGGGTGTTATTGTTGAGATGAAATAACTGCAAAGAAAGGTGCTAACGAAATAGCTAGTTGTATTTTTGTGAAAGTGAAGGAAGGTGTTATAAGCTTTATATTCTGGTCGGACAATTGTCGTGGGGCAGAATCGAAATAGAATTGTATAGCTCATGAATATGTACTGTGCTTGGAAACTTAAGGTCAACATTACTCATAGATTTCTTGTTGTTGGCCATACCCAAAACAAGGGTAACAGTATTCGCTCGGTAATTGAAAAAAAAAAACGAAAAACGTTTTGATTTATTCCCCAGGGGGCTACCGGCTTAGTCGCCGAACAGTCGGGATAGTGATTGGCGTTCAAATAAATAATGGTTAAAAATGACTATCGATCGAAATCAGCTTCCATAAGCACATGTAACGGCATAAATGGTCTGAAATCGATTTTCCACGTCGAAGCCGATTTAACAATTGATTAAGACA
This sequence comes from Pseudoips prasinana, assembly GCA_951640165.1. Lineage (NCBI taxonomy): Eukaryota > Metazoa > Arthropoda > Insecta > Lepidoptera > Nolidae > Pseudoips > Pseudoips prasinana. The sequence goes on along the minus strand of OX621235.1, from coordinate 42,779,244 downwards.
TTTTTAACCTTTATTTATTTGAACGCCGATCACTATGCCGATGTTCGGCGACTTAGCCGGTAGCCCCCTGATCAATGGTCTCTGGCCTTCAAAATGGCGACTACTAATGCAAAACCATACATAGTAAAAGAAGTTACTCACTCTTTAGTTTTTGATTTTAAGTCATGTCTTACTTTTTTTGATAACTGGAAGAAGAACAATAATGGAGAAACTGTAGGTTGGAATAAAATTTGTGAAGTTAATGTACAGGCCAGCGACGTATTTAAGCTTAATTACAGTTATACTTTTGAAGATGATTGTTACAAAACTATACAATTAACACCAGAATCGCTTTGCAAAAGGTATTTAAAAATTGATACTTTAGATGTAGCTTACATTAACTTATTACCTATTGACAGAAAAACATACAAAGACTTTTAAGATCTTAGCAAATCGCATTCCTGAGCATTATCATTCATATTACAATAATTTAAAAGGTAGATCCGAAAATACTGGATACTTATCTGACTAGGCTATATTCGTCTACGAATAATAAGATTGTAAAGTAAAATTGTTTTTAAAAGTATATGATTAAGATGATTAAGTGTTAGAAAGATTAAGTTCAGTTACTCAGCGAATATTATGTTACAATTACAAATAAAAGTTTCTAGGAAAGAAGGACATTTCCTTTTATTTTGTTAAAATGGTTAAACCTTTTATTGTGATTGTTGGAAAGAAAATATTTTATTTGTTGTTTTAGATTAATATTTTTCGACAGACTGATAAAATACCTCATTTGTCCTAATGTTTAAAGTGCATAAAAATATCGTTTCCTTCTGTAAAAGGAGCGATACACATAATGTAAATACTAGATATAAGAATAATCTCATATTGCATACTACCCGTCTCCACAAAATAAGTAACTCTCTTAAAACAAACTTCCCAATGATATTTGAGAATTGTCTACGAATAAGTTTTAAAGAATTATTAAAGCCAAATTGTGTAGCAGGGCATATTACAATATATCAGATTAAATAACTAATTATTAAAAGTGCTTGGGATTGAGTTGTTCTGAGTCAATACACATGATTGTAATTAATATTAGGTATGCTTTATTTAAAAAAAGGATTCCTACTGAGTTTTCTGGCAGTGTTTCTCAGTAGCTGCCACATCATGCACTGCACGGTAGGGTAAAACATATGACGATATCACATAAATGTATAATTTTTACGAAATATAGAATTTTTGACTTTGAAAGAACTCACGCAGTAGACGAAAGTTCCTATTTATCATTATGACATTTGTGTCACCAGAATATCTTTAATAAATATTATATATTTTTTAATATTTTAGTATTATTTACTTATAAAATAATAAAATATATGACTAGGTGACAAGAATACTACCGAAGAGATGTGATTATCAATTAAATTAATCAATTATGGACGTAAATTGTAATGAGCTATTAAATCAATATGAATTTAAATACTATCTATAATACAAAATATACTATATAATAACTTAAAAGCTACCTTAAAATAAATTTTAATCATAATTACGAATAACTAAAACTATTTACAAAGAGTCAAAATCCTCCTCCACATTGCAAAATAGTTGGATTACTGATACAAGTAGTATTTCACTACTTCATTAATTGGTGTAAGTGACAAAAGTTAATAAAACACCCCTATTTTATTATATTATAAGCTTTTATTAATCATCAGTGATCACGGTAATTCATATCAATAGAGTTTCAGTCTATTATTTACCACGGTTTGCAAAAAACATCAGAACACGAATACTGATCCAAGTGGTTACTTGCACTACTTTACGTGTTTTAGTACTTAAAGGTAAATAGGCTACAATGGTACAACTGACGCTATCTTCTAAAATATAAAAAAATAATGAAACTTAACAGGCCTTTTTCTATAAATCTTATGTATAACATTTCCAAATTTCAAAGATTTTTGTTGAACTATGTCAAAGTTACAAAGGTTTGAATCTTTAAATCGCTCTCCTGTAAAGTTGTGTTTTTGCACTTGTACTAGTATACGTAGGACCCGTCGTTCTGTTGGATAGCAGTAGCTTTGTGTAACCACTCCTGATAACTTTGTCGAACAAATACAACTCAAAATCAAGTACCAGTAAGGGATTTTGGTGGCTTTTGGAATATTTCGATAATGTTCTAGTTAAAACTACAACAAAAGATTATATAGAACAACGGATGAAAAGCAGATACTAATGATTTTTTTTAAGATAAAGAATTATTTATTGCGTAACTGTGTACAATAAGGTCTTATCATAACCTAACAGTTTTTAGGATCAACAGTCTACTCGTATCGGATATGTAATACAAATAAATCTATTTAATTTATTCTGAGTAATAATAACACATTATTTTTTGGTAAAAAAACTCATACAAACTATAGTAAACATTCTTGAGTAACATATTCTTTAATTCATATTTAAACAATTTTCCATTTTATTGCTTTATATCAGGTGGTAAGTGGTTACATACACGAACAGCAGATATATAAGTACTTCTATTGTAGATCATGTTTTTTATAGTGGGTAAATTTAAGTCATATTTATATTGTCTACGAACGTTCCTTTTTGAAATGGATTTAAGACTAAAATCTTGCATATTATTTTTAACAAATAGACATGGTCCCAGAATATACATAGATCTCCGTCAGTGTAAGGTAGCCCTTCGTTTTGAAAACATCTCTCAAACACTCACTATACATATTATATATTGTCCTAAGACACTTTTTCTGGAGAATAAACGTGGATTGTGTAGTCAATAATACCATAAGTTAATAATGGATACACATTCCCAAAGTAGGCATTTCTAGTAACGCATGCATTTGTTTGCATTTGTCGTTTCTGCCAGTATAGACAACGCATAACAGGCACTGGATATTTTCTTGTTAATTTTATCAATGTCAGCCTTCCAATTTAAATATTGGTCCACTCTTACTCCAAGGAAATTAGTGACACTTACTACTTCAATTTCTGCGTCGGTTACTGTAACGTTTAATTCATTATTCTCTTATAATAATATAATATCTGGGGACAATGTCACACAGATCATCCTAGCCCCAAACTAAGCTTGTACAATGTGTACCAGGCGACGATATACTTACTTATATAGATAGATAAATACTTATATACATAGAAAACATCCATGACTCAGAAACAAATATTCGTACTCATCACACAAATATTTGCACTTACCGGGATTCGAACCCAGGGCCACCAGCTTCGTAGGCAGGAGCACTACCAACTAGGCTACGGTGACCGTCGTTATAATTTCTAAATATGAAAGATGATGATGGTTCTAGAATGAAAACATAGAGATGATGGAAATTTCCTAATAGAAAAGATATAGAGAGATGAAGACACCTCAGGGAAGCTCATAAACCAGACATCCTTTCTGCAGGAATCTCCGCATAATTACTTACAATGGGTAGATTTGTGGTACGCCCAAAAATAAACTTATAATAAGAAAATTTCTTACATTACAATGTTGGATTGGTAGTCGCATTGCATAATAATGATCTATTCATAACAACTGATCCGCTAGACTGGTAACTTTTTTATAATATAGTGCAAGGGTTGTAACACTTAAGAGAACTACCTCGCATCTGGAGTTTTTACGCTTTGATTTATCCGGCTACTATAATGGCGGTAAATATAGTCATATTTGTCATTCATCATTATCATCATTACAGTTGAAATAAATCCACGGCTGGACAAGCCTCCCCCAAGAATCATCTTGGGCATCATCGCCACGCTTGGCAGACGGGTTGGCGATCGCAGTAAGATAGTCATAGTACTCAGAAGGAAGCTGCTGCCCATCCTCTGGTAAATATTCCCTCGGGTCTACTGTATGCCCCCACGGGGTGAGATGGGGTGATGATATTTTGATATTCGCCTCCGTCACCACACAACACAACGAAGCAAGCTAGCTAGAACGCAAACAATGATGGTAATTAAGGAAATCACTTTAGTAAGTCACACGTCGTCTCGCGTATTGCAACACCCTTTTGGCAGTCTGTATCTTTTTTTTTGATAAGGCAGGGGAATGTCTTCGCATGCCACCCGCAAAAAGTGTCTGCGGGTGGGTATGTCGGACTTGCACCGACTAAACCTACCTGCCGTGGACTTCTCTTGGCGCCTGATGGGGGAGTCCCGGGAACGCGGGTATGCTGCTCCGGTACCCCCCTTTTTGCACCATGTCCCAGATGGTCGGGACACGTACCCTGGGAGGGCTCCTTTGGATTGCCCTCCTCTATTGCCGACTCCTGCTAGTACGGCACAGCGACTGAGCCACAAACAGATCGCTGTCGCGTGGAGCCGCTTGTACGTGGCGGCAGTAGAGGACACTTCTCACACTGCCGCCGCGGCCCCGAGGGGAGTTGGGCTAACGGCTGCCGCCACCACCCCGACGCCTCTTCCGCCTACGAGCGGGATCGGCTCGTTCCCGATCCCGTTCGGCGGCCTCCTTCTGCAGCAAAACTGCCTCACAGAAGAAGACCACGGCGTGGCAGTCTGTACCTAAATACTAACGACAAATTTTGTAGCAAAAATCGCTCAATATATTTGTATTTCCAAGCTACGTATTAGATTCTAGCTATTTTAACTTATAGGTTGTCACAAGGACCTAATTCATATATTTTAAGAAAAATTGTATGTCATTAAACATGATTTCTAATAAATTTAACAGATTTTTAGGGTAATACATTTCGTTTTGCCGTTAGAGCGATGAATTACTTACTTAAATAAGTCGAGGCAAGGATGTTGGAATACATATTCATCATCGTCCAAAAATGAATTATAATAATATGTTAATCAAATTCCCATTGACTCATACCCACGACACGAATGTGAGAGCGTATGTGAGAGCGGCGCTGTGGGTAACCCCGCATAAATTATTTCATAATCATATTTTACAAGGTGTCAGTTTAAATTCTATAACTCTGATACGAAATGTAGGTTATTTTCCTGTTTTACTTATTACGTGTTGATGGATATTTATTAAATATCTTTGCACCATCATTTTGCCTTCTTGGCGTAGAATAAAGTTGCTTCGCCAATACTAGTAGAAGCTATAGTTACAAGCAGCAGTTATAAGAAACGGTATGGGCACTTCACGGATAAATAGATACAAAGATAAATTAGTTTTTATTAGTACTTTATGCTTTTGTAAGCAAGACTTCAGAAATCCCTACGAAAATTACATTAATGTAGCTAAAGGTTACAAAATGTTAATTTTGGATTTAATCACTGTAATTTAATTGTAAGGATCTTTATTTTTTTCAATGTTCGGGCTAGTGGCTGATAAAATGCCTTGCTAAAGGTGTTTTTTTTAATCAGTTCAGTTTTGGACTGAAATTTCTAAACAATAATAATCTTTCATTATAATCAAAGAAATATATGAAAACGTAATCTTTTCGCCTAATAATTTTAATCCAAATAATCAAGCTTAACTAAACCGATAAGTGCAATCTATTATAATATATTATAGCTGTTTGACCTACCTATAACCATTAGATACATAAGATTTTATGAGTTTTGTACGCGGTAGCCACTACGAAGGAAGGTACTGTAGTACACTGTGTTGATCAGGAATTAAATTCGAAAATTATATGAGGACGTTTTTATTTACGAAGACTACGAGCGTCCCAAATCCCACATTTATTTGTCCAAACATGATACATGCAAGATAGTATAGCATAGTTTTTAAATAATTTTTCAAAATGGGCCACTTTCATTTAAATTATTTGATAAATAATTATAACATTGACAAAGAAACTCTTAGACGACAGTTGTTCTAAAATTTTAAATATTGCAATTCAAAAACTTAACTCAAAAAGATTTCAATAGTATGATTAACTACGAAGTTAAGCGCAGTTGCAAGCAGTTTGAAGGCGAGCTCTGCTAAGGTGACGCCTCAGCAGAGCTCTCCTTCAAACTGATGAAGCACCGTTCATGTCGATCAATTCTAACTAGTAATAAAAACACGGGCATGAAGACAAGTAAAACCACGAAAGGATGAAAGTTAGATAGTATGAGTCATCCTGAAGAATGTAGAACGACCTGAAAAGCCTGTTGAAGAGTAATATTCATATTTTCGAGGTTACCACGGAGAAGAGGCATAAATATTAGCAAAATTGGTTTATTGACGCCCCAGCCATGTATAATATGAAGATGCTAGTTCACTCATACAACATGGGTTTGTTTTAGGCTAGAGTGAACAGGCATCTATTGGGTACGCGCGGTCCACCTTTGACCACATCTTCACTTACCATAAGACCATGAGATCATGGTCAAGCGCAAACCCATCCGGCATAAAAAAACAGTTTAAACTTAAACAGGTGCCGCAAATACGTCAACTCTAGGTAATAAACTGATATGATATAAAAAAAATAAGGGAAAAATTGAGTATGAGCAACACGACTAGTTTTTTTTTTTAAGTTTTCGCCCGCATTAGGCCTGTGTCACGGGGTAATTTACAAACATATAATAGACGGATAAAAATTATATACAGACTCAGAAGAACTATTTATTGGTCACACAAATAATTGTCCGGCGCGGAACTCGAACCCACGACACGAAGCGGCCAGGCGACTGTCTAAGCCGCTGCGCCACACGTGTAGTCAAATTGACTTTTCAAGCATTCATTTCACAATGCCAATAATTGAATTAAGAGTGGTCCAGAACAGCCACATTATACTGAGACCAGTGATCCATATTTGTTGTCAATACCGCTGTCCTCCAAGGAAACTGCCAGTTGTTAATCTGCTCAAATACTAAGGTATGAAGTATTCCAGAATTATAGAGGTTGAGCTTAAAATCTCCAGGTTGTTAACATTAAAGCGGCTCAACCGAACGAACATAAATACCTTTTCTTTAATTCCCACATACGGACTGTGGCGCTGCGGCCGACCACATATAAATTATTTCATAACGAAATTAAATGTGGTATCGGCTTACATTCCAGTAGAATAACCAGGCCTCGTTCAATAAGAGCTTTGTGTCCGTATTAATACGTAATAATATTTTGGTGTGTTTCACTGGCTATACGTATCACACGTGATATTAGATGACGATGCAAACAAATCAGAAGGCACAAGTTTATGAATTGAAAAAAAATGCTAAGAGAGCTGTCGTTATTGAAAAAATTGAAAATCGTTTATTGCCAGAAATTTTTACATTATTGGTTATGCCCTAGATCCTATACTAGGATTCCCTGTGTTGCTGGGCCTAGGCTCTGCGATCCGTTCACAAAAACTTAATTCTAGAACTTAAAACCTAAACTAGAACAATCAACATAATTTGAGTATTTGTGTGTATGGTGTGTGCGTGTGTGTGTGGTGTGGTGTGTGGTGTGGTGTGTGTGCTGTTAAGTGTATGTCTGTGTGTGTGTTTGTGTGCGTGTCTGCATTACTTACTCTAGAATTTTGATAAATTCTGCGGTTTGGTTATAATTCAGCGTAAGGAGTGAGTCACTAATTTTTTGCATTTATTTTTGGTTTCTTTTATGATATTGTGTATGTTGTTTATTTTCCCATATATGTATGGTCCCATAAAACCAGAAGATTTTCTACCTATAGATTTATAACACCTCAATATACCACCTATATAAAAGTAGTAGTAATTCAACCTGTGTGTTAGTATATCGTTAGTTTGCTTAAGTACTTTTTTATATAAGAGGCAAACGAGCAAGTGGGTTATCTGATGATAAGTGATCACCGCCGACCATATACACTTGTACACCGGAGTAGTCGCAAATGCGTTGCCGGCTTTTAAGGTAAATAATTATTTTGGTCAAAGTTTATATAAATTAAAAAGAATATATATGAAACGCGTGATAAACGCTTCCCATGACCAGAGAACTGGCCTTTTTTCGGGGCAAAGAGTTAGCGTTGCCATACAGGGGACTATGCCAAGGAATTTCGACGCCTAGCAGCTAGGTTCTATGAATCATTAATTTAGTTGAAATTTAATTTTTTATACGTGTATATAATAATAATAATATCTCGGGACAATGACACACAGATCATCCTAGCCCCAAAATAAGCAAAGCTTGTGGGTACTATGGGTACCAGGCGACGATATACAAACTTATATAGATAGATAAATACTTATATAGTATACATAGAAATCCATGATCCACTCAGAAACAAATATTCGTGCTCATCACACAAATATTTGCACTTACCGGGATTCGAACCCAGGACCACCAGCTTCGTAGGCAGGAGCACTACCAACTAGGCTACGGTGACCGTATATGAATATGTAATGATTACTATAGATAGATTTTTTTTTAATTAACGGGAAAATTCATGAAGTTGTTAGAACGGATACTTGTTCCTATTTTTAGTGCCATAGTTATCCAAGAATAGACAATTTGATAATGAATATTAAAATAAATGAATCAACGATACGATAGGAAACTAATAAAATGTAGGTACTTAGGATCTCCCAAAAAATATCTTCACGAGACAGAAACGTATTTTATATAATTCAATTTCATTTTAATTTTTCCAGATCTCGCTCAGCCTTCAAATTTTAACGACAGTATATTTTTAACGTAAATTAAAACTATCTATTAATTATAACTGACCATGCCTTAAATCGTACAATTGAAGAACATTTACTTTACATAGGTATATTAGGTATAGCTGTGGCGCCTCTTATTTTTAATTTGAGTATGAGTACTATGGGTACCAGGCGACGATATACATACTTATACAGATAGATAAATACTTAAATACATAGAAAACATCCATGACTCAGAAACAAATAATCGTGCTCATCACACAAATATTTGCACTTACCGGGATTCGAACCCAGGACCACCAGCTTCGTAGGCAGGAGCACTACCAACTAGGCTATGGTGACAGTCGACCGTCAAATTCACAGGTGTATGTAAGTTTTGACGCCCACGGATACCTATTACTTTGCCACCGGCAGGAATTCATTCCCACACAATGAAATATAATTTGTATTTGTGAAGTAAAACTTATTTACGCTCGCTTGACTTGGGAGGTAAGCTGGTGAATGAGTGACGAGAGCATTACGAAAAGTAAAGTCGTGGGAAGCGAACGGAACGTCAGAGGGAGATATAAGTTAGTGATGATAGAAAGAGAGAGAGATTCTTATATTACTGTAGGGGCAAGAGTAGGAGGTGCGAGCACACATTGTGTTTCTCTCATAGTTACGATTCGTATATCTAAGTTTTACTTTAGTCGTGTAGTCGAGAAACAGTAGTTTTTTATTTGTTTTCATAATTTCATATGATTTTACTAAGATTCTCCAGCATGAACACTTCAAAAACGAAGTGAAAATATTTCTGCAGAAATGGTATCACGCACAAGTGTTAGCTAGCTTTCATAGACGGTAACAAATACTTATTATTATTAGAAGTGTGATATTTAGCCAACTGGCAAAAAACGGACCCCTTATAGATTCGTCATGTCTGTCTGTCTGTCCGTCCGTATGTCACAGCCACTTTTTTCCGAAACTGTAAGAGCTGTACTGTTGAAACTTGGTAAGTAGATGAGTTCTGTGAACCGCATTAAGGTTTTCACACAAACATAGAAACATAACAATAATTTTCGGGGTTCCCCATACATAGAACTGAAACTCAAAAATTTGTTTTCATCGTACCCATACACGTGGGGTGTCTATGAATAGGTCTTTAAATATAAATCATGTTGAGGTTCCTAATATCATTTTTTTCTTAACTGGATAGTTTGCGCGAGAGACACTTCCGAAGTGGTAAAATGAGTGTCCCCCCCTTGTAACTTCTAAAATAAGAGAATGATAAAACTAAAAAATATATGTGATGTACATTAACCTGCAAACTAACAACGAAAATTGGTTTGAACGAGATCTAGTAAGTAGTTCTTTTTTAATACGTCATAAATCGCAAACCGCAATTTACTTTTCATTTAATCAACTGAAATACTTGCTGCTACTGAACCCTTCATGTGCGAGTCCGACTCGCACTTGGCCGGGTTTTTAGTATTAAAATATAGTATGTTAAGAGTGACCTGTAGATTTCACCCGCTGTTCGTTATTACAGCATTTTATTAGGGACAGCAGACTAGTGTGGGGTGCAGTTCTGATGCTTGTACTGTCTGGGTTATGTAAGACAAAGCGATATCAGGATGGGTGGTTGCTTGTTATAAATTCTTAAGTTAAGTTTTTAATAGAGGTAGGGCACAGCGTTCATTCGCTCAAAGAGCATCCCGTCTGGGGAAGTACCTACACCTTCCAGAAGACATTAATAATTTAATATCTAAAAGATAAAGACTGCACGTGTGACGAAGCGGCTAAGACAGTCGTCTCGCTGCTCCGTGTCGCGGGTTCGAGTCCCACGCCGGACAACTATTTGTGTGACCCATAGATAGTTGTTCTGAGTCTGAATGTAATTTGTGTCCGTCTATTATATGTTTGTAAAGTACCCCGCGAAACAGGGACTAGAATCACAAATGCAGAAATTGTCTTTAAAAAAAATGTTGTGTTTCTGAGTAAGGTCGCCAGAACTCATAGGGGTGGGGTTGGGGAGGGCCAGTAACAATTGTTTGCCGACTATTTTCAAGGCCGGCAACGCACCCGCGACTCCTTGGTGTTGCGAGTTTCCATGGGTGACGGTGATCACTTACCATCAGGTGACACAGTTACGCGTTTGGTGCCTTCTTATATAAAAAGATTATAATAAAATAACCCGCTTGTAACTACAACACTAAAGTAGCACCTTACACAGAGGTGCGACACTCGTGCTCGTAATATCTGGCTTCTTAGAACCTTAACGCGACATCCTGCGTGAGCGATCTAGACGCGAATGCGAAGCGGCGCGGCGCGGCGCCAAAACAACAAACAGTCGAAACCTATTGAAGTGTCCTACGTCACCAAACACGCGTGCGGTGCGGTGCGGAGCGGCGCGAAATGAAGCGAACGCGATCCGTTGGCTTGATATTTTCCCGCGAACAGGATGCGGTGCCGTCGTGTTTTAGCAGCATCGGTGGCGGCTTCGCGAGATGATTCGCGTGCACGTAGAACATAGCCACCGCGTCGCACCGCATCGCATTGAATTCGCGTGACACTGCTTCATAATCGCATTCGCTTTGAATCGCCTACGTAGGACGTAGCGTAAGATTAACATGATTAAATATGCTCATTACAACCACATATTTAGTATATCTAATAATATTATTTCAGGTATAATTACAATTCAATTTTCGAAATCACACCAAGCGTAAAACAATTCAGAGAACTCGCTTTCAGAAGGTCGATCGTATGTTATTGTTAGAAGTAAAATAAACATAGGTAAGGTCAACAATAATATGTACACAATATAATACATATTATTAGGGAAACCTACAATGGCTAAAGTTTTTTTCTCTAACAGAAATTGAATCCCACTAAGTCCGATGTTATATCACCGACTTCCAAGCTGTATTATCAAAATGTTTCGTTTCCATCGGAGGGCTTCAGTAACATTCTTAGTTGGCAGATTCTATTAAAAATGTGTTATTTATTTTCAATATTGGATGCCATGAATCCTCTCAAATATCAATAAAAATGCTCATTCAACAATATGGTTAACTTTTAGCGGAGGAAATAGGAGCACATAATTTTTAGGATTCCGTACCCTAAGGGTAAAACAGGACCCTATTACTAAGACTTCGCTGCCTGTCTGTCCGTCTGTCACCAGGCTGTATATCATGAACCGTGATAGTTAGACAGTTGAAATTTTAATAGATGATGTATGTATGTCTGTTGCCGTTATAACATAAATACTAAAAAACGAAATAAAATAAATATTTAAGGGGGCTCCCATACAACAAACGTGAATTTTTTTGCTCGTTTTTATAGATAATGGTACGGAACCCTTCGTGCGTGAGTCCAACTCGCACTTGACCGGTTTTTTATTCACAAATATGCGTGAGCTGTTGCTATTGTTTTGGTAGTAAGCACTACTCTTAAGGCAGACGAAGGTATGTCTGTCTATCTACGTATTTATTAATAATAATAAAAAAATGTTAATTATTATTAAAAAATATGTAGATAAGACGGATTACGGTAAAATAAATAATGTCCTCCTAGCCGTATTATCTGCGAGGGACTTACATACTATAGTGTGCAAACACAGTGCCACTTTCTATTCCATTCCTTGTATGATGGATTAGTGACACGTCCGGAAAGAGGTCAGGTACATGACCGACGGCTTTATGTGCTCTTTTAGGCACGGGGGTGAATACCGCCATATCCCAGAATGGAAACTGATACTGAGTAAATACCAAAATCACTTTTTGGTCCATCCCGCAATTTGAACCCAGGACCTCATCATCTGCGGTTGAATCGGATCGCTAGACCAACGGGGCAGTCACGGTATAATAGCAAGGGAGCGATTTATTGTTTGGTTCTGTTTATTCGCTTATATTATTTATTAGGGGAAGTTGTTCATTTTCGTATCATAGGTACTATAATCATGTTTAAGTATCAGTCACTACTTAACAGTCACCCTATACAATTGTTCTATGTGCCTTGTATCTCAAAGGATTGCCTCTAATCTAGCGGTAGCGTGTTCACCCGCAGAAAACGAGGACCTGGGTTCAATACCTGAGTCGGGCCACAAAGTGATTATGGCACTTTTGTGTAAAGAGAAAAATTTCTCAGCCTCAGCCCGAAATCTGGGAGTTGGCGGAATTATACCCCGTGCCTCGGAGAGCACGTAAAGCCGTCGGTCCTGTACCTGAGCTCTTTCCTGTCGTGTCGCTAGGCGTCCCATCGGGTCATGAGAGTGATGGAATAGAAAGTGCTCCTGTGTTTGCGCACACACTTGTGCACCATAATATGTTCCATGCAGATGGCTAATCTCTATTGAGAGATTATTATTTATTATCTCAAGGGATTTTACAAGCGTGCAATTTACAGTTGCATGCTTGTTAAATCCCTTGAGATACTGGGATTGTGATCCTTAGTGCGATCGCAAACTGGTTGAGAATTGGACCTACGACCTCTGGCTTAGCAGTCAGGGTCAATAACCACAAGAACAACTAGCCAGGCAATCATTATGTCCATCATACATACATAGACTCACGCCTGTTTCCCAGAGGGGTAGGCAGAGACAACGGATTTCCATTTGTCACGATCTTTGCATACTTCTTTTGCCTCGATTACTGTCATTATATTCTTCATACATGCTCGCCGGTTTAGGGTACTTCTGACCTGCCCTTTCTTGAGAACATCTCCAATTTGGTCAGAGAATGTTCGACGTGGTCTTCCCCTTCCGGTTGTCCCATTCACACAGGCCAGGTATACTTCTTTTGTCAATCTTCTTTCATTCATCCTTTCTAAATGGCCAAACCATCTCAGCATGCCTTTTTCAATCTTTGTGACTACATCCTCTTTCACACCACAACGCTCTCTTACATCAGTATTTCGAATTCTGTCTCTCAAAGTCACACCACACATACTTCTCAGAGCTCTCATTTCCACTGGTGGGATATGATAATCGCCATGCAAACGGATTGGCGATCGCAATATGATGGTCATAGTACTCGGAGAGACGCTGCAGCCCGTTCTCTATTAGATATTCCCTTGGCTCGACTTTACGTCCCGGTCGAAATGAGTTGGGGTGGTGATATTCTATCTTCTATATTATAAGCAAGTCCACCTAGGTAGCTGGAGAAAGCCGCAGGCTAGCTAGGGTAGGTTCCTCAGCGGCGAGGATTTAGCTTTGGCCCCTCAACGCATCATCGGCGATCCCGTGTAACTGATCACACCCTCTCTTAGAATTCTGTCCTTTTGCTTCAGCGGCCCCCTGAGCTGTGGCCCGAACCCCAAAAGCATGCCCTCAGGTATTAGCTTTTTTCAATTTAAGCTACTGGTTAAGAGCCTTCTGCGCTAGCCAAATACATATTGCCTTCAATTCCTTAATTTTAATATAGTACAACTAAATATCAAAATAATAGATTAGTAACTTGTTATTTATTTTAGGATTTAAGAAATATATCTGAGAAAACAGTCCGCACGGACGGACTAATATTTTTTGAAGTTATACTTCTTTTGGCGCGATGGAGAAAAATGATGAGAGTGAATTTTTACGATTGGTGTCGGTGTGCGGTGTGCGCATACCGACACCAAAAAATTTAACAGCATGAAGTTAGTTCTAGGTGGTATGAAAATTGATAACTATGTTCAAGTTGTATATTAAGAAGTATAACTTCTAACGCGTGTACATAAGTAGGTACACACAAGTTTTTTTTTTTTGAATTTTTATACTGTATTTGACTATGTTTATGTACTGCATTGTGAGCTTGACAAGTACAAGTGTATGTTAATACCCAAGTGCTGAATAAATTTCATTATTTCATCATCATTATTTCATTTCATTATTTCCCTGCCGTCAGCCCCACACCAAACATTTGATCTGGTCCGCACATAGTACCTACATAGTTATTGACATATTTACTGATTATAATTGATTTTCACTCTCAGAGTCATTGATATCGCGGGTACATTTAATTGTATGACCCTCATGCTTAAGGTTGGGATATCACGCGTTATAAATAATTTGTCCCTGTCCGTTTGTCCCGCATAATATTTCAGGTTAAAAGTTCAGGATAAATAAAAAATATGAAGATGAATCATAGCCTATGACACTCCACAAAAACGTAGCTTTCTATTGGTGAAATAATATTGAAAATCAGTTCAGTAGATCCAAAGATTACCCCTAACAACGTCACAAACTCACAACCTTACAAACTCACAAACGTTACCTCTTTATAATATTAGTATAGATGAATTGCTAAAATATAAATACTCATTTATTCAGGAGCCTATCGAACCGCAATACGTATGCAATGCAGCTTTAATCTTATCGCAACAACTAATCATGCGGCAAATTAAACACACACACACATTATCGATATTAACATAACGTTACTATGCAGGTACTCATTATATCTTGTCCGTTTGATAATATTATGATCTTAATGATAATAATAATATCTAGTGACAATGACACACAGATCATCCTAGCCCCAAACTAAGCAATGCTTGTATTATGGGTACCAGGCGACGATATACATACTTATAGAAATAGATAAATACTTATATACATAGAAAACATCCATGACTCAGAAACAAATATTCGTGCTCATCACACAAATATTTGCACTTACCGGGATTCGAAGCCAGGACCACCAGCTTTGTAGGCAGGAGCACTACCAACTAGGCTACGGTGACCGTCAAATAACCGTTAATCTGGTACTAGTGAGATTATTTTAATATCTTAGGTCAACATAAATAAAGCAATATTTGAATATTATTACTGCTGTGTGGTGACGGCATAGAATATCATCACACCATCTCATCCCGTGGGGGGCGTAGAAATCGACCGACGGAATACCTACCAGAGAACGGGCCGCAGCGTTTTTCTGTGAACTATGACCATAAAACTGTGATCGCCAACCCGTCCGCCAAGCGTGGCGATTATGGCATATCTCCCCATTCTTTGAAGAAGCTTTCGTCCAGCAGTGGCGTACTTTGGCTGACATGACGATTGCAATATTGGTATCTTTTGTTTATTAATGGCAACTTGTTTAACAATCATCAACATCAAATAAATAACATGATTGGAGGCCGATTGTCTTGTTTGATTTGTGCGTCTAAGTGTCTCTGTGGTTTGTCAGGAAATTATATTTTTCTATCCATGCCGGCTATTATTATTAGGCAACCAAAATCAGGAAACTCGCGTTATCGTCACCGAACATTTTTCATGAGCTATATACATATGTATACTGTATATATTGTAGATTGTTTGGATTAGAAGTGTGCAAAATAGTTTTCAGTTCTATCGACAGACCCCAAAGGCTGCATGTTTATTTTTGTAAAATGATAGACATTTCAATAAAACGATATGGACAGATTTACTTTTATCTTTAAATATTCTTACTACCACCCGGCGTAGTCTTAAACAAAATAGCATCTCTAATACGTTGCTGACCCCTTCTCCTCCGTAATAAGCTGAGGACATTGCACAAGCGCAAGATCAAAATATTAACTTAATAATATTGATTTATGTGGAGGTGATTTCTTTGGCAACAACAAAACAATCACCAGATGTTCACTCTTTGGGGTTCAAACCTCGATTCGACTTTTATTGCTTAACCGGACTTTAGAGGCTAGCATAGTCTATAGTAATTGAAACTAAGAATCAATTATTATGTGATCTATGAGAAGTTGTACTGAGTCTGGGTCTGTTTAGTGTTCGTTAATTATATATTTGTAAAGTACCCCGGGATACAGAGATACGCCAAGATGGATATTTCCCACACGACCTCGACACTAACAAGCCAAATTCTACCAAGTCAGACATATAAAAAATTGAAGCATTGTTAAACTATTCAATAATCAATAACAGCGCACAGCAGTATTTGTATTTTATGTTTAATTCAAAGCATGATATATGAGATGAAACTGGACCACAAACACTATTCTCATATATCATAGCTCGCATTGAAACAGCACTTGGTCCGATTCGAGTAAGCTTATTGATTTTAGATTAATTACCACACAGTCACCGCTATTCAGATTTCAGCTCTCGTTTTAATTTGCACAGATATCCGTGGGTAGAGATATATTATTAATTAAATGAAAATTGAAGGATATTTTATTACCACTGGACTCACATACACTTGTATTTATCGATATTTTTATTTAAATACAACCTCATATTAGTATTACTAGCTGTGCCACGCGGTGTTACCCGCGTTAAATTTTATAAATTATCATAGGTCCTCCCCCGTAAATGACAGCGTGATAATATGTTGACCCAACTTCTTAGTAATATTCATGCAAAATTTTAAGTAAATCCATGCAGTACTTTTTGAGTTTAGCCCGGACATGCATACAGACAAAGAGACAAAAATTCTAAAAACTATATTTTTTGCTTCGATATCAACTGTAAATCACGCCACAAGTATCCTTTTAAAAAAATACTCAATGTACAGTTTTGACTTTCCTACGATTTTATTATATGTATAGATGATATGAATCATGGGTAATGTTATTGTCACACTAATATGATACAGGCGAAATTTTGCGAGTGTGTAGCTTTGTTACTCTTTCACGCAAAAACTACCGGACGGATTTTGATGAAACTTTGCAGTAATATAGTTTATATATCCGAATAACACATGCACTATATTTTTTAAGTTTGACGCGGGTATAACCGCGGGGCATAGCTAATGTAATAAATAACAGACATCAAATCGTCAGTCAATGCACTGTTCCGTTCTTCCCATTCGTCTAAAGCCAACTCAAAATCAATGACTTGGTAGACATTTATTAGAAGAATGGGAATAACGGTATTTTATTTTTGAAAGTTTATCTACCTAACCAAGATACTATATCGACCAGGATCACAATTTAGTGCTTAAACTCAAAATTAAAACGTACCACAGGTGGGACGTTTTGAGAAAGTGTTTCTTTTTTAAAGTTTAACGCCTTTTTATACTTTGACAGACGAAATACATCATACTCATAGTAAAGAGTTTCACCCAGCTGTCTCTTCGCCCGCACAATATGACATACATATATAAATGGTACAGGATAAAATACAACGCTGATAATCTATACATATAATAAAATCGTAGGAAAGTCAAAACTGTACATTGAATATTTTTTTAAAGGATACTTGGGCGTGATCTGCAATCAATATCGAAGCCAAAAATTTAGTTTTTAGAATTTTTGTCTGTATGTATGTATGTCCGGGCGAAACTCCAAAAGTACTGCATGGATTTACTTCAAATTTTGCATGAATATTACCAAGAGGTCGGGTCAACGTATAGGCTACATATTATCACGCTATCACCTACAAGGGAGGAGCAGTGATAATTTATAAAGTTTAACGCGGGTAAAACCGCGGGGTAAAGCTAGTACAGCAATAAAACACAATTGGGGCCTGTTGGCATGGTTGGCAGATACGCTGCCTTTCACGCCGCAGGTCATGGGTTCGAATCGTTCGATGGTGTGCATGACCATGTCTGTTTGTCCTGAGTCTGGGTGTAAATTATCTATATAAGTATGTATTTACAAAAAAAAGTAGTATGTGTAATATATCAGTTATCTCGTTTCAATAGTACAAGCTCTGCTTAGTTTGGGATCAGATGGCCGTGTGTGAATAATGTCCCAGGATAATTTGACTTCATTATTATACGCAAACTAAAATGCGGTGAATAGGAACGGCAACAAAATTGCGCTAATTGTTTCTATTCACTTCTGAATGCCTGTTCACCAAGTTTTATCGTACGCTAAATCGCTCATACCCAGTTGCTCGGTATAGTTCTGAGGGTCTCCGTGCTTTGGAGGGCAGGGTAAGCTGTAGGCTTCGGCAGTAGTAATTTTAGTTAAGCGATGTCAGAGGCCAACACTTTTATTATAACTATAACCATAATAATATATGACTGCCTTGTTGGTCTAGCGGTAGCGTGTTCAACCGCAGATAATGAGATCCTGGGTTCAAATCCCGGGTCGGGCCAAAAAGTGATTTTGGGATTTTTCCGTATACAGAAATTTCTCAGTATCAGCCCGAAGTCTGGTAGTTGGCGGTATTACACCCCCGTGCTTCTGAGAGCACGTAAAGCCGTCGGTCCGGTACCTGAACTGTTTCCGGTCGTGTCGCTAGGCGTCCCATCGGATCATGAGAGTGATGGAATAGAAAGTGCCCCTGTGTTTGCGCACACACTTGTGCACTATAATATGTCCTGCGCAATTGGCTAGTCTCCATTAAGACTGGCCGCCGTGGCCGAAATTCGGTCGGGAGAACATCATCATCACCATCAATAATATATAGTCGTTCTGAGTCTAGGTCTATTTGGATGAGTACGGGCACACATATTTCTAAGTATGTACATTTTATGACACGTGTACTTTGCTGGATAACACGTTCAATTATTCACAACTGCAAAAAGAAATATCCCCACGATCAGTGCGGAACTCAAAAAAAAAATTGCACTGTTTCAGAACAGCCGTGAAGAATATTTATTAAATTCTATGACGATATTCCAAATTATAAAAGAGAAACATCAGCTATAAACCTAACCATTATTTAAGCTCTTATTGAAATACAGAATACCGCATTTATCACGGGGAGTGTTCAGAGGAATTGTTCGAGCTTATACCTGCCGCCACATTCCGCCACAGACCCTCTCGCCAAAAGTGGAAATTTCATCCTTATCACCTGGATGTCATCTACCACCGTTGGTTTCAAAAGAAACTTTCTACTGCTCTGTGGAATCAATTAGCTGCGGAGGTATTTTCGATCCGGTATGACATGGCAACCGTCAAGAAGCGAGCCTGTTCTTTTCTTAAAAGCTGGCAACGCACTTGCGGCTCATCTGGTGTTGCGAGGGTCCATGGGCGGTGGTGATCACTTACCATCAGGTGCCCTACTTGCTCGTTTGCCATCCTATTATAATTATATAAAAAAAGGGAAAAGGCATTACACAAGTTCGTACTTGTGAATACAAAAAGAAACGAACAATAAATCTGACAAAACGATAATCTAGCCATGTAATTAAATAATAATAATATTATTAAGCATTTAATTATTCAGAATTTGTCAAACTCATAATGCAGTACATACACATAGTCGAATACAGTATTAAAGTAACAAATATATTTTAAATTAGTCTGTCCGTGCGGTCTGTTTTCTCACATATATTTTTTAAATCCTTCAATTCATGTTTTCTTTGTTATAATATATTTCAAATCCATAAATAGCATTAGATGCGCGTTCATTATTACATTAGAATGTGTTTACGCTCAACCCTTTCAACATAATGCGTATAGACTTGACGCTTTCACGTTTGTTATGATAATATAACGTACCTCTATCATTATGATAATGTTGTATATTTTGGTTATATATCGGTGCTATGCGCATAAGTAGTATAGGTTATCGAGTTAGGGGTTCTTGCGGGCAAAGTAAATATAAATATAGGAGTTCTTGCCAGCGAGGCAATTTCCGGTTAAGTGGCAAATGTTCGTAAAGGATTTTTATAACATGACTAGAATGTAAAATTACTTTTTTATCATGAAATATACTTTAAAGCATCTAATATTTACCATGTTGGTAAAACTTTGCAGAGAAAAAATACTAGTCTGGTGCATGTTTGAGGGTTCAGTAGTTGAGCGTATGATGCTTATCTACAGAACCTAGAAATATGCAAAATTTGGTATGTCCGTCGTCTAACTAGCTGTATAGTTGTCCATCACGATCAAGTTAACAACAACATTTACTTCAATACACTGATCAAAACACAAATACCGCAGAGCACTTACAAAATAAGTGCGAATGTAAATATACATGGAACTGATGCGCGCCATGGGCTCCACCATATTGCAACATGCAATCATCATCATCCTATCAGCCGAAAGACGTCCACTGCTGGACAAAGGCCTCCCCCAAAGATCTCCACAATTGCCGGTCTTGCGCTATCCGCATCCAGCGATTTCCAGCGACCCGCACAATATCATCGGTCCATCTTGTAGGGGGCCTGCCCACGCTGCGTCTTCCGGTTCGTGGTCGCTACTCGAGAACCTTTCTGCCCCAGCGGCCATCGGCTCTACGAGCTATGTGCCCTGCCCACTGCCACTTCAGCTTGGCAATGGGCAGGGCACATGCAATAGATGGACGAAAAAAATTGAGACGATGTTTAAACAAGGGACACAATTGAATCCATTTAGCTGTATGTCTCAGACGTTATTCGTGTGTTAGAGACATAAACTAAATAGAATTCATCAAGTCGCTTAGAAATCGTTTGATTTGGCATTGAGTAAAATAATACATCCATGAAAGAGTCACCTTTATGTAAATGAATATCGAGGTTAAGCAACTAACCTCGATATTCATTAGTTGATCATGTAGAAATGTTTGAAACTATAATATGTAGTAATCACAATAACTGACATTGCAATGTAAATAATTCCTTTCACACTTACTCACTTCAGCACACTTTAACCAGATTTAAGCCATAGTAACAAGATCTCGACTTCGACCACGTCCACGAACAATTACTGTAACAATCTGAGTCTTGTACTACTGCAGTTTGCTTTGTCAGCCACATGTAAATGACTGCTCTTTGGCTCCCGTTGTCCAACTCGCAACGTGCAGTGCATTATTATTATCATAATGTCCTCTTGGTAGAATTTTGGTCAGTGCGCAGTCTTAAAGGAGACTAGCCATCTGCGCGGGACATATTATAGTGCTCAAGTGTGTGCGCTAACACAGGGCCACTTGTTAAGAATAAATAAATAAAAATAAAAAAAGGTTTTTATTCACGTAGACTTTAAAAAAGCGCTTGTGAATAGTCAGAACATGTTCGTAGTAATATATAATTAATTTATAATTATTTCTACATATAGATATTTAGGTGCACGGATTGTAGGAAATAATTTACAATAAGATTTATTTTATAACAGTAACGATATTTAACTAACTTAAATTAAGTTATTGTCAAGGATCATGTGTAGGTTTAATTATCAAAATTTTAATTTTTAGCTATATTTTTACTACATATTGTCTGAATGGTTCTGTCTATATTAAGGTACGAACTAAATGTTATTATTATGGCAAACCTTGTGAAGATTTGATGGGACGACTAGCGAAACGACCAGAAAGCGGTCAGGTATAGGACCGATGACTTTACGTGGTCTCCGAGCCACGGAGGTAAAACTAGCGCCAAATCCTTGACTCCGGGTTGATATTGAGATTCTTTTCCTTTTTTACAGTAAAATCCCAATATAACTTTTAGGTCCGACCTTGGATCGGAACCCAGGACCTCATTATCTGCTGTTGAACACGCTACCGCTAGATCAACGTGACAGAGCATAGCATCTTGGGTAAAACCGACAACAAAAACCTAACCTTATTTAAAATAGTAGGAACCGGGAACAAGATATGAGTATGCCCAAGCTACCTAGGATAATGATAAATTAATTAAACAAGCTTATAATAATCTACACGGTGTACATTTATAAACTTAAACAGCCAGGAACAAAAAATGAGACTGTAACCTACTTAGTTAAATGAAAAATTAATTAAATTTGGTTTCTATCCACAGATAGCTGGTAAAACAGTGGTCTTTTATATATTTATACGGCCAGGTACACGACATGAGATCTAGCCACCATTAGCTACGTAATGAATTTTTCACTGTCGCTCACAATGCAGTACATAAACATAGTCAAGTACATTATAACAGTAACAAAAAAAAATAGAATTAGTCTGTCCGTGCAGTCTGTTTTATCACATATATTTTTTTAGATGCTGAAATAAATAACAAAGTTACCCAGCTTTTTATTATTTTTAATTTTAGTACTATTATATTACAATTTAAAATTAAAGATGAAGACAACGAGCAGTTAGGTAGTGCAGTTGGCTTTCAACCGGTAGTTTACTTTTAGCGACTAATACCCGAGGGCACCTTACGGGGTTCGGGACGGCACAGCTCAGGGAGCCGCTGAAGTAAAAAGACGGAATTTTAAATGAGGGTGTGAGCACTTGCACGGGATCACCGATTACGTGTTAAGGGACCAACGCGATCCTCGTCACTGAGGCTCTACCCTAGCTAATCTGCGGCTTTCTTTAGATGGACGACCTGTATTAAGACATAAAGTTATGATTGAAATGGGACATAACGGGTGCATTTTGGTCACATGCAAATGACAACTTTGACTTCCATTATGCAACTTTGTAACTCCTACGTGCAGAGCATACGTAGCATTCCAAGTTAACCACTAAAACGTTTACCACCAAGTTTCGTGCTACCGTAGGGTTACATGAATAAATAACTCAACAGAAGAGAAAGCCAGCGATAAAACATACCACTGCAACGAAATAATGAACCGCCACGAAGTGTTTGTAGCGGACCCTGCTTCATGCAACTAGGGTTTATGATGTTATTTGCCACCTTATTAATACAATAAAAATGAAAAATGTATAACATTAAAATTGTTCTAAATGAACACATGTTAGACCTATTGTAACTTCGTTATGACATTTTCCTGATACAAACAAAGCATTGTGTCAGGATGGTGTCAAAATTAAGCCAATGTGTACCTAATATTGTGTGGCAGTAAGAACTGTACTCAAACTTTGTAAATATTTGTTTTTGGTCATAAATAAAAAAAAATTATGTTATAGAATATTTTCTAAAATTAACCTAAATATAGTGTTAATCTTGCTTAAAATTCAGTGACTTGATTCCGGGAAAAACACGAAAGAAGAAACACTTCTTTCTATTACTTATACTGATTGCATTTTGTGAGAATAAAACTTTAAGATTCTATAAAAAACTTCCCAATAATATTAGAGAATTGTCTACGAATAAGTTTAAAAGAATTATTAAAGCCAAATTGTGTAGCAGCATATTACAAAATTTGTTGATTGAGTTTTTCTGAGTCAACACACATAATTGTAATTAATCTTAAGTATATTTTATTTTCAAAAATGATTCCTACTGAGTTTTTGGCAGTGTTTCTCAGTAGCTGCCAAGCTACGAAACATATAACTTGCCGTCATGCACTACATGGTAGGAGAAAAAAATGACGATTCCACATAAATGTAAATTCTTACAGAATAAATGAATTTTGAATTTTTTTGCAACAACAGCCTTAGATTGTTTTAGTAATTATTATATTTAAAATAAACATATATAATTTTTGTACAAATTTTAAATTAAATAAAAATTGATTATTATTTTTATTATATTAAATTATTTGTTATCACGTAGTGTGTACAAACACATATATCACTGTAACGGCAGTGTGTTTTATTTTATTTTATTTGGAAAAAAAACGAAATTACATTATAAATAGCACTTATTAGTAAAGTAAGTATATAAGACAAAATCAATGCAATAACTACAACATTTTCCACATATTAATTAAGAGGTATGCTGTGATGAAGAATCAAGGAATCACTTAATAGTTTATATTACATTAAAAACTAGTCAGTTACCCCTAGATACATTCAAGTTGTTCAGTACTTTAATAACATGGGCACGAAAAGAATTTTTATTTAGCATGAATATATCTACATCTATGAACTGTGTTCCGAAATAATTATAGTAAGTAAGTATATGATTACTTTCTGGGAGACTTAGTATTCATATGCAACCATGTTGAGTACGTGTATTGCGTAGGTAATCTAATATTATCTATAGTTAGTTGTCATTAGTTCAGACGGTCACCGTAGCCTAGTTGGTAGTGCTCCTGCCTACGAAGCTGGTGGTCCTGGGTTCGAATCCCAGTAAGGGCAAATATTTGTGTGATAAGCACGAATATTTGTTTCTGAGTCATGATGTTTTCTATGTATTTAAGTATTTTATCTATCTATATAAGTATGTATATCGTCGCCTAGTACCCATAGTATAAGCTTTGCTTAGTTTGGGGCTAGGATGATCTGTGTGACATTGTCCCTAGATATATTTTGTCCCCTAGATATTATTATGACTGGCCTAGTGGTTAGTGACACTGACCGTAAAGCTATAGGTTGTGGCTTCGACCCTCAGCCAGGACAAATCTTTGTGTGATGAGCACGATTATTGATTCGGCGGCTGGGTGTAGTTTTGTCTACAATATGTATGTAGTTAATGTATTTATTAATACATAAGTTAGTTTATCAGTTATGCTGGTTATCATAGTACACTCTCTGCCTAGTTCCGGATCAGATAGCCATGTGTTAGCCGTCTCAAGTTATTTATTCTTATTTTTGGCGTGTTATTAGCCATGACAAGGAATTTTAAATTCATTATTATTGAATATTTAAATTTTAAAATTTGAATCTAATACAATTTCCTAACACAACATAATTATAACTAAAATTGTTGTTTAAAAAAAATACAACCGAATTCATCTTTTTTATTACAATTTGTATGATTATTAAAATTTAGTTGTATACCAATTTAAACAAAATGTATATGGGACCATTCCGGACGTTTTCCCTATTAAACAAGATAAAATCTGATACTATAAACACCATATCTGCCGGATGACGTCTACTTCTTCAGGAAATACGCACCATCTTTCTTTTCATTCTCAAACAATATAACGTCAATTAATTTGCATAAGCTATCATTTTACATTCTCAAAACATTACATAAGCCACCAAAAAGACAGGTTCTATGATGTTACAAATTAAAGCACCTTTTAACCCGTTGAACGTCACGTTTTAACCTTTTTTACGTTAACTACAAGCTATTTCACAAAGCCAGCCATCATAATTAAAATGGGCAACATGCATGTAATCAATTCTGCTCGATTGATCGGAATCCTTTTTTATTCTCACCTCCGGAACAAACAATTGCTAAAATCCAATCAACAGACAAAGAGATACTTTTTCTCGGCGCAATTGAACCCGGCGGCGTTGCACGATTGCTGAACCGTTGCTTTTTGGTCTTATCGGATCTGTGCGAGTTTCGGAAGCTGCTATTTTGCTCCAAGGAATGAATGAAACAAAGGCGTGCAAATAGTTGAAGAGTTCTCACAGCAAATAACCTGAGGGCTTTGAAATTTGTGTGCGTTTATTGTGTTAAAATACAAATAAAAAAACAAAATGTTAGTGGAAAAAGAAAATCATGGAATATCTTATTATAATTATTCATCATTATACTAGCTGTGCCCCGCGGTTTTACCCGCGTTAAATTTTATAAATTATCACAGCTCTTCCCCCGTAGGTGATAGCGTGATAATATGTAGCCTATATGTTGACCGGACCTCTTAGTAGTATGTAAATTCATGCAGTTCTTATTGAGTTTAGCCCGGACATATGTACATACAGACAAAGAGATAAAAATTCTAAAAACTATATATTTGGTTTCGATATCGATTGTAGATCACGCCCGAAGTATTCTTTAAAAAAAAATTCAATGTACAGTTTTGACTTTCCTACGATTTTATTATATGTATAGATGTAGGGGTCGAATGCTACTGCATCCACTTTAGCTCTAGTACTTTATACGTCACCGCTGAGTAGCACTAAACGGTATCAACATTTAACTGATGTAGATGTAGTTCCCTAGTATTACTGCTCAGAGCAAGAGAATGTTATTATTCGCTCTATAATAGCTATACTGAGGAACTATAATAAAATCAAATTGAATTGAAATTTCGAATTGCCATCTGCATGGGACATATTACAGTACACAAGTGTGTGCGCAAACAAAGAGGTACTTCGTGTACCATCACTCTCATCTGGGACGACTGGTTACATGACCGGAAAGAGGACAGGTACAGGACCGACGACTTTACGTTCTCTCTCAGGCATTGTAAATAAATGCTTATATAGATAATTACAGCCAGAGTAAGGACAAACAGACATGTCCATGCACACAAATATGTGTCCTGGGTGGGATCGAACCCACGACCTCTGACGTGAAAAGCAAGCATTTGCCAACGACGCCAACAAGACCTCCATAATATACATAATGTAATGGTGGTTCATGAGCAGATCACAAAAGATTACTTACACAGCATGGATACAGTTTTTTCTGCCGCCCATAAGTTGTCCACTACAACTCGCTCGTTAAGTAATATAATGTCTAAGTACTTTTTACAAATATATAATGTATTGACCCTTTACAAACTTTAATATATTCATATTATCTTTTTATCATTTGAAATAGATAGTCATTTTGTTTTATTTCTTATTCCTCACTTTAGTATCCAATTCAATTTTAGAAGGGAAACATAATATTTCCTTTTGTATATCTGTTTAAAAAAAACAAGCTATTTTATCTATATGACTTAATACCAGCGCATCTTTACTTGTAAAAATTATATAAATAATACAAAAGTGTGAGTGGATTATATTACATCATATCATCTTTTTACCATATTAGTATGTGCATATTTAAATGAGAACCCTTTTATACCGTAGCAGCTCTTCTGGGACTTGTGTTCAGAGGTTATTCGTACTACAGATGTAATAAACATACGTTTTTATATTTGCTTTTAAAATTCATGAGAATTTACATACTATGCCATCACGGTACATTACGGTGATGTGTTTATTTATATTTTACTACCTGTGCCCCGCGATTCTACCCAAGTTAAACTTTATAAATTATAGCCTATGTGTTAATCCAGGGTGTCAGTAAACTCTATAACAAATTTTATTAAAATCGTTCCAACCAATTAGACGTGGAGAAGTAACAAACATACACAATCACACACTCACAAACTTTCGCCTTTATAATATTAGTAGGATTATTTTACACTAGCTGTGCCCCGCGGTTTTACCCGCGTTAAACTTTATAAAATATGGCCTAAGTGTTATCTTAACTATAAAAATTTGCCTATGTTCTTTCTCAGGCCATCTGTATACCAAATTTCATTCAAATCCGTTCAGTAGTTTTGGCGTGAAAGAGTAACAGACAGACAGAGTTACTTTCGCATTTATAATATTAGTTAGGATTTAATATTCTTTCTTTCAACCTAAATTGACAACATGGTTGTCAACATTTTATCATAATTTTGAACAAAGAGAATATCACGAACTACATGGCCTAACCTACCACATTAAATAAAGTGAACCTTCATTTAGATTCATATTTATATTAATATATTTATTCATAACAGGAGATGTTACAAGTCAAAAGTTTAGAATGGAGTTAACTAAGTCATTAAAAGAATACAATGTCTGCTCAAAAGTCACTTTTTGCGTGTTTTTTCAACGAGTTCCTAGAGCAAGGATTTCTCACGTCCTTGATGCTTACATTGTTGGACTATAGTAAGGCTTTTAACGCGGACCTTTTTGACATCCCGATGGTCTATATTTTATAGGCAGTTATTTATTAGATACTATATACAATTAAGGTACCTATTAAGTATTAGGTTATAGATTTACCTGATATTATTTTATTATTATTGTAATATAGACTCAATGGTCTCTCGGTTAAACTGCATAAGCGGTTTTGTGGGGCTATGTAATTAGTTTTTAAGCGAATTTAAGAGAAATGAAGCAAACCAACCAACCAACTTATTGTACCAAATATGATCCTATGGAATATATTAGTATGTATATTTTGACACTGATTATAAGACAAACGAAATAATAACTAAAATTAACACTTTACGCTACAAGTAAACAATTTATTTAAAATGTATTATTCTATTTTGATTCGATGACTTTACATTTATTGACAGATACTAAGAACTAAAAAATACGAAACGGAATAGTAACTAATAAAATATTTAAAACAATGAATTTTAACTTTCAAAACTTATATTGCATTAAGTAGATATCTTGAAGGTGTTGGCTAATGGATGTTTTCTGATTTAATTAGTTACTGACAGTGCCCCATCATTGTATAACTATAATTAGCTCACTAGACATGAGTGTATTTCATGAACATGATGAAACTATGAAACTGAAATTATGCAAATACGACTATCTTTTAGTCCTATGTAACCAGTTCTGTACCTGTCCTCTTTCTAATTGTGTCGCTACTCGTCGCATGGGATTATGAGAATGACGGAATAGAAATTGCTCCTGTGTTTGCGCACAAACTTGTCTACTATAATATAGGCTAGGCCGCCGAAATTTGACCAGGAGGACATTATTATTAATATTACTTGTGACCTTTTAAAAAGATAAATTTACTTTTAAAGTCTTTATTTTACGTTAAATGTAAAGTAGGTAGTAATAAGTTTTAACATGTCTCATAAAACGAGCAAACTGTTTTATAGCGAGCTGAAGTGACGTCATAAACGCGAGGCAATAATGTGGCGATGACCGGATCTCGTATAAAGAGGAACTCTTTGATGCGTCGCTCTGTACAGGAAGCGCTCTGCCAATGTACAGTCACCATAAAATTTGTTGTTGTAGTCATGTGTTCTAACACACTCGTGTTTTTTAATTGTATTTTTTTTTAATATTAACAGTTTTCCGAATCTAGTAATAAGTTGAGAGCACTATTAGCAGCATATTTTTCTAGCGTCAATATATTCCGTCCATATGATGTGTCTACTTTACGGTCGTGATAGGTGCTAGATTTGTGCAATATAAAATATAATAATGTCCTCCCGGCCGAATTTTGGCCACGGCAGCCAGTTTCAACGGAGACTAGCCAGCGTAATCACAGGGGCACTTTCTATTCCATCACTCTCATAATCCGATGAGACGACTAGCGATACGACCGGAAACAGGTCAGGTACAGGACCGACGGCTTTACGTGCTCTCCGAAGCACGGGGGCATTATACCGCCAACTCCCAGACTTCAGGCTGATAGTGAGCAATTTTTTTACGAAAAAATCTCATAATCTATTTTCGGCCCGACCCGGGATTTGAACCCAAGACCTCATTATCTGCGGTTAAAGACGCTACCGCTAGACCAACGAGGCAGTAACATGTCTCGCAAAGAGTGCTAATCGCCATTAAATCTGGCTACCACGCAATGCCCTCTCAATTGAATTTAAGCAAATTCAATTGAGAGGGCATTGCGTATTTGTGATGATGCCATGTGTAATTGAGGGTCAAACTAACGGTCGTGATTTTTCTTTTGGCCTCGTCACAAGCTTATCACTGAGGTTCTAACATCCTCTATCTTATATCAACTACTTTTATTTGTCACCGAATCACATCATTAGGTATGCGTTTAACCAGAAAAGTTGCTTGGCTCCATCCAAGGTTTTTAGCACTAATTTTATACATGTTTTGGTCACCATCTATGGAACAGAAAAAAAAAACCAAAGAACTTAACTATGTGCTATCATAAATGTTCCATGACCATGTCTCAGAATTCCACAACAATCTCAAGTGGCTCCCAACTCGCCTTCGCAGGAATACTCGAATATTATGTCTCCTTTTCAATATCCTACACAATCCCGCATACCCCTTTTACCTACAGGACCGTTTTTCCTTTAAACATTCTCCCAACGCCCAATGTCACACTTAAAAAGTATTTTGTATTCCCATCCCATAAAACTGATTTCTTCTCCAAATCCTTCACTGTTCAGGCGGTTAGGGTGTGGAACTCTCTTCCGCCTAACATACGTAATAGTAATACCATCTCCATATTTAAAAAAAGGTTAAAAGAACATTACCTTTTCTCTTTGCCTTAGATATATGTATTTTATGTAGTTTATTATTTCAAATTATGTATGTATTTATGTATATGTATATTTTGTTCGTATGTATGTATATCATCCTACACATTCATACCTTGCTCTCTTCCAAAATCTCCTCTTGCAGGTCTACTGGAAGAGATTTCTTTAGAAATAAGTAGTACCTTTGTGCAATGTCTTCTCTTGTTTTTTATTCTTTCTTTATTTTATACTTTCAGTGTGTACATAAATTTGAAAATAAATAAATAAATGTTCCCTAAAATAATCACTTTAAAAACTTCTTCTAAATAAAAATATGACGTTACAAAATAAATATGAAATCCGTGTGCGAGTGTACCGGAATGACAACGTCCCTACGCCGTGTTGTAGTCGCGCCGTTTCGCTTTACGGGCACTACGACCGGTGCATTCCACTGTGTGTCCCATTGTCCGGTGATTCGGTTAACCTATTTTCGCCAGTTTTTTGTAAACGCTTGCCCTAGTTCCAAATGTAGCGGTCACGTGAAATTATAGTGTTAGGAAATGTTTGTCGAAAGAGAAAGCAACAAGAAAATTTGTTACAGTCTCAATAAGTTAGAATCTACATAGTCTATTAATATTTATCTCTATAATAATAATAACAATTAAAAAAGTATTACACCACAAGATTATTCATAACTATACATATTTCTCATTGTGTGCTCTTTTAAAACATTTTATACAATGTTATATGGATATAAATATATTATTATTGTGATAAAAGACATAGTGTTTTATCTTACTGTTTTACCATATTTGAGCGAAATAAAGATTACTTACTTACTTAAGTCTCTTTATAGATTCGTCATGTCCGTCTGTCCGTCAAATTCAAATTCAAATTTCCTTTATTGCTTGTTACAGGTTGTTTACAATTATATAGTTGTTATCATGCGTTATAAGTTCGCTGTAACATACCCATAAGGTGTACAATATTTTCTAAAACTAAAGATCAATAACCTATAATCTCCTAATTCCAGATAAACACATATATTATCAATTTACTAATTACACAAATCAAGAAAATTATATACATCATTAAATGTCAATATTATAAGCATCAATGTCATAGTTATCTAGCAATTGTCAAGTAACATAATAATAATTAAAAACTCGTTGCGCTTAAGTTAAACACACAAAGTTATATAAAAATGGTACAGTTTCACACATGTTTGTCATTGATATAATCCTTCATTGAATAGTATGCCTTACAAATTAAAAATTCTTTTAGTTTAGTTTTATATTCATATATTTTGTCAATTTTTTTAATATGATTTGGAAGTTTGTTATATATTTTGACCCCAATCACAAATACACTTTTTTGAAACTGTGTTGTTCTACATTTTTTATTACACAGTATATTTTTGTGTCTCGGATTTTTAAGACATTCATAATCTCGTATGTTTCTTTTTATCATTAATGCGACTTTGTAAATATATAAAGAAGGTAAAGTTAGAATTTTGAATTTTCTAAAAAAAGGTTCACATGAATCTGTCTGTTTCAGTCCATACATACTCCGAACACACTTTTTTTGTGCCCTGAAGGCTAACTCTATGTTGGTCGAGTTACCCCAAAACAGGATTCCATATTTTAGACATGATCCCACATAAGCATGATATGCAGTTAAAAGAACACTTTCGTTGACTACCTTTCTAAGCATGTAAAGGGCGTAAGAGAACCGGCTTAATTTTTTCGAAATGTGATCAACTTGTGTTTTCCAGTTTAGTTGTGAGTCTATGTGTATGCCCAAAAATTTGGTTTCAGTAACTTCGTGTATTTGCTTATCCTGATATTTTATTATTAGATTATTTTTAGATTTGTTACTTCTATTATAGAATGTCATTAGATTTGTTTTGTCCAAATTTACCTTTAAATTATTTAGGTTTAACCAGTCAATTATATTCTTGATTGAATTATTAACGTCAAGTTCAAAAGTGCTAGTATTTTTATCAGTAAAAATGGCTGTACTATCGTCAGCAAACAAAACCATTTCCTGGCTTATGGCGTTAGGCAGGTCATTTATGTATATAATGAAAAATAATGGGCCAAGAATACTACCCTGGGGTACCCCATATTCTACAATTTGAGGCTCTGATATGTATTTTTGTTCTATTTTCGTCTCAGCATCCAATCTAGTTACTTCAGTATATTGTACTCTATTCTTCAGGTATGATTGGATAAGCTTTAAGGCGTTACCTCGTACCCCGTATTTTTCTAATTTGTTGACCAGTATTTTGTGATTGACATGGTCAAAGGCTTTGGTCATGTCCATGAAAACTGCTGCAGTGCGTTGTTTATTTTCTAAACTCATCATAATATTTGCTAGAAAGTGGTATAGTGCACTACTCGTAGATTTGCTCTTTCGAAATCCAAATTGTTTAATAGAAAATATATTAAACTGTTCAAAGTAATTGTACAGATTATTATGTATGACTCTTTCGTATATTTTTGCAATTACTGGTATTAATGCAATTGGTCTATAGTGCTTCATTTCTTCCTTGCTTTCCTTCTTAAATATAGGATTTATAATACTTATTTTTAACTTAGAAGGAAAAATTCCACCTTCCATAGCTATATTAATGCAATAGCTTAATATTGGTGCTATTAGATGAGACACTTTCTTAATTATAGATGTATTAATCTCATCATAACCCGTACTGCGAGTGTCCTTTAGCGCCTTAATTATTATGTTAATGTCAGTTGCTGTCGATGGTTTTAAAAATATTGAATTTGATTTATTATGAGTCAGATTTTTACTTGCTGTGGTTATGTCATTTGTTAATATTTTAATGTCATCTATGAAATATTGATTAAATGATTGTGCAATGTCCTTTGGATTAGAAATTACTTTTTGCTCAATCTTAATTTGCTTTATTTCTTCTTTAGGTGGAGCATTTTTGGTATTATTTATTATTTTCCACGTAGCTTTGCATTTATTATTTGCTGAATTTATGTAGTGATTATTTTGCGTTCTCTGAGTGAATTTAATAATTTTTTTATACCTTTTAGAGAAATTTATGTAATTCAGCTTGTTCGTTGGGCTTGCTGATAGTCTGTACTTCCATAAAAGTTGGAGTTTTCTTTTCGAACATAATTTGATACCTTTACTTAGCCATTTAGGGCGTTGTGCTATTTGTATTTTTACCTTTATAACGGGAAAACATAAGTCGTAAAAAAGTTTAAAAGTATCATGAAATTCATTATATGCGACTTCCGGGTCATTTGTTAAATAGCACTCAGAAAAACTTAGGCTATGAATACAGTTAACAAATTTTCTAATATTATCGTCACTATAATCTCGTCGTAATTTGAACCAGTGCTTGTACAGATAATGTTTATTTACTGGTAGTGTTAATAGCTGTGCAGTATGATCTGATAGAGAGAGTTCTATGACGCTAGATTTTGCACCTTTGTTTATATTGTGAGCTATGTTATCTATACAGGTTCTGCTGCACAGTCTAGTTGGTTGGTTAATTGTTAGTTTGAGGTTATACGATGCCAATAGGTGTTCAAACTGACGTGAAGTGTTGTTTATTGTAGTCCTATTTATATTAAAATCACCACATAGAATAATTTTTTTGTTCACATAACTATATGCCGATAATAAGTCTTCAAGTCTATTAAAAAAAAAAGGGTTATGTGATCTTGTGTAGGTCTTGGAGGACGGTACACACTTAAAATTATTATTTTGTGGTCAGTTAATTCAATACCGCTACATTCAAAAACGTTCATAACGCTACATTTTTGGGCTTCTGGAATTACCTTGAATTTGTGAATTTTCTTAACCAATATGCATGAACCTCCGTTTCTATTTTTCCGAGAAAAATTTGACCCTAGTATATAGCCAGAGAGCTTTAAGAGCTTAGTGTCCTCGTCTGTCATATTATGCTCAGTTACACATAATATATCTATGGGCTTGTTTTTATCTTTTTCTAATGTGTATAGGTGTACTACAAGTTCGTCTAATTTTGTTATTAATCCGTTTATGTTCTGATGGAGGATGTTAAGCTGTTTATGGACGAAAAAAATTGTTAAATGATTTAGGATCATCTATTTTTTTCTGGAGTTCTGGTTTTTTAATAAAGTTTGTAATATCATACTGATCGTCA
Source organism: Pseudoips prasinana (assembly GCA_951640165.1). Lineage (NCBI taxonomy): Eukaryota > Metazoa > Arthropoda > Insecta > Lepidoptera > Nolidae > Pseudoips > Pseudoips prasinana. Next base: position 42,744,986 of record OX621235.1, on the reverse strand, counting down.
GTCAAGATATTTGATGAGATACTAGCAGTAATCTGTTCTGATGGAAGATATGTTTTACTATTATAATCAGACATTTCTGTTTGTGTACCTTGATCAATTTTAGTTACTTTCGTTATATTTCTACGGGAGTTAAAATTATCAATGTCTATCTTATATTTAATTGAAAGTATCTCTTTTAATATATATCTACACAGATTAATTGTAAAATACATTTTTCGATGTCTATATTTACTGTATTCCATATTAACATATATTGCACTGTATTTTATACATATTTGACGAAGCAAGTTATTTAGCTTACCTTCATTCAGATGTTTATTGTATGTATGGTATTTCAGAAATTATAACATTAGTGTTTTTTATTCTTTTAAGCCATGCACACAACTCTGTTTGCAATTCAAAAGGATCAGTATCATTTGTACCTGCTAATAATATCACAAAGTCCGTTTTTGTTAGTTCACAACACTCGTTTGATTTTAATAGTTCTTCAAGTTTCGCATCCTGTTTCCAAAAGCAAAATACCTTATATTCTTTCCCCAGTAATTCTTGTAGTGTGTTTCTGACATATCTACCCTGTTGATCTGCTATAACAATAACCTTCCTTTGGTTGGAATCTTTGTTTCTCTTAGATATTTCTAATGGTGTTTTATTAGTTTCTGTGTTGATTCGTAAATTTATAAATTTATTTGTTATATCTTCTTTATTCTGTAGATCAGTAGAATTATCTAAAAGAGTTGTCATGTTCATATATAGGTTCTGGTTTGTAGAATTTTCTTGTAATGGGCTATTTTCAAGTATATTGTAATGGACCCCTTCTATATTTTTATTATTTATCTCAGAAGATTGAGTTTCCAAATTATCTTTCAAATTTTCCTTATTACTGTTATTATTTTCCACTTGTTGAATTTTATGATGGGTTTCTATTACGGGTAGTGCTTTATTTTGTTTTATAGATTTCATAGGTGTATGTTTAGGCGTTGTTTGTTTTCTGATATTTTTCAAGGGTGTGATGTTTGCAGTTGTCGCTTTAAGAATCTCAACTTTTTTAATACTTTGTTCAAGCGCTTTCTTTAAATTATTATTTTCATATGATAAATTTTCAATTTCTCTGTGTGCTCCTTCGAGATCGATCGTCAGTTGTTCCATTTTTAATTTTAAATCGAGAAATTCTTGACTTTCTATCGAATTATTTGGTAAACTTTGCAGTGTAGAATTATATATTTCTGAATTATTTAATTCGTCAACATTGTCCCTTGATAAATCATACGATAATGTCCTTCTTCTTCTTAACGTAATGTTTTGGTATGCCATTCTAAACAAATTGTAATTTAAAACTTTCCAAGATAATATTTTCTTATAGCTTGTACGAACATAAACATAGTCTAGAACTGAATAACGAAACGTAACAGATGAATGAATGGAAGTAAGTAGATGTCATTGCAGTTGTCAAGATCTATTTTGTTTATGTTCTGTCAAAGATGTTTTTCATGTATCACCACCGATTTAAAATTGTTGTTCTATTTCTATTGGCCAAAATTTGATTGATTGGAGTATATTTCTAAATTCTTGTATGTGTGGGTGTTATTTTAAAAACAAAACGGCTGATATAGATTTGTAATTATCGATATAAATTCACTGTAAGTCTGTGGTGTTGTTGAAATCGTATCGCAATGTTTTAGTGCTAGTGTTATCTCTTATGTTTTCTGCACTTACTCCGTGATATCTTCGTAAAACCACTTAAAATTGTTTTCGTAACTGGGAGCTCTTATAAAACGTTGTTTACACGTAAGTACACACACACACACACCTCCGTCCGTATCGTCGTCCGTATGTCACAGCCACTTTTTTCCGAAACTATAAGAGTTGTACTGTTGAAACTTGGTAAGTAGATGTATTCTGTGAACCGCATTAAGATTTTCATACAAAAATAGAAACAGAACAATAATTTTGGGGGTCCCCATACATAGAACTGAAACTAAAAAATATATTTTTTAAATAATATTGAGGTTTCTAATATTATTTTTTGAATAGTTTGCGTGAGAGAGACTTCCAAAGTGGTAAAATGAGTGTCCCCCCCACCCTCTCCTGCAACTTCTAAAATAAGAGAGTGATAAAAAAAATAAGATGTACAATTACCATGCAAACTTCCACCGAAAATTGGTTTGAATGAGATCTAGTAAGGAGTTTTTTTTAAACGTTATAAATCGTAAACCACAATTACCTTTCATTTAATCAACTGAAATACTTGCTGCTACGGAACCCTTCATGAGCGAGTCCGACTCGCAATTGGCCGGTTTTTAGTTTTATCTTTTAACCAAAGAATTAAAAATGCAAGAGTATAAAAATGTCGCCATCATATTTAGGCAAACGAATGTACTTTATTCGTTATAGCTACAGCATAAAATAAATGCCATTCCAACATATGTACGTTTAATTACAATTTACGACAGTAATTTATTTTCCAACACCAACGAATGCCGAGAAAAGCATCAATCGAGATATTGGAAGTTTTAATTTGTTCCAGCTATAAATCCCTGACGTGTCGTATGAAAAAACACCAGTTCGTAGTTAATGAAAATGGGAACGGGGAGAGGGGCGGGGACTTGGCGACTTATTGGGATGCTCAGCGTACGCGCTTTACCGTGACGAGACGAGCAAACTGGGCGTCAAACCCCCAGCCTCGTATGACGGGGTGAAAATCAGGGCTGGGATGAGCCACCCAAAATGTTGATTTTACTTATTTGAAAAACGCCCCGAATGATTGTGTAAATAAAAGAATATTAATTTGTTTTCGTGCACGGGCGAACTTAATAATTGTTAATCGGTTTCAATTGGAACACACATGGACGTGTGCGCTCATTTGGGCGTTAATGTGTGATACACAACGTTAGAAGTTATATTTAGAAGTTAGAACAAACTGTTAGGAAATAAAAGCGAAATTGACTATGACCACTGTCTTTTTTCAATTAAAAAGATAGTGGTCATAGTCATTTTTCAAGTATTAAATACCCAAAACTAGCTGTTGCCTTTTTACAAAATTTTAGTTAGCCACTGGTCAGTTATCATTAAAACAGATATATGTGAAATTGCGAAGTTTATGGACTTGATTTTGTCCATAGAATTACGAAAGCTGTTTTATTTTTTTTAGTCACTACACCAACTGTCATTAAAATATAATTCATATTTATTGAATAAAGTCGCTGGGGACTTTGCAAACATATAATTTACGGGTTCAAAGCACACCCAGACCCAGAACGACTATATATGGGACACACAAATATTACTCCTGTGTGGGAATTGAATCTGTATCATAAGGCCACCAGCGAGTCGACAACCATAACCACGGCACCACACATGCAGTCAATCATAATCTGTGACACCGAGTAGATTGAACTTTTGTCTGTGCTGTATATTTTTTAATTATACAGCACAGACATGTATTATATATGCGTATTGATATTTTAAGTAGTTTTATTTTCAAAATTGTCAAAATAATGAATAGTTTTGATACGTCTTTTTGAAAAGACGAAGCCTGCACGCCTGCAAAAATAAATCCAAAAAGACTTCACACAAGTCATTCATAGAGAAAATGCATGTCCAGATTCAGAAGAATTATATATAGATGACACAAATAGTTTTCCTGTGCTTCTTATCGGCGCCCTTGTGTTTTGGGTTCAATTTTCAAACCCAAAACACAAGGACACCGAGGAAATAGCGAAGCGACTACATAATTTTATACATAATTTTGCAATATTATTATTATCTATACATATAACAAAATCGTAGGAAAGTCAAAACTGTACATTAAATATTTTTTTAAATGGATACTTGGGGCGTGGTCTACAATCGATGTTGAAGCCAAAAAATAGGTTTTAGGATTTTTGTCTGTTTGTCTGTATGTATATCCGGGCTAAACTCAAAAAGTACTGCATGGATTTACTTCAAATTTTGCATGAATCTAAGAGGTCGGGTCAACATATACGCTACATATTATCACGCTATCACCTTCGGGGAGTAGCTGTGATGATTTATAAAGTTTAACGCGGGTAAAACTGCGGGTCACAGCTAGTGTAAAATATAAACTTTTTAGTATAGTTAAACTTGTTTTGTTCGCGTAGCTAGCAATCTCTGCAATTTTGGACTTAACTATGTAAAGCCCTTGTAGGGAATTATGAAACTTTGATACTGAATAGCTAAGAACTCGCATCCATTGCATTATCTGAATGTATGCTCAAGTTAACAATAATTTGGGTGACGTCTTGTGGAATACAGTAAATTAACTAGATTTATCCAAAGCGAATGCTATGCAATCTATAATGTGAATTAAAGTTCAAGGACTTCATAATACAGCTTGCAGCTGGTGACAGTTGTGTTGCTATTTCTAGTTGGTGCTAAAAAAATAAATTATTCCAGAAAATAACCTAGAAAAAACGTTTATTACTAATTAATAAGTGAAACAGGTCACACATATTTTTTTCGAATACTAAGCTCGCACTAGGGAATGAATCCCTGTATTGCGGAATAATTTTCAAATACATAATGTACACCCAGACTCAGAACAACTATTTACGGGACACATAAATAGAAGTTACAGGGGGGACACTCATTTTACCATTTTGGAAGTTTCGCTCGCGCAAACTATTCAGTTTAGGAAAAAATTATATTAGAAACCTCAATGTCATTTTTGAAGACCTATCCACAGACACCACATGTATGGGTAGGGTGAAAATTTTTTTTTGAATTTCAGTTCTATGTATGGGGAACCCCCAAAATTCTTGTTCTTTTTCTATTTTTTTTTTTGTAAAAATCTTAATGCGGTTCACCGAATACATCTACTTACCAAGTTTCTACAGTAGAGCTCTTATAGTTTCGGAAAAAAGTGGCTGTGACATACAGACGGACAGAAAGACAGATATGAAGAATCTATAAGGGTTCCGTTTTTTGCCATTTGGCTACGGAACCCTAAAAACGGATAATTGTGAATAATTTGTATTAAAATTAAATAATATTACTCTGTTCTATTCTTAATAACTCTAATGCTCCGGGAACGCTATGAGTATTTGTTGTCTCGGGATAAACTATAACTATAATATTATTTAGAAATTATATGTATGTATTTAATTACTTCAGGTAATACTGGTTTTAGTTTTAATGTCTTATTATTTCTTTTACAAAAGTCTCATTCTGACAAAGTTTTGTTAGAAGAAAGCTCGTATTGAGTTACGCTCGCCTCTGCTCTATCAGCTTTTGTTTCTATCATTTATAAATGTGTTTTCTGCCGACCATCTATCTGTCAATTTTTTTTATAGTTTTTCAACTTTATCACAAAAGCATAAGATTCACTTTCAATTTGGGAAATTTGACAGATTGGGGTGGCTTGATGTTCTGGCGTCTGTACAATAAAGAATTACATTCAAATAGATTGTCAAATGGCGTAAATATAAATTGTAAAAGATCAATCGACTTAATGGAGGTCGTTTAACAATTTGTACATTATTTCTGCCACTTATTGAATTTAGTTTGTTTGTTTATTTTGATTGAAACGAGGTATTACAGATATTAAATTATAGTGAAGACGAAGACGAAAAATTAAACATCATATGGTTAGAAATTTATAATTTCAAGTGAAATTGCCTACCAACTACTATTTCATTAATCTATAGGATTTGTACTGGAATAGGCATTAGTGATCCATTCAAGATAATATGTTATGTATCAACATCTACATTTTAACACTGTAGTTAACGTTATTTCACGTTTGAGTTATTACGAAGATATATTCTCTAAGCACACAAATCCCCTTGTAGATATATTTTACACCAGCTCTGCGTCACCCGCTGCCAAAACGGGGACATCGTTACAGGCGATAAATGGAAATGGCTAACACTGGCTTAAGCTAAAGCACTGGTTTACTATACGAAATTTAATTGAAGACAACATACTTTTCGAAAACCACTTTTTTGCGAAATTTAGCGTAACTCAGGGTGGGTTACACACAAACGACATTTAAACGTAAACTATGTACAATAATTATCGAATATAAAAAGCAATATAGCCAATAAAAATAATTGTTCTCATGAAAATTTTAACCTATGTGTACACTGGATGTCAAAACGAGCCATAAAAGCAATTAGTGACAATGGTACGTAGGTAATGGCCTATATGGGCCAATGCGCGATTTGGCGCGGCGCCAAAAGTGCCATGCCGTAGCACCTCTACACTGCTACGTTGCTACGCCATACTACGCCGCGTCTGTCGCACGTAGTTGAACGGAAAAAATGGTCAGAATTTTTCATTCGTCCGGAATATCAAACATGATTCACCGAGTACCGAATTTTATTAAATATTTCGCACTTACATTTACTGCGATTCGGTCGTGGAATTGCATCCTTTTTTGTACTGTGGAATAATGCAGTTATCATTTTTTTGTAGCATGGAGCATGTAGGCGCATGTGCGCCTGTTATAAATGTGTATAGTGTAGTAAGTCTGTATGAAACTTACAGGAAGTATTCAAGTACAAGTATTACATCAAATACTATAACAGTACATCACTTAATTTATTTTCTAATTTAGGTGATATTCCCAATCCAAATGGATCAATGTATATTTATATCATTAAAGTACATTTTTAATTTCAGTTTAATAAATATACTGTAGTTTTTTGTTTAATTTTATTTTCTGTGACATTATCTGTGATTACTTTTGACTCGTAACATCTTCTGTTATGAATAACTGAATATAATTACTGTAGCCCAAAAATACATTATATCGTATCTGACCTGTTTATTCTAGTGGTTTTTGACCTTGACAGCTAAGCCAGAGGAGGTGGATATGATCCCCACCTAGGACAAATCTTTGCGTGCTGAGCACGAATATTTATTTTAAGTCTGTACTATCTACTGGTGAAATTTATCTGTACTACGCTGGGAATAGTTTGGGATCAGATGGCAGTGTGTTGGTTGTCCCAAGATATGTTTATTATTTATCATATTAGTAGGTATAGTAAAGTGAAGCTCTGCAAAAGGAGTGATACTCATAATATAAATACTAGATATAGTCTCCACAAAGTAAGTAACTCTTTTATAGGGCAATGTATAAGATTCTATAACAAACTTCCCAGTAATATCCGAGAAGTGTCTATGAATAAGTTTAAAAGAATAATAAAAGCCAAATTGTGTAGCAGGGCTTACTACAAAACTTATGATTATTTAGTGACAAAACGGCTTGGGATTGAGTCGCTCTAAATTAACACATTTAAATACAATGTAACTTTATGTAAGAAATAAATATTTTAAAAAAGGATTCCTACTGAGTTTTCTGGCAGTGTTTCTCAGTAGCTGCCACGTCATGCACTGCACGCTAGGGTAAAAAAATTGACGATTCCACACAAATGTAATATTTTAACGGAATAAATGACTTATTGATTTTGATTTTTGAAAAAACATGTACGCGTCGGTATTAACAATTATTGCAAATTTTTATTAACTTAGCTTCAAAATACAACACTTATATGTAGTGTTAATGCCGCATATTACCAGTTTAATCAACCAAGTTACAAAAAAAAATATCATAAAATATGAGAAAACAAAAACAAATATATATGTGAAAGTTATAATCCTTGAATTTTAATCTCAGCACAAATTTTGTAATTTACTGCGTCATAGATGGGCGAATCTAGTGCTAAATTCTAGCGGTTTTGTTTTTGTTCTTTTTATTATGAACGAGTATAAGACAAAATTAACGTTGAGCACTTTTTACATTTTTAGAAAGGGTTTCACCAATTTTAATTACCCAAAAATATAGTAACAGAAAAAACGATTGATAAACATAATGTAAAATTTTTATTTCTATGATAATGACACAGTATGGTAAAAAATAAGATATAACGAAATGTTACTAAAAAAAGTCAAATCCTGGCTGTAAATTTATATGTATTTATATTGTTTAAGCCTTAATTTAAACGAGAAAAATAAATTTATATGATAAATGATAATGATATATGAAACACATCACACTGTGTATTTATAATATGTATTTAACTAGAATTAAGTAATATTATGATATCAGGCAACGATTTCACCTTATAATCAAAGGTGAATTAATAGCTATGGAAATTTATTTATTAATAATTTTTCTTCAGGTACGCCAGCACATCTAGCTTCCCAAAACTGTCAAATTTCTTATATAGATTTTCAACTTTATCACATAAGCATAAGGTTCACTTTCAATTGGAGAAATTTGACAGATTGGGGAGCTAGATGTGAGGGCGTCTGTACGTTCTACTTGCAAAACCTTTTTCCAAAACAAGGATTTCAGCCATCGCTCCCTTTTATGATACTACAATGCCATGCAATCTGGTACCCTATAACAGAGAGGAGTACCGTGTTACTCTGACAAACCCAGTGTTACACAGAAAACACAGTGTTATATTGTGTTTGCACATTGAAACGATTCGTTGTACGCAGTGAATTTAATAAAGGAGTAAATCCGACAGACATCGTTAATGTCGAAATGGAAGTTCTTGAAAGAGGATTAGAGGTCCATTCACGGCTCTAATTTGACTCCTTGTTATAGACAATTTAAATGGAATCTCCGGATTGGCTGCTACGTTAAAATAGACAGCATTTACAATTTGTTGTTTTTTCTGTTCACCACAATAATAATTGGATATAAATGGACAGAATTTAAAGTTTATTATTATAGGAAAGCAAAACGCGTTGATTTAGTAGAAGTAAATACTACATGAAACAAAATAATCATGACAAATTATCTCAATTTTAATAGTTATAAAATTTACTACATAGTTATACTTCTTATGATATTTGGATTTATATTTGGGTATTGACAGCATGTTATCTTCTGGTGCATATGAATGTTGAAACCGGTGGCAGGACATGCAGGTTTCAATGATTGTTGATTAGATTAATGATCATGAAATATTTTCAGTTTTAAATATTTAAGTTTAAGAAATTACACCCTTTATTACAGTTTTAAGGTCGTAATACATTTTACATATGAGTTGCATTAACATAACAAGTACACTTTGTTAACGAAAAAATATATATCCTTCAAAGAATATTTTTATGTGTTGTATGATTTTTCTCCCTTCGCATTACTTGACCTATATATTTTTGTGCAGAAGGTAAACGAAATCAATTTGACTCGTGGGTGTACTCGTGAGGCTCTGAATTTCCTTATTATTACATTTCCGACTTACGTGAGGTGTGCAACAGCTCTACCTTCAATGTCAAAAGCCATAAGTCACCGAACGTGCTCTTTCAGTTATATTTCTAATCTTTGATACTTACATAACCGAAAGTAAATGCCAATATTTATACAATTTATAGATATTGAAAAGATATTGCCGTGAAGGTTTCACATATTCTACACTCGCTTATATCCTACATGAGTTAGATTTGTCTCTCTCTTGTGGGATATTGGCGAGTGTAAAATTTACTGAGTCACAGATTATGATCATAATCAAATTTCCCCAAACGTTTGCTTTCGTTAGCCTATTATTTTCAACTTGTGTGTCCCTGGTTGCCTTATTATATGTAGTTTTATAATCTTTCTGCATTAAAAATAGTCTGTATGACTTATTCTACACTCGTTTATATCCTACAAGAGTTAGGTACGTCTCTCTCTTGTAGGATATTGGTGAGTGTAAAATAGACTGAGTCACAGATTATAATCAAAATCAAATTTCCCCAAACGTTTGCTTTCGTTAGCCTATTATTTCCAATTTTTGTGTCCGTGGTTGCCTTATTATAATTTTATAATATTTGTATATTAAAATATAGTCTTATATCTTTATTCCATTGTATCAAGGCATGACTATCGCGCTCGGAGCGATTATTGCGGGCCTCGGGGGACATCGGTTGTGTTCGTGAGTGTTCGGGGATTGGAATCCGTTACATTTTTAATTTGAAATCTTTTTGATATGCGTGTGCGTGTCACGTTTGCTTCTTATAGGCTTTAGGATGGATTTAGATAATAATTTGTTTTCTACTGTAAGATAAATACTGAATTTATGAGTATTGGAGTTAAGTCAATTGGATTTTATCTTATAATATGAATAGATAGTTCTTGTTGTCTGATTTATTTCATTTATAAACTGAATAAGCTCTTGGTTACTTGCTCTTTTATATTTAATCTACCAGTGAAACCCGAAACAAGTGGTAAAGTCATTAACTGACTAACTAGTCTTTGTTAACGTTTGGAGCCTTGTTCCTTTTTTGTGTTAAGGCAGGAGGAATGCCTACGCATGCCACCCGCAAAGTGTCTGCGGGTGGGTATGTCGGACTCGCACCGACTTAACCTAACCTGCCGTGGACTTCGCTTGGCGCCTGATTGGGGTAGTCCCAGAAACGCGGGTACGCTGCTCTGGTGCTCCCCTTTTCGCCATGTCCCAGATGGTCGGGACACGTACCTTGGGAGGGCTCTGGATTGCCCTTCCCTATTGCCAACTCCTGCCAGTCCGGCAAAGCGACTGTGCCACACCAGATCGCTGATTTCCCGGAGCTGCTTTCACGTGGCGGCAGTTGAGGACTATTCTCACACTGCCACCGCAGCACCGAGGGGAGTTAGGCTACCAGCTGCCGCCGCCACCGCCCCCACGCCTCCTCCGTCTGCGAGCGGGATCGGCTCGCTCCCGGTCCCGCTCGGCGGCCTCCTTCTGGTGCATGACTGCCTCACAGAAGGAGACCACGGCGTCCCAATTGGTGGAGTCGCCAGCCAGCATCGTAAACACGACTACTGGTGGCGAAAGATCCCGTCCAATCTCAGCGACCAGGACTCGTCTCTCGGCCTCCCAGGTCGGGCACTCCTCCAGCGTGTGCTGGGTAGAGTCAAGGTCTCTTCCGCAATGGTGAAAGTAAGTTGTCGCTTCTCGGCTGATCCGGCTCAGATACTCATCGTAACACCCGTGTCCGGTGAGTATCTGGGTCAGTCTGTAAGTGACGCAACCACTCCTTCTTCCCACCCAGGCCTTGAGGTGAGGCAGTATGGCACAGACGGCACGCTGGCGCACGTTTAGGCGTATTTCTAGCCGCGCGCGCCATCACTGCACTAGTACCTGCCGGTGGGCATCCCGTCTATACTCAACGAACGTCTGTTCTGGCGCCCCTCTATTCTCCTGGCGAACGCGGATTTCAGCAAAAACTGCCGCGTCAATAGCCGCCAGGTAGAGCCTTGTTCCTTGTGACAGTAACATACCGGGTCCGGGGTCCCGGGTTAGATCACCGGGTAAATAAATTATAATTGGGGTTTTACTGGAAAAAATGGACATATTATAGTGCACAAGTGTGTGCGCAAACACAGGAGCACTTTCAATTCCATCACTCTCATGATCCGATGGGACGCCTAGCGACACAACCGAAAAGAGGTCAGGTACAGGACCAGCGGCTTTACGTGCTCTCCGAGGCACGGGGGTATAAAACCGCCATCTCATAGACTTTGGGCTGATGCTGAGAATTTTTTCATTTTACATGACCCTGGATTTGCGTGTAATGACTCTACCGCCATACCAACGAGGCAGTTATTCTACAAACATAGTCTACAAAACATTTGTTAACAAAAATAATTTAATATCAATATAAGATTCGTAACTTAACCAGCCACTATGAAGTAACAAATTCCGTTCATAATAACGAACAATATTTGTTGTAATACCCAGCGCCTAGCTCCGATCTGGTATTAATGAAGCCCTACCTTCTCGTAATAAAGTGAGATTACAGTCATTGTAAAGCCGCTTTTCTCGGATCTATAGCCGCTATATGTACATCTTTTATATAGCTAATATCGTATCTGTTGGAAACCAAAGTAATGTGATACAGTATTGGATACTTCTTATTTTTATAATAATAACGTTTATTTATCCAAAATATATGAAAGGCTTCGATAAGAATACTTACAACTTACAAGGATTGTAAAATATGAAATATCAGCGGCCTTTGACTCTCAAACTAGCTAAAGAACCACTGACAATTCAATCAGTGGTTCTTTGTTACGTCAACTGGCTAGCAAAATTCTACTAAAATTTAAATCTAGGATGTGTGCAATGTATGTGCGGTAATGGAGTATCATATGCGTAAGAAAATGACGTGTGTTTATGCCCGAAAAGTATCCAAGGCCGCATAAGGATATACAAAAAGTTAAGTAGAGATAATTAAATAATACGTAGTGAAAATAATGAATTATACAGAGTTGTTTTTTTTAATTATTGACTAGTAAAAAATGAGAATTGACTAGATTGACTAGTTGAAAAGTTTCCTTTTATGTATGTTAGGTATGTAAATAAAGATGAACAAAGACAAATTTTCTTGAATTTCTAATTCTTCTCGCAGCTCTGTTGAAACATTTTCTTTTGAAATAAACGGTCCTTCTTTGTTTTCTTTCGTTCTTCATTGCGCGTACAGAAATCAATATATACACACATGCACTGAAGAAATAATCGTAGTCGTCACACAAAAATGTCCTGGTCAGGGTTATTAACCAACAGGCTAGTCTTCAAAAACTAAGATTCTTGATTGTATGAACCAATTTAATGCGAAAGTTTGAGTGTTAATATTGTTTCTACACTGAGCGGATTTAGATGATAATGGAAATGGAGAATGCTTATAGCAAACAATTATTGTAGTTGATGATCTACAATATTTGCGTGTTCGGGGGTAACTCCGCACAAGATAGAAAAAATATATAAGTTTAATTTACTTTGATAGCTTTTAAAATAAAAAAAATTCTCTCTCTCTTTCTAATTTATTTAAGGCTAGGCACATCATAATGATTAGTGAGGATTTTGTAAGTTTCGATTTTACTTCCCCTCTGTCTACGCTGTTTAAGTGTGGTGAGTCCAAGGAACTTGGGCCGTTGCTCATATGGTAAGTTGCGCATTGAACGAACCATCTTTGTAGCGCTTCCCTGTACATTGTCAATGAGTTTAATGTCTTTTTTAAAATACGGGTCCCAGATTACATAGGCATGTTCAAGGAAAGGTCTTACAATTATGTCTTGTATAATTTTATAAAGGTATTAGCTGTGAGACATTTAAATGCCTTACGAATAATGTAGGGTATCGAATTTGTTTTCTTTACAATGTTATGTATATGTGTTTCCCATTTCAGGTCAGCTGACATAGTAACTCCCAAATCCCTTTGTGATTCAACTGGTGTTAATTGTTGATGTCCAATATAATAAACTTTTCTGGGATTATTTTTACTGGTGTGCAGTACAGTGCATTTATCAACATTTAATGTTAAAAGCCACATCTGAGTCCAGTTAAATTTAGCATCCAGATTATTTTGGATAGCTTGCGAATGAGTTTGGGGATTTGCAAAGAATTTAGTGTCATCAGCAAAAAGCGAAAATGGTAGCTTCAGAGTATTTTTGAGATCTGTGAGGTAAAGGATGAAGAGCAATGGGCCTAGCACCGATCCTTGAGGCACGCCACTGAGTACTTTTTGAGGTTTCGATAAGATATCCCCGATACGCACACGAAATGTTCGACCTGAAAGAAAGTCACTTATCCAGGCTAGTAATCTTCCTCGTATGCCAAGATATTCTAATTTGTGTATGAGGCGTTTTAAGTGGACTCTGTCGAATGCCTTTTCATAGTCTAAATAAATAACATCAGTTGGCTGTCCATTATTTCGATTCAGTGTCCACTCATTTAGGCAGTTTAGTATTTGTGGTAACGGAACGTCTTGGAACGAAACCATGTTGCTCATCCAGGATTATTAGCTCTTGTTTTAGGAAATGTCTTATATGATTGGCTATTATTTTTTCCATGGTTTTGCATATAACGCTGGTCAAACTTATGGGCCTGTAATTGACAGGTAATAATTTATTGCCTTTTTTATAAATTGGCACTACAGTAGCCATTTTCCAATCAGTTGGTAATATTCCATCGTTCAATGATTTATTCATGATTTTCGTTATTTTGTCGATTAAAGCTCCAGAGCATTTTCTGAGAATTATTGATGGAATGTCGTCAGGACCTGTTGCAGTAGTATCGTTGAAGCTCAACAACGCCTTCCTTGCCAGCTCTTCAGTAATATTAAGCTCCTCAATAGTGTTTGTAATTCTAACAAGATTGATGTTAGGCATAGGTCCATCAGGTTCGTTAATATAACTTAATTTGAATTGATGCGCAAAGGCTTCTGCAATTTCCTCTGGCTTCATAACAAGACCGTTTGAACCATTTTTTATTGCATTTGGAATGCATATTTTAGAGTTTAATTGTTTTCTAATATAACCATAAAAACCCTTGGAACCTGTATCTATAATCGTAGATTCAAAAGCGGATCTTCTGCTTCTGGAAAGTTTGATGATTTTGACGTTAACTTTTCTATACTCTAAATAGTTATAATCACTTGGATTGATTCTGTAATTAACCCAAAGTTCTTTTTTCTTTTTAGTCAAGTCAGCTATTTCCTTATTAATCCCGGGTTTGTTAGTGTACCGGTTTTTGTTTGTGGTCTCCTTTGGTATAAAATTCTCTATCGATGAGTGGATGTGATGTTTAAAAGTGAACCACATATCATCTATAGATTCTTCGTCCATACTTCTGTAGTTGGCTAGGTGCTGATTAATTTTTAAAAGTTGCTTGAGGTTGCTGTTTGCGTACATATTAACAACATTTTCAGATAACCTGTCATATCCATGCAGTTTTTGGAGCGGCCAATTTATCCCTGGCAGATTGAAATCTCCCGCAATAACTAATGTATTCTCAGTTGCTGCTTTTTCAATCGTATTAAAAATAATTTCATCGGAATCACATAGAGAGTTAGATGGGGGTCTGTATACACACGCTATAAGTATGATAAGATCTCTATACTGAATATCAAGCCATAGTGCTTCCACCAAATCGTTTTGATATGTATTATTAACTTTATATATAACAGTAGAACCATTTATTTCATTTATAACATATATGGCCACACCTCCACCCCTTTTATGACCTCTGTCCAGACGATACAGTGTGTATCCTGATATGTTGATAATACCATTAGTGATTGCGGAATGCAGATGTGTTTCGGTTATTAAAATAAATGCAGGCTTATAATTATTTACCTCGAGAAGAAATAAATCAAATTTCGCCGTTAGGGATGCCAAGTTCGTGTAAAAAAGACGCAGTTCAGAGACCACAGAAACTATGCTGCTTCGTTTTTTGCGGCACTGATAATTCTGGGTACTTAATTGATATATTTAATGGTAAGATCTTTTTCACCTTTATCCACCCTCTCAGCCAACTCCTCGCGAAGTTTTTTAAGTTGGTCTCTTTGATACGGCGTCATATCCGACTGGACTTTAACTGTCTTAGGTAGTTTACCTTTATTCTTCAGAATATCATAAGCATATTTTTATCAAAGTAAAAAAATTAGTGCAGAATTTGTAGTGCTCTTCGAGTAAAATCCATGTTTTGCATCGTTGCAACGTAGGTGAGCTCAAAATGGCAGTACACTCCAGACATTTATCTTAGCCCGCTTCTTAATAAACTTACTTTTAAGGGACGGTAAACAAGTCAGAAAGACGTAATATTTACGTTAAATTAGATACTGTGTTTGGCACTGCTCACAAAAATACAAAGCCCATGAAATTTCTTAACTGGTTAGTATAGATATACATATTATTATGTACATACGAGGAAAATATATATTGAATGGTAAAAGAATAAATCCTTTAAAAAACATGCACAGTTCCAACTCAATGATAAAACCTAATCAATGGGAATACAATTCGACTGTGCTCCAATTGGAAACATTGTGCAATCTGCGGTTTCATAGCCTCAGGCAATTAATTATTCCGATCGATTGATACAGCTTATGCTGATACCTATATCTCTTTAAATGTTTTTTGAATGTAATTGTTCAATATTGTAGAATCGGGTTTACATAAGTTGCAACAGCTAATTACGGTTACATTACAGCATCATGTCAGCCAAAGTACGTCCACTGCTGGACAAAAGCCTCTCCAAGAATGAGGCGGATATGCCATAATTAATAATAAAATAAAAATTGGTAAAAAATCTTTATAAGTTACACGGTTTTATGTTAAACATACATTGTAATGTTCAAGATTTATGTACTAAAAGCTTAAAAATAATAAAATAAAACCATTTAATAAAATAAATAAATACTAATCGATATAAAGATGAAGAGCTTGCTTGTTTGGTAGAACGAGCTCGATCTCAGGAACTACTGCTTTGCAAAATTATTTCAGTACTAGATAGCCCATTCATCGAGCAAGGCTATTGGCTATATATCATCACGCTAAGACCAACACATCATATAAGACCATATAAAGGATATACATGTTTCAAAATGGAGGGTAATTTTCTTTTTTGGACCTTCCGCTGCGAGCGCTGCGTAAACGGTTAAAGTATCGCAAAAATCATATTGTGTGGTGGAATTATTCCACTTTTAAAGTCTTTACGCTTGTGTTAGAGTTGAATAAGCTACCGAGGAGGCGTTTAACATGGCTTATCGGCGGTCATTACTGGAGCTGCGTTTGACGTGATTTTACGAAGCACGGGAAGCGAACAATTGGAATACTTTTCCTAGCGGTCTATACCTACACTGACCGATAGGCTTAATCTCATCAATCTCTGAGGGTAAATGGCTATGATTGGGTCATTACTGATGCGGCGTAACTGTTTGGTATATACCTTAGCGCAATAAAAAAATAATCAAATTATTCCATTTTTGTAGTTAATAAATAATCTTCCAAGCACCGGTATTAAAAGGTAGAGTACGTTGTTAAAAAAATAAAATAACATGAACTTGTTCTGGTATTCAAATGTGTCACTCTGTAAAATAAACAAAACGTCACTAACTACACATAATGTAAAGTTTGGCGCTATGTTTGAGCGCGGGCCAAGAGGTGCCATCTGTGCCCTCTAATATAAAATGAGTACCGTTCTATGCCCAAATCATTATATCAATGTTAGATTTGGGTACTAAACATTTGAAGCTAAATAAAAATAAATAGTTTGTGACGTACATATCAATTGTAAATGTAGTATGTGTGTATAATTTAGAATTTCATCGTAGATGGTGTAGGTGTTGAAATAGGGTTGCTATAGCCTGTCACTGGAATATAATTTTGTTTACATTACTACCAATGTTTTATGGAATTCACGTAATTCTTAATTTTAAGCGTGTTTATTTCGACGTTAGTATATATAGGTACCTTTTACCTAATAAAAATTATCGTTCTCAAAACAAAACAGATATGACTCTGAAAACAAAAACAGATATTTTTATGCTTTAACAGAATAGTAGTTACCACTTTAGTAGTATCTCACTTAGTGTCACTCTTAGTAACATGGAATTTCAAGGCTCACAGCTTACCAAGATTTAAGTATAAGACTGCGACATTGCAAATCAACCGACGCTTGTCCAAGATTTTCATCGGCTAGGGACACTAGATATTGAGGCAAAACGTATTTAGATATTTTAGTTATTGTGCTAACAGCATGTTGGCTGCAGTCTATACATCAGTTGCTCAGCTTAACACAAAGTCATTCAAGTGTGACTGACGCGTGTGACGGGTGCTCTGATATTTGAGTGGGCGAATGACTTCTATGGTTCATATTTCATTATTATTTTTGTCATGTTATTTACAGCTGTGCAACAAACCCAAGTTCAAGCCTAAGGAATCAGTCCTCAGACCGAGGCTCAAGGATCTGCTGAAATAATAGGATACATTTCTACGGAGAGAGAGATCATGTATATATATATATATATACATGATCTCTCTCTATACACGGTCATCGCCACCAAACTAACTGACAGCTATTTTTAGGTACCTAAGTTCCTCAGAGCCACACACAGAGCCAGAAGAAACCAGCTCTTCTCTTTCGTCTTCCTTTGTCTTTTAGTCAGTATTCTGCTCATTATCGGAATGTATGTTAAATTTTGATTTGCTTTAATGTTGTACCACAATTCATGCACTAGATCACAGCGATATAGTTAAATAAAATATTTGTGAGGAGCTTAATAAAAATTATTAAATTAATTTTCATGATACATCCGAGCATATTTACAATATATTATATTAAAATTGCCAATGTTATAAATATAGTCCAGTACCCACATACATCACCAAATACCTAACTGTCTTTGTTAACTTTGAATTGTTTCCTTGGAATGCTAGACGGGCATTGTACAATATATTAGGATTAAAGTGGAATTTCGGACGGAATGGAATGGTAGGTCTAGCCGGTAAGGTCGGGTCGGCGAGCCAAATATGCATGACATTTAATGGCATATTCTAAAGACGCTAGATTTTTTTGCACATGATTATTCGACGATCTCGGTTTCAAGGCAACAAGCGCCCCAGTAACCCTTTGATATTTATTGGATTTGCACTCTGCCCGTGAATAAAGTCATATTAAACTGCCGGGGAATGGAAAGAAGAAAGGGAACCGCATGGTGTTGCTTATTAGAATATAAGGAAAGCATATGATGGCTCTATAGCTGGACCATTTTACTATAAGTTTATGGAACTGTAACTATAGTGTCAGTGGATTCAACATAGATTCTTCATCGAGGAATGCTTGTTTCAGTTTTTGGTGTTTCCTTATCCAATGTTGTTGTTCTGGCAAACTTGTAGATAGATAGGTACACTTGATTACACGTGACAAAATTTAAATGTAGTTATATACATACATACATAATTTCAAGTAATGTACAATTGGTGGTCTTATCGCATAAGAGCGATCTTCAAGACAACCGTTGGATGACCTAGAGTAGCATAGTAGTACGCATAAAACAAACTTTAATATTTGACGCTAACTTGCATCGAACTTGAAACTTGTGGCGCCACTACGGTACAATCATAAAAATGCATTTTTTGGAGTTATTAAGGAAATGTGACTTCTTTTTATCGTTTTCCAAAATACTTTCTTCCGTCCAATATATATATGTCCCATGTCCCATATGAAATGAATGAAAGTATTTTGGAAAACGATAAAAAGACTAAGTAAGCAGAGCTTGTACTATGGAAATCAGATGTAATATGTAATTTAATTGTTAATACATACTAATATAGATAATTACACCCAGACTCAGGACAAACAGACATGTTCATGCACACAAATATCTGTTCTGGGTGGGAATCGAACCCACGACCTCCGGCGTAAAAAGCAAGCATTTGCCAACCACGCCAACAGGCCGCAAAAATTACTTATTGTTATGTCCCAGGGATACAACCAGGTCTTGACACAAAATTGCATGAATCTACAGAAAATGTTTTTCTTAGACTGGACATTAATCTAGAGTGGAGAAATAATTAACAGTTAGCTATCTGAGTGATATTAATGAGATACTATGCCGGTTAAATTAATTCTCAACAATTATTTCAGTAACGTTTTGTTCGACCTATATCAGTGAACGGCCTCTGTCAACATTGAATGATTTCAATTTAATTAAATTCTACGAGTTAGTTTTCATTTATTACTTTACCTCCCTTTCCGACGGTATATTGAAATATAAATTGACATACATAGACTAACGCCTGTTTTCTAGAGGGGTGGGCAGAAACAACTGTTTTCCATTTGTCACGATCTTTACACACTAGTTTTGCCTCGTTTACTCTCTAGCGGTAGCGTGTTCAACCACAGAAAATTAGGTCCTGGGTTCAAATCCTGGGTCAGGTCAAAAAGTGATTTTGGGGTGTTTCCGTAAAAGCAAATTTTTCAGTGTCCTTAGTCGTCCCATCGGATCATGAGAGTGATGGAATAGAAAGTGCCCCTGTGTTTGCGCACATATTTGTTCACTGTAATATGTCCTGCGCAATTGGCTAATCTCCATTGAGAATGGCCGCAGTGGCCGAAATCCGGCCGGGAAAACACCATACCATTGTTCTTATTTATTGTCATTTATGTTTAATGTTGTCTATCTGAATTGAACATCGTGCGTTATGTATGCTATATTATATATTACACCGAAAATCTTCAACTATCGTAATTTAAAGATTACAGTAATTAAATTTATTCAGCGCTGGTATTCACATACACTTGTAATTTTCAAACTCAGCAGCTAATTATAGCATTATATTAAGCTTACATCAAAAAAAGAGGAGAATAGTGTAGAGAGAATTAGGAAAATGAACAATGACGCCACAACAGACCTGTTTATCAGAGGTAGAACAGGCGTTTCTCTGTTCTATGAGCAGCTTGATTGTGTAACTAATAGGTACACACGGCTACATATCAAGCTACAAATTTCCTGTATAAGCTGATCTCGCGTTGTATAGGATTTCCATACAATGACAGGTCAGCATATATTGGAAATGTATAGCTTGATAAGTAGGCGTGTGTACCGGCAGCTTACAGATTACGCTACAGGTATTAGCACTTTTCTGTCCATGTTGTGGTTCTGGAGAGAAAAAGGTTGGCATTGAGTATTTGATGTCATGTGTTCTCTTTGTGTGATTTTTATTTTTTATTATCCTTAGGACTCAAAGAATCAATACACAATTATAACATTTTAAGTCTCTTGCCAGGCGTTTACTCTATTTTGAACTAGAATAAATTAAAAGTGTAAATTGTTCTACAGTATTTTTTATTTGATCCTAGTCATCCCCCTTCCCATTTTTCTTATCACTGTGTTTAAATCGTGAAGTAAACTATCATCAAAAGCCGTAGAACCAACCAAAAAGCAGTAAATATCAAACTTTTTTAATATGTTTCCAAAAGATGTTTAGTGGAGCCCACCGGCCCGAAAATACAAAGATACACTTCCAAATATAATAATGAAAGGGACGACTTATAAACTTCCATTTATAACGTCACCGAAATCCAAATTATAATAAGGATCTACAAGGGTCCAGTGTCCAGTGACAGAGCGCGACCGACGGACGAAGACTAATGGCCGTTGTCACTGGCTACCGTCTAGTGCGGGCCCGATTTGTGTCGATGACTACTTCATATAGAGATAAAAATATGTTCTAAACGATAAAAAGTCCTTCAATTGGAAGCCTATATGCCTGTCTGTCCTCTCTGTAGCTTCGTAAATCTGAAACCGATGGACCCTTATCAAATAGGTAGTTAGTCAAATCAAGATGGTTTTGAACAATATTTTGTAGCAATTTGTTTAATTATTCAAGTGTCTGAACATTTTATTTTGGTGTTTCAAGAAACATCTTAATCTCTTGTAAGATACCCTACTCATACTCTCAAATCCTTAACAGCTCTTATTAAAACAACGTCAAGCGAGGTACCGAAGTAATTGCGATAACTTTAGGTAGATGCAACTTTCGAGTCCCTTACATAATAGCCTCATGGAATGCTTACACCGGCCTGGAATTGATCGATGATCTCTAAGGTAGTTGTTAGACTAAATATCGCCTTCAGAAGCGGAGTATCACCGCCAGAACTTATTCGAAATTACGTTTAGTCGCGGTAAAACCCGATGACTATATTGTAAAAGTATTACTTTGTGGTTGGTGGGTGACGCGGTATTAGTTATATGAATTGAGGATTTCATAAAAATGTTATAAATTCTGTTTTGCTTAAGTTTGCACAAAAAATCGTTTTTCCTGCCGTTTAGAATTGAAAAATGGTATGCATCTAGGTGTTGATTCATCAATTCTTTTGTTTTCGTATTTGAACACAAAATTCGGGCGTAGCCTCTGAAAAACACAGTTGTGTAAAGTAGTAAAGCAAATATTTAATCATCGTGTTGGCACATCCGTAGCGTCCATCCATTCTGGAACATCCTACTATATAGTGCAGAGAATAATATACCCCGAATTCAATTGTTCTTTCATTTTAAACGTTATAGTCATGAAAACAAAGTTCAATATTCGACATTTTAGTTTTTTACAGGACATCGAATATAGTAAAAGGGTTTACGGTTCATATTGAATGTTCAATTATTTAAATATTTTCTTTCTTTATTACAACTTATGATTTTTTTTCTGTATTAGTATGTATGACATCCAGTTTATGATTTATATAATCAAAATTAATTTTATACTTACTACTTATTTGTTATTACCTTAAATAAATTATGAGATTATATATGATTTATAAATTGGATAATGTTGATTTATAAACTGAATGAATTTATTAAGTTAGTGTAATATTCTGCCCAACTAAGCGCAAAAGCGGTATCTTAATGAAAGCGAGTTTCGAGATAATTGAAGTTTTGTAAAAATACCTTTTTTTTTTACTTTATATTATGACTTTTTTGCTTATTAAATAGAATTTATATATTATATTGGATCTATTTGTTACTACAATAGTCAAATTATCATAAATGTATATAGATATACCTTTTTCATGAGATACTGCTACACCGCTTAGTAATTATACAATTAAAATTTGAGTTACCGCTTTTTAGTTAGCTTTTCTCCTACATGTACGTATACAAAAAGTAAGAATTTTGTATCGAATAAAATATTTATTATTTAAGAAAAACACAACGATCAAAGTATATTTATGAAGTCTTTAATTATTCAAATTTATAACGGCATAAGAAAATATTTGAAGAAAAAACGGATTCTATGAAATTAATCTAGTGAAAAGTAGGGAGTTCTCTCCAAAAGGACATTCTGTTTTGAGGTATAATATTTTGAAAAGATTTCAAAATATTTTCTTTTTTGCTTTAAGAAATACCTTCCATTGTAGTTTTCTTCTTTGGTGGAGGCAAAACTTGGGTTTTCTAAATTTTATTGCCGATTATGCTCGCAGGGATAGGGTCTTTATTGAATCCAGTTCTGTATGTCAATTCAAAACTGCCTCTATTGACTTGTACTTCGACCATTTCATTGATATATGGTCGCGTTTGATGCAGATGGGCCTGATAAAAAGTTTAAATCTTCAGATTCGGAATAATTTGACGAATGGTTAAGCGGAGCCAGTGAATGAATTGCACAGTCGCATCTTGAAAATGGAAGATCATCATCTGAATCACTATTAGGGAAAAAGTCGGGATCGATAGATTTGAATATTACGATGTAATTATTTCGATTGCTTGAACCTTTCTCTCATCGCCATATTTTTTTTGTGCTAATTGCATCATAATTTTAGTATTACTTTGTGACATGGTTCATCTGAAACAATATTCGTTTATTTTAATTGGGTTACTTTATAATACCTACCTATTACCTAAGGTATGCTAAATCTAAATACAAAATATTTAGGAAATAATTTTAAATTATTTAGATGCAATTACATAGGTAATGTAAAATACTAATCAAAATCATCGTCACGACTGCAACAACCGTGAGGCTAGAATACTGTTAGAATCACGTATGTTGTGCCCTAGCAAATAAAGTTCAATTTCGCTATATCATAAAATTTAAAAGTTCAAATCTTTCTTGCGGCCCTATACGCGCACTCGACTTTTTTGAATGAAATATCATTAATTACTTTTTATAATGGATAATCCATATTCATATCTTCTAAAATTACATTTAATAAGACTTACCTGATGGTCTAAATACGAAATTACACCACTGAACAATGAATTCACAGATTTTTGCAAATTTAACACAGGAATATCAAGATTATGACATCTTTGCAACGAAAACAAACAAGGTATAACACGAAATTGTTAACAGTAAGGGTAAATATAATTAGAAACCCGATTGTATCAATCAAACAATAAGAGCTATTTTAATTTGCCGCTGCAACCGTATCTCATAAAGTAAAATGATTTGCGGATCAAGTAAGCATTCAAAAACTAAGCGTTATAGCGGTAAGTCAGTAATTCACGCATTATACATATTTACCGCTTAACGGCTTAGAAAAATTATTGTTGTTGTTACAGAGATTTGGCGGTATTTAAATATACGGCTGTTTGCCTACGTAATATTGACATACCTCTAATATCCTTAGTGATTTAAGGTAAAACTGAGATAGAGATTAAGGGTATTTTTATATGTTTTCAACAAGATAGCGCTAAAAGGCTTAGTTCATTAGATGCGTATTTTAAAGCTATCCGATGGTATTAAAATAAATATTACGATTTTTTTTGAGATACCGCTTTTGCGCTTAGTAGGGCAGTATTATAGTATAAATAGCTTTACTTTATTGATTGTGTATAATATTGTGTTTGTGTAATATTCACATGCCGTGCTAACGGCGAAGCATGCTGTCCGTTCTATTTTTAAATCTAAACATCCTGTAAACCATGTTTCGACGTAAATAAATAAATAATTATTATTATTAGTATAAGATTCAGTTTCCTCGTCAAAATAGTGAATAAAACCCTTTTGGTCCGATTTAGTCTATATATATCTGCCACGGCCGTACAGCACATTAAATATTAAAATGTACCGCCGTGTTAAACAGTTAATAATGCTAGTCTATTGCCCAGAAAAACAGTGGTTAACAGTTAGCGCCATGTTAAAAAAAATGTTGTAACTTAAAACTCAACTATATGGATATTGTTTACCAGACTAAAAAAGTAATTTAAAACACCAGACAAAAATAATTTTCTTCACAAAGAAGTGATATTCAAAAAAACAAATTAAAATACTAATTTACAATCTTAATAAGTTATTATAAATAGTACAATGATATAACTAAATTAGTCGCTTACCGTTAATATTACAATGTCTTCTAAACACAAGCCTAACTTAAATACAAAACATTTTTATAAAATTCCACAATATTTCTAAACTAATCAAGTTGTTTTAATAAATTAGAAGCAGCCGAAGTTAAATAAAGGGACTTGTCCCCGACCAGTGACGTCAAAGTTTCTTTCTTGAAATAATTACCTGCATAAGATGTGCCACCCCAATAAGAGTCATCTAAGTATTTCTCTTTGTGAAAATACACCTCCAAGTTGTACCATAGTAAATTCATTGAACCCTTTCTCGGTCGGAATTATGACGTAATCAAATCACGGGCGGCAAGATTACGTGGCCGTGTTTATAATTTTAATTAGTTTGAGAAGTTCTCTCGCTTACAAGTTGCGAGGTTGAAGCCGTCTATCTTGATTCAGTGTTGACTTGGATGAGTTTGGTGTTAATTATTATGTGGTAGTGGTGTTGAAATTTTGAAGAAGTTCTGGATGATGGGGCGGGGAAGTGTATTTGTGAAGGTGTAAATTTTGGCGAGACTTTATAAAGCTTGAGACGTATAGACTTCTTTACTGAATTTAGTCGAGATTTTTATCATTGACTGGCTCACTAGTAATAATAATAATGTTCTCCTAACCGAATTTAGGCCACGGCGGCCAGTCTCAATAGAGATTAGCCATCAGCGGTGTACATATTATAGTGCACAAGTGTGTGTGCAAAGATAGGAGCACTTTCTATTCCATCACTCACATGATCCGATGGGACGCCAAGCGACACGACCGGAAAGAGGTCAGGTCAGGATTGACGGCTTTACGTGCTCTCCAAGGCACGGCGGTATAATACCGCCAACTCCCAGACTTCGGGCTGATGCTGAGAAATTTTTATTTTTGCAGAAAAGTCCCAAAACCACTTTTCTGCCCGACCCAGGATTTGAACCCAGGACCACATTATCTGCGGGGGAACAGGCTACCGCTGGACCAACGAGGCAGGCATTGACTGGCTCCCTAGTAGGAATGTAATGAATAAGTGATTGCTGAAATATATCCAATTTCTTTTTATGTTTGTTATAAAGATGGGGGTTAAATTCGACATAGCTCTACAGAGATCAGTCTGAGTGAAGACTGATCTCTTTCCAGCCATATTATATATATATCAGTTATCTGGTTTCCATAGTACAAGGTCTGCTTAATTTGGGATCAGATGGACGTGTGAATGATATCCCAGGATATTATTATAATATCTCATTTCTATAATTAATTTAGCTAACGGTTATATGTCTGCCACACTGTCACTATCCTCACCACAAGCTTCTAATGATAATTTTAGTCACAAAAATATGCCATTAATTTAAACCGATTCAAATCATCATCATCATCATATCAGCCGAAAGACGTCCACTGCTGGACAAAGGCCTCCTCCAAAGATCTCCACAATTGCCGGTCTTGCGCTATCCGCATCCAGCGATTTCCAGCGACCCGCACAAGATCATCGGTCCATCTTGTAGGGGGCCTGCCCACGCTGCGTCTTCCGGTTCGTGGTCGCCACTCGAGAACCTTTCTGCCCCAGCGGCCGTCGGCTCTACGAGCTATGTGCCCTGCCCACTGCCACTTCAGCTCGGAAATTCTTACGGCTATGTCGGCTACTTTGGTTCGCCTGCGGATCTCAACATTTCTGATTCGATCTCGCAGGATAACTCCAACCGATTCATGTCGAAATGTCGAAGCTAAAATCTTATATAATCAGTGGAACAAGCTTGATTCTAAATGAACAAGGCTGAAAGAAATATAAGTTTTAATATTCATCGCAAATTAATTCAAAATACTTTTCATATAAAACCGTATCTTCGCGCGATAATACGAGTCGGGGTAAAATAATCGTAGACACTTTTGTAAGTACTCACTAAAATATAGAGGAACAAAGCATTTCTCCTCAAAAATTCCGTTTAACATCATAAAAGAATATGTAAGGCCAGTTACCATTTAATTCTATTACCATAATCCTTTGTGTCGTACGCAAAATGTCAAAAATGGAACAAAAGATAAGGACATTGGAGGTTTAATTACGAATCAGTGAGTGTGGCGCTCACAAAAGGCGCGTCTGGATTGTCGACAAAATAAATTAGGGATTTCCGAGACGCGAGTGACGTTTAAAATAAACGACTAGTGTCGTGTCGCCGTCGTCCCGCCGCCGGTAGTTGTGAAATATTTCACTGAGGATGTTGTTGCGACGATTGATGAGTCAGTGTTGGCAGTTTTTTCAGCGTTTTATCTGATATAACAAATCATTTTGGAGTTAGGAATTGATTGTAAGATATAATTCGGAGTACGTTATATGTTTAACTGCCTTGTTGATCTAGCGGTAGCGTGTTCTGGGTTCAAAACCACGGGCCAAAAACTGATTTTTAAATTATCTGAAAAATAAATCTCATTATTAGCCGAAGTTGGTGGTATTATACCCCGTCGCGGCGTCGTGTCACTAATAGTCCCATCGGATGATGAGAGTGATGGAATAGGAAGTGCCTCTGGGCTTACGCACACACTCATGCATAATATTATGTCCCGCGCAGATAGATAGTCTCCATTGAGATTGGCTGCTGTGGCCAAAATTCGACTAGAAGGACATCAAGTTGTAATAATAATAATCGTTTATTTCGGATAAAATATTCTCCATATATTGTTAGTACAAAGTTCTTAACCTAATGTTAGTAATCTTATAATATAGAAACAAACAATGCACTGAATAACAACCACACAACTAGGTATCACAATACCCTGGTATGTAGCTGAATCCAGTACTTTAACATTGGGAAATCCCACCTATCACATAATACGCTCAGAATGCCGTGGGAGCTGACACGCATTCTGTGCAATATTGAAGCGCTACGCTTGCGGATGATGCCAGCAAAACCATCAACCGACGCCTCCGCAAACATGGCCGAAGCACTATAAAAACAGTAATACAGAATAGTACGCGATTACATAATAAAATATGTAGGACAACAAAAACCTGTTCTCTGATTTCAAATAGAATAAATAATATGTAACCGGACACTCGCAACCAATTCCAGAATTCAATAAATCAAAAGTAATAACACAATATGACGCCCATTCTGGTCCGCAAATTGCCTATTAATATTATTGGCAGTGCTTAGCTAACCGCCGTTGCCATGGCAACCACGTAGCAGAGCTAGAAGTGCGTAATTTTGAAGTATTGCGGTAACGTACGTTATATTTAGCGGTAACAGCTGGAGCGGTAATTACAGCACCAATTACGTAACACTACTCAATTTCTATCACTACGTGTTAAAGGGAGTGGTAGGTGGAACCGGCTACTAGCGATAAATATTTCATATACCTACTTTTAACTGACTGCTTGTGTGGCGCAGCGGCTAAGACAGTCGCCTCGCATCTTCGTGTCGCGGGTTCGAGTCCGACGCCGGACAACTATTTCTGTGACCCATAAATAGTTGTTCTGAGCCTGGATGTAATTTGTGTCCGTCTATTATGTGTTTGTAAAGTACCCCGCAACACAGGGACTAGATTCCCTAGGGCGGACGTTTTCTTTAAAAAAAAATGTTTTCAACTTATAAATCCGTTTTACTATAATACAGTTGACCACCTAAGTAGCTAGAAAAAGCGACAGGTTAGTTAGGGTAAGATCGTTGCCGACGGGAAGCGCATGGGGCCCATCATTTGTGATCCTGTGCTTCTAGTCAATTCCAGCGACACATCCTCTTTACAAAATCTATGCTTCCCTGTTAGCGATCCCAGAACCTGGTCTGAGCCTTAAAAACAATCTAGCTTTAACTCATATTTTCGGTATATTTGCAATATACCTACTACAGATTAAAATTACGAGACGTTTTACATTATTTATGTTACTCATTTAAACAGGACGAGCTCAAAAATACATTGGATATAAAGAAAATATTGTACAACGGGCGGTCTTATCGCCAGAAACGATAAGTAATCACTTCGTAATAAAAATACTTAATGTTTTCTGTAAGAGATTTCAGACAACCTAAAGTACTTTTATTGCTAAGACTACTTTTTTACTCGTATGACAGTCTAGTCCGCGCTAAATGTCGTTTGTCGCCGTCGCTTACACCTTGAGGATACACAGTTGCTGGACGTAACACCTCCATTAGCAGGTGTTACTGCTACTTCGCGCCGTTACACCCTGCTTATCGTTATTGCACTGTTGGTACTATTCTTTGTAACGATCGTGAAATCAACATGTAACAACGTTTGTAATGTTGAAGTGACACAAAATTGATTTCGAAAAACGTCTTAATAGAATAGAATAGAATACTCTTTATTGTACACCATAAGATTACATATTTTTATAGGATATTACATAAACAAGTTGTACAAAGGGCGGTCTTATCGCATAAAGCGATCTCTTCCAGACAACCTTAGGATGGATAGGAGCTGAACAATAACTAATAGCAGTAGGTGTGCAACAAGACATACACCAAAATTGTGGTATATCCATAAAATAAATAAAAAAAAAAAGATTTAATAAATTTACTGTTAAAAAAATGGAAATGTAAAATAAACATAATTAAATAACTAAATAAGAAAAATACTTTATTTAACGTAGTACCATAAATTATACAGACAAATAGTGTTCTCTGACCAGCTTTTTAAAAGTTGATATTGTCTGGGCACTTTTAATTTCGACAGGCAAGGCATTCCATAGTCGAACTGCCTGCACACTAAACGATTTTCCCATAAAAATGGATTTGTGCTCTGGGATATGTAGTTTTAAATTTTCTGATGATCTTAAGGATCGCAAATGTGTGTCACAAAGGAACTCGAAGCGTTCTTTAAGATATGTAGGAGTATCAGGGTTAAAGAGAATGTTATAAAGCAAAGAAAGAATATGAGCATTCCGGCGAAGGCGAATTGGCAACCACTTGAGCTTAGTACGAAAGGAGGATACATGATCGTATTTGCGAAGACCAAATATGAATCTTATACAAAAGTTTTGAAGTCGCTCAAGCTTATCGAGTTGCTCTTCAGTAAGATTAAGATAGCTGACATCAGCGTAGTCGAGGATTGGTAGGAGAAGCGATTGAGCAAGCGCAATTTTAGTGGAAATAGGGAGAAAGTTGCGTAAACGCCTAAGTGAGCCTGCTGACGCAAATAACCTTCGGCTAACCGTCTTCAGTTGTGGGCCCCAGGATAAAGTACTATCTATTACTATCCCCAAATTCTTAACATTATCTTTATACGGGATAACAGTACCTTCAAATGTAATTTGGGGAATTTGGGACATGTCTATCCTAGTCACCATTCGAGAGCTGCCGATGATAACAGCTTGCGTCTTTGACGGGTTAATCTTCAGACCAAAGTTATGACTCCATTCCCCAATGCGAGATAAATCAGAGTTGATTATTCTGATAGCATCTGGCAGGTTTGCAGGTGGAGAGTGGTAATATATTTGGAGATCGTCTGCATAAAGATGATAGGAGGAAGAAAGGTTATTTGAAATTGAATTAATAAAAATAGCAAAAAGCAATGGAGATAAAACGCCACCCTGCGGTACACCGGCTAGTGTGTTGCACCACGAAGACAAAGAGTCATCAATACGGACTCGTTGCCGGCGACCAAACAGGTAGGTGCGAAACCAATCAATCACTATTGGAGATATGTTCAGAGTGGCCAGAATGCCAAGAAGAATGTCGAAATCCACAGTATTAAATGCATTACTGAAATCTAATAGGAGAAGAACTGTAAGATTTCCATTCTCCATAGCACTCCTAATGTCTTCCGTAATAGTGACCAGGGCTGTGACAGTACTATGACTAGGACGAAAACCGGATTGCATTGGATTTAGGAGACTATTTTTGCAAACAAAGGAATGAAGCTGTTCATGGACCAGGCGTTCAAGGACTTTGGAGAGGAATGGGAGGATGGATATAGGACGGTAATCAGCAAAAGAGGTAGGATTTTTGGTTTTGGGTATAGGAGTAATCTGGGCTTCCTTCCATGAGGAAGGAAAGCATCCACTGGACAAAGAATGGTTAAGAATGTGACATATGACGTGAAGGATTTCATCAAGGATAGGAATGATCATATTACGGCTGACATTGTCACTACCGACAGCATTAGATGCTATAGACAGAATGCTTTTCTTAACATCACAAGTAGTGAATTGATTAAAAAGAAAAGGTGAATGATCAGGAGTTGGAAGTGATGAAAGATGTGTCAAAGTGTTTGCTTTAGCTGTTCTGTTACATGCAGCTGAAGAGGAAAAATGTGCATTAAGCGCGTGAATATCCAAAGTTGTAGGAAGTGTATTTTGGCACTTTCCAACCCCTAGTGATCTTAGAAATTTCCAGATTTTAGCTGGTTCACCGTTCTCAACGGATTTGTGGATATTTTGGCGTTGGGCGCTCCTACACATCTTGTTGCAGTTATTCCGAATCTCCATATATTTTTCCCGATTAATTGCCGTTGGTTTGCACTTAAATCTCTGCTTTGCCACAACCTTTCGAGCCATGATCTTTCTGATGTTGTCGGTCAACCACGGCGCTGGAAGATGTTTTATTTTTATTGTTCGTATAGGGGCATGTATGTCGTAGAGTTGAATGAGCTTGTTATTGAAGATTGTAACCTTATCATCAATGATGTTAGTTTCAAACACTGAACTCCAATCAATACTACGAGCCGATTCTAAAAGATTTTCAACATTCATACCACTAAAATTGCGCTGTAGAAGATATTTCGACTTAGCTTTGGGAGGGCGAACTTCATAAGAAGTAAAAATTAGATCATGGTACGAAAACGCATCAGCTGGGCATTGGCCATGCTTAGCGACATGATCACTAGATGAAATGAAAATGAGATCAAGTAATGATGGAACAGAGTTAGGAAAATGGTGAGTTGCACTTAGTGGGAGACAGCAAAGATTAATAGATTCAAAAACTGACAAAAGAGTAGAAGCACGGGAGTCCTTTTTGAGAAGGCAGGTATTAAAATCACCCATTAGAATAGTATGACTGTAAGACGGAGTAAGATTAATAAGAAGTGTTTCAAGAGAAGAGAAGTAATTGATGCGGAGAGATGGGCAATAGTAAACACCAAGTAATAACCTCGTGTGGTGCAGTTCAACCTCAATAAAAAGGTGTTCACCGGCGTTTGGCAGAGGCGGTTGCGGTGACACATCGACTATTTTAAAATTTATGAAATTGCGTAGATATATTGCTACGCCACCACCAGCCCCAACCACACGGTCATTGCGTATAAGACTATAGCCTGGTAAAGTATACGCCACAGATGGGAGGCATGGTTTTAACCACGATTCCGATATTAAAATAGCATGGATATTCTTACAGTCAAAGTTTGCCAGCAAATCGGGAATGTGTGCCGGAATGCTTTGGGCATTTATGTGGAATGTGAAATTCTTAGGAACATCAGAAAAAT
The DNA here is from genome assembly GCA_951640165.1 of Pseudoips prasinana. Lineage (NCBI taxonomy): Eukaryota > Metazoa > Arthropoda > Insecta > Lepidoptera > Nolidae > Pseudoips > Pseudoips prasinana. The sequence goes on along the minus strand of OX621235.1, from coordinate 42,713,021 downwards.
GAGACACAAGAGTCTCACCAAGAGATGGAATTGAAACGAAGCTAGCATCACTATCTGCTGAAAAAAAACTATCAGTATCGCTTTCGTAATCAGACTCCAACATATATTTAATTTAAAAAGTTTTAACAGTAAAACTATAATTTTATCAATATTTTCTCCAAAAAAAAATATCAAAATAAAATATCCACCTGCCAGTGTCAAGGAATAACAATAAATAAATTAACAGGCAAATTATAAATACTAAAAATAATAAATACTAATCAACAAGGTAAATAGAAACTATTAACCCGATTTTACTATAACTAACAACAAAAAAGCAAAGAAAAGAGCAAATAACAAGAATTTTAACAATATTATACAATGCTAAGAGAGACTTATATAATTTGTTATGTATTTTATTACGTTGCCAATAAAAGTATGACCACATTACGTAGAATATTACGCAGTAATCATCCATCAGCAAAAATAAATAAATAATTACTGTTTCCATTCACCCCATTGCATGCGTTCATAGACAAAGAAAATGCAACAAAAGAATAGATGAAATGACATAACATTATATAGTCACTGACAATTTACGTGAAATGACAACAATGTACAAATAATTAATATTTAGTTTTCATGAGGATGCGTAAAAAGAATTAGAAAAGAATGTTTACCAGGAAGATTTCACTTTTTTGCGACCGCATTTCTTTTTGGCCTTTGCGTTATAGGTTTACCGACCTCTGGTTGTTTTGAGACGTCCGTGCTCGATGACTTGGAAGCTTTTGCGATGTTATACACATCCTGTACTGTAGTGACACGGTGGCGTGCATTATCCTCATCAATTATGAAGACCTGGCCTCCTTTAGAAAAGCATTTCGACAAGCCGAATGTCTCACGGCCCAAAACAAACGCCGAGTGCCGAGTTTTTGTAAGAAACTCTGAAATGGTTACTCCCGTACCCTTCAATTTCGTTTTAGAGAACCAGGCCTTATCTCGGAGTGCCATGGTTTCAAATTTGCACAAAATTTGCCGAGGTCTTGAGGATCCACTATGACGACCCATGCGATGGCACCGTCTAATGTCCTTGACCGTGAAATCGGAAATGTCAAGCTGAGAAGAAACGACTTCTGCAACTGTCTTCACTAAGTCCTCATCCTTGTTTTCGGTGATTCCATGTAGCAAAAGAATCTTTCGTCACCCTTTCATCTCAAGATTATCAATATTGCGAGCCAGTATATCTACCTGTTTCTGCAAGATTTCAAGTGTTCTCAGGAACTGCTGTTTGAAAGCCCCAAAGTCAGCTGCTATTGTACCAACAGTAGCTGTATCCTTACTTGATGATGCCTTTTGCAGCTGTTCTTCAACACTGGCACACTTTTTATAAAACTCCTCTCTTAAACTGGACACAGAATCTTGTACTGTGACTGCCATTTCTAAGTCACAATTTATCTAGTGTTGTTGTGGAAATTAAGTTAAACTTCTTATTTAACTGGCAGGTGGGTCACTTTGATATTAATATTTTAGCATTTGCACATTAAAATTAATGAAATAAATAATTTAAATTACAATAAAATACAGAGCACAATTTTTTCCTACTGCTTGCCACAACGACCCACAGCAAAAAAAAAAAAAAAAAAAAAAAAGTGTATCACTGTACGAAAGGAGGGGATATTTTTTAACGCATGCAACTTATCACCCATCAATTTATATTCGTCAATTAAATTATTTACATATATTACATCAATTTAATAATCAAACAATTTTGTGTGGGCAAACAAACTTCACACAAAATTGGTGAGACGTTATCTGTCAATAGTATAAAACCAAAAGGAATTTAAAAATAAAATCGGCCAAGTGCGAGTGGGACTCGCACATGAAGGGTTCCGTAGCAGCAAGTATTTCAGTTGATTAAATGAAAGCGAATTGCTGTTTATAACGTATTAAAAAAAAACTACTTGCTAGATCTCGTTCAAACCAATTTCCGTTGTTAGTTTCTGTGGTAATGTACATCATATATTTTTTTTAGTTTTATCATTCTCTTATTTTAGAAGTTACAGGGGGGGGGGGGACACTCATTTTACAACTTTGGAAGTGTCTCTCGCGCAAACTATTCAGTTTAGACAAATGATATTAGGAACCTCAATATGATTTTTGAAGACCTATCCATAGACACCCTACATGTATTGGTACGATGAAAAAAATTTTTTTGAGGTTCAGTTCTATGTATGGCGACCCCCCAAAATTATTGTTATTTTTCTATTTTTGTGTAAAAATCTTAATGCGGTTCACAGAATACACCTACTTACAAGTTTCAGCAGTACAGCTCTTATAGTTTCGGAAAAAAGTGGCTGTGACACACGGACGGACAGACAGACAGACAGACAGACATGACGAATCTATAAGGGTTCCGTTTTTTGCCATTTGGCTACGGAACCCTAATTAGGTCCCATTTGGGAACTAAACTAAGACAGTGATAAGGGTTTGGTGGGAAACCTAGACTTTTTTTATATCAGTTTTATCTCACATTAATAACATATTCGACTCTATATTCATAGATACCTTATAATATTACCTCCTATCGACTATAAAGTGGTCAATACCACTTTATAGTCGATAGGAACGAAATTTTATAAGTCCAGAACAATTTCTGGACTTATAAAATTTCGTTGTTGCCCTCGTTTATCACACATAAATAAAATATAACATTCCATTTCCAAAACCTGATTACGGGTGATTTTATTGAGAGCTATTAATTTTACACAATAACTGCTAATTTCTATCTGAGATGTACAGACGCCAGCACATCAAGCTGTCAAATTTTCCCAATTGAAAGTGAACCTTATGCTCTTGTGATAATGTTGAAAATCTATAAAAGGAATTTGTCAGATTGGGGTAGCTGGATGTGCTGGCGTACGTACGTAATTTATGACAAAGTAAACCTATCCTCATATTCAGCTCTCTCTATGGTACATAACCCAAATCGTACTAAAATGACCAGCTTTACTCTCACTCTAATAGTAGACATGTTTAGTAAAAGTAAATATATGGAACATTTCCAGGCTTCAAAGTTACTCCATATTAGTACCAAATTACAGTTAGTCAGCTAAAATCTCAGGATATACAATTTAGGTAAATTTTCTCATAATGTTTCAATAAGAGCGGTACTGAATTGGTCTTAATAAACTCAAGATCTTAATTACGGAAAGTAGGTCAAGTGCTAAGTGCAACTGTAGATTTAGCTGGCTCAAGATTTTTCTTCTGTTTATTTTATTATTTTAAGTAATTATAGCTAACTCGGGTTTTCAATAATTTAAAACAATTTTGTTGTAAAGTATTTTTTTACTACAATGAATTATAATTTTCATTGTTATTATATATGATACTAGCTATGCCCCGCGGTTTTACCCACGTTAATCTTTATAAATTATCACAGCTTCTCCCCTGTAGTTGATAGCGTGATAATATATACCCTATATGTTGACCCGACCTCTCAGTAATATTCATGCAAAATTTGAAGTAAATCCATGCAGTACTTTTTGAGTTTACACCGGACATACATACAGATAAACAGACAAAAAGTCTAAAAACTATATTTTTAGCTTCGATACAATTGTAAATCACGCCCCAAGTATCCTTTAAAAAAATACTCAATGTACAGTTTTGACTTTCCTACGATTTTATTATATGTATAGAAGATATAGATGATTCCAATAAAATAAATGACTTTAAAAAGCGCTTGTAAATAGTCCGAACATGAATAGTATTACAAATTAACTATAGATATTTAATTCTTGGCACAAGAAGATTATTCGATCGTTACTTATCTAGTCGAATATAATTTTATTTAAGATAACAAATACTAAATTAAATACCTAGGTTTTTCCTGAAGTTATTGTCAAATTATTTGTTTAAAGTTTTTAAATATTAATTGTCAATCCTTAACGTTTTAGATATATTTAACTACATCTTGTCTAAATGGTACTGACTGTATTGAGTAAAGACTTCAATATTATGATTATGACGGACCTTGTATGTACAGCGACGGTCGCTAATGCTAAGAAATATAATAAAAAATATGTAATTATTATACACTTACATATTTGACGCATATTAACAAAGAGCACCTTCACAGAAAAGGCCTGTCAAATAGTCTGAACAGAACTTGGGAGGAGAAAACTTGTCAATGCTGTATATACTCGTATACAATGCTTTAATATATTATAGAATAGACTACCTAACATACCTAGAAGCACACTGTCTCCACCAAGGCCTGCTCAAGTTACTTTTGAACTTACTCAAGTACGTGAATACTGTTCTCTGTGACTTAGGAAAAATGAGAGATACGGCCAGCAATTCAAAATATCCTGAAGAAATGCCAAACAGAAGTGGCAGTGAGCGGGGTGCATATGTCATGTGTGCGGGACGCTGGAAAACGCTGGATCGGATACAGTAAGACCAGCTATAGTGGAGATCCGTGGCAGATGCCTTGATCCAGCAGTAGATGTCTTTTAGCTGACATAGTGATGTCAAAAGATCCTCCAGGGCCTAAGGGCTGTACAAAAGAACACCCAAACAAGTTAAATGAGCTACTGCAAATTTGGTATACCCCAGGATATGACCCAAGATATAGTTTTTGCGGTTCAATTTGTTAGGCCTATTTAAATGAGGCAGTCAACGAACTTCAAATAGGTACTATGTAAAAAATCACACTAATATTATAAAGGCGAAAATTTGTGAGTGTGTATGTTTGTTACTTCTTCACGTCTAAACGGATGAAGCGATTTTAATAAAATTTGGTATGGAGTTAGCTGACACCCTGAATTAACACAAAGGCTATACTTTATAAAGTTAAACCAACACAGCTAGTTAATAATAAATAAAATTACACCAATTATGAAAATAGGTATAATTTCACAACAAATCCCCGTACACTCTTGGAACGCAATTTCACTGACGTCTTAATCGCGTTTGTGATGAGCTTTATAAAATATGGAGTGCTAATAAACGTAATCTCATTTCACAACACTCTAACAGAGTTAATGTTTTGTTACATGTAGGTTTCAGTTACCAGCCTTTGTTTACTAGGTATATTTGTGTACTATACAAAAACTGAGAGTGCCGTAACAGACTAGTATTATTTCATTGCAAACCAATACAAAAAATAAACAATTAAAAATTTTCAATCGAGAAAAACTAGATAAATTTTGACTGCTCGGGTTTGATCCCCACTCAGGGCAAATCCTTGTGCCATTAACACGATTATTTTACGGTCACCGTAGCCTAGTTGGTAGTGCTCCTGCCTACGAAGCTGGTGGTCCTGGGTTCGAATCCCGGTAAGTGCAAATATTTGTGTGATGAGCACGAATATTTGTTTCTGAGTCATGGATGTTTTCTATGTATTTAAGTATTTATCTATCTATATAAGTATGTATATCGTCACCTGGTACCCATAGTACAAGCTTTACTTAGTTTGGGGCTTGGATGATCTGTGTGACATTGTACCAAGATATTATTATTATTATTTGTCCCGTGTCTGGGAGTAATTTATCAATAATATGTATGTGTTTAGAAATTAAGTATATATTAATTCAGTTGTCTGATTGCCTTAGCTCTGTCTTGTTTGGGAAATGTCAAATAGCAGCGAGTTAGTTGTCACAAGATATTTATTTATCATTATCATGTTTTATTTGGCTTATGAAAGAAGTTCAATATTAAGTATGTAAGCAGTTTTGTGAACGCTCAAACGGCATTTCTTTTTACACCCCAACAATTAAAAAATATTGATCCACAACCTTAACACCCTGTACATAAGTTAGAATATAAACTAATAATTTTGCATTATGATTGCCTTTTTATTATTAGAGACACCTGACACAGTTTAACCAAACCCTTTAATATTCCTAAATCTGTGCGTGCCTAATTTTTTTATTTCCAGCTAGCTTTATTGCATCAATATTATATAAATTTAATTCCCCATCACCAGCCTTTTATCGTCCACTGCTGGACATAGGCCTCCCCTAAAGGTTTTAATAACGTTGCCATTTGGAGTGGTTTGTCTAGTCACCGCGGTTGCCATGCAACTGCTCGACCACAATAAGGTGTTAGCTAGTACACGGGAGGTGCTGCTGCCCTACTAGTAAAAACTAAAAACTGAAGAAAGAATAAGAAATTAAAAAACTGAATTGCATTTGTAAGTATCCTTTTTAGGGTTCCGTAGCCAAATGGCAAAACATGGAACCCTTATAGATTAGTCATGTCTGTCTTTGTAATTTTTTCCCGTAACTATAAGAGCTGTACTGTTTAAATTTAGTAAGTGATATATTCTGTGAACCGCATTAAGATTTTTACACAAAAATAGAAAAATAATAATAATTTTGGGGGTTCCCCATACATAGAACTGAAACTCAAAAATGTTTTTTTCATGGTACCCATATATGTGGGATATCTATGGATAGGTCTTTAAAAATTATATTGAGGTTCCTAATATAATTTTTTCTAAACTGAATAGTTAGCGCGACAGACACTTTCAAAGTGAAAAAATGAGTGTCCCCCCCCCTCCCTGTAACTTCTAAAATAAGAGAATGATAAAACTAAAAAAATATATAATGTACATTACCATGTAAACTAACAACGAAAATTGGTTTGAACGAAATCTAGTGAGTAGTTTTTTTTAATGCGTCATCGTAAACCGCAATTTACCTTTCATTTAATCAACTGAAATACTTGCTGCTGCGGAACCCTTCATGGGCGAGTCCGACTCGCACTTGGCCGGTTTTTCATTTATTCATTCAGGCAGTGTTTATGCTAATGGCATTCAATTCAACTCATTCCTTATTGTAATCATGTGTACAATGGTCTTACACATTACAAGTTTCGACATGACACCCGGTTAGGGCGCGGCAATATTAAATAACTAATAACAATTTAATGTTGCCGTGCCCTAACAGGGTGTCATGTTGTTGGTCTAACTACCCAGTAGTCATCTGATATGGCTCGATGACTGTTATCTAATAACTACGCTTAGGCCCGAGAGCGTAACACACCCTCCAATACACGGGGATGCTTAGAAATAATGCCACCATTCACATAAACCTATAGAATGACCACGCACCTAGTCTGTAGGCTAGTAAGTGTAACTGAGCTCAATGCCTATATTTCATGATCCTAAATTTCAACGTGACGTTAATATGTGGATCGTACTCTCAAAATGACCGATACGTCAACGACCTATTTGCTCTTCCTGATGCACTCAGTGTAAATAACAGTTTCTAAATGGGTAATTTTGCCGACAGTATCTCGGCCATTCGCAACTAACGCTGTGGTAGCGGCAGAGCCTCTCGCAAAGCAATTAGACCCACTCAAACGTATAATGGCCGTGCTTAACCGCTGCAGCTTATAACTTGAATAAGCTATTCAATATAAAATTTATCATGATTATTATGTTATTATTTTAGTATAGAACCAGAATTGTAAAAAGCAACATTTGTGATGTGAATGCATCCATCTGTCCGTCACAGTCATATTTCTCTGCAACTACTTATGTAAGCGATTTAGAATACGTTTACATGTTTAAGAATACGTTTTAATGTTATTCAGTAGTCTTATTAAAAAAGTATAATGTAAAAAGTATAGTGTAGTAAGTATAATAGTTTTATTTATTTTTTTACTTTATGCACATATTTTATATTATAGTTTTATGGGTTTTTTTATTTCTATATTCCCTGTTTTTTTTATTTATCAACACTAATATAATAACATTCCACATGCCTCTTTATCACCTATAAGTAAAGTTTACAATCATTTATTTTGTTTCGTTCTTAATTCGTATTATATGATCATTGACAAACATATACAACATTAGCACAGAGACGTAGCAACTAAGTATTTGCATTATTTCATAAAATATCGTTTTTGTGGTCTTCCGCGCATTGACATATTATTACATTGACTTGAGTATTTCAAGGATATGAAATTGACAAATTATGGAAATGAAACATAATAAAAAATAAACTCTCTCAAGTGTCTGGCTTGCACCCTACTACCCTCAAGAGCAAGAGTGGGGAACTCAGCTAGTTCACGAGTAGCTTTCTGCTTTGTTGTGCACTACATTTTTGCTTATTTCAATATCATTTTGCTAAACGGTAGAAAATGAGATTCTCAGCGTTATTCAGTTGGCGACGCTTTTGTCTTGTTTGTTTTTTTATTATCTGTACTTGTTTAAATATAAAGTTCTATTGTTCTATTTTGCGGCCGTCAGATCCCTAATTCGTGTATCTATTTAAAGACAACGAAGTCAACAGGCATTTATTGTTTCTATTTACAACTGTTGTTTCTATTTTGGGGGCTATTGACGAGAGGGTTTCGTCGCGAGAACGGAGATGTGCCAATTCAGTCGCCCATTGAGTACAGACAGGATGCACACCGGCGGGTACTACTACAAATGCCGTGTGAAGCTAGAGTTACGCCTAAATAAGCGCGAGCGGTCGATGTCACCTGCCTCACTTGGAGGCCTGGGTTGGAAAAAAGAGCTGTTTCGTGTCGTACAGACTAACTCAGATACAAGACACGGGTGTTTGTGAGAGTATCTGAGCCAGTTCGGCCGTGAAGGAATGACGTATTGTCGCCACTGCTAAAACGACTGGGACTATGCCTACCACACTGAATAAATAAAAAATAAAATAAAAAGGTTTTTATTCACGTAGACTTTAAAAAAGCGCTTGTAAATAGTCAGAACATGTTTGTAGTAATATAGTTGTATACATTACTATTATTATTTATACACACTTTTGTTGATTACCTGGCCTGGGAAGCCAAAAAGCGAGTTTTGATTGTAGAGATCGGAAAGTACCCGCCGGCTATTGTAAGTACGCTGCTGGCACTGGCAATCAGTCAACAGATAGACATACTTATATTTCGAAATATTATATAATTATTAATTGAATTATATAATTCGATGTTATTATGTTTATGTTGACATTATCATTGTGTGTTTCATCATTTATTATTGGATTCATGACATTTAGTAAGCACCTTATAGTTATTTGTACATTTTTATTTGAATCTTATGCTGCTATATGTATATTTTTTTATTTTTTTATTTTATTGTAAAATATTAATTTACATTATTGTATAATAATATTTGCATGACCATGTATGGCTAAGTGTTAAGGACCCTATTATATTTAAGATCTGCTTTGTACCAACACTTATTGCAAATAAATGATTATGATTATGAATATAAACATAGATAAATTACACCCCGACATAGAACAAAACGCTGCTCAACCCAAAGATTTGTCTTGGGATCCAATCCACGACCTCAGGCTTAGCAGTCAGGTCACTAACCACTGGACTAACAGGCCAGTAACAACAACACTCCGTGCTCTTATATCGTATATTGTGTCTATAATGTCTTTTGACTGCACGTGTGGCGCAGCGGCTTAGACAGTCGCGGTTGCTTCGCCGCTTCGTGTACCGCGTTCGAGTCCCGCGCCGTACAACTATTTATGTGACCCATAAATAGTTGTTCTGAGTCTGGATGTAATTTGGGTCCGTCTATTATATATATGTTTTTTGTATTATATGTTCGTAAAGTACCCCCCGACACAGGGAAAAGATTCCCTAATGCGGGCGTTGTCTTTAAAAATAAAAATAATAATGTGTGATACTAGTTTAATATGGAACATTTTTTCACAGCAATAGTGTTAAATATTAAATACAAAGTTACTTTTACCTATCTTACTAATATTATAAACGCTAAAGTTAGTGAGTATGGATGGATTTGTTACTCTTTCACGCAAAAACTACCGGACGGATTTTGATGAAACTTTGTAGAAATATAGCTTATGTATGCGAATAACACATAGGCTATTATTTATAAAGCGTAACGCGGTTAAAACCGCTGGGCACAGCTAGTTATAATAAATTAGTTTTTCTTATAGTATATCCAGTTTGTCAGCTAACTCCATACCAAATTTTATTAAAATCGCTCCCGCCTTTTGGACGTGAAGAAGTAACAAACATACACACTCACACAGTCACACACTCACAAACTTTGGCCTTTATTATGTTAGTGTGATTAAGTAGGTATACAAGAATGTTACTGCCAAGGAGCAGCTCGCTTCTACATAAGAATAAAAGTAAATACTCTCGTAGTTGATTGACTTGACACACTACAGACGATTCGTACAATCCGACCCCGAATTCAAATGGGCACGGACTGATGTCAATAGTTCGATGAGGTCGAGACATACTCGTGACCTTTTGATCCCAACACTTCTTAGTTGACCTGCACAGAACGTTCACATTCGGGATACAAGTTGGGATTGTAGGACGGCTATAAAACAAATTCATTCATGACGATAATTATTTATCGTGTCCGATAAAGTGCCTACACAACTTCATGTTTAGATAACTACGAGTATAATAAAGAGAACATCCCACTTCTTTTGAATTAATAAATTATATAACAGAACTAGCTGTGCCCCGCGGTGCTACTCGCGTTAAATTTTATAAATTTTCTTTGCTATAAACCTCACGGAGCCCGAGACCTTTCCAACGAATGCAAAACCGTAGAAATCGGTTCGTGCGTTCTGGAGTTATAGCGTCAGGAAGGAAAACCCGACTTATTTTTATATAGTAGAATATCATAACTAAAATAAAGAAATACATGTAATTTGGAGGTGATGTGACTTATTGACTTATAAATGAGGTTGCACTTATGGTGCAGAGGTTGAGATAGCCACCTCGCTTATTGAATACCCCGGTGCCCTCGTGAATTGAATGTCTAGAAAGTCCTCTGTATGTATTGATTTATTACCCAACTGCGAGTGCTGGGTCACAAAAAGAAACTGAACTGTTGTCACTACCAAATTCTTGACTGAAGTGTACGATATGTAAAGAAACTTAACTTTTCTAACTCCTCCTTGTTTCTCTCTGATTAAATTCGTTGCGAAATCCAAGACAGTTGAACCGATTCCACGGGACATGCCTGTGCCTCACCGCTGAGTATCATTTCATTGTGTGTCACTTTTGATCCTGGCTTACAGGAATTGTAGCAGTGGGTAAGAGGGAGGCCAGTCATACGTTTAGGTTGAAGCTTAAAAGCTTGAAGTCATTGGATCTACAGCAAAAAGGCTTTGGCAAAGTTTCAGATCAAGTCACACACCAAGTTACCTAAATAACTTGGTTGGCCCACCATTTCAGTTTCTTATTTGTTAAAATATTAGATAGCACACTTAATGCCGTGGGTAATGCCCATGGCATTAAGTCTAGCTACATTTGGGTGGTGCAGAGAGACTAAGGTAAGTGTAAGAAAATTGTCCATTACAGCTAACTTACTGGTTATTTATACACAGTTCTTTATTCTCTATATAATAGCCTAATTATAGAAATTTACCCACAATATAACATAATATAATACTTGCTCGATACACATACATACCTGATGTTACTACATGATACATATCTACCGTGTGGTCACGGGCCTTGTTTTTAAACAAATAATGGCTTTCTTGCCATCCTTATTTCGGATATTCTCGCGTTACAGAGAGGAATAGTTTGGACGAAAACAAAAGAAAAGTCGAAGTAATAGTCGTTAGTCTTACAGACTATGCCATTTTGCATACAAAATGACTAATCATGCATACGTACAACACACACACACGTAAAGCTATGCAAATCAATTTACACAAACGATATAACATCCGCAGCGTCAACGCTGCGTTAACGCAGCTCGTAGGCAGCGCCGCGTCACTCATTACACGTCTCAGTTGCTCTAATTGCTTTCCGGTAGTCGCTACTGCGACGCCTGAATTGCTACAATTATTGCTACCTGCACCTTTAGTTTTGAGAAAATAATATTACCCGTTTATTAGAAACAAACTATTTTAATTTGCAACATAAAGTTTGTAAGTTTCCAAATTAATAAGTATTATATATACTATTATTAAAACTGACGTGAGGAGTTGACATAATGAAAGGTAGTACCGGGTAACTCACGTAAAATGTCTTCCGGAAGAAGTTGAAACGTTGGTCGAATCCAACATAAAATTAATTACGTGAGTCACTATCTTTCGTGAAAAGTTTAATATCAGTGTTACAGTTAAACTAACACACTGCCATGTGATCTCAAACTAGGCAGAGCCTATGCTATGGCAACTAGATAAATGATAACCATACTTGTACAACATGTAACGTAATTAACGCACACCCTCAAACACCCCAATTAGAATATTATGTTGTAATCATAATACATATACTGAATTTTTAATTTAACAAGTGTGCATGCATTGTTATTGACTAAATTAGTGTCTTGAAATAAAGTTTATTTTTCTCTATTTTGTATTGAATGATGGAATATGTATGAATACAAATAAAGCTGCGATTTAAAAGTCTTATTACTTTGACTTACGGTCCATTTCAATTTGTTTTGACTGTACAGGGTTAAAATAACAATAATTTCCGTAACTTTAATTATTTTGTAATGAAAAATTCCCTGTATTAAAAATGATATAAATCGATTGAGTAAAAGATTCTGAACAAACTATTTTCAGGATGTGCGTTATTTAGTTACATGTTGTATATTTGAAAGACATACATGTTCCAGATAAATTCCACCCAGACACAGAACAACTAATCATGCTCATTTCTCAAAGTTTTGTCATGGGCGGGGATCGAAGCCACGGCCAATGGCTTAGCAGTCAGGGACACTAACCACTAGGCCAACAGGCCAGTCAATAGTTCATTTATTAAATCGTATGGGTCTTAGTTACGCCAGTGTCAGAGTTGTTCAAGCCACCGGCAAGACTGACATGGCTTAACGACTGTTGTTTCATGACTACAGCTAGGATCAATACATAGATAAGATAAGATAATTTTATTTGCATTAAACATGGTCATTACAGGTCTTAAAATAATTATAATAAGTTACTACATGTCTAACCAGGTACTGGTATGCAAATATTATACAGATTAGAATATAAAAGAATAGGTACACACACAACAATTCAAAGAACATACATTTCATCAAATAAAAATTATTAAAAAAAATTACAGTAATGATTGTTAACCGCCGAGTTTTTCATTTAAAAACTCTGTAATATTATTATAGTAAGCTTTATCCACTAAAAATGACTTTACTTTTATTTTAAATGCATCATTGCTAAACTCTTTCCAACTCTTTGGGATTTTATTACAAATGATAGGAGCCATGCAGACAACACTTTTGCGCATAAGTGAAGTTTTCGCCGGATGTAGACATCTATACATATAATAAAATTTTAAGAAAGTCAAAACTGTACATTGAATATTTTTTAAAGGATAATTGGGGCGTGATCTTCAATCGATATCGAAACCAAAAATATAGTTTTAAGAATTTTTGTCTGTGTGTCTGTTTGTCTGTATGTATGTCCGGGCTAAACTCAAAAAGTACTGCATGGATTTACTTCAATTTTTGCATGAGTATTAGTAAGAGGTCGGGTCAACATATAGGCTATATATTATCACGCTATCACCTACGGGAGGAGCTGTGATACTTTATAAAGATTAACGCGGGTAAAACCGCGTGGCACAGCTAGTATATTATATTATGTTCTACAAAGCACTGAGACGCCAGAAATTAAACCACTTCGGATGTGAGCAGGGCATTCATTAGTCAAAAAAAATGTATACGTGCTCTGTGTAACGTTGGACCTTTAGAGAGCTGCAGATCCTTATTCAAAAATAATAATTTTAACATTGACAGCATTATATATACTCGAAGTTTGTATTTTCGTAAAAAACAATCCCAGAGAATTTGTATCAGCGCTAGATAAGAAATCAATTATCGCAAAAAGAGATCCAACTCGTATTTTATTGCCACCCTGTAGAACAACGTTATACCAAAAGAACTGCTCTGTAATGTGCATTAAGGTGTTTAATAGGGTACCCAAGAGGATCAGAGAACTGTCACTGATACGTATGAAAACAGTTTTAAAACAGTGGCTTATAGATAAGGTCTTCTACAACCTTACTGAATTCTTTGACCATAAGGAGTGAATTCATAATTATAATTATTGACATATTCTGATTATTGATTATTTATTTTTATAATACTATGATGGTCTTTTCTTATTATTATGTATTAGATTATATTACAATAATTAATTCTATAGCTATTAAGACTACATGTAACAATATATATTCGCATGTCTCTGTAGACAAAATGTGTGAACTTAAACCTTATGTAAACATCCTGTATGTACCACGTTTTTAAGCGAAATAAATACTTACTTACTACTTACTTTTGTAGCCTTAGTGGTCTTCCGCCGATCTAGTACGGGTCAGTAAGGGAAGGTTCCCTTACTGGCCCGTAATAAATTAGCGGAAGAAACAATGTACCTATGTATGCATAGAACCTCATAGCCAGTCGGCTATGAGGGTCATATTCATATTCATTTTGTTGGTAACAGAGAATTATGTTACATGTCAAGATACTCACAAACAAGCCGGTGCTGTCACCGGCTTGTTTGTGAGTATCTGTAGAATAGGTAAGATTATTTCACACAAACTTTTAGCTCTAACTTAACACGATTAGGGCATGACTTTCAAAATATCAATACTCACTCACATTTAACGATTTTATTAAAAACTTGTGAGTCCCATTAGGGAAAAGTTTGTATTAATGTTAAATGTCTAATTATCGCGTCAAAAATTTGCGACACAATCAACATTTCTTTAGAATATCACATGTATTTAAAGAGTACATAAATTATTTTGGTTCTGGTAATGAACTTAATGAGTAGTGAACGTAATTAGGCTGACATATTAATGATATTTTTTTATACTATCAAGCCGGGAAACAAGTATAGGCCCATTTGATGACCAATCAGTTAACGTAGCCTATGACACTCGCATCACACGTAGGTACTTTACATACGCTTTGTTGACAGAGATTTTATCAATAAAAAAAAACTTGAGAGGTGTCAAGGGACACCCGGATGGAACGAAGTTATTTCTTATTATTTATTATGTACAAAACATCTGTATACACTCAACAAAAATAATCGTCGCGACACCACACTGTTCAATGCGAAATAGAAATAAAAATATCTGGCTTGCTTTCTATAAGAGAGAGAGAGAGAGAGAGACAGACAGACAGAGAAACATGCGCACGCCGCACAGCTGTAAAAAGTGTCGTGACAACTTTACGTAAGATTTTTTTCCGTCTAGCCCCCTTTCACAACGCGCGATAAGGAACTTCGTTCCAAAAATCTTGGTCAATGGTTTATATGATACCCGGTGCATGAGACTGTAAATCCACTACAAAATTTTATAAATTTTCTTTACATTTTGTTACATTATTCTCTCCCAAATAGGCCCAACTACTAAACTCTACAAAATAGGGTAACTACGCCGCAAACATCTACGTCATTGCATAATTCATTTGTCATTGCCATCAATATTGCACGCGACCCAAGCTCGCATCAATTTTGCAACACTCCCAGACTACATTGCTCGCTACGTTGGCCTGACAATGATAGTGCGCTCACCAGCTGTGCAATGGATTTGTAGAAATAAAAAGAGGTAGTTATTTGCTCGGCTTGTATAATGTTGTGAGTTTATGCGGTATGCTTGTAGTAGTCTTCGTTATTGAAGTCACTGGGATATACATGTTGAGGCTTTTTGTTTTGGGAATTTTTACATGAGAAAAGTTTAATTTTACCTACGGAGGCAAGGTCCCTAATTATGATCTACTTTTGAAGTAAAACCTGTTTACGCATGCTTGACTGCGTAACAAAAATTGTGATTGAGCGAGGCGAACGACAGTTGAGAGGTAGATAAAAGTTTGTGAAGATAGAAAGAGAGAGAGATAAGTTTCTTATATTACAGTAGCACATTTTCTTTCTTTCATTTTTCATCGCCAGTTACGTTTCGTATATCTAAGTTTTACTTCAGTCGTCTTGTTTAAAATAATAATAATAATATCTGGGGACAATGTCACACAGATCATCCTAGCCCCAAACTAAGCAAAGCTTGTACTATGGGTACCAGGCGACGATATACGTACTTATATAGATAGATAAATACTTAAATACATAGAAAACATCCATGACTCAGAAACAAATATTCGTGCTCATCGCACAAATATTTGCACTTACCGGGATTCGAACCCAGGACCACCAGCTTCGTAGGGAGGAGCACTGCCAACTAGGCTACGGTGACCGTTAATAAAATGCACTCGTTTTTAGAGGAATAATGCGTCATAGCATAATTTTAGGCGTTCACAGCTTTACTATCAGCGGCCCGTAAGTGATACGCGAAGTTGAGCGCTTAGGCAAGTGATTAGTCTATAGATGGGTGACAGTCAACATTTTTTAATGTTTGAAGATCTCAATAAATGTTAAGATTTTGGTCCCGGTTTTAGTCGTTAGATAACAGTCGATCAGCTATGTCAGAGGCGAATTGGGCGGCTTGAACAAGTAAACATGGGCAACCACTGCCTATGCGATAAAGTAAAGTAAACGATAATTTTGTATCGTTTAAAAAAGAGTAATGATGAAATGATAAACGATGAATTTAACTGCACGTGGCACAGCGGCTAAGACAGTCGTGTGTGGCCCATAAATAGTTGTTCTGTGTCTGGATATTATTTGTGTCCATCTATTATGTTTGTAAAATACCCCGCGACACAGGGATTAGATTCCTTAGTGCGGGCGTTATCTTTTAAAAAAGAAAAAAATATATTTGTACGTTACGTTTGAAAGCTACCGGGTTACAGCGCTGACTTTTTCTTTAATTATTCTATTTATTCTTTATTGCACACAGAAATATACCTACTTTTATAACAGATTAGATATCTCATGTCATGAGAAATAACGAGCTTTAACTTTGCAGATGAAAAAATGTTCTTCCAAACATATAATAGAAATATGTGATATAACTACAAATCAGTGATTTTTGGAAATTTCCTTTACTCATAACAAAGAACACAATACAAAAAGTAGGATTAACTAATACAACATTAGGTACTAGATAATACTAATTGCATTATAAATGTGTAAGTTTGTATGTTTAGATGTTTGTATGTATGTCACAAAAACGGCTGAAAGGACTTTTATGAAATTTAAGATACTTTAACCCCAGATAAATTATAGATTCCAGTGGGATTATCAAAATGAACTACGGAATATTGCTATGTCTATGGGCCTGTCGGCGTAGTTGGTAGATGCTTGCGTTTCACGCTGCATGTTGTGGGTTCGATTCCAATCAAGGACAGATATTTGTGTGCATGAACATGTCAGTATGTATTTATAAAAGGAAAGTAGAAAGTAGTATATGTAATTTATTATTAGATATATGGTTTCAAAGTACAAGCTCTGCTTAGTTTGGAATCAGATGTCTCAGGATATTATTATAATATTATGGAATAAATAAATAAATTCATTTGAAATTTAGTTTCTAGATACTAAGACTAATAATAAGACCAACCCCTTATATATTAAAAACAATAGACAGTCGTATAGATCACATCACTCTAACTGATTGAGTCACTCGATCGAATATATTACGATCAATTCAAAATTCATATGTAAAACAAACTGTCGATTATAATAAGATTAAGAGTAGATAACAGAAAATATTTTTATATTTTGATTTTTTTTATATTTCTTTGTTTTTAAGTTGAATAAAATAAAATGAATGGCCCAAATTCAAACATAATCCACGAGCATAGCATAATCCAACAGTACATGATTAAATAATTACTTCAAATCCCACCTAGGGGTCAATGTACTAATGCTATCAAATTTTCACATCGCAAATACCATTCGCCGCCAACATTGAACAGATTAAATTCAAATGAGATGTCAAATACCAACAGTTGCTTTGAAATGTTAACAAAGGCATGGAAATAGGAATTCAGTTCCTATCGCCGACTCATATGTTGTTCAGATAATAAATTTGCTGTGGAATTTAAAGAATACGGAATGCAGAAAATTTCACTTTGATACTATAATTTGGGAAACTATATATCTATAGTTTGAAGTATAATATTTGTAGTAAGTCGTTCAATACTGGACAAAGGCCTCTAAGTACTCCACAATTATAGGTTAGTCTTTCTCACCTTGAATGGTTACAATCTTCCACCCAATAAAAAGATACCCAAGATAAAAGTAGCAGTGTGTACTTCCCCAGGCAGCAAACTATCATTTCCAAATATTCATGACAAACTGGTCACCAGGTTACCCGTAACGTATTCATTAACACAGAATTGCAAAAACCGGCCAAGTGCGAGTCGGACTCGCCCATGAAGGGTTCCGCAGCAGCAAGTATTTCAGTTGATTAAATGAAAGGTAAATTGTGGTTTACGATTTATGACGCATTAAAAAATAACTACTTACTAGATCTCGTTCAAACCAATTTTCGTTGTTAGCTTACATGATAATGTACATCATAATAATATATTTTTTTTAGTTTTATCATTCTCTTATTTTATAAGTTACAGGAGGGGGGGACACTCATTTTGGAATTGTATCTCCCGCAAAGTATTCAGTTTGGAAAAAAATGATATTAGGAACCTCAATATGATTTTTGAAGACCTATCCATAGACACCCCACACGCATGGGTACGATGAAAAAAAAAATTTTGTGTTTCATTTCTATGTATGGCGTGCCCCCAAAATTATTGTTTTTTTTTTTTCTATTTTTGTGTAAAAATCTTAATGCGGTTCACAGAATATACCTACTTACCAAGATTCAGCAGTATAGCTCTTATAGTTTCCGAAAAAAATGGCTTTGACATACGTACGGACAGACAAACAGACATGACGAATCTATAAGGGTTCCGTTTTTTGCCATTTGGCTACGGAACCCTAAAAACAAGCTTCTTTGTAGCTTAAGAGGCTTCTATTGCTTCATCAGGCAATGGGCTGATTTAGCTAGCTCTTAATATAATATGCAAAAAAAATACAGTGGAACTAAGAAGCTCCTCCTTTTTTGAATTTGGTTAAAAAATGACTAGATCCTTCGTAGCCTAAGAGGCTTTCTCTGCTTCACCGGGCAATGGTCTGATGTAGCTAGGATATAATACGTCAAAATACAAGTTATTTATTTGCAATCCTTAAGATCAACAGATAACCATAAACTGCATACCCCAGAGCACAAAACCACATTTATAGGCAAATATTCAGTGCAGAGGCAGCATCTCCACGGAATGTCTTGTCTACTTTAGTAAGATGAGGTCCGACTATATCGTTTTTTAAAACGCAATTTAGTCAACATTTTTTGTCATTATAATATGTAATTTTTTTTGTGACCATTATCAAGTTATGTTAAAATTTTTATATAGTCGTAAGACTTACAACCAAATACAATGTGTGTAGTGAGTAGTGAGTCCAATAAGCGAACGTTCTGGTAACTATAATAAAGTTATGTTTAAAATGTTTTTTAATTAAAGATTGCAGCTGTGTTGCCTCATGAAATACATCTCAAGTGAACACAGAACTTGGCACCATTAAGATCTCGATTCTTTTGTCGGTAAAGTGGAAACCGACGCATTATTGAATATTGAACTTGGCTCTCATTTCATATTTATGTTGTTGATGGGATAAAATATACGGCGCATCCGTGCCATTAAACGCGCCGCGCTACAATACAGAAGTTTGAAGTTGTTTCTAACGTGCACTGTTGTGACTAAAACGTGCTATCGCCAAGTCTATGAAAGAGTTGTAACTTATGTCAATTGTTTTCCTTGCTATAAAAGCTAAACTAAACGCAGACATAACTTTTCAATGGAAGTTCACGTTTTGTATTTCATAAAAATAGGTCACAAGAAGTATGTCACCACCTGTGTATAATCATCAAGTCAGCCTAATGAGGTCCACTAATGGTAAGTAATGGAATCAGGCGTCACTTTGCGGAAATCCATAACAATCAAAATACAAAATCAATATGTAGTGTTAATTCCGCTAATTGTCAGGTCACCGTAACCTAGTTGGTAGTGCTCCTGCCTACGAACCTGGTGGTCCTGGGTTCCAATCCCGGTACGTGTAAATATTTGTGTGATGAGCACGAATATTTGTTTCTGAGTCATGGATGTTTTCTATGTATTTAAGTATTTATCTATCTACTTATATAAGTATGTATATCATCGCCTGGTACCCATAGTACAAGCTTTGCTTAGTTTGGGGCTATGATGATGTGTGTGACATTGTCCCTATATATTATATTATATTATTATAATCCTGCCGGGATGCAATTTGCACCGCCCTCCCGCCCGCAAAAATGTGCACATGCAAGAAGGACAATATAAAAAAGGAAATTACATGCGCCAGTACGATACCCAACTATTGGACAAAGGCCTCCCCAAAGGATTTCCATATTGGAGTTGTGTCCATAATTCGGAAGAATATGCCATAATCACCACGCTTGGTAGACGGGTTGGCTGTTACAGTATGATGGTCATAGTACACAGAGAACTTACCCCACGACTTCTAAGACTTGTACGCCACTCACGGAATCAAATAAAGTGGCGATATTCTATGCCGTTAATACTGACATTTTCTGTTCCAAAAAATATATTGTTTATTTCTATACTAAAATATCATTAAAAATACACTATCTCAAGAACATAGTTAACAAGTTGTCTCGCGTCCATCACACACAATGTTGGCGCCGCTTCAAGTCGCTGGTGCGGAGCGCGCAGTGGAGTACGTGTGCCGCTGGCGGCGTGATTAGCAATTCCGATGCGCCAGTGTTTACTGCACTCGACTTGATGTGTATCACATTACACAGTAGTGTACGATGCCTGACTGTATGAAGGGAAGATGGGTAAATACGAGTAGATATTATATTTGATCAGTTATTATAAAACTCGTACATACGTCATCATTTCAATAATGAAATTTATTCAGCACTTGGGTATTTACATACACTTGTATTTGTCAAGCTCACAATGTATTACATAAACACAGTTTAAAAACAGTAAATAAAGTAAAAAAAAATCGAATTAGTCCGCCCGTGCTGTCTGTTTCGTCAAATATATTTTTAATATCCTTAAATAAATAATAAATAGCAAGTTACTAAGCTATTATTGTTATATTTAGCAATATAATACAATATAACTTATTATATAATAGAACTTATAATTATCATAATTTATGTACTCCTGGTCCAATTTGAGCCACGGCGGCCAGTCTCCATGGAGACTTTCTATCTGCGCTTTCTATCGACCGAAAACAGGTCAGACAGTACCGACAGCTTTACCAGGGGGTATGATACCATCAACTTCCCGACACCGGGCTGATACTAAGATTTTTTGTTTTCAGAAAAATCTCATAATCATTCTTTGGCCCGACCCAGGTTTTGAACCCTGAACATCATTAAATGCGATCGCCAGACCAAAGAGGAAATTTTCATCAACATCAACACAACATTAAACACTTACCTTCGTTGTAGAAAGGCAACGTTTTCGATAGGCGCTCAAATCCTCGTAGAGAGTCTTTACAAATATGCAAATCACTGGTACTAAGCTCATCTAGACTGAAAACAAATATATATGGATCTCAAATAACTATATTTTCTTGTAAGGTAAAACCCGAAGATTGAGGGTGCAAAGGTATTTGGAGAGACCTTATTTTTTATTTTTATTTTTATTTTATTTGGAACAACAAACAATTACACAATAAATTTTACAAAAATATTATTACTAATAAACCATTGTGTAATCCACAACGTTATTCACAGAATACATATAATTAAGGTGATTCACACTATACACTAAATGTAGTTAGTAGAAAACTTAACTAGCCAATTACAAATTTACAATTTTGATTACAAAAATATTAAGTGAGAACATTATAAACCGAAAACAATAACTTAAATATATTTATTACCTACAATTAAGGCATAAAATAAAAAAACGAAATTTATTATCTAGATTAAAATAATAAATAAGTACCTAAATATATAATTATGTGTTTTGTGAAAAAACAAAAAGCTATTTGATAGTTGAAGTAAAATTTTGAATAGTTTTCAAGATTGTGTTCTTGAATTTTCCTGCCGATAACGAAAAATCTATGTCATGAAACTGCTCATTGTAAGTGCGAGTGACACGTCGAAGCGGCGCTCTTAAGCCAGAATTAGTTCGGCAAGATGTGACAGCGAACAGTGGTTGTTTGCGTACAGCGCGCCTCTGCGGTCTTCTAGGAACTATGTAGCATATTTTGTTACAAATATCCATGCAGTCATACGCGTTATTGCTAAGACCATACAAAAGCATTACCTCAAGAAAAGTTCGCCTGGATTTTAAAGTTAACAGATGATATTTATTGAGTAGACTGGTATACGAGGCAGACGTACGACAGCACTTATAGTTCATAGCTTTTACGATTTTTTTCTGTACTTTCTCAATATAATCGGAGTATTTAGCGTAAAAAGGATTCCACACCACGACTGCATATTCTAGTTGAGATCTAATTAAACCACTGTATAAATTCAGATAAGTCCTTGGTTTTTTAAACTCAGTAGCCGAGCGCATGACAAAACCGTACATACGCCAAGCATTGTTGACAATCATATTAATATGATTATCAAGATGGAGCTTATCGTCCAAAAGTACGCCTAAGTCTCGAATCATACTGACTCTATTTAAAGTAGTGCTATTTATCGTATAGGGGTATTTTATAGCTGTTTTATTTTTAGTGAAGGTTATACAACAACATTTAGAAATGCTAAGATGTAATTTATTACCTTCACAATATTTATGCAGCCTATTTAGATCTTCCTGCAATGCGTTACAATCATTTAAGGATTTAATCGGCCTATAAATTTTCAAATCATCGGCGTATAAAAGAAATTTAGAATTTAGTATACATTTACTAATATCATTTATAAAAATAACAAATAAAAGAGGCCCTAGTATCGATCCCTGGGGTACACCAGATGTAACAATTGTAGTAGCAGATTGAAAACCATTTATCACTACTTTTTGAGTTCTATTCGAAACATATGATGAAAACCACCTCAACAGATCTCCACGTATGCCATTATAAGCAATCTTGGTCAAAAGAAGTTCATGGTCTACCTTGTCGAACGCTTTTTTAAAGTCAGTATAGACTGAATCTTCTTGGATACCCGAGTCCATACTATTAAATAGATAGTCTGAATATACTAGTAAATTGGTTTGGGTCGATCTTCGCTTGACAAAACCATGTTGTTGCTGTAGAATAATATTATGAAGTACGGGATAAAATTCATTATGTACTAATCTTTCAAAAAGCTTTGACATTGTTGACAGTATTGATATTGGCCGGTAATTTGCAACGTCATTTTTGGGACCTGATTTATGGACAGGTGTAATATTGGCCTGCTTCCAGGCTTCGGGGAAGATTCCTTCTGACAGCGACCGATTAAAAAGGATTTGTAGTGGAGTACATATATTCTTGGCAGTATTTCTGAGAAAAATAACTGGCAGTGCATCTGGACCAGGTCCTTTACTTATATCAAGAGACTGAAGTGCCTGCAGTACTTTTTGGGTGGTGAACTCAATCTTATTACCTTATGACAATCGAATCTCAATTATTAAGATCTAATACTTAGCTAGCAATTAAAGCCTCATTAAAAGAATGATACGAATATATTTATCTTAAAATATCTTAACTAAGTCACCGTAGCCTAGTTGGTAGTGCTCCTGCCTACGAAGCTGGTGGTCCTGGGTTCGAATCCCGGTAAGTGCAGATATTTGTGTGATGGGAACGAATATTTGTTTCTGAGTCATGGATGTTTTCTATGTATATAAGTATATCGTATCTCTATAAGTATGTATATCGTCGCCTGGTACCCATAGTACAAGCTTTGCTTAGTTTGAGGCTAGGATGATCTCTGTGACATTGTCCCTATATATTATTATATCAAATGGTCTAGTTGTTAACGACCCTGATTGTTAAGCCAGAGTTCATGCGTTCGGTGGGACAAATCTATGTGTGGTGAGTACGATTATTTGTTATGTGGTGTAATTTAATTATTGTAAGTATGTATTTAGAAATATATATACGTATGTTTATCAGTTGTCTGGTTACCATGGCACACGCTTAGCCTAATTTAGGATCAGATAGCAGTGTGTTAGTTGTCCCAAGATATTTTACTCATTTATGAAAAATTCTTGAGAATATTGTATCATATCAACGGTATATTGAAGAGTATTCTAATTCCATGTAGGACTAATATAACATTAAAAGTATGTTATTACACGACTTTTTCAGTTGATTATTTCGTAAACATTACCAGGAAAGAAATATCAAAATAAATTAATATTACTAAATAAATAATGAAGGATGGTTAAATTTCAGCGAATGTATTGCTGATATTTAACCATAATATAAATAAAGGACGTGTGTAAATAATATCCTGGGATATTATTTACACACGACCATCTGATCCTAAACTAAGCAGAGGTTGTACTATGGAAACCAGATAACTAATATACTACATATACTATTTTTCTTTTTTAAATACTTACTTATTTAGATAATTACACCCAGACTCAGGACAAACAAACATGTCGTAAGTTCCCATAAAATCGTGAGGTAGGATATATACGTAGGTATATATGTAGGTAGAATATATACCTATATAACACGCTCTGAGGTACAACATTTTCGTCTGCATTTTCTTATTACGTCTGACACCTGCACTGGAACGCGGCAGGATTTCTGTCTCGGTTTAATTAATGCGATGCGGTTTGCATGTAATTGTGTTGGCAGTACATGTACTAGTGTAGTGTTCTTATACAGATTAAAAACTATTTGTAATGAAAGAAGGAATCAAATAAAAAAAAAAAAACATCCAAACACATATTTATACTAACTACTAGAATAAATAATATAATGTATCTAAAAGGCAGCAGCTCAGCATAATATGTATCTCTCCTGACCGTATTCGGCCACAGCGACTGGCTAACTATTGTGAGCTTCGTTTATGTGCTCTCAGGTGACTGATGTCACCTATCTTTGAAGCGCACGTTCGACCACGTGCGCTACAAGTCAGCACCCCTCCGACATAATTATAATATATGGCCGCGGGTGGTCCGGCCTTGAGTTCGTCTCGTTTAGCATCGAGCTCTTCTCTCCGCTTCTTCTCAAACTCGAACACCTTAGTGTGTACAGTGCGCCTTCACCGTGGTCGCCAGCCTCCATCTACAACGTGTCCCCAATGCGCTAGGAATACATGATGATTATCAAGCGCATACTTGCACGTGATATGCGGGGAAAATGAGTCAACGAACAAGAAAAACATAATAGCGATTTTTTATTGGGATTAACTATTTAAGTGAAGCAAAGTAACTTTCACGAATATAGTGTGGCGCAGCGGCTAAGACAGTCGCCTCTCCTCTTCGTGTCGCGGGTTCGAGTCCCGCGCCGGACAATTGTGTGACCCATAAATAGTTGGTCTGAGTCTGGATTTAATTTGTGTCCGTCTATTATAATAATATGTTTTTAAGTACCCCCCCCGACACAGGGACTTGATTCCCTAGTGCGGACGATGTCTTAAAAAAAAATAACACCCGTGTCGCTAACAGGCTTGCCGCTGTGCCGCGTCTTCTATAAGAATGCAAGACAAGTTCTTTATTTGCAATAAACATGGTATTAAGATTATTAAGATGTTGGGTACAGTGTTCTATAATAATAAGTGTCCACATGTTTAGCGATACAATTATTTTAAAAAATGCATGCAAAATATGACAATATTACAAATACAACCAATAATAAAATAAATGTAAATTACAGTTATACCTAATAATTTTCCTAAATTTTATAACATTACATATAATTAATTTATAAATATTATTTCTGAATGAATATTATTTTGATGTATAGTCATGTTTTAAAAATTCTCTTACGTCATAGAAGTTATGTCTTTTCAGCCATTTATGCAGTTTAGTATTTATGCAGTAGGAAACTGACTCATTTAGCAGGCTCGGTTTTAGATTCTTTTAAGGACAGATTTAAAAAATGACTTGTTGAACGGTCCAAAGAATTTTTATAAAATAAAATGATAAATAATTATTCCTTTTCAACAACTAGCTTTAATATCTCTTCATTTAATAATGTTTACTTTTTATTACTTTTATTATTCACATTCGACAACATCATGAATATTTATATTTCTTCATAATACTGAATTGCTAATATAAGTACTTATTTAAATGTAAACATAATCACGAAGAAATAAACCATAAACTATGTTTAACAACGTCAGCCGAATGACATCCACTGCTGAATAAAGGCCTCCCGAAATGATTGCAACAATGGAGTTTGTCTATAATTTGGCTGCATATATGTATATTATAGAACAAAAATAAGCCCAAAAACACCGGTTAATGCGTAGACCGTATTGAATACACCAAAACAAAAAAAAAATTCGATTAAGTACCTCTTTATTTTTTAAATATGCTTAGATACAATTGAAATTATAATATTATGTGCTTAATAATTACCAAAGAGTAAACAGACATTTTGCAATATCTAGGTATCTTTAGAAATGACGTGGATAAATGATAAATGCTATTATAATATCTCATACATCTGACTTAATCGAGTATTTTACAGAAACCGCGGCGCATTAGCTTGCTGGTAAAACACGGATTCGATTCGTAAGTAGATACAGCGAGTTAATCAGAGTTAGCAACTCAACGCAACGGAGTTACAACAGATCGTATTAAAGATAATCGCCTCGGATATTACCTACAGAAGGAAGAACGACAAGAGGATTAATAGATAGAAGTGGCACGCGAAAATATCAAAGTTAAAGCTAAAACTGTGTTATATTACCTACACCTACTTCATTCGATTCGTATCCGTTTGTAAGTTCACTAAAAATAATTTTAACTTAAAGTTTTTATATTAACATTCCCTAGGGATATCTGATAAAACTTATACTTTTTAGAAAAAAAGCTCGTCGTAAAATTTGCCTAGTCAGTGTATTTAAAGGAACATATTTATAAAATAAAATATAGTAGGGATAATTTGGTAGTCATTAATGTCAGTTTGACACCCAAAGAACAGAGGTAAAGATTTCACATTTATTATTCCCGTGACGTCGACAAATTCAACTTGTAGCGGAATTTAAAAAGTGTTAATACCTATTGATTTGTTAAATATAAAAAATCAGAGAAAGCAATATTTTTTTATAAACATGACTTTTTTCTTTGTCTTTGCCTTATCCCACGTTAGGTGGGGTCGGCTCTCCAAATTATTTTGCGCCAGGACCATCTGTCCTAGACTGTCGAATCTGGGATTTAGGCTTTCTCTAGAAGTTTGGTCATACTAGACCACCACACCACTACGTCAAGGGGGGGCGACCTCCGTCTCTCTTCTTTTCGGAGATTGCGAGTGCGTTGCGTACTACGTTCTCCTCATCCCTTCGCATAACTATCAGTACCATCTCATACGACATTCTTTTATATTTTCTGGTACAGGAGACACTGAAAAGCTGCCTTGGATATGCTTATTCCTGACCATGTACAGTCTCGTTACTCCACCCGACCATCTCAACATCCTATCTTTTTATAACAATGACTACCCATCAAAAATGCCTTTTACAGGTAGTTTAGTAAGGTCACATCTGTTCTTCATGTCACATCTGTACGTTTTCTCTTCCATGTAAAGAACTACGCTCAAAATACCAAGGGACGACCAGGGACAATGGAGATTCTGTGTTGTTTTAACAAAGGATTTATCGGCCAATTCTGGCGATATATTTAGACTGTTGAATTTCAATAATAAAAATAAATATCTTGAGACAACTAGCATATTGCCATCCCAAACTAGGCAAAGCCTGTACTGTGGCAACTACTAACTGTGGTAAGTAAGTAAGTAACCATTTATTTGCTTAAACATCTGTACACACACAAAAAATAGACATATATTATGATCGGACATGTTTGCTATACAATAGCGTGCAAATGTTTTATAATAATAAATAAAAAGTTCTCAATTTAAATTTAATAAAATTTGTAATAATGTGTCAAAAATAAAATAACAAGAAAAGTAAATGCCAAAGAATTATAAAAAGTCGATTAAATGTCAGGTTACAACTTATCAACTAGAAAATCTGATATATTATAGTGGGCTTTTTCATCTAAATGTGATTTAATCTTTCGTTTAAATAAAGTGATTCCAATCTTTCGGTATTTTATTAAATATGACTGGAGCCACGCAAAGAACAATCGTGGAAATAAAGTTGGATTGGTCTTAACAAATACTAAAACCTCTAAATTATATATAGACGGCAGAGTCAATATTTCGTACTGTTTAAAATAAGATTGGCAGCTATCACTCATATTTAGCTTAAACAAATACAGACAACTGATATACATACTTATATATTTCTTAATACATATTATTGATAAATTACACGTAGATATAGAACAAAATTAGTGTTCATCACACACAAATTTGTCCCGGTGCAAATCGAACCCACGACCGCCGGCTAAGCAGTCAGGGTCACTAACTACTAAGCCAACATAACGTTATAAGATCTAAAACAGTATGTGTTAGATAGTTTTGGAGACTGGAACCCAGTTAGATTATTTGTCAATATTTTAGTAAAGTGATGAGCTAATTTTAAGTTTATTTAAGAGTTCCTCCGTACGGCGGTGTCAATTACACTTTAAACTTAAGTAACTCCGCCTTTGTTTATCTTTCTACAGTAGCAACATAAGCAACGTCTTGCTCCGCCAGTTTATACGAGATCAGATATCTTCGCTTCCGACTGTGGGCACATTGTAAGCTACTGCGATGTGGTGAATGACGTGTATTGTGAGAGAAAGTGTAGGATAGATTAAAGATTGGAACTCAACAGTTATTTATTTAAGTCATCCAATATAATTATATAGTGAAAAGATTTTCAAGATCGCTGAGGTGTCATGTGGGACTTTGCCTATATGGGTCAACGGATGCCTCTTTCATTTTGGAACCAGACATCGTCACATGCGGAAGTTCTGTCGGTTTACGTATCGATTAATCTTCAGTTCAAGTGTAGTGTGTATTTATTTTATTTATTTATTGCAGTATTTAACTATGTATGTCGTTGTAGGTGATTTGTCATAGGAAGATTGTTGTTAATTCATGATCACTCAATAATATATTTTTTAATATTACTTAATATAGATAATAAAGATAATCGAAGATGATACAAGAATATTTAGAATACCTTTAAATTAATGCTTAGTTTTATTAATAAATTATATATACTTAATATTGTTTTCTGTAATTTTATTCAAATAGTTTCAATCTACTGTAGAAAAATGTTTCGTGTCCAATTCCCTGACTCCTGTGTTATTGTAATAATTGGCGCTGGATTGTCATTTCCGACAGGCGGTACTGGTTGAGATCAGCTGTCAAATCAACTGCCAGGAAACTGTAGCGGTAAATATGACTTGCAGTAGATTAACGTCTAGGATGATTTATCTGGCGTTCGTCCTTATTAGATGAACGGATTTGCAATAAAGCTTAGGTTTAAGGATTTTATGCTTAATTAAGTTAAAGTTAATCTATTGAATTGCTTCTAGATAATCGAATACGTTGGGGCAGAAAGGTTTTTGAGTGGTGAACACGAACCGGAAGACGCAGCGTGGGCAGGCCCCCTACAAGATGGACCGATGATATTGTGCGGGTCGCTGGAAACTGCTGGATGCGAATAGCGCAAGAACGGCAATTGTGGAGATCTTTGGGGGAGGCCTTTGTCCAGCAGTGAACGTCTTTCGGCTGATATGATGATGATGATGTATCGAATATCGCGAGTTTATATAAATTAAGTACTAGTTCTTCTTTAATTTGGACTGTTTCATTATGTGCTTGTTTTCTCGTATAGGTAGTGATTACCCTGGTGTTGGAGTTGCTCAAACAAGGCATCTCGTTACTTCATAACGTTTTCTCCAAAGTACACCTGCAGACACTTAGAAATTTAAATTCCTCGCCCATGTAATATATTGACCACGATTTTAAGTATTATAACACATACTGTAACGGGTAACTGCATCATCAGCAGCCTGATATAGTCCACTGTTGGACATAAACCTCCCCCAGAGGTTAAAATAACGTTGCCATTTGGAGGTGTTTGCCTGCAGGTTGGCGGTAGCTAGTAAGCAGGAGTCACCGCTGCTCGACTACCTGGTGTGTCTCTTAGTCGCCTGGTATGTGGTGGCGTTGATATTGTTTGAGGCCGGAAACCACATGGAAACTATAGTTATTAAAAATCGTATGTTAGACTCAGTCAAATGTTTCAATCTCTTCAAGGGATTGTCTTCAGAGTGAATGCGACCGGCACGACTTCGCATCCAGTCTAGCACCTCGTGGAGAAGGCGTGCGTGTCACGTAGCGACATGCAACAGGGTAACTATTCGCTTCGTCAAACATAAAATTTCTTACGTGAGTTACCAGTTACAGTGTATACTGTCTTAAGTGTTTAAAAGACCCGAGAGACAAATGACTTCATTTTATTCACTTGAAAAGTTTCAGTAATCGAAAGGCAGAGGAATGAATGTGTAAATATGTAATAATACAGTAGTTTCCCAATATGACAAAATACACACAATTAAATAAATAGTGTTTGAGGTTGTCTCCATCATCCATTACAAGTTAATAAGTTAAAGCTATATTCCTGGGCACATCTCAACGGACAAGGGAATATAGGCATCAATTAAATGATGACATAGTTCTTACGAACGTTACTTGGCGGTAGTACAGACGCCAGCACATACAGCTACCCCAATATGTCAAATTTATTTTATAGACTTTCAACTTTATCCTAAAAGCATAAGGTTCACTTTCAATTGGGGAAAGTTGACAGATTGGGGTAACTTGATGTGCTGGCGTCTGTAAATATCCAACTTGTCCAGATTTTTTATAGGAATGTTCTGGGTAATTATATAAAAATGATAAACAGTGAAGGTAATAAAAACTGAAATATACCAGGTTTTCTTTTAAAACTGAAATTTTGGGGAAAACATGGAGAACTGTGTCAATAATTTCAGAAAAAGCTTTCTGTGCAAAATAAACGCCCAGCCAACATTATTAAACCGTTAACTTCCTTAAAATAATGAGTTAATTTACAAAATTACACAAAATACTTTCTGCATTCCTAACGATGTTTAAAATTTGTTCCTTTAATAAAGATTTACTGTTTATTAAAGTGCTAAGCTGTGGTTTAATATGCGTATTTATTTATAACAGAGTAGCGTCTTGACTAGATTTATACTGTAATTATATGGTTCCGACCTTTGAATATATTAGTACTGGAAGTTTATTAAAGACATTTATCTTAATTTTGAGAAGTTAGTTGTCCTTGAGCCTCGGTTAAATTAAGTTTGGTGTGAAAATTTGGCGAAACGTAAGTAAGCGTGTTCATGGCAGGAAAAATAAAAATATTGGTGAAAATATTCCGCTCAATCTTCATGTTTATGATTTTCGTGGTAATTTTCTTCAACAGATTTTAATGAAAAAAACTAATGTTTTATTACACTATATAATAATATATTAACGGTATGTCTTCCACAGAACCAAACCTACAAAAGAAATTCAAGGATGGTAAATATTATTTTGTTACGGGACTTTTCGGCTAAAGCAGTTATTTTTGAATCGAAAGCGGAAAATTTAAAATTGGGAAGTCAAATTGAATAATTTAATTTGTTTTGTCATATAATCAAATTAATTTCCAATGTCTTTAATATAAATTAATACTACGAGGGGTAACATTTGGCTATTTATTTATGTAAGGATTATCAACCTTACAGTCACAAAAGTCAAAGGACACATGTATATAGAATAGTGACAATTATAGATAACCACAGCATTCAAAGTAACATGGTTAGTAGATTATAGGCTTGGTTTACTGATTTATTTTTGCTTTATTATCTTCTTCGAGAATAATAGAGTTTATTATCAGAGTCATTCATGTCCAATTTTTCGGACCCTTTTCGGAGGTCTCTAATATTAATATTTGGAATTAAATATTGATTGTCCTGGTTCCAGCGAGTAAACGTTGGCCGTCTACTTGTAAGTTTGCAATAATAGCAAAACCGTCCGCAAGATGGCATCACTGGTAAGATGTCATAAATGTAAAAAAGATGTGAACATAAAAAGTACTGCTTTGTGTTCCGCCTGTGATAACAGATATGAGTTTGATTGCGACGGTTATCCAGAACCTACATATCGACTAAAAGATGCAGAAGCGAAAAAAAAATGGAGATGTAAGGTGTGTATTAGAAATAAAAAATATTCTAATACCGACGGAGCTTCCAATATTACCGTACGAAAGAAGCAGAATTATATTAAAACACCTTCGCCAATAAAACAAACATCGAAGACAAAGAAAGATCTAGTCAATGATACGTCGAAACGTCTGTCTTCAATTCAAAGTAGTACAAAATTATTTGATTCTCACATACTTACCGACTGTGAATCGCCTGATGAGTCATATACTACTCCCAATAAACTATCAAGGAGTGTTGACAGAACTGTAACTGACTTGGTATCAGTCTCAGAAATGAAGGATACGATAGCTCAACTTGCACTTCAATTAGAAAGCATAGAAAATGAACTGGGAAATATACTGCTAGAAAATACCGAACTACATAAACAAATAAAAAAGTTATGTACAGAAAATAATACTTTAAAATCCTTATGTCATTCTTCCTCTTTATTTGAATATCCGGGTACAAGCTCCAAGAAAAAGAAGCAAGCCCTGTCACAACAACACTACGTGCATTCTACGCCATCCTCTCCATCGTCATCCACATTGAACGTTGAAATTACTGATCACGTAAATATTACGCCTGCAACAGGAAATCCTAGCCCTGCAACAGCAATTAAGGACTGCAGAAAAAGAAATTCTAACTCTTACAGAACGTATTACATTATTGATACAGAGTCAGAATACCTGCGAACTTTCCATTGAAGAACCGAAACGGAATACGGCTAGTTTTAAAACTTGCAGTGCCAAGCAAGTACAAAATCTGATTTCTGGGAAGAAAATACATATTTTCGGTACTCAACGTTGCGTTGGCTTAGCAGCCGTCTTGTCACACTCAAGAGTAAATTCACAATATGAAAATTATCAAATCGTTGCTCAAACTAAACCAAACGCACCATGTAGCGACGTAATATCCAACTGCAGAAATGTAAAATTAAAATTAAAAACAGACGACAAAGTTGTAATTTGTTTAGGTGAAAATGACCGTAGCATAAATATTATCTTGTCTCAATTGAAAAATATATTGGATATATTTAGTTGTAACACTGTAATTGTATTAAATGTCGTAAAAAATGTATTCCTCAATGTCAATAAATTAAACAATTCTATAAAAAATGTATGTAGTAAGTATAAAAAATGTCACTTTGTAAACCAAATAAGCACCGAAATGTCTGATATGTGTAAGTCAATTAATTTTGTTATAGATTGTAATGACTATAATGATAAATATTTGAACCCGAGTGAAATTCGAAAGAGAATAGCAAGTGGCAAATCAAGTTTCAAATTGAACATTGGTATACATGAAACTAAAAAAGGGACAATTCCCTACTACTTTAAGAAACAAAGTCGCATTGAAACTGTTAAGCAGCCTAAAAGCAATAACTTTACGGAATCCAATATGAAGGCTAGGAAAGGAACTATACCGTACTATTTCCCTGTTATAAATAAGAACGACTCATTTTTTCGTACCTAAAGCCACCAACAAATCGCACTATTTTAAAATATTACATCAAAATATCGCCAGTGTTCTATCCAAACAAGAACTACTAGAACTAACCATTCAAGAACTAAAGGACGATAATAATATAAAGGTTTGGACAATTATGTAAAAATAAATAATTATGTAATGGCTACTAACTTCTGTAGAGAACAACAAAGGGGTGGCACTTGTATATTAGTAAAAAAAGAGCTAAATTATAAAGAATTGTCAATAGTTAAAAAGTACGCCACTCAAAATACGTTTGAAGCCTGTGGAATAGAATTAATGTGTGGTAAATTAGTTATTATATGTGTTTATCGCACTCCTAAATCTGATCCAACACAGTTTTTATTAAAATTACACAAACTTTTGCACGATTTAATAAATAAATACAAGTCTAAAGTT
This sequence comes from Pseudoips prasinana, assembly GCA_951640165.1. Classification (NCBI taxonomy): domain Eukaryota; kingdom Metazoa; phylum Arthropoda; class Insecta; order Lepidoptera; family Nolidae; genus Pseudoips; species Pseudoips prasinana. Next base: position 42,678,922 of record OX621235.1, on the reverse strand, counting down.
AATATAGTTATAGCTGGTGATTTGAATATAAACACACTAAAAAAAGGTAACATTATCAGTTACAAGACTTATGCAATAATTATAATTTGAAAATGCTGATACATGTACCCACACGTAAATTGGCTTGTATTGATCATATTTTGAGCAATATTTCCAATGCTACTGCAACCGTACTACCTTTACATCTCTCAGATCATGATACAGCACAAATGCTTAGCTTTCCTTCTCAAAATGTACCACAAAAAGCATCAATATACTACGTTTATAAAAGAGATTACAACCTAGATAATATCCGAAAATTCCGAGAATGCTTACAAAGTCTTTGCTGGTCTGATATATATATAAACACAGATTCAAATTCTGCCTTTAATGATTTTCATGATCTGTGGTGTCTCTTTTACAATCTCTGTTTTCCTAAGGTAAGAGTCAGGGTCAACAGTACCGCTAAAAACACGCAAAAGTGGATAAGCAAAGGTCTTAGACAAAGTTGCAAAACTAAGCGAAAATTACGCTATGAATTTTATAAAAACAAAAATAATTCTATTAAATTAATATATAAAAAATATTCCTATATGCTTAAAAAATGTATTTACAGCTCAAAAAAGAATGCGAACATAAAATATATTGAAACACAAGATAACAAATGTAAAGCCACTTGGACTGTCATCAAAAATGAAATAAATAAAAATACCAACCCTAAAGATAATATAGATGCAATAAAATTAAATGGTATTGTAGTTACAGACCCTGTAGAAATAGCTTCTACATTCAATAATTATTACGTGAATTTGACGCAAACGTCACCGCAAAATCCAGCTGTTCAAAATTATAGGCAAAATAGACATGTCAACTCAATGTTTCTTAAACCAATGTCAGAAAACGAAGTGCGCCTTGAAATAATGTCACTGTCCAACACTAGATCAGAGGGCTATGACGAAATTAGTACTAAAATCATAAAACCTTGTTGTAATGAATTGACTAGTATTTTAACCCATTTAATAAACATGTCTTTTGCAGCAGGAACATTTCCCAATAGGTTAAAATTATCAATTATTAAGCCGTTATTTAAAAAAGGAGATAAAAGTGATATTAGTAATTACCGTCCAATTACATTGATACCTATTTTTTCAAAAATTTATGTGAAATGTATGTATAAAAGGCTAATAGAATTTTGCAATAAATTCCAAATAATAAGTACTGAACAGTATGGATTTAAAAAAAAAATCCACATCATTAGCTATTTACTCTCTTATGAAGGCAGTACTTTCAAATATTAATAATAATCATCTGACTACGGGACTTTTTTTTGATTTATCAAAAGCCTTCAATTTTGTGTCGCACAGCATTTTGTTTATTGTTGGATAAACTAGAGACTATTGGGATTAGAGGACCTGCACTTGAATGGATATCATCCTATTTAGGCAATAGACAGCAACGTGTCATTATTAGTAAAATTAACAGTAATAAAGATATGATACCATACTCATCAGAATATAAGCAAAATAAATGTGGCGTTCCGCAAGGAAGCGTGCTTGGTCCAATATCGTTTCTTTTATATATTAATGACATCATAAAAATAACCAATCATAAATGCATATTATTTGCCGACGATATATCAATCATAGTGACATCAGATAAAAAAAAAACAAGACTGACCATGAGTTTGACATAAATAATACAATAGACAAATAACTGCTTTGGCTTGACATAAATAAATTAAAAATAAATTTAGATAAATCCGTTTACATTCAATTTAATCAATGAAATAATAATAAAAACAATATAAAACTTAATATTAATAAAATTGAAGAGACAACCCATACCAGGTTTTTAGGCGTAATAATAGACAAAGATTTTAACTGGAAAGAACATGTAGATAATGTAAGCACTCGAATCAATAAATTTGTATACGCACTGAAGCAAGTTAAAAACGTAACTAACATAAAAACTGCAATTATGTCATACTACGCTTATGTTGAGTCGCTACTGCGATATGGTCTCGTAATGTGGGGTAATGGTACCAATATGGATAGAGCATTCATCGCACAAAAAAAGTGCATCAGAGCAATAAGTGGTATTAAACCTGATGACTCATGTAGACCAATGTTCAAGAGGTTTGGTCTGCTACCTCTACCATGTCTGTATATATATGAGGTATGTATATTTGTAGTTAACAACAAACATTTATTTAAATCAGCAAATGATGTAAATCCCAGAAACAGACGAGATCCTCATAAACTGGTATTAAGTGATTTGCCAAGACTTGCGAAATACAACAAAAACTGCCTTGCAATGTGCGTACGTATTTATAACAAAATACCAAGTCGTTTTAAAATATTGAACTCGAGAAAATTTAAGATAGAATTACACAAGTGGCTTATTGAATGTAATTTTTACAGTTTAAAAGATTTTATGGATGTGAGATGTTGATTCCTTTTGTCAAAATATAAATTTTTGCATGCTATGTTATATCTTAGCGAAACATGTTGAGCTACTGTAATAATATTAACATCAATGTATACCATGTTTTACGCAAATAAATAATTTACTTACTTACTTACTTACTACTTACAATAGTGTCCATGCTTACTTAAAACTAATTTAATTAAGTTCAATTCTCCCATATTTATTCTTTTTTTTTTAATTTACGTAAAGGTAAGTAAACAAAGAAATTTAAATTTTGAAGATTATTTTTATTTATGAATTATTTATACAATAGACATGCCGAACATTCTCTGGCCAAATTGGAGAGGTTCTCAAGAAAGGACAGGTCAGAAGTACCCTAAACCGGCGAGCATGTATGAAGAATATGTGCAAAGATCGTGACAAATGGAAATCCGTTGTCTCTGCCTACCCCTCTGGGAAACAGGCGTGAGTCTATGTATGTATGTATATAGACATGCCTAAAGTTTTCAAAAAATAAACATACATTTTAACCGTTAATCCTCCTGGAAAATCTGTTCTCCAACCATAAAAAAACTTACAAAATTAAAACACGAGACGACAAAATATGTTACATAAAATTTCAAACCTACATGAATCCATTTCGTGGTACTCATTAACCCGTATATTTGAATTTAACTCGTATATTTGTATTTCCAGTTGCTGGCATCGCATTCAGTGCCGTAACCTGAATTAAAGAAGTGTGCATGACGCATCCTCCTAATGAGTGTAGCAGAGAGGTGGTGCACTAATGAACTCGTGATGTGCGCCACTATTATAATTAAGGTGCTGAGATGTCTTGGTGTCTGTAAGAATATTTTTATGCAGTTTTGTTCGTTACTGTGATACTATTATGAACAACCGAGTGGTTTTTAAGTCCCAAGGGAAAAAATAGGTTGTTGGATATGTTTGATGTTGGACTACGTGTGTCTATATGTCAGTAGATAGATAGACGGATATACTTTTCTGCACAGAATATAAAAAAAAAACAGTTTACAGAAAATATCTGACGGTCACCGTAGCCTAGTTGGTAGTGATCCTGCTTACGAAGCTGGTGGTCCTGGGTTCGAATCCCGGTAAGTGCAAATATTTGTGTGATGAGCACAAATATATGTTTCTGAGTCATGGATGTTTTCTATGTATATAAGTATTCATCTATCCTATAAGTACGTATATCGTCGCCTGGTACCCATAGTACAAGCTTTGCTTAGTTTGGGGCTAGGATGATCTGTGTGACATTGTCCCCAGATATCTTCATATTTAAAATAATGTACAATTGGCGGTCTTATCGCATAATCGTGATTTCTTCCATACAACTGAAGGATGGACTAGTATAAATTAAAAATGACAGGCAGCTGGTAGTGTACCATAGTCAGTTCTACAGAGTGTAGTGTTCTTAGTTAATAATATATTCTACATAGATTAATGTACTTACATACATTCAAAGTCTATAATATAGTATATAATATAATGTATAAATCACATTAATATATTATAACATTAATAATATCCTGAGACATTATTCACTCACGGCCATCTGATCCCAACTAAGCAGAGCTTGTATTATGGAAACCAAATAACTGATATACAACATATACTACTTTTCTTTTGTAAATACATACTTATATAAATAAATTACACCCAGACTCAGGAGAAACAGACATGTTCATGCACACAAATATCTATCCTGAGTGGGAATCGAACCCACAATCTCCGGCGTGAATAGCAAAGCAAACTCACCCTGTTGGCGTGGTTGGCACACGCCAACAGGGTGAGTTTAATGCATTTGTTCGATATTAAGAGTGTCGTAAAGCACAGCGCTATTTCTCTTTGGGAACAGCTCCAACAATGGGTTGAGGTCACCAGAGCTAATTGTGGTGGGCGAAATCGGCTACATGTGAGTGATGCCATGCGTGTTGTTTGCTACCGCAACTTGTGCCACAAGCTGCGGTAACCTACAAATACGTCCCTCGTGACGGTGAGCGATCAGATGGGTCGTACACTGATTTACAGAGGTGGCAACACAATAAAAAAATGCTTATGAATATGATTAACTCATTAGGTTAGCGGTAAAGAGTTTAAACACAAAGAAAAATGTGTGTTTTTTTATAACATTCAAAGTGAAATGCATAGTGACGGTTTGGAGTAAGAAAGTTGGCGACATTACATCCCCCGTTTTCAAGAACTCCTTAAAGTAGTTAAGTTATTTGCAGAAGTTCCAAGAAGGCGGGTATGATAGTCCAGTGCTTTCTTTTGCGCCATTTATCACGTGGTGTGGTAAACGTTCCCTGAGAGGACAATCGCTTGTCTTCCCGGATAAACAGCTCTTAACAACCGGCACAGCGACTGCACCACAAACAGATCGCTGTCTTCCCGGAGCTGCTAGCAATTACGGCACTTCTGCGACGGCCGCTTCAGCTACGAGGCGGAGTTGGGTTACTGGCTACCGGCTGCCGCGCGCCTCCTCAGTCTGCGCGCAGGATGAGTTCTCTCCCGATCTCCCTCTATTTGGGCATGATTGTCTCACAAAAGAAAACCACGGTGTCCCATTTCCCATGGCTGCGATGTTGGCGGGTGATACCGTCAACATCATAAAATACAAAAAATAAAAAAAGGTTTTTATTCACGTAGACTTTAAAAAAGCGCTTGTAAATAGTCAGAACATGTTTGTAGTAATATAGTTGTACACATTATTATTTCTAGTAACATAGATATTTACGTACACATTGTATGAAAACATTTATAAAATTTATTTTATTACAGCAATGATATTTAGCTAGCTCGTATCAAGTTATTATCAAGAGATTATGTTTAATTATCTAGTTTAAGTCTAATATTTTTACAACATATTGTCAATGGTTCTGTCTATATTAAGGTATTATTATTATGACGGACCTTGTGTTAATAATGACGTTAATAACATCGCAGCTACGATTGCCAGAGGAGGACAAATCCCGTAAACAGTATGCAACCTTATGGTGCAACTAAGTCCTGCTGCGTGGTGACGGCGCGCGAATATCAGACAAAATATTATCACCCCATCTCATCCCGTGGGGGGCGTAGAAGTCGACCCGAGGGAGTGTCTGCCAGAAGACGGGCAGTATCGTCTCTCTGAGTACTATTACCATCATACTGCGATCGCCAACCCTTCTGCCAAGCGTGGCGATTATGGCATATCCCCCAAAGGTGATTCTTGGGGGAGGCTTTTGTCTAGCAGTAGACTTTTTACAGCTGTTATGATGATGATGAAGTTCTGTGACTTTTTTTTTGCTATGTGCAAGATTTTTTTTTTGAACATTTCAATAATTAATATCCCATTCCCGTACAGCTGAAATATTTGTGATGTAAAATAAATAAATAATATATAGGGACAATCTCACACAGATCATCCTAGCCCCAAACTAAGCAAAGCTTGTACTATGGGTACCAAGCGACGATATACTTACTTATATAGATAGATAAATACTTAAATACAAAAATTCTGAAATAATAAATAATGGACAGATTTTTGTAATGAGCTCACTTATTACGAAAGTTGCAAACTCTCAGTGCCTGTGTCAAACTTGATTGGTTTTATATTGTTTATTTGGTACAGACACCATACTTAGATGTTTTATATGGAACGGCAACAAAAGCTGCAATTTATGTTCCAATAAAAAATAATGACTCAATTACAAAAAACATGATTCATGATTGCAGATCATTATATCGCGGAAGTAGAGGCTTTATATTTTGCTTTCAATGCCACAAACTCATTACTGCGAGAAAAAGGATATAGAAAAACTTACAGATTGTTTTATTGAGTTAGTTACTTATATGTAGATATTAGTAAAGATGATGGTCTAACCGCCATAAGCGTTTTCTTTCAGACAACATTTTAAAATGATGTGTGAATGTAATGAAGTGTGGTAGGTTCGGTATTGTTAGTGTCTATGTAATGGGTTTTATATTCAATTTGAAAATATATTTTGGTATTTTTTTAAGATAACTAAACAGAGATAGATAAACTATGCAGAGTTTGTCCTATGAAAACCAAAAAAGAAATTGTATTTGTATGATAGTAAAAATATTTAGCAGAATTCCTAAGCATATTCGAGAGCTGACAGAAACAAAATTTAGAATGACGTTAAAAAAATGGTTAATTTAGAGAAATGCTTCTATACAGTCAATGAATTCATATGCTAAATGTATCAAATGTAATATCAATGTAATAATTTAAAGTAGGTAATTATTGTTTTTAATGTATTAATTTAATAAAATAATTTAGTAATTTAATAATATAATGCGACCGACATCTTTTAGAAATAGTGTATAATCTATAGCTATGCTCTATTAACATATCTCCAACGGCAATTGACTGGTTTCGTAATTACCTGTCTGGCCGCCGGCAACGTATACGTATTGATGACTGCTACTCTTCGTGGTGCAATACAAATGTTGGTGTGCCTGAGGGTGGCGTTCTATCTCTGTTACTTTTTGCAATTTTCATAAATTCCATATCCAATCAACTTATTTCATCCTACCACCTTTACGCAGATGATCTTCAAATATATTCAAAAGCCCCACTTGAAGAGCTTCACGAAGCCATTCATAATATTAATACCGATTTATGTCAGATAAGTAGCTACTTATTGCTTTGCAGTCCATATGACCTTTCCCAGCTGGGCAAGGTCATATGGACTGCAAATAAATACATCAAAAACGCAAGTCATTGTTGTTGGTAGCTCCAGAAAGATTTCTATGGTAGACTGGTCGCTTGTACCACAGGTGCGCTTTAATGGTTCAGTCATACCGCTCTCGAAGACGGTAAAAAACCTTGGTATTCATATCGATACCAAGTTATCCTGGGGCCCGCAGGTTAAAGAAGTTAGTCGAAAAATGTTTGCTTCCGCTGGGTAACTTAGACGACTTCGTAATTTTTTGCCGACCACCACCAAGATTGCGCTAGCCCATTCCCTTCTCCTACCGATTTTAGACTATGCTGATGCCAGCTATCTCGATATCACGGAGGACCAATTAAACAAACTTGAGAGGCTCCAAAATTTTTGTATTCGTTTCATATTTGGTTTGCGTAAATATGATCATCCGAATTTCGTGCAAATCTCAAGTGGTTACCTATACGACTTCGCCGGAATGCTCACATTGTTTCTCTTCTATATAGTATATTGTTCAATCCAGCTACTCCGACTTACTTAAAGGAACGTTTTGAGTTCCTCCACGAGACACATTCGAGGTTGCTGAGATCATCGAAAAATTTACGAATCAAGATACCAATGCACTCCACAAAGTTTTTAGACCATTCCTTTTCCGTACAAGCTGCCCGATTGTGGAATGCTCTTTAACGTTAAATTACTGTGTATCTTATTCTCCTATGACCTGCCGTATATATATATATATATATATATATATATATATATATATATATATATATATATATATATATATATATATATATATATATATATATATATATATATATATATATATATATATATATATATATGTATGTATGTATGTATGTATTTATTTATTTATTGTTAAAAGTACCCTTGGTACAAAAAAATCACAAAAAAAGAAAATAATCAAAAAAATTTCTTTACTCCTGGTCCATTCAACGGTTGCCTTTGTACAATCTTAAAATACTCAAAGTTCTTATTATGTATTATTTTTTGGTGTACAATAAAGAGTTACTTACTTACTTACTTATAGCATAAAATATTTATTGTAAAATGACATCATAATATAAGTAATAATAATATAAGTACACAAATGTAATTAAGAATGTGTTATTGCTATGCCTGATAAGGCGACTAATTTATAAGTTTGACCATAATTTTAAGACCTCATGTAACACTTAGTCCGCAATAAAATGTTTAAATCTTTGAAAAGTAAGCAATTGCCCACCACGCCAGCAGGCCCGTCATACCACCTTCATTTAAACAACAAAGTCGCTGGAGCTATTTACTGAAAACATATTTTCATATGTATTATTGAGAAGTTTTAAACTTTAGATAGCTATTTGATTAACCCTAATGTACTGATTTGTCTCAATAATCATCTATATGCATTTAATCAGAGAGCTTCAAGATATCCTTACTTTAATTATAATTTTAGTGCAAGGTTTTTAAAGATTCTATTTTATTGTTAAAAATTTATAATACATATAGGTATGTGTCGGTTTACGACTGCCTAAAGATATAAGAGTGTTATCATACCCTTGACAAAACTATATTTTGTGTGGTATAACTATCTTCAGTTAAACTTCGCTACTTAATAGTAGGTAAATCATTTATTTATATTATAAATATTAACAATATTAAAGTAGTTAGTATTAGATTAGTTTCGATTTAGTTAAGTGTAGGTAGTGGTAACTTTTAAAATTCAGCCAGTTCTTGATAACTCTATTAAAGTTACTTAACCAATTGTGATAGTTATCCAATGTACAAATATTTCCTTTTAATTTACCAGTACATACTATGTTTTTTACATGATCGTGTCTCGTTCATAGTTAAGGGTTATAATTAAGAAAAGAAGATTATTCAAGTACGAGCTTAGATATATCTATCTAGCAAAAAAAAATTATATCGCAAAAATGCAAACAGGATGCGTAATTGTTATTTATGTTGTATGCTTACTTTCCCTATGGTATTTTAAGTAGAGCTTACTTCATTACTCGTGAAATCATCATTATCATCATTAAGCCCATTATAAAATGACGTTCATTGATGGACAAAGGCCTCTCCAAAAGATCACCACAGTGGAGTTGTATCTATCTATCGCCACGCTTTGCAGACGGGTTGGCGATCTCAATATGACTACACAGAGAGAACCTGATGCCCGTTCTCTGGTAGATATTCAGGGTGACTTCTATGCCCCCACGGGATGGGCGGTGACATTTATTGTCTTATAAAATACAGCAGTTTAATTATTCCGTATCGTTAATAAGAAAAAAAATACCAAATAGCTGGTGCGTGCTTAAATACTACCCCTTTAATATTCTGATAGTAAAATTTTAACGACGAACTATTAAGCTGGATACTTAAAAATTTATCGCAATATTTTTATTTTTACTGGCTTCGTGTTTCCGAGCTTGAGATCATCAGTTTAATGAAACTATCACTAATTTAAATTAACAAACGAATTACTACTAAACGAAACATCAATTTAAATTGCATTCTGGAAATAATTAATTTAGATCGCCGTAATTAAGCTCTGGTAAATCCTGTTAGATAATCATCACATGCAACTTTAATTAGTATCGGTGATTTCAATTTACTACTCTCATAATAATTTTGATACAAATTAATGCCTAATATTGGAAAAAAAAGTAATATGTCAATAGGATAAGGTGTGTCACTTTATTATATATTTAAAGATCTCGTCATACTTAAGAATTTAAGGTATCATTCGAAGCATCTTAAGAGGCTTTATGCCTAGATTTAATGCTATAACGGGGTTTTTACTAAACATATGTAGATATCAAAACAATGCTCTAAAGTCTTCATATATATATCTATAGACTCTCGGCGGTTTCCTCGAAGGGTAGGCAAAGACATCCGATTTCCATTTGTCACGATCCTGATACATAGGGCGCACAAAACATTGTATATTGTATCTATATAATCTAAGTCTGCCTCATATTGTCAGTTTGAAAATTGAAGGGCTGATATATTTACTTTCGTCACATAAAAAATGCATCTGTCGATCACAACTGATGTACGTGTTGCACAGCGGCTAAGACAGTCTCCTCGCCGCGTCTTGTCCCGGGTGCGATTGCCGCGCTGGACAACTATGAGTGTAACCCATAAATAGTTGTTCGGAGTCTGGATTATATGTTCGTAAAGTACCCCGCGACACAGGGATTAATAATCCCTAGTGCGGGTGTTGTCTTAAAATAAAAAAAATTAAAGGTGTTTCAACCAAAACATTTGTTAGAAAATTTTAAAAGTTTAAATTTAGTATTGCGATTGATTGGAAATGGTTTGGTTACAATAGTATGGTTCATTTATGTGAAACAGAATGGTATAGTTCATTTAAATTAGACGAGCTACTTGGGGTGGTTGGCAAATGCTTGCTTTTCACGCCAAAGTTGTGGGTTCGATTACCTCCCAGGACAGATATTTGAATGAATATGTCTGTATGTCCTGAGTCTGGGTGAAAGTATGTATATAAGTATATATTTACAAAATAAAGTACTATATGTAGTATATCAGTTATCTGTTTTCCATAGTATTATTATTAATTAAACAGAAATGTCAGTCTCGGCTTAAATAATAACTGACTCGATCATTACGTACGACAAATGGTCAGTTTTTGTTAGTGCTACCTACTTTGTCATAAATATAGTACAATCGCATAAGAAAAGCTCCACTAAATACTCACCTAATACGCTATTTAGTTATTAATATGTGTGCCCTTTCAACGGAGACTAACCATCTCAGACGGTCACCGTAGCCTAGTTGTAGTGCTCCTGCCTACGAAGCTAGTGGTCCTGGTTTCGAATCCCAGTAAGTGCAAATATTTGTGTGATGAGCACGAATAATTGTTTCTGAGTCTTGGATGTTTTCTATGTGTTTAAGTATTTATCTATCTATATAAGTATGTATATCGTCGCCTAGTACCCATAGTACAAGCTATGCTTTGTTTGGGGCTAGGATGATCTGTGTGACACTGTTCCTAGATATTATTATTATCTGCGCGTGAAATATTGTATTGCACAAGAGCATGAGAAAACCGAGAGTATTTTCTGCTCTCCCAAAATCATGATCTGATGGAACGGGTTAGCCAATATCACCGAAGAGGTCAGATGCAGGATGAATGGCGTATTCTCCGGGGCATGGAAGATGGCTCCGTCAACTTACTGACTGAAGAAAATTATTCTCAGTGACAGCCCGGCTACTGAGAATATTTCTTGCCACATAAATAATTTATGTAGAAACCTCCAGTGACTATTATACAGTCGCTCTGGAGGTTTACATAAATATTAGTAATATAAAAGAGGTAAAATAATTTTAGTGGTACCTAAATAAATTATTGCTTTTGTAAAAGTTTAATTCCAATCTAAAACAAATAAGACACAAACTAGAGCACTATACAGTGCACTATACTTCCATATAACCTTCTTAGTCTGTAAACCTTGCATCCATCTTTCCAATCCTAGCGGACTCCGTTCACCCTCATTATCGATTCCACCGCCAGAGTTTCCAATCTACCCCCTTGATACACCTCAATGCTTCCATTTACCATCAATTTCAATTTATTTATTCATTCATGGGTATGGGTATGGGTACCAAACATGAACCCTGCTAGGATACAGCAATATTTTTACATTATATTTTGTCACTTTAAACATATAAGGGAGGTCGTATAGTATAGGTATTATTGGTTTAATTGTCATGATGTGTTGAGGTCAGGTCATGAGTTAATGTTATGTATGTCACGTATTATAAGAAACGAGAAAAAGAAATTGTATTATTATTATTAACGTATATTTATTATATCGAATATGGAGGAATCGATGACCATAGATAACATACTTGCATGTTTTTTTTTGAAAGCTAATTAAATAACCATAATATAAAAGTTTATGTAACCCTACACTTCGTAAGTCCTATTCTCGTCTAGCGGTTGTGTGTTCAACCGCACATAATGGGGTCCCGGGTTAAAGTCGCGAGTCCAGTCAAAAGTTTTATTCCGTTTTGTGCTTGGTTTGTTTGGGGTTTTGGGTGGATGGCATTATTATGACATGCCTCATTAAAACTAGTAACGCTACAAGGTATGTTATATAGACATTAATAGTTACTTTTTTAATTTAAATGTGCTGCTGAAGCCCTTTTATTTGGATATTTCTGTTGAAAAGAATATTATAGAAATAATTATGTATACCTACTTAACGTTATTACTAAACATGTTCCGAGTATTCACAAGCGCTTTTTTAAAGTTTACGTGATCAAAACCTTTTTTATTTTTACCACAAAGGAGTCTTGGAATTAGTGCTATAATATTTTATAGACTAACGATAAGACATTATTTGAGCCTACATTTTGTCAGATTGAAGAAAATATGTTATTAAAAGACAATGTTTTGATGTAATTTATCAAAGCTTAATTAAGCTTTAGCGGATATAATCGTTGATTCATTACGTATGAAATTACTCATTGTTTAATTAATTTATCCACAATTTATTCCGACAAACCATTCGTTTACGTGCTTCATGAGACTGAATATATTGAAGATAATATCAGACAACATTACCGTGTATCGGCATATAAATGGTTTTATTTGCTTTGATACCACTACTTTGAATTGTTTATCTTTCATTTTTTAACCGGCAAGCAAGAAAATAATAATAATACTCTCTAAAAGTAATAAACCTGATCACTAGCATTAGTAGTTACACAGATATGCAGCTCTGACGGACGAACGGATAGTGACACCATAAGTGTTACATTTAACGATTTGTGAACCAAATCGTTAAATGTAACACTTATGTTGTCACTGTCCGTTGTGTGAAAAATACCGAGTGTAAAAAATCGGACTAGGTAATAACCTCAAGATTTGGTTCTCGGATGGATAATCAGAGTTTTTTGACGGTATCGTTTATGATCCCGGATGATGTGTTCCTGGGGCCAGTACTCAGTATCAGCCCGGCGTCTGGGATTTGGCGGTACTAAAACCCCGTACCTCGGGGAGTACGTTAAGCCATCAATCCTGTACCTGACCTCTATCCGGTAGTATCGCTAGCCGTCCCATCGGTTCATGAGAGTGATAGAATAGAGAGTGCCCCTGTATTTATGCAAATACTTGTGCAATATATCTCGCGCAATTTGCCATGGTCGAAGTTCAGCCAGGAGAATATTACTATTATCTATACATAATAATAAAATAGTAGGAAAGTCAAAAATGTACAATGATTTTTTTTTAAAAGGATACTTGGGGGCTGATCTACTATCGATATCGAAGCCAAAAATATAGTTGTTAGAATTTTTGTCCGTTTGTCTGTATGTATGTCCGGGCTAAACTCAAAAAGTACTGTATGGATTTACTTCAAATTTTGCATGAATATTACTAAGAGGTCGGGTCAACATATAGGCTACATATTATCCCGCTATCACTTACGGGAGAGGAGCTGTGATAATTTATAAAATTCAACGCGGGTAAAACCGCGGGCACAGCTAGTATAATAAATAAATAAAAAAGGTTTTTATTCACGTAGACTTTAAAAAGAGCTTGTAAATATTCAGAACATGTTTGTAGTAATATAGTTGTATACATTATTATTTAAAGTAATATATATATTTAGGTACACATTGTATGAAAACATTTATAAAATTAATTTTATTATAGCAATGATATTTAGCTAGCTCATATCAAGTTATTGTCAAGAGATTATGTTTAATTATCTAGTTTATTTTCACGTAGGTACCTACCTTACGGCGATTGCCACACTGCCCCGCATGATGCAGCGTAGTGCGTGTTCTAACGTTGCTTGTAAGTATCTACATTTGTATAGAAAACACGCACAGTCCAACACACTATGCATCTGCATGAACGCGCGTGGATGCATTTTCAGTGTGTTGGACTGTGCACTCGCTTTGGACTCACGCACTACGCTGCGTCATGCGGGGCAGTGTGTTAATCGCGTAAAGGTGATTAATGTCGTTAAATCATAATAAAAATAATTCATCTCGCTGATGTGCTTGCCATATTGCTGATATCAAATTGATTAAACTAGTCTATCAGACATTATGTCAATCTATTATTCAATATATAATTGAGTTGATTATAAATATGTTTTAAAAAATTTTGTTATGTTAAAAAATATGTTTAATTTAATTTAATTTGTTTTATGTAGTATATTTTATTTCATTGAATTTTCGTTATGTGTCACTATTATTACATTTATGCGCATGCTGTGACACCTTAAAATGTTGTGCATTTAATTGTAATTTTGTAGTTAATAATCTAGACGTAAGAAATAATGTAACAACTACTGGTTGTCCAAATAAATAAATAAATACTGCATTACTTCCTGGGGTGGTGCTTCAAAAACCTTAATGTCAACCATTGGACATGCCCAAATAGCAATACTAAAAGTTGCAACTTTTCGACCTTTTCTTTTGCCTACGTGCCTTCTGTATGAAAAATTCAACGTCTTAACTGTCCGCCAACTCTTTATTAAACATGCAATTTTAAAACAACACTCAACACTCACTTACAATGCTAACCTTGCTAACACCAAAAGACGGGAAGATATTATCTGCACTAGTGCATCAGAGTCTAAGTTTATTTATACAAACAGGTTTTATCCTATTCTCGGGCCATATCTTTACAATAAAATAAATAAGTCACTATCTATATATAACCTTATCTATATAAATTGTAAAAGAATAGTCAGTAATTTTTTACAAAAGCTGACCTATGATGAGACTGGGTTATTTAGTATTCTAAAATAAGTTAATTTTTAAACATTATATCTTAGATTTTTGAATTTGTATAATTTAATATTGTTTAAATTTTTAATAAAGGATAAGTATACTTTTTAACCTAGAACAGGCACAAACTGTCTATAGCTTAGTGTTAATTATTTTTAATATAAATAGATATAAATTTTGAACACCTTTTTCTTGAAAAAAAATATTTATTATTATTATCTTAGTGCCACCCCTAGCTCTGCGTAACAACTACATATCTCTTACGTTGTAAATGAGGCACTTGGATAATCTCTTTGTAGTTCCACTCCGGCGCCCAGTACGCTTGATCGGTATGAATAATTGCATTTGTATTAATATTCGCTTTGTTTCGGTGGATAAAACTGCTGAGTGGCAGACTGCTATTGGAAATTTATATTTGCTGACGGTATTATTATTTGCAGATCAACATAAACTGCTTTTGTTCGGAGAAGTTTTAGTTTAATTAAAACTATAAC
This sequence comes from Pseudoips prasinana, assembly GCA_951640165.1. Classification (NCBI taxonomy): domain Eukaryota; kingdom Metazoa; phylum Arthropoda; class Insecta; order Lepidoptera; family Nolidae; genus Pseudoips; species Pseudoips prasinana. The sequence continues at coordinate 42,663,552 of OX621235.1, read as the reverse complement.
GACGTGTAGGTATATGCAAATAAATATCCGGGACATATCATATATAGCAAAGCTTGTACTATGGCCTTTCGTCTTTTTGATTGGCCTGTTGGTCTGGGGGTTAGTGACCCTGACTGCTTAGCCAAAGGACGTGGGTTTGATCCGCGCCCAGAACTAATCTTTGTGTGATGAGCCCACTTAATAATAATGTCCTCCCGACCGAATTTCGGCCACGGCGGCCAGTCACAATGGAGGCTTACCAATTGCGCAGGACGTATTATAGTGCACAAGTGTGTGCGCAAACACAGGGGCACTTTTATATTCCATCACTCTCATGATCCGGTGGAATGACTAGCGACACGAACGGAAAGAGGTCAGGTACAGGACCGACGGCTTTACGTGCGCTCCGAGGCACGGGGGTGTAATACCGCCAACTTCCAGACTTCAGGCTGCGATTGAGAAATTTCTTTTTACGGAAAAATTTCAAAATCACTTTTTGGTCCGACCCGGGATTTGAACCCAGGACTTCATTATCTGCGGTTGAAGATGCTACCGCTAGAACAACGAGGCAGTCAGATGAGCACACTTATTTTTTCTGTGTCTGGGTGTAATCTATGTTTAGTATACAGGGTTACAGGTTAAGTCGACCTAGATCCTTTAAGAGGTGATAGTTTCCATAATTCCCGACTGATTTGTCTATGAAACACCGTACCCCAAACTTAACCGTTTTCAAGATATTGGACTTTGAAGCTTTTTTGAAAAAAAAAACGGTTTTACATCTATTGGCCTATATTTTTTTGGGTTTTTTGCCTCTAATTTATTTGTGTTTCCGATTTTGTGTAGTAGATAAGTTGCTTTATTATTCTCAACACTAAAATAGCAGTTCACTGAACTGACTGGGTCGTAGTAGACGATTGATAGTTATAAATTGAAATAAATTCGTAAAAAATAATTTTTCTTTCTGTAATAATAAAAAAAAAGTCTATGACAGTTATGCTGCAGATGTGCTTAAAAATATCTACATTTCATCAGCTATCCAACAAGGTATAACAAGCTAGGGTATTATTATAATTCTTAGAAAAAAACTTCGATGAAAGGCTCTCGGGTAGTAGTAGTAGTAAAGATAACGTGTTTCCTTGCGTTACTTGTTGCGCCTATTGTTCTTCATGGGACTGCGGTGCGTGCAAGCGAGATATCATACAATGTAATTAGGTGTGAGCGAGAAAAAAAAACCACAGCCATTTTGTTGTTATTGTTTGGTTAGTCTGCTTACGCGATTCGTCTGTAGTAGATGCGATTCTTAGTGCTCTTGGTTTTTCATTCGACTTGGCTTGGATTTCTGGACTGTTTTTTTCAAATCGTGACTGTGCTTGCAAACTGGACTATTGATTTGTGCTTCTGATTTGGAACTGTTGAAGATGACGACCTACACGAACGAGGAATATGCTGATATTTTGATTTGTTATGGGTACTGCAATTGTGCATCCGCACGAGCTCGTGATGAATACATATCACGTTACCCAGGCCGCCGAGTACCGGATGTTAGTGTCTTTGACGGAGTTTACCGACGACTTCGAGAGACTGGCTCTGTTTCGAGGCGACGAACAGACTTGGGTAGACCACGTGTCAATGATGATGATGAAGAGCAAGACAATGAAATAGTTCGACGGTTTAGATTGGATCGAACTACTTCGACCAATATTGTTGCCCGAGAACTTGGACTCTCGCAGTGGAAAGTATGGTTTACGGTGAATACTGCCGGCCTCTATCCTTATCATTACACGCCGGTACACACCATCGAAGAAGGAGATCCTGTGAGGAGGTTGGATTTCTGCAGATTCATGCTCAATGCAGATTTAGAAGATCCATCATTTTTTAAAAAGATCTTGTGGACAGACGAGTCCAAATTTGATAAAGACGGCATAACCAATTACCACAATGTTCATTATTGGGCCCCAAAAGTTCAAAGAAATCCCAATAAGAAGTGGCCAAAGGCATCACAAAGACGATTCAGTTTGAATGTATGGATGGGAATCATATCAAACCATTTGATTGGGCCTTACTTTCTTCCCGACAATTTAAATGGAGAACATTATGAAAACTTTTTAAGAGAAGATTTATCCGACTTACTAGACGACGTACCACTCTATCTCATTCGTGATATGGGGTTTCAACATGACGGTTGTCCTGCACACTACAGGAGAAGTGTCAGAGAATGGCTAGACACTAATTATCCTAATAAGTGGATCGGAAGAGGTGGACCCATACCGTGGCCAGCTCGAAGTCCAGACCTGACCCCCATGGATTTTTATGTGTGGGGACACATGAAGAGTTTGGTGTACAACGAACCTAATCCAATCACATCTGTTGATGTTTTGAGACAGAGAATAATCGATGCGGCAAATGAAATAAGAAGGGGTTTAACAACTGGTGTAGTAAAGAGTGGATTAAGACACAGAATGAGAATATGTGTGCGAAACAGAGGCGGCCATGTGGAACATGAATCATGACTTTCTGTAAAAATAGCAGTAATAGATGTCATTTTGTACCTATTTGGATTGTTTTATTTTGTTTTCTGACCCGTGATAAATTAGTACTGTTATCTTTACTACTACCCGAGAGCCTTTCATCGAAGTTTTTTACTAAGAATTCTGATAATAACCTAGCTTGTTATACCTTGTTGGATAGCTGATGAAATGTAGATATTTTTAAGCACATCTGCAGCATAACTGTCATAGACTTTTCTTTTATTATTTCAGAAAGAAAAAATATTTTTTGACGAATTTATTTCAATTTATAACTATCAATCGTCTACTACGACCCAGTCAGTTCAGTGAACTGCTATTTTAGTGTTGAGAATAATAAAACAACTTATCTACTACACAAAAATTGCAAACACACGCAGTTAGAGGCAAAACCCTCAAAAAAATATAGGCCAATAGTCATAAAACCGATTTTATCTCAAATAACCTTCAAAGTCCAGTATTTTGAAAACAGTTAAGTTTGGGGTATGGTGTTTTATAGACAAATCAGTCAGAAATTATAGAAACTACAACCTCTTAAAGGATCTAGGTCGACTTAACCTGTAAGCCTGTATATGTAGATGGCAGTATGTTAGTTGTGCAATCTAAAATTGTTATGGTAGAATATAATAGTATGTTCTACCGTAACAATCTTAGAACATCAGAAACACAGTAGAAAATAAGTTAGTTATCTTACACGTGTAACTTAAATAACCTAGCATAATTAAGGAAAGGGTAATTTGCATGAGATAATTGAGCATGTTGCTTCTATCATTCGCATTCCAGTTCAATACGCCTTAACCAAGATAAATGTATTTTTTCAATCACCGGAACTCGGAAGGGGTGAGTTCGTTGAATTAACCCCAACAAGTTTTAATGGGTGTAATAGTCTGTGAAGTGTTTCGATTCAACCTAGAGTGGGGTCCGATCGACCACAGAGGTAAATACATTTGTAGACTTACCATTAATTTGACATATATTTTTTTAAATATCTTTCTTGCGTTAATAACGCACACAAGATATTTAAAATTGCCAAGAAAACACAATTAAAGGTCACCGTAGCTTAGTTGGTAGTGCTCCTGCCTACGAAGCTGGTGGTCCTGGGTTCGATCCCGGTAAGTGCAAATATTTGTGTGATGAGCACGTATATTTGTTTCTGAGTCATGGATGTTTTCTATGTATTTAAGTATTTATCTATCTATATAAGTATGTATATCGTCACCCGGTACCCATAGTACAAGCTTTGCTTAGTTTGGGGCTGGGATGATCTGTGTGACATTGTCCCAAGATATTATTATTATTATTATATTTAATCTACTGCAAAAGGAGGAATGTTATTACTGATTACTCGAGCTGACACCATTTTTTTATATTTCTAATCAAGTACTTGGAAAGTTGATTTATATCTGATAACCGCCGTGACTCAGTTGCGGTGCGATTGCAAGGTCGATCCGCACACAAGACCAAATTCGTGCTCATGAACATCTGTTTTGATTATATGTAAAATATGATACTAATTTAAAAGGTTTAGTATATTTTGACGACGGTGTTTTTTATCCCCGGCCATAACGATAGGTGTTATAAGTTTGACGTCGATGTCAGTCTGTGTGTTTTTCGGCCCGGTTGAACCGATTTTGATGCTGTTTTATGTGTTCATTTGAAAGACAATTTCCTTGTGGTGGTTCTTAGCTATGTTTGGTTAATAACGGTCCAGCAGTGTAAGACTATCAGCTCTTTTTCAAAGTTATGTAATTATAATTGGCGTGAGGGGTTGGTGAGGTTTTATAATGGTTAGGTTATATTGTTTTGTCATGATTGGCGTGAGGGGTTTTGTAACGGTTAGGATAGGTTATATTGTTTTGTCTTTTGTTTATAAAACCGTTTTAATGTAACACGTTTTAGTGACTATCTATTAGTACTCGTTTGAGAATTCTATGAAAAGCGTTTATTTAAACGGCGTCCGACTAATGTCGACTGTTGTTTAAATTTTATCGACACTTTTATAGAATTTGTAGCTCAGTAGACGATGTCTGTACCTGCATGACTACGTCATGTTTTATAAGCACGCAGTCAGTTTGCGAGGGTAAAGCAGAAATTATACATTTATACAAGTAGCGGTGCGGTGTAGGATAATAACTGGTAATTAAAGATGTTGCTCTATGCAACTATTTCATGCAAGGGTTGCGGTGGGGGTGTACGTGGTGCTGTTAATAGAGGGGTGGGTGTTTTTTGAAGCGCACCATAATTATAGACTTGACTGTTACATATACACAAGCAAGCACATCCAACTACTCCTATATTTCAAATTTCGTTTATAGGTTTTCAACTTTATCACATAAGCATAAGGTTTACTTTCAATTGGGGAATTTTGACAGATTGGGTAAGCTGGATTTGCTGGCGTCTGCACAATATGTATTTTTTTTGTAGAAAATGTATATGGAACCATATAATTATAAAAACAGAACAATCATATCAAATGCCTATAGTAAAATAATTTCGCCCACTGGAGGTTTTATAAGTTTGTTTTCTTTTAAAAACAGTTCATTATAAACACTTTAGTGTGATAATTATGTTACGTTCGATGACTTGAAGAAGAGCGACGCAGTTTTAACGGCACTTGAACTTTTACAACTACTAATTACCTTACAAACCCTATTTATTATCCTAGATGATTATAGATCCGATCTTACTTACATAATATGGCCATTTGAACATAATAATATTCACAAGAGTTGGGAGGATTCGGTGTTAATGAACGAAAAACAACTACGTTTCCAATTAAGAATATTTTATTCTTAAATTGTGGATAAATTGAATTAGCACCTTCATTGATTTAGTTGTTCGAAAAAAATCTGGTATCATTATTATTTTAGACATTATTCCATACCAAGATCCGACCTTCGTTTCAAGTCTGATGTAGAAAGCTGCTGAAGCTAGACTTGCTAAATATTTTCCTGTTTTCCAACATAATGTATGCCCTTTCACAAGACGTGTGTCACAGTGTTGTAACACTTCGGAAAAGGAATATCTTGTAGAATTTTAATTAGAAGTAAGTATCTTTATTTGAAATACTTTAATTTGGATGACGTGGGATTTGAGGACTGTCGATAGAAGTGAAAACTATTATTTACACTTCCCCACCACCACCACCATTACAGCTAAATAAGTCCACTGCTGGACAAGCCTCCCTCAAGAATCGTCTTGGGGGGATATGCCATAATCGCCACGCTTGGCAGGCGGGTTGGCGATCGCAGTAAGATGGTCATAGTAATCAGAAGGAAGCTGCTGCCCATCCTCTGGTGGATATTCCCTCTATTACACTTATAATCTAAATAATCTACAATATAATAGGTGACACTTCATAACTAGGTTATACCTTTTTACATATTTACACAGCACATAGGTACATCTCTTGCGAAGCTTGCGGTAACGATGACGCGACTTTCACGCTTTATGTTTACCCAAAAATTACATGTATATAGATAGTAAACATATAGCTCATGGAAAATGTGCGTTGACAAAAACGTAAAAAGAATATTCAAAATGCACCTGTATATTAAAAATTTGTTTAGTTACTGTTTATATTTGGGTCATAAAAAATCTCGTGTGTACTAACTTCTTTTCATATTTATTCGTACGTAGACCCGTACGGAAAACACAGCAAATGTGGACCAAAAACAAATACCATCGAGAAAGAAGTTACGCTGGAAAAATATGGAATGTAATTTAATATTTTTATGTCCTGCACATAATATCACATCTTACCGGCAAAGTAATAACGTTTAACTTTGACCTCATATTGTTATACATATGTTACTACTATACTAACAACATTTTGCAACTATCTGCCAAGTACAGGAATCTACTAGACACAAGTAATAACCAACCAAGCAACGCTACTAAACTTCCTCTTGTTACAATCCAAACCATAATTCTTACCCTAATTAACTTCAATGTTGTACCAACTCGTAATACGACATTGTTGTAGTTATATCGCTCGTCAGTTATGACTCGAACGCGAACATCACCCTATTAAGTCGACAATGTAGACCAAACTGGGAATTCTGCTCAAAAGTCGTTAATTGCTTCACCTTATTAGGTTGCAACTGTGTTTGACAGAGCGAAGCAAAAGTTTGTGATATAATTAAACAGTTTAAAAGTTTGTTTAAGTAAAAGTTTGAGTTGTGGTTGGATCGATACTATGGCTATTTTGTTTATACGTAGATTGATCTCAGTAGCTGGGTCGCCTTCAGGTAGTGGATGATTTGTGGAAACGAATGAATTAAACGAACTTCTCCCGTTAGTGGAAGATTTAGAATACAATACACCTTAGTGTAAAATCTGGGATTGCCTTGGGACAATCTTCGATTTTAGTATGGTGGCTCATTGGGATATTTACCATCCTCACATACATATGGAAGTCAGTCGTCAAAAGATTTTAAATGTATTCGTGAGAGCTAGTGTCTGAATGCTAGGTAAGACATAGGTAGCGTGTTTTGCTGAAAAAGTCTCCCGACTGCTGAAGTAATTTCTTGCTTGCTTATCGTATGGGTAGTGGTAACCCTAGTGTCAGAGTTGCTCAAGCCGCCCAGTAGGCTTCTGACATGGCTTAACGACTGTTGTCTAACGACAACAACCGGGACCGACAGCTTAACGTGTCCTCTGAAGCACGGAGACGCTCAGAAATTAAACCACTTTGGCGGTCACCCATCCATGGACTGACCGCGAGCCTAGTTGCTTAACCTCGACGATCGCTTACGGACCGGTGAGAGCATCTAGCTATGAGCTCCTGAAGTAATAATCTTGTGATAGCCTTGAAGAAATAGTCATTTTAATTAGTCTGTAGGTATGTTTGTCAAAGCTCATCGGAGAATGATATCCCACCACCCATCCTCCACTATGTATGATAACTAAATGGTAATTGCGCGGACTGTATGCATGGTTCCTCACTTACGGCGTCTGTGCACTTAACGACGTCACGACACGACAAAAAGGAGACGAAATGTCAGTAATACAGACGCCAGCACATCAAGCTACCCCAATCTGTCAAATTTTCCCAATTTAAAGTGAACCTTATGCTTTTGTGATATATTTGAGAATCTATAAAAGAAATTTGACAAATTGGGGTAGCTGGAACTGCTGGCGTCTGTATATTGTTTAGACATCTCGTGCACTGACGACGACACCTTTTGCATATAGCGACGAGAATATCGTTTCGACAAGAATAGAAAATACCCTAAGTTGTTTAAAAATATATTGTTGAAGTCAGCGAATACATGTCAGAGTAAAAATTAGGATCAATTTAGTTGTTATATAATATAATTACACTTCATAAACATTTACTACTTGAATGAATGTTTAGGCTTCGGTTAGGTTAAAGTTATTACTCGGAACCAATTAACTGCGTGACCACCACAAACGGTAAGGAAAATATGAAAGTAGCGAGATAAAGTTTCACATTCATCCATTATAATTTGAACCAGAAATTGTTGAAGTGGGTAAGTTAGTACAGCAGCCTACGCAGAATCTATTTATAAATATGTTCTGATTACAGTGGTTGAGTGAATCTTTATCATCTCTTATATTATACGAATATTTTAAATAAGGAAAGTGTCTTTTCATCACTTACGTATCCTTCAACTGATTAACTTGTCAACGGGTCGGGATGAAAGTTGAAAAGCAGACAGATTGAAGTTAAAAAAATAATATTTATATCAATATTAATAGAATTTTACAGCACTGCTTGGCGAATGTTCTAAATATTGATCTTGGAGGTTGAAATGCAGGCGTTGCAAGTTAAAATAAGAGAATATCAAGCTTAAACCATTTAAAATTATTATAATCAATCATATGTGCGGTCGGGGAACAATACGTCAGAAGGGAAATTCATAAACAAAATCCTTGAAAAATTGCAAGGCAAATAAGAAGGCACTGTAACTCTCACGTCATTTTAAACAAAAGCAAATAACATGGAAGTTTGAATTGCTGATTGCAATTCACTATCAAAATTACATAGAACACAGAGCTACTTCCCGTTCTCTGGGAGATATTCCTTCGGGTCGCTTTCTACGCTCTTCAAGGGATGAAATGGTGTGGTAATATTTTGTTTCGTCAGCCACACAACAAATAATAATAGATAATAAATTGTTCAAACAAAGCGGGGTAAATTATAATCACTAAGAGTGGTGAGAGAGAGGTGGCAAGAGGTATTTAACTACTAATTTTCCATTCTATATGTACACATCATACTTGTGGACTCAAATTTATTTATTTTTAAGGAAGACCAACCAACTGTAAAAACTAACAATAGTAATTGAAGGCCAATTACAGGTCTCCACGAAAAACCAGTAATATATGTATGTACCAATCCTGTTAAAGTACTCTAATATTATCACATCATTGACCTAGATAGCAGGACAAAACAAATCCCGATATCCAGTGCATGTGTACTGAACAAATACGCCGTACAAATAAATACGTTGAACCAACAGCCCAAATTGAGTTGTGTCGCACCCCGGGGTATCTTTAATATTTGCCAATTTTTTGGGCAAGTGCCCTCATCACGATTCGCTGACTTGTAACGGATGCCTAACCTTTATTTGTTGGATGAAAATATATATTAAAATTTTCAGCTTTTTATGAGTTTTCGAAATAACTCAACTATAAAACGAATATTTAAACGTGAAACCAAAATGTAATTAAACTTAACTCATTTTTATGAATTTTATTATTAGCAGGCTTTGTGTGTGTTTTGTTATACTTAAGTACATATTTATCGCATGGGCAGTGATTATCCCAGGGTCAAAGTTGTTTAAGCCGCCCATTAGGCCTCTCACATGGCTTAACGACTGTTGTCTCATGGCTACAACGGGGACCGACAGCTTAACGTGCCCCCCAAAGTAAGGAGACGCTAAAAAATTAAACCACTTCGGCGGTCACCCATCCATGGACAGACCGCAAGCTTCGTTGCTTAACCTCATCAATCACTTACGGACCGATGAGAAAAACTGGCTACGAGCACCTAGTTTAACTTCAAGAATAATTGTTTTGTAATTGCTCAAAGAAATGGAATATATTAATATTTTTTTCCAATAATATCTACATACATATTATAAATAACAGTGCTCTTGTCCAGTATTTCGGAAACTTCAGCCAACTTCAACTAAGGCTATACAAGACATATTATGAAGTCTTCCCGGCCAAATTTCGGCCACGGCGGCCATTCTCAATGGAGATTAGCCAATTGCGCAGGACATATTATAGTGCACAAGTGTGTGCGCAAACACAGGGGCACTTTCTATTCCATCACTCTCGTGATCCGATGGGACGACTAGACATATTATATTGTACAAGTATACAACGTGTAACAGAAAGAGTGAACGTAACTTAAGGGGCATATACAGTCTCCTTAAGCCTACCTATACACAAAATCTCATACCGAAATACCATCATTTTAATCTTACGATCAATAATATACCATTCAATATATCGACAAGTATTTTTATCGATATAACGAACATCCGTACTAACACAGCACAGCTGATTCTGATTTACCCTAGAAATTGTTTGACATACCTGTGTTTCTATGCACGCCTGGTAGTTTGATACCGATTGCACTCACTACACATATTTTGTTTTATTTTCGAGTTATGTTTTTATTTATAGCACTGCTGAATAGCTATTGGATATTTTACATCGTATAAGTACGTGATACACAAACACATTACGAGAATCTTTTTATAGTTTAACTTCGAGTTGAAGTTGTTTTCAGTACTGATGAAAGAATTTCATTATTTCACGTTCACTAAAATCTGCACCGACACCGAAAGCTTAACTCTAAGACTTGCCAACTAACACGAGTCTCTCTCATGTACAACATATTCATAGAATCGTAAAGCTTTCATGATTCTTAGTTATAAACAGGCGTGGCCTCCATCGCGACACTGTACCCTTCACGGCACTGTACCCTTCACGACATAGGTTCCTCGTAATTAAACAGCCTTAAATTCTGTGACCTATGAATCCTCATCATCACAAAGTGCACGTCTGAGGCTATTCTTTCATAGATGAATGCACGACATTTTCAAAATTATTACGATCACTAAACGACATAGTTAAGGATTTCGCGGAACACTTTACTCATTACTAAACGACATTTTAGACGATTTAGTAACTAAACACGACCTAAATAGACAGCAGTTTACGAACAACTGATGATTTTAATATTTTTATTAAATAAATAAAATTGCACAATATTTGATGAATTTGGCGGCTTTCTTCGAACGCGGCCCTTTGGCGGCGTCTTTGAGTCCACTCAAAAGAGCCGCCTAGGTATCGACGACGCGCGCGGCTCGCTTAAATGAATATTAGAAGATATTTAACCGTTTATTATTTACCTACATCAACTCTTTGATTTTGCCGCCATATTAGTGTAACTTTGGATATAATCAGGACGGAATTTGAAATGTCCCCTACTGTTCATATGAGCCTAGTACATTATTCATAGTTTTTTATTTGTATGTATTGTATGAATGATTAATATGTCGTTACACCTTTAAAATTTAGAGTGTATCACTCTAAATTTTAAAGGTGGAATTGAAAGTGCCCCTGCACTTTCTATTCCATCACTCTCATGATCTGATGGGACTACTAGCGATACGACCGGAAAGAGGTCAGGCACAGGAACGACGGCTTTAAGTGCTCTCCGAGGCATGGGGGTGTGATATGGTCAACTCCCAGACTTCGGGCTGATACTGAGAAATTTTTTTTTATGGAAAAATCCCATAATCTCTTTTTGGCCCGACCCGGGAATTGAACCCAGGACTTCATTATTCCCATAATCACTTTTTGGCCCGACCCGGGATTTGAACCCAGGACTTTATTATCTGCAGTTGACCACGCTACCGCTAGACCAATGAGTTCGAACACATTCAAATAGCGCGGCGCGCGCGCGCGGGGCCCGCTTTGATGAATATTAAAAAATATTTAACCATTTATTATTTACCTACATCAATCCTTTGTATTCGCCGCCGTATTAGAGTTCCTTGCGACAAAATCAGGATGGAATTCGAAATGTCCCCTAATGTTCATATGTGCCTAGTACATTATTCATATTTTTTCGTAATTTATCAGTAGTCGTACCGCGTGTGTTTATCTGGTTAGTTTGTATAGTTTGCATTAAAAATTAAGTACCTATTCGTTTCCGGCCAGATTAAATTCACATACTGAAAGAAAAATTTAATATTCTTACTATTTAACACACAAAAAAATATCTGCAGTTACACAAGTCAATTAAATTATTTATTTCTCCTAGATCCAATATCTTGCGAAATATCAATTTAAATTAAATTAAGTGATTTTTCCTAGTTATCAAATTTGTATGAATGATTAAAATTTCGTTACAGGGAACCTTTAAAAACTAGAGCATTAATTCAGTTAAACATTTGATTGAATCTTAAAATAAACACGTGTAATAAATTATGTGACTGTACAGAACCACACTTTATTTACAGTCTAAGTAGTAGGTACCGCGGTAAGGTTCATTACTCTTGTGGCTGAGTTTTTAGTGTTGTTCATAATGTCGGTAATCTTACTTGTTGATTTAGGTTGTCGATAGAAAAATAAATTACTAGTTGAATAAAAAATGATTATTTCTGTTTGAAGTTTCGTCCATAGGTAGCCGTCCTGATACCCTATAACCCCCTTAAGTTACGTTCACACTTTCTGTTACACGTTGTATAATGCATAATGGTGAACTTTCAAGTCCGACGAATATCCGATGCGACCGGGAGACGTTTGGTACAATCTACAGACAGCACTACGTACTACCCGGGAATAGAACCCATGCTCTTATTATCTGTGCTTGAATACGCTAATGCTACAACAAGCTGCAGATACTTTATAATTCAAAAACAAATATGTATGAGAGTGCGCAGCTTAATAAAGCTAAAATATATATATTTTAATTTCAACATTTAACGTAGCCGGCAACAAAAACTGTGAACTGAGAAGGAGTTTCAGTTAACAAACTAGAAACTTTTAATTAACTTGCCGACTTACAATGAAAGTAATGACCCGGCCCGCGCGAAATAGTTCAAAATTGAAAATTTAACTTCGCTCGATTAATTGTGAAAGATGAAAACAGTTTCAATGTATTGAGAGGTTTTTGCGATAATACAACAGTTTAGGCCGCGTCTTTGTTGTTAACATTGATTGCTTAAGCTTATGAAAAGTTTAATTTTACCGGTTTAAAACCACTCAAGTCTATGTAGAGTTCGCCATTGTCAGTGTAGAGTTCATAGATACTCCGGAAATTCACACTATGTATATTGATGAGTACAGTATCGATTTCATTAAAAGCAAAAAAAAATCAAATCCTACATTTTATGAGATGATTGAATATTACTCGTCAACTTGCGGAGTCTACTTATTGAAACGTATAGTAAGTATATTTTTATATATGCCAAACAACGGTGCAATTTAATTTAATTAATTTTATAACTATTCGATTCGCTCCTGGATTTAACCACATTAGTCACAGATTTGTCATAGAAAATCTATATTCCCGTGAGATAGATGTCTATATCGTTTGTATTGTATTTAGGGAAGATGTTGTATTCTAAAATGAAAACAAAGATAAAAATCTAATCTATAATAAAATCTTAAACACGAATTAAATTAAGAAATATTATGACCAACTGCTTTAAAAATATCTGCATATATCATTTTCTACCATATTTATTCAAGCTATTACGTGCTCGCCATAGCCATGTGCTGGTAGTTATTTGATACTACCTAATAGGAGATATGTATAAGAACACAATCTCTCACTACTTAAGTAGTAATATTAAACTGAAGTTTCGTTCAGATATTTCCCGCAGCATACTCCGAAGAAGAAAATAAAACTTGGCACATAGCAAAGTGCACACTTCCGATTTAAATTAACATTTTCGGCGGTCACAAAATCCTCACACTATTTCTGAATATTTTCGACGCTTGTAAAAATGGTTAGCCGTATGGTTCCCGGCCCAGAGAAAATTACAGGGCTACCCCATCACATCCAGCCGGTGTCGTAAAAGGCGAATAAGGGATACATCAGGTAGTCGGGGAGCAGCGTCACTTATATACTAGCTACCACCTAAATGCGGTCGCCAACTAGCATTCCAAGCGGGTTGACTACGGCAAACCCGTCAAAATGGCAACCATAGTGAAAACTTTTGGAAGAGGCTTTTGTCATGAGGTGACGAGATAGGCTTCTTCCAAAGGTTTCTACTACGTTCGCATTTGGAGTGGTTTGCCGTAGTCACTGCGCTTGGCTTGACAAAATATGCCTCTTCTAAGGGTGGTGATAACTTGACTAGAGTAGTCTAATTCTCTATGGATGAAAGCACATATTGAGCGTTTTAGCATTGTAAAGTTAGATGATATTCACATTATAAAACCAAATGTGACGCTTTCTTTATGTGGATTGACCACATAAAGAAAGCGTCATATACACGTACTCGTGAATACGCAATTTAGAAGCGTGGATAAAGCCTAGATCTCATTTAGCACTGTAGTACTGTTTGTGACACAGGCATTATCATTATCCTAATGGACCCAAACTACGTCAATGTATTTTCCGAGTTTGCGTCCATTATCACTATTTACTATTTAGAAGGGATAGTAATTAGCTCCCTTCTATGTGTAGTTACTGAACAATTGGAGGATTTTAAATCAAGATCATTTAGTCTGCAGTAATAAGTCAATTAAACGGTTTTAATCTGACTGGAGGAATATCTTCATATCGTCGGGAAAGCATAGGTTATTGAGAGTGGTGAAAGCATTCGTCAATATCGTATACAAATATAAAGAATAGATTATACTGTACTTCCTAGGGTTATGGATATTTTTTTGGAATGTTGTAATTACTTTATTTGTTATGCCCCGTGGTTTCTTCTAACTTTTTATTACTAAACTTTATAAATTATAGCCTTTGTGTTATTCGGATGTTTAAGCCGTATTACTATTAAGTTGCATCTAAATCCGTTCCGTTTTTGGGTAAAAGAGTAAAAAATATCTATTCCATCTATGCTCACAAACTTTCGCATTTATAATATTAGTAACAGTCGTGTATATTTTTACTAAACTAGAATTTTGAAAGTACGGTAGATTTTTAACGTAGACGTTAAATACGGCATGTAATACACAACATAGATAACAAAGACCTTTTGGAAATACGGATATTATTTTAACCAGTTTTAAATAAATAAAACTCTCGCAATCAATTTAATACACATTTTTAGTCGCTGACCCGTGTTCATTTGTAAATGCCGTATAATTTCCTGAAAGTCAGCAAAAAATGTTCTCGTATATAAAAGATAAACGCGTTACATAATACGGTGTGACGTACTGCTGACGTCATTACTAATATAGTAAAAGCTTCTGCATGAACGGCATGCTAATTGTATGTGTTCACATTTTAATCAATATTACAATATATTTCGGTAAAAACTATTCTTTAGTAATTTATTTATATAGTACCTAAAGACAGTAGTAATTAAACCAATCTACACCTAGAATTCTGACTCCTGAAATAATCTACTCCTGACTTCTGTCAGTTGATTTATATTAATCATTCATCATCATAAGCCTGATATCATCCACTGCAGGTCATAGGCCCACCATTTGGAAGGGTTTACCGTAGTCACCGCGCTTGGCATGCGACGTGGTAGCTAGTACACACTGTACACAAGACATTTTCATTTAGGAGTATATGCTAGTTCATTTTAATATTCACTTTTACTTCCATTCATGTAATGTTTGGATGGTTAAGTTATTGAATATAAGTTTTAGTATCTTGACGATGTCTTTTTCGGCGACTTAAATTAATTCCTGTGTCACGCGGTACTATACAAACATAAACTTAACGGACACAAAATACATCCAGAGTCAGAACAACCATTTACGGGTCACACAAATATCTGTCCTGCGCGGGAATCGCACCCGGGACACGTAGTGGCAAGGCGATTGTCTCAACCCCTGCGCCACACGTGCACTCTTACTAACTTACAATATAAAACTATGGATATAGTTCTAGATATAGTTATCTATACATATAATAAAATTGTAGGAAAGTCAAAACTGTACATAGCCTTTTTATTTAAAAGGATACTTGGGGCGTGATCTACATTTCGATATCGAAGCCAAAAATATAGTTTTTAGAATTTTTGTCTGTTTGTCTGTATGTATGTCCGGGCTAAACTCAAAAAGTACTGCATGGATTTACTTCAAATTTTGCATGAATATTACTAAGAGGCCGGGTCAACATATAGGTTACATATTATTACGCTATCACCTACTCGGGAGGAGCTGTGATAATTTATAAAGTTTAACGCGGGTAAAACCGCGGGGCACAGCTTGTAATAACTATAGTTATTAAAATCTGTTATAACAATTCATTCATTAGTTAAATTAACACTACGCTACCACTTTGACTCTTCTCCGCCATTTCAAGTAGACTTTCAAATATTAATTATCCCAATCAATTGGTTGTTTGACAACCCTAGTTAATGGTACTTAGTGGTACCGCTTAGTAGCAATTCTCTGGCCATTAAGGAAACGACTTGGATTTCAGATAGCTAACATTAATTTGGTCTTGTGTTTGCCGACTGCTCAATTTTATACAAACTTGCGATACCAAAGTTGTATCGGAAATTGAGTAAGGAACAGCTACATAAAATGTAGGTAAACCTAAAAAGTCATGATGTAGAATTACCTCACAATTGTAGAGCCTTTATTTCTTACCAGTAAAAATAATAAACTATTTTGTATTTAATACTACATATTTTTATGAAATTAATATTTTATTGAAATAGAATAATATTAAAAAATCATCGTGTTTGTTTTATTTTCCCTATATTGAGGTAATAATAAAACTTATTCAGCACTAAGGTATTAACTAAAGTGCTGAATAATAATAATACACACACTTGTACTTATCAAACTCACAATGCAGTACAAAATAAATAATAGTTTAAATAAAAACAGATTTAAAAAAATATATTATTATGTTTTTTTTGAACAAACAAAATTTCTATACGTTTATTTTAAATTTAGTACCATTGCATTGTAATAAAATAAAATAAAAATTAAGACAATGAGCATTTGGCTAGCGGAGAAGGCTCTCAATCAGTAGCCTAATTAAGGCAGTCACTGAGGACGTTATTACTAGCGTGTACATTGTGTGTATAAACACGGTCGCGCTTTGATTCTTCTCCAACCGAACGGTCTTACGTGGTAATTGGTTTGTCCACGCCATTCTCATTGCTAAGCTTCTCTACCACTGAATGGGTTGCGGCGGTGATAAACTTCTACTTCATTTGCATGAGAAAAGGGGCAGCAACGAAACGATTTGCTATATGTATTCATTTACCTTAACACAAAGACTTGGAATTGTTTTCTCTCGTCTTGACTACTTTCCAAAAAATAATCAATTCAGACAATTTGCAGACGTACACAGCGCATGAAATTAATCCGTTCGCAGGTACAATGGCGGGCTTTCATTGTTCCCGTACAATTGTTTTGCCCACATATTGCGTCGCCGGCCTTAATAATGCTCGGTTTATGAAAAACTCGCCTTTTTAATGTTCCTGCCTTGGCTTTTTGGTTCTGCGGGGATATGATGAGGTTATTGCTATGAGTATTACTTTTACTAACAACATAAGGTTCTTGACACGGGTTTTTGTAAAATAATCCTTTTACTAAGTATACGCTGTCCGCTTGTCTGTTTGTCTGTCGATAGACAGGCTAGATAGGCAGATATGATAAGCAGGCTGTATCTCAAAAACCATAACAGATGTTAAATTCTGACAGCAAGTATTTCTATTGTTCCTTAAATAACAAAAAAAATAATAGGCAAGTTATTTTTTAAGATTAAATAGGCATACATTAAATGGGGACAAAAACAAATGTGTTTTTTGTCTTCCAACAAAATACTTTCTATACATAATACACGTACTTTTAAAGTTAGCTCACCAAACAAAAGTGGGATGTACATATTTTCTACTTAAATGTGATTATGTCATTTGATTTCTGAGCGTCTCCGTCTTCGAGTCTTGAAGGGCAAGTTATGCTGTCGGTCCTGGTAATGGCCAACAGTTGTTAACTCAAGTCAGGCCTACTGAAAGCTTGATCAACGTTAACCCTAGGTAACGCCCGCCCATTTGAGAAATAAGATATATATAAATTTTGTTAAATACTAAGCGTTGATTAATCTGTTTATCAAACTTTGTATTTTTTTGACTATTTGATTGGTTCTATGCTTTATCCATCTTCTCGATAGCACAGAGATTCTGAGAAAACCAAAAGTGATTGAACCATACTATGGATTTCTTCAGGGAAATATAGTACAAAAAACTTCTCCTTAATAGATGTGACTATATTTACCTCTAGGGAAACAGTGTAACACAAAGTTCTGCGGCTTAGCAATCATAACTTAGCACTTAATCTTGTCCAAGTTGAGTCCTTTGGCGTACTTTGCAGACACAGTTAAATCAGACGTTGATTATCTTGGATATTCCATTACAGTGTAATTCTGTGGCTACAGTTTTAGTTGCCTTTGGTTATTGTTAAGGAAGGTATTAACAAAAGTAAATTAGTTGATTATTACTTGAGATGTTTTACTATTTTGATGATATATATAAACTCTTAAAAATTACGGCGGATCGTACAAAGCGTACATATCTTTTACAATATTAAAAAGCAATGTAACATATTTTAGCTGTATCAGAATTGCCAAAGCCCCTAATGAGCTTAAGAAACAAAAATGTAAGTTTAAAATATATCTGTGGTCTCAAATTATAATTCTCAGAATTTAAATTGGGATATTGTATATTATAATATGGATTATTGGATCTGGAATAACTTAGATGATGACAATACATTTTATATTTTCTCATTTATTTTTCTTATATATTGTATAATTATTATAATTTTATCTGACGACATTTATAAGTTAGTATAGGGAATTTTGATCTTTTTAGTTTAACACTTGTCGACAGCTTGACATGTTTCTTTTGATTGTACTAATTTTCGTGTCACTTTCGGATTATACCAAACGATTCATACGCCTCACAGGCAGATTTTGGTGATTCATTTTATATTAACCATACGACCATGTATTACCCAAAATGTAATGAATACTAAATAATTTGATTAGAAAAAAAAGTGTTTATGGGACCGATATACAGTAGATGAATATTTAAAATACAAATTATTATAATGTTAATGAAATGTACATACTATATAACAATTTTAATAAATTTATTTATTTATTTATTATCTCATCACAAAACATTGCTTACAATAAACATGATCCAGAAATAATATTTGAACCTGTCCACGGTGTCGAGGGATGGAAAGAAACAATATTATAATAATTCCTGGCTAAACTGAGCACGAAGAATCACTGATAATTTGTACGTCGGACGAACAACAACCGCGCTCAGCAATTATATAAGTATTAAGAATTTTAAAAATTAATTTATCTAATAACAGTGTGACGTCTAGTGTAATAAAATTAATATTACGTTGCAGTGACGTAATATCGTTAAATTATTATAGTTTAGTAAACATTAGGTATTTGTATACCATGGAATTAAATATGATAAGTTTGTGCAAATAGTAGACTTAAGTAGAGGTAGGGCATAGCGTTTATTCGCACAAAGAGCAGCCCAACTGGGGAAGTGCCTCCACCTTACAGAAGACATTCATTAATAATAATCATGTTATGTTTCTTTCGTTAGTAAGGTCGCCAGAGCTCAAAGGGGTGGGGGTGGGGAGGGTCAGCAACTATTGTTTGCAGAGTCTTTTCAAAGCCGGCAACGCACTCGCGACTCCTTACTTGTTGTTGTTGTTGCGAGTGTCCATGGGCGGCGGTGACCACTTTCATCGGGTGACCCACTTGCTCGTTTGTCGCCCTCTAACATTAAAAAAACTACCTAATAATTATAACATTCATAGCCACACGGCATAGCCTCCTCCTAGTCGAGCACTGTCCCCAGAATCAGAATAAAAATATATTCACTGTTCTACGACTGAAAATAGAAAAAGAGATTTGAAATTCAGATACATCAAAATAAAAATATCGCCACACGAATGATTTCCCGACCGTTCACAGTTTGAATTGGCCACAAAGCGGTACCACGCGGATGCAATAGAAAAGATTCTGTATGAAACATGCGGGAAAATTCACCTGTCCCACACAAACGGTCACCCCTGCAACTTACATTGTATTAGATTCGTTGTCTCATTGTATTGAAACATAGTTTATAGTAAAGATTGAATGCAATTAATAACAAGTCTGAATGTAATTATCTATATAAGTATGTATTTATAAAAGATATGTAGTATATCAGTTATCTGATTTCCATAGTATAAGTTCTGCTTAGTTTGTGATCAGATGGCCGTGTGTAAATTATGTCCCAGGTTATTATTATTAATTTGTTACAGCTAAACCAAGGAATTATATTATACTAGCTGCGCCCCGCAGATTTTTCCGCGTTAAACTTTAATCCAGGTTGTCAGCTAACTCCATACCAAATTTTATTAAAATCGCTTCAGCCGTTTAGACGTGAAGAAGTAACAAACATACACGCTCACAATCGTTCGCCTTTATAATATAGTGTGATTGCTGTATGGTAATGGCATAGAAATGCTGTGTGATGACGGCATAGAATATCATCACCTCATCTAATCCCGTGGTGGACGTAGAAATCGTCTGAGGAAATACCTACCAGAGTACGGGTAGCAGTGATTTTCTGTGAACTACAATCCATCAAACTACAATCGCCAACCCGACTGCCAAGCGTGGCGATAATGGCATATCCCTCCATTTTTTGGGGGGGTTTTTGTCCAGCGGTGGACCTGTTTTGGCAGACATGATGAAACTAAGGAAGCAATCAACTACACTTATTGTGCTTGGAATTATCTGTTAGCAATAATATATCAGTAATAAATAAATAAATACAATCGTACCGTGTAAAGTTGCAGCATTTCAAACTACATACAATTACATAATGTTGTCTACTTAGTATTTACGACTGTTTCATCTACATACAAAGTACATACTACATACGTACGGTAGTTCACATTTCTGAGTGGTGCGGCTCAGTTTCGTTTGCAATGCTAATGGAGGCGAGATGCACCCATCACTAACTTGCTTTGCATCTTATATTGTTTGGTCGTAGTACTATTGAGTGGAGTAACTAGCTCTTTGAGGCCTCCACAATTGTTTGAGGTATGCAAATGAGGCTGGGGACTGTTATGTATAGACTAAAGGATAGAAATTTGAGGCTTAAAGGCTTGCCTACATATAGTGTTAGTGCTCAATTTCAGGTAAGTAATGGACGGAAGTTCATATCAATCAAAATACAAAATTTACTTGTAGTGTTAATTGTCAGTTTAATCAAGCCGGGAAGCAATTTTTACGCCTCTTCCGCCCGTACAAGAAATGCACATGCAAGAAGGACAATTTAAAAAAAAATATTTTTTTTTTGTTTGTCCTGTTATTTCGTGCGGTAACCACTAATTGCTAAGCCCGGGATCGTGGATTCAACCCCACCCATGTCTTAAAAATAATATCCTGGGACATTATTTACACACGGCCATCTGATCCCAAACTAAGCAGAGATTGTACTATGGAAATCAGGTAACTGATATACTACATATACTACTTAACTTTTGTAAATACATACTCATATATAATTACACACAGACTCAGGACAAAACAAACATGTTCATGCACACAAATATCTGTTCTGGGTGGTAATCGAACCCACGACCTCCGGCGTAAAAAGCAAGCATTTACCAACTACGCCCACAGGCCCGTCAAGTGTTTGTGTGATGAGTACGATTATTTATGTAGCTATGTTTATGAGTTGTCTGGTTGCCGCAGTACAGGCTTTGCCTCGTTTGGGATCAGATGGTAGCGTGCTAGTTCTTCCGAGATATGTATTATATATTAAAATAAATAATGAAATAGCTCTTTATAATGAAAAAAAAATACAAGAAAAAGTTTGTTTACTACATCATCTTGTAGCTGAGCGCCTCAGTGAGACAGCTGCAATTTATTTATGGTTCAAGTTAAAAGCACATAAATCGGACTAGTTATTAATTATCGTGGCCCGAGTCGTTAATAACAGTCGCTGGCGGAAGACGGCACCCCTACATGGAAACTAACCTTAGATCAAAACTACATCCGGGAAGCTACACGGTTGCGTTGCATGTATAGTGGGGCAGGGGAATGTAGTAAGTGGGGTACTTTGATACACAAGTACTTTGTGTAAACGTATGTTCTAACAAATAATTGGTTTATTCCATTTAATTAATATATTTAATATTTTATATATATATATATATATATTAAATTTAATTATTTGCCCAATTATTATTGCTGTAAATAAATATGTATTATTGACTTTTCATAATTGTAACTTTCATATTTAATTATCATGTATAATTAATTTACTTAATTTACCGGGATTCGAACCCAGGACCACCATCTTCGTATAACAAGTCTAGGTAAAGTTCAAATTGGTTAGAATTGCAAGAATAGAATACATTTGCATAAACATGTGTTTACATACAATGTTTGCTGAGACAGACATGTTTGCTGTGAAATAGCGAAAATGTTACAATTATTAAAATAAAAATTGAAATTTTCAATTAATAGCTGGAGCACTACCAACTAGGCTACGGTGACCGTCATAATCACCCACAAAAGCCAAATACGTACAACTTTTCAGTTTGGCTATTAATTGAAAATTTCAATTTTTATTTTAATATTTGTAACATTTTCACTATTTGACAGCAAACATGTCTGTCTCAGCAAACATTGTATGTAAACACATGTTTATGCAAATGTATTCTATTCTTGCAATTCTAACCAATTTGAACTTTACCAACCTAGTGTAATTGTCTTGATTTTATAATTTACTTCTGTTTAATTCTAGTGTAACTCGCCTGGTGTAACTGCGTTGTAGCTGAACTTGGTAACCGTTCCATTGTAATCTCGTGTGACTCGTTTTTAAGTGGTCACTGTTTAAGCCCAAACTATCCGGCCTGTGCTAGATTTGCAGTTCCACACTTTTAAGTTACCGTTCAATAAGCCGAGGTTCCGACGTGCTTGCTGACAATATCTGGAAGTTTAATATAAAAAAAAATATTATTATTCTTCATAATAATATAATAACAAGCTCGATAAATTGGGACCTAGTGTGACTAATTAGATACTGGGTTTGGTCACTGTCATCACCTAATCTAATTTTTTTTTATTAACTTAGACTTAAAAAAAGCGCTTGTAAATAGTCAGAACATGTTTGTAGTAATACAGTTATTATTTCTAGTTGCATATTACAGATATTTAGGTATACGGAATGTTAAAACATTTATACGATTTATTTTAGAATAGTAGTGATATTTAGCTAGCTTGTATTAAGTTATTGTCAAGGAGATTATGTTTATTTAATGATTGAAATTTATATTTTACTACATATTGTCTGAATGTTTCTGTCTATATTAAGTAATGAATTCAGTATTATTATTATAACGGACCTTGTGTTTAAAACGACGGACGCGCTTTAATGCTACCACCGGATCCAATGCGCCCCAACTGAGAAGAATTCACTTTATGTGATGTTGTCTTAGTGTGTGTTGCCCGTGATGAATTATGGAACAGACAATGATCGCTTACTTTGGGCCTAATAAGAAGGCTCAAAGATCCAAAGAGCAATGGAAAGGGCTGTGCTCGGAGTATCCCTGCGTGATCAAATCAGAAACGTCGAAATCTACAGGTGAACTAAGGTAGCCGAGATAGCCCAAAGAATTGCCAAGCTAAAGTGGCAGTGGGCGAGGCACATAGCCCGTAGGCTGGGCAGGAAGGTTCTCGAGTGGCATCCACGAACTGGAAAACGCAGTGGACAGACCGATCTGGCAACGGTCGTGGGGAGCGGCTGAATGCGGGCAGCATAAGACCGACCATTTTGATTTTTTGGCGGATTTGGCGTTTTTCGCATCTTTCGGCTGATATGATGATAATATTGTATGGTTTGATGGTGTGATTGGCCTCCCATCTTACCCTTAACCAGCGTGGTTTGACTAGCTTGTTTCCAGTCGCGTTCTAACACTATATTTAACATAACGTTAATGTTCACGAAGAACGTTTGTAAGTTTTTAAACCAGGTCTGCCTTGTAATACTTTGACCAAAACATATAAAAAAATACCGAAGCATTTATTTTCAGTAATCAACATTCCGCCCCAGCAGCCTCACAAGTGCTCTAAAGTGTACACGAATAAAATTTTATTTTGAATACTTGTATGTTTCAAAGAGCTGGATTTTTGTCAAATGCTACACGGACTCGCATTCCGTCGGCACATACCTACGGAGCTTCATATATTTGTGTTCAAATACCGTATTTTGTTAATTAAACTCGCATTGCGTAGTACTTTTTGTAAATGTTTATCCCGTTTCAACCGTAGCGAACATGTAAAAATAATTAAAATGTAATCTCCATCTTAAAGCACATGGAATGTACTGTAAAACCTTAATTTATAAAATGTTTTATACTAGTTTTGAAACCGTCACCAACCCACTGTCTTAATTTTCTTTACACAAAACGTGTTCCTGTGGAGTAACATTGTATTCTTATCGCCTTAATACTGCACAATCAATTACATAATACAAAGAATATTGTTCAGTCAATTACATAAAACATAGAATATTCTGAAATACAATTGTTCCATTGTTAATACGTGCAAAAGTTAGTCCAAATACCTTGATGGGGTTACGCTTTAAACTTTTCATTTACAAGATTTGCCCCGTAGTCTCACTCGCGTTAAACTTTTTAATTTATAGCCTATTTGTTATTACAAAATATAACCAATATTACTACAAAATTACATCAAAATCAGTAGTTTTTGTATCAAAGAGTAATAAACATCCAAACATATCTTACTCTAAAGAAAGAAGTCTTTAATCATTGAAAAGCTTTATATCATTAATTAATTAATATGAACAGCAGTTATCTTTGTATCAGAGTGGCTCAAGCTACCCAGAAAGTATTATTAAGTAGCTCTGCTGATCGTATGTGACAAAGGGTACTTATTGCTACTATATAATTTTGTCGTCATCCAATGGCTCATATTAACGGCATTGTCTTGGGAATCTGACTCAACAATAGAATATAGTTAAACGCAATTCCTTTACCATGTGTTCAAATTATTTTAATGTGTGTGAGTGTTTGTGCGACACTGTTTTAGCTATGTTTACTTATCTCTTTTGTTCACTGTACGTGATTACTCGGAAGCTAGGTTTTGTGAAGATAATTAATAAAAAAACAGATTACGGAGAATACTTCAAGTAACACGAGTTCGCTAACCATGATTTTTTATCAATATTTAGATACTACCGACAATATTGACTCATTAATTGTAGTATACTGTTGGACACTGATAACATTGTTTAACTATCTTTGTAATTCTGATGTAATTTGATACTGATTGATACATTAAAACTGTACTTAATATAGTTTCCATACAAAGTATGAGGGTTAGCTCTGCTCATGGTGTAAGTTCTGAACGGTATGCGTACTACGAGCTACGCGCTACCAAATTACGTGACTAGGGCGCTACGCGATTTCGTAGCATTGGCTAATTGTTATTCGGAACAATTTGGATTTAGATCGTGTTACATATAATTCAATTATGAAAATCGTGACTATTGGAAATAATTGAATTTATATCTGAACAGCGTTATTTTGACGAACTAGCTTTACTATTCAAGGGATGTGGCATATCAAACTAAATTTAATCTACAAATCCAATAGAAAATAAACGATAATTAAAAAAGATACAAAAATAATCATCATAGAACCATAATTTTATACAAATAGTATTCATAATGTATGTCTGTTTGTCTGATAGAAGAATATATTATTATGTTGCTATATGAATCTTCTAATAGAAAGTGATACGATGTGAATATATTATCTATAATATAATATCTAGGGACAATGTCACACAGATCATCCTATCGCCAAACTAAGCAAAAGCTTGTACTATGGGTACCAGGCGACAATATACATACTTATATAGATAGATAAATACTTAAGTACATAGAAAACATCCATGACTCAGAAACAAATATTCGTGCTCATCACACAAATATGTGCATTTACCGGGATTCGAACCCAGGACCACCAGCTTCGTAGGCAGGAGCACTAACAACTAGGCTACGGTGACCATCATAATGACCCACAAAAGCCAAATACGTACAACTTGTCAGTTTGGCTATTAATTGATTTACCTACAGGGGCCTAATTAATACATGAAAATTAAAAATTCCTAAAGACAGTGTTTTGAAAATCTACAGTTCACGCGTTCGGCATTAAGTATTACGTATTCGATTTTGATGTCTATAGGATTCTTTAAGTATTCTCATATTCCTGTAAGTTTTTTCGTACCATTAACGTAACCTCATTGGTATACGAGTGTAGGGAAGGTAATTTTAATATCTTTAATTCCCGGGAAAATCTTTTACACAACTTGGTCTATTTTATTTTGTTTGAACACGTGGTCTTTACACATTTTTACACCAGTTGAAATACCTCTACTGCTTGACAAAAATTTCTTCAAAGAATCATCTTGGGGGTTATGCCATAATCGCCACACACACGCAAAACCCTGCTGCCTGTTGTTCTCTGGAAGATATTCTCCACGGGCGGCTTTTTCCTTATTTTAATGTTTTATTTTTCCTCATATTAACTAGGCATAAATAATAAATAAAATAATATTAAAAACTCTCGTAAACTTGGAATAAACCCTTGTAAATTGTGGGAACTGGTTTGTAGTAATATAGTTAATATTACCATTGTAACAATTTTACTACAAACTTGTTCTGATTGTCTATATCAATATATAGCTGTGCCTCGCGGTTTTACCCGCGTTAAACTTTATAAATTATTGCAGCTCTTCTCCCGTAGGTGATAGCGTGATAATATGTAGCCTATATGTTGACCCGACCTCTTAGTAATATTCATGCAAAATTTTAAGTAAATCCATGCTGTACTTTTTGAGTTTAGCCCGGACATACATATAGACAAACAGATAAACAGACAAAAATTCTAAAAACTATATATCCTTTTTGAAAAATATTCAATGTATGGTTTAGACTTTCCTACGATTTTATTATATGTATAGATATCTAGGTAAATGTTGATCTCTATGAAATCATTTAGAAGTAACATTTTATCTATGAGAGTAATGATTTTTTTTTATTCGGAATTTTGATTTTAGTATTTTTTTAAACATTTTGTTTGAATGGTTCCCTTAATATTAAGAATTTAATCGTATTTTTAATGCAGACGTTGTGTTTATAATGACAGTCGAGTTTTAATGCGTCTCAACTGAGAATATAAAAGTTGAGACGGTCCGGCGAATCAAACTCAAGTAACATACAAATAAATATTCGCTATGCATCTCTAAATATTTAATGCGTCTCATACACATTACAATAATACTAGCAAAATAATCCTACGTAATGTGAGAGAGACAAAGCAATGTGCGCAACTTCCGGCGCGACAGCGGAAGCAACGGCGGGGACCTCTAGCGGCCGTAATTAAATGCAAGTGTAATTGCACCCGTAATTATTGGTAGGTCGTTTACCTGTAGGCTTTATGAATTGTTCTAGATAATTGTCGTAGTTTAGGGGAAAATTGTGGTTAATGTGAATTGCTGTTAGCCTTAAAAGCTTGCAGGATGTAACAATATGGCTATAACGCTATATGAAATATTGTTTTATGCTATGTTTTCCTAATTTTTCAAAGGGAATTTTTTATACATGCTATGTGGGAAAATATAGACCTACTATATTTTCTCACATAGCATGGATGACAAATTCGTTATAAGTGTCATTCACAATCACTATTTAGAACACCATTATACCAAATTTTTACTCCACTAGAGAAAAGGAGGTTTATATTCTTAATAGCCTATATAACTGACTGTTAATTTTATTTAAATGCTTTATACACGTAGGCAGCTAGAATTTAGTCCAATTATCTCTAGTCTCGATTTTGCAGCCAAATATATTGTAAAATCAGAGTTTACAAATCTGCAAGCAGCGGTTGCAGAACCATTGTGCTGAGAAAGAGGTAGTAGTTTTTACCGACCGGTATTTACGAGTGACTGATTCGTTGGTCTAGCGGCAGCGTGTTCACCCACAGATAACGAGGTCCTGGGTTCAATTCCCGGGTCGGGCCAAAAGTGATTTTGGGACGTTATGTAAAAAGAATAATTTCTCAGCATCAGCCCGAAGTCTGGGAGTTGGCGGTATTATACCCCCGTGCCTCGGAGAGCACGCAAAGCCGTCGGTCCTGTGCCTGACCTCTTTCCGGTCGTGTTGCTAGGCGTTCCATAGGATCATGAGAGTGACGGAATAGAAAGTGGTTCTGTGTTTGAGCACACACTTGAGCACTATAATATGTCCTGCGCAGATGGCTAATCTCTGTTGAGACTGGCCGCCGTGGCCGAAATTCGGCTAGAAGGACATTATTTACTAGTAATATTCCAAATTTCTTGCTAAGTTCAGTTTCCAGTTCCAGTTTCTGGAACGTTCTTCGGAATGTGTATTTAGACTTTGCACACGTGTTTGCAGACGTATGAGTTCTAGAAAATCCTCATTACGTAATAATAAGATACGGAGTATCGCGTTTCGATTCTGCCACAATAGAGTAATAATTATAGAAGTAATTAATGTGAATAATTATGAACTCAATTACTAAATAAAATAAATAGGTAAATACCGAAACTGTTTTAGAATAATATGCTTTCTAAATTACGTCCATAGATTACCTATGTTTAATGATTGTGGTAGGTCACAGCGTTGATTCGCTTAAAGAGCAGCACGACTGGGGAAGTAACTCCGCCTTACAGAAGACATTCCTTAATAATAGCATTAGTAACTTAATGTTGAGTTTCTGCGTGTTAGTAAAGTTTTTTTTTATTATTTGATGGCGAAAAATGAGCAAGTGGGTCACCTGATGGTAAGTGATCAGCGCCGCCCATGGACACTCGCAACACCAGAGGTGTCGCGGGTGCGTTGCTGGCCTTTAAGAGTCAGCAACAAGTGTTGGTGACTCTTCCCCCCACCCCAATGAGCTCTGGCAAGTCAACACTCTCTCATCAGTCATCACTCATTGGGGTGGGGGAAAAAATCAGCAATCGGCAATACACCCGAGACCCTTCCGGTGTTGCGAGTGTACATGGGCGGTGGTGATCACTTACCATCAGGTAACGCATCTGATCTTATATAAAAAAAAACTATTAAATAAATAACGAAATAGAACAAAGTCATAATAGAAAGTTTGTAAAATAAATGATTCTGATTCTGAATAAACATTAGTATAGGTACCATCAATATAAAATAAATAATACATGAAAAAATATAAGCGATTTTTATTCTGTAAAATTAATTCAAATATAAACAATAATATTGAATAATATAAAATGATTAGCGGTCTAATCACCACCCGGTGACAAATCCTTGTTGAACATTTTTATTAATTGTGTGTCTGGGTGTAATTTATCTATATACTAAATCCTTTAAAATGCTCTGTTATCACTTACACCAGAAGTAATCGACCTATTACATCCACCTATTAGTTAAAGGGTCAAAAATTAACCAAATGCCATAAGATGCGTGATCTCGGGGTCGTATATGACTCTAAATTGCTCTTCGATGAACACATTGATAGCATTGCAAAGAAGGCATCTCAAGCTCTTGGGTTTGTTATGCGCACCTCATCTTGTTTTAAAGATGCAAAAACGCTTAAAATATTGTACTGTACATATGTCCGTAGCAAACTAGAATATGCATCGCAGATTTGGAATCCGAGATACAGCAAGTATACCGACAGGATCGAGGGTATTCAGAGGAAGTTCATGAGGTACTTATGCTATCGAACTAGATTAGTTTACAAATCTGAAGACTATCTAGAATTTTGTGCAAAATTTCACCTTCTTCCATTAACTGAACGACGTGACATCGCAGATGTCATGTATTTCCTAAAACTTTTAAATAATCAAGTTGATAGCCCTGAACTTCTTTCCCAGATTAACATCAACGTCCCAGTACGATCAACGCGTCATTACGTACCCCTAGTTTTACCGCTTGTTTCAACTAATTACCGCCAGAATACCTTTCTGTGGCGAGCAAGCAAGACAGTAAATGATGTTTTCAAACAATATGATGTAGATATATTTAATGCGAGTATAGCGTCAGTAAGAAGGCTGATGAGCGCTGAGTTTTTCAAAAATTATCTTAATGTTTAGCTTTCCAACGTAGGCTTTATGATTCTCCTTTTGTTAATTGGATTTTATAAGTAACTTATTTTTACTTTTTTTCGTTAAGTGTATTTAAGTACTAACTGGTAATATTTTCATGTCCATATTTTTTAACTAGATGTTTAAAAGTGAAGACCTGTAATTGGCTGTGTGTTGCTTATAACATCTATTTATTTTGTAATTGTTGCTGTTGGTTTTCCAAATAAATAAATATAATAATATATATGTATTCTATTTTGGTCTTAAGTATGTTTATCATTGGTCTGGTTTCCATACTACAAGTCCTGCTTGGTTTAGGATCAGATGGCCGTGTTTCAGTAATGTCCCAGGATATTAAATATTACCTAGAGCAAAACTCCCGGACGCCAGCATCGTTAAAAAATACAAGGAACTCACGAAGAAATCGCCGGTTACGTTGGAAAAGGAAACGTAACCCAAGGAGAGTACCTGCCACGATGCCATATGTGAACATCTTTATATATATATTTAGTTATCAGTTACACCTTAAGGCTGATTTCAGAGTGATGCGCGCGGCACGCGCTGGAGGCCACAGTCGGCAGGCCAAGGCCGCGTCACAACAGCGGCGCGTGCGAGACGCGTCACTCTGAAACGCTAGCTGCCAGTAGAGGAGCTCGGGCAGCGCTGGCCGACGGCGCGCGTGTCACCGGCGGCGCGTTTGAACTGCGTGACTATGAAACGCAACTACTATCTAGTGTAATTGTAAGCGCGCGCGTTTGGACGGCGCTGCTCGCCGGCGCGATTTTGAAATCAGCCTTAGAAACTTCCAAGCCCTAGCTGGCTAGAAATAAAACAAAAATGAGAATAAATGAAACCAAGAAGAAAAAGGGAGGAAGTTGTTCCTGGAGCACAATATTTGTTTCATTATAAGAACGAATAGGTGGTTTCTCCACAGCTTATGGCCCAATATAGCAATACAAATCAATACTGGCTGTATTAATTATCGTTAATTATAGCCGATAGTATGTAACAACGGATAGCTGGGCCGGCCATCTGTTACTGAATTTACTCCCATGTACTATGTTTTTATCTACGGACAACATAAATTAGTAAACATTTATATGCAGACTACCGTTTATTGACCGGGGAGCTGGTCTAGTGGTTAGTGACGCTGACTGTTAAGGTGCTGCTTCGATCCCCACCCAAGTCAAATGTTTGTGCGAAAATCAGAAGAAAAAAGAAATGTTCTGTGTATGGGCGTATTTATCTATAATATGTATTTTTAGAAATTAAAAGGATTTTATCATATACTAGCTGTGCCCCGCGGTTTTACCCGCGTTAAACTTTATAAATTATCACAGCTCCTCCCCTGTAGGTGATAGCGTGATAATATGTAGCCGACCTCTTAGTAATATTCATGCAAAATTTCAAATAAATCCATGGAGTACTTTTTGAGTTCAGCCCGGACATACATGCAGACAAACAGACAAAAATTCTAA
The DNA here is from genome assembly GCA_951640165.1 of Pseudoips prasinana. Classification (NCBI taxonomy): domain Eukaryota; kingdom Metazoa; phylum Arthropoda; class Insecta; order Lepidoptera; family Nolidae; genus Pseudoips; species Pseudoips prasinana. The sequence continues at coordinate 42,632,215 of OX621235.1, read as the reverse complement.
AAACTATATTTTTGGCTTCGATATTGAGTGTAGATCATGCCCCAAGTATCCTTTCTAAAAAATATTCAATGTACACTTTTGACTTTCCTACGATTTTATTATATGTATAGAAAAGAGGTTTATTCACAGTTCAGAATAAATAATTTAGAAATCAACAACAATTTTCTTATGACAAATCACTTATAACGACAAACACAGTAATCGCACTACACTTAGGCTTAAAATTAATCGTTACGTTATCCGGCAGAGCTTCCGTTCTGCGTCGTCTGGTTCCAAATGAGAGAGAGGCAGCTTTTAACGTGACGCGTGCAGTTAGCCTCTCGGCTTTTACTGCTTCACCGGACAGTAGGGGTGAGCGTGGGCTCTAACCGCCTAGCAAAAAAAAACTACAAACTAAGTACCCGCGCCGGAGGGCACCCCCTGTGGGGTTCGAACCTCGGCTCTGGGCGGATACTGACGGGGAGAGGGCGAGAGATCGTGATTTTTATGGATTTTTGTGCAACTGTCGCTCTACGTTAATGCGCGACGCGGGCCTCGCTTCCGGTTTAGGTCCGGAGCGGGCATTTCATCGGAGCGAGAAAGAGGCAGCGGTCGACTGGGCCTTATATAGGCAAAGTCCTAAGTGACTCATCGCCCATCTTGAAAATTCCTCACAGTATGTATTCAAAACCATATAAATAGGTAGATATATCAGTTGGTCTCTGCTACAGGTCAGTACTACTCCCATATCAGCGCCCTTATGTCGTAATAGGTGATTCGGTGACCATCAGCTTTTCCTCAATTATATGCGCTCAAGACTTCCATGAACTTATCCCTCCTTCCCCCTTTTTTCATCGGACTACGTCATCGGGAGGGTCTTCACCGCTTTGTTGTTGACATCCCATTATGCCGTACGAAGCGCGTTGCTTCCTCCTTCATCATACGCACGCTAAGAAGTGGAACACCCTCCCCAACGATGCGTTTTCAGACATGTTTCCAGACTCATACAACATGGGTTTATTCAAGGCTAGAGTGAACAGGCATCTTATGGGTACGCGCGGTCCACCCTCCACCACATCTACATTTACTATCAGGTGAGATCGTGGTCAAGCGCAAACCCATCGAAAAAATCTAAATAGATCGATTGATACGAGTTATTGTTATCAATACATAAGTATTACTCACAGGTACATTACAGATTAACGCTAAAACCTATTTGATAAACGAATAGCAGCAGCTCGTATCAATAAGCTGTTGTTTTATTGTTACCGTTAATTATGGTCGGCATTACGCGGTAACGGATAGCTCGGGCGGGCCATCTGTTAGCTACATAACACTACGGAAGGTACATACGCCAGCACATCAAGCTACCCCAATCTGTCAAATTTGCCCAATTTAAAGTGAACGTTATGTTTTTGTGATAAAGTTAATAATCTATAAAAGAAATTTGAATTTCTGGCGTCTGTACATTGTATGAACGACGTTATAATATATTTTTGGTATTCTCATAACTTTTATTTAAATTTAAATTTACACACAGTTTCTACTAGAACACTAAGACAGGTAGGGCACAGCGTTCATTCGTTTAAAGATCAGCCCGACTGGGGAAGTACCTCCAACTTACAGAAGACATTCCTTAATAATAACATTAATAATTTCAATGTTGTGTTTCTGCATGTGAGTAAGCTCGCCAGAGCTCATCGGGGTCGGCAACAGTTATTTGCTGACTCTTTGAATTATAACACCATATAACACCTTAATATAATAGAGTGAAGTGAATATGATTTAACTGAAACTAAATAAATCTACAATCTACATCTACATCCACAATTGCCGGTGACATACGCGATACGCCCGGACACACTCAGAAATTAAACCACTTTGATGGTCAAACAACAATAGCATGTCCATATTAAGGTCACAATATGGTCAAAATAAATATAAACACGTGATAAAAGTGAAATATATTTTAGGCTCTTTAGTTTCAATTTAAAATAAATGCAATAATGACCCTAATCAATAAAAAATGCAAATAGTGATCGCAATTAAAAGTAATGATACTCACTTGGTTAAATATGAGTCATGGAGGAGAAAACGCGGAAACTGTTCAATAGGGCTAAAAAGACTCAGAGTGGGAGATATATACAAAAGCCCTTACTGAATACAACAAAGAAATTAGGAAGGCTAAACGAGCGTCTTGGAAAAGGTTCTGTGAGGAGTTAATTAACACGCCTCAGGGGGCCCGCATCCACAAGCTGCTCGCTAAAGACAAACCTAACCAAATTGGCTTACTAAAGGGACCTGACGGAACCTACGCTGCTAACGAAGAAGACACGCTGAAGACTCTTATTGCAAGCCACTTCCCTGGCGCAGAATTGAACTCCTCCATGACGCCTGTACAACGGCCTCGCAACGAGGACTGGAATAGGGCGGCGAGGATAATTAGGCCTGGGGTTGTGAGGTGGGCAATCGAGTCTTTCAAGCCGTACAAATCTAGTGGACCAGATAACATATTGCCCGTCTTCTTACAGAAGGGCATAGATGTACTGGTACCGCCTATGGTAAAAATGTTCCGGGCAAGTTACGCCTGGGGCTATATCCCAGATCGTTGGACAAAGGCTAAAGTGCTTTTCATACCTAAGGCTGGCAAGAAGGATTATTCCCTGCCTAAGTCCTTCAGGCCAATCAGCCTGACCTCCTTCCTCCTGAAAACACTGGAGAAAATACTCGACAGGTACATAAGGGAGGAAGGACTAAAGTCACAGCCTATCCACAGTACTCAGCACGCATACTGTAGAGGCAGGTCTACGGAAACCGCCCTGCTGCAATTGACAGACAGGGTCGAAAGAGCACTGGAGGACAAACAGATAGCACTCTGTGCATTCTTGGATATTGAAGGTGCCTTTGATAACACCCCGACAGGCACGTTGATCAATGGACTAACAAACAAGAACATTGATCAAACAACTGTCAAATGGGTAAAGGCAATGCTTTCAAACCGTAAAGCTCTGGTCTCGCTGCATGGAACTTCCTTGGAGGTTGCAACAACGAGAGGCTGTCTACAGGGAGGTGTACTATCCCCACTCCTGTGGACCTTAGCAATAGATGAGCTTTTATACAAGCTAGCAGAACAAAGAATCGACACTTTGGGATACGCTGATGACCTTGTAGTGATTATACGGGGTTTCTGTCAAAGCTTGTTGTCGTCACTGATGCAGAACGCTCTTAACATTGTCAATCGATGGTGTAGAGCGAATCAGCTATCCGTAAATGCTAACAAAACAGTTATCGTACCGTTTACTCGAAAGAGGGCTCTAGACAAATTAGCCCCTTCAGTAATGAACGGCAGCGAGATACAGTTTTCCAATGAGGTTAAATATTTGGGAATAATTTTTGATCAAAAGCTCAGATGGAACCCACATATCAAGAAAACTATACAAAAGGCAAAAATTGCCTTAGGTATAGGGCGTCGCCTGGTAGGGAGAAGGTGGGGATCCCACCCCAAACTTCTCCTATGGTTGTACACTGCTATAGCGAGACCGACCATCGCGTACGGCTCCGTAGTTTGGTGGAGTAAAACCAGCCAAACGACAGTAATAAACAGGCTCAATAGCCTGCAAAGATCTGCATGTATGGTAGTCACGGGAGCCATGTCCTCCACTCCTGGAGCGTCACTTGAGGCATTGCTGAACCTGCCGCCTCTTTCACTGTTCATACAGTCTGAGGCGAAGGCCGGCATGCTGAGAGCAGCCGCACAGGGGACCGAGAAGTGGCTCTCAAAGGCACTGAGGGCTTTATGTGACCAAGTGCAACAGGACCCCATACTAGGCATGAAATTAGACTTTTTGTCCCCACAATATAATAGCACCAAGAATTATTGTGTGGAGATACCTTCCAGGAACGACTGGACTAACAACAAAGTATCCTGGAAGAAGGGGAGCCTAATTTGGTACACCGATGGCTCCAAAATGGGAAATGACGTAGGCTGTGGAGTTTTCGGGGAACGACCCAGATTCAAAGCCAGTAAAAACCTGGGTAAATACGCCTCAATTTTCCAGGCAGAGGTTTATGCCATCATTGTATGTGCAGAAGCCAACTTGCAAAAAGACTATGTCAATCATACAATCTACATCCATTCAGACAGTCAAGCGGCCCTCCTAGCCTTGAATTCTGACACTATAACGTCAGGGCTGGTTATGAACTGCATTGACAGTCTCAATACCCTGTGCCTTAGGAACAAGGTGATACTTCGATGGGTACCGGGTCATGCGGGTATCGAGGGCAACGAAAGTGCCGACGAACTTGCACGGGCCGGAGCTAAACTGGTCCAATACGGCCCTGAGCCGATATGCGGAATACCAAAAAGCACAGTCCAACTCACCCTAAGGAACCATTGCAAACAGGAAGCTGTTAAACGCTGGCAACTTCCAGGTTTAACTCACTCCAAAAAAGCTATCAAGGGCTACGACCGCAAAACTGCGAACGAAGTCCTCGCTCTTAATAGGAGGAACTTATGCATCATAACTAGGATGTTAACGGGACATTGCCGTCTCAGGAAACACCTATCCACGGTGGGCATCGGAGACTGTAGAGTGTGCAGATTCTGCAATAACGCAGGCGAAACACCTCTACACCTGCTCTGCCACTGTGAGCCACTGATGCATAAACGTAACACCGTCCTGGGCCAACACTTCTTGCACCAGGACGATGTTATCGACACTCCTGCCAAAAAGATTCTGCAATTTATCTATGTTGCAGGGTTAGACAGGGAAGTTTAGTTGGAGCGGCGAGCACAATAGTTCATCACTGGACGCAGTGTTACCAGGACCTCCGGAGACTGGAAATAGCCGCAACCAGAAGAATAAGAATAAGAATAAGAATAATGGAGGCGAAGACTCAGTGCGCGGGGCATATTATAGTGCACAAGTTCGTGCCCAAACAGAGCAGGGACTAGCTAACATAATCGTAAACAGTTGAGGTGTTGATGTAGAAGACTGTCAGGTATTTGTGCTCCGCCAGCCACAGGAGTCTTTTTAGAAGTTTTCTTAGCGAAAATTCCGAAAATATCCAATATCATTTTTTGACATGACCTGAGGACTTAAACTCAGGAGCTCTATCTGAGGTTGAACACGCAACTGCTAGATCATCAACATAGTCAAGCAAATATTATCACAAGCAGCTTGTAGGTACTTCATACAGTTTGTTAGCTGTACCCAAGTACAAAGGGAAGAAGCTACGTTCCATCATAAATAATTTCTCTCAATTTGATCCATCCACCCGCAACTCCCAACAGAACAGTTACCGCCCCTATCGTTACGTTTGAGATAAAACTGCGCACATAAAAGCAATGCACATCTATATGAGCCCTTCAGAGGCGGTTCTACAGTTTTACAATTACGGTTTTATGTTAGTACTCCTTGTTTGAGAGTATTTGGGATTGTCATAATGTACTAAGTTTACTGTCTCATTAGACTAGCGGCAGCATGAATAACCGCAAAATCTGAGATCCCGAAGCGATTATTCTGTTGAACTAAAAAGTGTTGAAAAAAAAAACAATTTATGAAGAAGACTTGGGTGTAACTTTCTCATGCCTCAGAGAAAACAAAAACGACTTGCCGTATCCCTCTACGGTTTTATCGGTTAGAAGCCATTATTTATTATATCAAACTAGCTGTGCCCCGCACCCGCGTTTATCCGCGTTAAAATTTATAAATTATAGCCTATGTGTTAATCTAGGGTGTCAGCTAACTCCATACCAATACATTTTATTGAAATCGCTCCAGCTGTTTAGACGTGAGGGAGTAACAAACATACACACTCACACAGTCACACACTCACAAATTTTCGTCTTTATAATATTAGTGTTATAATGAAGGAATAGAATATCCTGCAAAAAGTTGCGTAGTTTATATTGATTATGTAGCAATAATTTGGCCACTAGAACATTGCGAATATGGCCAAATGATTCACTAGTAGTAGATAAATAAGATCGTTTTTGGATTTCCCGAATTTACCAAAATTTGAGCTGAGTTATTTAACCTTGCCAATTATTTAGGGACCGATGAGAGCATCTAGCCATTAGCGCCTAATCGAACGTCAAATATGATGAAATATTGACAAAAACTATAATGGGCTTCATGTTTTATACTCCTATTGTTAGTTATTTCATTGTACTTAAAGCTACTCGACTCAAATAATAAAGCCATTATTCCAAATTACAAGATTATGTTATATTATTACAGTTAAAATTGAACATTTCTCAAACATAAATACAAGTAGCTAACGATTGGCCTAAATACTACAGTACTATTATGTAGCTACTTGAATTACGATAATAGCTAGAGCCTTTGAAATATCTTACGATTAACTTAACTTACTCGTAACTTAATTATATTTTTGTCCCGTTTTTACTCTGTTTCTTTTCAAACTATCTGTAAACAAACAAAAAAGCTTCTTCCTCAGGCTCACGTTAAGGATTAATGTTACCAAACTCTTTAGAGTCTGGTCAGTATTGAATATAGAAACTTCATTATTTGATTAGAGTTCCGTTGTTTTACAAGATATTATAACGTTATACATATAGATACGACAAATAGATGACTCTATTATCATCATCATCATATCAGCCGAAAGACGTCCACTGCGTGACAAAGACCTCCCAGAAAGATCTCCACAATTGCCGATGTTGCGCTATCCGCATCCAGGGATTTCCAACGACCCGCGCAAGATAATCGGACTCTATTATAAAGTTTAGTTTTTGTTTGCGCAAAAGCAGGACTAGCGGTGAAGACACCCAGAACAAATCCTTGTATAATGACAGCGATTATTATTTCTGTATCTGGGTGTAATTTTTATGTATGTATTAAGAAATATTTATGTATGTTTATGAGTTTTCTGGTTGCCATAGTACAGGCTATCCCTAGTCGGGATTGGGATTAGATGGCAGAGTGTAACGTGTGTCCATATAAAAAAAAAACTCACGTACAAAGTTACTAGCATACAATTTTAAATATAGGTTATCGGAGGAAGATTAAAAGATGGATAAAAAACATTTGGCATATAAATGTTATATTAAATTTTTGGTGTCGTATTAAATTAAAAAATTACACCATCTTTTAAACTTATATGCTAAATTAATATTTTCATCCCCTTTGGATCTTCGTACAAGTACCTATATTATATATTCCTATATATTTTATGCTAGTAACTTTGAACATGAGTTTCATGGCCCTGTTTTATATAATTTGTTTCCATTTTATTATTTAAGGCCATAACTTTTATCTCGAAATGAGGTCAAGAACATGGGTTACACAAGTTGATTTTATTTTTTTACTTGATGTTTATAGTAGGCCTAGGATGTGTTTACTGTTTACTTTATCAGACAAAATTCGAAGGATGGGCGGGCCTTATAAATTAACAGTAAATAATTATATATAAGTATACCTGGAAAAGAAGCGGATATTTTATATCTCATTTTTATTTGTCAACCATTAATAATATGTACTTAGTGATGACGTTATAAACTCATAAAAGCAAACATATTGATCCAGCCATCCGCATATTAAGGGCCATCAAACCATGTCGCTTCAGTATATTCTCATAAAGAGCATATAGATATACTCACTCACTAAGGTTGTTCTCTCACACATATTTGTACTCTCACCCCTGTAAACAAATGTTGTTTGGCGATGGATAGTTTATTCACAAGAAATGTTTTAATGTGTAAGGTAAATTCGTAATAATATTAATACCTACTGTTAAAATGTCAAATATATAAGCTCCGTTTTTACAAGTGCATACACCTTTATTATAAATACAACTTCCTTACCACGTAAGAATTTAAAGTTTGAGTATTTAATTCAAGTCAAATAAAGTAAACCGAATGATTAAATATCCCTTAAAAATATTGATAAAGACAGCTGATAATGTTGAGCATATTCAATATCTTAAAAAAATCAATAAGCTTCCATGTGGTATATATGGACAAATGGTATATACCAATACTTAATAACATTTCAATTTTATAAGTCTACATCATCATCACTATCATCATCATATCAGCCTAAAGGAAGTATTATAGCTGATATCCATGACTAACGCCTCCCAAAAAGGCCTAACGATGCCCACGCTGGGTCTTCCAGTTCGTATTCGCTACGAATAGGTGTACAAGTATATATATATGACGGGCATCAAGAGTGAATACTTCTATTCTCTTAAGGGCATATAAACTAATTTAATGATCGTCGTATCGAGTACTGAGGCGCTTTACGCGCAGCGTTTAAATATATAGCTGTTTTACGCTTCTATGGATGTTACCTCCCATTTTATGGTCCACCTCGCTCGTATAATATATTGTGACGGTTTTTATAAATAGCTATCTTTATTGAAATTATATTCGTAACGTAGATACGAGTATATTTTTTATTTAATCTTGTGCAGTAGGTACCGTAGTGCCAGAAATGTTCAAAATAATAGTGATAAGTCTTCAAGATCATTATTTACCAAAACTATGTAGACTTACGTAGAACGTCCGTTTCAGATTTAATACCTAGACACTTTCATCGTTACTTGCCGACAGTTAAATCCTCTGACGACACTTATTTACTGATAAATAACGAAATTCATTTAATAAATTATATCAATACGTAAAGTGTTACCGAAGAAATCCATGAGTTAACTCTAGGTATAATTTTCTAAAAGGACGAGTCACAAAATCACAGCCATCACTTATCAAAATCCATTACTCCTTTAGATAGCCTTATTTTCAGTCATAAATTATATCTCGAGTTCCTTTATTAAACCTAAGGAAATCTATGAAAAAGTTCCAAATGTCTCTTAAATCAGTTTTAATATTTGTCTGGGAATAACGGTTTTTCTCTGAGAGTCATTAAGAGGCTAAGTGCGCGGTTGTCAGTTCTAATGACTGAAGCGAGCTAAGTGAAGTTTAAGCTGAGTTGACCAACAGCTGAGAAATGGTTCTTGTGCGAAGTATGGGTTATGTTTATGTGTGGAAGTAAGTGTCTACTTATTTTGATGAGGGTTCTTAAGTTAAAGTATGTTTTTATATATATCGAACCGGAAGACGTGTGCTGAATCGTGGGTAGGTCCCCCACAAGGTGGATCGACGATCTCAACCCTTAACAAGGCTGCGTACGAGACCACACTAATTTCAACCTTATTATTTAGGAATAAGGTCCAAAAACAATGAAAAAATATATAGCAATACCTGATTAAGGCTTAAAATTGTTGCGGAATGCCGCTATATGTTGGCGGAGCAAGATAGGCAGTTGTGGTGATCTTTGGGGATGCCTTTGTCCACCAGGGGACAAGTTTCGGCTGATATGATGATAATGATGATGATGATATAAAAAAAGTTTGCATGGATAGGTAGGATAGGCTCACCATTTGGGGGAATATAAGATTCTATGAAACATGTAAAGCTAATAATAAAATAATATAAATGATTTACATATATAAATTATATATAATAATAATAACTGATATACTACATATACTACTTTTCTTATTTTATAATTACACCCAGACTCAGGAAAAACTGTCATGTTCATGTACAAAAATATTTGTCCCTGTTGGGAATCGAACCCAAGACCTGCGGCATGCAAAGCATTACCAACCACGCAACAGGCCCATCATTCTTTAGTACATCCCATCTATGCCCCTAATGTTCTAGATGTTTTGTACAAGCCTACATCCCGCCAACCACACCGCCAAACCTAGTCTTTCCGCCTTCCCGATTCATTAGCAGAATACAATATTATGTAATATTAAATAATGTAAGTTTAAGGTACATCCCCAATCCGTTCAGTCAGTCAGATCTGTTCTTGATCTAAGTAACTTCAGTCCACTTCTATTTACGTATTACTCCGTCATTGTAATCGTCTTTTAAATTGCCAGTTGCTTGCTAGTCAATATAAGTAAGAGTCGTAAACAAGTAGTAAAGTAGTTCAAATTATTGGCCCAAAAGCTAAAAAATATCAAGAGAATGTTGAAGTAAAAGATTTATTTATTTTTTACCAATAAGAACCATTTACAGAAATGTATCAAACGTGATTGCATTACAATTTTTCAGACACAAGTGTCTTGTAGGTCGCTGCAATTCATAACGTTCGTTTTTATAGTAAAATACTCATTTGACTTGCCTTATAGCAAAATACTCATTTGACTTGACATATAGTAAAATACTCATTTGACTGAAATTAATCTAGAAATCTTATTAATATTATAAATGCGAAAGTTTGTAAGTATGGATGGATGTTTGTCACTCTTCCACGTAAAAACTACCGAATGGATTGTAATGAAACTTTACAACAATATAGCTTATACATCAGAATAACACATAGACTATAATTTATAACGTTTAACGCGGGTGAAACCGTGGGGCACAGCTAGTTATTTTTGTAAACCAGATATTTGCTAATAAATTGGAACAAAACCCTTCACTCTCATAGATGTAGAAAATTATAACTGAAAGAGCAAACATTGAACCCAAAAAGTTCGCAGCATATTCCGTCCAGTTTCCAAATCGTACAACATTCAAACACCTATTATTTATTGAGATCGAGTTTTTGAAGGCCTCAGTTTAAGTTGAAAGTGAGCTGGTGACCCAGTTGGCCAACTTGTTGTTTTGTACACACTACAGTCGCCAACTTTTAGGAGGTTGGTGCTGTTTAAATTTTCATACTGATCTGCGAAATGCGAAAAAATAAAACGGCAAAATATTTTCTTGTGGTTGGGAAGAATATTTTTATATTAGTAACTAGCTGTGCCCCGCGGTTTAACCTGCGTTAAACTTTATAAATTATAACAGCTCCACCCCCGTAGGTGATAGCGTGATAATATGTACCTTATATGTGGACCCGACCTCTAAGTAATATTCATGCAAAATTTTAAGTAAATCTATGCAGTACTTTTTGAGTTTAAATTGGACATACATATAGACAAACAGACAAAAATTCTAAAAACTATATTTTTGGCTTCGATATCGATTGTAGATCACGCCCCAAGTATCCTTTTTAAAAATATTCAATGTACAGTTTTGACTTTCTTACGATTTTATCATACGTAATATAGATTACAATCGATATACTAAAGAAAAGTATGAGTCAATTTATAACATGAGGAAAATATTACGGATTTTTGAAACAACATGTTTTATATTTAGAATGATGTCACTATATTTTATATTTTTTTGTATTACGATAACATTTATTTAAAACTGATACTCCAATTCCCACGTTTCATCCTTACAAATAAAAACATTAGAGCACCTTATACTCAAGAACTAATTCCAAATTCTATACAGTAATTCGATATTAACCATCACGTTTAAATAATAAAAAATCGGCTCGTTTCATTCGTAGCTAGCAATGGAAACAACAATTTGGACAATAACCGTTTCAAGCAAGCTCAGCATTGGGTTAGACCTTCAGAAGGTGGGGCCCTTAGCAAATTTCAATTTGCCTCGAGGAGACCGTCGTGCATGCATATTGGCATATCAAAGTCCTTTTCGGAAGCTATGTAAGCGATAAGCGGTAGCGGTATCTATTATTTTTATTGACTTTTTTCTGGTAGGGGCTGTGCTTACACTACTTCCACTAGTTACATAAGTTACTAGTTATTTATTTTTATTATTATTATTTTTTTATTCAAGTTACAGGAAGAAAAATTAATAATAATAAACTTCTTGTGACAACTAACACACTGTAATCTGATATTAAGCAACCTGATATTATTAAAAATGTAACCCGTGTTTTCTTGTATTTATCGTAATTGTATGGTATTTTTTATCTTTGACTAACTTCAAAAGAAAGGGGTTTATACATAAAAAGAACATACAGTCAAATAAATAAATCCGTTTATTTATTATATGTTACGCGATTTCTTATTTTTTTCGGAACCGACTTTGAAAATGCTTCGATAAGGAATATTGCCAATTTTTAGAATGGTCATATAAATTTTGTTTAATTCCGTAGTTGTAACTAAAAAAATAAGTCGGTGTTATATTTTTTATAACATTTATTTGTTTTAGTATAACTTAGTTTTTTTAAGATTTTTTTTATGTTATGCTACTTGAACTTATCTCCATGCAATTTTTTACTTTGGATTGAATATGGTTTCACCCATGGTTCCGTAGTAAACTCTTAACTAACTAGTTAAGAGTTTACTTCATTTACGAAAGTGATGATTGCTAAAGAAAAGCATGCAATGCATTTTTGTTTTTTATAAAGACCAAAGTCAGTGCTGTTGTAACTTGCACCACACGTAAACAACAAGGTTTGAAGTTACAGCCTTGTTTAGGACCCGAAAGGGTTAAACGACGCCAGAATGGATTATGTAGTTATTAATGAGGTACCACGGATTAAATTTTACTAACCCTGTATTTCAGTGACCCTTGCATAGAACTAAAGTTTCACACTGATCCGTTTATGTTAACTAGTTCCTACTAATGATATTTATATATTAAATAAACTTGTATTTTGCCACCGTGATATCGAAAATAATTATTTTAAGTCACTAAACTGAGCAGTCATCAAATATTTGTTCAGAAACAGGTTATGTTCAGATAATTATACGTAAATATCTCGGGATACATTAAGTAATGTACTTAATAATTAAAGTCATTCAGAACTTGGATACACAACATACACTTCAAATTGTCAGATCTCACAATGCTGTACATAAATATAGTCATATACAATACTGGAGTATAAACTATATTTTAACTAGTCCTTCCATGCGGTGTGCTTTATCACATTACTTAAATGTTGAGAAATCCTTAAGTACTTATTATATGACATATTGTATATGACTATAATGATGTACAGCATTGTGAGATCTGACAAGTTAAAGTGCTCTGTGCTCCTTGTTATCCAACAAGGAGCACGGCTATAGGTATATACATATATATATTATGTTAAAATTAGTACTATTATATTAAAAATCGACGATGCCGAGCAGTTCGCGAATGCATAAGTCTCTCAATAAGCCGTTTAACTAAAGCAACAAAGACCAGAGGGCACCCTTATGTCATTCGGGCCATAGCTCAGGGGGCCGCTGAATTAAAAAGAATGGAATTCTACGTAGAAGGAAGAAGAATACTTATATTGAGCGTACACCGACCATTTTGTGATATTCCAATTTTTCTAATACATTTTAGTAATTGAATTAATTTGTGAATATTTCGTATCTGTAAGCTAAGTATATTTAAAAAGAATCCATAATAGCTTGAAACTTCCTAAAAAGAAACACCCATTAATTCTCTAATTATCTATTTATTTCCTTGCTATCACAAAATTGTTATGAATATGATGAGACAGGACGGCCTGAAGGCTCTTCACCACAACTCATGCTATTTCTCTATTCTTCTCAATTCTATGGGTAGGTGAGGGCGGTACAGAAATAAATAACTTCAAATTACCATCGACGTAATTCATAAGAATCACGATTATAATTAGATGTTTAGTGATTACTACAATGTGAAATCAATCAAATTAAATTTTATAATATCGTGCTGGCGAAGATTCTAAGCGATTCGTCACAAGCGTGGTGCGCAGGCGCCGCGCCGCGTGCCGTCTCGTTCAAAAGGGAGTTCAAGAAGGCCGCCTACACTACCATCGATAATTACGCTTCGCTAGGTTGACATTGACAGTCCTGTCAACCTGACGTTTGACGTAAACGCCGTTAAATAATTATTTTGTTCATTTTAAGTATATCTAAAATGAATGTGAACATATTAAGTTATATGAAAGGATTATTTTAATTCGTAACACAGTTTATTATTTGGAAATAACAATGTCGTATACGTGAATTTTCATCTACCCGGAGTATAGCCATCTCACAACACTCGTTCGTATCGTAATTATATAAATGCACTTAAATCTCTTAGAAGACTTGCCCCTTCAGTTTGGAGTTCCCTAAAATAGAGCTTAAGTACTAATATATATGCAAACCACGACAGTAGCCCACAATAGAACCATCCTTTTGTCTACTTTAATTCAACAAGCAACAAAAGAGAAGTCCTAAGTTTTGTTAATAACAAAAATCCTCTTCACGAATTTGTGGTGCTTATAGAGAAGTTAGTATTCATTACCAAGTCTACAAACAAATAAAAGGTTTATACGATGGCAAGCGCTTGCGTAAACCTATGGTGTAAGTAACACATATGTCATTACCAATCGTTGCATATTTTCCATATTTGACCATTCGAAGTTATCATTATCTAATGGTTTTATTACCTTAACATAGAATCCGCAACCGATAAAATGCGTATATGCTCAATTCGATAGCATATGTTGGTAGAGGACAGTCACAGTTCCTATAACTTCCAAGATAAAATGAGTCAGGCTGCCGGGCTCTCGGCAGGGTTGAACCGAGACACCCAACGCTGGATTTACGCTCTCCCAGGCACAAGTTGGCATCATGACCGACTTTGTTATTGCGCGCTGCAACTTATAGTTCCTTGGTAAAAAACTGAAATTTGAAGAATCTATGTTTGAACACTCGGCCGCTACTTCATACAGGTTACCATATTATATGCTGGCCAAAATACACGACATTAACATAGTGTCCCATGCCCATTTAAAATTATATTACGTCTGCATGTACAGACAGCACATCCAGCTACCCCAATCTGTCAAATTTCTTTTATAGATTTACAACTTTATCACATAAGCATGGGGTTCACTTTCTATTGGGGAAATTTGACAGATTGGGGTAGCTTGATGTGCCGGCGTCTGTAATTTAACATGAAATACACAATTTTCCAAATTGATATTACCTTCGAGTATATGAATAACATGTTTTGAAACAAGTCCTAGTTAACATTTTGTATAATATAAATCAAATTAGCTAATTGATATTTTGTTTCTGAATGACCAATTTAAAGATTATAGCTAAATATGTAGTCTGTGCTTCATCATGTCAGCCGTCAGCAGTGGACGTACTTTACGTCCACTGCTGGACAAAAGCCTCCCCAAAGTATGGGGGATATGCCATAATCGCCACGCTTGGCAGACGGGTTGGCGATCGCATTTTGATGGTCATAGTTCATGGAAAAACGCTGCTGCCAATTCTCTAGTAGATATTCCCTCGGTCGATTTCTACGCCCCGCATGGGATGTAATAGGGTGATGATATTCTATGCCGTCACCACACAGCAATTCTAGCAAGGGAAAGTCTGCTTATTTAATCTAAATTCAATTACCTATTTTGAGCCTATAGCGATATTATAAAAAGTTAAGCAATTGTTCCGCCTGATAATTGTTGTCAATGTGTGGCGCTCAGAGCCTTTACCAACTGATATCTGTAACTGATCAGCAAGATTAAGTATATTTTATTCAACTGAGTGCCTCTGTGCTTTGAAGCGTACATCACGCTTAGTTTAGCCATGTCAGACGACTACTGGGCGGCTTAAACAACTCTGACTAGGGTAACCAGTAGGCGCAAGAAAGTAAAACTTAAAATGCACAACATAGGTAAATTATGTTAACAGAGATATAAAAAATAGAGACGTCGAAGTTCAAAAGATTAAATAGGTACCTACTTTTGGCCGTTCAGGGCATAAAATATTCTTTGTCTTACTTCCGCTAAAACCGGCAGCTTATCGCAAGATCGATAGCACTGAAATTAAATTAATCTGCAATCGAAAAAACGAAGGACTAAGAAGATAATTTATACCGATTCAGCAGATTATGATCCCGAATAAATTACGTAAGTCTGTTGAAAAAATCTTGTTAACTGATTGCATGGACCTATCGATACTCGCCGGTAAGAATGGTTTAAATCCAGTAAAATGGGGGTGCGAAATCGATTGGAACTCAGGACAATTATGAAGATTACTATCACAAAGAATATCAATAGCTATTGGCGTCACACACAGATATAAAATTTGCTAATAATAGGGTCGGGAGACATACAAAATCTTTGGTTTTTCTTGTGATTGTCTTTTTTATCAAATTGCCTTATTATTTTATTGTTAATGAAAAATGACGGGGTGGGTGTTATAAGTTTCACATGACATGCCATATACAGACATACAAACTGACATTGTCAGTTTGTATGTCTGTGTATGGCATCGTAGTTCTGGTGATAAAAGTCGGAGGTTTCATAAATTTTAAACTTATACAACCACACATCACATAATGAGTACGATGCTTTACAAATTGGCATTTAACGCGTTTACTTTAAAACTAAAAAACTTAACTTTAACTGAAAAACTTTTCCAAGTAATTTTAAAACAATATGCGTAATTATAGCCGGTTCTAAGAAAACACTTTTAAGACTTTAAATAATCCACAAAGAGCCCAGCCCCAACAGTGTAACAAGGGCTAACTTAGATATAGTGTGAGCAAGAACTTAATAAAACGAAATTACATCCCGCGGCTTATGTCGGCTTAAGCTAGGCACCACTCAAATTTACCGGCCGTCTCCGCGACTATAAAAAGAGCGTCTAAGCGGGTTACGGGAACGTAAAATATACGAGCTCCTGGCCTAGTGATGTGACGACTCATAATCGATTAGCTTCATCGTTGACAAATGGGTCTATGTTAAGTTGGCAACAATGGATCGATATTTTTTATGTTTTAAATCACAAACAGACTACTGCTATTAGATGGAACATTGGGAAGTACAAAAATTTGTTTCATGTTGAGATATGTTACACGTTCTTATACGTGGAGTTGCTTCTACAACAATTAAAAAATATATGGTATTTTGTTTTAGTAATTTCATTAAAAAGCTTTAAATGAACGAAGTAATGCAATGTAACATGGCATGATGATAATTTTGAGGCAAAGAAAATCATTTAATTTATTAATTTCAAACGGTTCATATAACATCTTATAATCTTATATACATAATACCGAATTCTCTGGTGTAAACCGATCTCCTTGCAAAATGTTGATTTTGTTAAAATCCGGAGTAGACTCAGTAATCAAATGCCGTTCTAATTTTGTTATATTCAGTTCATTAAGAGCAAACAGAGTTTGGAATCGTGACCAGTGATTTTGTTTTCTTAAACATTTCATTTGTTTAAGAAAACAAAATCACTGGTAACGATTCCAAACTTTAATAAAAATATATGTTATTGATTTAACATAAATAATCTTTTTTGAGCTCAAAATTAAAAAAATTCAAAACTTGTTCTTATTACCAAGACAAACCCCGCACTACCGAAATAAATTCTCAATAGTGAAATATTGTCACGGACGTCATTGAAATCCACCTAGACAATTAAAATATTACTTATAATTATTTTTAATAATTATTATTAATATCCTAAGTACAAATCTAACGATGTTTTCCAATCTCTTGTCTATTATGGTTAACAAATAGATTTTATATTGTTTATCCTTATCGATTTGAATATTAAAATTCAGTTTAAAAACTTTGTTCCTATATCGATATCTCCTGAGAACATCCCTATATCATACCAGGTGCTCCTATATTGTTTTATGGCAGTTTCAGTTTGAGGCGAATTATGTAACTTATTCCATTCCTATGTGTTTATTGATTAAGCGCTCATTGATCAAATAAAAGAGAAAGCTAATTTACGAGTAACGTTGAATGTTATGGTATCAGAGCAAACACCTTAAAACGACTAAATTCATTTTTAACATAAATAAAGGTATGATGATGGTTTATCAGAAAAGAAAATATGATGTCTTTCACTTAATTATCGTATGTTATTGTATATTAATACATATCTCCAAAAATATGATTCATTAAAACTGTACTTTTTACAACTTTAGATTTATATAATTTTTAATATAGGTAATTTTTTATTAAGATAATTTAAACTACGGAAATTAACACTAAACAGTCAACAAAGTTTTAAATGGACCGTAAG
Organism: Pseudoips prasinana; assembly: GCA_951640165.1. NCBI lineage: Eukaryota > Metazoa > Arthropoda > Insecta > Lepidoptera > Nolidae > Pseudoips > Pseudoips prasinana. The sequence continues at coordinate 42,614,371 of OX621235.1, read as the reverse complement.
TCAAAGTAAAAAGACTTTTAAAATCGCAATTTTATTTGTATTCATACAAATTCCATAATTCAATACAAAATAAAGAAAAATAAACTTTATTCCAAGAAACTGATTAAGTAAAAACAATGCATATACATTTTAAATTAAAAATTCAGTGTATGTATTATGATTACAAAATAATATTCTAATTGGGGTGTTTGTGGGTGTGCGTTAATTACGTTACATGTTGTATATAATTTACAAAATAAAACAGTGGGTAGTGTGGAATAATCAGCGCGGCCCAAAACCGCTGGGGCATTGAGCGTACTTTGTAGATAAACTGTATTTTAAAGTCAAAAGGGTCGACAAGGGCATTACAATTTGGTTGGCGCCGTTGATCGCCGGCGTCGGTAATAAAGCGTGTGAGTTGTTGAGTACATTGTGTACGTAGTCCAAGCAAACCGGCAGATATAACTTATGAAAAAGCAGTAAAAATTTTGAAAAGTCATTTGCAACCAAAACCATCTGTCATGTGTAAAAATTAATTAATTTTGAAAATCTCTCTTTCCTGATGGTTTGCTGGAAGAAAATTCAATAATGAATTAAGCTCGCCTATGTACATGCCTTTTCTTTTGTTACTTCTAACTTATGTATTTATTTTCTGTGTGCAATAAAGAATAAAGAAAGTTACCGGTTTAGACAAATTTCAAATTTAGAAGAAAACTTGCGACATCAGTTTGCCATGTCACGTGATCAGTGCCACGTGAAGAGTGACGTCATCAGGCAAAGATTATTTGTGAAGACAATTTGACGTACTTAGGCACCAAACTGGCTTGCGGATTGAAAGCGGTAGAGTGGGGTGGAGCAGTAGTGGAGTAAAATGCGAATTCGGAAGGAGTACCGGCGGGACCAGGGGCTCTACCGGCTAAGTCACCGAACATCGATTTCTTAAATGGCGTTCAAATAAATAAAGGTTAAAAATGACTTAATCAATCGTTAAATGGTCTTCCATGAACACATGTGACGTCATAAATGGTCCGGAATCGATTGTCAATGTTGAAGCCGATTTCATGATTGATTAAGTTATTTTTAAACTTTATTTATTTGAACGCCATTTAAGAAATCGATGTTCAGCGACTTAGCCGGTAGAGGCGCAGGGTGAGAAATGACGGAGCGCGAAACACGACATGAGCACGGGCGCTGATGAGCGATGCACGGTGTGAGGCTGGCGCGGTCACACGAGTGTCGAGTGCCGTTATAACCATTTAATATGTAGTAAATGCAAACAACGTGAACATTTAATGCGAATGTGCTCGCAGCCTAGATCGGACAAGGGAAAAGGAATGAAACGCAGAGTGCACACTGGAGGAAAGCATTAGTGAGTAAACTGGGTGCACATGACGGTTCTTCTAGTTCGTATGAGTTTGGAGGAGGAATTACATCACTTGTGTTCACTTGGAGATTATTCGAATATCCTTTGTCTAGCTAATCGTATCACATTTAAGCTAATTAAATATATTTTTAAATTACAGAAAATGTAATAACTGATTTATATTATTTTAATTCGTATTATGCTTGATTATTAAATGTAAACTAACCGATACAAGTATATTGTGGAACTAGCTTAACGTTAGTTCAAATACCGTAATAATTTACACATGAGAACATCACTAGACGTAATGAAGATTCGTTCCTTGTCTATTCTTCAAATCAACCAATGGCAACAGTTGCAGAATTACCGGGAAATATGAATGTTTTATAAAACAGCTACTAATATTTCATATACAATGTATGTTTAATGTATTCATATCTTTATATGAGTAATATAATACTAACTGTCGTTTTTATAGAAGATTAACTATTTATTTTTATATGATTAAGCCGATTATAATTAATTAAATAATCAGACAGACCGGAAGTGATATTTATTTCTAAATACATACATATTATAGAGAAATCACACCCAGACACAGAACAAATGATCATGTTCATCGCTCTAAAGATGTGTTTGTCCGGATGGGAATCGAACCTACGATCTCTGGCTTAGTAATCAGGCCCACTCACCACTAGACCAATAGGCCAGTCGAAGCAGTATTTTAATGAGGTGCCCTGTTTCTGTGAATTAACTGTTACCTATATAGGTAAGCAAGGAGTATTTTTCTTTTGCTGTTTCAACACGACATCTGGCAAATAGCAGCCCAAATATTTCTGTCTGCTACAATTAAACAAATTCTGCGTCAGCGCCACCTGCCGGCTGATTTATGCGTGTCGCGTCACAACCGCACCTTAATCTTACAATACACTGCTATTCACAAAACGTCACACTGGCATTCTGTCCTGGCATTCGCTGGCATTGTGGCATTCTGGCTATTCGTTACAAGCTCCGCTTTATTAAAATTCCGTGTTGCTTGTAGAGTGTACATAACATAGAGTCTTAACTTAATTAATGTAGTATTTACCTCTATTTATTTGAAGGGCCTTTTGTCGTGGTTGGCAAATGCTTGCTTTTCAAGCCGGAGGTCGTGGGTTCGATTCTCACCAGGACAGATATTTGAGATACTTGTCTATATGAACATGTCTGTTTTGTCCTGAGTCTGGGTGTAATTATCTATATAGGTAAGTATTTATTTACAAAAGAAAAGTAGTATATCTAGTATATCAGTCATGGTTCATCAGTCTGGTTTCCATGGTACAAGCTCTACTTAGTTTGGGATCAGATGGCCGTTTGTTAATAATGTCACAGGTAAAAAAAATTGTGTTTCAATGTGATAAAGGTATTTTATCACGGTAGGCAGCGGTTTGCTGTGCCCCCTGGCACTGCGAATGTCCAGGTGTGCCGCTAGCTCGTCTGCTTCCTAAAGCAATAAAAAATAAAAAGTAAGTAAATTTTATCATTATCATATACGAGGAAAGACGCGCATAGCTGAACAAATGCCTCCCCAAAGTTCTCCACAATCGCCGGTTTTGCAATACTCGCATCCAGTGGCTTCCAGTGACCCTCAGATCATCGGTCCTACTTGTAGGGGCCTGCCACGCCTCGTTTTTCAATTCGTGGTCGTAAATGTAAAATAATCTTTATTTTACACAATAGAAGGAAGTACACATTATATTTATTTATTACAGCTATCTTATTGCTAACAGATAATTCCAAGCACAATAAGTGATACAATCATAATAATTTATATTCATAATCTATAGGTACCTATAGATTATGAACTACTACTACCTATACCTACTATACTTAGCTAATTTATTAACTATGTTAAAAAAAAAGTGAAAAGTTTTCTAATATTATGAATATACTACATAATATTACAAAAAGAAAATCGTAATAAGAAGTTACTATATACTGCTCTCAATAGTCAATGCCTCAATGTGACGTCCTGCAACGGTTAGGAATGCATTTTCCGTGCATGAGAATATATCTATAGTTGAGTCATTCTCGATATCATTGATATAGCGAACTGCGCGGGACATATTTCTTCTTATATATATTTCTTCCAGGAAACTTCTGTATGGAATATGCATTGAAGCCAAGAAAAAAATAAAAAGTAAATAGGTCAACACACTCAGGTTCAAGTTTTTCTGTTGGATAATCGGTAAAATACGCCCTATCATACTAACGTTTACTAATGATGAGAACGATATAGGAGCCGATGGCGTTCAAACTTCAAAAGTACCAAGTAACCATTTGACTCAAATAAACTCATTTTATCAAATCTTAACAAACTTTAAAAACAACACAACAGTAATTAAGCCATGTCAAAGCCCAACTTGAAGGCGTAAACCACTTGAGAAAAATATTTAAGATTACGTTGTAGGTCAAACCAAAGTTTGGATTACATCTGCAGTCTGAATTCATCCGGGACGTTGGATTTCATCCCTCTAGAAAAAATTAAAGAAAGATCTAAGTTGCTGAAAAAAAAATCGTCACGCTTAGGTTGTCATAGTACTCAGAGAGAAGATGCTATCCATTTTCTGGGAGAAATTCTCTCGGGACTTTTAAGCTCCCCAAGGGATGAAATAGTGTTGTAATATTCTATCTCGTCAGCCCCTCAGCACTGTGAGATTTTGAGAATAACTAGAATAATTTACAAAATTACTCTTTATTATTTATACTCTTTGTACGACAGTGTCACCACCTCACTAATTGTTCCGACTTGAACAATTCTCAAGGTATTCTCTTTGAGGGACCTCTTTGATACTCTTATTATTTTAAGTCGCTTTATAAATTTGTCGCATTTCATATTTTAGAATTACTTAACTCGTTTTTAATTAGAATACATAAGAGAAATAGAAAAAGTATTTTATTAAAATTCTGCGTTATGTTTCTCAAGTCAGGTTATATTAATATCCTGCGATATTAATTGACACAAAAACTAAGCAGAGCTTGTGTTATAAAAACTGGATAACTGATATATTTTTTTTATTTATTGAGGAAATTCAACATTCCATACACTGAGATATTAATGACAGTAAGTTATTTAAATAGACATTCCTTGTGTTGTAACAATTATAAGTATCCATAGCAGTTGAATAGTAAGTTTTAGAAAAAGATTTTAGAAAACGTAGATAAGAAAAAAAATATACTGACTGCAATAGACATTAGTGGACACATAGTTGGTTAAAATTGTGTTTAAAGTAAAGTCAGAGTTATAATACTATCATTTCGTATATGGATAGGTATATTGCTATAGAGCAGGTAAGTAATCAACATGAACAACGAAATAATTGAATATAAAATAGGTTAACATTCAATTAATAAACATCACATATAAAAAGGAACGGTATTAAAATAAGAAAATTGATAAAATATAAATACAGAATTGAATAAAAAATCAGTAAAATACCATAAATACAATAGTGACAAATATTAATTTTAAATGATATTATTAAAATAAATTTAATTAATCAAAAATAAATCAAACTGAATTAAGATAAATAAATAATAGAATGAATACAATGACAAATTATATAATTTCGTCTTTCTGTAAGTAGTGATATAATAAATATATAATATATCTTTTGTGGATAATTACACTCAGAATCAGAACAAAAGAATCTGTTCAGCACACAGATGTCTCTGTCCTGGGTGGGAATCGAACCTACAACCTACGGCGTGGAAGGCAAGTATTTACCAACCACGCCAACCAGCCCGTCGCTATATAGTATACTAGCTGTTACCCGTGACTTCATCTGCGTGGAATAGTATCTTTGGGTAGCATTTTAAATTATTTAATAAGAATCATTAGTAGGTATATTTAAAAAAATAAAAAATATTATTTTGTTAAGATTTTTTATACAAAACGTTTGGCTTCGTAGTTCCCAATCCCATACAACTTTTCACCCCCCCCCCCCTTTTAACCCCTTTCAAGCCCTTTTTCGCAATAAAAAGTAGCCTATGTCCTTTCTCAGGGTCTAGACCATCTGTATACCAAATTTCATTCAAATCCGTTCAGTAGTTTTGGCGTGAAAGAGTAACAGACAGACAGACAGACAGACAGAGTTACTTTCGCATTTATAATATTTATATAGTATATAGTATATATAGTATATACATACATACATACATAGACTCACGCCTGTCTCCCAGAGGGGTAGGCAGAGACAACGGACTTCCATTTGTCACGATCCTTGCATACCTCTTTCGCTTCGTTTACTGGCATTATATTCTTCATACATGCTCGCCGGTTTAGGGTACTTCTGACCTGACCTTTCCTAAGTACGTCTCCAATTTGATCAGAGAATGTTTATAGTATATAGTATATTAAAATAGTAGCCAGAATACATATACTGAATTTATACTTTTATCTGTATTGTGATTTTCGATCTCTATACTATACGTTTACTTGCCCGTAGTCTGATGCGATTTATGTGTCTAGTTGCCACGTGCCGCTCTGTGCAGCATCCACGACGCTTAGATTTATTTGTGAAAAATAGCCAATATTTGTTTCGCTTCTCGTACATATTATTATATAGGAATTTTGTAAGTATTTATTGCCTATCTTTTTATGTTTTTGTGGAAAACTAAATGCACATGTGGCGCAGAGGTAAATAAAAAACCGGCCAAGTGCGAGTTGGACTCGCGCACGTAGGATTCCGTACCATTATCTATGAAGAATAAAATTCACGTTTGTTGTATGGGAGCCCCCTTAAATATTTATTTTATTTGTTGTTATAGCGGCAACAAAATTACATCATCTATGAAAATTTCAACTGTCTGACTATCACGGTTCATGAGATACAGCCTGGTGACAGACAGACCGACAGCGAAGTCTTAGTAATAGGGTCTTGTTTTACCCTATGGGTACGGAACCCTAAAAAGAGTAAGCTTTAGACGACTGAAGTAGAACTTAAATATACGAAACTCTCTCTCTCACTCTATCTTCATTAGATTATATCTCCCTTTCAACTTCCACTTGCCACGTCTGATTACACTTTTCGTAACGTACTCGTCATGCATTCACTAGCTTACTTCCCAAGTCAAGCGTGCGTAAATAAGTTTTATTTCAAGAAGGTTCCTCTTCTGATTAGGTGAACTATTTGTGCAACCAACGTACAGGTACACACACAGACTCAAAACATACTAATGTATTGAGTCTGTGTGTGTTACATAATTGTGAAATCACCAACGATACAGGGATAATTAGTTGTTAAAAATGAAAATCTCACCTTGTGTCGTGCAGTGACAAAGTAGACAAAATATTTTGGCTTCCTAACTCTTGATTCAGGTTGTACAGTTGCAGTTTTCAACTATTTTACTTACGACCTTGAAAATAATTACTATTTTTAACAACCAAAAATATAATTATAATTAATTTTGAATATAATTTAATTTATTGGAATTCTTCATTTTACTTGAAATAAACTTTAAAGTAAAGTTGCTTTTCAGATAAAACGTATATTTTTTTTCGCTCAACTGAACATAAGTATATATCGTATATAGTATTGGTTTAATAAGTACTATGTTAAAGCTAGAATATATAATCGCAATAAGATATAACCTGTTAGTTATAGTATATATTGGTACACAACGCACATAAATAGTTATATAATTACAGTCAAACCACGAAAGAGACTGGGGCTTTGTGACAAAAAAATTTATAATATGGCGATATTACCTTACATTTAACAAACTACACCAAAGAATAAGGAAATTAAACGACATAGAATTTAATAGGATCCTGTGCAATTGGTTAAGTGACAGATGTTTTGTTCCTTTTAAAAACAAGTGTTTTTATTTATTCTTATTTTGATGTTTTCTCTTTCTTATTTTGTATTGTCTTTTGTGTGTCACATTTCAATATTTTTATATTTTTAGTTGACTTTATATAAATAAATAAAAAAAATACATGACATATCTATGTCAAATATTGTTGGACAATTTCATAATATAGGTACCCAACAAGCCTGTACCTATATTATGGCAAATTAATGTTTCATTCATTCATAAATACTAAATTGATATAGAAAACAGAATACATACAAGATAGATGTTAAAATTGCTTGTTCACAATTGTTGTTACATAACAATAAATAATTTTGTACATGTTTGCATTGTTGCGAATGACGATTTTACGAATGAATATGTTTTTCAATATTTTATTTAAACAAGTCTGGGCATCTCTTTTTGGCGGTGAATACTAATAACCTAAAACTCTGTAAATCGCGGTAATATCCGTACCAACCTTCGAAAATTAGACAAAGTATGCTAGATGGCAAGGCACAATAACTACTGGCCAGGTTCTTTTTAGGGTTCTGTAGCCAAATGGCAAAAAAACGGAACCCTTATGGATTCGTCATTTTTGTCTGTCTGTCCATCCGTATGTCACAGCCACTTTTTTCCGAAACTATAAGAACTATGCTGTTGAAACTAAACTATAAAAAAAAACTATAAATTTTGGGGGTTCCCCATACTTAGAACTGAAATTCAATTTTTTTACATCCCGGGACATGTGGCGTATCTATGGATAGGTCTTTAAACATTATATTGAGGTTTATAATGTTTTTTTTCTAAACTCAATAGTTTGCGTGAGAGACACTTCCAAAGTGGTAACATGTGTCCCCTTGTAACTTCTAAAATAAGAGAATGATAAAACTAAAAAAAAATATATGATGTACATGATACATGTGTCTAATCTTTTATGTATATTACTATCTAGTAAATAGTTCTTTTTAATAAGTCTTAAATCGTTAACCGAAATTTACCTTTCATTCAATCAACTCAAACACCTTCTGCTACAGAAACCCTTCATAGGCTTCCGACTCGCAATTGGCCGCTTTTGTAGTTTTTATTCTGTATCATCAAATAATTTTATTTTTAATAAAATTGTAATTAAACCTCACCATGACTTCCAAAAGCCTTACCACACCACTATATTCATGATAAGCGTAGGTAATTCGAAGTCACAAATATGACTGACATCTGTTGCTAATGAAGAGCGAGACTGAATGTGACTGTACCCGAATCCCTTTGACTCCGTAATCAAAAGGCACATTCAATAGCTCATACGTTTGTACAGCCGCTAATTACGTACGCGTACAGTCGCTGACAACTGACTTGTCATATGTAAAGGGGATCGCGGGAAAAGTCTCTTTGACAACATCCCGGGATTTTATCATACTGACTAGATCAGAAAATAATATTGGTTGCGAAAATGACTGCCTTGTTGGTCTAGCGGTAGCGTGTTCACCCGCAGAGAACGAGGTCCTGGGTTCAAATCCCGGTCGGGCCAAAAGTGGTAAGTAAAAAGAAAAAATTCTCAGCATCAGCCCGAAGTCTGGGAATTGGTGGTATTATACCCCCGTGCCTTGGAGAACGCGTAAAGCCGTCGGTCCTGTAGCTGACCTCTTTCCGGTCGTTTTGCGACCCATCGGATCATTAGAGTGATGGTATAATATAGAAAGTACTCCTGTGTTTGCAAACTTGAGCACTATAATACGTCCCACACAGATTCGGCTAGGAGGACATTATTATTCATTATTGGTTTACAATATATATTTTTCTTCAACATTACTGAGAATCAGAAGTCCAATTTGAAGATTTGCCAAAGAGCTATGGAGTACAGCATTTTAGGTGTGAAACACACGGACATAGACCGAAACATAACACTGCGTTTCAAAACTTGAATATCTGATGTTGGCAATTAAACCGCTAGGCTGAAGTGGGACTGGTCTGGACATGCTTCACGTATGCGCTCAGGCCGATGGGCGCAGATCACAACCAATTGGATTCCTCAAAATAGCCGACGTCGACGTGGTTATTTTGAAAGACAGGGAAATCATGAAAACCAAGTGAGAGGCCTTTGCTCAGCAGTGGGTCATAAAAATAGGCTAGAATAAAAATAAACATTATCGAATTCCATAATTCGATACGATATCTATCTATCTACATGTCGCAGATTCAGATGGATTAGAATCTACATCCATGAGGTCCGTGTCCGCCATGTTGTATTTTAAATACGATCAGTGCGCACACCCGGCGTAGGCGACGGTACTAGAACAAGTGTCCAGTCCAATCGCACTACTGACAGATATTAGTTCATTGACTACGTCAAATGTCAACCCTTCAAATCACGATGACACGGACAACAGTGTTGCTACTCCATTATTATGATATCCATGATTTACCAGTGTTGCCACTTTATTCTTATAGAATCGTTCATATATTATTTATTATTCTCCGACATACATATAATAAAACAATAATTAAATTTCCTCAACTTACCTTCTGTGGCACTCGTACAAATGCGCCCGTAATGATATGCAAAACTTCAGCGAGGTTAGGCGATTATGTGGTTAGTATGTAGATGAGTGCAAACCTCAGTGTTAATTTGAGTCTCCATGCCACTGGTGTCGTGTTGTTGTGTGTGTCCAGTCGAGGTGAATGCACCAGAATATGTCCCCCCCTTTAGTTATTATAAAAAAAAAAAGATTATTTCCAACAAACACAGATAATCCTTAACTTAGCTTACATCTAAGACTATTTAACTAATTTCGTTTAGTTTACATAATACTTATGAAGCAGGAAACATTATAAGTACTAGCTAGGAAAAGCGTCTACCTCAGCAAATGTTACAGTAAATAATAATTAATACTGTAACGCTGATCTTCCAATACCGCTTAAAAACTACTTCTAATTAAATTACAAAATTATCATACCTATCGACCTGTAGTACCGTTTGGGCTATTGTAGTCCCATAACGACTTCTTGGACCTGCTCCATGTTCCATTTCAACGGACATCTTGAATAACTCTGACTACTTCCCATATAAATCCAAGTAAAGCATAGACAATTGGCAAATTAAACCGATTTAACCGAAGAAACCGAAATTAATTATCTTCTTGGCCAATGAAAACACACTGAAATCTCTTATATCATATACGATTATTTTCGCTAATTTGGGACCTATCTTATAATTGAACGTATTGCGGGACTGAATTTAGCTCAATACTGTACTATTGGACTGAAGTCAGTCCCGGGATAGAAACAACGGGAGCTGTATCTCACTTGGAATGCTCTATTGGTTCATATAAAAGATAGCGCCGCTCCGACGACTCTCTGACGCATGGAATTATTTACGCTACTTGGCTCCCATTAATTGGCTCACATTTCAAACTCACTTTTATTTGGTTCAGAAAATATTTGGAATGTATTTATTTATCTTACAAAGTTTACCAGTTACTGAAGCCCGGGGAATTCTATAAAGTAGCCGCGGGAGTACAACTAAATCCTAGTGAAAAGAAATTGAATCATTCTGCTTTAAGAGCGAAGATTATAATTTGCCATCGTGGTGAAAGGATTGGCCAGTCAGCGTTAGAACTCACTAACTGTTGCCCAGGGTGCGCTGAACGTTCGGGTTCGTGAGGTACGTCATTCGGGGAGGCTGCTTTCATGCACGTTCTGGGCCACAAAAATTTTACGAGTTTGCCATCGAAATGCTAAGAAGAAAAAGAAGAATGATGATCAATTTAGATCTAATCCTCGTTTTCTTTGAAGTATTCATAATAATAATGTAAGGTAACATTTTATAAGGACTGATTCAAAAGACTATATTATGTAGAGACCGTTGTTATTATATTACTTTGTCAAAGCTATCATGCTCTTATCAATCCAGAAGAGGTATGAAGCCTTGAATAAACTAAAAGCATTTGCTTTGTGACTAAAACAAGGTTGACGAATGAAATCAAGGATATTTAAAATTTACACTGTTTTATTTAATCATTTAGATATTTATTTTTATACCTTTCAGGTATAAAACTATTTTTTATATTTGCTGGACTGGTTATTCGCCAATTTTTATATTACGTATGTATGGACAACGTGTTGCAAGCACTAAGCAACCAACTACTTGGTTTCTAAAATTCCATTATATAGTTCATCTATATAGTGGAATTTTAATCTGATAGCCGATCAGTCAGTCGTTTAGCCACCTGACAGCGATTATTTATTTTTAAAACTGATGTTTCTCTATAAGTTAGTGTAAGTGTTTAAATTGATAATTTTATATTTTTGTAAATGTCTGTAATTGAATGACTTGTTGTCACTATAATATGTTGTGTTTCGGAAGAAAAAAAGATATAGAGTGAAAAAATAACTAATTCACTCTTTTAAATTGATAGTGCTGTCCTTAAAAATATACGCCCAGCTCGTAATGCTACTGCTTAAATTCTAGTCACTAGTTCATCTGTTATTGGCTTCTGTATAAGTCGATAACAAATGGTTACCTACTGTTATTTAATATAATACTTATTCACATTTAATTCACTTACTTATTTTAACGCTAGTTATGTATATTTCACGCATGATTTAAATAAAGTACAAATGTGGTTTAATAACTACGACATAATAAAATCGCCACCCCCATACTCACGATATATTTTCTTTTTGTTCACAGTTTCGCCATCATCAAGCCAGCTGTTATTCCTGATGGAGCCACCTCCACGGCTGTCATTTTCTAACAGTACTGGCGCCAGGGTGTCTTGTGCAGCGCATGGCACCCCGTCTCCTGTCATATCCTGGCTGATGGAAGACGGGGCGCCAGTTTCCGACATAGTTGGTTTGAGGTGAGATTTATTTATTAACTCAGGACTCGTACTTTGATATGTGATTTATAACAAGTATATTGTACAAACAACGCATCATACCTTATCTCTTATTACCATCTCAGCGGAAAGACGCTGAACAAAAACCTCCATCAAAGTATGATTTAATGGCGTACAGTGTTCGAGTGAAAGTAGTTAAGTATGTGAGAAATTAGGTAAGTAAGAGATGTTTTCAAGTTTAGCTTTAAGCAATTTTTTATACTACGTTACTAGGAGGTTAAATGGTTAAAGTGTTTAGCTGTTTGATATTTATGATATATCAGCAAAAGTTCTGTGTTCTGTGTCGCGGGGTACTTTACAAACGTATAATAGACGGACACAGATTACATTCAGACTCAGAAGAATTATTTATAGATCACACAAATAGTTATCCGGCGCAGGACTCGAACCCGCGACAAGAAGCGGCGAGGCGACTCTCTTAGCCGCTATATAAAATACATACTTATTATAGACTAGCTGTGACGCGCGGTTTTACCCGCGTTAAATTTTATAAATTATCACAGCTCCTCCCCCGTAGGTGATAGCATTATAATAAGTAGCCTATACGTTGACCCGACCTCTTAGTAATATTCATGCAAAACTTGAAGTAAATCCAAGCAGTACTTTTTGAGTTTAGCCCGGACATACATACAGACAAACGGAAAAACAGACAAAAATTCTAAAAACTATATTTTTGGCTTCGATATCGATTGTAGATCACATCCCAAGTATCGTTTAAAAAAAATTCAATGTACAGTTTTGACTTTCCTACGATTTTATTATATGTATAGATTAATTACACCCACGCAGTACAAATAATCGTGCTCAACACACAAAGATTTATCCTAGGTGGGGATCGAAACCACGACCTCTGGCTTAGCAATCATCATGAACCACTAGACTAACAGGCCAGTCACAGTACTTAGGTCGCTACATGGTGCGTTTCTTGTCAGAATAATAATTCCAATATCACTTTTTGAACTGCTACTTGCAAAAACTACCGTTAAAAAAACAGTAAAACTGCAGTGATTAATATTATGTCTAAATACACTTAGCCTTAAATAGCTGAATAAAAAAGTCCAAAGCTCTTTGGACTCGATAGATAGACGCGCTCGCAGGATAATCGACGATAGAGACCTAACAAGTAAAAAGCTGCAAAACTTGGATCATCGGTCGCATCGGTTTTCTACAAACTGTTTCATGGAGAATGCGCTCACCTCCATTAATTTATACCTCCATCTCCCTTTTTTCATCGGACTACAAGGCGTCGGGAGGCTCTCCACCACTATGTCGTTGAGATCCCATTATGCCGTATGAAGCGTTTTGCTTCCTCTTTCATCATACGCACGGCTGAGCTGTGGAACAGCTTCCCAAACGACGTGTTTCCAGACTCATATAACATGGGTTTATTCAAGGTTAGAGTGAACAGGCATCTTATGGGTACGCGCGGTCCACCTTCGACCACATCTTCACTTACCATCAGGTGAAATCGTGGTCAAGCGGAAACCCATTTTGCACAAAAAAAAATAAAAAAAAGGTATGTAAATATTTTAGACTGAGAAAATATTGGTACGGAACGATATTAGTCTCTCCGGGATTTTACACAATTTCATTAGCAGAAAACTTGTTATGAAATTATATTTCTATTTATCAAAGCGACCGTATCTCGTGTGATATTTCCACGATCTCGCTAAGATTGAGCGTGTTATAGATTTGACATTTATGTATCACTAGAATTAAACCCTAAACTATCTATGATCGTATTTTGCTACGAGTAGTTTCATAATTAAACAAAAAATTGCAGTATTTACACCAGAACGCTGAACCTTTTACTTCATTTAATATTATGAGGGGAAGTTAGCTTGCAATCAGAATCGTACAAGCCTGGAACTAAGGCTTTTTGTCTACCGATTACAACCGACAAAGCTAACGTGCCATTTTAACGTAACCATTTTGGAGGTCATACACCTGTAGAATGACCAAGCTCCTGTCCTTGTCCTGTTGAGTCCTTGCTTAACCTTGTCGATCGGTAAAGGACTGGATATGTATAAGGATCTCTAAACCTTAGAAAAAGAAGGGTATATTTGTACATGTTACGCGACTTCACAGACCTGTGTTTACGAATCTGTATTAATTTTCTTTGTTTATTTGGTTGAGAATGGTTTTGAGATGATGCCATTCAAGATTAGTTAGACCAGTAGTATTCTTAAAATTGACTAGAAACCATAAAAATTTTGAAAACAAAACGAGTGTGCTTTAATACACACGACCTTAGTAAAATTTCAAAATTAATTGGCTATGAGATAAAGGCCTCTGGCCCCTTCACCAAAGGTGACTGTGTCTCTTTCTATCTTCACTTACTTACATATCTCCCTCTCCACTTCCGTTCGCTTCACGCAATGACACTTTCCGTAACGCATTCAGCAGCTTACTCCTCAAGTAAGGCGTGCGTAAAGAAGTTTTATTTCAAAAAGTCGGGGTTGTATTTGAAATCAGTAAATCATAAGACAGTGTATACAGTAGGTGGAATTCATAAGTAATAGCATTATATTATGCTAATTTTATAAACCGATTTATTGTTTTAAAATACTCAGTCGGTGGCTGAGCATACGACGATAGCCATATGGGTCCAAGTTTTAGTCACTTTGTTCCTATTAAATCGTTTAAATAATGAAATAGCTTTCCGATAGGAGAACTAGTTTGATCGTTTTTAAATATAAAGAAAAAACACTAAAGAAATGTATAGTCTTTACTTTTTTGTTAATATATTATCATGTATTTATGTTTTACAATAAGTAATACCTACATGTCTTATAATTATAATATGATTTCTTTTATTTATATATAAAAACGATGATACACAGTCTTAACAAAATCAGTGTTGACGATATTTTACAGTGTATTTAGTAGCACTTCAGAATTCATAAAGAACCTTGGATAACTACTTTCTATCTATTTTAAGAGTTATATCCTTGTCGGTGGAGGTTTTTCCATTTCTCCCTATCTTAGGTCACCACTTGGATTGGTTAAGCTTCTCTTTAATTTGACCCATGCGATTTATCTTTGGTCTGACCACACTTTTTCTTTCCACTACTTTTCCTGACACAATGTTGAAGAAGAAGAAGAAGAAGAAGAAGAAGAAGAAGAAAAAGTATTTATTGAGCACACATAATAAAGATACAAAAAAACACAGAGTAACAATGGCAACAAACAATATAAATACCATACAAAATACTCTATTGTTGTTACTAAAACAGATTTAGTGCGCTCAAATGGCTAGCAGCTCAGCATGATGTTACAACCACAATATGGCTGTAACGCTGATTTTCAGCTACCTGCCACAGTGAGTCACAAATGTGCTACATAAATTACATACATAAGACATAAGACAATACGTTTCTTAAAAATTATATATATAGAACAAAATAAAAGAATACGGTTTAAAAGAAAGAAACAAAAAATCTAAATTAACAATATTACAATAAAATCAACATAAAATAAAATAAAATCATACTGCTCCGATTCGCTGTCAATATACCGTAACCCATTGCAAATATACTTAGCTAACAATCGTACTTATAAATTGCATCAAATAATAGTAAACAAGATAAATATAATACACACACACACACACACACATACACATACACACACACACACACATTCTCACACATTCACATACTGAAGCTAAATTGGAACTTATTGTAAAATTTAAATTATTGAATTATTTTGGTTTATATTACTAAACTTTAGCTGCGTACCTATAAGGAATTGACGCAAGCGTTTCCGGAATGTGTCAATAGTTTTAGCAGTTTTAATGGGTGGGGGTATATTATTCCATACTTTGCTAGCGGCATAACGAAAGCTTCCTCTGAATGCAGCTGTTTTATGTTTTGGTATAGATAGTTGCTGTGCGCATTTTCTACCTGTATGTTTTCTTCCACCCGAGATCCAGACAAGCTTGTTAAATAAATATGTAGGCTGATTAAACTGTATGACACCGAATAACAGACATGCCAAGTGCAGCTTCCTACGAGATTTCATTTTCAGCATGTTTTTATTGTTTAAAAAGGGTGTGACATGAGTTCTCGGTGGGATGGAAAAACAAAATCTGGCGCAAGCATTCTGGACTCTCTGTATCAGTCTATCTGTTCGCGCTAACAACCGGGGGCCATAAACAGCATCTGCATAATTTAATTTGGAAAGGACCAGTGACTCGACCAGTTGTATCCGCAACTCTTCTGACAAAAACGGTCTAATTTTATATAGAACCTTCAGACGAAAAAAGCAGTTTTTAGCTGCGTCGGCTATGTGACTTTCGAACCTGAGATCGGAGTCTAAATTAAGGCCCAAATTACGGGCTTCGTATACTCTTTCAACAGGTATTCCCAGGATCGTGACATTTAATGAAGTTGAAATGGTCTCAATGTGGTGCTTAGTTCCAAAGACAATATATTTCGTCTTTGAAGGATTAAGAACTAGGCCGTTTTTTTCTGACCATGCAGCTACCCTATTGAGATCGTCACTTAAATTACGCATTGCTTCTTCGTATTCACAGGACCGAAAAGATATATAAGCCTGTACATCATCCGCGTAAATATGGTACTGACATGTGTGAAAACATTGTACGATGTCAGTACAGTATAACGCAAATAATGTAGGGCCCAATATGGAACCTTGCGGTACACCTCTATTCAATGAGCTCATTGCCGAGACTTTCTTGGTTCCATCTTCAAGACACAGCTCCACAAATTGACTTCGATTTTCAAAATAGCTATTGAACCAGTTTGTAGTTCTATGATCAAAACCATAATAGCTTAGTTTGGACAGAAGTAATGGGACGTTTATAGCATCAAAAGCCCGCGAAAAATCGAGCAGGACCAGCACCGTGCACATTCCTCTGTCCAATGCAGAGATTACGTTATCTGTGACGTCTAATAAGGCTGTTGTAGTACCGCGACATCTTCTAAAACCAGATTGTAGTGAAGGTAGTATGTCATTGTTTTCTAAAAAATCTGCGAGTTGCTTGTTAACCACTTTCTCCATTATCTTGGACATACATGGCAAGATACTGATAGGACGCAGGTCCTTCATGTCTATCGGGTTATTTTTTGTGGGTAAGGGTCTAACAGCGGCGACTTTCCAGATGTCAGGGAAAGTACTAGTCATTATTGACCTGTTCACTATTTTCGTAATTAATTCCAATGTATGAGTAAGAGTAAGTTTTAGCATGCTTAGAGTGATTCTGTCGTAACCTTCTGCATTGGACTTAAGCCTGTGGATGATGCTGTAAACTGAATCCTGGGTTACTGTTTGGAGCCTAAAAGTTACGTCACTAAATCGGTAAAATTCAAAATAGGTCATATACGAGATGCTAGTATGTGTATTACCGGGAACGTTCAGAAAATGGGAGTTAATTAAATTAGGATTGTTGAATTGCAATGGAAGGCAGTTGTTTTGTTTTTTTGGTAGGACATCATTCTTAATATTTTTCCACAATTTTATTGGATTTTTAATCTGATTATTAATATTGTATTTAAAATAGGCTACTTTTTCGTAGAATAGGGACGTATTTACTAAAGACTTTAATTGTTTATAATATTTTTTTTTTGTTTCAAGTTTAGTCGTTTGATATTTAGCCAAGGCGTTGTCTCTCAGTCGCATCATTAATTTTAAGTTATCAGTGACCCAAGGAAATGATCGTTCTTTTATTGTAGTTTGCATCACTGGTGCGTGAATATCGTAAATGGTTAAAATGTACGCATTGAACTGTTTTACCATATCATTCACGTCACACATATCTGACATACTGTCCCAACACATGCTATCCAAATCCAATTGGAATTGATCTAAACAGATATTCTTAATGGGGCGATAAATAATTGTGTGAGGTTGATATTTCTGTCTTTTCGCACTTAGCTCACAAACCACAAGCGAATGGCTGTTTAACAATTTGAAGGGTTCGATTATGAGAGATCTTGCCTTGAGATCGGTGCAAATCAAGTCAATAAGAGTCTCTGTACTTTCAGTGAAGTGAGTAGGCGTAGTCACGAGTTGGTTAAGACTTATGCATTTGAGAAATTCACAAAGTTTCTTTGTTTTGGTGTCCTCAGGTTTTAATATATTTATATTAAAATCTCCAAGCAAAATAACATGATCGCAATACCCAAGGGTGCCCAATAACTCACTAATAGCATCCAGGAAAAGGTCAGTATTAAGCCAGGGCGGGCGATACGCTGTGCCTATAGCTATTTTTTTTTCCATTAAGTGTGTATGTGAGCCACATTTGTTCGACTGATGAGAATCTAGGCTCAGTAACACATTCCCATAGGCGCACATTAATACCGCGTCTGATATAGAACCCGACGCCCCCTCCCCTAGCCCTGCCGGTATTCGGGGACCTAGGAGTGTGAATAAAACGGAAATAAGGAAGGACAGGGGCACGGGCCTCTTCTCCTTTTTTTAGCCATGTCTCGTTTATCGCTAATATGTCAATATTATGTCTAGATACTAAAGAAAAGAAATCGTCATGATTAGTACCTAAGGACCCTACATTCAACAAACCAACTGTAAGGTGTTTGTCAGCAAGCATGATGGCGGCATAAACTAAAAAATGTGGTTGACGAAAAAACTACAATACAGAATAATTTAATTAAATGCATGTACACGTGTTCCATTTCAAAGGGTGTTAGTAAATATTTATATATAATTATTATTATATGAATTGACAATGAAATTGATGGGCTGGTGAATTTAATATGAATATAAGATAATAATACAATACCATAAGGGTTTATTCGGGGGATTATTATTTGAAAATAATAATTATAGATACTTATCTCAATTACATAAAGTACAAGTCCTAATATAATAAGTACTAACCGATTTTTGTCAGGTATAATAGTTATTTTATAAGTGAGTATAATAAGTGTGTATAATCGTAAAGCATTGCGGCAAATAAATATATGATAACTGATTTTAAGATTAATAAATCTCATCGGGATTACAAGAATATTGCAAGAGGAGCGTGTTTTTACTGACCGCGAACAGAGCAGATACGTTGAAACAAAAGTACATAGGACATAATTAGAACATAAACAGATATAGTATAGTTCAACCAACTGGATGTTGCTTATGAAAGTATTCCATATCAAATTCTCCCACCGTATTTACTTTTCTACTTACAATATTTAGCATACAACTTTTATCATCTACAAATTCCAACACTTTTTTACTGTTTTTCTCCGTTTGTAACTAATTGCCTTGTTCTTCGGCAAATAAATATCAAATACCATTTGTGCCAATTTATTGGTTTTGATGTCCATGTCTAATTAAACTGGTTTGTTGGTCTAGTAACACTCACTGCTAAGCTTGAAGACCTGGGTTCTATTCCTACCCGTGACAAATCTTTGTGCGATGATATAAATTATTTGTTCTGTGACTGGGTGTAATTTATCTATAATATACAAGCTCTGCCTATTTTGTGATCAGATGGATATGCGTTAGTTGTCCCAGGCTATTTATATAAAAAAAGAAAGTTATTTGCCTAATTCCTTTTACTTGCCTTATTTGTGCGACGGCAGTCTGTGAAAGCAATTCACTCAAGCAATAAAGATAGTCCTCATACATTTCCATCACTCATAGTATTATGAATGATTTACGCATTTATGGTAATTCATGTTCTCGTTTGTCGTAAAATGTTTTATTGAATTGGGATTCTACTACGTCGCTATCAATGACGCATAACTGTATTTTATGATTTTTGAAGCCATCCATGATACTGGCTGCGAGCAAATTTAGTTAGTGAAGAACTTTGAAATAATATTGTTGCGTTTATTGGCAGTAAAATACTAGTTAAGTTTATTTGGTACATATTTTCGGGGCATATTGATTTCAGTTGGTAATCCGGTCATGCCTTAGCACCTGGGAACTAGAACAATTCTGCCAAAAATCTTTATATTCTATAAAAAATCTTTTGTAGGAACAAAGGTATATTTTCGGTTTAGTTAGTTGAGGGACTGTATTTCGTACCTCTGAGAGCACGTTGAGGTTTTGGTTTCGTTGGTCATGGAAATAATGAAGCCTTCTGTTAAAACATCTCTGCAGCCATAAATTGTCATTAAATTTTAGCTATTTTATTTATCTGTAGTATTTCAGGCCATGTGATTTAGATTTCTGGATTGTGTGTTTTTTGGAACAGATATATTCTAATAATAGTTATCTAAATTTAATTCCATTAGTTCTTTACTATTGTGTTTGCCTTCCAGACAAATACACTAACAGGACCAAAATTCTTCCCTACTCTATTGAAATGAGTTCGTGTATAAGTAGCATATACGCCGTAAGACTACTTATAGAAGTACCGTAGGACCATAGACTATAATTGTGAAGACAGATCAACTGAAGCTAAACTAAGCGAAATTAATATCGCAAAATGCCTGTTTTTTATAGTAATAAAGCTTATATAGAGAATAACACATAGGCTATAATTTATGAAGTAAAACGCGGTTGAAACCGTGGGCCACCGCTAATATGTCATTGGTAGACGTGTTGGCAACTGCAGTAAGATGGTCATAGTACAACGACGTTACAGCCCGTTCTTTGGTAAATATTCCCTCGGGACGATTTTGAGACCGCCAAGCGATAAGATGGTCTGGATTCGTCAGCGTCACCACACAGTAAATGACGAACAGCTTTGATTATTTAATAAGATAACTTACATTTTTTTAATGGGTAGAAATAGATATCGCTATGAATATTTCTAGAAAAACTATACATCCAATGAGGAAAAAGAGAACTACGCTTGTATAACGAAATGACTAATGTATCTTATCATTTACTTTATGCTGAGATTTATCCCGCGAGATCACCACTCAGAT
This sequence comes from Pseudoips prasinana, assembly GCA_951640165.1. NCBI lineage: Eukaryota > Metazoa > Arthropoda > Insecta > Lepidoptera > Nolidae > Pseudoips > Pseudoips prasinana. Next base: position 42,593,438 of record OX621235.1, on the reverse strand, counting down.
ACAAAGATTATCAAATATGTATAAATATTGAATAAACTAAATACCTTATTCAAATAGGATACAGATCCTCGTAACGCTATCGTTATATGTTGTGTTTCTTTATAAATATTGTAGGGAGGTACCCTACAATATTAGTATTTGTATGAAAACATTGAAGTGAAAATCTCACGGTACTACAACGTAACAGGCGTAAAGGCATGTCGTAACATTTTGTTAAATGTAGGCAGCGTCTAGTGAGGCGACTTTATCGCTTCACGCTTCAATAGAGACCGCCCACTGAAATATGACGGTATTCACACCTCGTTACCGCGTTTAACATGCTAATACGAAGGAAACTCAACTTAAAATATTCTAATATAAGTTTTAGATTATACTGTGGTTAGCAAAGGTCTGATACTAACTAACTTATAAAGTTTGTTGTGTAAATACGCATATGTTTTGCTTAACATTTAATGTTAGTAAGAAGCTTATTGTTTATTCAATAAGAAACAATATCTAAAACTCCAATCATCATAATATGAATACGAGAAAACTAGAACTTTGTACCCCTTTTCACGAACATTGCGCTAACGGAGGAGTATGAAATTTGGAACAGTTAAATTTCATATAGAGAAGGAGTGCTGAAAGCTAATATTTTTATATAATAGGCATAAGAAGTTTTCCTTTAATAAAAATACATTACACATGCCACCATGCTTTTGACACACTGACAAACTGAGAAGAGATTACTAAGTTTAAGAACAGTTTTATATCATTTGCCTTTAATGTTTATTGTCTTTGACAATAGGACCTTAATGGTCGAGTTTCGCACAAGTACGATCTCTAGTCCTGATAATATTTGAAATGTAATGCAATCAAGCATCATTGCCGACGGTCACCGTAGCCTAGTTGGTAGTGCTCCTGCCTACGAAGCTGGTGGTCCTGGGTTCGAATCCCGGTAAGTGCAAATATTTGTGTGATGAGCACGAATATTTGTTTCTGAGTCATGGATGTTTTCTATGTATATAAGTATTTATCTATCTATATAAGTATGTATATCGTCGCCTGGTACCCATAGTACAAGCTTTGCTTAGTTTGGGGCTAGGATGATCTGTGTGACATTGTCCCGAGATAATATAATATATATATATATATAATATATTGCATAAGCGGGGTTGGATGAAATTAAGAATGGAGATTGCTTATATAAAATAATATATTTTGTATTTCTTTATATTCCAGGTAAAATAATTGACAATTTCTATAAAAGCCAGAATAAATACACTAAAATTTTACATAAAGTAGACATTTTCATATTACTCTTTGTATTACAAGGACGTACATATTTTATTAGCTTAGCAGTCAGGAATGCTAAGCCAGTGGTCGTGACGCACGAGTGACAAATCTTCGATTATTTGTTCTGTGTCTGCGTGTAATGTAATAATAATAATGTCCTTCTAGCCGAATTTCGACCACGGCGGCCGGTCTCAACAGAAATTAGCCATCTACGCGGGACATATTATAGTGCTCAAGTGTTTGCGCAAACTCTCATGTTCCAATGGGACGCCTAGCGACACGACCGGAAAGAGGTCAGGTACAGGACCGACGGTTTTACGTGCTCTCCGAGGCACGGGGGTATAATACCGCCAACTCCCAGACTTCGGGCTGATGCTGAGAAATTTTTCTTTTTACGGAAAAGTTTCAAAATCACTTTTTTTTGGCCCGACCCGGGATTTGATCCCAGGACCTCATTCTCTGCTGGTGAACACGCTACCGCTAGACCAACGAGGCAGTCAATGTACCTGTAATATGTAGGTATGTCTGGTTGCCATAGTACAGGCTCTGCTAGTTTAGGATCAGATGACAGTGTGTTAGTTATCCCAAGATATTTTAATTTTATATTATTCTACAGATCAGCGGCAATATAACTGAAAAGTAAAATTCGTCATTCAATAACCTTATATTATAAAATATTTAAATTTCAGCGGCATTGTGCGGCATTTCAATTTAACCGTAGAAATTGAACATTCCCAAGGCAAAGCAAAATAAACTCTGTAACTATGTAATAAGGATCGATTAGATATTAAATAAGTTAGTAGGTAAATACATCATCTCCAATAATTATTGGCTTCAGCACATTATTAGAGTAACGAAGACAAATGAGGTTTGCTCGAGGCTTATCGGTATATTTACTAAGAAATCAGTTTTTGTGAGCTAGGAATATTGTACGAGACATCATGACCTGGATGTTACAAGTTATTTTAGTATCCCTATGTCGTGATGTAATACATCTGTTAGAACCGGTTCAATTCCCGCACACGACTATTTACAGAAAAGATAGTCGCAAACCAGTAGCAACGATCATATAAAGGGCTTTAGCTGTTTTAGCTACAAGATGCAGTAAATAAATATAGTCAAATAAGCATTATTTCAGCACCCAAATTCTATATTTTTTTTATCTTTTTTAGTTCTTAGTATAATTCATCTTCAATGTCTGTTTTTTTGACTGCGATGTAATGTGTATAGTATGGAATGTGACCGCAACGTAGTCCTATGTGTGTGGTACATGTCTTCCTGTTCAAAGCACGTTCATGAAACCGCACTCTCTTAAGGCTCACTCTATATAAGAGTCAAGAGTCTCTAAAATGTTTGTAAAATGCTAACTTTTGTAAACCATTTTGTAACACAATATTACATTTGTTTAGGCACAGGGTTAACTCATATAGCGCATATACAAAAAAGAAAATATCTCTAGCCTAAATATTTTTGAACTAAATCTACTTCTGTAACTAGAGGACATTATAATGTTCTCGTGGTCAAATTTCAACCACGACGCCCAGTCTCAATGAAGACTAGCCATTAACAAGTGTGTGCGCAAACACATATTCACCTTCTATTCCACCACCCTCATGATCCTGCGTAAGGAATAGTGACACTACCATGAAGAGCTCAGGTACAGGACTGAAAATTTTACGTGCGCTCAGAGTTTCAGGGTTTAATCAAAACGGCGTCTCCCAGACTCCGAGCTGGCAGTGAAAATATCCCCAAATATCTTTGAATCTTGAATTTGGATCCAGGCTTATTATCTGCGGTTAAACTCGCTACCACTAGAGTACCCAGGTAGGTAGTCAAACTAATGTTCTAATATAAATTGAAATTATTATTTCTTCCCCTCGTAGCTAATAACGGTAGTAAATTCCTGGCATAAGCCACAACATCATCAGGCTGACACGCCGGCCGAGTTGGAGGCGTCACGTTATTACATTAACGAAGACAAACGGTCCGCATGACGCGAATATGAACTGCATGGCGGGGGACAGGTACTGAGCAGAAGCGGGTTGTGCTTTAATAAGCTTACCGTTGAATTACTTTCGAAGGCTTACATAGCAGTCAACCACTTCAGACACTTCCGTCTCCCGCTATGCTCTGGAAGGTAGTGGTACTATTCATTTCGAGCTCCTCCTTGTTTCGTTGCGGAATCTAAGACAGTTAAAGCGAATCCCCGGAACATGCCTGAGCCTCACCGCTCAGTGTCATTTCATTGTGTGCCACTGTTAATCCTGGATTACAGGAGTTGCTTTGGTCGGTAAAAGGGAGAAGCTCCCGTCCCTTTAACCATTTTAGCAGTCGCCATCTAAGGACTGACAGTCTATAGATGGTGACAGCTATATTTCTGAGCATCTCCGCACTTCGGAAGGCACGTTAAGCTTTTGATCCCGGTTCTAGTTGTAAGATAACTGTTGACATTGGGGGTAACTGGGTGACTTGAACTATTCTGACACACGGGTAAGGGACTTCTCTTGCGATAAAAGGCATACCTGGCGGAGACAAAGGTTCTATGTAAGATCGGAGCTGCATGATATATAAGTATATGTAGGTTTTATGAGTGTGTCATCAATCATTTATTCGTAACGAGGAATCGACGTTATTCGGTAGCACAAGAGTTAATTTCTTGTACAAAATTCTTGCAAAAGGCAATATAAGTCACGTATGAGTTAAATCAAAAGCAATTAAAAACTATGTTTTATCCTCAAATAATTTTGTAATAGTAATGATATAGTGCATAAAAAATATCAATTTGTATAATTATTTATTTTAATAAAATATGGAAATAATAACACTAAACTAAAATTTCGTAATTGGGCATGATCATGTTTCTAAAAATAAAACTAATAGATGAAATTCACATCCATGACAGTGTGAATTGTTGTAGCTTAACAGCAGAGCGCCTATCTCGGATCCTGGCCTGACACCTACATTTATGTTAATAAAAACATAAACACAAATCTGGGATTTCAGTTTATGTTTTTAATAGATTGAAAATCCGCCTTCTTTCTATAACTTACGACAACCTTTCAATCTACCATTCTACCGTTGATATACATAATTTACCAATCATTTATCATCAACACTACAGCGTTCTAAATTGGTTGGGCGCTAATTAGAAATGTCTTATTATTGAAATTATTACTTTAGTTATATAAGTTACTCGTTGTAGCATATAAGTTAATAATGACAAGAAAATATTCAATTAATTCAGACTGCCTGGTAAGCGGGAGCGTGTTTAATCACAGACCCTGAATTTAAAATCCCGGGGAAGCCAAGTGATGGAATATTTTTGGACAGAAAAATAATTAGTAGCAGCCCAGAAACTGGAGGTTGATAGTGTTATAAGTACGTGCCTTGGAGAGCACTTAAAGCTGTCGACCATATGGCCTTCTTGATTGATGAGAGTGAGAGAGAGCGAGGGAATGGGGAGTGCACCCGTGTTTGCGCATACAACACTATAGTATCCAGTCGCGTGCTCCTAAGTGACTTTTGTCCCTTTTTTTGTTTTGACCGTTGAGTTTTTAGTTCAGTATGATGCATCGGAGCAATCTAGTTGTTTCTTTCTATCGCGTTACGTTTCTTATATTTTTCTCTTTTCTACTCGAATCTTAATACATTCCTTCATGCAAGAAATACGACAAAAGTTCCACAATAGTTCATTCGGCTTGAATAAAAATGTCAAATGTCAGTCGTTGATTCTCGCGCGTAAGTGAGGTTAATCTTACGCCTGTAAATTAATAGTTTTGAAGTAAGAATAATGTTTTTTTTTATTTTATAGTGTGTAAATAGAGCCATTCCACCATTAAAAGTCATAAAATATATATGTTATCGATTTACTTTTTTAAATAATCGACTTTCAAAAAATCTTTTTTTTTTTTTTTTTTTTCAACTTTAGTCAATGTTTGGCCCTTATTATAATAAATTAGAAACGAAATATCAACAAACATTCATTACGACTTGAAAGAGTCATTCATAAGCATCAATAAAAACAACACTTGTGTCGACCCATGTCGACTACACCTCAACAATAAAATTGTTTATTGAGCGCGCCCATTTATCCCTGACCTAGGAGCACTTGACGCGTTTTTTTAATCGGCGCCTGAACACGCGAGCGGGTATCGTATGTGCAGAGCGCATTATAATGCGCTTTGCGTAGTTGGGTAATGGAGATTGAGTAGTCAGCGTACCTCAAGTTTCACCAGTAGCACTATTATTAACTGGTTACTTTACAGATTATTCGCTTAGAATATATTAAAAATAAAGGAGGGTGCTATTTTCTTAACTGTGAGAAAAAGTTCATAATCTAATCTCCACACCATTTGAGCCACTTTATTAGAAAAATAGTTTTTAAATTTTACAGCATTATATTTTGTAATCGTTTCAAACTACGAAAATATATTTTGTTTTATTTCTCGTATACACACAAAGATCGCTTATACGTAGTCGACATCGACACATTACTTGTACCTACTATTAAAGCTACTTTTACAAAATTGCTTACATATTAAAAGATAAAATTATATATTTTGAATTAAATTTTCCATTTTAGCGAGTTAACAATGATAGCCTCACAAGGCAGAGCCTGTATCGAGGCTATCAATAGACTATTGCATTTTATCATTAGGACTAGGTAACAATTCACGTCATAAAGATTTAAGTTAATACATATTATAGATAGATAGATAGATTAACTCTTTATTGTACACCAATATTAAGATCTTACATTACAGGACCATGTAAATAAAAAGTATACAATTGGCGGTCTTATCACTAAAATGTGATCTCTTCCAGACAACCAAAGAATGGAAAATAATAGGGATTATTTAAGAGGGCAGTTGTCGGTGTACGTATACTTTGTTAACAGTACCCGTTGGTACTCAGTACAAGAGCCTACTATATGTCGGAGATTTTGACGGATTTAACTCCGAAACATCGTCGGTGTCCTTCATCATGCACGTGGTTAAAAGAATCAGTGCGCACACCCAGCGCAGTCGAGCTCTGGATGCCAATTGTGTCGTGTCGCTAACACACTAATGTCACTTAGACAACTGACAGACGTCAAAAACGTCACATGCGACAGTTCATAGACAACCTCGACTCGAACTACTGACTCAGTGAGTAGTGTTTTCCAAACGCTAATAGATGGCGTTACTAGTAAATAAATAGGCCTTTTACTTAATTTCTCCGACACGGCCATTCTGACAACCAACGCGCTCTCGCGTTGTTACTCGCTGACATAATCAACATGAATTACAGCTCTTCAGTTTGGCAAGGAGATAAAGCGTTACAAGCGGCTTTCAATGTTACACAAAGCAAAGCGTAAAGGCCTTCAGCATTTACCACAAAGCGTAAAAGCTTTCATCATTAGTTAGAGGGCGTACCTCTCACACAATGCAAAGCGTTGAAACTTCCAGCATAGAATGCAAAGCATAGCAAAGCGTTGAAGCTTTCAGCATAAACTGCAACCCACAGCAAAGCGTTGAAGCTTTCAACATAAACTGCAACACACAGCAAAGCGTTGAAGCTTTCAACATAAACTGCAACACACAGCAAAGCGTTGAAGCTTTCAGCAAAAGTTTAATTACTCGGCAAAGCGTTACAGCTTTCAGCATTGCTCAGAGGCAGCACTTAAAACACGCTGCAAAACGTTGCAGCTTTCAGCATCAACCTTAGGTCACGACAGATGAGCCCAACCTTACTGCAAAGCGTGATGGCTTTCAGCAGGACATCAGAACAAAGCGATTAGGCTTTCAATCCACCCTTCAATAAAGCGTAGTAGCTTTCAGTTTAAATAAAACATTTTATCAATCAGCAATGAACATAATTCTTTTATCAACACAGGTTTACGTTCAACAAAACAATGTAATTATCGTTTCAACTCAAACAATGATCATGACTCAATACAGTAATTCAATCCAAATTACTCATTACACCAAATTAGAATACCAAATTAATCAATTCAATTAAATAAAACTATTCAATTATGGGTTCTACAGAATCTAGACATTCTGATAATTCAGGTAAACTAGCTGGATATTTACGTAGTCGTTCATGGCACACATATTGGGCCCGTCCCCCAGATACTGGTTCCACCATATAACGCTCATTGGAACACACTTTAGCTATCATGTAAGGGGCTTTTCTCTATACTCTTACTTACAGTGCAATTCAAAACGAGTTTTACTTCGCCTAAGACAGACTTCCAGGATTCATTTTTATAAGTTTCGGCCACTGTAAAACAATTTGTTAAGGTGGACATCATTCGCTCCACCTAACCATTAGCTCGGCTAACACCACAAGCAATCTCGTGGAACTCAATGACCCAACCTCGGCATAAATCCTGAAAGTCTTGACCAGTAAAAGATGTACCTTGATCAGAGATAATTCGTTTCGGGGTTCTAAATATGTGGACAAAGCTACGTAGTGCTTCGCAAGCACATCGTGATGTTAAATCTTTGACACACATTAATTGACAAAATTTCGTAAAAGCATCTACGATGACTACCACATACTCCTTAGAAGTTCAAAAATGTTGTTCTCCACCCTAGAATATTATAGGTTAGTGCGCAATGCAGCGTCACGAACTCAAAGCACGAAGCTTGCGATAGTCAATTGTCACAATCACGAAGCGCGGAGCTTTCAATAGTTAATCGTCACAAGCATAAAGCGCGGAGCTTTCAATGCTCAACCGCCACAAGCACAAAGCGCGGAGCTTCCAATGCTCAACCACCACAAGCACAAAGCGCGGAGCTGCTTTCAGTGCTCAACTGCTACAAGCACAAAGCGCAGAGTTTTCAATGCTCAACTGCTACAAGCACAAAGCGCGGAGCTTTCAATGCTCGACCGCTACAAGCATAAGCGCGGAGCTTTCAATGCTCAACTGCTACAAGCACAAAGCGCGGAGCTTTCAATGCTCAAGTTTCAGGAACTCGAAGTAGGGTATTTCCCTTGTCACACAATTTATTTCAAATCAACCAGCTTTATTACTCATAATGTAACACGTAAATGTGTCTTACAATGAACTCCAATAATCATTTTAAACGTTAGAATTTAACTCAACCATCGGCATTAACTACACTGTTATTTCTGACTAGAACTGTCAAATTCAAGTTTTTCGTAACATACGTAGGTACTTAACGCGTCCACCAGCTATTGGCTGTTCCTTGTATCTATCGTTGTCATAGAACTCTATTATCTTACAAGGATTTGAAAACTTTTCACTTTATTTGTTTATTGTTAGAATAGAATAGAATACTCCCCATTGTACACACTCAAACAGGACAATTACATAGAAGACAAAATAAATAACACAATTTGTTAGGGTTCTTTCCGACAAAAACAACGTCTCGTATTTTAAATGGACGAATTTTAACTTTGGTATTGCCATAACGCACCTTATCAGCATGAGCTAGCTAGTCCATCCTGCATTTTGCCTCACATCTAAGTTCGTAAAACCTTACCATATTTTTGGACAAGGGCATTAATTTTGGAGGGTAACTTTTATTACAACCCATCAAAAATGGAAGCGGACTTCTAACTGTACTTCTAACTATGGTACAATTTAGCGCAATTTGGACTTTAACTGAAGCTGCCTTCCAGAACCTACGCTCGTGGTTCTCGGTTATAGTGAAGCAATTAATTAGAATAGTTCGGGAAGCTACGCAACATCCCCCCATCACAAATAACGCAGTGTTTCAAGTCTAAAGTCTTTCACGTGGTCTCTCACCACTGGACTCACAAGAAGGCTCAAGGTCACCCACAGAACGGAGAGGGCCACGCCCGGAGCATCCCCGCGCGACCGAACAAAAACGTCGCAATCCGCAGGCGAAACAAAGCAGCCGACATAAAAATTGTGTCACAAATCAGTAAGTTAGTATTTTGAGTTCAATATACCTAGTTTGTAAGTACAACATTTGTATGTCATGTACAATATGGCAAATGTGTGAAACTTAAATGATGTAAACAATAACACCTGTATTCACCACATTTATACAAATAAAGATATTATGATTGTGATTATGATTATAACCAAAGAATTGCCAAACCGAAACGGCAGCGGGCGGGGCACACAGCTCCCAACACCGACGGCCGCTGGATCAGACATGCTCCTGACCGGGGACCACGCACCGGAAGACGCAGCGCGGGCAGGCCCCCCACAAGGAGGGCCGACCACTGCGGAGATTCCCGGAGGAGGCCTCCGTCCAGTAGACGTCTTTCGGCTAACATAATGATGATGAATTATTACTTGAACAGACACGAATCTCTCCACTTGTCAGTAATTGAGAAACGTCTTTACAGTCGATCAAATCAATACGCCATAGCTTGTACAAGTGTCAAGATTCTGTAATAAACAAACTTCAGCATGGACCTCGCGAGTGATGCGGATGACTTTGTTACTAATAGTCAAGCTCAATCCCGGTTAAGTAAAAACATCTCTACCTATCATAACATCATGAGGCAAAATATGTGAATCTACAATTACAAAAGTCACTTCTCACACACGAGTACTTCGTTGACCTTGACAGGCAGATAAGTAATGGAATCAGACGTTACTTTGCGGAAATCCATAACAATCAAAATACAAAATCAATATGTAGTGTTAATTCCGCTAATTGTCACCAGTACGATACCCAACACTTGTTTCAGTCCTCCACGGACCATTCTCAAGGGCTGCTAACTCGTCGAGTGCTCAAAGGAGACTCCTATTTTGATTGACAGGCAGACTAATACGGGAAAAAGAAAATGTAATGTTCGACCCAATACCTGTCAGGCGCGTGGATATAAAATCTCAAGTACCTGTATGGTTATCAACAAATCATTTACGAATTAGGGAACAATCTGTCTGTTACCAACCACTGTCCACAAGAGCGTGTATGTGATCTAACTTGACACTACATCCATAGACGAAATAAACCGTTCAAACTATTATTTAACCTTCAAAACGCTCTTATTGTCACCATAAAAATTAAATATAACAGACGTTGGGCATATTTTCAACATCTAAAAAGTATAAACCACACAAAACAACACGTGTTATGAATTTCACAGATATCAAAAATACTTCAGTGCAGCATTAGGTCATCAAGTGCCTTTTAAACAATATAATAAAAGTACTTACAGGTTTCTTCTCATAAAAGAAAGATTCACCACTCGACACGAGGCACTTTTACTTTAGAGGTTACTTTAAACGTTCACTGATGCACCAAAAACTATTCTTCAACGATAAACACGAAATGGCTGAGAGACTCCGCTCTTCGCAAGTAACCACATCGAAACACGAAATCAGTAGGCATGTTTTAAACAAGTCTTAACATACCTGAGCATCCGAGATACCTGCGATAACAACTTAAATCTGGTTACCTTCGCTCTAAGCAGACCCCAACCGGTCAATCAAGGCAAGCTTGTAAGTCGAGTACTCCACGTATGTAAGTTCTCGCACGGTCACTGCACCATACGGCACCATATCTTGAAAAAGGTCATCAATCTCTTGGTCGCCGCAAACTGTCTTGATACACGCTCCTTTGCTTCGTCTAACGTTTTGCACAACGGGTACGACTTCGAAGTCCATTTGCGAGCTCGACATCGAAGATGTGTCAATGTAACGTATCGAGTTTCGTAATCGGTTCACGAGTTTGCGATACAGCCGTAAATTCACAATCAGCGGGGTTGTATTTTCATCGTAATTTTTCAAATTTTAAACACTATTTTCGCTACGTGGTGGAACCGAATCACGAAAATATTCTTCATTTTGAGTAGCAGGCATTGCGGTAGACACGTAGGATGATTTTGGAATCGATCCCACCGCTGCTGTCGGAGATTTTGACGGATTTAACTCCGAAACATCGTCGGTGTCCTTCATCATGCACGTGGTTAAAAGAATCAGTGCGCACACCCAGCGCAGTCGAGCTCTGGATGCCAATTGTGTCGTGTCGCTAACACACTAATGTCACTTAGACAACTGACAGACGTCAAAAACGTCACATGCGACAGTTCATAGACAACCTCGACTCGAACTACTGACTCAGTGAGTAGTGTTTTCCAAACGCTAATAGATGGCGTTACTAGTAAATAAATAGGCCTTTTACTTAATTTCTCCGACATATATATACCTACTATTTACACTATATACATACATACATACTATACACGTACATACACACTATATACATACATACATACCTATTATAGATAGAAACTTACATATCACAATATTACCTATTTGTTCTGTCAATGTATCCTATAGTGATAGGTAGTAATCCTTTACACTTTTCTGGAACTTGTGTAAACTTTGTGCTTGGTGTACTGTTATTGGCAGTGCATTCCACAAACGAACACTCTGAACAGCGAAGGATTTATCAAGAAAGGTTGTGGAATGCGCTGGCATTTTTAACTTAAGATTTTCCGATGATCGCAAAACTCTCGAATGTGACTCGTATAGAAAAGAAAACCGTTTTTTAAGGTATGAAGGAAAGGATGGAGTAAACAAAATGTTGTAGAGCAATGAAAGTATATGAGTATCCCGACGAAGGCGTATAGATAGCCACTTGAGCTTGGTACGGAATTCAGAGACATGATCATATTTGCGAAGGCCAAATATGAATCTTATGCAGACATTTTGGAGGCGCTCAAGTTTATCAAGCTGGTTTTGGGTAAGATCCAGATAGCTGACATCTGCATAATCTAGTATTGGGAGAAGAAGGGATTCTGCGAGCGCAATTTTAGTGGTCATAGGCAGGAAATTGCGTAGTCGACGTAAAGAACCAAACGATGCGTATAGTTTACGGCTAACACACTTCATTTGAGTATCCCAGGACAAATTGCGATCGAAAAAGATGCCGAGATTCTTAACACTTCTACTGAACTCAATTACAGTACCATCGAACGTTATTTGTGGAAGCTGTGACCATGGCACTTTTGATATCATCCTCGGGCTACCGATTATGATGGTTTGTGTCTTGATGGGATTGACTTGAAGTCCGTATGCACGACTCCACCCACAAATTTTGTCTAAATCTGTATTTATGTGACTGACCGCAAAAGATAACCTATCTAGGGGAGTTTGGAAATATATCTGAAGGTCGTCAGCATAAAGGTGGTAGGAGGAGACAAGTTGATTAGAGATAAATTTTATAAAAATTGCAAAAAGTAAAGGAGATAAAACGCCACTCTGAGGAACGCCTGCAGTTGTGTTGCACCAAGAGGAACGAGTGTCATCGATACAAATAGACTGCCGGCGGCCAGACAGGTAACTACGAAACCAGTCAATGACCGTTGGAGATACGTTAAGAGAGCGCAAGATTCCAAGTAGTATGTCAAAATCTACGGTATTAAACGCATTGCTGAAATCCAGAAGAGTAAGCTCTGTCAGTTCTCCGCGCTCCATGCTAGATCTTATGTCCTCCGTAATATGGACCAGGGCCGTGGTCGTACTGTGTCCAGGACGGAAACCGGATTGGTAAGGATTGAGGAGATTATTTTTGGTAAGAAAGGTACTAAACTGATTATATATGAGGCGTTCCAGGACTTTGGAGAGGAAAGGTAATATGGAAATTGGGCGATAATCGGAAAAGGATGTGGGGTTGGATTTTTTGGGGAGAGGAATAATTTTAGCATCTTTCCATAAAGCTGGAAAAATGCCAAGGGTAATAGAAGAGTTTAGGATATGGCAAATAATAGGAAGGATTTCATTGAGGATAGGAAGGACCCTATTACGGGTAATACTATCGTTTCCGACTGCATTTGATGAAATGGATTCGACACTCTTCTTAACGTCACAAGCAGAAAATTGACTAAAAGTAAAGGAAGTGTAATTGGGAGTAGGAATCGATGAAAGAGAATTTAAGGTACTAGTTTTGGTTGCCCTATTGAAATTGGGCGAAGCAGAGAAGTGTTTATTCAAAGAATTAACATCAAAGTTTTTTGGAATAGCGTTATTTTGAGCTTTTCCTACTCCCAAAGAACGTAGAAATTTCCATATTTTTGCAGGATCTCCATTTTCAATGGAGCTGTGGATGTGTTGGCGTTGTGCACTCCTACACACCTTATTACAATGATTTCGTAAGTTGATATATTTCTCCCGATTGAAGTCGTTAGGTCTACATCTACTCCTAAAACGAGATTTGGCAGAGGCTTTTTTGTCCAAAAGTATTTTTATTTCCTCAGATAGCCATGGCGCAGGTAAATGTTTCACTCTGATGGCACGACTCGGAGCATGTACATCGTAGAGGTTAATAATTGTTTTGTTAAATATTTGCACCTTTTCGTCAATCGACTCTGCAGCTATTAAAGATGACCAGTCAATGCTGTTAGCATCTGCTCGGAGATGTTCTAAGTTTATACCACCAAAATTGCGCTGCATTAGTATTTTAGATTTTGCCTTAGGTGGGCGAATTTTGTAAGAAAGGAAGAGAAGGTCATGGTAATAAAAGGCATCTGCTAAACACTGCCCGTGCTTAGCGACATGGTTTTGAGAAGAGACAAGAATAATATCAAGGAGCGAAGGAGCGGAATTGGGGAAATGATGAGTTGCATTTAGAGGAAGAATACAAAGGTTACTAGATTCTGCAGCAGAAGTTAACAAGGATGAACGAGAGTCGTTTTTTAACAGACAAGTGTTAAAATCACCCATTATAATTGAGTGGTCGTAATTGGGAGTGAATGTTTCAAGTAAGAGCTCAAAAGAAGAAAAGAAATTTATACGAAGAGAAGGACAGTAATATACACCAAGTAAAATTTTGGAATGGTGTAGCTCAACTTCAAGTAGAAGATGTTCACCAGCGTTTGGTGAAGGTGGCTGAGAGGATAAACTAAGAATAGAGTAGTTGAAATGATGACGAAGATATATCGCAACTCCACCACCACCGGTTCCAGTTCGATCATTTCTGATGAGCTGAAAACCAGGTAGTGAGTAAGAGGCTGAAAGGAGACAAGGTTTGAGCCAAGACTCAGAAACAAGGATAGCATGAATATTTTTACATTGGAAACTGGCCAGCATATCGGAAAAATGAGCCGGAATACTTTGGGCATTTATATGAATCACATTGAAATTACGCGATACATCGGCAAAGTGGGATTCCAACGTATCCCCAAGCGATGGAATACTAATAAAACTGTCGCCATCACTATTGGCCGAAAAATAAGATTCAGAATCACTACTTTTATCTTCGGTGTTAGACATAAAAAACAAAATAATTCAATAAACTAAATAATATAAATATATGTAAAATACTTAAGAACAACAATACAAAACAAATAAATATACAATACGCAATATCACCTTTAACTAACCTACCAGTTCAGTGCGTAAAGAGAATTAATGAGAGTTTTAAGTTTGTTTCTACTCACCCCGTTTGAAATCTAGTAGCGTGTAGTAGAATTACAGGATGTCTATGGTATGGTATCATATTAAAAGTTAAACGCGTCATTTGACGTTTCTATTATGCAAGTGTGGAAAAGATCACAAATGAAATGACATAAAGTTATAACAAAGAAATCATAGAATTCTAAACAATTCAGAATATGAGAACATAACAACACTTAAAGTTAGAAATCAATAAAAAATTATGAATAAAATAGGTAGAAACAGAAAATACGTAAATGCAATTATGTAAAAACATCGCTAATGTGCGTAAACACACGTAAACAATATTAAGAAGATACAAATTAAGTCAACATGAATTACTTCTTAGTTCTTCGAGTTTTCCCGACTGCAGCCGTAGTAGACGTGTCCGTGGCCGCGATTTTCGAAGCGTCTTCCTTGGTGTGCTGCGGCGCAGAGCCGATCTTGTTGAGATCCTCCATCGAGACGACCTTGTGGCGGCTGCCACCTCGATCCAGGATATATATGACTCCGTCCCGAGTCCAAGTATTTGAAATTCCGTGGCGCTGGCGTGCAGCCATGAAGGTTTCGTGAATTTGATTATTATTAATAAAATTACTGTACACTATAGTGTTTTATTTGTTTTGTCGCGCGTCGCTAGATGGCGTTAGCGTAGAGATAGATCGCGGTATGGTTTCGTTACCGCGGTCGATAGACCTTGTTTGTGATATTTGAATAAATTGTCTTGCACTGAGTATTACTTGTTTGATTTCCAAGATTAGTAACCTCGGGTTCAGAGGAATTTGTACAAGATTGGTACATGGTCCTTAGAGCCGAAGGGCGTGTTTGAAGGCAAAGAATAAATAGTTGTATACACTGACGTGCTGTTTACTTCGTGGTGTTTCGACGGATCTGCTTTTTGGTGTTACAACGGATGTGCTTCGAGTTGTTTCGACGTGTGTGCTTCGTGGTGTTACGACGGGTGTGCTGCCGTTTTGTGAGTTGTGAACTGGACTTTAACACAGTGAGTACAATTTATAGTGTCAACCCAGAGACTTAGAAAATTTAAAGTTGTGTGAATTAGGGACTTAGAATAGTTTACCCAAAAACAGTGAAACGGGGAACCTATGCCCGAAATTTTCTAAGTTCTAAGTTTTTTCAAACACTTAGAAATTATTGAACACAAGTCAGCCCATAGAAAATTGCCATTATAACATCTCCCAATATTGATGTCAAATATGGAAAATGAACTGAGAATTTTAGATGGGCTGAGAACCAAAATAGAAAAAGGTTTGGTCAACTTTAAAAAGTCGCCAAAGGAAAGGATTACGGTTCATTACATTAATACCCGGATGGAGCTTTTAGAACAACAATTCGCCGATTTTACATCAAAACACCAAGGATTGCAGGGAGAATATGGTGATGAAGAAATTGAACAGTTTTTTAAAACAGAAGATATATATAACAATGTTTTGGAAATTTATTTAGATTATAAGGTACAGCTAAAAACATGTTTATCCAATTTAGTTCCTGTAAAAGTGAGTAACGAGTCAGCGGGTTCATCGGATAATTATTCCAAATCACATTCGCTAGTAAGATTGCCAAAAATCGCAATACCAGTTTTCGAAGGTAATTATGCGGAATGGCCATCATTTCGAGATTTATTTAATTCATTAATTCATAAAAACGAGGCTTTAGATGATGTACAACGTTTACATTATCTTAAAACACAATTGTCAGGTGAAGCCGCTCAACTCATTCGCCACATGCCGGTTACAGCATTAAATTATAAAAAGTGTTGGGATCTTTTAGAAAGAAGGTACAATAATAAGAAATTTATGGCTACTTCTATTCTACAAAGGTTATTTGGACAACGAAACATGTTAATGGAATCGTCCTCGACCTTAAAACAACTTTTGGACGTAACTAGTGATTGTTTACATGAATTAAAAAACCTTGATATAGATGTCAGTACATGGGATATAATAATTATTTATATTGTGAGTTTGAAGTTAGATTCGGAAACTCGGAAACAGTGGGAACTGCAGGTCAGTCAATCCTCCGAAGATCTGCCCACTTGGGAAAATTTTAGCGAATTTTTAGAGAAAAGGTTTAGAGCTTTAGAGTTTATAGAACCTAAAACTAAATCAAAAATTTCTAACAGTATTGTATCCCGTACTAATGTTATGCATAGTATGGTTAATTTGTCATGTCCACATTGTTCTGACGATCACCGGTTGTTTAATTGTAAAAAGTTTGCGGCCGAGGATAGTGATACGCGTCGTGATATTGTTCAATCTTTGGGTGTATGCTTTAATTGTTTAGGTAACAATCATATATCAAAAGTGTGTCGAGTGCTTTCAAAATGCCGAATTTGCCAGCGAAAACACCATACATTATTGCATCCTCTGAACCATAACGTGACTAGTACGGTTGCTAGACCAATGGAAATTACTAATGAAAGCACCTCAGAAGACCTTCCGAATGAAATAAGTGCAAACATTGCAACCCATTTTTTAAAAGGGCGAGCAAGAGGTCAAGTATTATTGGCCACGGCATTAATAAAGGTAGAGTCAGCTGAGAAGTCCCCTCAAATTTTTAGAGCGTTATTAGACCAAGGGTCTCAAGCATCATTTATAACCGAGTCAGCAGCTCAGTTACTTCGTTTACGAAAAGTAGTATCTAAAACTACTATTGCAGGTATAGGCGGTGGTTATGGTAATTTAATCTCTAAACATGTAGTAACAATAAAAATTCAATCATTACATGACCCCTCCTATATTTTGGAGGTAACTGCGCATGTTCTCAAATCACTGACATCGGTTATGCCAGATGCAACATTTAAAATTTGCGAGTGGCCTGAAATAAGCAGTGTCAGATTGGCCGATCCTATGTTCAATATACCAAATAAAATTGACATTTTATTGGGGGCAGAAACGTATGGCCGCCTATTGACACCGGGACTGATGAAAAGTGCTACGGATTCCCTTATTGCTCAAAATACGCATTTAGGATGGATTATTTCCGGATATGTAGGCACTGATACCAAATTAGATATTACTCATAATAATATTACAGCTATGCATGTTCAAATTGAAGAGAATGAAATGCTAAAACGATTATGGGAACTGGATTCTGAGCCTTCGTTCATCAAAAAGTCCCTCACACCTGAAGAGCAAGCCTGTGAAGAACATTTTAAAGCGACAACGATGAGGGATGAAAATGGTCGCTATATAGTTAAATTGCCTTTTCGCACAGACGACCCTCCTTGTAAATATGGAAAGTCTAAGATTATAGCTACAAAGCGATTACTAGGTTTAGAAAGAAAATTATCAAAAAACCGAGAATTAAAAGAACAGTATACAGATGTGATAAATGAATATTTATCACTGGGTCATTTAGAGAAAATTACAGACGAGTCAGATATAAACATAATTGATGCAGTATATCTTCCCCACCACGCAGTAGTGAATCAAAATAAGGTTACAACTAAAGTTAGAGTAGTGTATGATGCATCTTGTAAGGGTACGAATGGTATTTCTCTAAATGACTCCTTAATGGTCGGGCCGACTCTGCAAGCAGAATTGCGGCATATCATAACGCGATGGCGACAACATCCAATATGTCTAACGGCAGACATAGTTAAAATGTATCGCCAAATTAAAATTGCTAGAGAAGACTCCGATTTTCAAAGAATTGTTTGGAGAGAGGATCCTGATAAAGAGATTGAGAATTTTCGACTTCTTACGGTGACATTCGGCACGTCCTGTGCGCCTTACTTAGCAGTCAAGTCATTACAACAAGTAGCTTCCGATGAAGGCCAAATGTATCCGTTGGCTGCCGAAAGGGTGATGACAGACTTCTATATAGATGACTTGATGACGGGCTGTCAATCTGAAACAGAAGCTATAGAAGTATATAATCAATTAAACGGATTGCTGAAGAAAGGCGGTTTTGAACTTCAAAAATGGACAAGTAATCGGACTGGATTATTACATGAATTAGAGGAAGTTTCGGGCAAGGATATAGAAATCAAAATGGAAAAAGTAGTAAAAGTTTTAGGACTTACCTGGAACCGGAATACGGATGAATTTGATTATTCAGTGAAGCTGTCGCCACCGTCTGCGCCTGAAACGAAAAGGTCAGTCATATCTGAAATATCTCGGCTTTACAATCCCCTAGGATGGATAGCGCCTTGTATTATTACCCCAAAGGTATTTATACAAAAGTTGTGGATTGCTGGCATTGGTTGGGATGATGAATTGCCATTGGAACTATTGCAGGAATGGAGACAATATAGAGCAGAATTAGAAAACCTAGTTGATTTTCATATACCAAGATGGATAGGAACAGCCAAAGAAAATAGTGTTGTAGAACTACATGGATTTTCGGACGCGTCAAATATTGCTTACGCGGCTGTGGTATATTGCCGAATAATTGATGAGAATGGGGAGATACACACCCATCTTTTAGCCGCTAAAACTAAAGTAGCTCCTGTGAAGCAAATATCTATTCCACGGCTAGAACTTTGCGGTGCTGTTTTAACAGCTAAATTGCTGGTAGAGATAGCAGAAGTCATTCATGTTCCAAAAACTAATATACATGCATGGACTGATTCATCGGTGGTATTGGCATGGTTAAACGATCACCCCAGTCGCTGGAAAACTTATATAGCAAACCGTACTTCGGAGATCCTCAGTTTATTGGACAATTCACAATGGGCTCATGTTCAATCCAAAGACAATCCTGCTGATATGGCCTCTCGAGGTGCCTCTCCGTCGGTTCTACGCAATAGTGAATTGTGGAAACGAGGTCCAAACTGGTTGGGCAACAGGTCCGTAGAATATACACGACCTAGTTCACTACATACTAGTCAAGAGAAAAGATCTGTTAAAAGCCATTCAGTTACATTCGAAGCAGAATGTGAAAATAGTTATGTATCTCGATTCTCCAATTTAAGAAAACTAATCAGAGTAATTGCGTACTGCAAAAGATTTTTCCTAAGATGTAAACACGGGAAAAATAATATTAAACACTCACCTTATTTATCAGCCACAGAGATTCAAGAATCTTTAGATTTATGTATTAAGTTGAGCCAGCACCAATGGTTCCCGGCTGAAATTGAAGCACTAAAAACCAGTGAGGCTTTGAATAAAAAGAGTCCTTTATATAAATTAAATATTATTATTGACAAAGATGGATTACTGCGAGTCGGTGGTAGACTCAGAAATTCTCTACTATCCTATAATATAAGGAATCCAATTGTCATTCATCATGACTCAAGTCTCGCCAAGTTTATAGTGGCTGATGCTCATGAAAAAACTTTTCATGGAGGTCATCAACTTGTACTTAATTTCATTAGGACAAAATACTGGATTAGTCGGGTCAAGACCATGGTACGTACACATATACACAGTTGTATAAGATGTATACGATACGCAGCTAAAACGAAACATCAATTGATGGGTGATTTACCAACTTGTAGAGTCACTCCAAGTAAACCATTCTTGAACTCTGGTGTGGATTTCGCAGGACCAATTAATATGAGAGTCGCTAAAGGCCACGGACAGCGATCATACAAGGGTTATATTTGCTTGTTTGTGTGCATGGCAACACGTGCTGTACACATTGAAGCAGTTTCTGATTTAACCACGAAGGGATTTTTGGCAGCGTTTAAACGTTTTATTTCCAGACGTGGTCATTGTCAACACATCTGGAGCGATAATGGCACGAATTTTGTTGGAGCTGCAAGGGAGCTAAAGATTATGTTTGATCAAGAAAGCATAATGTTCAAAAATGTCGCAGCAGCTCTTGCCAATTCTAACACCGAATGGCATTTTATACCGCCTCACGCACCAAATTTTGGAGGGCTCTGGGAAGCTGGAATAAAAAGTACAAAGTACCATTTAAAGCGTGTTGTTGGAGACTCCACTTTAACGTATGAGGAAATGTCTACAGTACTATCCCAAATAGAAGCATGCCTCAATTCGAGACCGTTGTCTCAAACCACTGATGATTTGGAAAATCCCATTCCATTAACTCCAGGTCATTTCTTAATAGGTCAGCCTTTAGTAGTAGCACCCGACTATAACTATGAGATGTCTACAATAAGTACTTTAAAAAGGTGGCATTTGGTGCAGCGGATGGTACAAAACTTCTGGCGCAGATGGAAGAATGAATATCTGACTAATTTCTTCCAACGTCAGAAATGGGCGCAGAAAATTCCTGAGTTTAAAATAAATGATGTAGTATTAGTAAAAGAAGATAACTTACCTCCTGCAAAGTGGTTATATGGCAGAGTAGTTCAACTTCACCCAGGGAAAGACGATATTACACGTGTAGTCACTATACGTTGTAAGGGCACTACTATAAAACGGCCGACGTCAAAACTATGTTTACTTCCTGTTACCGAATAAGTCGCATGAGAATAAAATTGAACATTTGTAAAAGATTATTTTATGGTTCTATTAAGCATGTTTAAGTTATTGTTGTTTATATTATAATGTAATATCGCATATCAATTGTACATCTTTGCATAGTAAGGTTGTGAACATTATTCGATTATTTTAATTTAATAAAATGGCTACTTATTTTATTAACATAAGTTGTAAAGCCACCGTATCTCATCAGATGCATGAATTATATTTATACAGTCCACTTTTGATCTTAGCATGTGTATGGTGGGCGGTGCTAAACGAAAAATAATCTTTTTGGTGGGCGGAATGTACAATATAGTGTTTTATTTGTTTTGTCGCGCGTCGCTAGATGGCGTTAGCGTAGAGATAGATCACGGTATGGTTTCGTTACCGCGGTCGATAGACCTTGTTTGTGATATTTGAATAAATTGTCTTGCACTGAGTATTACTTGTTTGATTTCCAAGATTAGTAACCTCGGGTTCAGAGGAATTTGTACAAGATTGGTACAATTACATTTTAAGATTGAACCTTAAATCTAATTAATTATTAGTTAAATAATTTTACTCAAAATTATTAGATTAGATAGTTTATTACATAGGAAGTAGGTGTATAAATTGTATTATTTTTTAAAAAGTTTGTATAAATTTAGTTTTTTTTTTTTTATCATTTTATCTATAATGCTACCGTTTCTTTCTATCTATGCTGAGGTATACATAATATCTAGGGACAATGTCACACAGATCATCCTAGCCCCAAACTAAGCAACGCTTGTACAATGGGTACCAGGCGACGATATACATACATACTTATTGTCTGAGATAGATAAATACTTATCTCAGACAGAATCAGAAACAAATATTCGTGCTCATCACACAAATATTTGCACTTACCGGGATTCGAACCCAGGACCACCAGCTTCGTAGGCAGGACCCCCAACTAGGCTGCGGTGACCATCCAGGAGTTCATTATTAGAGCGGACCTTATGTATATATTAATTCATAAATTCAATGTGACATCACGAGCCTGAATCGTGCAAGCGAAATTTGTAGAACACTTGGCTCATATACAAGTATTCAACACAAACAATTGGTTCGCGGTTGTCGGGCATACCACCTCATCTGGCATAGCCATTACTGGGGACGAAAAATTTCAACCATTCCCATTTACTAAACACTTGGGTCAGCAAGTCTACTAGTTCAAATAAATAATGGCTTTTATTATGACGCCAATTGCCTATTAGTAATGTCCTTTTGGTCAATTTCGTTCCTGCCTCTTCCACGTCACATTAAATCAAGACTACAAGAGTAGTAGCAGGACAATCTGCAAGCTATTTGGGTAGTATTCTCCAAAATATGTTTTTATAATGAATTAAGCTCGCCTATGTATAGAGGCCAGCACATCAAGCTACCCCAATCTGTAAAATTTTCCCAATTAAAAGTAAACCTTATGCCTTTGTGATAAATAAATTTGACAGATTGGGGTAGCTGGATGTCCTGGCGTCTGTACATGCCTTTTCTTTTAGTAAGTTTTAACTTATATGTATGTTTCTGTGTGCAATCTAATAAAATCGTTGGAAAGTCAAAACTGTACATTGAATATTTTTTTAAAAGGATACTTGATTGGGCGTGATCTACAATTGATATTGAAGCCAAAAATATAGTTTTTAGAATTTTTGTCTGTGTGTCTGTTTGTCTGTATGTATATCCGGGCTAAACTCAAAAAGTACTGCATAGATTTTCTTAAAATTTTTCATGAATATAACTAAGAGGTCGCGTCAACATATAGGCTACATATTATACGCTATCACCTACGGGGGAGGAGCTGTGATAATTTATAAAATTTAACGTGGGTAAACCAGCGGGGCACAGCTAGTAAAGAATAAGAATAAAAGTACTTCCTAGTCGTGCTTCTCTTTGAGCAGAATGACTTTATCATACTTTTCTGCAATCTCTTCCTTTACATCAAGCTTATGTACTCCATCAGGGGTCATAACATACCATTAGGTACACCGTACACGTATCAATATGTTTTGGACTCACTGAGCTGGATCTTTAGTGAAGTGACGCACAGTATCTCAGCTCATTAAACACAGGTGTTGTGAGGTTATCGAATTATGCTTAGTTATCGGTTATCGAATAGTGCTTTAAAATTTATTCACTTCCTAATAGTGATAATGTGCTGTGACTGAGCGATGTTCAGTATAAAAAAACTACCACAGCTACTATCGATGCACAGAAAGCGAGGGCAACCATATGGCGAGATAAAGGTCATGGCCCATAATCCGACCCGGTTCAAAAATGTTTTTGTACAAAAACGAAAATAATGGTAAATAATGCAGGCATAACTCACTGTTCATTATATGTAAAAAGAAAAAAATAATTCAATGGAGAGATCTTGCAGTAGACCGATCAAAATTGGATAATAATTAGCTGCACCAGCGGTTTCGCCCGTCTCTAAATTATTTTATCCCATGGAAAAATGTCACTGGGATAAAAAGTTTACTATGTCCGTCTACAAATCTAATATGTAGGTATATACGATATATTTTTTTGTCTATTCATAGGAATTTGACATGACATGATACATAAAAAATAATTAAATAATGTATTTTCTTGATCTATGCTATGCACCTAAGGTATTAAACAAATACTCATTCTTTACATGTATACTACGGGGCAAGCAATTTAACCAAAATCGGTTCAGTAGTTTAGACTTGAAAATGAAACAAGCAGACTTACTTTGCCATTGTTTTTTATCACTTAATAAGCAAACTCGTTCGGACAGGTAATAAATAACACGTATATTGCTGTCTCGGTCTCACCCGAGCTTTGTGGCGGTCGCGCAATAATACAATGTGTTATATTTTATTTCATGATCCCCATCGGCCACAGTAATGCACCACTTACCATTGAAAAGTATAATCATTTGTCTTTGATTCCCCCCATATTTCATTTCTGTACGCCGTAGGTATATTTTTCACACTAAATGGGCCATTACCTTTGCTCCTCCTTTGTTTGTCCCGCCAAAGGAAAAATTACCTCCGGGACATAATTTGCCATGGCCAACCTGGAGGACTCTTAATAGACTACGTACCCAGGTTGGTAGATCAAAAGAAAACATGTGCAAATGGGGTTACATTCCCACATCACAAAACATCTGCAAGTGTGGCGTGTCACCCCAAAGTATGGCACATTTATCCGTTTGTCCCTCCTGTCCAGTCTCATGTTCCCTTCAGGACTTGTATGACGCTTCAGCCAAAGGGGTCAGCATTACCCAATTTTGGGAAGATAGAATATAATTCTTACCATCGACACGATACGAAGAAGTATAAAATATCAATAGTTTTTACGAATGAAATATTTCTGGCTTCTATATTTGTTTATTTTGACTGGCCTGCTGATTTAGTGGTTAGTCTAACTGCTAGGCCGCTAGAGGTCGTGAGTTTGAAATCAAACTACTGAAACTGCTTGTCCCGAGTGCATAGTGGTCAATAGGTTCTAAAGAATCGCCAAAACTAAAATAAGAGAACCAAAATGTCCAAAATTTTCTTTTTTTAAATAAAAATAAATAAATAAAAACGGTTTTTATTCACGTAGACTTTAAAAAAGCGCTTGTAAATAGTCAGAACATGTTTTTAGTAATATAGTTGTAAAAATTATTATTTCTAGTAACATAGATATTTAGGTAAATCTTTTATGAAAACATTTATAAAATTTATTTTATTACAGAAATGATATTTAGCTAGCTCGTATCAAGTTATTGTCAAGAGATTATGTTTAATTATCTAGTTTAAGTCTAATATTTTTACTACATATTGTCAATGGTTCTGTCTATATTAAAGGTATTATTATTATGACGGACCTTGTGTTAATAACGACGGTCGCGCTTTAATGCTACCACCGGATCCAATGCGCCCCAACTGAGAAGACCCAGCGAAACAAACTCAGTGGGTTCATCTACTACTAACTAACTAACTTTAACCGATTATTTATTCTCTAGTTAATATTCTAGCCTCATACTAAAGCTGCATATGCCATATTTTCAAAATTTTGGTAGTGTAATTTTAATGTTCTAAATGATTATTTTTTACATTTTTTATTTACTTTAGTGGTACCATAAGGATTAGTATAATACATTTCAGTGTGAAACCCTTAAAATATTGTCGTGGGGTTTAAAAAATATGGAAATAAGATATTTTATCTTGATTTTTAGAACCAGACAATATTTTAACTACTAAATGTAACATATTTTTTATGGTTGGCTGTAGTGGAGCAATAGCATTTATATTCTTTGATTGTAAGCTTGCCTGTAGAAACACGGCCAGCACCCTTAATTTAAATTAGCCTTATTAGAAATTCTCGTAATAATTATAAATCTATTACAAAATCCTGTTTTCTATAGCTGACACGCCGCGCCGCACAATTTTGCGCCACACGAATTTGTGCTTTAGCGACAAAACTTCTGTATTAACTTAAACCTGAATATTACATTCCAAATGCAAGCTTAAAAGCCCGAAATTCATATTCAAGAGCAATCCTATTTGATCTTTTGAAGGTAATATCGTAGCCTTAGTGCCCCACTAAGCGGTCAGCTCTATACAAACATTTTAAACCCTGAATTTATAGGTCGTTAATCTTGTCTGACCCTTCCGCGTCATTGGCTTTGAATGAATTAATGCCTGCCCAACCCAGGGGATTAGCGTGATGCTTGTCGGTTCGTAACGACTCCGTACGGAGGCGTTCGGACGTGAATATGCGTGACGAATAGACGGAGCGCCCGATACCATAAAATGATCTTAAAGAAAATGTATTGTAATATAATCGCAATGATGATACCAAAATATACAGGGAGTATAACCAGTAACGAACGTGGGTTAAGCAAATAAATATACTGTATATTAAACAAAAAAAAATATCCTCATTCAAGAAAACGATTAGCTGTTGCATCTTTTATGGGCACATATTTTTTTTTAATTCAAATTCAGGTTTTGTTTGATACCATTTATTTTATTAAAATTTGTAATTTTTTAAAATTACACTTTGTATTTTGAAATCTCCTACATTTTTAAACAAGGAACCTTACCTATATTCGATTCTGAAACATTTTTTGCACAAGTTTCTCTACCGAATGAGCCGCCGACAAAATATTTCGTATATAAGATTTTCAACGACAGTTTTTTTTTACTGTGAACGTTTCGCTAACAGATCGATTCGGATTTATCTGCGGGTTATAAAATTCTATGTACAACCCGTGGTTATATTTTTAAACTTCTTCTGGTGTTTCAAAAAAGAACATTTTTACACAGGTTGTTAGGCCTTTACTAGTCTGTGAATGTCAGTAACTTCGATACTCCAACTTTTAAAATAACCATTATTATCGTCACGAGGTCTTATCGTAGTAGGCTTATTGGTAACGGGAGCTCAGTCTACACCGTTAGGGAATACCGCCTCATTTGTTCTGTGTGGTAAACTGCTCAAGTTCGTATTGATGTATGAAGGCTGTCAGCGATGGGATGAGGCCGGAAGCGTGGTATCAATGTTATCGTCCTTTGGGTACAGTTTTAAGGTAGGTTCTTGTTATATAACGCCGTGCTGAAACCATACTGGGCTATAATTGGGGCAGTTAGGTCATTTAGCAGATCACTAACCGGCAAGTGGTTTACATTCCAGATATGTCGGTGCTCTGGGAGGAAAGTGACTGCTAAAGGAATTTGGAACACAATTACCATGTTTGTCAATTCCGACACAAATCGGCCTAAATAAATAAAATTGTGTTATAATAGTAAGGATATAAAAAATATGCTTTAGGACACATTTTTGTAATACACATAAATGATGTACTTTAACAGTAATAAAATAATTTATATAGCCACAGTAAACCATAAATAGCTACACGTCTCAGATTTAGGAACAGTTTAAGATCTATATTAATAAATAAATAAAATAAAATATGTAGCTTCATAACATACCCTTTGTGGGTATATCCAGCTGTCTTAAGATAAGTCTTCAAGATGCTGCAGATCTTACCCCCTCACTCTAAGCGTAATGTGTGCTTGTGTAATATTAATTACAAACATGCTGAATAGTTACACCACCTGATTAAAAAACATTGTTTCTTTCATGAGTAAAAAATATACGCGCAATTAAGTTGTTGTGCTTTTTATTGAAAAAATGCCTATTTTAGTCATGTAATACTGAAACATCTCACTGATTTTGTACTAATTGTCCGTATCCGTCCACAAACTGTTTGAGAAGTTAAGTCGTTTATTGTTTGACAGCCTCAGTGCTTTGAAGGGTACATCAATTGTGTGACTATTGGCAAAACACTTGAATATTATGTTAAATAGCTGGTCTGAAGTAGTTTATTGTTCAAATATTATAGCAATCAAGATCAACCTGCGTGAGTTCTGGCAATTTATACATAACTACTACATACATATTAGAACAAGAACAACATCTTACTTCGCAGGATTCATACAACGTCTTTTGCACCAGCTCACAGTGGTTCGTGTAGAACAAGCTAGCTGGACAATATTATTTGTTTCGATTTTTATTTATAAATGAGGTTATTAAGCAAAGATATAAGGGTCATAATACTATTTGAGGTCCATTGGTCGTTTGAGCAGGTATAGTGAAATAAAAACACAATATTTTTTAAACAATTTTATAAATAAATTTAACTATAAATGTAACTATAAAATCTAATATCAGATACATAAAATACCTACTTAAAAACTAAATCGATCACTCATCATCACTATCATCAGATGAATCATCCATTGAATAGTCATGATCATGAGTGGCAGAACTATGAAAACTAGAAACTATATTAACATTTTGTTCCTTAAAGCTAGGTTGAACTAATAAATCTAGGACTTCGATAGGGAATGAACCTATTTTCTTCCGGGGAATTTCTCTTAAACCATTTATTACAGGGTCAGATGTTATCAATAACATATTAAGTAAATCTCTATTCGTAGCTATTCTTTGCACAGCTGCTATTTCTTGCACAGCTGCTCCACTTTTCAGCCAATTTTGAAGAATATTTTGAGATGATGACCTTGACGTCTCTCAGGGACTGCTCCGTAACACCATCAAAGTCATGTCTCAAAGATATAAACCGAAAGAGCTCCACGTTTCGCGTTTCCTTCGGGTGTTTTAGCCATTCTTCAAAAAAGTCCATTTTTGAGACGGTGAAAACTGTTTAAAGAAAAAAAAAGAAAAAAATTAGTTGTGCAAATAATTCGCAATATTTTTTTCTACTAATTACTACTAGATACTTGTGAGAATCATATAAAATAGATTTTACAGAGTGGACATGAGTGGACATGTAATATTTTGACTATTGAATTCAAAAATATGGGTGAAAAAGTCCACTTTTATCGAAACATTTAATTTAATAAAATTAAATAATGAAGATCCTGTGATAAAAATTAACTAAAACAAAACTACTTACCCTTATGTACACAATCCATCACAAAAACACTATCACAAATTTCTTTTAGTGACTTAAAATAATGTTAACAATATGGTGTAAAAATGCAAATGAATGCACTTTGAATTATCAACACTTTATATACTTACCTTAATGACGGGCCTAATGAGGGTAATTACGAAAATTAATAGATGTATTCCTTAATGTATAGGGCTAATGAGTTCATCTTAATAATTAACTATTAGGAATTGAAGAGTTGTTTTTGTCCAGCTAGTTTGTTCTACGCGAATCACAGTGCAGCTGACTGAATTATTCAGTGACAATTTTCGATTCTGAAACATATCTCCAACAAAAGTTTCTGTGCTGAATAAGCCGCCGAAAAAATTTTTCGTCTTTTCCACGACAGTAACTCGACTCAAGTGTGAACGTTTCGCCGACGGAAAGATTCTTATTTGCCGAATGGTCACAGTTCTAACCTAACCTTACACAAATTCGTTCTACCCGCGAAACTGATTCTGTCGTCGATTCGCTTTTCAATAAATCTTTCTGTGGACGAATCATTAGTACTCACGGTTCGTTCATTGAACAATTTATAAACAAACCATTCTATTGGTAATTTATTCGGCAGTGAAACGTAGATATGTTTCCGGAAAACATTTTTTTCACTCTACGGGGCTCTTGTTTTTATGTTTCTGATAAGTATTGAAAAGTTAAAGACATCTTCCCCAGGACATGCCTAAATTTTCTGATTGAGATATTCTGAAAAGTAGCTTGGGGTAAAGCTATTCTCGCAGTTACAATCAATGCATAACTAAGTCTCCTCAAACCTTCACTACTAAGTTGAGTTAAGAGAGAAAGGTCAGTCCGTCATCTATGATGTTATTGCTGGTGGTACTAAATTTAACACATATATTTGTAATAATCTGATAGAATTTGTACAAAAGTAGAATTTAAATAAAGTCCTTTATAAAACAAGATTTTTTATTTTTGTAGCTACGTAGTCTAATTCAAATTTGGAAAAGCGTTTATTAATGTAAGGTAAAATGATTGTAATACCGGGACTATGTCAACCTCGCTAACGTAGGCACAATATTGGCAATAATAACAGCACTGTTATTTCTCTCAAACAGCCAGTGTAGACACGTCAACATACTCATACGAAGCGTAATAAACGTCAATATTGCCAGGAGCAGGTAATACACAGGGTTGCAGACATGAAGTTTAGTTCAGATACTCCAGTAAAAATAAATGGTTTGAGTGAAAGAGGTTGCGTTAGTTGCATCATAGCCAGTTCAATGTAGCAAGGAATTTCCAAGTAACATAGATATACGATATATGTATTTATTTATTTATTAGGTCAACCAACGATCGCTTACACAATTCATAACATATGGTACAGACATATTTAGGTATTTTCTTTGTGCAACAACCAATTATAGGCTGACACCACATGCAATAATATAAAGAATAGACATGTGAACACAAAACTAAGAGATATTAGCTAACAAACGACTTTTACAATACATTAAAATTAAATTCTAGAGATACAATTATAAAAATTAATAATAATATTGTACAAAAAAGCAATTCCAATTATAGGTGAAACAGATACAGTTAATTAATTAATATATAATTAGTATTAAATAAATTTTGAGAATAACACTGCGAAATTTCAAATAAATGCAGATTACAGAAATAACTAAGGAGTTAACTATGGCTATTTACTATCTAGAAAAACGAAAGGTACGAAAATGTCTGAGTGTTTTTACAATATATTCTAATTATTAAGATAATATATTATATAATTATGACTAACAATATAATAATAAAATAAAAAAAACTGGGATAAACTAGAAGTATTAACTAAGAATAACAGGTAAATAAGAACTAACCAAGGGATTAAATAAGTAAAAACAAACAGGATTTTGGTGCATTATATGTTGTACGTGTTGGTACCGAGATGTTGTTTTATGATGTTATAAAATATGGCAGTTTTGTTATGGTGAATGTCTGTCATGTCGCTGCAATTGTTTATAATTTTACACATTGTAGGGATTGGTAAGTTTGCGCCTAGAACTGTTCTACGTAGAAGTGGACATAGTGGCGTTATGGCATTTCGGGGTATCCGGGAGGGTACTCTAAATCTAATTAGTTTTAGCAGAAATGGGCAGTCAATTTTATTATTTAGTAGTTTTAAAATAAACAGGGCATCCGAGATATCTCTGCGTATTTCTAAGGGTAGTAATTTAAAGAAATGGAGGCGATGTTTATATGATAGTAGCTCCTTTGTTTTCCCTTTCGAGAAAGCCAAGTGCCATAGAAATCTTTTTTTAATCCTTTCAATACGTAATATATGTATTGCGTAGTGTATTATAAAATGTTAAATATCTTGGGACAACTAACACACTGCAATCTGATCCTAAACTAGGCAAAGCTTGTACTATGGCAACGAGTCAAATGGCAAACATTTGACGGTCACCGTAGCCTAGTTGGTAGTGCTCCTGCCTACGAAGCTGGTGGTCCTGGGTTCGAATCCCGGTAAGTGCAAATATTTATGTGATAAGCAAGAATATTTGTTTCTGAGTCATGGATGTTTTCTATGTATTTAAGTATTTATCTATCTATATAAGTATGTATAGCGTCACCTGGTACCCATAGTACAAGCTTTGCTTAGTTTGGGGCTACGATGATCTGTGTGACATTGTCCCTAGATATTTTTTTTTTTATATATATTAGTCTCCCTTATTAGAAGGGTAAGTTTACTTGACATACGGGCCGTAGCCAAGCACGCCAAGCTACGGAAAGAAACTTGATGAAATTGAAATTATTATTATATATTTATACTTATATATTTCTAGAAACATACATATTACAGGTACCAAAACTACACCTAGAGACAAAACAAATACTTGTGCTCATCACACTAATGTCCTTTGTGGGGATCGAATTCACGACTTCTGGTGTAAGAGTCAGGGTAACTAACCAGTAGACTAACGGGCCAGTGGTTTGTTGTTGTTTTGTTGTGTGGTGACGACGCCGCCACACCCACTCTCATCTCGCGGGAGGTAGATAACATCCCCAGGGAATACCTATCAGGGAACAGCATCAATCAATCCGTCATCTTGGGGTATGCTTTTGTCCACAAGTGGTTGTAATTTGGCTGACATATAATCGCCGATATATTTTATATTTTTAACTTGCTTTCACCCACTGTTTCACCAGCATGGAAAGTTCTGCACAGAAAAAAAGCAAATGATAAATATATACTATGCACTAAACAATAACGTATAATTTGTTGCACACAATAAATGTGTGTGACTATGCGAGGAGGTCGCATATTTTTTAACATCTAATAAAAAATTAAAATTACTTCATAAATGCAAATTATTGAAATCTATATTAAAAAATGAATACGGAAAAATTGAGAAATTTCCTTCTTCTTGACGGCCATTGCACCGCGTTTTTTTTTCTTTATGATACAATATAATAAATGCGTATAACATAATTTTCGACCGTTATTTATTTTAATAAAGGCAAAATTGACACTCAATGCCAAACAGAGGTAGCTCTTTCATTTCGGACGTTATTGTGCATGTAGATTATTTTAAGAAGTCTTTGTTTATTTACCTTTTCGACTCATTCTTATAAAACTGTACCGCCATTTGTCATAGAAAATTATGTACATTTATAAAACTATGAAACACGCTCAGCTTATTGTGTAATATTTTGCTTAAAACATTTACTATGAAAAATTGTTTCAAGTAATTAATATTTCATTTATTGATTTTGACGTCGTCGGGAAAAACCAAATAAATATCAAGAACGTTCTACCAAATCATTTCATTATTCAATAGTTTTCAGGCCATATTTTACAATCACACAATCAAAATCAACCACCCATACGGTTAAATTGAAGCACTAGCCTAGTTCGGGGAACAAAAAACCTTGTGACAGCAGCGTCCGGTGCGGCGCGCGGCGTTCGTTCTGTGTCCGTTCGGCATTCGTGCACCATCCGTCCGGCATCCGCACCAATAATTGTGCATACGCATCACTGGGCGACAATTTTCATGTGAATTGTAAAATTCAACCGACAATCGCTTCGTGCTCTGAGAATTTATGTAATAGTTGGGTTTGTTTTTAATGTTATTAATCTAAATTAAGTACAGCTGATAAATCAGCATCATTATCAGTGCCGCAGTATTTTTGATTTGTTTACAAGAAGAAAATCAAAACTATGTCGGCTTGTGTTTAATGATAAGTAGATGTGTAACTAAATAACATTTTATTTGTTCAAGGACTTATTTTCATTCCAAAACCCATTTGAATTATGGATCACTATACATATAAAAATCTAGTTTGTTAACATTAGTAATCACTGAAATAAACAGTTGTGCAGATATTCGTCTTTCTGATATGTAGCGTGTTTCACCATAAGTTTTTCTTCTAAAGATCTGGAAAGGAACACTAAAATGGTAAAAAGAGTTCATTTTCGGTTGCTATGTAAGATGTCGTACGGGTTGCGTCGTATGTGCTGCGTTGTACGGTTGAAGTCAGTTGCATCGTAGAATCCAAAATATTTGTTCTAATGATACAAAATAAAAAGGAATGTTTTGATCACAAATGACTCCTATGTCCACTTCTCACCACATTCGATTACATTACTTATTTATTTAAGGATTATCAACATTACAGACACTTAAGAAAGACAAAGAACACATGTATATAGAATAGGGAGTAGTGTTGTAACAATTATAGACAACCACAGCATTCAAAGTAACACGGTTAGTAGAGTTAGTAGTACGGTTCACAATTTGAGTTAAGATACATTTATATTTGTCATGGTTAGTAGTTGTTAGTAGTTATATTTACAGATTAAAACTAAGCTAAGAAAAACAGATTAAGGAAAACATAGATACATGCATATTTTCGGGAAATTGGCAATGTCGGAATTTTAAACACACACTAAGTAAGTCACAGTTTGAATACAAAAGTACTGTCGAAATAGAAATAAAAAATAGGCAGGGAACTGGCGTGAAAAGGGTAAATGGTTAAGGATTGTCTTAAGGATCGTAATATACACTTCTGATTATTAGTCCTATATTAGGATAGTAGGTGTTCGTTATCAGAAGTGTGTTTCAGTGTAGTGAGTAACTTCAGAAGTAGGCTTACTTAACTGGGCTTCAAATTTACAGTTAAACAATTACCAATAAACTGGTACATAGGAGTAGTTAAAGCGAGAGTGATTTTCCTGGAACCCAAACAGAAATCATTATCTACGGAGGCTTATGACAATTACCAACAGGTGTAGAATAGCATATTAATAATTTCAATACTTTAAACCAAGCAACCTAAACAGAAAACTATATAATAAAAGTGCTAATATCGTCAAATTGAACATTATAATCGAATACTCACTTCCTTCTGCAATTCCAGAACTAGTAAGTTACAAATATTCACACTCACAAACTTTCGCTTTTATAATATTAGTGCGATAACACATAGACTATAATTTTAAAATTTTTCGACAGGCCTGTTATGAGTGATTGATTACTTTTCACAATGCAGGTCGGTTCGATTCCCACCTACGACAGATATTTGTAATTTAATTTTGCAATTATTATCTATGAGTGGTCGCCTCTCGAGAACCTTTCTGGCTGTCAGTTCTACGAGCTATGTACCCTGCACACTGCCACTTCAGTTTGGCAATTCTTTGGGCTATGTCGGCTACTTTGGTTTGAGATCCTTGGGGGAGGCCTTTGTCCAGCAGTGGACGTCTTTCTGCTGATATGATGATTATGATTATCTATGAGTATATAAGTAGATATTTACAAAATAAAAGTAGTATATGCAGTATATCAGTTATCTGGTTTCCATAGTACAAGCTCTGCTTAGTTTGGGATCAGATGGCCGTGTGTGAATAATGTCCCAGGATATGAATTAATTCCTTCACAACAATACTAAATAAATAGAGATATTACTCACAAGTATATAAGAAAATTAGAATGGAATAATCAAATAATTTCTTTATGAAATTTACAAACTTTGAAACTAATTACAAAATATACAATAAACGAATTTAAACCAAACACAGAACAAATTAACTTTGTCCGGACGAAGCAATCAATCATGTACGTAGCATGTATAACTCATGACGTCATTAATATTACACGGTCGTGTCCCATGACGTCATTAAACCCATACATCTCTGTCAGTCCAGTAAGCGATTGCTCTGTTTCATTTGAAATGCTGCTCCACTATTTGAACCGATGATAACGTCGTCCAGATACTTAATTATGTTGTAAAACAATTTAGCTTAAGAAATCCTTTACATTGTTTTATTTTATCAAGACTTGGTTTTATGTTAGAAATTATTTATATCATGCTGTTATTAATTACTGGCTGTGCCTCGCAGTTTTACCCGCGTTAAATTTGAGTTATCACAGCTCCTCCCTCGTAAGTGATAACGTGATAATATGTAGCCTATATGTTGACCCGACCTCTTAGTAATATTCATGCAAAAAGTTTAAGTAAATCCATGCAGTACTTTTTGAGTTTAGCCCGGACATACATAAAGACAAAAATTCTAATAACTATATTTTTGGCTTTGATATGATTGTAGATCACGTCCCAAGTATCCTTTTTAAAAAATATTTTATGTACAGTTTTGACTCTCCTACGATTTTATTATATCTATAATAATTATTAATAAAATCATTACTGTGATACTTTATTGTTCTGAGTCGCATGTACTCTGTGTCCGTCAGTTATATGTTTGTTAAATAGCCCGCGTCACAGGGATTAATTTCCCTAGTACGAGAGTTGTCTTAGTAATAATGAGAAATAAAAAGAAGTTTGATTTAAAAATAAATTAATTTTAGTGAAACCTATATTTTTGGGTATTAAATGAATAGTAATGTTGACCTGGTTTTATTTGAATCTTATAGATATATTCTTTTACATTTAATTTATATCACAAGACTGCAAGTGTAATCATGTTTATTGTTAACTGTAATCATTGTTATATCAGCAAAAGGAACACAATACGTGTATATAGAAATAATTCGTATATAATATCTGGGGACAATGTCACACAGATCAGATGATGATGATGATGGTAATGATACCAGTGCGTATCATTTCTTTACTCATGTGCACTGACAACTACCCTATCTCGGTTACTCCATACTCCAATCCCTGCCTAAGTTGCCTGGAAGAGATCACATTTAGTGATAAGGCCGCCAATTGTACCATTTATTTAAATGTATGCTATTGTATTCTGTAATGTTTTGGTGTACAATAAAGAGTTATCTTATCTTATCTTATCTTATCATCCTAGCCCCAAACTAAGCAAAGCTTGTACTATGGGTACCAGGCGACGATATACATACTTATATAGATAGATAAATACATAGAAAACATCCATGACTCAGAAACAAATATTCGTGCTCATCACACAAATATTTGCACTCACCGGGATTCGAACCCACGACCACCAGCTTCGTAGGCAGAAGCACTACCAACTAGGCTACGGTGATCGGATACATGCATTCGCATATGTGCTATGCGAATGCATGTATCCGATTGCAGCCGAACTAGTGCGGCTTTGAAGTTTGAGAGTCGATAATTTTCCACGTACTGACATAGAACACGTGAGTCTCGCGGTGGGCGCGTATTACTTGGCTGGTTTAAATTTGTTAGAGAGAAGATCAACGCATGGAGCAAACAAACAGACACACAGACAAAAATTCTAAAAACTATATATTTGGTTTCGATCACGGTTATAGATCACGCCTCAAGTATCCTTTTTAAAAATCTTCAATGTACAGTTTTGTTTTTCCTACGATTTTATTATGTGTAAAGATATAGATTTGTATGTATGGATTGTTCTTATTACTATTTTTATACATATACAATATAAGATATCAACAAATTAAAATAGACGAGAACACAATATTATGACACTGGAATACTAAAGCAATTATGAGTATAAATTAAAATTAAACAACATTCAGGGCCGGACTCAGTCTATCTTCATTTTTTGAATTATTTACATGATATTTTAATTCCTTTCTTAATTAATGATTCGAAATTTATTACAATATATAAGAGCCGTGTGGTTTCCGGCCTAGAAAGAATAACATGGCCACCGCTACCATGCCGTGGGTACGTAAAAGGCGAATAAGAGATAATACATTAGGTATTCGGGTAGCAGCGCCACCTGTACCACCTAACTAACTGCGATCGCCAACTCTCATGGCAAGCAAGTATGATTAAGGCAACCCCTTCAAATGGTAATGTTATAGAAACCTTTGGGGTAGGCCTACATATGGCCATCGGTGAACGATATCAGACTGATAAAGTGTGTGTGTTTGTACTAGGTATAGAACAGGTACAGTATATTTTTATTATATATAAAATGCATTGTTCGAATGAGTTGCAAATTTTGATATCGAAGCCATTAGAAACCTATGGCAAACATAGCTGCAGCTCAATTGTGTCCATCAGCTCAGAGCATTCAGTAATCCCGTTCACCAGTACGTACGGATCAGAAATTCTATTCTCAACAATATCACGAACTTAATACAAAGTAACTTTGTTATTCATTTATCTCAACTTCTACTGAGAATTCAAGCAATGTCACTGACAAATGTCTCCTGAAAGGAAAGAGATTTGCATTCCTGACCTATTAATCAATATATACCGAAACAGGGTAGGCGACGCATTTGGCTCATTTGTAGTCACCGAACGTAGATTGTCGACAGCCACTATTTTACGAGGGTTGACAAAACTATTAAGTGACTGTCTAGTTGTTGGGTCCCTTCCTAGGATAGGAGACCACGTCAACGTAATAAAGACTTTTTTACCTAAAATTTTAAACGAATTTAAGACTAGTGTTTTTCATTTCAGAGATGTTTCTGCATACATAAGATTATAATAATATCCTCCGAGCCGAATTTCGGCCACGGTGGTTAGTCCCAATAGCCATCTGCGTGGGACATATTGTAGTGCTCAAGTATGTGCGCTAACACAGGAGCACTTTCTATTCCATCACCCTCATGATCCGATGTGACACCTAGCGCCACAACCGGAAAGAGGTCTGGTACAGGACCGACGGATTTACGTGCTCTCCGAGGCACGGGGGTATAATACCGCCAACTCCCAGACTTCGGGCTGATGCTGAGAAATTTTTCTTTTTACAGAAATGTCCCAAAATCACTTTTGGCCCGACCAGGGATTTGAACCCAGGACCTCTTTTTCTGCGGGTGAACACGCTACCGCTAGACCAACGAGGCATTCAGCATACATAAGATTACATAAAGTTCTTGCAACACTTTAACTATCATTCGCGCGTCGCTAACCCTTTTGAAACCTATTACTCCTATGACGAGATCGTTATGAAAAGCGTGATCGGGCGAGGCTAATAATTAGTACTACTCAGTTTAAGTACATTTTACCAGTAGCTGCCACATCAGTAATATTATTATTATTTATCGAATTAAAGGCCAACAACTACCAATTATAAAACACTGCAGTATTTCCGACTTGGACGTCGCCTGCCCGACTAAAGCCATTAAGTATCGGCCATCGATCTTTACTATCCACGATAGTGACGCTGTTTTATAAAGCGCATGTTCTTCCTTTTTATAACTATCATACAGTACCTTTGTGGTATGTAGTGAGAGGAATGATATTTTTTATATATTATGGACACGGGTCTCAATCGCGATAAAAATTTAAGGCAAATCATTACCTTTAGGTTACCCTACCCGACGTAAGGTGGCATGGATTGTACCAGACGTGGTCACGGGTCGATAATAATGAGTACAAATTGCAAAAGTTTAAAGACATTAAAAGGAAACGTAATATTAAAATCACACTAATATTATAAAGGTGAAAGTTTGTGAGTGTATGTTTGTCGCTTCTTCAAGTCTAGACGGCTGGAGTGATTTTAATAAAATATGCTATGGAGTTATCTGACACCCTGGATTAAAACATTGGCTATCATTTATAAAGTTTAACGCGGGTGAAACCACGGAGCACAGCTAGTGCTACTTATACTACTTTTCTTTTGAAAATACATACTTATATACTCATAGATAATTACACCCAAACTAGCAAGTAAATTATAATGCTGGAATTTGTAATAGTATTCTCGCTTTGACTTTAGTTTAAGGCAACGAGAAGGCTTTTTAGTATAACAGTATTAGTTTTAGGTGAATGGTATTTAACTGCAAATCAAAAAATCTTCATCTTGAATTACAAATCATCCGTATCCCAAGAGAGATAACTACTTAAATGTACAATCAGCATATAAAATACTCAAAATATTATAATCTTAAGTTTATGGACTTAAATTGCTGTAGAGATAATAATATTTTGACATAACTATTAAAATGTGCAATTAGTTTCTGTAATACAGGATGAAAATATATAGCTATTGATTTAAAAATGGATTGTTTGTGAAAATAAATGTTTTGCTGGCATTGTGTGGTCGCAGTTTTAATCTAACCTAACTTACTTCCAGGTAAATTTTATGTTCAGTGTAATCTTTGTTTGCCAGGTTTTACAAATAATTCGTCCCATCGGATTATTAGAGCGAGAAATGAGAGCGTGTACTTATATTTGTATTTAATCTTGGCTAGTTTATTGCCTCGTTGGTCTAGCGGTAGCATGTTCAACCGCAGGTAATGAGATCCTGGGTTAAAATCCAGGGCCAAAAAGTGATTTTAAGGATTTTTCTGTAAAGATTTAAGCCCAAAGTTTGGAAATGGTCACCATAGCCCAGTTTGTAGTGTTCCTGCCTACGAAGCTGGTGGTCCTGGGTTCGAATCCCGGTAAGTGCAAATATTTATGTGATGAGCACGAATATTAGTTTCTGAGTCATGGATGTTTTCTATGTATATACGTATTTATCTATCTATATAAGTATGTATATCGTCGCCTGGTACTCATAGTACAAGCTTTGCTTAGTTTGGGGCTAGGATGATCTGTGTGACATTGTCCCCAGGTATTAAATTGGCGGTATTATACTCCCGTGCCTAAGGGCACGCAGTCGGTCCTGTACATGATCTTTTTCCAGTCGTGTCGCTAGTAGTCCCATCGTATATGAGAGAGATGGAATAGAAAGTGCCCCTGTGTTTGCGCGCACACTTATGGACTATAATATGTCCCATGCAGTTGGACA
Source organism: Pseudoips prasinana (assembly GCA_951640165.1). Taxonomy (NCBI): domain Eukaryota; kingdom Metazoa; phylum Arthropoda; class Insecta; order Lepidoptera; family Nolidae; genus Pseudoips; species Pseudoips prasinana. The sequence goes on along the minus strand of OX621235.1, from coordinate 42,553,776 downwards.
TTATATATAACGCAAATTAACGTTAGACGCATAATTCGACGCTGACCTTCAGCTACGAGCACCTTATACGTAAATTGATGTTATCTAGCCAACCGAATTAATAATTCTACTACCATGCATACTGGGAGAAAAAAAAGCCTTATTGTTGTGCGATTGAAGATGATCCTAAAATTAGAAACTGACTTATACACCACAGATGTTGTAACGTATGTTGGAAGATAAAATAAATGTGTTATTGAATCTTCCAACATACGTTACAACATCTGTGGTGTGTAAGTCAGTTTCTAATTTTAGGATCATCTTGAATCGCACAACAAAAAGACTTTCTTTTTAATATTTTCTTACAGGACCCTTAGAATGTAAACAAAACATAAAATAGCATTACTACCCCTTAGAGCCTTAATAGTCCTGTATTAAACTAAAAGCTACTCCAGAGAATAAACTAGATACCGCGGCATCGCCTCAAGCGCCCAATTTAACGTTGGAAAATGGTACAAAGGCGAATAACGATATTTTTCTCATAGTATAAGGAGCCTTGACTTATACATTCAAGTGGAAATTGCAATCTAAAGTAAACAATAATAATATAATAAATATCTTGGGACAACTGACACAATGCTATCTGATCCCAAACTATAATACACTAGGGCAAACAGACGGTTTATTAACATACTTATATATTTCTAAATACAAACATATTATGGATAAATTACACATAGAACAAATAATCATGGTCATCACACAAGGATTTGTACAGGGCGGGGCTTGAACCCATGACTTCTCAGTTGGGGTCACTAACCACTATACCAATAGATCAGTCCACTAAACCCAGCAAGCTTCGTTAACTAATCACCCATAGCATCTAGCTATGAGTGATTAGTGACAGTGATTATCAGATAGATAATCACTGTCACTAATCACTGATTATCAGATAGATTTTTCCTCTGGGTCCTCTGGAAGAAATTTTTTGCAAAATAAGCAGCACCTTTGTACTATTACATTTCCTCGTACAAGAATGAATAAATAAATAAAAAATAAATACATTTTTAAACAAACAATTTGCGTTAAAGTTAAATATAAGAGACTTCAAGCAAAGCGCATCCGTGCATGCTTGTATAGAAAGTATAAAAACATGTAAATTTGTGTGCAGTTTTACAGTCAAGTAGATGATCGAAAGTGCGTGAGTGTTAAGTGTAGAAAATATTATCTAGTTGTACCGCCGCGCCGCCCTAAATCCATGATCTTTGTAAAACCCAAACCTGTCGTTCTATTTGATCATCTATTTTTGCCGTGGACTGCACTATTTTGAAGATAGATTCGGCTCTTTTAATCTCCCACACTATTTGCATTACACGTTGTAGAATATAAATATCTCTTACGCAACAATACCGCTTTATCCATTCTTGCGAGCGAAACTATTCACTGGTTGATCTCTTTAGGAAATAACATGATTATAATATCTTATAGCGGCTCACTGATCTATGATATAGATCATATTACTATACGTTAGATATTACAACGAATCGAAGAATAAGGAGAGAAATCACATTACTATCAAATTATTTTTTACCAAAATAGTTAGAAATTTGGACTCAAAATGTATATCTTAGGGTGTGGTTTTTAGTTCTTTTAGCTAGCAGTATTAATAAGCTTCATTTTCTAATACTTATTGTAAATGCAACAACCATTTCATTAATCATCATCATCATTACATCAGCCGACAAAACGTCCACTGCTGCGCAAAGGCCTCTCCAAAGGTCTCTACAGTTGCTGGTCTTGCACTATTCTAGTGGTATCCAGCGACACCCAAGATTATCAGTCCATTTTGTAGGGGGAATGCCCTCGCTGCGTCTTCCAGTTCGAAGTTGCCACTCGGGAACCTCTCTTTTCTAGCGGCCGTCTGTTCTACGAGCTATTTGCCCTATCCACTGCCACATTTCAATATTTCTGCAGATCTAGCAGGGCAACTCATATCAGAGCATAACCCTCTCCATTTTACTTACGTTACTTTAAAGCAAAAAATGCGAAACGGTTGGCACAAGCATGTACAAATCGTCAAAATTTAAATTTATTAACTCTATATTTACCTAGCAGTATACACAAAAAAAGTTTTTCATTCTGAAGTGCCTTTGTATTTTAAGAAGGGTTATTATTATAACTTTGTATGTTATTAACATAATATTAACTTAAATTAATGTTGGTTAATTTAATTTGAATTGACTTTAACTATTAGTTCCAATTTTCCACCTTTCGCTTTTCCACGTGTAAGCGTTGATTAACAAAGTTGTTACATCCTGATTAGTTTGAAAAGCGAGTAAATATTATACCGCATTAAACGAACCAATTAAATCAACTTGATTGTTTGTTTTATACGTTAGTTGTAAACTACGGCTCGAGGTTAGAAAATTAGAAATTTACATGTGAATATATTAGAGAGAGGCTTCCACCAGTCGTATTGCAGAGCCAATGTGTTTTTAGATACAAAGAGTTGAAGTTATTGATTTCCATACATAACTCTGAAATAATATTTATTTATTTATTTTATTTATAAAGAATAAATAAGTATTATTTCGGTGTTATATAGCTATATAGCATTTAGAAAAATTGTATTAAATTAACAAATTAGGAACCTTATGTATGCAGGCGAGCTTATCCTGGGACATTATTTACACACGGCCATCTGATCCCAAACTAAGCAGAGCTGATACTATGGGAACCAGATAACTGATATACTACATATAGTACTTTTCTTTTTGTAAATATAATAGATAATTATGCTTTTCACGCCGGAGGTCGTTGGTTCGATTCCCACCCAGGACAGATATTTGTGTGCATGAACATGTCTATTTGTCCTGAGTCTGGGTGTTTATATAAGTATGTATTTACAAAAGAAAGTTGTATATGTAGTATCAAAAGTACAAGCTCTGCTTAGTTTGGGATGAGATGCGCGTAAATAATGTCCCAGGATATTAAAGTGCCTCTGCCCAATAATCTAAAGAATCCTTCATCTAAAGAACATAATTTAAGAATGAGATATTGTGTGTGTTTTTATCTGTAAAAAATATTTTTCTTAACGGCGAGAATGAAGAAATGTAATTTGTTAAGAGTATATTTTTAAAAAGGTCGTATGTAAATACTGTTCAAATTGGATTCCGATTCAAAATATATAAGTTATTTTGCCCATGTACTGTTAAAGCTTTTGCATAGAGCAAACCGAAGTTAACCCGAGCTCAACCAAGTTTATAAGTGCGATTATTTCTAAAGTCGTTCAGAATAATCAAACTCACATTGCCATCACTTTCTAAAATTACCCAACACGAAACTAGTATTAACCCTTAAACATTAAACTCAAACAAGGTTAACTATAAGCTCCAATTCCCAAAAGTTGTAATGTGTCGTCACAGACCGCCCGCGCCAACGATTCAAAGACCATATCAATCGGTTAACGAGGTCATATTCAAACTAGCCCGCAGTCCGGTGCAAATATTTGAAGGGAACAATGTGTGGGCGAGCTGCTCCGGGAATAACGGGTCGGGGATATATGGGGCCGAGGGGACCTTAGGATTGTTGGTGCGCGGAGTTCGGTCAAGGCCATTTAGAGGTTAAAGATGCTCATAAGTGGTAATTTTGACATGCCGATCTATTTTATTGTGAGCATATTGCAACATTGTATATTTACAGCTTACACGAACACGAACTCAGTGTTTATGTTGTATGACTTTAAGTTTTGAATAAACCCTAAAGAATATTTAAAAATGTACATAGCGGAAATAATAATAATTTCATAATTTAGTTTTCTTCATGTAGAGTTTGTCCAGAATCAGGTAGAGATAAGTAATGGGGTCAGGCGTTACTTTGCGGAAATCCATAACAAGCAAAATACAAATCAATATGTAGTGTTAATGCTCCAGCGGAATTAACACTACATATTGATGTTGTATTTGGAGAGATCTAAACTAATAAACCTAATCTAATAAACCTTTTTTTATTATTTTTATTATCTATTTATCTCGTAATCATTATCAGCCTCATATCGTCCACTGCTATAAAAAGAATATAGGCATCCCCCAAATGTTTCTTTGACGCTGCCGTTATGGAAACTTTTGGGGACTACGGCAAACCTCTCTAGCTTTGCCCTAGTCATGCGAGTTGATGACTACAGATACATAGTACACAGGTGGCGATGCCCGACTACCTGCTGTATCACTTAGTCACCTTTTACTACACCCACGGGATGGTATGGGGTGGCCCTGTTATTCTTTTTAGGCTGGAAACAAAACGGCTACCTCTAAATAAACATGCCAAAAAATTAAGTATATCGTAACAGTAGCCCATTTATCACAATAATCTCTACTAAAACTGCTACTTTCAAGATCAATAAAAAAATGAAATGAAAAATGAAGTGAAAAAAAATTAAAAATTTGGTGCCATAAAAAGATACGTAATTATTTACACCAATAATTATATGAATGAGTCTCGAAACGGTGAAACATAACACTTCAATTTGAGCAGATATGTTAAAACTTATAAAACTGCTCGACTTTGCTGTCAAACTCGAGCAGTTTTATAAGTTTCACGGTTTCAGGAGTCATTGTAACAATGTTTATACTGGTTTGTTTAGGCATAACTTCTTTTGCTGTGTGGCTGACAGCAAAGAATATCACCACTCCATTTCATCCCGTGGGGGGCGTTGAATTCGACCCGAGGGGATTTCTAACAGAAGACAGGCAGCAGCGGCTCTCTATGTAAAAATAATAAACACAACTCCATCGCGGAAATCTTTTCTGGAGGCCTTTGTCCAGGAGTGGGCATCATCGAACTGACATGATGTTGAACTTTTAAACACTTCTATTGTACCGACCTTCCGTTCAATACAAACTTCATTTTACATCTAAAATTCTACCTTTGCTTGGATTTTTAGATAATCTATTTATCAAATAAAGTTTCTTCTCAGTAATTTTTGCTTAAAACATGAATTAATCATAGTTAATTATTTATAATTAGTTTATAGTTAGTTAGTTTTTAGAAGATAGTAGCTTGAATTAATTATATTAACTATTATGGCACTGTAACTTCAAATTCAAATTCACAATTAATGTATTCCTTAGAAAATTACATTTTTGAGGCATACCCCAAAGGCGTACAATATAATATTAGACATTAAAATGTATAAATAGAGTTACATTCTAACACTGCAAATTTTACACAGTTGTAGCGGAAGAAATTTTAACAGCTACTCGAAAATTTACATTTATATTTGTGATGCTTTAGCCAATAATACTTTGGTACCAAATAGACGGTCAACGGTCACCGTAGCCTAGTTGGTAGTGCTTACGAAGCTGGTGGTCCTGGGTTCGAATCCCGGTAAGTGCAAATATTTGTGTGATGAGCACGAATATTTGTTTCTGAGTCATTGATGTTTTCTATTTATTTAAGTATTTATCTATCTATATAAGTATGTATATCGTTGCCTGGTACCCATAGTACAAGCTTTGCTTAGTTTGGGGCTAGGATGAGGAGATATTGGGGGTAGTTCTACCTAGAAGACGAAATTAAAGTTGCTCTATAGTTTTTATTTAAATTAATGTATTTCTGTGTATAATTTATTAAATATTTATGTTAAATTTGCAATAGTATATTACGTACCTGCCGTTGAGTGTTTTTCCTTCACCTTCACTGCACTATAGCACTAATTTGATAGAATGAGTTCAGATCAAGTGACCTTGCCCCAACTGAGGGACATTTTCGTGAAAAAGATGTCTGACTTCGAAAGTCAACTTAAGAAAACGCCAACCTCGTCCACCAGCTTGGAAAACGAATTCTATTTGTTCAAATCGTTTGTGCTGGAAGCTTTGAACAGCTTACAGAGTCAAACTGAGGTCCTTGATAGCCGAGCTGACCGAATGGAGCAGGGAGCCGAACGTTTTGAGAGGCGCCAGCGTCGTAAAATGCTCCTACTTCACGGAATTCCCGAACAAAAGGATGAGCAGGCAGCACAAGCAGTTACAAGCGTTGTCCAAAAGCATTTGAAACTAAAAGATTTCTCCGTGACTGACATTAAGCGATGCCACAGGATGGGTAGGCCCGCGGCTAATCGTGCGAGGCCCATTTTGATTAAATTTCAAGACGTAACATGCCGAGATAAAGTATGGTTCTCCAAAACTGAACTTAAAGGAACTGGGATTACGATATCCGAATTCTTAACCAAACTAAAACACAGCATTTTTATGGCAGCTCGTGAGAAACTGGGTCTGTCACGGTCGTGGACCCGAGAAGGTCGAGTCTTCGTGTTGGGACCTGATCAGTCACGGCAAGAGTTGGTGTCGCTTCGGGATATCTCCCGGTTCGAGGAGCCTGTCGCACCAAAGAACGTGATTGATAAGAAGGCGGTGCCCGACGCGAAACCTGCATCGAAATCCAAGCGAGGCGCGACCGTCAAGAAATAGAGAAATATGCGTAAGCACGGTCGATTTCTAGTTATATGGCACAGGCAAACTATAGTGTAATAATTGTGACAGTAGGTAGGTATAGGTTCGAGAGTGCAAAGAGTAGCAGGAAGCAATATTACTACGAGCAGCATAATAGGTACTTTTAATGATTTTAGTTTAATAACAAAATATATGTTATAGTTTTTAATTAACCACGTCCATGCGCTGCGGTAACGCGCGCCGCGAACTGACTGAGCAGGTAGCGGAATACGCGCTCGAGTGAGCTAACCTCCGCGCCCGCGCACCTTTTAAAACTGCATTCCATTGCTTGTATACATAATAACTGATAAAATAACAGCTTCTTGTTGCGAACTGCGCCAGTATAAACTTATTTGTTTTTTATGAACTGTAAAAATTAACTTTAATTTATGCATTTTTTTTTTTTGTTTAATCTACGTACCTACTTACAACTAAATTTTATATAAGTAAGTATGTTTACTGCATCCATTGTTTAGTTTTATTATTACTATTTTTTTTTATTTTTCAACTCATACTCAAATATTTTGTACTTTACATACCTACACTTTTATTAATATAAACATTTTTTTTTTTCTTTAATTTTCCTATATTGTCACTTATTACACATTCTCATAAATCTCTCTTTTAATTATGTATTTAAACCTACATAGTTCTTAGCAAAAGATCACATTGTGCTTATGTTTTGTTGTTGAGCTTGTATTATTCAGTTTAAACCTGTTACTTAAAACTTCATGTTTGCTACTCTTATTTAATTTAGATTTTGTTTTGTTATTTTTGTCTAATTGTATAATCTATAATTGTTGTTAATTTCTTGAACATGCCATGTGCTATTTAAATTTTTATAATCATGTAAGCACTCAACTGGCGGGTGGACATTATTCTGCCCTTCCGGTATACTATAATCTTATTTTATTTATTATTATATATTTAATTTTATTTATTATTATTTATATATAATATTCAATAATATTTTCTTACCTATTATATAACTATCAAATGTCAGATGACACTAGTGATAATGATGACTTCTTTTCTCTCAGCAGTGACAGTGACAGCTTTATCAGTCTCCCATCTCTCGCCGATACCATCGAGTCGCAGTTTTCTGATGTACCAAAGAACTTTAATGTTGTCCATATTAATGCACAAAGTATCCCGGCACATTTCCCGGATATGCTGGTCAGTTTTGAATGTAAGACTATCCACGCAATTTTAGTCTCAGAATCCTGGCTAAAACCATGTCTTCCGTCATCTTCCTATTCACTCCCGGGTTTTACACTAATACGCAATGACCGCTCGCCTGGCGGCGGTGGCGGTGTAGCTATATATCTGCGTAGTTACATACCATTCTCCATAATAAGCTCATCGCCACAACCACCGTCACCTAACGCAGGTGAGCATCTCTTCTTAGAAATCGAGTTAGGCAACACTAAACTCCTTCTTGGCGTTTATTATTGCCCCTCGTTGCGTGTTAATTACTTTTCTTCTTTTGAAAGTATTCTTGAGAACTTGACTCCGTCTTACGGTCACACAATCATTATGGGTGACTTCAACACGTGTCTCCTCAAAAACGATTCCCGAGCTTCGTCCATACGTTCTATCGTACACTCCTACAATATGGCCATTCTGCCCTTAAATGCCACTCACCACTTTCCTAATTCTAATCCATCTCTTTTAGATCTTATGTTTGTATCTTCGCGTGAACATGTCGCAAAGCATGGGCAGTGCTGCGCTGACGCCTTCTCTTGTCATGATTTAATTTTTTTATCTTATAAAATACGTCCTCCCAAGGCAAAGTCAAAAGTCCTTCTTCAGCGCAATTTTTCTGGCATGAGTCTCAGTGCTCTAAAGAAAGACGCTACTAACATAGACTGGGAACCTCTACTTTCTTCTACATCAATTGATTTCAAAGTAAATTTTTTAAATACCAAGATAGTCGAACTTTATGACTTGCATGCTCCAATACGTGCTATAAAGATTAAGCATTTACCGGCACCGTGGCTTAATGATAACATTAAGTCACTAATGCATAAAAAACTTCAAGCGAAAGCTAAGAAAAACTGCCGTCCATCTTCGTTAAACACACAAAAATACGTCTCCATTCGTAATTTTTGCAACAAGGTGTGTAGGAAAGCACAACGCCAATATGTTCATGAGTCTGTCGAAAACGGTGATCCAGCAAAAGTCTGGAAATTTCTAAGATCTATGGGGGTTGGGAAGACAAAAGAAAATCCCATACATAAAAATCTGGATATCGATTCCTTAAATCAGCATTTCTCGTCTTCATCCAAATGCAATAGGATAACCAAAGGCCAAACTCTTAATTATCTGTCGTCACTACCAACACCTCATTTCAGTCCTATGGTTTTTAATCAAATAACTACTTGTGACATTAAGAAGAGCATAATGTCAATTACATCGAAAGCCATTGGTTGTGATAACATTAGCTGTAATATGATCCTTCCTATCCTTGATGAAATCCTTCCCGTCCTCAGTCACATATATAATTTCTCCTTAACCAATGGGTGCTTTCCATCTCAATGGAAAGCAGCTTATATTATTCCGGTACCTAAGAAAACCAATCCTAAAGAATTCTCCGAATTCCGTCCTATATCTATCCTCCCCTTTCTTTCCAAAGTGTTGGAACGTTTAGTTTATAACCAACTAAATGTTTTCCTTTGTAAAAACCAGCTCCTAAATCCATTACAATCTGGTTTCCGACCCGGTCATAGTACAGCTACTGCTTTGATCAAAATAACAGACGACATTCGTCTTAGCATGGATGAGAGCAATGTCACGGTACTTTCCTTGCTAGACTTCAGTAATGCTTTTAACACCGTAGACTTTGACATCTTGCTTGGCATTATGCGCTCACTTAATGTATCTCCAATGGTTATTGACTGGTTTCATAATTACCTGTTAGGTCGCCGGCAGCGTGTTCGCGTAGAAGATGCTTTTTCTTCATGGTGCGATATGATTGCTGGCGTACCACAGGGAGGCGTGCTATCTCCATTACTTTTTGCTGTATTTATAAATACTATTTCCCAAAACCTCAATTCTTCCTACCACCTCTATGCTGATGATCTGCAGATTTATACACAAGCATCTTTGGAAATGATATCGTCTGCTATCAATGTCATACAGGATGATCTTGATAAGATTTGCGAATGGAGTACGTCTCATGGACTAGCGGTTAACCCGGCAAAGACGCAAGTTATTGTAATAGGCAGCTCCAGAATGCTAGCTAAAATAGATTGGTCTGGGCTACCTCAGGTAAAATTTAATAATAAAATCATTCCTTACAGTGACAAAGTAAAAAACATAGGTATATACATTGACAAGACCTTATCATGGGATCCTCAGCTTCAGGAAGTCAGTCGTAAGTTATTTGCATCAGCAGGGTCTTTGCGACGAATCCGGAACTTCCTTCCCACTGCCACTAAAATTGCGCTAGCACAATCTCTTCTTTTACCCATCCTTGACTATGCAGATACCAGCTATCCTGATCTCACCGAAGCCCAACTTGACAAACTTGAGCGCCTTCAAAATTTTTGCATAAGGTTTATATTTGGTCTGCGCAAATATGACCATGTTTCAGAATTTCGCACCAAGCTTAAGTGGCTTCCCATTCGCCTCCGCCGAGATACTCATATTTTAATTCTTCTATACAGTATATTGTTTAATCCTGCCACCCCACTTTATCTCAAAGAACGGTTCGAGTTCCTAAATGACACACATTTAAGATCCCTGAGGTCATCTGAAAATTTGCGACTCAAAATACCTAAGCATTCCTCTAACTTCTACGGACAATCATTTACAGTAGAAGCTGTGCGCCTTTGGAATGATTTGCCTGTAACGATAAGGCGAGCACAATCCCTTCACACTTTTAAAAAACTAGTGAAGGAGTACTACCTTTCACGATAAATAGATACTATCGCATAATAACAGTGTTACTGTCATCTCCTATCACTAATAGGATGTATGTATTTATATAAGTATTTTATTTGTTATATGTATGTTGTATGTAATATATATATATATCTCAACAAATTTCAATTACATATTAATATGTATATTATATATATATATATGTGTAATACCTACGAGCTGTAGGCATTACTTCAAGATAATGTTTCACAATTTTCTCTCTTAATTTACTAGACTAGTCTATTTCTATTTACTATTTCTTTCTTAAGTTGCTACACCCCTATCACTCATTTAATTATTCTTCTTGCTGATCTTGTCCATCCTAAGGTTGTCTGGAAGAGATCGCAGTTAGCGATAAGACCGCCCATTGTACTAGATTTATTACAACTTTATACTTTATATGTAAATCTTGGTGTACAATAAAGAGTATTTGTATTGTATTGTATTGTATTGTATGATCTGTGTGACATTGTCCCCAGATATTGTCCCCAGATATTAAATAGAAACACTTTACATTAATATAATAGAACCCACCGCTTGTGTCTTGCTCCAGTTCTAATCGGTTTCGATACATACTTGTATAATATAGTGAGTACCTACAGAGGTCGGTTTACGAGAGCCCAAAGGGCCGATTGTTTGCTTTACAAGCGCGCCTGAAACAATTCTACGTACAGCCAATATTATTAATATTAGTCGAGTTTAGCTTGCGTCTGTATGTGTAGGCCGGGTAATCAAGGATTAAATTGTCGAAGATATTTAATATTTGAGTTTGAAGGGTATTTTAGAACTTAAAGTTCGGGTTGTTTCGAAAATTTGCTATGGTAATTGAAACATTATTAATTTAATAATATTTCCGCCGGCACAATAGCCATTGTTCACATCTAAAGGAAGACTAGCCATCTGTGTTAGGACGGCGGCTCATCTTAATGAAAACTAGCCAACACAGGACACATTATAGCTAACAAGTATGGGTGGAAACACAGGTGAATTCTTAATTATCCTAGAGGTCTCCTACCAGGTACAACTTTATACAAATCAGGTGCAAAATTGACAACTTTACGTCGTCTTCAAAGCACAAGGGTGGTAAGACCATCAACTGAAAGTCTACCAGCAATTAGTGACAAAAATAATCCCGATAATGCCTTTTTATCCAACAGCCTTTTTATCCGGCTGTATCATTAGCTAATATTTTTTTCACTTCACTCTCACGCACTTTATAACACTTCACCGCCTCACTATTTACGATAATAAGAATTGAATACCCAATTTTGAACATCAACTACTACTTATTTGCTTTCTAACTCTTTTCATTCAAACTCTGAAAAATAGAATAGAATGGTATAACTTAAGGTGTATAAACCTTAAGTTATACCATTCTAATCTATCTCATTTTATTTTTGTTACTCAACAATCAAAACTATAGAAACTAGACAGCGTTATGTCAAACGTACCTCTAGTTCATCAACGTGTCCACTAGCAAATTGACACAATCTAAAATTATACCCAGGTTTAGAAGTTTACCCAATACCTATTGACCCTGCAATTCCCCGGAATCCCCTGGGGAGCAGCGTCCATTACGTACGGGGATAACGATGGTATACATTGACTGTACAGTCAGCAAGAGATATACCTGCTATAAAAAGGCATTGCTAATATAATCTAATAATAATAATAATGTCCTCATGTAATAAGTTCAGACGGGACAGCTAGCCGGCACTACCGGAAAGAAGTCAAGGCCACGACCGATAGTTTTATGTGTATTTTGAGGCACGGAGGTTTAACAAGGTTAACTTCCAGACTTCGGGCTGGTACTGAGAAATTTTCTCAGCATAACATCCCAATTTTAGTTTTTTGCCCGACCCAGGATTTGAACCCAAAACCCCACATTCGCAGTTCAATACGTTGCCACAACGTGGCAACAGATACTTTTAGCCACAACCCGGAGATTTTTCTAATATAAATGTGAAAATGTGTGTTGTTGTTACGCAAAAATCGCCGATCCGATTGACACTTGAAATAGAGATATATAAAGACTGTTGCCATGTGGCAACAGAGATGGGAAGAGGAGGTAAAGGGTAGGGAGCTCCATCGGTATTTCCCCGACGTGGCGGCACGACTCGGGGCAACCTGGGTGGAGCCGGACTACCAAGTCTCGCAGATTCTCACGGGGCACGGGGCCTTCAAGAGAAGGCTTTACGACATGAGGCTGTCCGACACATGCGCCTGCTACTGCGGCGCCGATAGCGAGGACATGGACCACGTACTGTGGAACTGTCCCATCTATGCCGAATTAAGGCACAAGATGCTGCTCGGGATTCAGCGCCTGGATGGGGGCCCGGTCTTCTACGGGGACCTGGTCTCCTCTGCCGGTTGTAATCTGAAGTGAGTACAGACTAGAATATTATTCTATTTCAACCTAGATCGCAGGAAAAACCAAGGAGTACAAAAACATGTTGACATGTTTTATATCTCACATGATAGTTAACAACGGTTGGTAGACACAATGACGTTGTAATTACCCAAACTGTTTTAGCACTCGTTTCGATTACTATTTTCTGTTGACTGTACAGCAAGTAATGAAAACAGCGTTCTTTCATGAAAAAAGATTAGACGGAATGAACTAATTTTTATAGAGAAATATCTTTTGTTGTTCTTAGATTACGTGAAAATGTCGCAAGGAAGTGAGATAAGAAAAGTAAATATTTTTCGACTCAGATCCTGCGGAAAATTTTGGGATTATGCTATTGTGTTGGCAAAAAGGAATTGAATGATTCAAGGGGCTTCAAAGTAAACGTAGGTGCGCAATTTGATACTTGAGGAAACCTCTATTTTTTAATAATGACTGATCGTTTAAAAATAGGAAAGAATAAAGATTTTATTAGAAATATACTACATGCTTAAAGTTACTCATTCGACGAATTATTTGGTACAACCGAGTCAAATTACAAGTAAAAGGTAGTAAATGGTCACCATAGCCTATGGACGCTATAATATCTGGGAAAACAGTTACACGTTACCGATCCTGTGACACCTATTCACACCTAGCTTGATGATATTTATGCTGTTATTTCAGGCAAAGCTGGCACTCTCCAAGTTTCGCGTTCCAGCTAGGCTTCCGCGCAGTGCAATCACACCACTTTGCCCACCGTTAAGAAAAAAGTTTTAGGTGCTAATTCTACTTACACAAGGATGTATAAGTTGGTAGCGGTTGTTTTTAGTGATTTAATCGATTTACACTTCGATTCTATTAACAAAAAAAACCCTACTTACACATTCACCAAATTAAGAATATCAACAAAAATAAAATAATAATATAACAACCTAAGTGTGATATGTTTCTTGTATAAATTGTAAAATCTCTGTATATAATCGTTTGCGGAGTTTACGTTTAAGTAATTGTTACATTGTTATAAGTTTATTGATAATGAGTTAGATATAAGAATTAATGTAAACAATTGTTGGTGAACCTTATAAAATAAAATAAAAATAAATAAAATAAAACCCTTTGATCTGATCTGACTCCACATCTGAAGCCGAACAGTTCCTACCTTTATCGTATGGGAAGTGGTTATCCTAGTGTTCGATTTTTTCAAACCGACCAGTTGTCCTCTGTCATGTCCTCTTTAACAACTGTGATCAAACAACCACAAGCGGGAACGACAGTTTAATGTGCCCTCTGAAGTACGGAAAGCTCTGGTATTAAACCACTTTGGCGGACACCCATTTATAGACCGGCCTCGCACCTACCTAGGTGCTACACCTCACTAAAAACTTACGGTCCGTGCTTTTCTTATACATGCAAGAAATCACTAAATATAAAATATTGTTATCAACAGCTTTACAGTTGTTACACATTACTTACTTATGTTACATACTCAAATGAATATTTATTTAATGCTTGAGCTGTACAAATTCTCTTTAAATAAAGACTATGATGGGTCTTAGGTACATAAGCACTTTCGGTAAACACATTTCATTTTCCCGCGATGTTTCAGCGCGAGTTACATTGACCGTGGTCGCATGGGAGTAGACTCGACAGGGAAAGTATATTTACCAATAGTTTTGATGCAATTGAAATCCATTACGTTCTTGACTGGCCCTTGGTCTAGGGGTTGGTGAACTTAACTGCTAAGCCTTAGTTGGTGGGGTTGATTTCCACCCAGGACAAATCTTTGTGTGATGAATACGATTATTTTTTCTGTCACTGGGTGTAATTTATCTATAATATATATAATAATATATATATATATATATATCTATATATATATATATATATATATATATATATATATTTATCTATAAATTATATTTAGAAATATAGATCTAAGTTTATCAGTTGCCTGTTACCATAGTACAGGTTCTTTCTAGTTTACAATCAGATTGCAGTGTGTGTGTGTGTGTGTGTGTGTGTGTGTGTGTGTGTGTGTGTGTGTGTGTGTGTGTGTGTGTTAGAAAATATTCAAAAAAAATCTTGCCGAGTATTGGAACGAATCCAATGATGCTTAAATTAACGAATTATTCGTTGAGATATGTCTATGCTCGACACTTGTTCGGTGGCTCCAAATATATAATAATTATTATATAAATATTACCTATATTGGATAATTATTATATAACCAAATTATTAAATAATTTATTTCAGTATTTCACAACGTTTATTTTATAAAAACGACCACAAACGACCAGAAAGACAGAGCCATGTAATTTCATATAATGTAAGGTTAGATGTGTTAGACTTCGCTGATGTGTTATGTTCTGCGGCTGGAATGTACAACTGTATGTAAAGTACCCATGTGCTCAGTAAATTTCATTCTCCTTCAAGTTCCTGTCAACTACTTTTCATTTGCGATAAACGACCCTTAAAACATTGCTTGCTTATCTCACATGATCCTTCAACATTTTAATCTTGTAGAAATATCTCGAAAAATCCTTTACATCAGTACGTAAGCAAATAGCGCGCCCGCATGAATTACACGGGAGAACAAATTTCACAACTGAAATTAAGGGAGACAAAGAATAAAAGTTAAATTAAAGGCCCAAACAATCGCTGTCTATATTCTGTGATGGAGTTTTTTGGAGTTTCTCTTCGCTTGGAGTTCTGCGCGGCGACTGTAAAAGGGAAAAAGAGCTAATATTGTTTCTTTTAACAACATATCGTTTTACATGTCACAGTCATTTGTTTTGAAGATACATAAACTATATGGCTACTTCATACTAAGGTGGTTAAAGTGATTTTATGGGGTGCTCATGGCCAGGTGCACTCACAGTCAGTCCATAAATGATCGGCGAGGTAAAGCACATAGGCAAGCGGTCAGTCCATAGATGGGTGACCGTTAGAGAGCTTTGAAACTATTGGTAAATACATTTCTACACACAATCTACTTCTATGCGATCGTCGCAGAAAAAACAGATTTACTGAAAGTGTTTTGAGTTTTGTTCCTAAATTATATAATAATTCTTATATTTAGATAGATTATTTAGAAAGAGAGAGATTTCTACAACTATCAAAGTTTTCATAAATATGTGTGTAATTATACCTATATAAGTGTGTATTTTCAAAAGAAAAGTAGTACATGTAGTAAATCGGTTATCTGGTTTCCAAAGTACAAGTTCTGCTTAGTTTGAGATCAGATGACCGTGTGTGAATAATTTTTCAGGATTTATTCTCAATTTAGTTCATATGAAACATAAGTAAGTAATGTGTTACAACTGTAAAGCTGTTGATAAAAATAATATAAAATTCGTGCTTGCGGTATATATGTATATGTGTGAGAAAATAACGAACTACTGTAATTATAATAATGATACAAAACTGTTTGATTTGGCGTTCATAGCCAGACGCACACCCGGCCGTAAATGATTAGTGGGGTGAAACAGTAGGTACGTGGCCAGTCTATAAATGGGTGATCGCCAAAGGGGTTTAATTTATCTTTCTCTTCCGTAATTCAAAGGGAACATTAAAATGTTGTCCCGTTGTTACGCTAGGACTAAAGCCTACTGGGCGGTTTGAACAAATGGAACACTAGGGTATCCACTGCCCTTACGATAAAGGTAACTGTTCGGTGTACACGATTATGGTGTACGGTTTACATTTGGAGTTTAAGAATAAGTTTTTATGTATGTTTTTGTACGTTTATTACGTGATATAGCAGTTTGTTTGTAACCTATTACAAAGGGATAGGGATAATCTAGGATGTATAACGAAACGTTGTGGCCATTTCATGGTCATTCAAACATTTTTTTTTGTTTTGATAAGACAACGCCCGCATTAGGGAAATTAATCCCTGTGTCTCGGGGTACTTTACAAACATATAATAGACGCACACAAATTACATACAGACTCAGAACAACTATTTATGGATCACACAAATAGTTGTCCGCGCTATTCGAACCCGCGACACGAAGTGGTGAGGCGACTGTCTAAGGCGCCACACGTGCAGTCATAATTATAAAACAAAATTAAATTACAAATAAAGTATAACGAAATTTCGAAGGGTTCGTATTTGGTTTGCTCACCGGCCGCGCACAATGCTCGTCAGCTCAAATCTAAAAGATAGAGAGTAGAAGTGGGTTGCACGTAACACGTTTCCATGACGTGACGAACGGCCTTTTTACCAGTTAACACTTGCCGCAAGATAAGAAAACTGATTCCAAAACAGAAACAGTCGAATTGAGAAAAGATTTTTTTGTTTAGTACAATGTATCTTCAAATCGTTCACGTTATCCTGTATCTATCTATACATATAATAAATCTGTAGAAAAATAATTTTTGTACATCAAAAGAAAATCCAAAAAAAATTGCCAGGGTATTAAAGAACAACCAATAGAACCCATTTCCAGCCTTTTAAGAATTTTTGTCTGATTGTCTGTGTGTCTGTTTGTCTGTTTATATGTTCGGGTATCACATAAAATATACTAAAGCAATGTAGGTAACTTTTATACACAGCGATTGAGCGTAACTTGAGGTAACATTTAGTTTTTGTTTTATTGCAATCGGTTCAGTCTATCAAAAGATATTAGATTTTAAAGTAATCATGAAGAAAAATAACACACATTTCATTACTTCAAGATGAACTAATGTTTATAGTTGAGCTACCTAACTGTCCGATAGATGTCATTGTGCATATTATGATATTATCTCTTTACTGAATGAACTAGGTTGATAGTTGATTTTTATTTCGATAGATGTCGTTGTGCATTTCTTTTGACTCGCGAATTTGCCCGTGTTTGCTGATTGCATGATTACGTAGGGTTTTGAATGTACTTTCGAAATAAGGTCTTGGTTGCCTAGAAGTATGTCGTTGTCCAAAATTGGTTAATAAAAAAATCTGTTTTCTTTGGGCAAATTGAATTATGTAGAAGGTTGGATTTATTATAATTTAATTTTAAATTATTGATAGTTGATTTTTATTTCGATAGATATCGTTGTGCTTGATAGTTTAATTTTGTTTCGATAGATGTCGTTGTGCATTGCTTTTGACTCGCGGTGTTAAGATTAGGGCTTTGAATGTTGCGAATTGTTCGAAATAAGGTCTTGGTTGGCTAGAAGTATGTCGTTGTCCAAAATTGGTTATTAAAATATTCTGTTTTCTTTGGGCACATTGAATTATGTACAAGGTTGGATTTGTTATAATTTAATTTTAAATTATAATGTCAGTCGATCGAAAGTTTGTGCTGTCGATTCGTTTGATGTACAGACGATTCGAATTTTATTGAGCCTGTCCGATTGAATGTATTTGAATGTAGTAAATTAACCCTGTCTCTCATAATTTTCTCAGCACAAATCTATATACCTACCTATGTAAAAGAGGAAACTGACTGACTGACATATCAACGCACAGCCTGAACGGCTGGGGTTAGAGACTTGAAATTTTGCTGGTAGGTACTTTTATGACGTATGCATTCACTAAGGAAGGGTTTTTGGAAATACTAACCCTAAGGGGGTAAAATAGAGAATGAAAGATTGTATGAAAATCCGTCATTTTTGTAGTTAAAGGCATTGAAACTTATATTTAGTAGTTCAGCTAAAAATAAAAATAAATATTTTAGAATTTTTGGAAATTCCACCCTAGGGCGTAAAATAGGGGATGTAAGTTTGTATGAAAAGTGTGTAATTTTTTAAGTGAAAAGCATGAAAATTGGTATGGCCTTTCCGTTAAAAATAAAAATATGTATTTCTGGATTTTAGGAATTTCCACCCTAAGGGCGTATAATATTCCAAATAATATTTCAAATTCCTCAAAACCATTATATACCCACACGCAACATACATCCCCTATGTATGTTGCGTGTGGGTATACCTATAATGGTTCTGAGGAATTTGAAGCCACCTAAACTTTGCAACGGCACAAGGCTTCAAGTCAAAGCTTTGCATCGTGTTATAGAGGCTACTATTATGCCTGGATCCGCCCAGGGAGAAACAGTGTTCGTGTCACGTATTCCGTTAGTGCCAAATGATCTCCCTTTTCAGTTTAAAATACTGTAGTTCCCTATAAAAGTGTGTGTCGCGATAACCATCAACAAATCGCAAAGTCCAACTCTCAAGTTAGCTGGAATTGACTTAAGGAAGGCGGGCAGGTTCACGTGGCGTGCTCACGTGTGAGTTCATCCCACAGTCTGGTCCATGTAGTGCGAGGACCTACGTCTTTAGCTGAGCTCCGTAAAATGGATGATATTGAACATCCCACATACCAGGCCGCTTGGCGAGCACGCCATTTATTAGATGGAGGTCAGCATTGGGATGACGTTCTAGCGGAAGGATGCGTGAGCGATAGTCCACATAGCTTGCGAAAGTTGTTTGCCATCTTATTTACCTTTTGTGCGTTATCGGGTGCTAACCAGTTATGGCAAAAGTACCATGACAAGTTTGCTGAAGATTTTATGAGACATGTACAACTAAATACTGATGGAGAAATTCCTGACAAGGTAAGTGAAATTTGTCACAACAGGTCCTTATTGGCTATTCAAGAGATAGTTATAAGTATAGGAGGGAACCTGATCAGTCAGAGGCTGCGAAAATGCACAGGAGTTTGCCAATTTATTGTAAAAAATAGGCGATGGCACATACCCCGTACAAGAAGATGGAAAAGTTATATTGATTGGTAATCTCTGCTCTTACGTTACATCACAGCTGGAGCTAATTTCTTCTGTGTACGGAGATACCACAAACATTGGCCATCAAGCTGGTTCTTGGCTATGTCAGCGAGCTATTTTGACTCCCCGCAATGACCAAGCTGCGGCAATTAATTTCAAAATATTGACTCATGCGTCTGGGAATAGTAAAGAATATAGGTCAATAAATACAGGTATGGAAGAAGATGACGCCAAGCACTACCCGGTAGAATTTTTGGATTCCCTCAGCACACCCGGACTTCCAGCCCACAAAATAGTTTAAAAAATCGGTGTACCAATAATTCTCCTCAGAAATTTATGTCCCCCCAAACTTTGTAACGGCACTCGGCTCAAAGTCACAAATCTGCAGCAAAACATTATCGAAGCTGAAATATTAACAGGTTGCGGCGCCGGTGATATTGTTTTCATTCCAAGGATACCTATAATTCCTTAAAACTTTCCTTTCTCTTTCAAACCAGTGCAATTCCCAGTCAGTCTCTGTTATGCCATGACGATTAATAAAGCTAGACATTATCCGTTGCGGGGGTGGACCTAAGTATTGGATGCTTTTCCCATGGTGAACTATACGTAGCTCTTTCACGCGTAAACAACCCCAATAACGTTTTTGTGTACGCTTCAGATGGTTCCACAGTTAAAATAAAGAAGCACTAAATTAAATTAAAAAAAAAATTGTATCGGTATCCTCCCACAGCGCTTTACACAAAAAATACATTGTTAAGTTCCGACATCCACGCGAACGAAGCCGCGGGCACAGCTAGTAATGAATATGTTCGTATTACAATGTTGTATACGATTTTATTTTAATAACCTTTTACCTGATTAAAGAGTAATACTACCGATTGTATATTTATTCTCTCTTGTTTCTTTGTCATCGCCGTGTTTCCGCCGGTAATCGTGTTTTCTTTCGTTTTCCCCAAATGTGACACAATTATCACATATATTATGTGAAAATCAGACACAATTAATTATACATATTAATTTAATTCTCCGAAGTCGGTAAACATTAAAAGCTTCGCTTAAGCAGCTTAACGTTAACGCTTAAATAATAACACAAATTGATCTTCAGTAGGAAGATTACCTGAGGCAAAGTTTCTCATAATTTAATATAGGTATTATAAACAAGTAGCCCGAGGATTAGTCTGGATTGATGAGAGTTTGCCGCGTTTGTAGGTGTTAGGTAGTAACAGAGGATGGGAATAATGTAAACCAAAATACTAAATTAATATGTAATACATTTTTAGTTTTACAGCATTGTACACAACGCAAAACAATTTTGAGATTCGATTGAATTGAATATGTTTGTTATTATGTACTAGCTGGTGCCCGCGACTTCGTCCGCGACAATTTTTAATGATAACCAATATAACTACTTACTATTAGCTTAATTCAAAAAATATAACTAATAAAAGAAATAAGCAATATAAATTTAAGAAAACCTAACCTATAAATAACCTAGCTATGAAATAAACTTAAGACTAATTTGCTACTGTTATTTAAATAAAATTACCCGATCTCATCAATTGTCCTTAAGTAAAGTCAGTAAGTCAAATAAAGTAAAATAATAATCAACGATGCATTAATCACAAAGGTAATTCCCATTAGATTAGGTTGACCCAACCTCTTAGTAATATTAATGCAAAATCTGAAGTTAATCCATGCAGTACTTTTTGAGTTTAGCCCGGGCATACATACAGACAAACAGACAAAAATTCAAAAAACTATATTTTTGGTTTCGTTATCGATTGTAGATCACGCCCCAAGCATCCTTAAAAAAAAATTCAATGTACAGTTTTGACTTTCCTACGATTTTATTATATGTATAGATAATTTAGTTATAAATAAATAAACAAAAGCCTCACCTGTGGAGATCTTTGGGGGAGGCCTTGTCCAGCAGTGGACGTCTTTCGGCTGATATGATGATGATGATTAAATAAACAAATATCTTGGGACAACTAACACACTGCCATCAGATCCCAATCTGGGCAGAGCCTGTACTGTACCAAAGATAATATAATACTAACGCTATAGCAACCGGAGAATCGATAAACATAATTATATAGCTCTTAATACGTACACCTAATAGATGTATCAAATCACCACACAAAGATTTCTATGGACAATCATTTACAGTAGAAGCTGGCGCCTTTGGAATGATTTGCCTGTAACGATAAGGCGAGCACAATTCCTTCACACTTTTAAAAAACTAGTGAAGGAGTACTGCCTGTCGCGATAAATATATACTTTTATTTATTTATTTATTTACTGTTACGTAATAACAGTGTTTCTGTCATCTCCTTTCACTAATAGGATGTATGTATTTATATAAGTATTTTATTTTTTATATGTATGTTGTATGTAATATATATATCAACAAATTTCAATTACATATTAATATGTATATTATTATTTATATATGTGTAATACCTACGAGCTGTAGGCATTACTTCAAGATAATGTTTCACACTTTTCTCCCTCAATTGACTAGACTAGTCTATTTATATTTACTATTTCTTTCTTAAGTTGCTACACCCCCATTTAATTATTCTTCTTGCTGATCTTGTCCATCCTAAGGTTATCTGAAGAGATCGCAGTTAGCGATAAGACCGCCTATTATATAAGTAGATGCACTGCCAACTACCACTTTATCTCCCTGCATTGCTTTGGTTCATCCAACGGTTGTCTGGAAGAGATTTCTGTATTAGCGATAAGACCGCCGTTTGTACCTTATTATATAAGTTAACTGATATTATAATGTTATGCTTCAATTTGGTGCAATCAAGTATTATCTGTCTATCTATCTGTACTAGATTTATTACAACTGTATACTTTATATATAAATCTTGGTGTACAATAAAGAGTATTTGTATTGTATTGTATGGTGAAGATTTGTTTCGGGTGGGGATCGAACCTAAGGTCTTAGCTTATCTGGCTTACCGTCACTAACCAGTAGACTAACAAGCCAGTTATGTATTTTAACCCCTAGCTGCTTCACCTCGTCAATACTTTAAAGACCTGTGAGGGCAACTAGCTCTAAGGCCGTTTATACGCAATACAAATTCTACGACTGCTTCGAAAGAACTATACCTATGTACCAATAATTTTATACCAAAGGTATCTACTACCAGACAACCTCAAAGTGATGCAGTGCAAATATTCTAAGTACTGTATGTATAATTCAGAGTACATTATCCGTAAGAGACAGCGTAAAAGCATGCAGGCAAGGGTACCATTGAAATTAGAAGTTGAAGATATTTTGTGACATAATTTCCTCAGTGTCGATTTTAGCCACGGCGGCCAATCTCAATGGAAATTATATTGCACGGAAAATATTATAGTGCACGAGTGTGTGTGCAAATATTTGTCTTTGTTAATGTACTAAAGTGAGGCCTTAGACTTGGCTATCATGTCAGCCTGATGATGTTGTGGCTTATGCCAGGAATTTATGAATGAAAATGAACTGCTTATGTGCTTAGTCGTGCTTAAATATGCCAAATTAATTACCTTGCTGGTCCCTAGTACGCTTGACAGTCTCTAAGTTGTTATGAATCCATAATTCATGTATAAAAACAACATGGTGTGACAACATAGTAAATATTGCTTCTAGGTTATACATATAATTAATATTCTCTCAGTATGGATTATACCAACATTACTTGAAATGAAATTGGTTAGAAATGTCCGATGAAATTGTAACTTAACCATGTGAAATAAGAGAGACCATGTGAACAATGAAGATTAATTTGGTCAGTGGAGTAACTAATGGAATATAAATTCATTTATTATTCAGAGGTCAAATATTAAGCGACCCTAAATTCGATGCTCTAAAATCCGGGGTAAATAGTTTAAAGATTTGCTTAAAAATTAAACATTATAACTTGCTGCCACGAAACCACTATAATATGATTAATTAGCCTCATTTAAAAATGATAATTTGAATAATATTAATGATTGAAAGTAATCTGTACCAACATGTTTAAATGAAAAAAATGACTCAGACTTAAATAATCTGATATAACTATGCGGTAGCATTTACTACGGCGCGGCGTAGACTGCAACGTAGCGTAGCTGGCTACGTGTTTTCGTAGCTCGCGTTTAACTGCGAAATAACTTTGCTTTAACTTTAGAAACGCTACTTCATGATAAAAATAATAGATTGCTTTTAATACGTATATTTTAGGAATTTTAAGTAGATGTTTTGTAAATAGTATTTTCCATACTTGTAAGAGAATGAATTGTCATCACTCATAGTTCAATTTGATTAAACTATGGGAGTAAGGGTGACATTAAACAGATTAAATTGTTCTTTATACATTTTTATAGCTTGAATTAAGGATTGAAACATTGCTTATAAGGTTATTAATTTATGTAAGAAAGTCCGAATTCCACGTATATATGTACACACGGCTACATATCAAGCTATACATTTCCAATAAAAGCTGACCTGTCAGTGTATGGAAATCCTATACAACGCGAGATCAGCTTATACTGGATATGTATAGCTTGATGTGTAGCCGTGTGTACAAGTCTTGTTAAAAGTAATAATTTCCTATAAATATGTTTTCTTCTCGTTATTCTTAATGACAAATGCTGACACCTAGATTTGTGTCTTATTTGTGTCGCGCAAACAAATACCTACCATTACCTAATTAATTCTATAGCCCATTTAACCCGAACATTCCAATAAGAATAATCATGTTTGTCATACTTTATTTACAAAGAGTATACAACTAATGTAGAAGTGGCTTTTTTAATGATAATAACAATAAGTTCTTTATTTCTCAGTATAATATGGTACAGACGCCAGCACATCCAGCTACCCCAATCTGTCAAATTTCTTTTATAGATTTTCATCTTTAGCACAAAAACATAATGTTCACTTTCAATGGGGAAAATTTGATAGATTTTGTTAGCTTGATGTGCTGGCGTCTGTTCATTGAGCCGTGTGGTTTTCCAGAAAGGCAAACAGGTAGAGCTGTTATTCTTTCTGGAAAACCACACGGCTCAATGAACAGACGGCCGCACATCAAGCTATCAAAATCTGTCAAATTTATATATCCATATCATCCCGTGGGTGTCGTAAAAGGCAACTACGGTATACACCAGGTAGTTGAACAGCAGCGCCACCTGTGCTCTATAGCTACTACCTAACTGCGGTTCGCAACTCGCATGGCAATCGTGGTGACTATGGCAAACCCCTCCAAATGGCAACGTTATACAAACCTTTGGGAGAGGCCTATGTCCAGCAGTGGACGATTTCAGGCTGTAGATAAGATTATATAGTACATTGAGGTCTTAATTTTATAAATTAGTTCAGGTATACTACCTACATTTTGCTGGCGTATAAATGATAAATCGATATTTTATGCAAGTAATACATCTTTGCGTATAGAAAACTGTTGTTTACTATATAAAAAACATTATAGAAGTGTTAAATTAGTACAATTACATATCAAATGTATTTTGAACCATGAACTAGAAATTAAAATTAATACATCTATGATCATAGAAAACTGTTTTTTACTATATAAAAAACACTAAAGAAGTGTTAAATTAGTACAATTAGATATCAAATGTATTTTGAAACATGAACTAGAAAGAAATTCCAAGTATTTTCAAGCGGAAATGTTTGTCATCTACTCACGGGAGCGTAATATCATGTTAAACTATTGGGTTTATTTCTAGCTACGCTCTATAAGACCATTGTACCAAATTAAATCGTATTACTGGAACATAGTGAATTTTGAAGAATGTTTCGGAATGGAATAATGTTCTAATGAATAATGGTATATTCCAGTATGACTTATGTTCCGGTTGGTTTTATTTATTGTCAGAAACAGATGTACATCATCTACTAATTTTACTATAATTAAATACCAAAAACGTAATATGATCCTAAATCATAGTTTTGAAAGGAAAAAATACGTTCCAAATTAAGTCTTAATTTAGTTTTAAACTTGTACAAAAATTCAATACATTTTGGGCACTTAGACTGTTAAAATCATAAGCCTAAAAACTACTAAATCATAAACTTAAAAACAAAGAAAAAACTTCTACTTTTTTAAAGCATGCATTTCTCAAAGCAGTAACAAGTAATTTCCTTTAAGCTACACACGTTCTTGACTTAATATGAATTATTTTGAGTACGACCAATGTCAATTTAATTGGATTAGAAATACAATATTAATTTAATTTAATAATATGATGTGTAATTTGGAAATTGACCACAGAATAGATATAACTAATAATAATAATAATAATTTATTTCAGATAAAATTCTTAACAACTAAAACATAAAATAAAACTACAAATACAATTTTTCTTAATTTGCTACAAACGTTACATGTGTGCCTGAACTAGGTAATCCTGTATTTCAGGCAAAGGAGTGCTAGTATTAATATTATCTAAAAATAGTCACTTACTTAATATAATTATAATATACGTGATATGATAATTCTAACAATGGTTGCAAAAAGGTAAATAGCGCGTACTTGGGTTACATACAATGTTATTGAACCCAAACAATTGATGCGTATGGTTTCACATTATTAAACATCATCAGTTTCTTTACATAATCAATATTATAAAACGGTACAAAACAACTTTATTTCGAAACATGAACACGATGAAATTGACATGAATTTTATTAAGTATAATTTAATTATCAATATGTGTTGTAATGTGAAATAATTCTACTGCTGTAAAGCTGTATAGCTAAGCCCTAACAGGTTTCATGTTGATACATATTGTGAGCAAAACTGTTACACTTGTTATCCGTACATCCATTCTCCCAAACATTCGCATTTATTGCAATATTGGATTTCACATTTATTACAACAATGGATTTCAATCCTACTAATATTATAAATGCGAAAGTTAGTGATAATGCATGTTTGGATGTGTTTCACGCAAAAACTACATATCGCATTTTGATGAAACTTTATAGTAATATAGGTTTTACATCCGAATGAAATTACAGGCCAACTTTATTGTCCTAGTTGTGACCGAGTATTTAATACTAAGTTCGGTCTAGCTAACCATCTAAGGGCACACCAAAGAAGGTGATTTCGAAGGGTCGCCGTTATCAAAATCGATAAGGAGGACTATATATACATCCGAATAACAAAAATGCTATAATTTATAAGGTTTAACGTGGGTGAAACCACCAGGTACAGCTAGAAAAATATTTTTCGAAACCATTCCATACCAAATAAAACATCTTAATCACCTCACAAAGAGCTTCTTTTAAAATCTGCTAGTAAAGAATTGGATCCATGTTAAATGATAATGAAATGAAGCACTATTACTGCTCCATACGGTATGGTACTATGATGTATGTACTATGACTTATAGGAAAACATAATCAAACACGACTAGAAAGAGATTAGGCGTACGACCGATGGCTTTATGTGCCTCTCGAGGTCAAAGAGAACACCAGACTCTAGTGTAGACACTAGACTCCAGGCTGGTACTGTGAGTTTTTAACGCCGGAAACTTTACCGTTTTCTGCTTCTATGCCCGATCCGGAATTTAGAATCTAGACCCAATTTTCTATGATTTAACATGTTACCGTTAGACCAATATACCTGTAAAATAATGTACCAAGCTACAACGGCAATCTTTTCTCTATGTATGTTTTGGTGTACTAGGCACTTCTATCTATACTACTATCTGTGTTTGACTACTTCCAATAGTACTGACGACGGAAAAATACAATCTGACTAACATCCTAATTCTTGTAGGGTGCATGAATAATTCAATAGCGAATATTGAATGGCACAGAGGCTATGAATGAACAGTCGGCAAAGTTACACAAACATAGGATTGCGACTTTGGTATTCAAAGATGCAGGGATTTGTTGTATTTTGGCTTGTATTAGGTTAAATAATATTTACTTGAATTACAATGACTAAACGATTATTTAAAATAAGAAGATAGTCTTGGAGAACAAGAAACCTAGTAGAAACCTTGTCGAACTAAAACCTCTTTACGCATGCTTGACTTGGCGAATAAGCAGCTGAATGCGTGACGAGAAATGTGATCGGGCGAGGTGAATGGAAGTGAAGATAAAAAGAGAGAGGGTTAGATTTCGTATATTACTGTAGGGGCAAGAGAGATCGTACAAGCTCATCACATTTTCTCTCTTTCTCTCATAGCCAGTTACGTTTTGTATATATAAGTTTTATTTCAGCAGGTTCAAAGCACACTCGTTTTTTATATATTTACATGGAAAACCACTACAGGAAGCTGAATGTACAGCCTTTAACAAAATTGTTGTATCGTATTTACAAATATATACCTACCTAAATAGCTCCTATATTTACCACATGACAGGAGCTTGATAGTTGAAGAGGTGTTTGAATAGGAGCGTGGCCACAAACACGAAGCTGTTAACTTAAAGATAGTGGTGTTAACATTCTCACTTACATCACCTCAGTGATAAATTATACCTTACTAACAGTGCTCCGTGGTTTTTTCCGCATTAAAATTTTAAATTATATCCCATGAGTTATTTGAAAGAAAGAAATAATTTTTATTTTCATTACAAATACGGAAAATACATTTAATGTGGTACTCGTACCTATACATTTTAATAATTATTAATTTTATCCGTACTGGTATGAAAAATGGCCCTATCTCAGCTAGTACTGCATTTCTGCAGTGCTGATCTTCTGATTTGCATGTATAAGCTACATTACTACATAATTTCATCAAAATCCGTTGACTAGTTTTTGAGTCAAAGAGTAACAAACATCCGTACATCCACCCATACTCACAAATTATCGCATTTATAATATTAGTAGAATTCTATAAATATAAAGACGAAGTCAAAGACACGTCTTTTGAGAGAGGTGGGGCACAGCGTTCATTTTCTCAAAGAGCAGCTACACTGGGGAAGTACTTCCTCCTTACAGTAGGTATGTATATATATGACTGCCTCGTTGGTCTAGCGGTAGCGTGTTCAACCGCAGATAATGAGGTCCTGGGTTCAAATCCCGGGTCGGGTCAAAAAGACATATTGGGATTTTTCCGTAAAAAGAAATTTCTCAGTGTCAGCCCGAAGTCTGGAAGTTGGTGGTATCACACACCCCCATGCCTCGGAAAGCACG
Source organism: Pseudoips prasinana (assembly GCA_951640165.1). Taxonomy (NCBI): domain Eukaryota; kingdom Metazoa; phylum Arthropoda; class Insecta; order Lepidoptera; family Nolidae; genus Pseudoips; species Pseudoips prasinana. The sequence continues at coordinate 42,525,146 of OX621235.1, read as the reverse complement.
TAAAGCCGTCGTCCTTGTACCTGAACTCTTTCCGGTCGTGTCACCAGTCGTCCCATCGGATCATGACAGTGATGGAATAGAAAGTGCCCCTGTGTTTGCACACACACTTATGCACTATAATACGTCCTGCGCAATTGGCTAGTCTCCATTGAGACTAGCCGCCGTGGCCGAAATTCGGTCGGGACGACATTATTATTATTATATATATGTTAAGTATAGTTATATATTTGCGTTATCGCGACCACCTGGAGACAATGACGTCCAGGGTTCTAATCATAGGGCTGCTGTGTGGTGACGGCGACAAATATCCGAATCAGAATATCATCACCCCATCTCATCCCGTGGGGGGCGTAGAAGTCGACCCGAGGGAATATCTACCAGAGGATGGGCAGCAGCTTCCTTCTGAGTACTATGACAATCTTACTGCGATCGCCAACCCGCCTGCCAAGCGTGGCGATTATGGCATCTGCCCCCAAGACGATTCTTGAGGGAGGCTTGTCCAGCAGTGGACTCATTTAGCTGTAATGATGATGATGATGATGATACCCTGATATCTGAAATTTTCTGATGTAGGTCCTGCACCCGATCACTCTCTGCTAGTTTTTGATCATGCCCCATTAGTTTTTAAGAGCAACGAAATCCTAAGTGCTCGTCTGTTTCCGCATACAAAACTATATCCTAGGCAAAAGAGGTGTGCAAAGGTCGTGACAAGTAGTAATCTGTTGTCTCTGCCTACCCCTCTGGGAAACAAGTGAGAGTTTATGTATGGGAAATATATCCTGATAGTTAGCTAATCTTCGCTGGGATTGGCCACCATAGCAGCACTATTAGTAACTACACAGAACGCAGTACTACTAAGGGGCTGTTTCACAATGTCCAGAGAAAATCCCGAATAAGCGACTTGCAACTTATCTATCGAATAAAGACATCCTTTGCGTTTCATAATACATAAATAGTACGAACTGGCAAATAAACTGCAAAGTAAACTAGTGGTCAGATCAAGTTTCATTTAACTGATAGATAAGTTATCTGACAGATGTCATTCGATGCTTATTTAGGTGGTGTTTATTGTTAGACTTGTGTTTTATTGCGAATAATTTAAATAAATGGTAATATTTGATACTATTGAAGACGAAATTCGTGAATTTTTTGATCGTGTAACGGAACCGCGTATAAATCCGACACCGCTAAGTAAAAAAGCACCGAAACACCGCAACGAACAAAATGCATTTGTTGATATTAACTTGACTTTCGTACTTTTAATTTCACGCAAATAAATCAATTTGTGTATTTATTTTTGTTTGATAAAATAATAGTTACAAGATAAATTTGAAAATATTTATGCAAACCTGAAAATGCTAACCATAAAAAATGAGTAAAAAGATATTTTTAGGTAAACATTATTATTAACACCTTCATAAGAAAGTTGTCTGTTTCGTAAGACGGAACGACAAAATGCGACGTTGCCAAACCTACCTATTAGAAACTGCCGAATAGCTGGCAAATAAATTTATCGGGAAGGTAGTGGTGAAACGCAATGTGCTTTATCCAGAACTTATACCTGTCAGTTTATTTATTTGTTAGTTAGCTATCCGACACTTTATTCGTACATTGTGAAACAGACCCTTAATAATATGAAGCATCCAATTAGCACACGTCACATTTCAGACTATCCCTGTGGTTGAATGTCAGAGTAGCACTAATTACTGGGTGGCATTAATTTGAGACGACACAGTGTTAAATTCACGTTTAACCTATAATTTTAAGTGATATAAATTCAATATTAGACGGAAGATAATAATAAGGCAGTCAGCTGTCGTCGTTATAAACACAATGTCCGTCATAATAATAATATTGAATTCGTACCTTAATAGACAGAACCATTCAGACAATATGTAGTAAAATATAGTTTAAACTATGAATGTCGATAATTAAACCTAAACATAATCTCTTTGACAAAAACTTAATACAAGGTAGCTAAATATCATTACTATCTATCTATAATAATAATAATAATAAATACTTTATTTCAGCAATAAAAATCGCCATATTGTGTTAGTACAAATACTTAAAAACTATATTAGTACTACTAGGATCTATTTTTGATATCGAGCAGGATTTGAACATCGGGTTGTCACTTGGAGCCGTGCCCAATGTTCAAGAAATGGACTATCCATTTTTCCTGCTAGTATACTTAGAATTCCGTTGGTGCTCCCATGCAACCGAGTTAACATTGAAGCTGAGCGCTTTCTAATTATGCCGTAAAAGTCGTCAACATGTGTCTCGGCGAACATGTTAGATGCACTACAGAAGCGTGGGAGCCCCATCAGAATTCTAAAACTATTATTGTATTGGACCCACAGGACGTTGTAGGCTCGCTGCGTATAGGCTATCCACAGGCTGCATGTGTAGAAGGTTTGGCAATAAGCTTTGAAGAGCGTTAATTTAACCTCCTTACTACAGTGCGCGAACCTGCGTGCCAACATATTACAGCGAACCGCCAACGCCCTGCGCTCCCTCTCTATATCCTCATCATCAGAAAGATCCTCAGTGACTACATGCCCCAGATATTTAAAACTAGTTGCTCTTTGTAGGGGTGTTCCGTTAAGCATCACAGGAGGAATATCATTTAATGAGCTATTTTTGGATTTAAATATGACTAGCTCGCTTTTCCTTTCATTATAAATGAGCCCATGTGATCTAGCATAGGACTCACATATATTTAAAAGTTTCCTAATGGCACTAATACTAGGACACAATATAACCATGTCGTCTGCGTAATTGAGGTTATTTACCATTTTGTTGTCTATAGAGCATCCGACATTGGCTTTATTGAGCTCATCAATTAAGTCATTAACATATATATTAAACAGGGAGGTTGATGTTAATCCACCCTGTCTAACGCCACACTCCATCTTATATGCATCAGAGTAGACGTTAGTCCATCTTACGCGATTGGTTTGAGAGCCATACCAAAATTTTAATATGTCAATGAGTTCCTGCGGTACTTTCAAGTTGTATAGTTTTGACCATAGCTTTTCATAACTGACTAAATCAAAAGCCTTCGTGAGGTCGAGAAAAGCTGCATACACTGGTGTCTTTCGGTCTATATAATATTTAACCGTCTGCTTGAGCGCCAATATAGCACTTTCTGTGGATAGATCGCACCTGAAACCAAACTGTGCGACGTTTAGTTTTAAAAAGCCACTAAGGTGGCGGTCAAGCAAACCGTCCAGTACTTTCCCTATTACAGTAGCCAGTGAGATGGGCCGATAATTACTTGTGTCCGAAATATCACCAGTCTTATTTTTCAGTACAGGTATATATAATAAATCTATACATATAATAAATCTGTGGAAAAATCATTTTTGTACATCAAAAGAAAATCCAAAAAAAATAGCCAGGGTATTAAAGGACAACCAATAGAACCCATTTCCAGCATTTTTAGAATTTTTGTCTGTTTGTCTGTTTATATGTTCGGGTATCACGTAAAATATACGAAAGCAATGTAGATAACTTTTATACACAACGATTGAGCGTAACTTGAGGTAACATTTAGTTTTTGTTTTATTGCAATCGGTTCAGTCTATCAAAAGATATTAGATTTTAAAGTAATCATGGAGAAAAATAACACACATTTCGGTACTTCAAGATGAGCTAATGTTTATAGTTGAACTAAACTGTCCGATAGATGTCATTGTGCATATTATGACATCTCTTTTCTGAATGAACTAGGTTGATAGTTGATTTTTGTTTCGATAGATGTCGTTGTGCATTTCTTTTGACTCGCGGTGTTAAGATTTGCCCGTGTTTGCTGATTGCATGTATTACGTAGGGTTTTGAATGTTCTGAATTGTTTCGAAATAAGGTCTTGGTTGCCTAGAAGTATGTCCTTGTCCAAAATTGGTTATTAAAAAAATCTGATTTCTTTGGGCAAATTGAATTATGTAGAAGGTTGGATTTGTTATAATTTAATTTTGAATTATTGATAGTTGATTTTTATTTCGATACATGTCGTTGTGCTTGATAGGTGATTTTTGTTTCGATAGATGTTGTTGTGCATTGCTTTTGACATGCGGTGTTAAGATTTGCCCGTGTTTGCTAATTGTATGAGTACGTTGGGCTTAAAATATTCTGTTTTCTTTGGACAAATTGAATTATGTACAAGGTTGGATTTGTTATAATTTAATTTTAAATTATAATGTCAATCGATTGAAAGTTTGTGCTGTCGATGTAACGCGATGTCATTTGTAACGCGAATGTACAGATGATTCGAATTTTATTGAGCCTCTCCGATTTTCTTATAATTTTTCTCATAATTTTCTCAGCACAAATCTATATGCCTACCTATGTAAAAGAGGAAACTGACTGACTGACATATCAACTGACTGACGTGTCAACGGCTGGGGTTAGAGACTTGAAATTTTGCCGGTAGGTACTTTTTATGACGTATGCATTCACTAAGGAAGGGGTTTTTGGAAATACTAACCCTAAGGGGGTAAAACAGAGGATGAAAGATTATATGAAAATCCGTCATTTTTTTAAGTTAAAGGCATTGAAACATATATTTAGTAGTTCAGCTAAAAATAAAAATAAATATTTTAGAATTTTAGAAAATTCACCACAAGGGCGTAAAATAGGGGATGTAAGTTTGTATGAAAAGTGTATAATTTTTTAAGTGAAAAGCATGAAAATTGGTATTTGGCCTTTCCGTTAAAAATAAAAAATATGTATTTCAGGATTTTAGGAATTTCCACCCCTAAGGGCGCATAATAGGGGATGTATGTTGCGTGTGGGTATACCTATAATGGTTCTGAGGAATTTTAAACCACCTAAACTTTGCAACGACACGAGGCTTCAAGTCAAAACTTTGCATCGTGTTATAGAGTCTACTATTATGCCTGGATCCGCCCAGGGAGAAACAGTGTTCGTGTCACGTATTCCGTTAGTGCCAAATGATCTCCCTTTTCAGTTTAAAATACTGTAGTTCCCTATAAAAGTGTGTGTCGCGATAACCATCAACAAATCGCAAAGTCAAACTCTCAAGTTAGCTGGAATTGACTTGAGGAAGGCGGGCAGGTTCACGTGGCGTGCTCACGTGTGAGTTCATCCCACAGTCTGATCCATGTAAAGCGAGGACCTACGTCTTTTGCTGAGCGCCGTAAAGTGGATGATATTGAACATCCCACATACCAGGCCGCTTGCCGAGCACGCCATTTATTAGTTGGAGGTGAGCATTGGGATGACGCTCTAGCGGAAGCATGCGTGAGCGATAGTCCACATCGCTTGCGACATTTGTTTGCCATCTTATTGACCTTTTGTGCGTTATCGGACGCTAAACAGTTATGGCAAAAGTACCATGACAAGTTTGCTGAAGATTTTATGAGACATGTACAACTAAATACTGATGGACTAATTACTGACAGGGTACGTGAAAATTGTCACAACAGGTCCTTATTGGCTATTCAAATGATAGTTATAAGTATAGGAGGGAACCCGATCAGTCAGAGGCTGCACAGGAGTTTTCCAATTTATTGTTAAAAATAGGCGATGGCACATACCCCGTACAAGAAGATGGAAAAGTTATTTTGATTGGTAATCTCTGTTCTTACGTTACATCACAGCAGGAGCTAATTTCTTCTGTGTACGGAGATACCACAAACATAGGAAATCAACCGGTTCTTAGCTATGTCAGTGAGCTATTTTGACTCCCCACAATGACCAAGCTGCGGCAATTAATTTCAAAATATTAAGACATCGGTCCGGTAATAGTAGAGAATATAGCTCAATAAATACATTTATGGAAGAAGCCATCTTCTTCGCCGCGCCACGCACTATCCGGTAGAATATTTGGATTCCCTCAGCACACCCGGACTTTCAGCCCACAAAATAGTTTTAAAAATTGGTGTACCAATAATTCTCCTCAGAAATTTATGTCCTCCCAAACTTTGTAACAGGTTGCGGCGCCGGTGATATTGTTTTTATTCCAAGGATATCTATAATTCCTAATAACTTTCCTTTCTCTTTCAAACGAGTGCAATTCCCAGTCAGTCTCTGTTATGCCATGACGATTAGTAAAGCTTAGGTCCAAACATTATCCGTTGCGGGGGTGGACCTAAGTATTGGATGCTTTTCCCATGGTCAACTATACGTAACTCTTTCACGCGTAAACAACCCCAATAACGTTTTTGTGTACGCTCCAGATGGTTCCACAGGTAAAATAAAGAAGCACTAAATTAAATTAAAATTCGGTATCCTCCCACAGCGCTTTACACTAAAAAATACATTGTTAAGTTCCGACATCCACGCGAACGAAGTCGCGGGCACATCTAGTTATGAAATAAATTTTAAAAATGCTTTAACAATCCGAGTATCTAAATATCTATATGTAACTAGAAATAATTATGTATACTTACTTTTTATTACTAAAACTACTACTACTATTTACAAGCGTTTTTGTAAAGTATACGTGAATAAAAACCTTTATATTTTTTTTATATTTTTTACATGACCACGTATTTTATTAAGTTTTAGAGGGACAACTTGAGCCCGGATGCGTATATCTATTTTTGTTTCTATAATAAACAGAATTCAGTGAGTGAATTGTAGTGGGAAACGAGGGTTCAGGCACCACGGGCACCCAAATGAGGTTTTTGTTCTAGAGCCTCAATCCATACAAAGCCCTGGGCTCCCATTTGCGTGTTTTTTACACATTACCTAAGCACCGTCGTCCCAGGAACGTCTTGGACGGTTCGGACGACAAAATCCCACTTACCTGAGCATTCAGACCATTAGAGACTGTCGAGACACTACACACCAACCGATATATCGTACTCGCCTGACGAGAGTACAACCGAGTACGTGCCGCGACCACCATTGTCCTCCTTAAATTTTTGTTTGCATCCGTACCGATGTCCTCTCTGATTTTATTTTGGGCAATTGGCCTGTCTCCGAACCGAGGTTCTAACCCCAACCCTCGGTGGAGTCCTCAGGTGTCCGGTGAAATAGTGAAAGTCTCCTAGGCTAAAGTAAACGTCATAATATTTATATTTAAATTGATTGACATATTTAATATAAAATCAATAGATATAAAATATATAAAAGGATATATGTATTTTTTATATACTGTGGACACGGGTCTCATCGCGATAAAGATTTAGGTAAATCATTACCTTGGTTACCCGACGTTTCGGCATGGATTGCACCAGCCGTGGTCACGGGTCGCGCCGTGACAAATATGTGTACGTGACGTAAAAAATGTGTACAAATCGCGAAAGTTTAAAAACATTAATGGGATATATGTATGTTTTAAAATTTAAAAAAAAGCGTGTCTAAGTTACGCACACAATCATTAACTGAACAGTACACAAGTACCACCAAATATAATATGGGACCACCCCATTACTTATAAAATTAAATCCGAAATATCAACAAAAACATAAGAAAGCTCACTGTCAATATGAAACGCTCTAAGACTCTCAATTTTTGACACAATTTTATGCGTAACTTTTATGATGAAGTAAAATATAGTATACCGATTCGTTCCGTATATAAACTGAAAATACTCTGACTCTATATTCATTCGTGCACGTCGTGATAGTATAAGGTCACAGTAAAATAATCATGCTTCTGTTTACGTGACTCTTTTTCATGAATATTGTATGGCAAGGATTATCCAGTATCACCTACTAAACAAGACATTCGTAGTCTTATGCCTGTATATAAGAACTCTATTGGTATTGCAATAGAGATCCTAACAGCATCGGCACGCAACTATACTGTGACATTTCGAAACTAGTTGTATAAACTAGATTCCAAAATAAGGAAATATTTTAATATTAATAATATCCTGGGACATTATTCACACACAGCCATCTGATCCCAAACTAAGCAGAACTTGCACTATGAAAAACAGATAACTGAAATTTTTACATTTACTACTTTTCTTTTGTAAATACATATACTTGCATCTTGCTCCCAGACTCAGGACAAATAGACATGTTCATGCACACAAATATTTGTCCTGGATGGAAATCGAACCTACGACTGTGGCGTGAAAAGTAAGCATTTACCAACAACGCCAACCGTACCAGTGTGTCACTAAAATTCATAAGAGATAGAATTAAGCAAACTATATTCCAAAATAAGAAAATATTATTATATTATTTAAATATAAGGTATTATGTAATATTTCAGACTTTTTTTGGTTTCCTCCTTTCTTAATTTTATATTGTTTTTGAAACTATTACTAGTGATTTTCGTTGAATTGATCCGATAGTTGTAGTTTATATTTTCAAAAATATTATTATTATATGTTTTACATTATGTACGACCAGAATCGGAAGTGATGACTTCCGATTAAAATTATACCAGTCTGGATAATTACTTAACAAACTTCCATGTGATTTGGTAAAATTTATAAATTATTATGTTGTTAATTATAATCAATGGGCTATATCTAAAATTGCTCTAACGTCGTTACAAATAAATAAGCGGACTGAGTAGGATCATAACGGGTTTTTTTATCTTAATAGTTACGATGTTTTATATATTATTATGATATATCTAAAGCTATGAATAAATCGCAACCTATATGAGCTTTAACAGTCTTATCGCCTTAAGCGATCTCTTCCAAATCCAGATATATATTTTAGTACTGTAGAAGACTCGCAGCAGCAAGAGGTACTCTGTAACGGGATCTAGGGAAAGACCTTCACAATGATAACACACGTATTAAACACCAATCACTTATTTTATTGAAAATATAATAAAACCTGATTTCACAATGTATTCTTTCTTTAGCACTCCATTTTGATAACTATTGACAAACATCACTCAAACGTTAAATTATACTTTTTATTTATTTCGAATTTTATTCTAACTTTAAAAGCTATGTCCAGCTATTTTAATAAAATGACCAGAGTTAGCTATCTTCTCAAAAGAGGTTTTATTCTATAGGAGGGCAGGTAATATCATTACAGTACCTATGCAAGAACTATATTAATTTAATATTCAATAAATAAATCAATTCTAAACACAATTAATTAGATGGATATTTATTTAGAGTGATAATATATCGATTCTTAATTATTAAGTAAAAAAATGCAAGTTTTTAGATTAAGGTTAGTATATCCTACTAATATTATAAGTGCGAAAGCTTGTGAGGATGGATGTTTGGCACCCTAAACTTAGAAAATTAAAACAGATTTAATTCTAAACAAGAGTCAATGCTATAAACTAAGAATAAAAACGATTTTTCGATAGTATAAAGGTCACAATAAAATAAACATGTGTGAGTTGATGCCGTGACCCTTCGCTTATGAATATTGTATGGGGGGATTATGTCATGGCGTATATTCTCGATGTGTTGAAATATGGCAGGGTGAAATTTAAGTCGGCCGTGATTTAAGTTGCTGTTTGTATCCTTTTGTGACTTTGCACCTTTTTAACCACATTAAAGTTAAAAGTTATCCTTGAGTTATTATCAAAAGAGAATGGCAGAATTCGTATCGCATACTTCCTTTGTTGTTCAGCTATATAATTTGTACCACTTATTAAGACAACTAAGGTATTAATTTTAATGTAAGTATAATATTTTTAGAACTTGGGATTAAGTAATAAAATCAATAAGAATATTTCAATAATTTTCAATAAATAAACGTAATAAAATCATTAACTAAACGCAGTTACGTTTACAGAAATTGCCATGTGTGAAATAATACAAATGTCGAAATTATAATTAATTATTTATAAATGGGAACAACATTACATATAAATCATATAATTATAGACTTATTTATTATACCTAAGAAAGCACAGTAGTTCCATTAAATCGTAAAAATTAATGATTTAGAATAGGAACGATTTTCGTCGTCACTATTTTTTGTTCATGGCAATTATTTATTGTCAGGCAAAGACAATCTGTCAGGTATTTATTGCTGTTGTGTTGATACATGTTATCAATTTAGCAAATTATCTTGCAGATTTTACGTGTTAAGCATCAGTTCCTCCGTACTATAATATATATCTGTTGACAATGGATTCACGAAAGGACGCTTTATAATTTAATTAAAATGACGAGTTTGCAATGTGTTAATTGCAACATTCGCTTGCCCCGACTAAGCAGACAAGCATTATCCGAAGAGAGTGAAGTTCTCAATAAACCCAATGTTGCTTTGTGCTATATGATAATTATTGTTTGGTACTTATAGTAGGTAGTGTCTTACCTGACCTGCAAATATAATAGGTCTTTACCTATGAAATTGCCGTTTTGTATGAAAAAATTTAAACGAATTTTTTTCATGAATTTTTTTATTTGTATTAATCGAAGTAATCACCCATGCAATCAATGCATCTTTGCCATCGCAGTGGCAGTTTATTGATGCCCTTCTTAAAGAAATCAGCTGGACGGGAGGCAACAAATTCTTCAAAGGCATTTTGTACTGCCTCTCGGGTATTGAATTTTTTTCCCGCCACGAAGTTATCCAAATTCTGGAAAAAGTAGTAGTCTGTAGGCGCAAGGTCTGGTGAGTAGGGCGGATGACGGAGAGCTTCCAACCCCAGTTCTTGCAACTTGGAGACCGTCTGCTGTGCAGTATGAGGTCGCGCGTTGTCGTGCAGGAGCAGCGGAGACGAGCGATTGACCAATGCTGGTTGGAGATGCGCCAGCTTCTCCATCATTGTGCTCAGTTCTTCACAGTACACATCTGCAGTAATGCTCACCCCGTTTGGTAAGAAGCTGTGATGAATCACACCGGCGCTAGACCACCAAACAGTGACCATCACTTTTCTAGGGGTAAGTTTTCGTTTAGGGCATTGTTTAGGTGCTGAACCAGGATCCAACCAACTTGCTGAGCGCTTGCGGTTATCAAACAGAATCCATTTTTCATCGCAGGTAACAATGCGGTTCAAAATTCCTTCATTTGTGTGTCTGTTGAGCAGTGCAAGGCACGTCTCGACGCGTACTTCGCGCTGGCGATCATTGAGTTCGTGGGGCACCCATTTGTCAAGCTTTTTTACCTTGCCAATTTGACGCAAATGGACCAATATTGTTTTGACGCTAACGTCGAAAGCTGCTGCTAATTCAGCCGTAGATTGTGTATCATCAGCTTCCACAACCGCCTTTAATTCGTCATTGTCGACCAAAGTCTTCGGACGACCGCGAGGTTCATTTTTCGGGTCGAAATTTCCAGAACGGAAGCGAGCAAACCAATAACAGGTGGTGCGTTGGTTTGTAGTGTTAGCTCCGTAAACGTCGTTAATGTTGCGTGCCGCTTGTGCCGCGTTGCTGCCACGACGGTACTCATATTCCATAATTACTCGAATTTTTAACGTATCCATGATGACGAAAAAGATTGAAATGCGATGAAAATGTAACACTAATCAATAAAGAAATGACTTCTTTTGGAAAAAAGAATCTATGTTTTTAAAATAAAATTAATTTGAAATTAGAATTCTTAGCCAAACAAAAATTATTTTGATTTGAAATGGCCAGTACTGCAGAACGGCAATTTCATAGGTAAAGACCTAATATGTAGGATATATGCAGGATAAATTAATAATAATATCAATAAAATGTAGTTACAAAAACAAAGAACCTATTTTATTTTTATTTTATTTACCTCCACTCAAAAGCTCATATTAAACCCCTCGCAACCTCACACAAATGTACACTGGGTTATGAACTTTGTAATAAATGGAAATAAAGGAAAAGTTCTTTATTTCCATTTATTACAAAGTTCATAACCCAGTGTACATTTGTGTGAGGTTTCATTTCAACAAATACTAGTGTTTTGCATATTCCTAACCTAACTCGCGACCCGGTTAGGGTTTTCGGGGCAGGTTCGGAATAAATCCATGTAAAAGAATACAAAAAGAGCGACAACATTTACTTTATCACCATAACAATGTTTATGTAAATATAATATGTAACAATCTTCATTGGCACACTAGTTAACACTAGCATTTCATTGCCACATCGGTAGACACAATTTGATATTTACAGTATCTTTATTACTTAGGCAGTAAGAGTGATTTTCGAACTGCAATGTATCCACGGTCATGGGGTTGACCCACAGATTACCAAACGTAACCTTGAAATAAAACTGGCTATAACTTTTATATCCCAAGTTCTAAAAATCTAAAAAATTAAAAATGCCTTTTCTATCACATTAACTACCAATTAAAACATAAAATATCCCGAAACACGAAATTTTACTAGCGGTACAAATGTCCCATATAAAGTTGCCGTTCGCCTTTAGACAGAGGTCTGGAAAATTTAGACAGTAAGACAAATTCTCAAACGAATGGTCTTAAGGAATTATTTTGCGAATTTTGTTCGGCATCTCATAAACTAACTAACTGATTTTTTTTTATAAGGAATGCTCTCATAAGTGTCGTAATATTTTGCAACAGAATGCATTATGTTTTTTTGTTTGGGTATTCACAAGGCCGCTGTTGAAGTGGAGGGAAAGGAAATTCATAGTTTCATGCTTTTCGAAATTGTAGAGATTTCTAGAGTTCAATGGCTATAGTGAAAGCTGTATCAAAGAATGGAACAAAATAATAATATCTTGGGACATTATACACGCATGTGATCGCAAACTAAGCAAAGCTTGTGCTATGGAAACCAGATAACTGATATACTGCATACGAGTATTCTACTTTTCTTTTGTATATGCATACTTATGAAGATAATTATACCTGTCCTGAGTCTGTACTCAGGACATTTTTATGCACACAAATATTTGTCCTGGGTGGGAATTGAACCTATGACCTAAAATTTAGACAGAGGTCTGGAAAATTTAGACAGTAGGTATGTCAAATTCTCAAACGAATGGTCTTTTTTTTATAAGGAATACTCACATAAGTGGCGTAATATTTTACAACAGAATCGGTTATGTTTTTTTTTGCTTGGGTATTTCACAAGGCCGCTGTAGAAGTGGAGGGGAACGAAATTTATAGTTTCATGGTTTTCGAAATTGTAGAGATTTGTAGAGTTTTAATACCAACGGCTATAGTGAAAGCTGTATTTAAGGATGGAACAAAATAATAATATATCGGGACATTATTTACGCATGTTACTGATCGCAAACTAAGCAGAGCTTGTACTATGGAAACCAGATAACTGATATACTGCATACGAGTATACTACTTTTCTTTTGTATATAGGTACATACTTATGAAGATAATTACACCTGTCCTCAGTCTGTACTCAGGACATTTTTATGCAAACAAATATCTGTCCTGGGTGGGAATCGAACCTATGACCTGCGGCGTGAAAGGCAGGCATCTACGAACTATGCCAACCGGCCCGTCATCGGTGTATCGTATATTTCCCGTGTTCATGCCCGCTTGAGTATGTTTCGCCGGACCGTCTCAACTGGGTCGTGTTGAAACCGGTAGTAGATGAACCCACTGAGTTTGTTTCACTGGGTCTTCTCAGTTGGGGCGCATTGCATCCGGTGGTAGCATTAAAGCGCGACCGTCGTTATTAACACAAGGTCCGTCATAATAATAATACCTTAATATAGACAGAACCATTGACAATATGTAGTAAAAATATTAGATTTAAACTAGATAATTAAACATAATCTCTTGACAGTAACTAGATACGAGCTAGCTAAATTATATCAATGCTATAATAAAATAAATTTTATAAATGTTTTCATACAATGTGTACCTAAATATCTATGTTACTAGAATTAATAATGTATACAACTATATTACTACAAACATGTTCTGACTATTTACAAGCGCTTTTTTAAAGTCTACGTGAATAAAAACCTTTTTATTTATTTATTAGTACCAGGTCGGTTTTTGTTACCGAGGCCATGGCTCAGTACCTAGATTGTAAGCCGCCCAGTAAGCTGGATGACTACAGCCAGAATCAACAGATCAGCATCCCACGATCCACTCAAACATACAACAACTTTTCCATCATCCTCCACAGACTGACCGCGCGCCTATATGTTTAACCTCATGAATCGTTTTTAGTCATAATTATATAAATTACTAGCTGCCCCCGCGACTTCATCCGCGTGTGAATTAGCTTATTTAGTTATTTTTTTGTATTTTCTAAAATAAAACAATTTTTCTAAAATGAACGTAGCCTAAGTTACTCGTTATTACATCAGCTACCTGCCAATAAAAGTCCCGTCAAAAACGGGCCAGCCATTTCAGAGATTAGCCGGAACAAACAGACAGACAGACAGACAAAAATTTTAAAAATATAATTTTGGTGTATGTTTCGTATATATACAACGTGTAACAGAAAGTGTGAACGTAACTTAAGGTGGTTATAGGGTATCAGGACGGCTACCTATGGACGAAACTTCAAACAGAAATTATCATTTTTTATTCAACTAGCAATTTATTTTTCTATCGACAACCTAAATCAAGAAGTAAGATAACCGACATTACGAACAACACTAGCAAAACTCAGCCTCAACTTTGGGTACTACTTAGACTGCAAATAAAAAGTGTGGTTCTGTACAGTCACATAATTAAACATCTTTTAAGATTCAATCAAATGCTTAGCTGAATTTTTGCTCTATTTTTTAAGGGTTCCCTGTATTTTAATCATTCATACAAATTTGGTATCTAGGAAAAATCACTTAATTTAATTTAAATTGATATACCACAAGATGTTGGATCTAGGAGAAATAAAAAATTTCATTGACTATGTAACTGTAGATATTTCTTTGTTTGTTAAATAGTAAGAATATTAAATTTTTCTTTCAGTATGTGAATTTAATCTGGCCGGAAACGAATAGGTACTTAATTATTAACTATACAAACTAACCAGATAACACACACACGCGGCACGACTACTGATAAATTACGAAAAAATATGAATAATTACTGGGCTCATATGAACATTAGGGGACATTCCGAATTCCGTCCTGATTTTGTCGCAAGGAACTCTAATATGGCGGCGAAATCAGAATCAGCTGTGCTGTGTTAGTACGGATGTTCGTTATATCGATAAAAATACTTGTCGATATATTTAATGGTATATTATTTTACGATCAAGATTAAAATGATGGTATTTCGGTATGAGATTTTGTGTATAGGTAGGCTTAAGCAGACCGTATATGCCCCTTAAGTTACGTTCACTCTTTCTGTTACACGTTGTATACATATACATGTATTAAAAAACGGTTATTTCAATATTACATACAGACACTCCAATTTTCTTTATTTGTATAGATGTATAGATTATTGGTTGGTATGTTAACTGACCTACAATTATTGTCTCAAAAGGGTGGTTGCTTTAGATATTGTCAAATTGTAACCACATGCCATAACTGTATCGCCGATGACATTTGATTATAAACACAAAGTACACCCATTTATGGGTCACACAAATAATTATCTTCTGCGAGGATCAAACCGAAAACACATTGGCATTGATGTAGTATGTTAACCACACATGTAGTAAACTGTATCATAACAAACTAAACATGTCTTATTTGGTCGAGTAATTAGTGTACCAACAGAGTATCACGACAAGTGCACCTCAACATCAGTCTGATTCAGTAACAGAATTAAGATAACGTAATTAAACTTAGGTATCTGTTAATGAAGTCTCATCAGTTGACGAGCTGAGTTGGTTAGAAGTGGTATATATACATATGTATATAATGTGCTGATTATATAGCATTATGAAGCTTCGTAACGGATTACAGCTGGATTTGCCGATTGATTCTTCGCCTACTAAATGATTGCATTAAGTTGACCAAATCTCGTGTACCTACATGCCCACTTGAGAATGTTACACTGGAGTAGGTAAACCCGCTGAGTTTGTTTCGAAAGATCTTCTCAGTTGGGGCGCATTACATCCAGTGGTAGCACTTAAGCAAAACCGTCACTATAGATGGAGGTCCGTTATAATAATAATAATATTGATTTGTTACCTCGATATAGACAGAACTATTTTCACAAGATGTAGTAAAATATGTCAAAATTATATATATTTACAAATTTAAATAAACATTTTGATTATAAATTCAAGAAATTAGATTGAGCCTGACTAGCATCAATGAAAAGGGTTGCAGCCAATCTTCAGGAGCTAAATGTGAGTGGCTACCAAGAGAGTCGGGAGATATTCCCTCGGGTCGACCTTAACGCCCCCCTTGGGATGAAATGGGGTGTTGAATTTGTTTGCCGACAGCCACGGAGCAATAAAAATTATATGAATTCGTGAAAAGGTAAAAATACATGAATAATATAGTGCGTATCATTTTTTTCATGAAACATTTTGCTCAATAAACCAAGAAAATACGAATAAATCGGTGACAATTGAATAAAATTGGAAATGAACTGACGTTGTCAATTTCTCTTGGTCATTATATTTGTATAAGAAACGACGAGATTGGAGTCCATTGTATACGCTCTTTGTTACGTAAATTAGTACGAAGAGGATTTTCTTTCAAATTCTTAATAATTTGCATTATTAAGTATTTCCAATAATTCGTTATTTTATCACCGTAACATTTCTGAACTCAACTTCAAGGTTATTCTGTTAGTTGCAGATAAGAATCTTGTTTGTATCATCTTAATATATTATTATGCTAAGAAAATTTGTTTTGTTGAAATTACACAGAAGAAAAATATAAATATTCTGAGTTGTATAAAAAAGAAATATCATATAGAAATTAATTAATTCCATATATTTTACAAGCTTTTAACAAAAACGAGTCGTTTAAAGTTAGCCGAGGATGATTTCCCTGCTTTAATGGACAGTACACTTTAAGCCGTGCCTGACCTTCTTTGGCCATTTATTACGGTAAAATACCATCCTTTAGAGAGGTAGAGCACAGCGTTGATTCGCTCAAAGAGCAGTCCGACTGGGGAAGTACCTCCACCTTACAGAAGACATTCCTTAATAATGACATTAATAATTTTAATGTTGTGTTTCCGAGTGTGAGTAAGGTCGCCAGAGCTCATTGGGGTGGGGGGAATGGTCAGCAACACTTGTTTGCTGACTCTTAAAGGCCGGCAACGCACCCGCGACTCCTCTGGTATCGCGAGTGTCCATGGGCGGCGGTGATCACTTAGCATCAGGTGACCCACTTGCTCGTTTCTCGCCCTCTGATATAAAAAAGAACAACATTCCATTATTTTCCTTACTTCATCATATCCTAAAGACGTGAACTGCCGAAAAAGGCTTCTATATGCTTATATAGGCTCAAAATCTATATGGGGATATGATATCGCCACGCCTAGTTAGGTGGATTGATAATCCTAATATGATGGTAATAGTACCCAGAAAGAGGCTCCTTCCCTCTGTCTGGTACACGCTCCTTCGGGGTAACTTCTTCTTTCCTCATGGGATGAAAGGGATTGGCGATATTTGTCGTCGCACAGCAAGCAGTTGATTGCTGAAGAGTAACTTGCAGTTGTTATATAATATACTAGCTGTGCCCGCGACTTCGTCCGCGTGTTAATTAGTTTATTTTATTTTTTTGTGTTTTTGTGTAAAATAAATGACTATTTCTAAAATAAAAGTAGCCTAAATTACTCCTTATTACATCAGCTACCTGCCAATAAAAGTTCCGTCAAAATCGGTCCAGCCGTTTCAGAGATTAGCCGGAACAAACAGACAGACAGACAGACAAAAATTTAAAAAAATGTTATTTTGGTGTGTGTACCGTATATATATTCATATTTATGTAGTAAAAACCGGTTATTTCAATATTACAAACAGACACTCCAATTTTATTTATTTGTATGTATATATGTATGTATGTACAGATAAACATCTTGGGACAACTAACACACTGCCCACTAATGATGAGACGGTGACCCTTCAGCAGGATATGCAGGGAAATCATTAATTAATATAATAATAATAAGTTGTATTTCTATTTCTTTTTTTTTCTTTTAAAAAAGACAACGCCCTCAACATATAATAGACGGACACAAATTACATCCAGACTCAGAACAACTATTTATGGGTCACACACATAGTAGTCCCGCGCGGGAATCGAACCCGGTACACGAAGCGGCGAGGATACTGTCTTAGCCGCTGCGCCACACGTGTGCAAAAATTGTGTATGTTGTACATAATCTATACTACCGTTTTGTTTTCTTTGATTAATTTCATCTATGTTTTTATTGCTAATTAAATGTATCCTATCTTCTTCTAAATCTCTCAAACAGATTTTTTAAAACTCAACCATCCAAGTAACTACTATCGTATTTGCTAACAAACAGAAATTATTACAAATAAATATATTAATCACTGTTACTGCAATAATAGAGATAGTAAAAGGAATTAGAGTTTCCTATTTTATTTTATTTCAAGCAATACTGCCTTCGCGAGCAGATCATCGAGGTAAAAATATTACGTGCTGCTATAACGCTATAAATTACGTGAGATATCTACAGCACACACTATCGCTTTAAACACGACGTATATAAATGATGGTCGACCGCAGTCCAACCCGACTTTCATTCAAACGTTGCGTATTTTTCTACTTCCACCAAATTTTTTTATTCAAACCAAAAATCGTAAGCCATTTATCTTATTCAGTAACTGGATTCTATTAAAAAGATTTTCTTATTCATAATAACGTTAAGGAATTGAATTGAAATGGAAAGAACCGTATTTGATTAATTACGACGACAGTCACGAAGTGTTTTGTTTAGAGGTAATCATTTTGTTTTCAAAGCGATTATTCAATGAAAAGTTTGGACACTATGAAAGGACCGAGGAGAAAAATCGTTTTGAATTTGAATATTTAAGTCTTAGAAGCATTGTCTGGGTGAAACAATAGTTTGATTGTGACAATTAATCATCTGCTGCATCGACTTCGCGAACAAATGTACAATTTCTATCATAAATGGTACAACCCATCATATACCTACATATTTAGGAATTAATACATTAGGAAAATCTTTGTGAGTAAACGGTGTAATTTTCCCAGTATAACTTTATATTTGAGTTCCAATCCCACACCAAAAATAAACAAACATTTGCTTCGGGGATCAGTAAGTGGAAAGACTGTCCAACGATTTCTTGCAGAAAACGTGTAGTCTCAATATTGAGTTCAATCCATTCATGGAACTGAAAACTTGTAGAACATCGGGTTACTTTACCTTCCCAAGAAACTTACTCTTGAGTAAGTTTCGTGGGAAAGTATTGGACTCACACTTAAAATCACGTCACTGACCGTCATCATGCGTTTGCTATTCCTCATGTTAACGTAAGTTATAAAGATTCATGGACAGTCTTTTTAATTTTACATCATCACTAAGTATTACATTTTAGTTTTGTAACATTATTCGGAATGCGAAGCGTAAATCTAATCTCAAAAGCATTAGTAAATAAAGAGTCTATCCATTGATCTTACTTGTAGCCTAACTTTTATATTTTTTAAACAACTCTATTACCCTAGCTTAGACTAAAGGTAGGGTCTTAAATCGCAAATAATAAGTTAACGGATTGAATTCGAAATTTGGACAAAATAACTATTCTTAATATTTTTAGACCGTGTTAAAGCCCCATGCCTTGGAGAGGACCTAAAGCTGTTAGTTCAGTGATTATATCTCTTTGGTTGTGTTAAAATATTGTATCATCTTATCGTGTTTTATATATTATGTGATCCTGTGTATAGTCATAGCCTTGGGGACTAATTTGTGTTTAACATGATCTAGTTAAGATTATAAACAACCATATTTATGATAAACATTTAAGAGTCTCTCTCCTGACGACTGAATAAAAAGTACTTATCTAGAATTCTGCAAAACTTAGGTACAAATATCGTTTCCATCGTAAAATGGAGGCAACAATTCATAATTCCGTATTCTTCACCCGCAAAGAACGTAAAAATGATGACACCTCCTTTTTATGTGCGTAAAATAATTCAGTGACTTACATCGGTTGGATCCCAAGTTATGACCTAAATAAGGGTTCTTCTCCTCTGGACCTCCAAAGTCGATGGAAACTGTTAAAGCTTGTGATTGAGGAACCTAAGTCTAGACGTTTTGGTATAAAATCTTTTTTATCCATCGTAAATATTCTTACATGTGGGCTTTTAGAGGTTTTCAACGTAGAACAGGTTGATTTTGGTTCTCATGAAAAACAATCCATATGGACATAAGCGTCTGTTTATATCTCCTATTCAATATTTTAAATCGGGTATCCAAGTAGGAAAAAATAAAGCCAACTCGAGCGTGGTAAATGTGTTTAAACAACTGGCTACAAGAACACAGCTGAAACTTATTATTAAAAAATGTTTTCAATAGAAAGCTTTGATTTACTTTGCCAATTTTATATGAAGTGTTAGGGTTGTTATAATAGTTTATAATTTTATCTCACCATTTGAATTTGCGTTGCATTCGCTTCACCACTTTCTATTAATACGTTAAGGGGCCTTTTACAGTCCACTAGCGCCGCCAATCGAAAAAATGTCATAACTCTGTCATAACAATGTTTATGTTTTGAATGCACGATTTAGCTAAACAGCTATATTTCAAGTGTTGATAAGGTGTTATACAATTACGTTATTGCCTATTGCACAGTAATAATAGAACATATTTTGTATTTTTGATTCTATTTACGAGTTATGACATTTTTTCGATTGGCGGCGCTAGTGGACTGTAATAGGCCTCTTAAGGACACATATTTTAATGAATAGATTTTAATCCGAAGCGGTACCAGTTAAGATTTTTATGATTTCCTAAAGCTTCTTTTGCATTGTCTACAGGAGCGCCCTCCCGAACGGCACGCTATGGCTGGGCGCGTTCTCGGCCGCACAGTACAGAAGTGATGTGCATGCGGCTGTCTACAGATGTCGCGCAGCGAGCTCCGCGGGGACCATCTTGTCACGTGACATGCGGATAGAGGCAGGTGAGTGGGGCTGTAACACCATTAACGACACGAGCGAAGACACCAAAAAGTACCATCTTAAAATTCACTTGGTACTGAAATTTGTGTTATAAATAGGCATTTATTGCAAATATACCTAATCCAGATAGCAATATTGACATGAATTTCGATGAACGATTATGCGCATAGCTGGTTTTAGGATATTAAATCTAAGCCAGGAAATGAATCAGTGCAGCTGTCTGCGGTAATACGCCGCCATTCTGCGCTCATTGTTAAACACATACGTTAAATATTATTAGCTAAAATGTTGTGAGTTGTTGTTGTCATGAGTACTTAGTTACTCGTAAATAGATTATTATATTATTATGTATTGATACATACTAAGTTTATTCATACCCGTAATCGTCACGTTCATAAATTTAATAATACACTTATTTGTGTTATTAAAGATTATTAAGGTTTTTCGCAGGCGAACCAAAGTAGCGGACATAGCCCAAAGAATTGCCAAACTGAAGTGGCAGTGG
The DNA here is from genome assembly GCA_951640165.1 of Pseudoips prasinana. Taxonomy (NCBI): domain Eukaryota; kingdom Metazoa; phylum Arthropoda; class Insecta; order Lepidoptera; family Nolidae; genus Pseudoips; species Pseudoips prasinana. The sequence goes on along the minus strand of OX621235.1, from coordinate 42,503,786 downwards.
GCAGGGCACATAGCTTCCGGCCTGACGGCCGCTGGGGCAGAAAGGTTTTCGAGTGGCGACCACGAACCAGAAGACGCAACGTGGGCAGGCCTCCTACAAGGTGGACCGACAATATTGCAAGGATCGCGGGAAGCCGCTGGATGCGGGCAGTTCAGGACCGGCCATTGTGGAGGTCCCTGGGGGAGGCCTTTGTCCAGCTGTGGACGTCTTTCGGCTGATATGATGATGATGATGAAAGTTCTTTGAAAGGTGAAGCTGTCAATCTCAGTTGTAGTTTTTATTAAACAATCGAAACATGACAGGGGCCTCCTGTACGACTTAAAAAACTCTGACTACCTTAGTGTCAGAGTCAAACGGTAGTTTTTTGAACTGTGGTTACTCTAGTGTCAGAGTTTTTAATTGTTTTTAATTACATAATTAAGATACTTAAAGATAGGCACAGGAAGTATAAAAAGAGGAAGGTGAAATTCTTTGAAATGCTGGTACTTTAACACTTGCCATGGTTAAGCGCCCAGTAATCATGTAATGATCATTGTATATAGATTTTAAAATAAATATAAAGATAAAACAGAATAAACTGTACACCCTTTTTATTAAATAATTATAATTTAATTTAATTATAATTATACCTTATGCTCTACTAGCTTTGCCCCGCAGCTTTACCCTGATTAAGCTTTATAAATTATAGTCTATGTGTTAATCCAGGGTGTCAGCTAACTTCATAACAAATTTTATTCAAATCTCTCCAGTCGTTTAGACGTGAAGAAGTAACAAACTTACACACTCCCAAACTTTCGCGTTTATAATATTAGTAGGATTTACACACGACTGTTATTATTGTATATACTATGAAATAGAAAAGAGAATGGCTGCCTTCTAAATTAGGTCACGATATGAGCTCAGGTTATCACGCCATCTCCACTAGGGAACACCACGTCGGCTATTTCGGTAAGGTACCTGATTAATTGAAGGGTTATTTACAAAAACAACACAACTTTTTAGTAACAATTTTACAGGAAATAAAAAAAACGATCTCCAATCCATATTTTTCATTGAATAAGTTAGAACTTTCGATCATTTATTCATGTTAATGTATTGTATTGAATATATAACATTTTTTTATTATTTATACCTACTGTTATGGAATAAAATGGTAAAATGTAGTTTGTACTAGTGTTATTTTTGTAAAAATAAAAGTAAAAGTTTCGCAATGAAAGACATTAATTAATCATAATTAAGTAGTTTATTGCCATTCAAAACATTATATAGTATAATTAACTTATTATTTATTCTTCTCCTCCATTTACATCTTCATAATCAATAACAATATCTTCTCCTTCCTTAGCCACAATTTCACATATTTTATCATAAATAATCATCTTGTGGGGTTCACTCAAAAAATGTTTTAATCTCCAGCACTCTACAATGGACTAAAATTCAGTTCCAAAGGCAGTGGACGCTTTGTCCGTACATGAAATGACATGAATTCTTGTCCATTGTCAAGTAAAGTTATACTTAACCTAGAGAAATGGTGGTTTTTGGTATATTTTAATCATTTTGCAGCTTTAATTTTCATTGCTAGTTTACAGCTTTTTAAAAAATCGGCCATGTGCGAGTTGGTCACGCGCACGAAGGGTACCATTATCTATAAAAAAGAGAAAAGTTTTTTTTTTTCACAAAAACTACTTAATTGCGTTCACCTACGTCGTAAAAATTTAGTCGTGTAAAATTTGCACGCAGTTGTGTAGTTTTTGTAAAATATGTGTTTTTTTACAGTGAGATTCTGTGCTAATTATTCTGTTTTTGTAAAATCGAATTAAACTGTCTAGTGTAACTTTTTCCATAGATCATATTGCCATCAATAAAAAAAATCGTTAAAATTGTTAGTTACGTAGTTTTTGTAAAAAACCCTTCAATTGTGATCGGCACCTATCTGTAGATATGTGAAACATTTCCAGCCCATTTTAGCATTCAATTTAAAAATATGTATTCGCAAACTACTCTGTTACCGATTTAAGGATAAAAGATATGTTATAAATCGGTGTAAATCAAGTTTTTAATTATAATAACAATATCCTGGGACTAATATCCTAAAACTATGGAAACCAGATAACTGATATACTACCTACATATACTATTTTTATTTTGTAAATACATACTTATATAGGTAATTATAGCCAGACTCAGGACAAACAGACATGTTCATGCACACAAATATCTGTCCTGGGTGGGAATCGAACCCATGACCTTTCGGCGTGAAAAGCAACCATTTTCCAAGTTGTGAGTTTGGCAATAATACCAAAGTGCTGAATATATGTATGTCGTTATTTCGCATATGAATCCATAGTACAATGACTACAACATATATTAGGTTATGGGTAGGATAGGTTTGTACAAAATACATCAACAGCGGGACTGTGTGAGACGGGTCACGTGACGTGGTGCGGTTGTGGTACACCAACATTGCAGATACAATGTGACTACGGTAGCTTGTGTGGCAGCGCTATTTATTGAAGAAACTGGGTAGATTAAAAACAAACTATTTAATGAAATTAGAAATATATTTTTTTGGAATCCATATATAAAATGCGTCAGATAATCCATGGAATGTTATTAAACAAATTAAAAAATTATGAAATTAAATTAGAGGATAGCAAACTAAATTATGAAAAAGATACTCAGTATTTGCTTTCTGAGATAAAAACTCTTGAGAAGTCCCTAGCAATCTCATATCACAGTTTCCATCATACAAAAATGAAATGCAATTGCTGGCTGGAAAGTGTAATCCTGAAAGCAATGGGACATTGGAACCGGTTAGCACCAGAAGTGCAGTAGTGGAGTCATACTCACAGCTGGGATCAGAGTCACCAGTATCTCCACAAAATGACAATACTAAACATAGCTCCATACTGTATTCCGATGAAATGGGTAAGGGCCTTGGTACCTTGCTTTGTAATAAGCTGAGTTGTTCCTTTGTCAACTATTGTATGCCAGGATTACATTATAAAGATATAATAGATAAATTAATTCAGAATAAACACAGTGCCAAATCATGTATAACTCTAATGGTAGGAAATTGTAAGAACTTAAAGAAAAAAGACATTACAGATAGTTTCACTAAGATGTTAGAATTAGACTGTAATATGATAATATTGTGTGCCTTCCCCTATGTGTCCAATGTGCCTGATAGTACAAATAATTATATCCACAAGCTAAATATGCACCTACAGTTTTTGGTTAGCCATTATAGTAATAAATTTATATTTTTGGACACAAATAGTTTTATAGATTCTTGTAGGGTAACCATGAGTACAGTTACTGTCTCAAGAAAATTTTTGAACATACTTGCAACTTTAGTAGCGGCACATATTAACTCAGTCATAAGTAGTATGACGAAGTCACTTTTTATACCATCTTTTAGTAATGTTATTAAAATCAATTTAGTTAGTAGTTGAAACATGTAAGCATGATAATAGAGAAGTGTGATAACTTTCTAATTCTATCACATCAAAATATATAATTAACAAATATATTATTAATGAAAAATATGAAATAGATATTCTTTGTTCAATTGTTTTATATAAATGTGTTATGTGAACTATCTGTAAATGATTGCTATCATATACTTAATTTAAAATTATTGACTCTGTCTCAAAATGAATAATGTTATTGTTTCGAAGTTTTTCTTTTGTATACCTAAATATAATCTAAAATAATAAGCATTCAGACAACCGATCGAGCATATATTGTGTTAGCCTACTAAATAATTACTCTAATTGGACCAAATCCCGTGTTCATGCCCGCTTGAGTATGTTTCGCCGGACCGTCTCAACTGGGTCGTGTTGAAACCGGTAGTAGATGAACCCACTGAGTTTGTTTCGCTGGGTCTTCTCAGTTGGGGCGCATTGGATCCGGTGGTAGCATTAAAGCGCGACCGTCGTTATTAACACAAGGTCCGTCATAATAATAATACCTTTAATTTAGACAGAACCATTGTCAATATGTAGTAAAAATTTTAGACTTAAACTAGATAATTAAACATAATCTCTTGACAATAACTTGATACGAGCTAGCTAAATATCATTGCTGTAATAAAATAAATTTTATTAATGTTTTCATACAATACGTACCTAAATATCTATGTTACTAGAAATAATATCTAATGTATACTATATTACTACAAACATGTTCTGACTATTTACAAGCGCTTTTTTTAAGTCTACGTGAATAAAAACCTTTTTTATTTTATTTATTTATTTTATTTATTTAATGATACTTCTTTATTTCCTCGTACTTCGTTAATTGATGTTTAAGTCGTTATTATTTTCATATTTAAATTAAGCTCCTTCAGTTTCTTGAATGATTGGTATGAATAAAGAGCTGAAACTATTGGTAAATCTGTGCCCATACCAGAGGCATTGTTTTTTTTCATAGGATCTAAATTGTTTTAAGAACCCATAATTCAATGAGAATATGGGCCACCTGAGGTATTAGATAGGAAATCTTAAAGCATCACTTTCGCGTTAGTTACTCATCTTTTATAACCCGTTGAACTCTGGCAACCTTATTTACGCAAAGAATACGGCCTCCAAGGCCAAGTAATATATGCCATCCGGTTGGTCCACCACCATGCCCGGCAGGTTCACTTCGCACACTGAATTGTTTGATCAATCCTCGATGCAAATGAAACTTTGTCTCTTACGGCATACAGTTCATTAATTGTCTGATATTATTATTTTTGTATTATTCTTGGTTTTTCCCTCGATGCCCGATTTATTTGACTCACTACCTGTATTGTAGTCCATTCGATCATGTGAACAACAATATTTATATCAATACACTGATCGAAACAAATACTGTGAAGCTCTTGCACAAATGAGTAAAAGTGTAAATGCTATACGGTCAGCTGCTGCGAGCCGTGGGCGCTGCCATATTGCGTCATGCAATAGATGGACGAAATTTTAGGGTCTGGTTTTTAGGCTTATTTAAGCCGACGGTCCCGATTGTTAAGAACACAGGTAGACGGAATCCTAATGGTAAATAGTAATCGGCACCTGGATGGATAATAAGAATTTAATTTTGATTTATCTTAGTTACTGGTTCCCTATGGGTATCGAGTTCAATTGAGAGTCGCCTTACTAATTCTGATAAAAAAGGTTAGATTAGAAGCAGATCCCGATAAAATTGTGAAGGGACAAAAAAGAAGAGTTGTTAAAGGAGAAGATAGTTTCCAGAGGAACATATGGTAAAGCATTTTTGATCATTTCGCACTTTGGGACTGCTTATAAACAAACACATCTAAGTTGTCGAGGAAATCCAAAAATATCTTAAGTTTACATGCCCAGAATCTTATCGATAAAGCTTTATAAATCTCAAAAAATACTGACACATTTCTTCAATAAATACCTCACCGTGTACAATATTGGAAAATAAGTAATAACGGCGGGCCAAATATGTTCGGTCCACTTAATGGAGAAATTCTTGAGGAGATTCCACTAAGTTAATCTGTACACCTTCGCCCTGTCGCTTGTAATCCGCCTGTCCGCAGAATACTTGAACACTTCGCACTTTCATGTATAGTTTACTAGCTTCCGTCTACGGTTCTGCCCGCATAGGGAACCAATTAATAATGTATTTACTAAAACCTTCCATGGGTGTCCATTTTCTATTATGAAAACCGCACTGAAATCCATTCAGTATTGTTTAAGATTAGAAGAGAATTCGCGTTTCTTACATAAGACGCATTCATAACTTTGCAGGTGTAGATGGATATTAATTTCACCTATTTTTATTAATATCTTCCAAATTTTCCAAATCACTGCCTGTACTGTGGTAACTATACAACTGATGAACATACTTATACCTTTATTTGTAAATACATACATATTATATAAAAATTAAACCCAGACACAAATCAAATAATCGTGCTCATCACACAAAGATTTGTCCTGAGCAGGCATCGAACCCATGACTTCTGGCTTAGCAGTCAGGTTCCCTACCTGCTAGACCAACAGGTCAGTCAACTCTGTCTCTGGATTGAATGCTATAGGAGAAAATGGGCGTAAGAATCTGTTTACTAACCAGCTCCAATATGGAGACGGTTATTAACTCGATGGTTTGTTTTTGAGTATGTATTGTACGGGATGTCTCTGCTATTCATGAACCTATTTTTAATTGGATAAGGGCAGTGATCCCATATGTATGTTCTTCAAACAGTAATTATATTCTAACATCTCGTTACTGAATACTCGTTACTGTGACGGCATAGAATATTGCCACCCCATCTCATCCCGTGGGGGGGCGTAGAAGTCTTCCCGAGGGAATATCTACCAAAATAACAAGCGTGGCGATTATGGCATATCCAAATGATGGACACAACTCCATCTTGGACTTATTTTAGGGAGGCCTTTCCAGCAGTGGATGTCATTCGGCTGACATTGTGACCTTGTTTCTTAAGTGGGAAACATAGGAAGAAGGTTTGGCAGCACTACGACCGGAATGCCGCGGGCTTGTCAAGAGGTAAATACACGTTTTTGAGGAGCACCAAAAGCTGAGCTCGATACAAAACATCAGCTGAAAGCCTGAAACCCGTGCTTATTCTATACAATTATGTTGTTGTATGGCGCATGTCCGCTCATTGCGTACGACAGTTTACTAAAAAAATCAGCTATGGCAGTCATCTTCGGGCGCACCAACGCATGTACCTAAGTGGCATGCTATTACCGAAAATCGTCATCATCTTTTACCGATGCAAAATTTACCAAGCAGCCACAATGTTATTTGAAACATAATGCAACAAAATGAATGCCAAACAAGAAATTTTGCCCCCATTAATCTGGATACCCGACGTGACCTACCACCAAAATACGTGTAATCCACAGTTGACCTATAGCTACCGCACGAAGGCTGCCCCGTTACTCTAGTGGCATTTATAAATTGTTTGGGATGCTACGGTACATCTATAGTATCTGTAAGTAGGCGTTTCATTTGGGTGTACTGTGCCAAATCGATCGCCAAGTAATCGAATGTGTAAATACTCGAACGTTCATAATATCGAATGGTTAATAAATTAAACATTTAATCGAATGTGTGCTTTAGCGTTATCAGTATTTGTTTCTCACTATATGGTCGCAGTTCTAAATTAACCTAGCTTTTTAGATATTATGAACATTCGAGTATTTAGACATTTGATTACTTGGCGTTCAATTTGGGGTGGAGGACCTGTTTCATTTTATTTTGGTCTAGAGGTATCATGTTCAGTCGTAGATAAATATGATTCGATTCCCTGTTTGGACGTGGACGTATTTTACGACAAAATGTGAACAACAGCTGATAGTTGCATATCCACAGCCGTGACTAGTCTGTCAACTGTCATATCAACAACTTGAATCTCGACTTGAAGTTGTGTATATTATTTCAACATCATCATATCAGCCGAAAGACGTCCCCTGCTGGACGAAGTCCTACCCCAAGAATATCCATAATGGCCACATGTCTATTATTTACCCATCATTATTTTTTGCACTTAAAAACTCAATTATAACTATACATGGTTTATATATTTATATAAAACTATAATAGATATATGTATGTATATCATAACATATGTAATATATGTATACATATACCTATAACCTAAGAGGCTTCAAGCATAAAGGTACCCATCCAAGCCCATTCCAAATAAAAAATAACTAAGTATCTTATTTTCAAATGTCTAATTGAGGATCTGTATCTCTTTTACCACTATTATTTTTTTACACATTGAAAATATGTAGAAAAAATATAAGACTTAAACTAGATACTTAAACATAATCTCTTGACAATAACTTGATACGAGCTAGCTAAATATCATAGCTATAATAAAATAAATTGTATAAATGTTTTCATTCAATGTATATAGATAATAATGTATACAACTATATTACTACAAACATGTTCTGACTATTTACAAGCGCTTTTTTAAAGTCTACGTGATAAAAAACCGTTTTTATTTACACAAAATACCGAATATTTCCATCATAGCGAAATGAAACGAGGCTCGATAAATTTTGACAAATCAATATCTATGTACAAAGGATGTGATGGACGATTCCATTATCGTTTTTCTACCAATAAGCACTTAAGTAACTTTAAGAGGCCCATCACTTAAATTGTGTTACTTCCTTCAAGGGTCATTGTTAATTTTTATCAGCAAAATTTGTAACAGAAATTTCTCGAAATTTTTTGTAACAGAAATTTCTCGAAACAGTGCTTTATAACGTTATATGAAATGACCGTGTAGTGGTCAAATTAACTTACAAAAATATACTGCGCCAGAGATATAATTGAGACACTGGCTGTTTAGAAAAATCATTTAATTTTATGTGAATCGCATATAAAGTAACGGTAGGTACGCTGGTTAAAAAATAGTCTTATCTGCCTGATTGATTACTATAAACAAATTGCTAGCTTTACAGTATTCAGACTTGGAAGTATAAAAAAAAACATCTACCTTGTGTAATAAAAGGATTCTATAACTGAAATATTCAAATATATGGAAACTATTGTCTGAAGCTGATCAATAATAAACATGTCCGCTATCGTACTCTGTAAACAAGCCAATGGCCCATAAAACAGCTATAAAAATTCCACTGCTGGACAAAAGGCTCCCCCAAGAATTATCTTTATATGCCATAGTCGCCACGCTTGGCGGAAAGGGTTGGCGATCGTAGTACGATGGTCATAGTACTCAGAAAGAAGCTGCTGCCCGTCCTCTGGTAGATATTCCCTCGGGTCGATTTCTACGCCCCCCACGGGATGAGATGGAGTGATGATATTCTGATATTTACCGCCGTCATCATCCAGCCAACCCTGATAGCTCTCTGCAAAATTAAGAATAAAGTTAGAGATCTGGACGCCTGTGTAAATTCCATTAAATTCTAACGTTGCGTTGATTTTATTTTGAATTCATTAACCTTAAGAAAATCAACGCTACGTAGGTATTTGTTTATAACTATAAATTTAGTTGATACATGATAATCTAGCAAAAGCAAGCAAGAAGGTAAACTTGCCCATTTATATTCGCTACGTAATAATCTTAGTGCTGTACACTATTCCCAAACGGAATCCTAAAATATTCAAGTCTCGTACTGCGAGTTAAGCAACTTGGTTCTATTTAACATTTCTTTACTTGTTTGATAGTTCCTATGATAAAAGCTGATTCTGTTACTACAGTACAATAACTACTACAGTATAGTATATAATAACTTGAATTTGACAACACATGTGGCACGGTGGTTAAGATAATGACTACGCTACGAGGCGGCGACGTTGGCTTTATTGTGTTCTGAGTTTGATTTTTGCACAAGACAACTATTTGTGTAACCTACATATACATAGTTGCTCTGAGTCTGTGTGTGATGTATGTCTACGAATTCTGTGTTTCATGAATGTCATTAATTACCCTAGTGCGGCTACTATTAGGTGTATAGTCATAGTCATAGTCGGCTACTATTAGCATTGAAAAAATTATCTCTTTGACAATGAATTATTTTTAAACTTTTTAACTTCATAACTCTATTTTTTTTTATGAAGCTGCAAATGTGTTTTAACGAAGGCAGAGACGCAGAGCGTTATGAGCCAATCCTGGTGAGGCATTCCTTGCTGCCAAACGAATTTATCATTTAGTTCCCATTTTTTTGTAATTGATCTATTTTTTTAGCTACATGGATATCCCCGTATACATTCTTGTGGATAAATATGTATTTATAGATGTTATTACAATACAAATATTATTAAGAAAGCATATTATTAACTGCCGAAGATTAGCGACTGGTAAACAAGTCTAGCGACTAGGAAAACAAATAAAGCAGTCACGTTTTTTTCAGTGTAACTATAATCAATAAAAGTGATAATATATTTAAAGAAGTTTTTAATAACGATGCTAACATTGAAGGTCATATGTCCCGTAGGGCGCTAGTGGTCAGAGGAAATATGTTGACCCGTAGTTTCATTTGCTGTACTGACCGAATTACTTTCATTAAACCGTGCTGTTACAATTTTACACCAGTAGGCAATTTCGCTAACCAATCGTCGAAAGTGTTGTTCTTGAAGTGTAAGCATTCAAGATCCACCATTTAATTTTTCCAGATCAGGTCTCCCTCACACACAAGATGGTGACTAACTGATTGATTGCTTGGGACTAGATTGCCTTTCACGATTTTTTCTCAGTAAACAGTGAAAAAATTATTCATTTATCATCACTATGGGATGGTTTTTACCTAAATTAGAAACTTAATAGTATATTTTATAGCAAACAAAAGTCACCTTCATTTGTTTGCTATAAATATGCAATTTTATTTTTATTTATTAGTTTTATTTTTATATCACGAAATAAATTCTTATTTTAATAGAAATATGAAAAGCTATTATTACGGAACTGCCTATATTTTATTAACGAAACCACAAATTTCAGCTAATACCAATAAAAAATGTGAACCGTCACGGGACGCCTGGCAAATGTGAAACATCGACATTAAAGTAATATGCAGAAGTCGAAGTCGAAGTATAAGTCGCAGTCGAAGTCGAAGTATAAGTCGAAGTCGAAGTCGATGTTGAAGTCGAAGTATAAGTCGCAGTCGAAGTCAAAGTAGAAGTAATGTCGAAGACGAAGTCGAAGTATAAGTCGCAGTCGAAGTCGAAGTATAAGTCGCAGTCGAAGTCGAAGTATAAGTCGCAATCGAAGTCAAGTCGAAAAGAATATATTGTGATAGGAACTAAAAAAAAAAAAAAAAGAACCACGGCATGCGTCGCCACGCCAGAAATCTGTTTTACGTGCGGCTATAGATGTTTAAAATAATCCACAGGCTTACGATCTGGCGGCCTAACATCACGCATATTATCCCATTCACGTGCAGAAATCGAACGAAAATCTACTTAATACCTGCCTCGCCATAAAAATCTGAGCGAAGATTGGGCTTTGCTCAAGTCCTTCGTATTTCGCGGCTCCTGATTCCATTAACGGACCTTTTTCGCGCCTTGCACAAAGCGGGGTATTGAGGGCACGGACCTCAATCTCAAAGGTTTACAGCTTCAGACCTCTTCTATAAAGAATAGTATTTGCATTCCGAAGGCTATGAGATTGATCCTCGACTTTAGCATGTCAATAGTGGAGGTCAAAGATTACAGGTGTGGACGAATTAGGACTCTATATCTAGACCTTTAAGTATCAATTTCACTAAGCTATTAAAATACTATTATCGAAGATCAGTAGGTATCGCTACTTAAAACAAAGGTTCGATGTTAGGAGAAGTTCTTGACAGTAATTGTGAAGTTAAACAAAATAATGGGCTATAGGGATTATGGTCCAAGTTGTTTCAAACAAAAAGTAAGCGCTGTTATTGCAGTTTCAATGTTTGTCAATCTCTTGACTCTCTCTTATAAAATATATTTACAGAGACTTATATCTGTACTTGAAAGTAATATTATGTTCTGACATTTAAATTAACTAAGGTGACTTATATCAAGCGCGTAGGAAAATCATATCTTGGGACAAATAACACATCGCCATCAGTTCCTAACAGATAACTGATAAACATATTTATATATTTCTTAATACATACATGTTATCATACATCAAACAATCGTGCTCATCACCCAAAGTTTTGTCCTGGGTGGGGATAGAACCCCTCCAACACCACCACTCGGATTTATTAGTCAGGGTCACTAATAACTAAACCTAGACCTAAAATAGGCTAGTTTGTATGCCAACGGTGATATTTAAATGAAAATTAGAATGGGTCACACCAATAGTACCTAGTAAGGTGACTACTTTAAACACTGCCCTACACGTTTAGTCAAATATAAATATACTTAGTTAATCTATTTATTTGGGTAGCAGTGCTACGTATGTATGTACAGACGCCAGCACCGCAAGCTACACCAATCTGTCAAATTTCCCTAATTGAAAGTAAACCTTATGACTTTGTGATAAAGTTGAAAATCTATAAAAGAAATTTGACAGATTGGGATAGCTGGATGTGCTGGCGTCTGTACTAGCTGCTTGTGTACCAAGCGGGGTGACTGAGGCAAACCCCTCCAAATGGCAACATTTTAGAAACCATTTACGACGACGATATCAGACTGATGATGTAACAACTTTTGAAATACCTGTTCAAAATCCACTATTCCGTAGTAGCTTAAAGATAAGTAGGTACATATTGTATAAACTTTCAATTGTATTCCGCACAACTTTCGCAGAACATTCAACACGAGCAACTTTGCAACATTTACGTCCAATACTAGAAATCGTTCTCTGGGGCAAAGGCGAGTCGGTTTTCATTTTTCCGAAGGCGCTGTTCACTAACCCATTTCAAATTCTTGTCACACGCAGTCCCTTAGTCACTAGATTGAAAATAAACATACAGGTCACGTCCGAACGTGTTTTTCTATACACGACAAAGAGTTCGAATCGTTCGCAGTCGAGCCGTTTAGTGGACGTAATCAAATATATAATGTGTAGCAAAACTAGCCGACATTCCTTGGAGATAACATGAATATCTAATACGTATTAAAATGTTTATTTTAACAATAAAAAATACAGAAAATTATCAAAAGACATCTCTCTTCGCAAGAATTCAATAGATATAATAATAATAGATTTTAATTTAAGAACTAGATGTTATATATGCTACTGTAATAGTGAAAATTATTTTAAAATTATGTTAGTAGCTAAATTATTTCCGAGTCTTAGTAGGTTACTTTTATTCTATGTTATTACTTAGGCCATAACAGAGTTACCCCATACCATCCCGTGGGTGTTGTAAAAGGCGACTAAAGACACCTTTCTACTGCTACCACCTTTGGTAGTGGCAGTGGGAATGCCTACGAATGCCACCCGCAAAAAGTGTCCTACGAATGCCACCCGCAAAAAGTGTCTGCGGGTGGGTATACGTCGGACTCGCACCGACTAAACCTAACCTGCCGTAGACTTCTCTTGGCGCCTAATGGGAGGAGCCCCTTTTGCGCAATGTCCCAGATGGTACTACTACCTAACTACCATCACCAACTCTCGTACCAAGTGGTAAACCTTTGGGGGAGGCCAATGGCCAGCAGTGTCTGATATCATGCTTATGATGTGATTACTATTTGCTTATGAAACTATTCATTTTCTAACTCCTCCTTGTTTCTTTCTGATAAAATTCGTTGCGGGATCCGAGACAGTTAAAGCGATGTTCTGGGACATGCCTGAGCCTCACCGCACAGTGTCATTGTGAGACACTGTCGGTCCTGGCTTACAGGAGTTGCAGCGGGGGATAAAATTGAGGGACAAGATTACAATTTGTTTGTATATAGAACATAAATAATACAGAAAAAGAGGAATTTTAAGGCTACAAAAAATTCCAACTAGTTATGTTGTACGTTATATAAATTGAATGTCGTTGAATCGATAATGTGATGAAATTGTATCAAGTTTTATGGGGGCCGTTGGATTACGGTGTGGATATTGTCGATGGGGCCCGAATAACGAGTCGAGATTTTACAAGGGCTTTTTCAAGGGTCACCGTTTACTGTATGGGCAAAATTTTTGAATACAAATAGGGCTCTCGGAGAAACAATACATACAAGAGTAAAGTATAAGAACTTGGTAAGTATTCGAGGATTTCTTTTTGAAAAGTATTTTAGGATTTGGGTTGTGTACATCAACACGTACAGTCAGTACAGTGTACGTGTCGCTGTAATTGTGTCACAAAGCTAGGTTTATCATCGTAGCTTATAAATTGATACATTTGATACTCATAATTTTTCTCAGTGTGCGCTACATAAAGACAATATTATGAAATAAATACATTTTAGAGAATAATAATAATAATAATGATAATGATTTAAATACGGCCATTATTATTACATTTTTTGTTCTATATTTGGGTTTAATTTATCTATAACTAGCTGTGCCCCGCGGTTTTACCCACTTTATAAATTATATCCTATGTGTTAATCCAGGGTGTCAGCTAACTCCATACCAAATTTTATTAAAATCGCTCCAGCCGTTTAGACGTGAAGAAGTAACAAACACACTCACAAACTTTCGGCTTCATAATATTAATAATATTTAGAAGTATGTTTATAAGTGACCGGAAGACGCAGCGTAGGCATGCGCCCTACAAGATGGACCGATGATCTTGTGCGAGTCGCTGGAAATCGCTGGATGCGGATAACGTAAGACCGGCAATTGTGGAGATCTTTGGGGGAGGCCTTTGTCCAGCAGTGGACGTCTTTCGGCTGATAGGATGATGTTTATAAGTTATCTGGTTGCCATAGCATAGCTTTGCCTCGTTTGGGATCAGATGATAGTGCATTAGTTATCCTAAGATACTTATTATTATTGTTTATTTGAGTCCGCTATCAGCGACCCTCATCTACTAAAAATGGGAAAAGTATTCTTTAATCATTTTGCATTTATACTTACCGAATAACTTACAAGCCTTTTCCACCCTTAAGCCAGTGCCACACTTAAGAATCGGCAGGCCCCGATTCTATACAGAGCCCGACAAGTCACCACTTAGCAAGGCGCGTATCAGCCGATTTGCCTCTTGGCGATATCTCGATAGTCCTTGACTGGTCTTTTTGCACGTTTCAACGAACAATGGCAGTGAATGGGGATATGGTGTAAGCTCGGCTTTATGGCAGCAAAGAGCTTGTTTTGAGCTTTATTGCTGAGTTAACGGATTTCGTAAATATTAGTTTTAAAGATTTTGGTAGTAATAACTTGTAACTGCGATCATGCCAAAGAAAGTCAGAAATCAACGTTTAACTAGTGTGTCTGTGATGTGTGCTACTTAGCGTGTTATGATACAACTAGCTAGCTAGTAGCTATTATTATATTAGCTTGGCAGAAATTACCTCGTAGGCAGAGCTAAAGCGCAAAGCTCTGCCCGCGAAGTAATTTCTGCCAAGTCACAGAACAACTTTTTAGTACATAGGTGTATATGAAATAATTTTAATAAAAATATCATGGGACATTATTAACACATGCTCATCTGATCTCAAACTAAGCAGAGCTTGTACTATGGAAACCAGATAACTGATATACTACCTCTCTATAGAATACTTTTATTTGGTAAATACATACTTATTTAGATAATTTTGCCCAAACTCAGGACAAACATACATGTCTATGGACACAAATGTCTGTCCTAGATGGGTTTCGAACCCACGACCTGCGGCATAAAGAGCAATATACCACACCATCCGGCCAGTCAATATCCTACCGCACCAAATTTCAGGTAAATTGATTTATGGCTTGTAATGTGAGAAGTTACAAGCAAAGTAATAAACAAACTTATACTGATTTATTACCGAATAATGTAAGTAGTGTGGTTTTATTGTACACCTTATGGAATATAACCATGTATAAGTAGGATTTTTTTTTTATTTTAATACCGCAATATTCTACTATATCAGTATATGGGTTAGTGACTGACTATTAAGCCAGAGGTGGTAAAATTAATATGTTTTACTCCAAACGATAACACTCATTTTACAACTTTGGAAATGTCTCTCGCGCAAACTATTCAGTTTAGAAAAAAATTATATTAGAAACCTCAATATCATTTTTGAAGACCTATCCATAGGTCCTATCCATATACCGTACATATACATGCATAGGTACGGTGAAAAAAAATTTTGATTTTCAGTTCTATGTTTGGGAACCCCCAAAATTAATGCTCTTTTTCTATTTTTGTACAGCTGTT
This sequence comes from Pseudoips prasinana, assembly GCA_951640165.1. Lineage (NCBI taxonomy): Eukaryota > Metazoa > Arthropoda > Insecta > Lepidoptera > Nolidae > Pseudoips > Pseudoips prasinana. The sequence goes on along the minus strand of OX621235.1, from coordinate 42,488,055 downwards.
ATAGTTTCGGAAAAAAGTGGCTGTGACGTACGGACGGACAGACTGACATGACGAATCTATAAGGGTTCCGTTTTTTGCCATTGAGCTACGGAACCCTAAAAACAACAAAATATCAAAAAAAAAGGAAAAAATACATAAATATTAACACGAATACGTAAATGATTAATGTCCTGAACAGGATTTATAGTAAATGAAATTGCTAAAAATTTCTATGGGGCTGACGGCAAATATCAGCACCATACCATTTCATCCCGTGGGGGGCGTATCTACATCTACCGAGGGAATATCTGCCAGACAACGGGCAGCAGTTTCTCTCTTTGTACTATGACCGTCATACAGCGATCGCCAACCCGCCTGCCAAGCGTGGCAATTATGGCATATCGCTCCAAATGATGGACATAACTACATTGTTAAAATCTTATGAGGAGGCCTGTGTTCCGCAGACGTTATTTGGCTGACATGAAGCAAACGTCTTCCTAGTTGGGGCGCATTGGATCCAGTGGTAGTATTAAAGTTCGACCGTCGCTATACACACTAGCTCCGTCATAATTATAACGTTCAATTCTATCTTCAATATAGACAGTACCATTTAGACAACATTTAGTTAAATAAATCTAAAACTATAAGTTTTGTCAATTTAAAAACCTTATGTAACTAATTTGAATAAAAATTATCAAGAAATGTCTATTTAACTAAAGCATTATTATCTGAAATTATATTCTACTTGACCATGTATAAGTCACAATCAAATAATCCACTTGTCTCTAGAATTAAATACATACATACATAGACTCACTCCTGTCTCCCAGAGGGGTAGGCAGAGACAACGGACTTCCATTTGTCACGATCCTTGCATACCTCTTTCGCTTCGTTTACTGTCATTATATTCTTCATACATGCTCGCTGGTTTAGGGTACTTCTGACCTGACCTTTCTTAAGAACGTCTCCGATTTGATCAGAGAATGGTCTATGTTCTTCTAGAATTAAATATCACACTAATATTATAAAGGCGAAAGTTTATGAGTGTGTGAGTGTGTATTTTTGTTACTTCTTCACGTCTAAACGGCTGGAGCGATTATATTATATAAAATTTGGTATGGAGTTAGCTGACACCCTGGATTAACACATTGGATATAATTTATAAAGTTTAACGTGGGTAAAAGGCACAGCTAGTCTATAAATAAATTGTAATACTATTAAGTATATTCCGAGTATTTACAAGCGCTTTTAAAGTCTATGTGAAAAAAAACCGTTTTTATTTTTATTTATTTATTTTCCTCACTTACATCTATCTTTACAGGTATAAGTCCAATGCGATAGAGCGCTTATCTAAGTATAATACAATTTTATACCACTAAACAAATTTTACTTATAACTAATTATACATAATGCACTTCTCGTGAACTCACTCAGAGAACACACAAATAGGTCAATCTCAGCTGCTATAAGGTTAACATTTTATTTAAAGGAAAGGGAATCCTACAAATTAACTGCAGTTTTTCACCAAGCAATTTGGAAGACAAATATTAATATAGTACCATCAACTATTTATGAATATGAAAAGTTATGTTTGGCCACGAAGTTGCTCATGTAATAAAATACTTATCGTTACATAAAATTGGGACATAAAGATAACTTTAATGGTCGTGATTTGAAACTCGAGGAAATTGCTAATTTTGTTCGCAAATATTGATAAAGGGAATTATAAGATAACGTTTTACGCGGATGTTGGGAAGAAAGAATATTTTAGAAGAAATAAAACACAATCATACCTATAAACAATTTAATATATATTTAAGTACAACAATTTAATATATTTAAGGCTTTTTATGAATAATGTCTATTTTTTTAACATTATCCAAATGAACACACTGAATACTTATCTCTTTAGCTTATAAATACTTATAACGGAATTCGGAAACCATTTGCGGTCACCGTAGCCTAGTTGGTAGTGCTCCTGCCTACGAAGCTGGTGGTCCTGGGTTCGAATCCCGGTATGAGTAAATATTTGTGTGATGAGCACGAATATTTGTTTCTGAGTCATGGATGTTTTCTATGTATTTAAGTATTTATCTATCTATATAAGTATGTATATCGTCGCCTGGTACCCATAGTACAAGCTTTGCTTAGTTTGGGGCTAGGATGATCTGTGTGACATTGTTACTAAATCTTATTATTATTTAGCAATTTTTATAATGGTTAGTTTCTTCTATCTTCTATTTTAACCTGAGTGGTAATAATGACGAATATGATCACGCTATTTCCTGTGGAGGGGGTAGAAGTTGTCCTGAGGAGTATGTACCAGAAAACAGGCATCACAGTTTAATAACGTGTAAGGAAATATGTACAGCGGACTCTCGTATTGCGTCACTGTCATAATCCGAAAAGACAGACAGCAACCTGCTGCTGTAAATTTTATTCCATAAAAATCTAAATTATATCTTTTACCTTTATTCAAGAAATGAACTCGATATATACATATCTGTTAAATATGCTACAACCAAAGGGAAATATATATCTATAACAGAATTAACTATATTTTGGATATATGAACAATTTAGAAACGCACACTTAAGTACTTTGATGACATATTATACCACTTTCATCTATATACATATAATAAAATCGTAAAAAACAAAACTGTACATCAAATATTTTTTTAAAAGGATACCCGGTGCGTGATCTACAATTGAAGCCAAAAATATAGTTTTTAGAATTTTTGCCTGTGTGTTTTAGCCTGTGTGCTTGTCTGTATGTATGTCCGGGCTAAACTCAAAAAGTACTGCATGGATTTACCTGAAATTTTGCATTAATATTACTAAGAGGTCGGGTCAACATTTATAGGCTACATGTTATCAGGCTATCACCTACGGGGGAGGAGCAGTGATAATTTATAAAGTTTAACGTGGGTAAAACCGCGGGGCACAGCTAGTATAAAATAAAATTAAGTAGATCTCGTCTTGTGATATACAGCACCTATTTTACAAAACAAATGATACTTCTTCAGATTGTACTTGTCGGAATCACAATGTTGTAGTGGAGTGTAGATACAATTGAAGGACTTGTTGGCGCCAACCCGTCATGGCATTGAGGCTTTGTTTAATTGTATAAAACTAGTGTAAATTCGAGATGTTACAACGATTTTATTAGCATTATACGTACATATGTTAGTACGTATATTACGGAAACTTTAAACATGATTTTGACCTCCTACAATACGTCGGATTTAATCTAAATTTGGCGTACGTCTCAAGGACTAATAATAATACAATATTGGGTTGAAATCCAAGTGGGATGAATAAAAAAAAACCTATCCAGTATTTTCACAAAAGTTGAGGCGAACAGAATCGGTAAACTCGAAAAATGCCCAAATATCGAGCTGTTTTGAGTACGTGGACTTTTCCAAAACGATCTATACTTTTTACCCAATGGGTAGTCTCTAACAATAACGTCGTAACTTCTAATATTCTGAGCTTGCTCCTCTCTGCCAAAGGCATCATCTATCTATGTCTGTAAGAGCCTGATTGATGAGTAAATTATTTTGTATGTAACGGATGTAATTATATTATAAAATATATTTTTTCTATTAAAAACTATAGCTTTATGACATTCTTGCTAATACTATTAAGTTATTGATGTCATAATTATTGTCGGATTTTCATATTTATGTGAATCTATATATTTTAGTGTTTTCCTCTAAAATATATTGATTCTTCGTTAGCTTCACTCCCTTTACAATAATCAAAATATGTTTTTTTGCGTTTTGATACTGTACGTCATAACTGATTTTTAGGGTTCCGTAGCCAAATGGCAAAAAACGGAACCTTTATAGATTCGTCATGTCTGTCTGTCTGTCTGACCGTCCGTATGACACAGCCACTTTTTTCCGAAACTATAAGAGCTGTACTGCCGAAACTTGGTAAGTAGGTGTATTCTATGATATATAGATACATTACCATATAAACTAACAAAGAAAATTGGTTTGAACGAGATCTGGCAAGTAGTTTTTTTTAATACGTTATAAACCGCAATTTGCTTTCATTTAATCAACTGAAATACTTGCTGCTACGGAACCTTTCATGTGCGAGCCCGACTCGCATTTGGCCGGTTTTCTAACAGAATCATTACCAACCAAATAAATAAATCAATCCAAGTTTAGGGTAAAATTTTATGCATGCATACATTGATCGTTGTACAAACTAAAACTATATATTTCAAATCAAATAATACCCTCATAGATAAACCGACAGATAAAAAACCATGCTAGCGACTTTACCTCGTTGTATGGCTAATATGTTGCCGAGATACGCGTCAGCTATTTGATCTACTAAAGATTCGACAATTATGTGTATTTCCCTTCACTTATGCATACTTCCTCCGTTTGAGGGACACCGGTCTTCGCTATAGCACCACCCGCCTTCAAACTAAGTATCTTAATTAAAAAATGTTGGAAAAAAATGTTGGTAGGAATGTTGTTAGTTTCTATGGTAATGTACATCATATATTGTTTTTAGTTTTATCATTATCTTATTTTAGAAGTTACAGGGGGGGGGAGGGGGACACTCATTTTACCACTTTGGAAGTGTCTCTCGCGCAAACTATTCAGTTTAGACAAAAATGATATTAGAAACCTCATTATAATTTTTGAAGATCTATCCATACTCACCCCACATGTATGGGTACGATGAAAATTTTTTTTTGAGTTTCAGTTCTATGTATGGCGACCCCCCAAAAATATTGTTCTTTTTCTATTTTTGTGTAAAAATCTTAATGCGGTTCACAGAATACACCTACTTACCAAGTTTCAGCAGTACAGCTCTTATAGTTTCGGAAAAAAGTGGCCTGACATACGGACGTACAGACAGACATGACGAATCTATAAGGGTTCCGTTTTTTGCCATTTGGCTACGGAACCCTAATAAAAAATGTTGTATAGTAAAAAATTATTGAGAACGTAAAGTTACTTTTTCAATGGAGTGATATTTAAGGAATACATACGTTTCATTGAATTATTTGACGGGCCTATTGACGTGATTGGCAAATGCTTGCTTTTCATGTCGGAGGTTGTGGGTCCGACTCCCACAGATATTTGTGTGCATGAACATGTCTGTTTGTCCTGAGTCTGAGTGTAATTATCTGTATAAGTATGTATTTACAAAAGAAAAGTAGTATATGCAGTATATCAGTTATCTGGTTTCTATAGTACAAGCTCTGCTTAGTTCGGTATCAGATGGCCGCGTGTAAATAATGTCCCAAAATGTTATTATTATTATACTGGAATGATATTGCTAGATCAGATTAATCTTTACAAGCAAATAATCTCATGTAATTGTAAGTCTAAATGAACGACTGAAATTTTGCACTTGATTGTAGTTAATATCTACTAATCGACCAAGTATTTTTTTTTTCTTTATGTATATCATTAAGGAAACTAAAGGTCTATAATTATAATATATTTATTCTGTAAGCATATATTTGTATGACTGTTTGTTTCTAAATAATAAATAAATATCTAACTCTCGAGTAAGTTACAAAATGAGAATTCAAAATATCACCTTAAATTAAATATTCTAAAATTAGGCTTGAAAGTATTATTGAAGTAGCGAAGTTTAGCTGTAAATAATAACACAATGAAATCATTAATAAATCAAACGCTGTAAACTTGGTAATTACGCCGAGGCTTAGAATATATATTGCTGGTTTTAAAGCGTTTGAGCTACGCTTTTTAAACACAGTGTACCTATAGATGGCGTCTGGAATTATGTGATTATTCGTAGTAGTACTTTTAGATAAATTTGGGTTGCGGTGGGTAATCTGAGCGGAGAGTTGCCATTTACGCAAGACATATTATAATGCATGTGTGTGCACAAACACACATAACTCCCACATGCATAATCCGATGAGACTTCCATCTGACACGTCTGGTATAGTCCAGGCGTGTGTGCTTGATTTCTGAGGAATCAAGCACACACGCCAAATCAACAATCTCGCAAAAATCAATTTGATTTTTGCGAGGAAAACCCCTTTCACTCTAACTTAAGCCCAGGAAAAAAATAACCGCTACCACTAGACCAATAAAGTGATGATTCACCGTTGTTATAAAGCCTGTATTAGTCACGTAAACATATATATATATATTATAATTATACAAAGATATAAGATACAAACATGTGCTTGAACTGCCCTTTTGAAATAGTTCGGTCACATTTTATGTAATATATATAGTCAAAGTCAAAGTCAAAAATCATTTATTCCGTAAAAATTTTACATTTATGTGGAATCGTCATATTTTTTACCCTACCGTGCAGTGCATGACGTGGCAGCTACTGAGAAACACTGCCAGAAAACTCAGTAGGAATCCTTTTTTAAAATAAAATATACCTACTTAAAATTAATTACAATCACTCAGAACAACTCAATCCCAAGCAATGCCTTGCTACACAATTTGGCTTTAATAATTCTTTTAAACTTATTCGTAGACAATTCTCATATATCATTGGGAAGTTTGTTATAGAATCTTATACATTGCCCCATAAAAGAGTTACTTATTTTGTGGAGTATATAGAAGCATTACTATGAGTAAAATAATATTCTATTTATGTAAGGATTTATTTCTGCTTAGCAACTAGCTTGTCACAACTAAGCAGAAATAAATCCTTATCGAAGTATATTTTAATATCCAATTACTGAGTAAATGTTATTATTTCATTATAAATATAATAGTTAAACGAGGGCGTTTGCCGTATTTTGCGAGCGCGGCAGAAGGTGTGAGCTCTTGTTAGCTTTCAATATTTTCAGCAAAGGATTATAACACTAATTGACATGAAACACAACTATAGTTTATATTTAACGTTTCTGCTATTCACAATTCGGTTACCTAACACTTTTGGGGTGTGACGGGACCTACCTCCACGCGTGCAAGGGCTTTCGCCATTCAGAATAAAATCTGTTTTTATTCTGAAACGCAAAAGTTCCAAGCCTGGTACACCCCGGGGCATTCGCTAGTAACTCCTCATGTTTTGGGGTCTCACTACCGAATGTGCGAAGAGGTCATCCCATCCCAAGCCAAGCTGTAAAACGTACCGTGGCGAAGGCTGCATGGCTGAGGGGGCGCTCAGTCGATAACGGTGTCTTTCCGATACCGGGGCACCTCGGAAAGTAACATATGCCCTTCGGCCGGCATGCGGGGCTCTGCCGGTTCGCGACCTCATACTTCCCTAGCTGCTCGTGGGACCAAGATGGAAGAAAACAAAAACGAAAAAACAACTACAACAAGCAGCGCTGGTCCATCACCAGCGCTGGACCTACGCGGGCTGGCTATGGCCATGCCCAGCGTCACACCCGTAACCACCAGCTCATGGCAGGTGGTACCGCGTCGAGCCGATACGCGCCGCGACAAGCGTGCGAAAATTGGCTCCGCAACAAACGCGACCCCAGGGGGTTGTCAGAAAACGACTGGAAAGAAACGCAGTCGCCACAACTGGCGCGCGAGACCATCCACGTCACACCAAAACGCTCCAGTCGGTAGAGCCACCGGGACTGGCCAGCGCGAACACCCGGCAACTGTCGGTGACGATGCTAGGCCAACCTGTTCAGAGCTCCCGACTTCAGCCAACCATCACGCAGCTGTTGGGAAACGCAGTCGCCGTAACAGGCGCGCGAGAACCATCAGCGCTCGATCGGAGAGCAGCGAGCCTAATATGACGGTCCACGCACCTCCGACCGAGCAGCGTAGCCAAACGGTTGACACGACGGCAGGTACCCAGCGCGAACACCCGGCAGACGCTGGTGACGCTGCCAGGTCAAACCAGCCGGAGCGTCCAACCAAGGCTGACGTAGCCGAGGGAAACTCCCGAAGCAACCAAGCCGAAACGGGGCCCAGTTCTGTTTACAGCAGAAACAAACCCCGCCATAAACGCGGAGCCCGCAAAGCAGCGAATCGCCCAGTCGAAGTCGAGGCCCGGAAGCCAGCAATGGCGAAGAGGGCACGCCTAGATGACACTGTGTCACCCATGACAGGGTCGAAACGCGCTAAGCTGGATGCCACTCCTAAGAGGACTACGTTCAGCTACGCAGATGCGACTAAATCGCACCTGTTAGTAGCCATCACAACGCAGTCCTCAACCGAACTGACGGTGGAACAAGCCGAGCGGATCGAGAACCTTCTGGAAGAAAAGGTCATAGAGTCTGCGCTTGCTCCACTGACTGAAAACGAACCGAGGACCGTACCATCGTTCCGAGGCAAGCCCATCACGGGAGAGGGCGTTCTGAAGATGTGGTGCGAAGATGACAGGTCCCTCAACTGGCTCAAGTCGACCGTGGAACGACTTGTGTCACCCATACCGGGCACTAAGCTGACTGTCATCAGACAGTCAGACATCACAAAGCGCATCCGTGCCGCGCTTTGGCTGCCCAAAACCGTCGGAGAGGACTTAAAGAAGATCCATCAGCTCTTGGACGCGCAAAACCCGTGGTACAACATCCAAAGCTGGCAGTTGTACGGCGCGACTCTCCAGGAGAAGGGGATCTTCCTGACCTTGGGTATTCCGGAACCCGAGGTTCCGAAGATTCTGGACAGAGAGAGGCGTGTCTCGTTCATCACTGGGAGTGTTTACGTCAAGTTTTTCACTTCCACGGGACTAGAAGACACGCCCTCGGCTGAAGACCCAAAAATCACCGAGCCCAGTCAAGCTGACCCAACACCAGGCCAGGCGCTGCTACCACCACCTTTATCCACCTGTGCCAGCACTTCGGGCTTACAAGCCCAGACAACACCGAACTCCACGAAAGAGGTAGCGCCACGAGTAATGGGAGTCGGTGAGGACATGTCATCTGGGGAGGAATCCGTGAACAGTGATGTTCTCGGAACCGACTCGGATTGACATCGTCCAGACCAACCTCCAGCATAAACAAATCGCAACGGCTACCCTACGCAGACTGCTGGAGGTTAATAACAAGACCATCGCCTTAATCCAGGAGCCGTGGATTAGGCATAGCAGGATATGTGGACTTGGCAATATCGGAGGTAAGTTAATGCTTGAAACTTCGGTACAGCAACCGAGGACATGCATTTACATACCGAAAACTATACCAGCCGTGCTACTAACACAATTCTGTTCTAGAGACCTGACCGCCATAAAACTTTCACATAACCTTGACACCAAACGACCACCACTCGTACTTGCATCAGTCTACATGCCAGGTGACGAGGAAGTTCCACCAAGAGAACTGTGTGATCTAGTACAATACTGCGAGGATCACAGTTGGGACATCATAATCTCGGCGGATGCAAACGCGCACCACCCGCTATGGGGCAGCAAGGTGCCAAATAAGAGAGGTGAGCAACTAACCGATTACATCTTTTCGACTAACCTATCCATAATCAACAGGGGCTCCGAACCCACTTTCGTAAGCTCCAGATATCAAACCATAGTGGACATTACCCTGGCGTCAGATGGTGCGAAGGAAATCATGTCCGACTGGCACGTCTCCTCCGAGCCATCATTCGCAGACCACAGGAGAATCTGCTATGCCATCAAAGTGTGCGAGATGGGACTACAACCAAGACGCAACCCCCGTAAGACTGACGTCATAAGGTACCAGACCCTACTCGAACATGAGGTAAGTAAACTTAGTTTTCAAAACATGTCAACCAACACTACAGAAATCGAAAACAACATAAACACACTAACCAAATGTATACTACACAGTTACCAGCAGACTTGCCCACTCACAACACCAAAACCAGGGGGTAAAAATCACTGGTGGGGGCCAGAACTGGAAAAACTCAAACGGAACTTAAGAAAACTCTTCAATCGTGCAAAAAACACGAGAAGTGAAGAAGATTGGGACAGATACAAAAGCGCCCAATACCACTACAAAAAACGCATAAGGTACCGCAAAGGACAATCTTGGCGACGCTTCTGCGAAAACATAAAAAGCACCAACGAAGCTTCAAGAGTGAAAAAACTACTATCCCAGGATGATCAACGCACTCTGGGCTCACTCAAGATGCAAGATGGTACATATGCCACCTCTGACGAAGAAATAAGCAAAATACTTATTGAAACACACTTCCCAGGCTGTCATATAACTGATAACATCGACTGGGAAACATCTGTGGAAAACAAACCGAACCCAGTAGACTGGAAAACTGCTGAAGAAATAGTAACAGCAGACAGAATTACATGGGCAATAAAAAGTTTCCTCCCATTTAAGTCAGGAGGCTTGGATGAAATATTCCCAGCACTACTTCAATGGGGATATAAAACCTTAACGCCCCACCTACTAACAATATACAAAGCCTGTATTGCACATCATTACATTCCTCGTCAGTGGAGGGAAGTGAAGGTCATCTTCCTTCCCAAACCGGGAAAAACCGACTACACCCTGGCGAAATCATACAGACCAATCAGTCTAACATCGTTCCTGCTAAAGTCTCTAGAAAGACTGGTAGACAGATACCTCAGAGACGGAGCACTACAACGCACGCCACTACACCGACAACAACATGCCTATAGAACAGGAAAATCAACAGATTCGGCCCTGCACTCAGTAGTAGGAACTATAGAGACAGCCCTAACTGACAAATTGATGACACTAGGAGCTTTCATTGACATTGAAGGAGCTTTTGACAAAACAAAATTCTGTAGCATAAAGCACTCGCTTGCCAAATTCGGAGTGGATCAAACCACCAGTGGCTGGATTGACAACCTCCTAAGGCTGAGAGCTATAAGGTTTACGGTAAACTCCACCACAAGAGGCATCGTAGCAAAAGGGTGTCCCCAAGGTGGGGTGCTCTCCCCCCTACTATGGAATATAGTGGTGGATGACCTAATACGATGCCTAAACCAAAGATGCTACTACACTGTTGGCTATGCCGACGACATCACGATTCTGATAAAAGGCAACTGGGAAAACATAGTATGTAACCGTATGCAGTCCGCCTTCAACATCGTGCAAAAATGGTGCGACCAACACGAACTAACGGTTAACCCAAAGAAAACAGAATTGGTCCTATTCACAAACAAGAGACAACCAAACATCTCGGACCTACCCAAACTGTTTGGCACCGAACTGACTCTCTCCACTGAGGTTAAATACCTAGGGATAACGCTTGATAGCAAGCTTAACTGGAACAAACACATGGAAGTGAAAATTGACAAGGCCCGAACGACCTTCTGGCAATGTAGAAGACTTATAGGGAAAAGGCCTAAGACCATCCATGACCCTATGGCTCTACAAAATGTTAATACTCCCCATGATAACGTATGGTGCCGTTGTGTGGTGGCCCAGAACACAGCTAAACACGGCAAAAACAAAACTCCAGAGCTTCCAAAGACTAGCATGCCTAGCAACTACCGGCTGCATGAGAACGACTTCCACAGCTGCACTAGAGGCCCTCCTAAATCTTAGACCATTGCACCTGGTTATCCAACAAGAGGCCGCAGCTACAGCCATAAGGCTCAGCAAAACTGGCCTGTGGAAGCAAAACTATAGGGAAAATCACACGCGCATCATGGATGAAATTAAGAAGACGCTCCCAATGATGGACGCTATATGTGACATAATCCCTAAAAACTTCATATTTGATAAAAACTACGACATCCTCCTTCAAGAGGAAGCCAAGGACAGCTCTGGCACAAATGAAGTTCGGATATATACTGATGGTTCGAAAACAAACAGAGGCACAGGAGCCGGCGTCTTCTCCAACGACCTCAACATCAACATATCAACAACACTTAGCAGTCTAAATTCTATTTTCCAAGCGGAATGCGTAGGAATAACACTAGCAGCAACAGCAGTCAAGTCTCGAGATGTACATGGTAAATCCATACGCATAATCTCAGACAGTGCCTCTGTGCTTCAAGCCTTAAAGAGCAACCAATTCAACAGCGGACTCATTCTGGAGTGCCACGGTGCGCTTGAAAAGATCGCAACAACCAACAAGGTCACAATACAGTGGATAAGAGGGCACAGTGGATCTCTAGGAAATGACACTGCGGACCAGCTGGCAAGAAAGGGATCGGAAACGACAACAATGGGACCTGAACCCATTGTACCCATACCCTTTAACCAACTGAAAACATGGCTGTGTGAGAAAACCACACAAGAACATGAAAAAGAGTGGATAGATCTGGAATCATGCAGACAGACAAAAGAATTTCTACCATCTCTGAACAAACGCCTGTCGCGTAATCTATTACACCTGAACAGGAAGGATCTACGCATGGTGATAGGCACAATTACCGGACACTGCACGCTAAACAAACACCTCTTCAAGATTGGCGTCACGGACAGCCCCCTGTGCAGAGGGTGCATTGAAAATGAAGAAACACCAGCACACGTACTGCTACACTGCAAGAGCGTCGCTTACCAACGGGCAAAGTTCCTGAATGATCCGAAGACACTGCAGGAGGCCCTCAAGCCAGGCTTTCGTGGTCTCCTGGACTTCTGGATGGAACTTAAATGGTTCGAGTAGCCAAACAAGTATCACGCACAATGGCCCAATTGGGAGGCTAAGTGCGGAAACCTATCGCCCAACTAACTAACTAACCTAACACTTTTGTGAGAATTATTTAGGTGAACATTTTTTTCACATAACCTATTCTATACCTACATATACATTTCTAGTAACTAATAGGGAACTGCTGTAGATTACATTTCATATTTCTGTCAAACAATACGTTATTTCTAAACTTAAAATAAAAAGTATGTTACTCAAAGTAAAACTGTCTAGTTAAGTTTACGTTTTTATGTAAAAATATTGTAAACACTATGGTTTTCTTTTACGTAAGCGACCATCCCATTCACCTTGCTCTATCCAATATATCCAGGGCATTACGAGCATTACGATTGAAATTGGATACATGGAAATTATTACATATTATCATACTATCACCTACGGGGGAGGACCTGTGATAATTTATAAAATTTAACGCGGGTAAAACCGCGGGGCTCAGCTAGTCCATCTATACATATAATCAAATCGTAGGAAAGGCAAAGTGTACATTGAATATTTTTTTTAAAGGATACTTGGGGCGTGATCTACAATCGATATCGAATACAACAATATAGCTTTTAGAATATTTGTCTGTGTGTCTGTTTGTCTGTATGTATGTCCGGGCTAAACTAAAAAAGTACTGCATGGATTTACTTAAAATTTTACATGAATATTACTAAGAGGTCGGGTCAACATATAGGCTACATATTATAACGCTATCACTTACAGGGCAGAAGCTATGAAAATTTATAAAATTTAACGCGGGTAATACCGCGGGGCACAGCACAGTAATGTATAAACAGCCGGCCAAGTTCTGTCGTAGAAATATTCCGTGGGGTGCGCCAAAGCTCACCTAAAATTTCAACTCCGATAATTGGAAATCCGAAAATGTTCTTCCTAACATTTTTCATCATAACATCAAAACTCCTAATTACTTTGTCTCTAATGTTAATAATTCCGAAGCATTCAACTTCATAATGTCAGTAGCAATAAACATCTATTATACTTTTATTTGTTTTCCTATATTTTCTCAACATAACCATTGTTTATACTATTATTCAAAGTCATATCTTTTTTGTTTAGCCACGGTACTATTTATAGTCATTAGTTTAAGTTTAGTTGGAACTGCGACTATAACGCAAGAGCCGAGCGAGCAAAACTAGAGTCCCGCTCCAATCATTGAGTCAAGTTCCAGAAACGAATCGGTCACATTCATAATTATTGGGTTAGGTTAGGTTAGAACGGTGACCCCCCAACGCACGAGCCGAGCGAGCGAAGCGAGCGTGCCGCGGTAGCGGCCGGCGAAGTGCCAGAACCGAATTGGTCCTATAGTTATTGCATGTACGTTTAATTTTAATCCTCCGCGGTGAAATTATTATGGTGAGTATGTTTAGGGATTAAATCTTTATGATAAAAAACAGTAGGAGTTTAAATATATTTACATTAATGATATTATTGATTACAATTTTCAAAAACATGAGTGTTATGAACATCGCCGGTAGCACTACAAATAGTATGAATGAAAACTTTAGGATGAAAAATTTTAGGAAGAGTGATAATTCGGATTACAAATCGTTAGGAAGAACAATTTCGGGTAAAGAACTTTAGGTGAGCCAATATGGACCCATATTCCGTACTACTATATTTTTCAGTGAGGTTTGCCTTAGTCACTGCGCTTGGCATGCGAGTTGGCGACCGGAGTTAGGTTGTAGCTATAGTACAAAGGGTGCGCTGCTGCCTCACTACCTGGCGTATCCTTAGTCGCTCTTTACGACAGCCACGGGATGAGATATTGGGTGGCCCTGTTATTCTTTCTAGGCCGGAAACCACAAGGCTTAGGAATATATACTTTGTAAAAAGTTCAACTGTCTATCTATTAGGCCGCGTCCAGGAGCTCTACCGGCTAAGTCGTCGAACATCGATTTCTTAAATGACGTTCAAATAAATAAAGGTTAAAAATTACTTAATCAATCGTTAAATCGGCTTCCATGAGCATATGTGACGTCATAAATGGTTCGGAATCGATTGTCAACGTTGAAGCCGATTTAACGATTAATTAAGTCATTTTTAACATTTATTTATTTGAACGCTATTTAAGAAATCGATGTTCAGTGACTTAGCCGGTACAGACCCTGGACGCCAGCGGGCGGTGCGGACGGTGCGCGCGAACGGCACGCGCGTTTTTATCAAAGTTCATAGATTTGTGTGAAGCTGTTCTCGACGACAGCGGTGCGGGCGGCGGAGCACGAGCGTCGAAATGTACTTGAGCGGCGACCGCGCGTTGGAATAGGCGTAGTGACGTTTTGCTTATTTTACTAAGAATATCGTTTATTCAGATGTTTTAGATATGCCACCATTATGGATTAGTAAACACTATGACCATACAAATAGACGAATAATTAAAATGTTGTGAAAGGAAATAAAAGAAAATTGAACATTGAGGGAAGTAATACAGTTCACGCATTCCTTCGCCCACAATATGTCGTAATTAATAAAAGAACTGCTACATATAATATCAAGTCACAGTCATTTCAACAAACCGGGCGATCTAGCCGCTGCCGTCGTGAACGGACCACGTAAACGCGCGCACCGCCCGCGCGCCCGCGCCCGCGCCGCCCGCACCGCTCGCGCTCGCTGGCGTCCAGGACGTGGCCTTACGGTTTATGAGATGGACGGACAGGCTGATGGACGGGCGGAGACCGAAAGCTCAGTAATAGAGTTCCATTGGCACTCTTCTCTTTCCTAGGCAACATTTAATCTCACCTCATCTCACCAAATTTAATACCGTTCTAGTTTAAGACTTAAGACAAATAACATCAATCCTAAACAAATGAAGCTGAGCGTTTTCCAAAAGTCCTTCACTTGTGAGTGGAATTAATGGCCCTCCATCTCAGTAAAAAGGCCTTTTGTTTCCCATAGGGCTGCGCTAGCAACTGTCACATAAGAGTCTTTAGCGAAGCGGAATTGTATAGTTCGTATATATAGAGGAAATCTTTGATGTATTGTTTTTATAATTATAAGAGTTAATGAGGCTGGCCTGGATTAGTGTGGAGACAAATACTTATCAAGTACCTATTCGGATAATAAGGATCTAAAAACGGGTTTTTATTCACATATGTACACTTTAACAAGCGTTTGTTTAATTCTGGGTACACATAGATTATTATTAGATCGTGACTTACATTTGATCATATATAATTGTTATTTAATTTATGATAGTAATAGTTCAGTTAAATAGTAAATTCTTGAAGTTATTATCAAATTGGTTATTTAAAGGTTTTTTAAATAGTAATTTTCAATACTTACAGTTTCAGATATATTTTACTACATCATGTCTGATTGGTTCTGTCTTAATTAAGAAAATAAATTTATATTGTTATTTTTTTATATAAAATAGGATGGAAAGCGAGCAAGTTGGTCACCTGATGGTAAGTGATCAACGCCGCCCATGGACACTCGCAACACCAGAGGAGCCGCAAGTGTGTTGCAGGCCTTTAAGAAAAGAATAGGCTCGCTTCTTGAAGGTTGCCATGTCATACCGGATTGGAAATACCTCTGCAGGTAATTGATTCCACGGAGCGGTAGTGCGCAGCAAAAATATTCTTGTAAAACGGACAGTGGTAGATGACCATTCATCCAGGTGATAAGGATGAAATTTACACTTTTGGCGAGAGGGTATAAGCTCGAATAATTCCTCTGAAAATTTCCTTTGATAAGTGCGGTAGAGGACACATAGAGACATCTCTCCGCAGGGTGAGAGGATCAAGCCAAATAGTGGGATTCCCGTCGTCAACGACCATTCGAGCTGCATAACGTTGTATACGATCAAAAGGAAGAAGTTGATACCTCTGGGCCGGGGCGCCACAGTGGCGCCCCGGCCCAGAGGTGGCAGCAATATTCCAAATGTGTAACCTAAAGAATAAATATAAATAGATGTTATATATTTTATGCATTTGCATGCATCCCGCGGGGAACGTAGAAGTCGTCCCGAGGGAATATTTACCAGAGAACGGACAGCAGCGTCCCTCTGAGTTCTGTGACTATCATTCTGCTATCACACACACAACCACAGCTAGAGATGTAAAATGACTGAATATGACTAATCTCAATTGTCATAAACCTTAAATGACCGGTCATTAATTACTGTCAAATTCAGTCAATTTGACTCAAATATTATTGTCTATTCTCGACTACCACCCAATTATTTATTTATTTAGGTACCCAATTTATATGCAAGTTTAAATGAAGCAACGTTCTATTTTGTATTATATCATGAGAGGATAAGACGACATCAAAGTCGGTGCGCGAGGTGATGCGACGTTGCCATTTTGTCTTAAATGCACGAAGAAATGTAAAATGATTTACACTATACATATAATAATACTATAAATCATTAAAACCACTTAATTGTTTCAATTTAGAAGTTATAGACATTTAACAACGACAAAAACTTAAAAAGTACTAAAATATTACTGAAATCAAATTGACTGAAAATGACCATTTTTGACAGTTAATGACCATTTTTGACCAATTTGACCGTAAATGACAGTCAGTCTAATTCAGTGACTTTAGTCATTTTCAACACTAACCACAGCTCAGATCTATCGCATTTTGTTTAGTCAATCAAAATATCTCTCACATGTATAGTTCTAAAAATACTTTTCTTTTTATTTCTTTAAAAGCACATGGGCCAACTCGGCCCAATTTGTTAGCCAAACCCAAGTATAGTGGTAACACTGAAAACAAATTAATTCCTCCACTTGGAAAATTAAATACCTAATTAATAACAAATAAAAGCCAACACCTGCAAACCGCTCAATTAATCGACCTTTATTGGATTCTGACGAAATTTATTACAAGTGTAAGAAAAAAATGTGATTAGAATGTTAAGTACACTTTTGGTCTTTCGGACCGTTTCCTCGGGCGAAAAGTTAATTAGTTGGAAGTGGGGTCCGTAATGCCTCACAGATGTGGCTTATTGCTCCACTTTACATATTATTCTTATAACCGTGCTTCCCATATTTTCAAAATATAAGGCAGGTATTGTGTTGGGAAGTAAGTTACATATTTTATATCATAAAAGTGTTACGTAGGTTCTGAAGTTTAACGGGAATAGTCTGGATCATGGACAAAACAAGCAAAAGGGAAAATAAGGCGAATACAGCAAGCTCGGAGTTTCTTTCTGGCTTCCTTCGTCGGGTCTGTCTGAGTAGTAGAGAGTAGACAAAAGCGCAGGTAAGCTAGCCGGCATGGATCACATTTGCCGCCTAGTTCCTCATCTGCAATCGCGTGCCTGCATTCCATGCCAATGATCACACTTTCTCACTTCAGTGACCCCCTGAACCATATCTCAAACCTCATAAGAGTACCCTTAGGTATTTGTTAATTAAATGATATCACTAGTTGAGAGCCTCCTGCATTCGGCAGCGGCTCAATATTTTCAATTTATAATACAGTGTATAGAACACTATGACATCAGCGCAGGCGAGGGAGAGGTGTGAGCGCGGGGCACTACGCCTCTTACGCTCATAGCTCGATGCTCCCAACGGTCCGTAAGCGATTAGCGAGGTGAAGTAACTAGGCTAGCAGTCAGTCCATAGATGGGTGACCGCCAATGTGGTTTAATTTCTGATCGTCTCCGTACTACGAGAGCACGTTAAGCTGTCGGTCCCGGCTGTAGTAACAGTCATTAAGCCATGTCAGAGGCCTACTGGGCGGCTTGAACAATTCTGACACTACTGTAACCACTGCCCATGCACTGTGCACCGAGAGGTACCCCTCTCGCTGCACGATGCGCGGGGTGTTGCTTCACCTTCCGCCGCGGCAGTTACACACACACCATATATTTTACGATCAAATATTTCCTTTGTTAATCCGTAATACAGTGTTCCGCTATTATCTGCTATTTTTTAGGATTCCGTAGCCAAACGGCAAAAAACGGAACCCTTATAGATTCGTCATATCTGTCTGTCTGTCTGCGGGCTGTCTGTCCGTCTGTCGGTCTGTCTGTCTGTCTGTCTGTCTGTTGGTCTGTCTGTCTGTCCGTCCGTATGTCACAGCCACTTTTTCCGAAACTATATGAGCTGTACTGTTGAAACTTGGTAAGTAGATGTATTCTGTGAACCCCATTAAGATTTTCTCACAAAAATAAAAACCTCATACATAGAACTGAAACTTTTTTTTTTATTTTCATCGTACCTATACATGTGGGGTATCTATGGATAGGTTTTGTTTTTTCTAAACTGAACAGTTTCCGCAAGCGGTGCCCCCCAACCCCACCGTAACTTCTAAAATAAGAGAATGATATAACTATTTAATCAACTGAAGTACTTGCTGCTACGGAACCCTTCATGGGCTTGGCTAGCACTTGGCTGGTTTTACTTTATCGTGGTACCAACAGCACTGATAACTCTTATCCTTTGTCCTTCGTTTGGAATCATGGATAAGAGTTGAGGGAAGACCTGTAGGTGGTAGCAGGTAAAATATAAGCAGCAGATAATAAAAGATGACGATGATAAACGTCGTGATTAACACGGTCATTGGCCTTAGATATTGCATAATAATAGTATATTGTATTTTGTACATAAGTTACTTTGATGATGTAAATAAGCCATAAGGGCAATATTAATAATAATAATGTCCTGCTAGCCGAATTTCGGCCACGGCGGCCAGTATCAATAGAGATTAGCCATCTGCGCAGGACATATTATAGTGCTCAAGTGTGTGCGCAAACACAGGAGCACTTTCTATTCCATCACTCTCATGATCCGATGGGACGCCTAGCGACACGACCGGAAAGAGGTCAGGTACAGGACCGACGGCTTTACGTGCTCTCCGAGGCACGGGGGTATAATACCGCCAACTCCCAGACTTCGGGCTAATGCTGAGAAATTTTTCTTTTTACAGAAAAGTCCCATTATCACTTGACCCGACCCGGGATTTGAACCCAGGACCTCATTTTCTGCGGGTTAACACGCTACCGCTAGACCAACGAGGCAGTCAAAGGGCAATAAAAATGTATAGAATAAGCGAAATTTTACGAAGAAGCGCACACTTATAACAGAAAGATACCGCGACACGTACTTACAAGTCAATATATACAATACTCATATGTCGTTCCTGTAAAGATAAAGCCCAGCCAACCAGTACTGTACCTCATCCGTCGGGAAAAGCTCTAGTAATCCTTCACGTGACCCCTGGCTACCTTCCATTTTGAAATAATTGAAGATTCTTACATACTTATATATACTTATAAAAATTATGAATGGTTTTTTGAAGTTATACTTCTTTTGGCGCGATGGAGAAAAATGATAGAGTGAATTTTTACGATGCGCGCACACACCGACACCAAAAAATTTAACAGCATGAAGTTAGTTCTAGGTGGTATGAGAGTGAATTTTTACGATGCGCATCGTAAAAATAACAGCATGACGTTAGTTCTAGGTGGTATGAAAATTGATAACTATGTTCAAGTTGTATATTAAGAAGTATAACTTCTAACGCGTGTACATAAGTACACACAAGTTTTTTTTTTATATCAGAGGGTGACAAACGAGCAAGTGACCACCTGATGGTAAGTGATCACCGCCGCCCATGAACACTCGCAACACTAGAGGCGTCGCGGGTGCGTTGCAGGACTTTAAAAGTCAGCAAACAAGTGTTGCTGACCCTTCCCCCCACCCCAATGAGCTCTGGCAACCTTACTCACACTCAGAAACACAACATTAATATTATTAATGTTATTATTAAGGAGGCTCTTCTATAAGGTGGAGGTACTTCCCCAGTCGGGCTGCTCTTTGAGCGAATGAACGCTATGCCCTACCTCTACTCGTGGTGCTAATTCAACAGATAACAAAACCATATAATTCCGGTAATTTAATTGTAAATGATAACCTGAAGCGTATTTCTACTTCCTTTTATCAAAGTATAATTTAGAATGAAACTCGAGAGAATACTACGAAATTTAATTATAGACTGTGTAAATATTTTAGTAAATGGAATCTTTGTAGAGAATGATATTATAGAATTATTTTATTTTTTGTACAGATAACGCATTTATATAATGAAAACGTAAAGCGTGCACTACTAGAGTGATCACTAACAGATCAGTGAGGGTAGCTGGCTCACTGATCCGTTAGTGATCGAAAAAGATAATCAATTAGGCACGCTGGTAGGGTGGATCACCGCCATAGTGGTATAATTTCTGAGCATCATTTCTCCGAAAAACATTTATTCTATACTAGCTGTGCCCCGCGGTTTTACCCGCGTTAAACTTTATAAATGATCACAGCTCCTCCCCCGTAGGTGATAGCGTGATAATAAGTAGCCTTTATGTTGACCCGACCTCTTAGTAATATTCATGAAAAAATTTGAAGTAAATCCATGCAGTACTTTTTGAGTTTAGCCCGGACATACATACAGACAAACCGACAAAAATTCTAAAAACTACATTTTTGGTTTCGAGATCGATTGTAGATCACTCCCAAAGTATCCTTTAAAAAAAATATTTAGTGTACAGTTTTGACTTTCCTACGATTTTATTATATTATGTATAGATTCCTTACTTGCTTTGTAAGTATAAGAACGTACGACTTACCTATAGATTTTTCTGGGGTGAATCTTAATTATTTGTACATTGTACGTTAGGAGGAATTTGCCTTCAACCACACTAGGTGTGTTGGCACGCTGGCTCCTAACATACCCCTACTAGCTCTGTCTTGTGTTGGAGGGTCGCCCGTGACGTTTTTAGCATTGGTCACATTAGGCTTCCAGAATAAAGGGTATGGTATACTCGAAGCTATAACAATGTATACAACTATATTACTATAAACATGTTCTGACTATTTACAAGCGCGATTTTTAAAGTCTACGTGAATAAGAAACACACACGACGGACAGATCTTTGTAATTTATAACAGCTGAAAGTTTTTCTATACATGTCGCCTATACACGTTAAAACGATTAGCTACTATGCAGTTTGGGTTATGGCTACTTTGGCAAATAATAGGTACTTAGTGGGAATGTATAAAATAGTACCTAAAATTCGTTGAATTATAATGGTCATTTTTTATATTTTCTTCGAGATAGGTAACTAGAAATCTCGTACCAATTGCCGGACACTTATTATATACTACCCCTGCCAGACACTCCTTAACTTTCATAAATTATAATTATACTTTCGTTATAGTATAAAAGCTAAATTTTGATTATATTCCCACCCAAGACAGATATTTGTGTGCATGATTGTCTGTTTGTCCTGAGTCTGGGTGTAATTATCTATATAAGTGTGTATTTCCAAAAGAAAAGTAGTAAAATATGTAGTATATCATTTATCTGGTTTCCTTTACTATGGAATATATTATAGCTCTGCTTAGTTTGCGATCGAATGGCTGGGTGTAAATAATGTCCCAGGATATTATTATATATGTTATTTGGGGTACTATTTAGAAATAGTAATAAGAAGTGCTGATACCGATATTGTTGCCGTAATGCTTGGTAACATGCATCACGCGCTCGCACCTACAGCGGACTTTAAATGTGTCTGGCAAGATGTAAAAACCATTAAAACTGTCCGGCTATTGAGGTACCAGATTTTTGTAGGTCTAGCGGTAGCGTGTTCACCCGCAGAGAACGAGGTCCTGGGTTCAAATACCGGGACGGGACAAAAGTGATTTTGGGACTTTCTGTAAAAAGAAAATGTCTCAGCATCAGCCCGAAGTCTGAGAGTTGGCGGTATTATACCCCCGTGCTTCGGAGAGCACGTACAGCCGTCGGTCCTGTACCTGACCTCTTTACTGTCGTGTCACTAGGCGTCCCATAGGATCATGAGAGTGATGGAATAGAAAGTAGTGTAGTGTGTAATAAGTAGTCCTGTGTTTGCGCGCACTCTTGGGCATTATAATACGTCCCGCGCAGATGGCTAATCTCAATTGAGACTGGCCGCCGTGGCCCAAATTCTAGGAGGAAATTAATATTATATAAAATTTAGCTTTTATATTAATAAGATACCTATAAGCCGTTCGTTCCTACACTTGATTCTTCCAAGAAAGAGCTTCGTTTACACTCAGATCAAAAAAAATTGTAGACAAAAATTGTTCGAAAAATTCCGCGATATACTACAAAACAGAATTCTTAGTACCCCCTATTTAGCGCATTTGACTCAAATTGCTGAACATTTTTGTAGGGAACTTTCATTTCTACGATATTTAATGTCTATTATGGAGGACTTCCTAAGTGAAGGGGGCGCTAAGCGATTTAAAACCCATAAGATGTACGATGGAGAGGGTAAAAGTTGTGTATTTTTATGGTAACAAGGAAAGCCCTTTGATGGTGATGACATTTTTACCACGTTTGCAGTAAATTGTGTAACTGAAAATTCATATTCATATTTGTTTATTTCGTAAAGCCAGTTTACACATCAATAATGTAAATATTTCATGATCACAAAATAAAATAAAACAAAATAGAATTTAAATGAAATAATAAAAAAGCCAAACCAATATGAATTTAATAAACATATAAAGTATATGTCAATCAACACGATACAGTAAATTTAATCAATTACTTAGAATTCATAATATGTAATTAAGAACTAATGAAGCTATCAGATGGTTTACATAGAGATAATTTAACGTAATTATTATTAAAGTTAAGGGTATTTCGAGCAAGAAGCTATATACTAACGAGCAATGAAACTCATTGACCTATAATTTTAATTTTCCAAAATTTTTGTTTTTTATATTAATTTTAATTTTTATTATTGTATTGTATTGTATAACTTCTATTGCAGAAAAATAAATCCATAGAGTGTTAGTAACTTAAAAATAACTTATTTTCTAGTGTTAGTATTTACAATTAACTGTACAAAACGGCAAATAATTGGCGAGTTGAGGTTCTCGGCTATAATTCTCTAAGCTAAGTATTTTCACAATAATGCTAATTACAGCGGTATATTTTAAATATGTCCACTAAGCTTCGGGCCCGTTTATAGCTAATAAATAAATTGCAGACCTTACATTTAAGTATTGTATGTATGATAATTCATGTGTTGGCCCAATACTTAATATTAATATTCAGAGTCAGCTTCAAACTACATAAAAAAAGAACTGAATAAGATATTTATTTTTAAATGCTATGTGAAATGTTATTCATTAGAATATATTTGAAATTTGACGTTCCTGAATTATGAAATAATATTGTCTTTGGTATATATAAAAATGTTGTTAATTAGTATTTTAGTAAGTCATTTTTGTGACCAAAAGTATAGAAAACTGTTTCTTTTTAGAGTTTTTCTGATGTCATATCGTATATACAGAATTCTAATCGAATAAGGCATAGCTTTTATAGCTCCTAAGCCAATAGAAGTTTGAAAGTTAATTCAATTTATACTGAAAGTTCCCTTATTACTTTTAGAATAACTAGATATATTAGTTATCATCGCTAGACAGACCACATAAAAATAGCTATTGATGAAATTTAAGGTTAAGCATACTAAGCTCGCAGTCAGAACATAGATGGGTGATCACCAAAGTGCTTTAATAATTGAGCGTCTCCGTGCTTTGGTAAGTACGTTAAGCTTTCGGTCCCGGTTGAAGTTATTATACAACAGTCGTTTAGCCATGTCAGAGGCCTAATGGACGGCTTGGACAACTCTGGCACAAGAGCAAACCAATATTAAAAGTTTCGGGCACTGTTTTGTTAGATAGAGTGTATTTCATTGACACTTAAATTTGAAAATAATAATAATATATACGAAATTCGATTAACAGGCATCGTTAAACAACCGCCTACAACTCACCGCCGCAAGAAATTCAATTTCCTTCCAACAATTGTTTTCCTCGAAACGGAACCAATAAATATCTTGAATAATTAAAAAAAAGCCGCTCCTCTGCGGCAAAACTCTACTACAAAAGTCTATTTACTTCCTTAACAAAAATTAATCGCCTGTTTATAGAAAAAATCCTAAGGGATGGTTCTCGAACACGTTTTTAATTTACAAACAACAGCTTTCATGTCCTGCAGAAATGAAATTAATTATAGAAACCGATTTCAGAATTTTCTCGAATATTCGTGATCTCTCACGAACATTTAAATAATTCGTTCAGGAAATAAGGTACTGAATTTTTATCCGGATTAAATACAGGTGACCACAACAGCGTGCGAAGTTAATTGAATATATTTTATAATAATAATAATGTTCGGCCACGGCGCCCAGTCTCAATAGAGATTAGCCACCAGCACGGGACATATTAAAGTGCCCTGTGCACTATAATATTTCCCGCGCCGATGGCTAATCTCAGTGTGCGCTAACACAGGATCACTTTCTATTCACTACCGACTAGACACGACGGGAAAGAGGTACACCACTGACGGTTTTACGTGCTCTACGAGTTGACGGTATTATATATTTTTATGTAGTACTAGCTGTGCCCCGCGGTTTTACCCGCGTTAAACTTTATAAAAAATGGCCTATGTGTTATCCTTACTATAAAAATTAGCCTATGTTCTTTCTCAGGGTCTAGACCATCTGTATACCAAATTTCATTCAAATCCGTTCAGTAGTTTTGGCGTGAAAGATTAACAGACAGACAGACAGAGTTACTTTCGCATTTATAATATTAGTTAAGATTAAGAACATTTTAATGTACAGACGCCAGCACATCCAGCTACCCCAATCTGTCAAATTTCTTTTATAGATTTTCAACTTTATCACAAAAGTATAACTTTCAATTGGCGAAATTTGACAGTTTGGGGTAGCTTGATGTGCTGGCTAAACACAAACCCTACGCTTCTCAGGTATCTACCGCTGTTAGCATCTTGAACCGTAGACACCGAGGTAAGTTAGTAGTTTATTTATAACAATAAACGATTAAACAATCAAAAATAAATAAAACAATTGGCATACGAAATAAATAAATAACCTGGGATAAGAAATATATCAATGACGAAGACGCAGCGTGGGTAGGCCTCCTACACGGTGGACCGACGATCTTGTGCGGGTTGGGGGAAGCTGCTGGATGCGGGCAGCACAGGACCGGCTATTGTGGAGATCCTTGGGGGAGGCCTTTGTCCATCAGTGGACGTCTTTCGGCTGATATGATGATGATGATGAAGAAATATCGGATCACTACGAAACGCAAGTGTGAAGTTAGCGCGCTTCGACAGAGTAACCCATGAGGTTCGTAGGAGTCGATGAAGCGTGACTTATTGAGCATTCGCTTCTCTACAAAGCCTCAAGTAGACAGGTAGTGCCTATAAAATGTCTCACGTTGCGTTGTGTTGATTTATTGTGTCAAAGTGTATAACCTAAATAGATTTAAGATAAAGTATCTACGCCCACTATAATGGCCGACGGTGAAGATTCAACCGGCAACCCACAACATTTCCAACAAATATGTACATAGTAATATATATTGGTACATTTATATTATTATGTGATACATATATGGGACAGGTTTCAAATTTTTCCTTTACATCATGTGTGGCACCTTCAAAGTGACGAGAGGCACTTACAGAAAATTCCAATCGGATTTTAAACTCTCACCTTTTCCTAAGTCGATGGTTTATTTAACGTCGGAAAGCTTAACACCTCGCTCCGGCAATTTATTATTGAACAAATTCATTTCAACTTTGTTATTTAATGTTAAAAGGTGAATAAGGAAATTTTCTTGTCGGACGGATATTTCATCGAAATGGGCTATTTTTATAAAATTCATGATTCGTTATCTTTTAGAGTTATATTTTTAACGCATAACTTCAAAAGTTTTAATAATGGTGCTTTTAGAACAATATAACCAATAAGTGATTTAGTTTAAATTATTTGATTCTTCAACTGCTTGCATACATACATAGACTCACGCCTATTTCCCAGAGGGTAGGCAGAGACAACCGATTTAGAAAAGAAAGAAAAAAGAAAGAAAATATTATTTATTTTTGCTCAGAACATCGGCGCTTATAAATACACAGCGTATTAAAACAAAATTGTGATGAACTTATAAACTACTTCTTAAAACTGTAAACTAACAAATATAATATGACTATTCTTATAAACTACATGTCATCAATAATAAGCGCATCTTACATAGTGCGCCGCTGCGGAACAAAAATAGGGTGCGGTTCAGTTTGGGTACCGTGGCATTGCATAAAGCAGCACCAGCGGAAAACTGATTTTCAACCACAACCTGAGAGTGACATTTCCATTTGTCACGATCCACTTTTGATTTTGTTTATTCTCATTATATTCTTTGACACGCTTACCGGTTTAGGATACTACTGACCTGGCCTGTCTTGAGAACATTTGCGATTTGGTCAGGAAATTATCGAAAAGGTATTCCCTTTCCGGTTGTACCATTCAAACAGGCGAGGTATACTTACTTCATTTTGTAAATAAGGACTTTTTATGATAGTTTATGAGTCTGTATGTACTTCATGTCCGGCCATTATATGTTTTTAAAGTACCCCGTGACCCATTAGTTTTCCTTGTGCGGTGCTTATTCTTAAAAATACTCTGATTGAACATGGCAAAGATACTAAGGTACCTGATCAGGCACAAAACTATTATTTTTTGGATTTTTCTGGACATAATAAACCGGCGAGCATGTATGAAGAATATAATGACAGTAATCGAGGCAAAAGAAGTATGCAAAGATCGTGACAAATGGAAATCCGTTGTCTCTGCCTACCCCTCTGGGAAACAGGCGTGAGTCTATGTATGTATGTATGTATAATAAATCCCAGTGGTATACTATATGAAGATTCTTGAACTTATTTTCTACCACCACACCGTTGGTCCCACTATCACAACAGTGAAGGAATAGAAGACGCATCCATGTGTATACACAGTTGTGCACGCGCTGTTGTGGACGCAATTGTGCCCAACACTTATTTACTATAATATGTCCCGTTAATATAACTTAACATGACTGGCATGTTGGTCTAGCGGTTAATATAACTTAACATGACTGGCCTGTTGGTCTAGCGGTTAATATAACTTAACATGACTGGCCTGTTGGTCTAGCGGTTAATATAACTTAACATGACTGGCCTGTTGGTCTAGTGGTTAATATAACTTAACATGACTGGCCTGTTGGTCTCGTGGTAAATATAACTTAACATGACTGGCCTGTTGGGCTAGCGGTTAATATAACTTAACATGACTGGCCTGTTGGTCTAGCGGTTAATATAACTTAACATAACTGGCCTGTTGGTCTAGCGGTTAATATAACTTAACATGACTGGCCTGTTGGTCTAGCGGTTAATATAACTTAACATGACTGGCCTGTTGGTCTAGCGGTTAATATAACTTAACATGACTGGCCTGTTCGTCTAGCGGTTAATATAACTTAACATAACTGGCCTGTTGGTCTAGTGGTTAATATAACTTAACATGACTGGCCTCTTGGTCTAGCGGTTAGTGACCCTGACTGCTAAGCCAGAGCTCGTGGATACGAACTCCACCCAGGGGCTCTACCGGCTAAGTCGCCAAACATCGATTACTTAAAAGGCGTTCAAATAAATTAAGGTTAAAAATGACTTAATCAATCGTTAAATCGGCTTCAACGTTGACAATCGATTCCGGACCATTTATGACGTCACATGTGTTCATGGAAGCTGATTTAACGATTGATTAAATCATTTTTAAGCTTTATTTATTTGAACGCCATTTAAGAAATCGATGTTTGGCGACCTAGCCGGTAGAGCCCCAGGACAAATCTTTGTGTAATGAAGATGATTATTTAAATCTATAATTTGTATGTTTCAAGAAATATTGAAGTATCTTTATCAGTTGTTTGTTTGCAGGTACAGGTACTGCGTAATTGGGTCCGTAACGTAGTAGCGAGAGTCATATGTTCGATGAACCGAAAGTCGACTGAATGATTGTTTGAAGGTAATTTATTGCGACACAACCTTTCCTCGCCAAACGCTGCTTCGACTGCACAATTATTAGAAATTTTTTTTTAAAAAAAAGCAGTCCATCGATTACTAAATTTTTCAAAAATTCAGAATCGTTCAGTCAAAGCAGAGTTTGGCGAGAAAAGGTTGTTTCGCAATAAATTCCATTCGAACAATCGTTCCGTCGACTTTCTCTTCATCGAACATATGACTCTCAAAACTACGTTACGGAACTTGCGTAATTTGGGATTAGATGGCAGGGTGTTAGTTGTCCCATGATATTATTAGATATTTAATATCGCTAGTTTATTTTGATTCAGATATAATTCAACCATTATGATCAGTTGATATTGTGGTCAAGCGCGAATAATTTCAAATGCCATCGTACGTTTCAAACACACTGTTTGCAATCAACAAATTCGTATTGCGGTTTTAGAAACTCAAGCGGCTTGACTTGATCCCTATCTACCACTCGGTGTTCCATTATAATGACAAACAAAGTGCGTTGGTATCAGGTGTAACACCGTTCCTCGTAAACATCGATCGAAGCCCTTATTACATTATGCGTTCATCGTTCGCGGCTTCTGCCCTTTTGACTTTTTATGAGTTTTACTAAAAATATTATGATACAAACCATTTTTACAACAAACATCCATAAACATAATGTTAAAGAAATGTGCCGCTCTCATGCCAGCTATAAATATGGAATGGGCGATACGATACCCAAGTAAAGAAACGTTAAAGTTTCAAAAGAAATCGTCTTCTTTTGATATGGACGGAAATTTTGTCAGCAGTAATCAAGCTATCCATTCAGGCCAAAAATATAAGTTTCTATTATGATATTTTTAGGCATGATAAAAAATATGAGAAAATAGTGTATTCCATTAATTTTGATCTGTATAAGAAGTGACACAGTTAAACGATGCTATCAACTGTAAATGGGCTGCTTTCTTACTTAAAAGAGACCGGGGGCACTAATATTATTGTAAAGGTCATTACAGAAAGGTATGACTCGTAAATTAGTAACAGGCTTATTCAAGTCTTTGCCTATTCTAGTAGAAAACGTTATTATTTTATTTCTATATTAATTACTTACTAACATAGAATAAGACCATGTCCACTTAATTATTAACTAAAATAATGGTCGTTGTCGGAGTAAATAACTATTGTAATTATTGAATCATATTCTTTTTGAATATCTCAAAAGATGATCAGAGTATTCATGCCTACGGTACAAAATTATTGTATTCACCGTTCAGTAATAATAATAATATCTAGGGACAATGTCACACAGATCATCCTAGACCCAAACTAAGCAAAACTTGTACTATGGGTACCAGGCGACGATATACATACTTATATAGATAGATAAATACTTAAATACATAGAAAAAATCCATGACTCAGAAACAATTATTCGTGCTCATCACACAAATATTTGCACTTACCGGGATTCGAACCCAGGACCACCAGCTTCGTAGGCAGGAGCACTACCAACTAGGCTACGGTGACCGTCAAAGTTTTCAGTGAATACAATCTTTTATTACCGTAGGCACTTTACCGATTGACAGGATACAGCATTGAAATCCACGTTAAGAAAAGACACGTTTTATTTAAAGTAAAAAAAATATACGTCTCAAAATAATATTTATATTGTCCTGTAAAGTTTACATAGTTATAACAGATTAATCAACCGTATGTCAAAAATACCATAAGACAAAATTAAATTATGTCATTTATCATATAAAACTATACTTATTTTTTTTAAATAATACAATATCATCATCATCATGTTAGCCGAAACACATTGTCTACGTCTGGACAAAGGCCTCTTCTGATACAAAATAAACCCTTTTAATTTTTGATCATGCAGTTAGTAGATGTGAAATATCCTATTCCGAGTAGTCAGAACATAAGGTTGTTAAGCCGTTATGGTCCCAATTTAGAAAATAATATAATAATAATAATATATAGGGACAATGTCACACAGATCATCCTAGCCTCAAACTAAGCAAAGCTTGTACTATGAGTACCAGGCGATGATATACATACTTATATAGATAGCTAAATACTTATATACATAGAAAACATCCATGACTCAGAAACAAATATTCGTGCTCATCACACAAATATTTGCACTTACCGGGATTTGAACCCAGGACCACCACCAAATAATTAATTATTTTATTTATTATATTATTGCAGAGTGGCGCAGAGGTTAAGACAGTCGCCTCGCCACTTCATGTCCCGGGTTCGATTCGTGCGCAGGACAACTATTTGTGGGACTCATAAATATTTATCCTGAGTCTGGATATACTTTGTGTCTGTCAATTATATGTTTGAAAACTACCCCGCGACACGATTATTGTCCCTAGTCCGGGTGTGGTCGTTAAAAAAAGAACTGCCAATTTTTCAGCTTTACACCGAATGGTTAAAACTACCTATGATGAGGTAGAAGCCTTACTGCATACTATTGCCTAACTATACTAAAACGTCCTTCACTCACCTACACACACACACACAAACACAAAAAAATCATATTTATCTTTTTGCTATTTTAAACAGGAAACACATTTTTGTTATGTTTTCTCACTTCTACATCTGAACGATCTGTGAAGAGCGGGGCCTCCTATCACAAGGATTTAATATACTTAAAAGGAGACCCCTATGTAAGATAAATTGTAGTAGTATAAGATACCGAAATAAAGTATTTTTATTTTATTTATTTATTTACACCATTAAAATCGAACCAACTTTAGTTGCATGACCTCGCTACGGTTCTTAATACATGCTTACGTTTTTTATATATTAATGGCAGCAAACATTATTGAAACAATATTTTTAGTTGCTCTAGTCACCTGAACAGCACAGCGCTTTAATTAAAACAAACCACTCCTCAAAGCCATATCATAATAAATGCTAGGAACAGCACCATACTAATTTATTTGGCACACAGACCATAATGAAATAGAAGTGACAAGTGTAATAAAACCTCTTAGTCATACATATCATGTCATACATACCTACATAGACTCACGCCTGTTTCCCAGAGGGGTAGGCAAAGACAACGGATTTCCATTTGTCACGATCTTTGCACACGTCTTTTGCCTCGATTACTGTCATTATATTCTTCATACATGCTCGCCGGTTTAGGGTACTTCTGACCTGTCCTTTCTT
The DNA here is from genome assembly GCA_951640165.1 of Pseudoips prasinana. Taxonomy (NCBI): domain Eukaryota; kingdom Metazoa; phylum Arthropoda; class Insecta; order Lepidoptera; family Nolidae; genus Pseudoips; species Pseudoips prasinana. Next base: position 42,456,486 of record OX621235.1, on the reverse strand, counting down.
GAGAACATCTCCGATTTGGTCAGAGAATGTTTGATGAGGTCTTCCTCTTCCGGTTGTTCCATTCACACAGGCCAGGTATACTTCTTTGGTCAATATTCTTTCATTCGTCCTTTCTAAATGGCCAAACAATCTCAGCATTCCTTTTTCAATCTTTGTGACTACATCCTCTTTCACACCACAACGCTCTCTTACATCAGTATTTCGAATTCTGTTTCTCAAAGCCACACCACACATACTTCTCAGAGCTCTCATTTCAACTGCATTTATTTTACTTTCATTCTTTTTCTGCCATTCCCAACTTTCACTTCCATACATTAAATAAACTATATCCCAAAATATTCAACTTAGTAATTTATTATGGCATATATCTTGAAATTATGGGCACCACTCTATTTTGGAAATCTTTGTCCAGCAGTGGACGTCATCAAGCTGACATGATGACGATGAAGTAGTTCAGATTACACTTTCCTTGCTTATTATTAATAATACTTTTTATTGTATAACAAAAACTTAACAAATCATTTTTATAATTACAAATTATAATTTATAAATATCTTTATTTTTTATTTTATGAATGGCATATATCTATGCCCGAAATATTTTTATTTTACTGCGTCTTCTAAATTGACACAAATAATAAACGGATAAGAGTTTTTATGTTTGCTTCTAATGCATAAACTCAAAAACCACATAACGATTTTTAAAATGCTATCAACCACAATAACCACATTACCAGCGAATAAAAACCGCTGTTTTTTTAAACATACTTATTTTCACTATAATTACAATAATTAAACCAATGGTATCAAATTTTCCTACCAAAGTTATTATTTGACTTAACATACTCGTTCATTACATTATCGTACAACGCTGGGATCACCAGTTTAAATTTTTTTTAATATCAGAAGGCGATAAACGAGCTAGCGGGTCGCCTGATGGTAAGTGATCACCGCCACCCATGGACACTCGCAACACCAAGGAGTCACGGGTGCGTTGCCGGCCTTCAAAAGTCAGCAAAAAAGTGTTGCTGACCCTTCCCCCCACCCCAATGAGCTCCGGCGACCTTACTCACACTCGGAAACACAACATTAACATTATTAATGTTATTATTAAGGAATGTCTTATGTAAGGTGGAGGTATTTCCCCAGCCGGGCTGCTCTTAGAGCGTATGAACGCTATGCCCTACCCCTCAAAAAAAAAATTATAAATAAATTTATTAAAAAAATTGACAAATATAGAGTAATAACTATCGAGTTTAAAAGCATAGCTGACAAATTATCTATTACTTAGCCTTAACTACAATTAAATTACGACCTACAGAAATAACGAGACGTAGATATTAAAGTATACAAAAGTTTCCGCAAACTAAGTCAACTCTCTATTTCTTTATTCTGAAAAGTAGTTAGATTTTACAGTCCCCGTACGGTAACCGATGCGCTAAGCATGAACACAGGAAGATTAGATAAAGGAGTGATATCTTGGTACGCGCACTGAGGTGTTATATTAACCATTTCAAGACTTATAATACCAATAACTTGACTCAACCCGGATCCACATTATCTGCAGTTAAACACGCCGCTAGACTAATAAGTTCCACATATGTCTCATAGTGGGCAATAAAACGTGACAGATAGTATTTTTGGCGATAAAAGCATGATGCTTAAGTTAAGTTTTTCTATGGCACATCTATATATTTCTATGCTAGTGCACTGACAGACTAATAATGGCCGAGTTAAGTAACATTTTGTTGGGCAGCATCATCGGGGAAATCAGAGTCCAGCTGTTTATTATTCATGGTGGATACTGCGCGGATTTCATTATGCCGATCTGCGAATCTGACAGATTTTCGGATCTGTTAGATCTTCCAAAGGGAGGGGATTTGACACCTCATTATTATGACTGAGTGTTTTGTTTGTGCGGATTTAATTTTAATTTTTTTTTTTACTTATTACCAATGTGTTATTTCTACGTTCAATTGCCAGCAATGAATTATGGTGAAATTACACTACAGTATTGAGATAGTAACCAAATCCGAGAGAAGCTCTGGACATTTTTTTATATTACGATTAGTTTTCCCCTCTTACCTACCACGGCAACTCCTGCAAGTCAGGATCAACAGTGGCATACAATGAAATATAACTGAGCGGTGAGGTTCAGGCATATCCTGGGGAATCGCTTTAACCGACAAAGAATTTAATTTGCATAAAAGAAGGAGTAAGAGAAAAAGCAGTTCCTCCAGAGCAAAGTTAGAGACAGATTGGTATAACAAGACTGTAGCCTCATAACGAGAGAACTGCAACTAGAGAAGCTAGCTGCAAAACCACTAAAGATTAATTTTAAGGGTCTTATCAACTGAGCTGTTTAAACGTACGGATGTTGTTCCTAGTTGCTACAAGTAATAAAATTTCGGAGAAATGAATTCGCGACAAGGCCGACAACAAAATGTTGGGGCATATTTTATTAAGTTACTACTCGCACAATTCAGTTAAATTGGCAGTGGTTATCGTTTAACCCATATATACGATAGTTAATATACAGAATTTCCACATTCTGTAGCAGTTACTCTTTTTAATAGACCAGGATTGCTGTAAAATTGAAGGCTCAGGCATGGCTCAAGTAGCTAATTGCCTAAACAATGATTGATCACCTTACAAACGGTAAAACTATTTTATATGCTTTAATATATCAAACGGAAAAAATATTATAAAGGCAAAATTTAGTGAGTGTGTGAGTGTGTATGTTTTTTACTACTTCACAACTAAACGGCTGAAGCGAGTTTAATAAAATTTGGTACGGACTAAGCTGACACCCTGGATTAACACATAGGCTATCTATACATATAATAAAATCGTAGGAAAGTCAAAACTGTACATTAAATATTTTTTTAAAAGGACACTTGAGGCGTCATCTATAGTGGATATCAAGCCAAAAATATAGTTTTTAGATTTTTTTTCTGTGTGTCTGTTTGTCTGTCTGTATGTCCGGGCTAAAAACAAAAAGTACTACATGGACTTACTTAAAATTTTGCATGAATATTACTAAGAGGTCGGGTCAACATATAGGCTACATATTATCACACTATCACCTACGGTAAAATCACGGGGCACAGCTAGTAATTTATAAAGATGAACGCGGGTAAAACCGCGGGGCAAAGCTAGTTCAATCTAAAAATAAATATGGAGATATTAATAACACTTATGCTATTTTTTTATTCTTCCAGGTAGGGTGGGTAATAGAAAAAAGTTCAAAATAAAATCTACATTAAAACTTAAAACACAGACTCCAAACCATTTTAAAATAATATATAAATTTCGGTTATACACTTAGCAAAATTTTGTATTCGGATAACATTTCAGACTGAATTAGGAACTACCTTCTTTTTGAAGAGAGTCTAAATAGACAAATCGCAGCTTATCAGCAATCAATCTCCTCTCTCTTTGGGTTTGGAACCCTAAAAAGAAGCCCAGGAATCGTAGATATTGAAATTACAAAGTTGTAAACTGATTATAGGAACCTCTACCTAATTACTGAACAATTTATTTTAAACTTCATATTGGAATACTGAGCCAAGTAAATTTGTTAAAACTTTGATAATATTAATTAAAATGCTACATGTATTTAATTGTTTACATTTAATTTTGAGAGAACGAATGTTCAAACATTGTATCATACAAATGTTAATTAAATTTTAGCTAATTACAATTACCCTTACCAGTATGAGCCATAGGGTGCGCATAATAATCAGATAACTGTACAACGTGTAACGAAAACAGGTCGGTATTGCAACTACTACTATACAGCTTTATGTTCCAAATGTATAATAATAATATCCTGGGACATTATTTACACACGGCCATCTGATCCCAAACTTCCCAAACCCAAGCAGAGCTTATACTATGTAACCAAATAACTGATATACTACATATTGTATTATTTATCTTTTGTAAATACATACTTATATATTTAATTACACCCAGACTCAGGACAAACAGACATGTTCATGCACACAAATATCTGTCCTGGGTGGGAGTCGAACCCACGACCTCCGGCGTGAAAAGCAAACATCTGCCAACCACGCCAAGGGCCGTATGTATGGATTTGTCATATTATTACACAAAAAAAAAATCTTAAATAGTTAAATTGGTGATTCAGTCTTGTTTTTGCTCGTTTTCAGAATTTTTACGCAATATTAACGTTAAAATTAAATTTAAACAGAAAATTATCATATTTCTTTACTTATTTGCATAGGCATGAGCGTTGCTGAAAATTTTGTGAAATAGGTATCTAAATTTGAATTCTAACTTGTTGTAAATAAATTAACGCACTGCCATTTGATCACAAACAAGGGAAGGCTTGTACTAAATTTATTTATTTATTAATTTTTGTACACACCAAACATACAATAAATATACGAATGTGCAGTATTCGTTAGACAAAACATAAATTTATTTGCGAAAAGGGAAAGAAAACGTCATTTGGGCAAACTATGTGTTGTACCCTGCAAAACTACAATGATGCACAAAAGCATATTTTGCAGAGCACCTCTCATATATAATAAATTACCAATTAGTATTAGAAATAAAATAGATCAGCAAATATTTAAAAAGGAACTACATACATTTCTGACAAACAAATGTTACTATTCGGTCCAGGAATATTTTGATGACAAATCTTTTAATTAGTGTTAGTAAGTTTAAATAAATATAATTGTTATGTATGTTATAATAATATTAATAGTGTAATGATAGTAATTGTAATGATAATAATAATGTAAAATTGCCATGATACTAATTGTAATTTATGTGACTAACAAAACATTTTTTTTGACTTTTAAATGTGTACCCAAGCAACATTTGCACACCGAAATGGTAAAATATGGATAGGACATTAATGTTAAACTAACACCACTATGTACTCATATTTCGCAAATAAATTATTTGAATTTGAATTTGAAATACAGACAAGTACTAAGAAATGAGTAGTACGAAGGTACTGCTTATTTCGCGATAAATATCTTCCAGCAGACCCGCGACTGGAGACACTTTGAAGAGCCGCTTAGTAATATGCGTCGGTCATAATTCCATAAATACATATAAATATTACTTATATCCAATTTAGATTTAACAATATACTAAATACTAATATATTCTTTGAGGGTGAAATGGAAAGATAGTGATTTTTCACTTGTATTTTGAAAGAGAGAATAGTTTTGCTGTTTCGCATATTTGGTGGAACAGAGTTCCACAATCTGACTGCATGAACAGTAAAGGAGTAGGAATAAAATCAGGGGTTTTTGCTCTTCAGTTCTTCAGTAGCATCTAAGTAGCAGCTATCAGCGTAGTCCATGATGGGCTGTATTAGGGTTTGTGCAAGTGAGATTTTCGTTATCGATACTATATTACATCCGATACAGACACAAATCAAATAAGTAATTGTGCTCACCAGGAGGATCGAACCCACGACATCTGGCTTACCAGTCGGGGTCACTAACCATTAGACCAACCTTGTTATAATAAAGCATAACCATTGAATTGAATTTTAATATTGTTTTAATTATCTTCTGCCATATGGCATGGATGTCACCATAGACTTTGACCCGATAGCAGCCTGTAAAGGCTTAAAGTCTGTTTTATGGTAGAATAAATTTAAACAGGTATTTTGACACAATTTGACGGTCACCGTAGCCTAGTTGGTAGTGCTCCTGTGAATCCCGGTAGATGAAAAAAATTGTGTGATGAGGACGAATATTTGTTTCTGAGTCATGGATGTTTTCTATGTATTAAAGTATTTATCTATCTATATAAGTATGTATAGCGTCGCCTGGTACCCATAGTACAAGCTTTGCTTAGTTTGGGGCTGGGATGATCTACATACCAAGACATACCAAGGTATTTGTAGGTTTCAGTTTCAGAGAGGGATCTGAGAGTCATACTCTCGGTGAGTTGTAAATTATCAGAATTTACAACTCTACCCCTCTGTACATGTATGACCGCACATTTATCTACACCGAATTCCATTCCAATATCACTGCTAAATCTTTCTGTGAGGTTTAGTATGGATATCAGATTTGGTTTATTCGGAGCATATAACTTGAGGTCATCCAGATACAGAAGATGAGAAATGGTCTCACCCCCTCTCCGCAACCGATAACCTAACCCGGAATCCCTCAGCACAGCGCTCAGAGGATTCAAGGCCAGGCAAAACCACAAGGGACTCAAACTGTCACCCTGGAATATGCCTCGCTCAATCCTTATAGGTTCGGATATCGAAGGAGTCACTCCGGTTCCTGAAAGACGGAGAACCGTGGTCCACTGTCCCATACACGAGGTAAGAAAGGCGCATAGAGCTGCATCAACTTTATACAACTCTAGTACCCGTCTTAACCATGTATGGGGCACCGAATCATATGCCTTCTTATAGTCAATCCAGGCAGCGGAGAGACTTCTTCGACCTTTGCGAACCTGTTGGCTAACGGCCATGTCTATGAGGAGGAGCTCCTTAGTACCACGGGACCCAACCCTACATCCATTCTGAGCAGGATCTAAAACATGATTGGCATATAAATGCTCATTTAATTTTGACACCAGAATGGATGTAAGGAGCTTATATATAGTGGGTAAGCACGTGATGGGTCGATAATTCTTTGGATCCGTGGTACTACCAGTTTTATGGAGCAGAAAAGTGATACCGTTTGTCATAAAAGGTGAGAGGGAGCCAGTATCGATAGCTTCTTGGAATTGAGTAGCTAAGCACGCATGCGAGCTTCGCAACCACTTTAGCCAGAAATTATGCAGTCCGTCCGGCCCAGGACTTTTCCAGTTATGAGTCGGACGAACCGCATTCCCCACATCAGAGGGGGTAATTTTAATAGGTTGCATAGGTTGCAAGTGTTCACATGAGCGCTTAACTACATCAATCCATTGTCCATCGGTGTGACGTATGGGCGCTGACCAAATATTTTTCCAAAATGAGGACATTTCATCCATATTTGGTAAACAACCATCAGTCACACTACTGGAAGTTCCCTCCCACCTTCGGTACACTTTTCTTTGGTCACTTTGGAAAGATCGATTTTGGTGAAACCTATCCGCCCGTTCCTTGTACCGCCGTATACGGTTAGCCCACGCAGAAACTTTCTGCTTCAGGTAGTCTATGCGTTCCGTGACACAGGCAGTATAATCACGCGGTAATGTACCTGTACCGGCGAATGCCTGTGTCACATAACGCATAGCTCTCGGGCGATTGTTTCCCGACCTGAAGCAGATTAGCTTGCCGATGGTCACTCTAGCTGCTGAGATACGTCGCTCGATTCTTTCTTGCCATGCTGGTTTGACGGTGGTGGGTCGTGTAGACTTATTGGGTCCTGAAAACCCAACATGGGCCACCCGACACGCCGCGACTGCTGCACAGTAAAGAATCGAGTGCGTATCCGCAAGATCTAGGCTAGATCCAAAATATGGTTCTAGCATGCAATCTAGAGCGACCACTAGCGCCATATTACGTTTGTGCGTGGGATAACGTGGTAACTGTGGTCTATCACAGACGGATATATCCCTATATTCCAAAATCGCACTTTCCAAAGCCCTCCTCAAATGCTCATTATCCTGGGAGCTTACCTGGGTAGCATCTCCAAAGTCCACCGTCTCGGGCCTCGGATCCGCCTGCGCCGATAGCAAATTAGGTGGCAGAGCGGATACATTATTCCGATCGGCGGCAGACGTGGAGATGACAGCCTCTGCTCGCAGCCGATCAAGTGTAGATCCATCCAGCATATGGTTCCGCTGTATGATCCGCACCTGATCGGATAGGCGTTGCTCCGAAACGGTCAGATCTGGTTCAAGAGCCTGAAACAATAGCAACATACGGGAACGGTAAGTGGTGAGATTGGTTCCCCCCTCTGTCGCCCCATAGTACGCGCGCATGACATTCTCATTATTTAATATTGTCCATCGCATGCGGCGCACTAAACCACCGGTGGCGGGGATCCTTGTCGAAGCTTCAATGTCCCGACGTACTCCCAAGCCGGCCGGAGGTCGTCCCCGCCGTCGTACAGGTGGTAGCGACGACGGCGGAGAAAAGGACTCGTCGTCCGAGCTCGACGCTACTGCGGAGGTCGATGGTGCGGAGACTGCAGGTACCGACGACTGCGAGGCGGAGCTGGGTAACGAGTCCGAAGGTGGTAGGCGTGCGTTGTTTTTCCTGGCTCTTGTAATCATAGCAAGTCCGTGTTCTTATAATTTAGATGCGTTTTTCATGGGACTTGACGTTTGTTGTCAAATCCCAAACATCTTCATATTTAATTTTCTTATTATTGTTAATATGGATCTAAACTGAATTTTGAATAACATTTTAAAAAAAGCACTATTTATAATGGAATGTGGATTAAAATCAGTAATATTTAATTTTTATTATTTATTTTTGGGTGACACGGACTTGTCTTGTTGAGTGTTGCCATGGTATTATTGTTATTATAATTAATTTATTTAATATATCTAGATAACTGTATAACGAACAATTTTAATGAATTAAATTTATGTGAAATAAGTTAATGTTATTTTACTGTTGGTCACTTCTGATTTCAACTGACAGCAGACTTAAGTATTGTCACAAACCATATGTACCCTCTTCTGAGCGGGGTTAATACATATTAAGCCTTCAAATATGTGGAATTTGATCTGTCAAAATACCATTCCGTTTGCACACCCACTCTAAATACAATTCTGAACCCGCTTCCGTTTCAATTTGGAGTTTTAATTAATTTTACGACTCTGTGTTTATCTGAGGCGAACGAAAATTAGGGTAAGCTGCTTATCATTCCGTTTGTACGTCTGTTAAGACGAAATCTAATACGATGATAACGTAACTGTATACACCCTTTCGAGTTTCATTTAATTTTATAATTAAAACCAAACAGAAAGTGTTTTAAATTGAGATATTATTAGTTACTTTCCGGTTTAAATATTCAGTCATCATCATCATGTCAGCTAAATTACGTCAATTGGTGGACATAAAGCCTCCCCACAGAATAAGGGGGATATGCCATAATCGCTACCCTTGGCAAACGGACTGGTTCACAGAAAAACGCTGGTGCCCGTTCTCTGATAGGTATTCGGGACGAATTCTATGCCCCCCACATGATGAGATGGAGTGATGAAATTCTTCGCCGTTGTCACTATTATTATGTTTGGGTTGTAATTATCTAAATAAGTATGTATTTACAAGAAAAAGTATCTGATTTCCATCGTAGTAGTTATGCTTAATTTGGGATAAGTTGGTCCCATAATGTCCCAGAATATTATTTAGTAACAAATAATTTTTGTTAATGTTAGTTTGCTCTTTGTATTGGGGGTCGGCTCCCATTCTAATCCGTTCCAGTTAATGACCAGAATGAATCTATCTACCAAATGGTATTTATCCAGGTTACCAAGATAGATGGCTGGGTTGTCATAAATGTTCACATGGAAAATGGCACCCATGGATTAACGTACTTCCCGAGATACAGAGTATAGATCCTAAATAAACTAGACCAAGAAAAATATCTTAAGATTGTTTGATGCGGGAATCGCAAATTAAAGGCATAATTGAAAGGCTTGCAACACTCAATTCAATTTATTCAATTCAATAACAATTTTTACATCGTGTCTGAATATTCTAAACCTAATTTAATTACATATAATTTTTGTGTTATTTTAGATTTATATGTTAAACACAATATTACAAACAATAATTATAGTACAAACACACAATCTTCGTTATTAGTATAGTTAAATTTATATACGAGTAGTAGTCAAAGAGATTAGTAATTAATCAACATTCTAAGTCCTAATAAAGCTAGCAAGGAAAATGTCAAGTTTATTTAATAATCAATTGTGATGACAAATTAAAAATTATATAATAACAATTTTAAAATACAATGTAAAAGTATATTTATTCATCTATTAGATTATCATTAATATTATAGCAACATTGATTCAACAAGAATTTTTTGAGTTTATTTTGAAAGTCAGTTAGTGTATAGAGTAAGCTCTTTAACTGTTTTAGCAATTTATTAAATATATTAATTGATTGATAATAGGCACTATGTTTGTAAATATCAAGACGGGGCACATTTTTCGTCTTCTTGTCAAGAATGTGTGAGTTTAATCTTACTTAGTGGCTTTCTTTAATAACTACTAACTATATAATAAAACAAACAATAATACCTACTGCTACCCAACTTCGGATTTTTAATCCCTGTCACGCAAAGGACGGTGTTTTAGTTTGTAGCCTATGATCTTCTGTTTCATCGTAGTTCGTTCTCTTAATCTGTATCTTTTTAAGCAGAAGCGCCACTGCGGTGGTGAGCGTTACAACCATCTGAAACAATAAGATCGCGTGGGCCCGTCCCAACCCCTTCTGTGATCAGAAGGGCGGTATATATATATAGGGACAATGTGACACAGATCATCCTAGCCCCAAACTAAGCAAAGTTTGTACCTACTATGGGTACCAGGTGACGATATACATTTTTATATAGATAGATAAATACTTAAATACATAGAAAACATCCATGACTCGGAAACAAATATTCGTGCTCATCACACAAATATTTGCACTTACCGGGATTTGAACCCAGGACCACCAGCTTCGTAGGCAGGAGCACTACCAACTAGGCTCCGGTGACCGTAGCCTAGTAGACCGTAGCCGTAGCTATGCTACCGAGTTTTCTTGAATTTTACAAGGATGGCATGAAACTATGTGAAGATTGGTTCTACTGACACAATCAACTTGAGAGAGGAATAATATTTTTTGAAATGATTAAGTACTTATCAATTTACAAAAATCGTAATAAACCTAGAAAAACCGCGGCTACCCTCACCACTCCACACGATGACACGATGGTGGTCCTGGGTTCGAATCCCGGTAAGTGCAAATATTTGTGTGATGAGCACGAATATTTGTTTCTGAGTCATGGATGTTTTCTATGTATATAAGTATTTATCTATTTATATAAGTATGTATATCGTCGCCTGGTACCCATAGTACAAGCTTTGCTTAGTTTGGGGCTAGCATGATCTGTGTGACATTGTCCCCAGATATTATTATTATTAAATGAGTTTTCCATTAAAATAACGAGAACTGCTTACGACAGGCACGAACATTAAACACACAGCTAACGCCCCAAAACTTAATAATGGGATTAAAATTGAAACACTGAAAATCAGATGAAAAGTAATCGATTTTCAATTGGAATTATGTCTCCTAAACAAATCGTAGAAGGTATGAAATTCAACTATATTATATTACTACAAACATGTTCTGACTATTTACAAGCGCTTTTTTAAAGTCTACGTGAATAAAAACCTTTTTTATTTTTTTATTTATTTAATTGAAGTTTCTTGTCTAGGCCGTGTGGTTTCCGGCCTAAATGTCCTCCTAGCCGAATTTGGACCACGGCGGCCAGTCTCAACAGAGATTAGACATCTGCGCGGGACATATTATAGTGCTCAAGTGTGTGCGCAGACACAGGAGCACTTTCTATTCCATTACTCTCATGATCCGATGGGATGCCTAGGTGACACGACCGGAAAGAGGTCAGGTACAGGAGCGACGGCTTTACGTGCACATAAAGCTCCCAACTCCCAAACTTCGGGCTGATGCTGAGAAATTTTTCTTTTTACAGAAAAGTCACTAAATCACTTTTTTGGCCCGACCCGGGATTTGAACCCAGGACCTCGTTCTCTGCGGGTGAACACGCTACCGCTAGACCAACGAAGCAGTCAAAAGGAATAACAGGGCCTCCCCATACTATACCGTGTATATCGTAAGGTATACACCAGGTAGTCGGACGGCAGCGCCACTTGTATACCTCTAGCTACCACCTAACTGCGCTCCGAATGGCAACGTTATAGTAACCCCCGGGGATGTTCATGTCCAGCAGTGAACGATATTAGGCTGATGATGACGATTGTGATATAAATACTGGTCGTCAAATGCCAGAGGGATGGGAACTGTTGACTCTACACGTGATGCCTAGGTAACGTCTTAACTATAGCAAAGATTAAATTTATTTATTTATTAACCAACTTACATTAACGGTTAGACCAAACATATAAGTTATAGGTTACATATTAAGCAAATGTTAGTAACATTTACAACTTCTAATATAATTAATAGTTATATTTTTACATTAAACATGAGAATAGAATAATATTTAATATTTAAATAAACATTTTGCGGTAACGGTATCACATAAGTATCACTATCCGAAAACAATCACCCGGTTATTGAGCTAGGAGTAGCATTAGTTTCTAAATAAAGATTGGCTGTAGCCAGAAATCTCGGTTCCGTGCATGTAAATAAGTCCAAGGACGGATCATATTCTAAAACTTTATTGTTATGAGTGAGAGCTAACCACAATGAGATAGAGTATAACGTTCTTTTGCTCCATGATCAGCTAAACTGGGAAAGTACTTCCACCTCACAGAATACACTCAAGGTAATTTGCTGTGTAGCAAAGAAAATCTCAATCCCATCTCATTTCGTGGTGGACGTACAAGTCGTTCCAAGGGAATGTCTCCCAAAGAACGGGCAGCAGCGTCTTTCTGTGTACTATGAACATCATACTGTGATCGCCAACTTGTCTACCAAGCGTGGTGATTATGGTATATCCCGCTGAGTGATGAACCCAACTGCAATGAGGTCTTTTCGGCTCAACGTCATTTGGCTGACATGATCGATAAGAACCCGTAAGCGATCGGCGAGGTTAAGTAACTGGGCTCGTGGTTAGTTCGTAGATGGGTGACCGCCAAAGTGGTTTATTTAATTTGTGTTTATTTTATTCACGTAGACTTTAAAAAAGTGCTTGTAAATAGTCAGAACATGTTCGTAGTAATATATAATTATTTCTAGGTACATATAGATATTTAGGTACACGGATTGTAGGAAATAAAACAATAAGATTTATTTTATAACAGTAACGATATTTAGCTAACTTAAATTAAGTTATGTTTAAGGATCATGTGTAGGTTTAATTATCAAAATTTTAATTTTTAGCTAAACTTTTCTGAGCGTCTCCGTGCTTCGGAGGGCACGTAAAGCTGTCAGTCCCGCTTGTAGTCATTAGACAACAGTCGTTAAGCCATGTCGGAGGCCTACTGGGCGGCTTGAAAAACTCTGTCACTAGGGTTACCACTACCCATACGATAAAAAGCAATCTTAATGTGGGTAACATAGAATAACATCAGATCGCCCGTACTAATCGGGGAAGGTTAAAGCGTACGCAAAGCGTGAGTCATGCTAGTATGTCTAGGGGGACGCCATTTTTAGGGTTCCGTAGCCAAATGGAAAAAAAAAACGGAACCCTTATTAGTTCGTCATGTCTGTCTGTCCATCCGTATGTCACAGCCACTTTTTTCCGAAACTATAAGAGCTGTACTGTTGAATCTTGGTAAGTAGATGTATTCGGTGAACCGCATTAAGATTTTTACACAAAAATAGAAAAAGAACAATAATTTTGGGGGGTCACGATACATAGAACTGAAACTCAAAAAAAATAATTCATCTTGCCTATATATACATGTGGGGAGTCTATGGATAGGTCTTCAAAAATGATATTGAGGTTTCTAATATCATTTTATTCTAAACTGAATAGTTTGCGCGAGAGTCACATCCAAAGTGGTAAAATGAGTGTGTGTGTCCCTCCCCCCCTCTAACTTCTAAAATAAGAGAATGATAAAACTAAAAATAATATATGACGTACATTACCATACAAACTAACAACGAAAATTGGTTTGAACGAGATCTAGCAAGTAGTTTTTTTTAATATGTCATAAATCGTAAACAGCAATTTGCTTTCATTTAATCACTGAAATACTTGCTCCTACAGAACCCTTCATGGGCGAGTCCGACTCGAACTTGGCCGATTTTATTCCTTAATAACTTGTCCCACGTGCATTTAAAGGAACAATATTCCTCTGAGAGTCTTTTTGTATTATTTTCGCGTGAACATTGTTTCATAATGTTATTTCTATCAGACTTTCTTCATTTTTTATTCTAACGGCGAAGTAAAATATGTTTAACAATCGAACGTGACTGACGTTTTTGTCGTTTGTCTTACGGTAGTTTTTTATCAATTGAATTTGAGTTATACATTTATATTTTAGCGAGCATGTGAACAAAAAAGTAAGTATTGTAAAAATATATTCGAATATTATTTGATTCATCTATAAATCAAAAAATGTTTTTACTTGGAACTTAGTTGATTTTTGCACGTGTTACACATTTTAGTTCATGAGTAAGTTACCTGTGATACATTTGTGTATTAAATATATTGAAAGGGCACATATAAGCCATATACATGATACTGCAATTACTTAGGACTATGTGATCTAAAAATCATTATAGTAGCACTAAACATAATAGATTTAGAATTATTTAAGTAAAAGTTAGTGAAGTAGAGGAAACCTTTGTCAAAGCTGGGCAAACAGAGCAACTGGTAGATGTACATACATACATAGACTCACGCCTGTTTCCCAGAGGGGTAGGCAGAGACAACGGATTTCCATCTGTCACGATCTTTGCAAACGTCTTTTGCCTCGATTACTGTCATTATATTCTTCATACGTGCTCGCCGGTTTAGGGTACTTCTGACCTGCCCTTTCTTGAGAACGTCTCCGATTTGGTCAGAGAATGTTCGACGAGGTCTTCCCCTTCCGGTTGTTCCATTCACACAGGCCAAGTATACTTCTTTGGTCAATCTTCTTTCATACATCTTTTTCTAAATGGCCAAACCATGGAAGATGTCTCATATTTATTTCTATTAATTCTCTATAACTAATATAAGTAGTCGAATAAAGTTGTGGTACTATCCAACAATACCACGGATTACCTTAATGTTCATGCGGAACATATTCATTAAAAAGAGTGTCCTTTATTGTACTAAAGAGTGTAGAATATGTAGTGTAATATGTGTGGCATAGAATTAAATTTAAATTAAAATCAGATTTCTACCCCTGGCGGCGTAGAAATCAAGTGCTGCCCGTGCCCTGAGAGGAATAACAGGGTATACCTCTCAGTGAACGAGCAGCAGCGTCTCTGTGTACTATGACCATCATACTGCGATCGCCAAATTGGTATTTTTGATTAAATATTTTTTAGTGCTATTCTTTCTATTTTTATTCCGGCAGTTTAACTGCAAACTGGGGTTTTAAGCAAACACAAAACTATCGAAATATCAAAATTTGAACCGTTTACTTGTTACTTTTCATCAGCTGCTTATTCTTTAAGGTCTACCAAGCTTAATATTTGCTATTGATATTCCGCAGAAAAATAAAACTCGTAAAACGGGTAAAAGCCTGCTTCAAATTGTTTATAACAAATAAATATAATGGTGTACAATAAATAAATTTTGTTTTTCATCTTAAACTTGATAAAAATACCTAAAATATATATTATAATGGTGAAAATATGAGAGTAATGTAATAAAATTCGTGGTCGTGCTGGATAGCATCACAAGAATAAATATCTTTATTTTTTATCATACCTCCATATTTCATATAATACTATCATCTATTATGGTTGATTTTCGTTTCCCACCAAATTACACTTACGTAGTAATTGAATGACTTAATTTTGAAAGATATAGGAAATTAGTATTATTTTATTTTCCGTGTACAATCTCAGGCTGAACATACTTAAGTATACTCAAATTAGTGTGCAATCCTACGTTGGCGCATCCTTTTAAATAATTTGTTGTTAAAAATTAATTGCACAACTGAACACGGGAATATCATCACGTAAACACGTAAAGAGGATAGCCACCATTTTTATATGTACCTGTATCATAATAAATGTAAAGTTAACTAAAGTGACTCTTTTCTATTGATATGTACATATCAATAGAAAATATAATTATAGAAAATAAATTGATATAATAATTCAAATGTACACCGTTCGCTCCACATCTCCCAGTTATATAACATGCTGAATAAAATTATCTATTACTATTTTCTATCAACTATGGAATTATAATAATAATACGCGAAGCAATAATGTTGTAGTATGAAATTTGGAACAGTTAAAGTTCATATGGAGAAAAAGTGCATAATGATATTATATATTATAGGTATTAGAAGTAAATTATTTCATACACACTATCATGCTTTTGACACACTGACAAAACTGAGAAGATATGATAAACGGTGTCAAAACTGAGAACAAATTAATATTGTCAGGTTCGGGATTTAAATTCTAGTACCAGTAAGGGTTTTTCTAGATTATACCAGAACAAATAGGTAAAGGATAGCTGATGACAAGGACATACAAAATTCTTAATTTAAAAATTGACATTAGATGTTTCCAGAATAATTAGAAAGAGATAGAGCGAGTTTTATGAATGAAAAGAAAGAGATAGGTGAAGACAAGGACAGAAGCATTGAGACTAATCTGCCATATAGGCGAATATTCTAGAGAAAAAAATATGACTTACGAAATTTTTTGAATTTGGAATAATTTAGGGGTATATACACGGAATATTACAGCAGAACAGTTTAGTGTTAATTGAAATGAAAGCGAAGGTAAATTAATTAGAAGAAATCTAAGTGGAAAACTGAACAAGTGCAAGTGATCACTGATCAGTGACAGTAAACAGTGCCAAGTGTTCCCTACACAGTGTGAAGTGTGCCGTATACGTCGGGACTTTAACTTTGGCAGGGCTTGTCATGGGAATTCTAAAGTGCGTAGTGCACTTTGTGCACTAGTGTGGACTCCATCTGAGAACTATTGCCGGAACTCTGGGTACGTGTGTTCCGTTATCATAGAGGTGAACCAACAATCACTGTCGACGCCATTAAAAGTTCCTGTGAAAACAATAGTTTCTTTTCCAATCCCCTGTCCACCACAATTACATATAATTTGACTTCAATATCTCTAGTCTTTGACATTAGAAACTTAAGGGTCGAAATTCAAACAAGTACGATATCTAGTAACAATAAATAGTACTCATAGAAATTTAAACAATAAATAATACTAATTTTCTACCTGACATGACAATTCAAACAATAAAGCAATACTATACTTTTTGAAGTAGGGTATTGTGTGACAAAATCTTTAAGTCACTATTGTTATACGCAGGTGCATACTGCATGACGATCAATACCGACGCATTTACATAGTTCCACCTCCCGATTGATGTACATGCCCCTTACATACATACATAATATATATGTACATAATTACACAACACACTCATAATCGTGTCCTATAGCCGTTGATAGATCAGTGTGCCTCATTAACTGGCCCCTGTAATGACAGTGAAGTCATTTAACGATGCCCTCATCCAGCGAAATTGGGTTAGTGGTTACGTTGCATCAATTAACGGTCAGCGGGTAGTTGGAGTGTGTGTTCAGCGTTTTAGAGAGCTGTTCAACTGTTTGTTGATTAGAAATGTATTACGAATTCTGGAATTCTCACATACATATTGATATAGAATGATATAAATCAATTATATATGTTATTTATATCATTCATCTCCCATTTTGCTCTGGAGGGAAGTTGAACTATTCATTTCTAACTCCTCCTTTTTTTCTAATTAAATCGTTGCGGGATTCAAGACAGTTAAAGCGATTCCCCGGGATATTGTTGAGCCTCATCGCTCAGTGTCAATTCATTGTATGCCACTGTCGACCCTGGCTTACAGGAGTTGCAGTGACGGGTAAGAGGGAGTGACTAGTCCCGATAAAAATATTCGGACTTCATGAGATGATAATGGATAGTTTGCACGTTTTTGTTGTAAATTGAGAAAATATCAAACTTACTCTAATTATCTCAATTCTGAGACAGAGACCAAAATGAAATTTTAGGCAATGAAGAGCCTAATTAACATTTTATTTGCTGCAAACCAGAGCGTATGGAATTTTAAATTCTTCCTTTTCTGACATGCAACGCCTAAACGTAGTTGATAGTCTTGCAGAGGCCCAATTTTTCAGTTTATGAAGCATGACAGGCACAGTAATGTGTTTTAAAATATAAACTAAAATACTCACCAACATTCGTCAATAGGCTGCTAAACCTAAATGCTGATCTTTTTTACAAAATGTCAGACAAGTGGCCAAGAATTATTTCTCAATGGCAATGGGTACCCAATACCCCTTACTTACTTATCGTATGGGCAGTGGTTACCCTGGTGTCAGAGTTGTTCAAGCCGCCTAGTAGGCCTCTGACATGGCTTAACGACTGTTGCCTAATGGCTACAACCGGGACCGACAACTTAACGTGCCCTCCGAAGCACGGAGACGCTCAGAAATTAAACCACTTTGGCGGTCACCCATCTATGGACTGACCGCGAGCCTAGTTGCTTAACCTCGCCAATCACTTACGGACCGGTGAGAGCATCTGGCTATGAGCGCCTACCCAATACCCCTATTTGGCATGAACTGACAATATTTTTTTTATTCAGTTAGACACAAGATTCAATTTCCGTAGCGCGACTAGAGAAATTAAATCTGTGCCAAGGAGTACTTTTCGAATATATAATTAAACTTACACTTAAACGCTGCGCCACACGTGCAGTCTTTAAAAAGGATTGGTCCAGTGATTTTTTTTTGTTAAAGCATAAGTACTTTATGTCAATATTTATTAATAAAAGTATATTATTTTTGTTACAGTAATGGATATTCCATGGGAAGTCCGGGTGCAATCATCCCACGGCGTGGCAGGTGGGGCTGCCCTGCTGACTTGCAGCGTGCCGTCGGTGGTACGAAGCCATGTCACTGTCACCAGATGGTTTAAAGATGGCAGTGTGCTAGCCCCATTAGCTGCTGAGGCTGGTAAGTAAACATATTTTAACTAGTTTTTCAAAATAACCACAATTGTAATAAGTACAAGTTTTTCAATTATTACGATTTAATAAACTAGTATAAAATCGCTTAAAATATAAATATTTTAATAAGTTTAAGCGATCTGCTGAAAATTATAAAAATATAAATATTTTTATAATTTTAGCCGATTTTATACTAGTTTATTATATCGTTACAACTGAAAAAGTAATACTTATTACAATCGTGGTTACGTTAAATATTCTTCATATCAAAGGTCACGCTCAATAGAAAGCATAAAAAATATTGACTATGATGCGTTGTGTTATGTGTTTTGATATAAAACTAATATGTATATACCTAGATATATAGCAAAGATATAAATCATAGGCATACAATATTAATTGTTTGTCTTAGAGAGATTATTAAATGAACATCAGATCAAAATTGGTATTTATCATCATCTTCATCATCATATCAGCCGAAAGACACCGACTGCTGGATAAATTGGTATTCATTAGAGATAATCATCAAAAAATTCTTTTGAAATAATAATAGATTTATTTGTTAAATTAATTTTTCTGTATAACAAAATAAAATACCGAGATAATGAGTTGTGAGTGAATTCTAAAAATGCTGAAAGGTTAATGAAATGTCAGTTGAAGTTCAGTTTAAGTTAAATTTTTCAGTTATGTATATTTGAAAAAAAAAAACAGATTTCTCCATATAAACCGATTTCATCATTTTATCTTCAACGGCTCAATATCAGTTGCCAGTAAATATGTTTCCCTTTCCTCCAAAACTTCCTGACATATCAATTATTAAAATTATGGTGTAGAGTACAAAATTAATACCGGTCTCGTAAGCTGACTTGTTGTGATATCAGTATGCTAATATTGCAGCAAGAAGGCTGATAAACAAACTGTATAATTTTATACGTATATATCATTTTTAAATCAAACTGTATGGTGGCAGCGGTGAATATCAGAATACCATCACCCATTTCATCCGGTGAGGGGCATATAAATCGACCCGAGGGAGTATCTATCAGAGGACGGGCAGCAGCTTCTTTCTTTCTTCTACTTCATACTGCGGATTATCACATATCCCCCCAAAATGATTCTTGGGGCAGGTTTTCGTCCAGCAGTAGACTTTTTTAGCTGGTATGATGAAATCAAAGTTGTTTAACTGGAAAACATACTCTTTGAATTTGCAAACAAATTTGCGAATAAGTATGAAAAAATGTATAATAAAATCTGCAGCAATTGTTGGAAATAGAAAAACTATCAGGCAAACTAAGTATGCAGTTGGAACTAGAAACTCACTGGTGTTGATACGGATAAAATAATATTTTCAGCTATCTTCATAGTTCAATGTGTTAAGAAGTTTTTTAAACGTAGCTCTGCGACTGTATAAGAGTAATCAGCTGAAAATAAATCAACATTCTAAGACACTTCTGTTTATAATGGCCTGTATAGGATATATCGACTATAACAAACATTCACTTAAGACGATTAGTATGTAATATGGCCAAATTGTGCAGAATTATAATATTACAAATTTTCTAACTATTTAAATAAGTAAAATATTACGACCGTAGTGACTCCTACTTAAGTACTTACTTAGTAAAGTAAGCGTAAAAACATAATTAAATATTTTGCTTTTTATAATAAATGATTCTTATTGAGATATTTGGCGGTGTTTCTCAGAGGCTGCAACATCACTCGCTATATCATCATCAAATTAGCAGATTACTTATTTTCTTTGAATGAGACAACGCCCGCTCTAAGGAAATGCACCACTATGTTGCGAGATGCTTTACAAATATATAATTGACGGACTCAAAATAAACCCATACGAAGCATAACTACTATACCTACTTATGAGTTACACGAATAGTTATCCTGTTCGCAAATCGAACTCGGGACGTGTAGTCTGAGTTTAGACTTAATTTCCGTGTTAGTTAAATATTGTATCCAATATATTTGATTACTGATTGATATTTTCAATATATTCTGACCTGATGTATAAAATGGCCTCACTGAACCATAGATAACGTATAATAAAGACAAGTACCTATAAAGGGTATAATAATAATAAAAATAATAATGTCCTCCTAGCCGAATTTCGGCCACGGCGGCCAGTCTCAACTGAGATTAGCCATCTGCGCGGGACATATTATAGTGCTCAAGTGTGTGCGCAAACACAGAAGCACTTTCTATTACATCAGTCTCATGATCCGATGGGACGCCTAGCGACACGACCGGAAAGAGGTACAGGACCGACGGCTTTACGTGCTCTCCGAGGCATGGGGGTATAATACCGCCAACTCCCAGACTTCGGGCTGATGCTGAGAAATTTTTCTTTTTACAGAAAAGTCCCACAATCACTTTTGGCCCGACCCGTGATTTGAACCCAGGACCTCGTTCTCTGCGGGTGAACACGCTACTGCTAGACCAACGAGGCAGAATAATAAACAGAAATGTAATCAAATGTTATTCCAAGTAGTTTCAACAAATCTTATTGCTTTTAGAGTTCCATATAAGATTGTGATAAACTATTATTACATATTGATAAATCACAGTTGTTAAATACTATCATACTAAAAACTTGGGTACTTACAAGTCTCCAAGCAATATTTCTATCAATAGAACTTTACTATCAACAAAGTATAGCAGTACGATTAATAACAAAGTATAGAAAATTTACTTGAATAGTAGTAATCAACTTTGTTTTGTTGACACGAACAGTTGCTGTAATCAGTCAGGTTTTAGCATTAAGAGGAATCCATGCTGCCCTACCTACCTACACCTGAAACAGAAAACTACCTCTAAATTTGTATAATTTTGTATAAACTTTTATTTAACTTGCCATGTAAATGGCACAATATTTCAATCCAACATTACCTCACAAACTCTTGTGTTCCTATATAGACGGTCACCGTAGCCTAGTTTGTAGTACTCCTGCCTACGAAGCTGGTGGTCCTGGGTTCGAATCCCGGTAAGTGCAAATATTTGTGTGATGAGCACGAATATTTGTTTCTGAGTCTTGGATGTTTTCTATGTATTTAAGTATTTATCTATCTATATAGGTATCTATATCGTCGCCTGGTACCCATAGTACAAGCTTTGCTTAGTTTGGGGCTAGGATGATCTGTGTGACGTTGTCCATAAAAATTATAATAAATTATATAAATAGATGAGTGTACATATTATAATGGTATCTATTCAGTCAAGCACTTACCTGCAAAAACATAAATTTCGACAATATACAGAACTTAAACAGTGATCTTGATAACTTCACAGTTGTATAGTCAGGTCCTCGTAACATCTAAGATTGTCTAAACCTAATTCAAACATCTCATAACAATCTAAACAAGTCGCAGCATAACTCTTCGTGCTAGAGAGATCATTGCCAAATCAACATTTCAGATTTCAAATATCGGTATTACTTTTCACTAATCTAACGACAAGTAAATAAATAAGCTTTGCCGTGCGTGTTGTCTATGTCAAATCGCCAGATTTGTTTCCCATACATAATAATATGTTCCGGCATCTGGACGTAGCCTATCTAAGAGACAAACAAAAATTGGTTCATCCACAAAGTTAAGTATTGTTTCGGCAGAATTACATTACGTAAAAGAATCTAGTCTTAAAATCCAGGGAAAAACCAGGAATATATTTCTAATTACAGCGAGGAATGGATCCCGATGTTAGGTTTTCGTGTATTGCTAACTCTAGAATTTTTTGATGGTTAGAATTTTTATTGCATATATGTATGGCCCCAGTTTTCTTTTTAACTGTCCACTGAGGTAGTTTAACTCAATAATTCGAGTATTCATTGAAATGTGGATAAAAAATAATGACGACAAATGTGGATCAACAAAATAAAACGTGTTTTCTAATCATGTATTTGCCTCGTCTGGAAAGTTTTCAAGAAAACTGACGCCGGACATTATAAATTGAAATCAATTTCATTTGAAGGGGCCGAGCATCCGATTATTACTTTCCAGCGGCGAAAATTAAGAATTTCACAGAATTTCGCTAATCTAAGTGTTTGGTGCGAACGGCTGGCGGCGACAGGAGCAAGGGACTGAACTTGCTTTATGAGTTCCGAGTCCTCGACTAAAAGTGGAAAATTCGATTAATGTTTTCATTTACGGATTCTTCGGTCTTCCGCCATTTTCTACTTCTTTTCGAATACTTGGCGGCGTAATGACTCATTCAAGTTCGAGGACGTTTCACGAGATTGTTTTTCGGAGTTATATTTGTTTGGAAGTTTTGTTAATGTTCAGAGATTTTTGTCTGTTTCGTGGATAATTTATTTTAGTTGATTTGTTTTGTTTTGACGTACTGTTCAGTAAGTTATATTTTGAATGTCAATCTAAACATACATATTATTTTTATACCGTCCTAAAAAAAGAAGAAATACTCTTTATCGGATGGGCAGTGGCTACCCTAGTGCCAAAAATGTTTAAACCACCCAGTAGGTTTCAGACTTGGCTTAACGACTGTTGTTTAACGACAACGGTCGGGGCCGACAACTTAACGCGCCCTCCGAAGCTACAGTCAATCTATAGATGGGTGATCGTCACAAGGGTTTAATTACTGAAGGTCTCCGGCTCAGTAATAAAACCCTTGTGACGATCACCCATCTATAAATTGACTGTGTGGCTAGATTTACTGATCTCTACCTCACTAACCAGTGAGTTTATGTTTATTGTAAAATATAGTACGTTATTTATTTAAAAGAGTGCACTTTATAGGCACCCTGTTTTAAATGATCTCACTTAAATTGCGTTAATATCGTATTATATATACTACACATATTGACTGCACGTGTGGCGCAGCGGTAAAGGCGCCGGTTGTTATGGGTGTGTGTGAGTGTTCATTGAGTCCGTCAATTATAAGTTTGTAAAGTACCCCGTGGCACAAAGATTCCTATTGTACCCTAAATTTTATATTTTTTTAACTCGTAACGGGATCCAAGACAGTTAAAGCGATTCCCCGGGACATGCCTGAGCTTCACCGCTCAGTGTCATTTCATTGTGTGCCACTGTTGATCCTGGCTTACAGGAGTTGCAGTGGTGGGTAAGAGGGAGGGACTAGACCCGCAATTTGATATTTTTAATTATTTTGATAAAATTTTATACAATTTCTACATTAGCCCGGAAGGTGATCCTGTAAAGTTTGGAAACAACCGGATCAAAAAATATTACTTTTTAGGGTTCCGTAGCCAAATGGCAAAGAACGGAACCCTTATAGATTGGTCATGTCTGTCTGTCTGTCTGTCCGTCCGTATGTCACAGCCACTTTTTTCCGAAACTATAAGAGCTGTACTGTTTAAACTTGGTAAGTAGATGTATTCTGTAAACCGCATTAAGATTTTTCACAAAAATAGAAAATGAACAATAATTTTGGGGGGTCGCCATACAAAGAAAATCCGCAAATCAAAAATTTTTTTTCATCATACCCATACTTGTCTCTGGATACGTCTTCAAAAATTATATTGAGGTTTCTAATATAGTTTTTTTCTAAACTGGATAGTTTGCGCGAGAGACACTTCCGAAGTGGTAAAATGAGTGTCCCCCCCCCCCCCTGTAACTTCTAAAATAAGAGAATCATAAAACTAAAAAACATATATGATGTACCTACATTACCATGGAAACTAACAACGAAACTTGTTTTGAACGAGATCTAACAAGTAGTTTTTTTTAATACGTCATGAACCGCAATTTGCTTTCATTTAATCAACTGAAATAATTGCTGCTACGGAACCCTTCATGTGCGAGTTCGACTCGCACTTAGCCGGTTTTTTTAATTTGGGTTTAATTTATGTTTTATTTTTCCTAAAAAAATAATATAATTTATTTTCTTTTACGGGAAATTGCAACGTTTGCACAGCTAGTTTTATATAAAGTTTTATTTTCTCCTTTCCTTCAATATTTTATCACTTCTATTGAGATGTCAACAATGCTTATATTTCCAAAGATTTCACTTAATTCAATAATTCGGACGGAACGCTTTCAACCAAAATTTCATGTCCAATATTCGTCAACGGAAACTGATTTAACTAGAGTTGAGATGACGCGCCGCGCCGGCCCGAACTGCTCGAGATAAGGGAATCACAGTGCGTAACGCAATTACCAACCGATCCAGCCAACTGTTATAATATATACAAAGCCTACGAATTGGGATGCAATGGCATTAAAATGACAATAATATCTAATATCTTGGAACAATGTCACACAGATCATCCTAGCCCAAACTAAGCAAAGCTTGTACTATGGGTACCAGGCGACGATATACATACTTATATAGATAGATAAATACTTAAATACATAGAAAACATCCATGACTCAGAAACAAATATTCGTGCTCATCACACAAATATTTGCACTTGCCGGGATTCGAACCCAGGACCACCAGCTTCGTAGGCAGGAGCACTACCAACTAGGCTACGGTGACAATGATTCAATAATTTATGCTTTTGAATAAGTAAATGAGATTGAGTAACTAAGATGTTTTCGTAACTTAATAACACTCTTTGTCCCAACCCGGGAATTGATACCAGAATTTCAATATCTGCGATTGAGTAGGCTTTTGCTAAATCAATATTATGAATAAGCCTAGATTTTGAACCTTTTTTTGTCAAGGACATTGCCATCTTAAGATATAAGAGTTTTAGTTTAATACTAAAGGATTTTTTTTCGTTTATTTTGATATAAAGATATTTATTTTGTATAAGTATTTTTATAAATACTTACTTCTCCTAATATATGCGTAATAAAATGGGTAAAGCTGCGTAGCGACATTTTAGCACTGTCCCCAAACATTTGGTATCTCAACCGAAATGATAGGATTAACAGACAATGCGAGAATTGCTACCCGGTTTGAATTAATATCGTAGAAATAGATAAACGTAGCTTTGAGACGACTTTGACCCAAGGTCGTTTATAAAATTTGTTTCATTAATATTTCACTCAAATTTTTAGATACATCCTTATATTATAAACATATTTACATTTTACTAAAACCGTAGCTTTTCGCTATAGTCAATAAAAACAATATCTTTTTGTCTCAAAGTGGCTAAAAAAAAATATCTATCTCTTCGCCTCAGTCCGGTACGTGTTTGCCACTCGACTACCTTTACCTAGCAGTCGTCAGATTTTTTTTATGCTAGATGGGTTTACACTTGACCACGATCTCAACTGATGTTAAGTAATGATGTTGTCGAAGGTGGACCACGCGTACCGATAACATGCCTGTTCACTCTAGCCTTGAATAAACCCATGTTGTACGGGTCTGGAAACACGTCTTTGGGGAGGGTGTTCCACTGCTTAGCAGTCCGTATGATGAAAAAGGAAGCAAAGCGCTTCGTACGGCATAATGGGATGGCAACAACGAAGCGGTGTAGACACTCCCGATGCCGAAGCGCATTTACCAACACCAACAGCCTGTAGATAACCGATAAGCTTGTAACTTGACGCATAAGATCCAAGTTTTGCAGCTTTTTACGAGCTATGAGCTCTGCCCACTTCCACTTCAGCTTGGCAATTCTTGGTGACTGGTTCGCCTACGGAATACGACAGTTTCTTTATTACTCAATTTTATTTCCTGCTAAATCTATGACGAATAAAATTCCCAATTTAAGGAAAAAAAAAACAAATTAGCTGGAAGTTTTTCCTCGGAACATTAGCATTCAACTATTCCGTCCACTGTCCTTTAATAAAGAAGAACGGTACAAATTGAATGGAGAACTTCACTCAATTGTCGGCGCGCAATAAGATTCCAACTTTGTGTAAAAGTTAAGCTGCGCTAATGCAAGTTTAATGTCTACTTTGATGCAGTTGGGGCGAATTATCACCACGTATAATGTATACGAGCGGTTTATTCTGGATGTGCCTTTATATTTTGTGGTTCAATAGTTATAAAGAATTCCCAAAATTCTTAATCAAGAAAAAAATAAAACTGTTCATATAATGAAAGTCATACTTTGCATGGTACACACGGCTACACATGAATCTGTACGTCTCCAGTATAAGCTGTTCTTGCGTTGTATAGGATTTCCATACAATGATAGGTCAGCTTATGCTGGAAAAGTATAGCTTGATATGTAGCCGTGTGTACCAAAACTTTTCAATATTTTTTTTAAATTCATTTTATTATGTAATCGGTTAAAATAATTTTAATGTCAATGATTTTTATCTAACAAATTATACTTTATATATCTTTTTATAGAAATGTAAGAGTGTCGAGTGTGGGATTGCTAGATAGAATTAAACGCCAGGAGAAATAAAGCTTTTGAAAACTATAACAGTGTGAAAAATGTTAGTTCAATTAACCACTGATCTCTTCATGAGGGAATAAACGCTAGAACCTTTCCACTTCTGACGAGATCGCAGTTCTATCTTAACCTAACCTACTTTTCTGGTAGTAAGTCGTTTTAGACGAGGGAGCAGTTCTAACCTAACCTTATCTACTTATATCGTTACTGGCAGTGCTATCGAGGTCACCAGATATACATAGTATTATAAATAAAATATTACTTCCTATTATTACAAAGTTCCGCCCCTACTAACGAAAATCTACCTCTCATTTCAATCGGTTTGGGTTTGAGTGTCTGCCCTCCCTTTGAACTGCCAAACTATTTATCTAACTAAACATTCCATCATTTTTACTGTCCAATTATTTAATAGTCTGCTTACGTATTTTTAGTAATGGCATTATAAGACGAAGTAACCAGCCAATTGATTTTTATGATGTACAATGATTTGCAGTCGCAAAACTTTACCATATAGACATGACTGATCTGCTGAGTTACGTGAACTATCTGTGATATGATTGCTATCATGAACTTAATTTAAAATTATTGACTCTGTCTCAAAATGAATAATGTTATTGTTTCGAAGTTTTTCTTTTGTATACCTAAATATAATCTACAATAATAAGCATTCAGATAACCGATCGAGCATATACTGTGTTGCCTACTAAATAATTACTCTAAGTGGACCAAATCCCGTGTTCATGCCCGCTTGAGTATGTTTCGCCGGACCGTCTCAACTGGGTCGTGTTGAAACCAGTAGTAGATGAACCCACTGAGTTTGTTTCGCTTGGTCTTCTCAGTTGGGGCGCATTGGATCCGGTGGTAGCATTAAAGCGCGACCGTCGTTATTAACACAAGGTCCGCCATAATAATAAATAATTCAGACAATATGTAGTAAGATATAGCTAAATCTATAAATTTTGATAATTATACTTAATCTTTTTTACAATAACTTAATACAAGCTAGCTAAATATAATTGCTATTATAAAATAAATTTTATAAATGTTTTCATACAATCCGTGTACCTAAATATCTATGTAACTAGAAATAATAATGTATACAACTATGGACACAGACTTATATAATCTTAACTTTAGTGATATATACAACTCAAGTGACCCAGATATTGCAGCTGAAATATTAATCAAGCTTGTCAAGGGAGCTATTGAAAAAAATTCACATACAATTAAAGTTGCCAATCGTAAACAAATTGTTAAGCCCTGGATAACCCCAGGTCTTCTTCGCTGTATTCGACACAGAGACATACTTCATAAAAAATCCAAAAAAGAGCCAACAAACCAGATTCTTAGGATATCTTTTACTAGATATAGAAACTATTGCAATAAGTTATTAAAAAACACAAAGTCTGAACACGATAAAATGTTAATACAAAAGGCTGGCAAAGATACCAAACAAATATGGTCCGCAATCAATAAGATAACAAATCGGATAAAAAACAAAGAACCTATTTCTCGAAAATTGCTTACGGTATCATCCACCCCCGAGCGATCGGTTAACTCAGTAAACAATTTTTTTGCCAATGTTGGAAAAAACCTCGCTAATAAGATATGCTCAAGAATCTCACCCGCAACAATAGCTGGTAGTAGCCCTACTTCTATGGTGCTTTTGCCTACTGATGAGGAAGAGGTCTCACGTATAATAATGTCTTTTCGTGACAACTGCTCTGTGGGATGGGATAAAATTTCCTGTAGTATCTTAAAAAAACATGTTTCTCTAATTGTACCGCCTCTAACATACATCTGTAATCTCGCTCTGGCTAAAGGTAAATTCCCGAAATCTTTTAAAAAATCTGTCATACATCCCATCCATAAAAACGGGGACAGAGACCGTGTCACCAATTACAGACCAATTTCTATACTACCAGCTTTGTCCAAAGTACTTGAAAGAATCATGAACAACAGGTTAGTCCAGTATCTCGAGAAAAACAACTTACTCTATCACAACCAATATGGTTTTCGTTCGGGTAAATCGACTTCCGATGCAGTCCATGATTTGACTAACCACGTTGTTACCCACATAGATAAAGGGCAGAAAGTTTTGGGTATCTTTTTGGATCTAGCTAAAGCTTTTGATACGGTCTCTGTACCCATCTTAATTAAAAAAATGGAGAGCCTAGGGATCAGAGGGACACAGTTGGCTCTTTATTCAGACTATCTCATGGAGCGTACCCAGTGCGTAAAGATTGATGACTATATCAGTGATGAATGTCCAGTTACGCACGGTACGCCCCAGGGTAGTGTGCTCGGGCCAACATTGTTTCTAATATATATTAACAATTTGGGAACGCTCACACTCACGAATGGCAGGATCATCAGTTTTGCAGACGACACTGTCCTCCTATTTAGTGCTGACTCCTGGAGTGAAGTATTTAAACATGCCCAACATGGATTTAATAATGTTTCAAACTGGCTGCGAGAAAATGTCCTGACCCTAAATAATGAAAAAACTAAATATATACCCTTCATGTTAAAAAAATCGTTAGACCCTATGCCAACGTTTCATATTACAGCCCATGAATGCCCCGAACCACACAATACAACTTGTGATTGCCCTCTTCTTCAAAGAGTTGGAGAAATAAAATACCTTGGCGTAATTATCGATAACACCTTAAAATTTGAGAAACATATCGATACGCTCAGTAGCCGTCTTCGTAAACTCATATACGTGTTCAAAACACTTAGAACCGTGGCAGATGAAAAATTGAAAAAATCTGTGTACTATGCCCTTGGTCAATCCCTGTTGACGTATTGTATCTCGTCCTGGGGTGGTGCTCCAAAAAGTAGACTTATCCAATTGGAACGCGCCCAAAGAGCCATTCTCAAGGTGTTATCATCTTTACCGTACCGTTACCCCACAGCACAGTTGTACAAAGAGGTTAAGGTTCTAACTGTCCGTCAATTATTTATCAAAGGTATACTTTTAAAACAACACACTCTTCTTAGCTACGATTCATCTCTGGGTCGGGGAAAACGGCGATATAATCCTGTAGATGGGCAGAGGATTCCTTTGAAAACAAAGTTTGCGAGGCGCTTCTTCTGCCATCTCGGACGCTATCTCTACAACAAGATAAATAAAACTTTGCCTATTTATAATCTAACGACTAATATGTGTAAATTTAAAATAATAAACTGGATCCAAGGGATCAATTATGATGAAACCGAGAAAATCCTCTCGATTGTAGAATAAAAGAGAGTCAATGAATTGAGTCATTAATATAATCTTGCAATTCATCTATTTACGCTGCATACACATTTCTGCCTCCCCTTCATACACATACACACGCCATAATACACATACACACACACATTGTTCTCTTTGTTTTCTTATATTTCTCGTTTAAGTGCGTACATTAAATTTCTTTAGAGGTATGTAAAATTAAAATTGTAAAAATCTAAGGGGTGGAGACCTGGTGTCCTGAAATACAGGCCTTGAGCCTAGTTTAGGCACCAGTCTGCCACAGTAATAATTCTTACTAATGTATACACAAATTATGTAAAGCTCTTACCATATAAAGTTTTGTTTTTGTAATTATTAATATTGTGGAGAGAAATAAAAAATAATTATCTTATCTAATTAAATTATCTTATCTTATATTACTACAAACATGTTGTGACTATTTACAAGCGCTTTTTTAACGTCAATAAAATCCTTTTTTATTTTATTTTATTTTACCAACCGCCGCGCTTATAAAAAATAACTCGAATGCACCTACCATGTTTTCTCTGTGCATCATCCCATAGTTGAATGGTAGAGAATGCATTTGGCACAATTTTGTGCATTTGGTTTTAAAATATAAATAAGTAAATAAATGTTTAAATAGTAATTAAAACAATATTTCCCTTTTTATTTTTATGTCTATTTTGAATTGTGATAAAAAGAGATATGTTATTTTAAATGATTAATATAATACATCGGTGCTAGTGAGGGCAGTTTAATATTGTGACTGTGTATACGTGCAAATTTTTGTAATATTCATATTACAAAAATTTGCTACATTTTTGTCCTATTGGGGTTACCTGCAAATATAATGTGTTGTTTATGGCTGTTAATACTTTGTAGACATTCGACACCTAAGGAACCTTAATCTAGCCAAGCAGCCCAAGTTTATTAGGATGTTTACTATAGCCTGTAGTATTACGATACCCCATACTTAAAGGATGCAGAAATTTCTACCTATGTGTTTGAATATGGTAGGTACTGGCAAGTACATAAGCATTATATAGGACCTCAAATAAATGAATGCACTCCAAGATTCTCACAATAGTCAGCCATAGGATGTAGACAAAAAAAGAGTAATATTTATCGTTTTGGGATTTGTTAACAATTTTAAAACTTGGAAAGTGACCATAAAACCTCGGGACGGGTAATATAAAAAAAAAACAATATCGACGTAAGTATTAGAAATGTGTTGAGCACTTAGAACATGTGTTAGGGTCGAGGTTGAACAATATTTATCGGGTCCTTTCTAGGAAAAGACAATGGTAAAGAAATCTGTTTGGACGCCGAATACGCGGGGTAGTGGGGGACGGGGAAAGAAATACCACGTTTCTAGTTATGATAGCTTTGAACTTATGTTCAGTCTTCATTTGACGCGCGGTTACAATCGGGATTGTTACTCTCTAACATATCCTAATTTTATAGCGTTAAAGTCAGTGTGTATTAGTGTTAGAGTCAGTGTTTGCTTATAAAATATTATAACTAAATTAATTAAATTCAGTGAATGCAGCCGGTTTCCTGAAATTGAAAGCTAAGTTCACTAGGCAAAACTTTGTTTACTATTTCATATTTTATTTCCATTAAATACTAAGTTCTATATTTATATATTACTGGACAAAACGCTGGTTACTACTTCATATTTCATTTCACTAAACACTAAGTACTAAACTCTAAGTACTAAATACTAAGTACTAAATACTAAGTACCTATATGTAACTTTGGCAAAAGACAGTTATTAACTTAACAATTATTTCAACTTTTATTGCACTAAATATTACTTGTTAGAGGTTAATTTATTACTCTGGCATTGTTGTTGTTGCACAGACAAACAGCTATCCATAATAATCAAATGATTATTATTTTATTGTGTTTGAGATAGGTTCTCAGCCACACTTTGGATTATATCCGATCATTATTTTCTAATTTTCATGGCTAGAACTGACGATTATGAATCTAGACATTACAATGTTTACCCGACTGTGAGAACCTAAGGTGAAGGTTAACTAGATCTATTGGTTCAAATCCAATTAAATACTGATCTAAATGATTTATCCGTTATATATTAATGGAGATTTTTATATGCGCATTGTCGTAACGGTATTCAAGATATAGAGATAACTGGTTCAAATCCAGTTAAATACTTATATAAGTGGTTTATCCGTTATTTATTAATGAATGTTTACAAGATATAAAAATAACTGGTACAAATCCTGGAAAGCCTTGTCTAAAATTCTTTATATATTATCTATTAAGGACATTATTATGTACAGAACGACGACGTCGATATATACTAATGGTTGACTTTTACTTTGACGACATTTACATGACCATATACACATAAGTAGAGTGCTGGCAGTTAGTAAATATAAAACATAAAGTAGAATGAATATATATACAATTGTATGTACGGGGAGATGTGATTTTGGAATACCTATAATGTGACGCAATCTGCGTAAGTGTGCGTAAACTTTATCTATTTCCCGATGAATACAATACAAAGAGGGCGGTTTTTACGGCACACACACACTAACACTAATGAGACATCTATCTCGGATGGTTCGGATCAAGATGATCGAACACGCCAATTGAATCAAGCTACCATTATATACTATAGTGTCGACAGCGTGTAATCCCTGTATGTGTAGACTGTCTAAACAAGCGGGCATGCGATAAGTCATGTGTGGGAGATATCTGTTTGCCCAACGCGGGTCACGTACATGTGAATAAAGGGCATAGATCCCTTCGCAGACAGACTCTCTCATGCTACGCGGGACGCGCTAGAAGCAAGCCTGCTGTTACAGCATCTAGAGCACACGTCTGTGATCGACTCGTATTATAAATCTCCGAAACATACCCTATACTCAAACTATTCTGGCTATAGATTACTTAGATCTAGCAACTATCCGAGTATTCTCATATTCACACAAACGCACAAGTACGCATACACGCATGTTACAACTTAAATTGTCGAGAATGTTGGATTTAAGCTACAGTAACATTCCTCTCAGTTAACGTAAATAACTGCGCAACCTTAAAGTAATCGCCGCTAGCGTAAAAGTAACAAAAGCTCGTATAACTGAATTACTGAGTTAATTCACAATCACATGAGTGGGATTTTACAATGAACAGTTTCCGAATATACATATATATATAAGTCAACTATTTCTGACACACTCTTGATGACACATGACCTTGACAATGACCCTGAGACTATGAAATAAATAAAATAACTGATATTAATAATTCTAGGAAATCATGGTTAACTCATCATAACTCAAGAGACTAATTGCATTGATAATATTTCTTTACAAATATTACGAGCTATGTTAAGATTAAGTAGACAGTAGTTTTGCATTTTCCGCTTCATCCTACAGGACTCGTGTGAAAACCATTTTCCGGCATATACACGCGGTAGCTGAAATCCGGGGTAAGTTGTAGAAAATAGCCCATATATTATTTTATTTTCACGAATCATTACTGAAACTTTGGAGCCGTATACTGTGTTTAACTACAATTCCAATTAGGATGTTTATTTACAGCAATTTTCTTCTAAACAGCATTAATTAACTTTATAGGAATCAAGGTATGAATATAGGATGTAATAGCATATTATGTTAATTTATTCTAGACGATCACGCGCCTTATAAAACTACATATAGACGATCACGCCCAACTAAAACTCAACTAAAAATTATTAATTAAATAAAACCTCACACAAGTATATCAGCAGAGGTTAGGTAGAGTACAGACTTTACGACAGTCCTCCGACAGGGGGGGGGTGGGTTAGTACAAGCCTATTGATGTTCGTGACGTTTCACATGTTGCTGACCCTTCCCTCGTCTCCAACGAGCTCTGACAAGCTTCCTTACACCCAAATCTACAGTATTATCTGGAGCTCCATCATTCTCTTCATTAGGTGTTCTTTCCAGACCAAACTGAAGAGAGAGTAAAATCTTCTTTGTTACCTCTCTTCAATGTGGCTACCAAAGGCCGCTATCCAGGAATTACATATAATTGAAGCCAAGAGCCTAAAAATGGAAGTAGCATTCAACCCCCATACGTCATTTGCACAAATAAAAAAGCATCGAAGTATTTTTGTCCCGAATCCAATGTATAGATGTTGAGATTACAAGAGTCACAGTAGCGGGGTGTGTTTGGCACAATAATAACACATATTATAACCGTGTACGTCTGTGTAGCCTTAGGGGAGCAAGCAGGAAATACTTTCATCGTGAATGTATTACAAGAATGTTTATTTTTTACGTTACCTACTTTTGTTTTAGTGATGCGATGTTGAAAATGTTTACATTAAGGTTGACAAATGTCAGTATTTGTAGGTACGTAATATGTTTGTAAAGGTGCTCACAGGCAGTTGTACTTACTGGTTCTTAAATGAGCCTAAATCACAGATGGTGATCAGTCTATAAATCGGTGACCGCGAAAAAGATTTGGTTTTATTTCTGAACATGTCCGTGCTTCGAACGTGCTCTATTTTGAGCTGTCTGACTCAGATACTGCGGTAACTACTGCCTATACGACAATGTAAATAATATTAGTACTACTACTTTACTTCTCCAATAAATGTATCAAAATAAGCCAATTTCCTCGCCTATTTGGGGCCTTTCTTGAGAACATCTTTAACTTATCCAGAGGTGGGAGAGATGTTTGACAAAGTCTTCCCCTTCCGGTGGTACTAATTATATTTCTTTTATCAATCTTCTTTCATCCTTTCGCAATGCACATACCATCTCAGCATAACTTTACAGTCCTTGACACCACAGCGTTCCCAGCATTTTTTTGTATTTTATTTCTCTTAAAGTGACATACTCCTTAGAGCTCTTTTTCCAGTGCATTTATTCTAATTTTATTATTTTTCTGTCATACACAACTTTCACTTCCATACATTAAAGTTGGCATTAACACTCCATTGTTCACGGCAAGTTGAACTATATGTACACAAATACATCCAGACTAAGGACAACTATTAGTGTAAGTATAAGGACACAAATAGTTGTGCTGCGCAGGAGAAAATCGACGGGAGTTCGTGGTAATAATCTAAAATCTCAAATAACAGGAATAGGCCATAGTCCATCACGCTGGTCTAGTGCGGGTTGACATACTGCAGATGTCATCACGATCATTTTGGAGAACTTGCCATGCAGGCTTCCTCACGATCCTCCCTGATTGCTTCTTCAACGTTTCAAAAACAATATAATGTAATGGCAGTTTTAATATAAAAGAGACTGAAAAATAACAGTAACTGTTATTTTTGAAAATGTGTACTAGGAACAAATATCCATTAAGGAACAGTTATGACTCGCGTATGGACCAGCTAACCAGAATACATTATACATAGTCCCATTCGGACAAAAAATCTAGACAAGAAGGCAACTCATCTAGCGCAACATATTCAATGTTGCTTAGAGTAGTCAGATTTGCGGGCGTTTATGCAAATTACTCGCGCGGCTGATTTAATATCCGCCAGTTTGAGCCATCCAGCCTCAGGACAGCGTTGTCATTTTGTACATTTGGTTTCTTTTATTTTAAGCATATTTTTTTGCGTAATCCGGAAATGATATAGAACGACAAAGATGCTTGAAATATGTTAATCCCATAATGGTATTCATATTTTTGCCTTGTGGAAAACATAAACATTTATGAAATGTTTAATATTGTATGTAAATTTAAGTTATTGTAATAGTGTTGAGTCCAACAATTACAGAATTAAAATTAAAACGTAAGTAGACATTGAGAATTTTTACTCCCGTAAGAACATAATTAAAATAACTAAAATTAATCAAGGTACACAAATATAAATATTTGATTATAATAGTACAAGATAGATATTTTGATTTTAGTATATATTTTTTAAACAAATTACAGTATCACCTGGATAATAAATGAAGATATTTGAAGATATACATAATATATATATCCAAATATCTTGATTAATTATCGAGACGATGCTATAAACCATATGAAAGAAACGGAACTCCAGAAAAAAATTATATTTCTACATCATTTAATAACTATTTTCGTCCATAAAGAGCTCAACACTTTCCATCAAAACACAAACGGATTAAGAACAAATTAGATGAACTATAGTAATTAAATGAACCCTATATACATTTGGAAAAAAAACCCATAGATATAATGACAGATGTGGACACTAAGCTCTTCAAGCGCTCTAGTTATAAAGTAGGTTCAAATTATTCTCGGAAAAACAGAAAAGGAGGTTCATGCATATTAGTCAAGAAAATTCATAAATTCAAGGTAATCCCAAACGCCAAAAAAATATATCGAGGATGTACCGTCCTCCTAGAACTGCGCAAGATCACATGACCCTCCTTTTTATTAGGGTTCCGTAGCCAAATGGCAAAAACGGAACCCTTTTAGATTTGTAATGTCTGTCTGCCTGTATGTCCGTACGTCACAGCCACTTTTTCCGAAACTATAAGAGGTAAACTGTTGAAACTTGGTAAGTAGATGTATTCTGTGAAACGCAATTAAGATTTTCACACGAAAATAGAAAATGATTAATAATTTTGGGGGTTCCCCATACATAGAACTGAAACTCAATAATTTTTTGAAGTTATACTTCTTTTGGCGCGATGGAGAAAAATGATGAGAGTGAATTTTTACGATGCGCGCGCACACCAACACCAAAAAAAATAACAGCATGATGTTAGTTCTAGGTGGTATGAAAATTGATAACAATGTTCAAGTTGTATATTAAGAAGTTTAACTTCTAACGCGTGTACATAAGTACACACAAGTTTTTTTTTATCGTACTCATACATGTGGGGTATCTATGGATAGTTCTTTGAAAATGATATTGAGGTTTCTAATATCATTTTTTTCTAAACTGAATAGTTTGCGCGAGAGACACTTCCAAAGTGGTAAAATGAGTGTCCTCCCCCCAGTATCTTCTGAAATAAGAGACTGATAAAACTAAAAAAAATATATATATAATGTAGATTACCATACAAACTTCCACGGAAAATTGGTTTGAACGGGATCTATTGAGTAGTTTGTTTTAATACGTCATAAATCGTAAACCGCAATTTACCTTTCATTTAATCAATTGAAATACTTGCTGCTATAGAACCCTTCATGGGCGAGGCCGACTCGCACTTGGCCGGTTTTATTTTTAATAGATTAGACGAGTCACGTGCAACATATAGCTATGTGAATAAAACAATACTCTATGTGGTGAGTTTAATATAAATAGGTCTATTATAAACAACACTTCACTTTAGTTTAAACATCTATTGTCTTATAATTTCAAATTGATAACCAAAGCGACTGAACAGAGGAAAATACCACCACCTTAGAAATCTCATTATTTGATTTGTATGGGATGAGAGCGTATTTACGCTTATAAAGAAAGCACCAAATTATGATTAAAAACGTATTCTATTTTCGTAAAAATTTGCAAAGTACCTTGCAACTTGTTTAAAATGACAAAGAGTTTCGCTGCCACAAAGCGAAGGTAATATACTCCAATTTGCCGTCTGACGCGAACGATATAATTAAATTTAGCTCGGTGCTCCACGGATAACATTAAAATTGTTGCTACAGGCTTTTACCTGGAACCAGTACCAAGAAAAACTGCATTAAGTCTGAAGAACTCTAGGTAGTCGTGGCTACTGATATTTATATAATAATATGTTCAAAATACCCACATTAACCAATATATATAATTCGCCAGACGAGAGTACGACTGCGAACGTGCGCAACCACTTGTGACCTTTGGTATTAAGTCCGCATTTGCACATTCCCATTGTACTGCAGTTTACATAAGTAAATAAATGACCCTTTGTTTGCATTAGTATGGATGAAATGCCCTCTTCGAACTTAAATCGGACGAGAGGAACGCATCGTGTATCTTGTAGATCGAAAGTTGCACAAAAAGTCCCTAAAACGATACGACCCTCTCACGCAAATCGCCATCAGTAACCGCACAGAGTCGAGATTCGAACTCCAAAGGTGTTGTTACCCTCCGGCGCGCATACATAGTTTGTAATTATATTTGCTAGAAAGCTTGAGCCTTCACTCGCCTCTATTGTCTGGTGAAGCAGTGAAAGCCTCCTAGGCTAACTGTAATAGTCATATTAAAAAAAAAATTACAATATAGTATATACCTATATTGGACATTTATTTTTAATTAAAAATTCGTTTGAAGGAGCTTAGTATACTACACAAAGGGGTAGAATATATTTGGCACAGTGTAAAATGTTAGGAAACACAAAGTAATACTGTGTTTCTTTCCATAAATTTTGGCATTGATTCAATGTAAAGACAATGCCATAAAACTGTACTGAACACATAGTCTTTACACAAAAATAAACTTTTTCGCCGGCCCCAGGAGGTGTATTAACAACTTGTCACTATTTGTTTCACACATAAAGTCTTCTGAAGTTTCAACACTCCAAACGGAAACTAACAAAAGGCAATAAGGCTAAACTAATTGATTTAGTAGTAAGAAAGTTGTGGTAAAGTGTCACAATCTTTATTGTTATACCTCATCATCACGTAGCTTTATAAATAGAACTGCCTTATTAAGTCTAATAATAACTTTTACCTAAAACCAATAGCAAGAAATAAGAGGCAGACAAGAACTAATTCTATCTTTTTAGCCTTTCCGCTTCCGCCAAAACAGCGTGAACAGAATATCACAAAAATAGGTGGAATTAAAGTAGGCAAAATATAAATTTTATGTCAAGCAGGTCGCAACAATATTTCTACGAAGTAGTATCCCGAAATAAAAATATATAATACTAGCTTTGCCCCGCTGTTTTATCCTCGGTAAACTTTATAAATTATAGTCTATGTGTTAATTCAAGGTCTCAGCTAACTCTATACCAAATTTTATGAAAATCGCTCCAACCGTTTGACGTGAAGAAGTAACAAACATTTATGAGATACTAGTTTCTTAAAGTGGGTTATCACAACTCCATGAAACCCATGGAAAGTACCTGCGAGGAGCTTGTTACAGATTTGGCATCAGTACTTTCGAAACCAAGTGACCGCACACTCTTTTTAACTAGCTTAACTTAAAGTAATATTCTTAACTGAACTCTTAGTTTATATTACGATAGCTATCGATCGTTACTGCAGCTAAATAAGCCGCATCCTCCTGGTTCTACTTCTCGTATGGCTGTAAAAGTGTTGCAATCTGGTTCCAGTACCTGATATTATCGTCACTTTGGTTAATAGTTTGCTAACGTGTTGTTCACTGGCTTTTTATTGAACTTTATTAAGTACATTAGAGTTCAATAAAAAGCATAGTGGATTAAGTAATACATATAATAGCCTAATATGGGTTTTGAAAATCTATTTTTATTACTCAACATCTTTTTAGACAAGACTTTTTCAACAGATTTGAACTAATTGACTTGTGAACCAATGCTAATTACGCGAGTACATTATTTCTTTGATATAATTTCCATTGCTAATATTGTTATATGATAATTTATATATATAAAATCAGGCATGCGAACCCCGCAGTGTCTACTATAACCGTCTCGATATTAATTATCGTTCAATACACGTTCTTTGAACCTTTTAAATGAAATTTGCAGTTCGGAAACTCGTAACTTACGCATTTATGTTTTTCCGAACTGCAATTTTGATATGAAAATTGAGTGACAGTTATTTGGGATAGTTAACCTTAATAAGTGTAACTGATCTTGGCATTATTTGAATTAGCTCAATTAATTTAATACCTTTGTTTCTTTCTGTGTTTTATTTTTTATTTTTATGGGTCAACATTTAGTTAATTGATAAATTTGACTACTAGTATATATTGGTTTAGAACTTTTATGATGAATAGGGTACGATTTTTTGAGTCTAACCGTGATTTCACTAGTTGGCACATAGTCATGTTAACCTATTATATTAATTTCCCATTTTATGCATACTTTGACAATAAAATTGTTTCTTTTTTCTTTCCTAATTATTTTGATTAATATAAGAATTTTAATTTGTCGGAGATAGAAAGTAGGTTGGCAGAACAGGGCTTCACTCTTATAAAAAATAATAAACTTTTAATTTACTTTTAATTTTGTCCTGAAAGATATAAAATTACTTTCCGGACATGTTTTTGGTAAGATTTGTTGAGTACTTACGGTTTTGTATAGAATAAAAAGAACAATTAGATATGATTATGATGAAATTGTACTTGTACTAATTATCTTATTTTATGGAATTACTATAGATCTATTTATTTCAAGAAACATTCCAGACATTCACATTCACCGTGTTTTGTCAAAAATTAATTAGATATTTACGTATAGTTGTGTCAAAAATTAATTATTAATTGGATTGTTCTTTGTGTTCCACAGAATAGATAGTAGGTTCCGGGACCAATAGTCGCTCAGACTAATAATTCGTTTGACCCATACACGTTTGCCCTGCGATATAGAGGTTTCCTAGCTGTCTTTAAGAATTAACCATATCTATACATATAATAAAATCGTAGGAAAGTCAAAACTGTACATTGAATATTTTTTTAAAAGGATACCCGGGGCGGATCTACAATCGATATCGAAGCCAAAAATATAGTTTATAGAATTTTTGTCTGTTTATCTGTTTGTCTGTATGTATGTCTGGGCTAAACTCAAAAAATGCTACATGTATTAACTTCAAATTTTGCATGAATATTACTAAGAGGTCGGGTCAACATTATGTAATAATTTATAAAGTTTAACGCGGGTAAAACCGCGGGGCACAGCTAGTTTTAAATAATTAGTTAACATTACGCGTCAAAAATTGTTTAATTGCAATAATTCGAGCTATGTAGAAAATTACATGTGTTATTCTGGTGTACATATATCTCTATTACTTTAAAGTTTCATCAAAATCCGTTCAGTAGTTTTTGCCTGAAAGAATAACAAACATCCATCCAACTTCTGCATTTATACGTAAATTCCGTACGATTAGTACGAAGTAAATTAGTGTATTTAATGTCCGATGCATTAGTGAGAGCCTGACAGATTAACGTTCGCTACCTATAAACAGCATTTAAAAATATTGTTTTTTTAAAGGGTAAATAAGTAATTCAAGGAAGTATAATTGTTTATCATAAACAATTATACTTCCTATTAATTTATCCTATTAATTATACTTTAAAACTCATAATAGAAATCAAAACGCGTGTGCTTTATACCATCCGACTGAAGTAAAACTTAAACAAACGTTACTGGCTATGAGAGAAAGAAAATGTGTCCTCGCACCTTTCTCTCTCTTGCCCTTACAATAATATACGATACGTAACTCTCTCTCTCGTTCTATCTTCACCGACTTATAACTCCCTCTCATCTTTCGTTCGCCTCGCCCGACCACAGTTTTCGTAACGCTCTTGTCACGCATTTACCAGCTTACTCCCCAAATCAAACGTACTTAAAAAAGTTTTACTTCAAAAGTCGAGTTCAGTAATCATAAAGTGTAACAAAATACATAAAAGTCAGCGCCACCTACACTGATACGTATCTAGGCCCAAAACCGTTTTCCTCTTCGAAACAAAAAATCTGGCATAAGCTTGACAGTAATGTCGTCCAAAAATTAACTGATCCTCTATCGCACCCTTAACTTGTTTTATGCGCACTTTATGAACGGTACGCCGTTCAAATAACCGTAAAAGTAAATGTCGAAGCTCTTAAATGAATGTGTATAGTTAGTGAAGGTTGGAAGTGACGCTAAAGTACGATGAGATAGGCGAAACTTAGTGAAACGTCTGTCATAGCCCATAGACGGTAAGAGATTTCCAGAGAACCGTATCATATTCATATTCATTTTATTCAAGAACAATAATAATTTAGATTGTATTTGAACATTTACAAAATAAATAAATTAACATACATAAAAAGTCATTACAGATAAAAATAATAATTATTAAATTTTGTCAATATAACCATAATCATAATTTTAAAAATGTTGTTCATGTCACGAACTTAACAACAATAAATATGTACATATGGTCATAGTATGTCAACAATTTCATCAAATACAAACAGAATTAAATAGGTGATAGTCCAATAAATTATATTAATAATATTTTTATCGTCACCAGGGTCTGTTTCTTTTTTTAATTTTAAATCCGTGAATTAAGTTCGTGTGAAATTTGTTTGAGTAAAATAAAAACCGGCCAAGTGCGAGTCGGACTCGCACATGAAGGGTTCCATAGCAGCAAGTATTTCAGTTGATTAAATGAAAGGTAAATTGCGGTTTACAATTTATGATGTATTAATAAAAAACTACTTACTAGATCTCGTCTAAACCAATTTTCGTTGTTAGTTATCATGGTAATGTACATCATATATTTTTTTTAGTTGTATCATTCTCTTATTTTAGAAGTTACAGGGGGGGGGACACTCATTTTACCACTTTGGAAGTGTCTCTCGCACAGTCTATGCAGTTTAGAAAAAAAATGATGTTAGGAACCTCAATATCATTTTTGAAGACCTATCCATAGATAACCCACATGTATGGGTACGATGAAAAATTTTTTTTGAGTTTCAGTTCTATGAATGGGGAACCCCCAAAATTATTATTCTTTTTTTATTTTTGTGTGAAAATCTTAATACCGCATTAAGATTTTCACACAAAAATACATCATACAACAGAATACATCTACTTACCAAGTTTCAACAGTATAGCTCTTATAGTTTCGGTAAAAAGTGACTGTGACATACGGACGGACAGACAGACAGACAGACAGACGAATCTATAAGGGTTCCGTCTTTTGCCATTTGGCTACGGAACCCTAAAAACATATCTTTTGTGTAGAGTTCTAAAATTATAAATTGTCTGTTAGTGTTAGACTGGAATAAATCGAAAAAGAGTCATAATTGCGTTTTGAATGGATTAACACCTCGAAGGTGTTCATTCGACAAAAGAAAAATAACATTATAAATTAATTAAACAAATTATATTTTTACACTTATTTTTGTAACATATTTTCTGACTGGTACTGTTTATATATTGAAGAAACAATTTAATATTTTTTTGTGTATTGCGACGGCCGCGCTTTAATGTTACCACCGGATCCAATTCGCCCCGACCGAGCAGACCCAGCGAAACAAACTCAGCGGGTTCATCTGCTACCGGTATGAACACTGCCCAGTTGAGACGGTCCGTCGAAACATACTCAGGCGAACACAATATCTTCTCGATCGGCTATCTGTATAATTTAACGTAGGCTTTTAACGTAGGTAATCATCATCATCATCATATCAGCTGAAAGATGCCCACTGCTGGACAAAGGCCTCCCCAATGATCTCCACAATTGCCGATCTTCCGCAATCCACATCCAGCGACTTCCAGCGATCCTCACAAGATCATCGGTCCCTCTTGTAGGGCTTTTGCCCACTTCAGTTATCTGTATAATAATATGTATTATTTTATTTTGTTCTTACAAGTTAAACTAACTTAATTAC
The DNA here is from genome assembly GCA_951640165.1 of Pseudoips prasinana. Taxonomy (NCBI): domain Eukaryota; kingdom Metazoa; phylum Arthropoda; class Insecta; order Lepidoptera; family Nolidae; genus Pseudoips; species Pseudoips prasinana. The sequence goes on along the minus strand of OX621235.1, from coordinate 42,412,690 downwards.
CGTTTTATAATGATAACGTGCTATTCGAAGCGCTCAGATATTAAACCATAATAGCGGTAACCCATCTATACATTTGACAGTATGCATTGACGCTTGGTTTTTCCGATTGCTTACAAACCGTTAACACCTGGCTATGATCGCTTTTATATGAATAATATTAAATAATTACTTTTATATAAAAGGTCTAGAGTTTGTACAAGTTTATTTTAATTATAAAAGTTAACGCTATACTAATTGAATAGTTCAATTATTTTCTTGTCAATATTTCCATACAAAGCGATCAAGAGCATGTGTTCATTAAAAGTTAAAACTTCATTAAGTCTTCTGCGCTGATGGCTATGATGACGTCATCGATACAAACGAATGAAGGGTTCGGATTTTATTTGTATTTTTTTCAACTATGCTATTTTTATTGCTTATGTATGGTAATATTATTAACAATAGTTTTCACAGCAAACATTTAAAATTAAATAATAGATATACATATACAAAATAAATTAGATACATATTATGAAACCAGTAATTGATATTTATAGTATATTAGTTTTCGTCCGTGACCTCACCCAACGTACTTATTCGCCCGGCTAAAGTTAATCTAATTATGTCTTCTATCCCTTATCATTACGATACCCTTTATCCTTTTCAGTAGCCCTAACAATGTGTGCGCATAATTTAATGTTGACCGGTTGAGTAGTTAAGGCGTAAAAAAAACAAATCCACAAACCTATTTACGAGACGCTCATATCCAGATGCTTTCACCAGTCCGTAAGTGACTGGTCAGGTCAAGCAACTAGGCTCGCGGTCAATCCATAGATGTGTGACCGCCAAAGGGGTTTAATTTCTGAGCGTCTCCGTGCTTAACGTAGTCGGTCCCGGTTGTAGCCATTAGGCAACAGTCGTTAAGCCTTGTCAGAGGCCTACTGGGCGATTTGAACCACTCTAACGTTAGGGTAACCACTGCCCATACGATAAGTAAGTAAGTACCTATTTACGCTGGTAAAGTCGCAGATGACAGCTACGTGTATTGAAATATTACATTATTGTTTGTTTAAATTTCGGTGCTTCATCGTTTGGAAAGATAATTTACTAAACTGTTTAAAAAACAATTGCATGTTTTTCGTTCATGCTTCCTCGTTTATATTTTGTAGCAAATAGCAATCACTACTTCCATCAATTCTATACAAAAAAAACTTAAACGCAAACAATTGTATCGAGGCGATCAGTTAACAGTGTACAATGATGAACAAAAGCGCAAAGTGCGAAGAGGGCCCGTCGTGCCGGCACATTTAGAATTCATTGAAAAAGTCCCGCCTGAAAGTTATCTGATCGTAACCGTTGACGACCGGCGAGAAGCTCCCGAGCGGACGCTCGAGAGCACAAGTGTTTGCAATTGTTGCTTTTTGCCGTTTTCGTTCCGTTTCGATTTTTTGTAGCGAATACATGCGGAATCAGTTCGATATCTGGTCGATTGTGTGGTATTTTTCCGTGTTGTTTTATGAGTGGTGCATGAAAGACTGTATTTTGCCTTTATTGAACACAACCTGTGGCCCTTGTACGTACGAAAGTTTTTTAAACATCACGTGTGTGAGCGATAATTATATGAAAATAAAATATTTTCTCGTCACATTATAATTTTTTATTAGATTTTGTTTTTTTTGTTTGTATCCTAGCAACCAAAAATCAACGACAATAAAACTATGAAAAGACATAAAAGTATAAAAAAGTATTTAATGCCAGTCGGCCACATCCTCCCCTTTTTATAATAAGATGATTTTCTTAAGAGGTCGTCGCAATGTCCCCGCCATTAGTCCTTACATCCACCACACTCGTAATACCATCTCTGCTGGGACTTCTCGGGCATGTGGTCGGCATCCAGCACGTCGATGGCGGAGCGCCTCAGCAAACGCCGAAACAGGACGCCCCGCGGCGAGTTAGGGTCGTCGAGGCTGTCCACGAGACTGGTGCAGTCGGAACCGCTCAGGTCTGCGTCCTCTGAAGACGAGGTGTTGACCTCCATTGAGTCGGTATGTGGGAAGGCGGAGAAGCGCGGCACTACCGGGTTATAATCGACGTCGGGGAAGTAGTTGCCGGCGCCCACGCCGCCGATGAGTTCGGCGCGGCGCTCGGCCTCCAGGGCCGCTTCGTGGCTGTCAAGGAATACGGCCACGTTGAGACCTCGACGTGCGTTATCTCGGGCAGCGCAAGCGGCGACGCACGCGGGTCCGGCGGGCGGGAATGCAGCTCGTCGTGGGAGAGCTTCTGTATCTGCTGCAGCACGGCGCGGTTGACGTGCTCGTGGTGCAGCGCGTCGCCAGAGCATCGCGGCTCCTCGGCGACGTTGTTGTTTGACTCAACGCTGTACGGTTCGTCGCGGATACTGAGCGACTCGTTCGGATTGTTGCAACGGTCGCGCTTAGCGCCGCCGTTACACAACTCTTCGTTGCCAAATATGATCTGGTTGTTGGACGTCAGACTCAGATGCACTATGGTGTTCACGCCCGTGTTTTGCAATTTCACTTTAATTTCCTTTTCGACTATACTCATTTTTCGATCGGAACCAAACGAAGCATTCATACATTCCAATTGATCAGTCAGGGAATTTAGACTTTCCGCTAAGATGTTAGACACGTACTCGTCTATATTTATATTTTGGGCGTTCTTTTGGTTAAACAAGTGAGGAGGTCTCGCGAAAGGAGCGGGGCGATTGGATCCGTCGGTGTCAGACACAGGGAGCGAATCGTAGCTTAGAGTCTCGGATACGACGATTTCGAGCACATCATACGACGGTGGATCGATATGGAGTGGTCGGTCGTAAGAAAGCACGTTGTCGTCATCATTGTCGATACTGCCGGAGTGCTCACTAATGCGTTCGTCGATATGTGCGCTCACTGACAGCAGCCCGCGGTCAGCCTGCCCCTCCTGCGTAGTGGGGGGCGACGGCGCGTCCGACACGTCCGATGACCGCTCGTCGACGTATGCACTCTGACCGAACACCGAGGAGAGATCGCCACCCGAAACGGTCTCTTCCGCCGTCGTAGAGTTCAATTCAACGGTAGGCGACTCGGAAGAGCGGCGACGGTTTCTGTACTGTCCATCGTACGGTTTGGAACCATCGCTATCGGTGAAGACGTCCGTCGTAGTCTCGAGGTAGGATTCGGGCTCTCGTTGATGCGAGCGGTACATGGAGTCGGAGAGATCTACTCGCGTGGCGCGGTCGAAGCTGTTCCGCATAGCGGCGCGCAGCATTTCATCGCTGCCGCGCAGGTCGCGCGCAGCGTCCAGCCGCTGTCGCTTGGGGAACACCCAGCCCGGCGGCGAGCCGCGCGGCCCCTTAGTAATTTTATTGGCGGCTGAGTCACAGAGTGGCTGGTTTGGCAAGAAGTCATATGTGTCCTTGCAAATTTGGCGTATAACAACATCATCTTTACCCGTCTCTTGTAACCACTCTTTTATACTACCTCTGCTTCTACCACTAGTTGTACCATGTTTGCTATATTCTGCGTCAATCGCTGCAAGTTGGGCTTGGTATACTATCTCAGCGACTCTCCTCTCAACCGCTCTAGCTTTCATTTTCATCTCTGCTTCCTGCGCAGCCAACTCTAATCGTGCGAGGTGACGGGCGTGCTGTGCCTCCACTGCGAGCTTTCTCGCAGTAACCGTCGCGGAAGAGCGGCTCGTGCTTGATGAAAAAGAACGGGTTCCGGAATGACTAGGTGTGGATGTCTCGCCTCCAGTACTAGTTTGAGGTACCTGATCATCCGTCGCTAGGTTACGTGAGGGGTTCACTTGCGTATCCTTAGGCGATTCTACCAACCGCGTTTGACTACGTGTTACAAACATTTTGCACTGGTTTTACTATTTAAAACAAATCGAAGGACCAATATGTGAGCGATAATTATATGAAAATAAAATATTTTCTCGTCACATTATAATTTTTTATTAGATTTTGTTTTTTTTGTTTGTATCCTAGCAACCAAAAATCAACGACAATAAAACTATGAAAAGACATAAAAGTATAAAAAAGTATTTAATGCCAGTCGGCCACAACGTGGTTTTTTGCTTTTTTTATCCTACTATTATTACAAATGCGAAAGTTTTTGAGCAGGATGTTTGCTTTTCTTTTTCACGCAAAAACTACGAAAGTGTGTAGTAATATAGTTTATATAACATAATATAATAACACAATAATTGTAATAAAATAAAAAAATAATAAAATAAAAAAGGTTTTTATTTACGTAGACTTTAAAAAAGCGCTCGTAAATAGTCAGAACATGTTTGTAGTAATATAGGTGTATACATTATTATTTCTACTAAGATAGATATTTAGGTACCTACACCTTGTATGAAAACATTTATAAAATTTATTTTATTATAGCAATGATATTTAGCTAGCTCGTATCAAGTTGTTGTCAAGAGATTATGTTTAATTATCTAGTTTAAGTCTAATATTTTTACTACATATTGTCAATGGTTCTGTCTATATTAAGGTATTATTATTATGACGGACCTTGTGTTCATAACGACGGTCGCGCTTTAATGCTACCTCTGTGCGCCCCAACAGAGAAGACTCGGCGAAACAAACTCAGTGCAGCAATCATGATCGCCGCCGCCCATAGACACCCGCAACATCAGAGAGTCCACAAATGCGTTACTTACGTCTTTTAAAATTGCAATTTTTCCAGTTTTGGCTACTTCCAAGAGCAATTAACCTATTGGTCCCGATTATAAGTTGCACTAGAGACCAGTAACACTATTACCTAATACCTAATACCATTCAGTAAGCCACCGACAACGGTTAGATAGCCCTGGTTGGTGACTTAACAAACGGTTTCAACAATTCAGACTAAAATAACTACCGGTACAAATGAATAAAATAAAACTTTAATTAATTTGTTTATTTTCATGGGTTCTTTTAAGGACTAGGCCCGCATTAGGGAAATTAATCCCTGTGTCGCGGGGTACTTTACAAACAAATAACAGACAGACACAAATTACATCCAGACTCAAAACAACTATTTATGAATCACACAAATAGTTGTCTGGCGCGGGATTCAAACCCGCGACACGAAGCAGCGAGGTGACTGTCTTAGCCGCTGCGTCACACGTGCAGACCCAAACTAAAAGTAAGGAAATGATTGAAGGCTGACTTTAATTATCTTCAAATCATAATTACTATATACGATACGATTATCAATTTTAGAATCTGTTTTTCTGTTAGATGTTCTATAAACATTGTATAAAATTAACAAGTCACGTTTTGAATGCGTATTATCATGCCATGGTTTACAGCGAAGTTAAACTATAATTATCTGTATTAAAAATAGTTGTATTTATCTAAAATACCGCTTTAAATTTGTAAAATTTAAATATAATGGTGTAAATATAAAAGCAATTGTGAATATCGTCGTATCGCTAACAAACGGAATAACTTTACGGTGAAACTTCACAGCTTTATGTAAGTATACCATATAGTACTTGGCTGAAATAAGCAAAATTTTTGGGTAAAATTTTTATTTGCAGCAGATGTGTACATTACTTCAAAATATTTATGGAGGACTGAAATATAAACAGACTCAATTTTAGACTGTTTGTACTAATTCAACATTTCCGAGCTATCTATTGATATCCTGAACTGGACAGTACTTAAAGTAGATCATGAACTACCTTTAATAACCACAATATGAAACAATTGAACAGTTTAAATACATATTTTCTCAGTCCAACACTCCGTTGAATAAATATAGTTCGTTCCACTTCGAAAAACTACTCTTTTATCGGCGCGACGACGCATCGCAGCGACTGTCGAACTCGACATAAAAAGACTAATCTTTTTTACGTTTAACACTTTTCTGTTCGAGTTCCCGTTGAGTAGTTCGCCGTCGGTCAAATGGTGTCAGCCTCTATAAATGGGTAAGTGCACTCGATTGGAGTTGTCTCCTAATTTCAAAGTCATGAGAGTTTCACTATCGCTTCCCTCTATATGGAGGGCAGTATATATGTAGATGTAGCCGTTGTTCAATAATTTACACCTTATGTAAAGTCTTAGAGTACATAATAATATAGTGGCATATTGGAAAATACTTTAAATTTGAAAAGAAATTCATCACATTTATATATAAGGTACATAGTTAAAGAACTAGCGCTAATAACGTACCTAACAGTAATCTAGAAAATTAATTTTATAACAAATGCAGTTTAACTCAAACTGGGTAATTATAATATATTTAGACGCAATTTTTTACTTGTACCATTACATAACATTCCAGGATTGACGTTCCTCTATTAAGCTTCGAATGATATGCACCGGTAGATCAAATTAACGAGTTATCTTGCTTACAATGTTGCGGAGGATGTATATGCCAGCTGTCGCCTTTATTCTAGAAACTATTTATCTTTATTCTTTCTTCTTTACCGTATAGGCTGTGGGTACCGTCGCGGTACCTTAAAGACCGTTGTCTAACTGCAACCGACCGACCGCTCAACAGGGCACGTTGAGCGGTCGGTCGAAGCACGGAGAGGCCCGTAAATTTAACCACTTTGTTGGTCACCCATCAATAGACTGACCGAGTGCCTAGGTTTTTTTTACATAGCTGATAACGTGCGGACTCGTGCAGGAAATTCGTAACGAAATATAAGCGCTTAAAAGTACATATATAAATCTAGATAGGTACAGTGTCAGCGTCCACCGTCCGTAGTAAAACAAAAAATGTGAGCCGTCACGGGACGCCTGGCAGATGTGAAACATCGACATTATTTTGTAAAAGTAATTTGCAGAAGTCGAAGTCGAATTATAAGTCGAAGTCAAAGTCGAAGTCAAGTCGAAGTCCAAGTAAAAGTCGAAATCGAAAAGAACATATTGAGATAGGAACTAAAAAAAAAAAAACCACGGCATGCGTCGCCATGCCAGAAATCTTCACGTGATGAAATGTTTCACATCAATATCTCAACAGACAAAAAGTTCTTATAAGTCTCTGATTAAACGACAGTCTTTTGTATTAGTCCAGCCCATTGGTCGCCCACACAACGTAATTACCTACTATTATATAATAATATGAAGCTCTGTAGCTTCCTACTATATGCTACTTCCGGTTTTTATTTGTCTCCGACTGTTGATGGATGGACCATCTACCGACATTATTTTGTACAACCGCTAAAGATAATTATAACTTATACTAGCCTTTGTTTTTTAAAGCTATTCACTGGTGCATTAAGTTTTTAAGTTCATTTTCTACTCTATTAACGCTTGTACAAAGTGTAATATAAATAGTTGATGTAAGTCGATGAGCTTAAATTTTCCTTTGAAACTGAACAACGTGTAGCACAATAACATGCATAATACACAAAAAATATATATTAATTCGCCATACGAGAACAACAATCAGCTGATGCATTTTGTATGGCTATATGTATAAAATAAAATAAATAATATAAAAAAGGTTTTTATTCACGTAGGTTAGTGTCAAGTTTATATATGGGTTTAACTATCAAAATTTTTGTATACTGTGTACGATGTTTATGTACACACGACTACACATCAAGCTCTTTATTTCCAGTATAAGCTGATCCCGTATAGTATAGGATTTCCATACAATGACAGGTCAGCTTATATTGGAAATGTTTAGCTTGATATATAGCCGTGTGTACATAGATATACTTGATTGCGTTATTACTATAGAGAACAAGAGTAAGAGTAACAGAACTAAGAGTACATCTTAATGTAAAGTGTCAACTATTATATTGTAGATTGTTTAGATTAGAAGTGTAAGAAATAGTTTTCACTTCTATAGGCAGTTCCCACGGACTGCCCCTCATGTTGTTTTTCGTTTTTCACAAACTGTTTTTGTTTAATTAGTTCAGTTTCATGACTCGATAGCGCTCCTTAAGATACAACAACTATTTATTTATGAAAACGGTTAAAAGGAACATAAAACTAGGTGGGCAATGAAATAAAGGACTCTCCTCGTCGTTTACCTAGTTAAACATACTTTATTGTACTGCCATGTTGGTCTAGCGGTAGAGTATCAACCGTAGAAAATGGGGTCCTTGGTTCAAATCCCGGGTCGGCAAAAAAAGTGGTTTTGAGATTTCCCAGTATTAGTCCGAAGTTGGAGAGTTGGCGGTATTATACCCACGTGCTTTGGGGAGCAAGTAAAGCCATCGGTCGTGTACCTGACCTTTTCCGATCGTGTATGATGTGATGGAATAGAAAGTGCACCTGTGTTTGCGCACACACTTGTTCACAATAAACTGTCACACGCATATGGCTAGTCTCCATTGAGACTGGCTGCCGTGGCCGAAATTCGGCTAGGAGGACATTATTTATTATTATTATACATACTGTCAACAGCACAGATAGAGAGAGAGAGGCGCTTATAGCTAGATGCTCTCACCGGTCCGTAAGAGATAGGCGAGGTTATGCAACTAAGATCGCGATCAGTCCATAGATGGGTGACTACCAAAGTGGTATAATATCTGAGCATCTCCGTGCTTTGGAGGCCATGTTACACTGTTGGTTCCGGTTCTAATCATTAGACAACGACAAGACAGATTGAACTATTCTGACACTAAGGTAACCACTGATAAGTAAGTAAGTACAGAACAGATGCTTGCTGTAGTATGAAGCGTATGAGGTGTGGTCTGTAAAAATTAATTGACTACAATCTCACCACTTATAAATTTATTTCAAATAAATACAATTATAATTAGGTCATGGGTACTAAGCCCGTCAATTATTAATGCCCTATGGAGGTAGGTGCGCCAAGTACTCCCCTGGCTTCGACGATGACGGTGATCACGCGGAGATCCAGGAGGTTGCCAGGCCGGAGGATGACTCACTGAGATTGGGCTGGTCTATAGTGTGGCGGTGTCGGTGACCACCAACCAGGTACCGGTGGGTGTGATGTTGTGGTAAGGTTGCAATTTGCAGACCGTACTTTGAACCCTCGTAGGTCGAACTTTGGACCCTGGAATTTACGTCCAGTAAATAAAATATTCTTTTTTTACAAAAGCTTTTCCTGTCTGTGACCGCGTAATGGTGATGAGGAAGCGGAGTACTAATTACGCTTAAGGCAAGTTTGTGCAATTGTCACAGTTAGAAGCGGAGTTTAGAAATTAAGTTTGTTATAAAAATGTTATAGAATTATTGGTGTGAAGCACCGCACATAATATTAATTTATATTGTAGACACTAAACACAGTAATTAAAAGCGAAACGAAATATGCTACAAGGTCATTTAAAGGTGGCCGTTACACATGTTACAATACCCTACATGAGGTGATTGAGTGAGAACTAAATATTAATCAACACTTACCCAATATGGGGTTGACACTGAATGTACCATTTACATATCATATTTGAGAAGCTCTCAATGGTATTAACACGTGAGACGACACACAATAAAAGAAAAAATAAACGTTTCTTATTAATACTGTGCATAGGTGCTCTCGCATTGAGTGCACTCTCGTACTGAACCCCCACCGATCGCTTAACGACCGCTCGGCGGCTCACGGCTACCGAACCGGTTTAACCAGCGGAGAATTAAACAGCGATATTATTATGACAGGGCGTGTTAATTAATAATAAAAATGGAACTTAGGAGGGTTGAATAGATATCCAACGTTAAAAGTGTAGTAGATCTTAGACAACTGACTGACAAATTATTTCAGATTCCTGTGACGAGTATAAAAGAAACGTGGTACTTATCTGAATGTACCGATTGCCATGCCTAATGATGTGTGCACCCGCTTCCCGCTCGCCGCACAGCTTCTTACGGCGCCCCGGTGCAGAGGGCGTCAGCGTGCGAGCAATGATTTGATTGTATTTAATCATGCTAATGTAAACAAGTCGATTGATTAAATATTTACTTAACTTATTTCTTTTATACGTCCTTATAGCAAATCCTCAATTATTTATATTACAATTCAACTCATAAGTAGGTTTTATAAGTGTAATAGCAACAACTTAAAACTTTCTTAAAAATAAATATATCTTAACTAACGTCTCATGCTGAAGTTTTCAGTTTCATAGGTTAAGTAGTTTTCGAGATTTTGTGTTTATTCAGCGAGTAGCAAGAGTCCTAGCTGAATTTTAGTAATGGTGGTAGATTGTGGGTGGTCTTTTTTTTTTAATTTCATCACCCAATGGGGGACGACTATTTGAAATATCTGGAGAGGATCTAAATCGATAGCGTGCTCTCTAAGATACAAAAAAGCAAGCCTGGAGTTTCTTTGTGGCTTTCTTCTCCGGGTCGTCCACCTAGGTAGCTAGAGAAAGCCGCAGGTTAGCTAGGGTAGGCTCCTCAGCGGCGAGGATCGCTTTGGCCCCTTGACGCGTCATTGGTGATCCCGTGCAACTGATCACATCCTCTCTTAGAATTCTGTCCTTTTGCTTCAGCGGCCCCCTGAGCTGTGGCCCGAACCCTAAAAGGGTGGCCTCGGGTATTAATTGTTTAAATTTAAGCTACTGGTTGAGAGCCTTCTGCGCTAGCCAAATGCTCATTGCCTTCAATTATTTAATTTTAATATTGTACAACTAAATTTCAAAATAATAGATTAACTTTTTAGACTAATTATATTTTTGTAATTTTTATACTGTATTCGACTATGTTTATGTACTCCATTGTGAACTTGACAAGTACAAGTGTATGTTAATACCCAAGTGCTGAATAAATTTCATTATTTCATTTCATTATTTCATCATTATTTCATACGGGAGTATAATACAACCAATTCCCAGAGTTAAAACTGCTACTGGTTAGTTTTGCTAATAAAAAAATCACACTATATTTTTTTTGTAAACAGAACAAACGCTGGATAAATTTAAACAAAATCATTATTTGGGGCGAACCGAGTTATATTTGCTAAAATCTTGCGAGATAAGAACGAAGTTGACTGTTTACAGTCTTTTAACATAAGTTCTATTCAACTCGCATTCTATCAGTGTTTGCTAGACAAAAACATTCCTGTTAGTCTCTGGTGGAACGCCATTTGTTCTTCGGCCATTCCATTTATCGTCTACACAACGTACTACTTACATATACATCTATAGACGGTCCGCAGCTACCTACTGTACTTAGGCTTGTCCCCGAATGTTGACGGATGAGCATTCAATGTTGCAGTTTAATCAAATAGAAAGCCTGTTTGTGTCGGGAGTCTATTCTTATTGACATAATGATGAAATGTGTGCCAGATTTAGTTTTGCTTTGGAAAAGGATATGTTAGCTATTTATAGAGCTTTTATTATTAGTATATTAATCAATAAAAATATCTTTAAATTTAGTAATAGTACGATATATATATTTTCTTTTTTTAAACACAACGCCCACACTAGGGAATCCAATCCCTGTGTCGCGGGGTACTTCTCAAACATATAATAGACGGGCACAAATTACATCCAGACTCTGAACACCTATTTATGGATCACACAAATAGTTGTCCGGCGCAGGACTCGAACCCGCGACACGAAGCGGCGCCGCTGCGAGGCGACTATCTTAGCCACTGCGCCACACGTGCAGTCGATATATGCAACTGGCCTGTTGTTCTATTGATTAGTGACCCTGACTGCTAAGTGAAAGATCGTGGGTTCTATCCCATCCAGGACAGATCGTTGTGTGATGAGCACGCTTAATTTTTCTGAGTCTGGGCGTTATTTGTCTATAATATACAACATGTAACTTAATTAACGCACATCCTGAAAATAGTTTGTTCAGAATCGTTTACTGAATCGATTTATATCATTTTTAATATAGGTAATTTTTTATTCCAAAATAATTTGAACTACGAAAATTATCGTTATTTTAACCCTGAACAGCAAAACATTGAAATGGACCGTAAGTCAAAGTAATAAGACTTTTAAATCGCAGTATTATTTGTATTCCACAAATTCCATCATTCAACACAAAATAAAGAAAAATAAACTTTATTCCAAGAAACTAATTTAGTAAATAACGATGCATAATACATGTCGAATTAAAAATTTAGTGTATGTATTATGATTACAACATAATATTCTAATTGAGGTGTCTGAGGGTGTGCGTTACTTACGTTACATGATGTAGGTATATGTATTTAGAAATATATAAGTTATTATGTGTTTAATGTTACGATTCGTTAATGTACGAATTGTAACAATTCGTACATTAACGAATCGTAACAGTTCTAGTAGAAGATATTATGAAGGTACAGCTTATTTTAAAAGATATCTCTATGTACCGACCGGCGTGATGTAAAATTAAAATTGGTATGAATAGATTTGATTATAGTTACATATAATATAGTTATATTATAGGGAGAACCTCCCAGAAAGGAACATACTCACAAGACGGACAGCAACGTTTCTCTGTGTACTATGACCATCATACAGCGATTGCCAACTCATCTGCAAAGCGTGGCAATTATGGTAAATCTAAATTATGGCACAACTCCACTGTGGAAATATTTTGAGAATACCTTTGTAGAGCAGTGGACGTCATTCGGCTGAGATGATTACTTTGATAAGTATATACTAGTGACCGCTTCGTTGGCCTAGCGGTAGCGTGTTTAACAGCAGACAATGAGGTCCTGGGTTCAAATCCCGGGTAGGCCCAAAAAGTGATTTTGGGACATTCCGCAAAAAGAAATTTCTCAGAATCAGCCTGAAGTCTAGGAGTTGGCGGTATTATACCCCCGTGCATCGGAGAGCGCCTAAAGCCGTCGGTCCTGTACCTGATCTCTTTCCGGTCGTGTCGCTAGTCGTCGCATCGGATCAATAGAGTAATGGAATAGAATGTGCTCCTGTGTTTGCGCACACACTTGTGAACTATAATATGTCCAGCACAATTGGCTAATCTCCATTGAGACTGGCCGCCGTGGTCAAAATTCGGCCGGGTGCACAGAACTAGTGATATACCTACTTAAAAGCACCGTATATTATTACTGTGTCACTTGACACTTTGTCATTCGAAAACTAATTAATGTGTATTTCTTAGCGGGTCACTCCTAGCGGGTGTACTACCGGTTGATCTTGAAGTACAAAGACGAGCAGCAATGTATTATTCTACGCGCGATAATTTAGAAAATGATTTCTTATCATTACGCGACCGTGCGAAAATAACCAGGCTATTTATGCCAATAGCTGACTTAAATAACGAACTACTAAATGAATGGCAATGTAGATGGAATACGTCAACCAAGGGTCGCCATCTGCACCAGTTCTTTCCGGACGTACGCGAACGGTTAAATAAAACTTGGCTAATCATAGACCATTGTGTTGCACAATTTCTTACCGGACACGGCAATTTTAAAAGTAAATTGTATAGTTTCAAATTAGTATCTTCACCAATCTGTCTGTGCTCAACTTCCAGTAACGAATATGAACAAACTGCTCACCACATCCTGTGGGAGTGTGATCTCTGGCAAAATCAGCGTGATATTATGTTAAACAGCTTGCAACCAATATCTGGAGTAGTTTATTATACGGATCTTGTAGCAACAAGGAACAACTTCCGTGCGTTTAAGCGTTTTTGCCATACCTACTATTGGAATCAAATATAACAGCTCACTTAGGACCCTTAAATTGATCCTCGGTGCTTTTGCAGCTGGCTTCTCTAGTTGCAAATCTCTCATTTTATGAGGCTATAGCCTCTTTACATCATTCTGTCTCCCGCTTTGCTCTGGAGGGAAGTGGAACTATTCATTTTCTAACTCCTCCTTATTTCTGTTTCTGATTAAATTCGTTGCGGGATCCAAGACAGTTAAAGCGATTCCCCGGGACATGCCTGAGCTTCACCGCTCAGTGTCATTTCATTGTGTGCCACTGTTGATCCTGGCTTACAGGAGTTGCAGTGGTGGGTAAGAGGTAGGGACTAGTCCATATAAAAAAAAAAAAAAAAAAAAAAATGTGTATTTCTTCTAGGTGGTCGCTACATCATCGGGGGAAGCAGAAGTGACATTCTGGTAGTAAGAGACGCGCGGCCAGAAGACGGCAGTTCCTACTCCTGTGAGGCACAACATGCGTTAACGGGAGAGAAAAGAAGGAGTCCACCGTCCATGGTTACTGTTTCCCGTAAGTACATCCAATCGTAGTAATCCATCTAAAAGTATAGATTTATACACACACACACACACACGCACAAACATACAAACTAACGTAACTACTAATTCTTACTAAAAAAAAATGTTTTTGTATTCTTTTTTACTCTTTACTTTGTTAACTTAACTATTCTCTTATAAACCAAATTATGTACATATGCATGTGATCCTATTATTCCTAAGAATGTATAATAAATGTATCTCTTCATTAAGCGTGGAGACCTGGTGTCCTGAAATACAGGCCTTGAGCCTAGTTGAGGCACCAGTCTCCCACAATATTATAATTGTTACCTATAACTAATACACCTTATACCATGTATTCTGTAATATTGTGACGAGAAAATAAAACATTATTTTTATTATTATAGATTTATACTAGCCGCAGTGGTATTAATCATCGATTTAGTTTGTTCATAGAATTTGCAAAATTTCACTTAAAGGGGGCGTAGAACTTGATCCGATGGAATATCTACCAGAAGACTGGCAGCAGCTCCTTTCTGAGTACTATGACCACCATACTGCGATCGCCAACCCGTCTGCCAAGCGCGGCGATTATGGCATATCCCCCCATCATGATTCTGATGAATGAGCTGTTATGATAAATCTAAAAACCCTCACCTCAATTGTAATGTAATTTTTTTATTTGCCTTTGCTCTTAGATGCAACGTCAAGTATGGCACCGAGAATGCTGACAGTCTCTGAAGACGAAATGGTCCCTCAAGGCGGAGATATTCGGCTCGTCTGCTGTGCGGTTGGCAGTCCACCACCTACATACAGGTATGTACGTTTTTAATTTTTTTGGTAGAGAGAATAAAAATATGTTGCGTAAAACCACTCGTATAGAAGTAAAATATAAATTAATTATAAATTTCATAAAAAATTAAAATTCTTTATGAAATAAAGAATTTAAATTTTTTAATTTTTAATTTTAAAATATAAATTCCAGCGAGTTTAAACAGGTATTTAACTTATTTTAATACCTTGACGACCGCGTGCCTTTTTGCCAAGCTATATAGCCTAACATTGAAAAAGATTTGAAAAAGGTTTGCCTATAGCAATAGCAATCCTAATTTGTATTATAATACAAATAAGGATTAAGTGTAGTCTCACTCTTCAATCCAATATGATGGATCATTTACTTTTCGAGCAGTGCGTTTGTGGAATGGTTTACCCCATCGCTCTTGACGCGTTAAAGGAAAAACTAAAGAACATTTTGTACTGCGTAAGCAGACCGTACGTAACTACGTACAATTTATTAACGTAAATTACTATATAGTATTAGTAACCAAATATATTAATTTGTCACTGGTAGATAGTATATTAATTTATTATTTTGTATTTAATTGTATTGTCACTCGTTAATGTAAAATTGTTGTGCACTGTCTGTACCCCTTAAAGACTACTACTAAAACTAAGGTTTGCTGGAATAGAACTCACAGTTGAGTTCAGCTTGCCTTTGTACATAATGTATCTAATTATATTGAATAATGAATATAACTAAGTAATATTGAAAACAACATATAATGATAAACATTGTTTATACGAATATATAATGAATAGATATTCAAATGAACAGCAGCAGGTGCTGTCAGACCCTTGCTCAAATTTAAGTCTATAAAGTCCTTATAAATCCATTGCCGTATAATTAGTGACGTTCAATAGGAGTCTGAGCCGGTAAGCTGATTATCCGACAAAGTTCTTAGCGTCCTAGAAAACGGATTACATTAATAATGCGTCGTTTGGCCATTTTGTAGTTTTTATTATTTTAAAAGTAGAAAATGCGGGGTTTGGTAAGATGTTATACTATTTTACATCTAATTATGATCCACAAAGTTTGAATCTTTACAGTTGATCAATAGTTATTT
The DNA here is from genome assembly GCA_951640165.1 of Pseudoips prasinana. Classification (NCBI taxonomy): domain Eukaryota; kingdom Metazoa; phylum Arthropoda; class Insecta; order Lepidoptera; family Nolidae; genus Pseudoips; species Pseudoips prasinana. The sequence continues at coordinate 42,396,759 of OX621235.1, read as the reverse complement.
AGTCAACAATAATACAATAGTTTAAAAAAGAAATGAAACAGATGTCAATATTTCACTATGACAAGTGATTTTAACGAAATGTATTCAGGAAATGTTATAATCGGCTAAAAATTCAATGAAAAAGTAAAGAAGAAGAGAAAAATTAGCCTAACATTCATGCAAAGAAGCAGTCAAATTGTTAACTTCCATCTTTCGAAGTGGGTTGATAAATATAAAAATGTATGGTTGCATAATAATTAACAAATCATACTATTGAACTCTGAATTATGGTTAAAGAAATGTATTTCTCAAATAATGAAATAATGAAATTTATTCAGCTCTTGGATATTTACATACACTTGTACTTGTCAAGCTCACAATGTATTACATAAAGTTACACAGTTTAAAAACATTAATTGAAGAAACAAATTTTTTGAATTAGTCCGTCCGTGCGGTCTGTTTCGTCACATATATTTTTAATATCCTTAAATAAATAATAAATAGCAAGTTACTTAGCTATTATTGTTACATTTGGCAATAGTATATCAAATTAAAGAATTGAAAACAACGAGCAGTTGGCTAGCGCAAAAGGCTCTCAAACAGTAGTTTAATTTAAGCGACTAATACCTGAGAGCACCCTTATGGGGTACGTTACGGTAAAGAACGTATTTGTCTGGGAGATATCACATCTTAGTGATAAGACCGCCAATTGTATACTTTTGAATTATATTATGATGTACTGTATGATTTTAATATTGGTGTACAATAAAGAGTTAATCTATCTATCTACATCTACTTACAGAAAAAATATTTACAGTAATATAGCTAAATAAATGCCCGCCAAAGCAGCTAAACTTAAGTATAAAATTACATGCTAAATCATATCATAAAAAAACATATTATTTATTCCATACTTAGCACATAAAAACAAAATATATGTTACAATTATGGGGTAAACTACAATTACACGACGCGACGAATATGATCCCTTAATCTGGATAAATGCAGTTATTTATTTAGTAAATAAAAATACTTTAATAACATAGAGGTTATTTTTAAAATATATACGTCAGGTTACTTAACTAGGATCCCTTTCACAGTTGGTTTCGGCACTCAAATGGGCGTCTCAGTCCCGTCTCCAACAGCATACGAATATCAGTGTCAGAGCAAGTGCTAATTATCCGACGAGCTCAGCTTTCGGACGCGGGGATTTGGACTTGCAGGTAAATATCTAATTATAGACTATTATATTTGGTTAATATTAACTGCAATTAGGGAACTCTGCACGATATATTCTACTCTGTAACTCGGATAAGATAGCCATTCATTACAACGAGAGGGAGTTCAAGCAATTACCAACATGTTCTTCCACACATAGAGGAACGAGTGGTAAATACATATAAAAATTTTACACAAATTTTCCAATAACTATTTTTTTTATTTGTCTTAATAATCCACGTGTGATAAGTGATTAAAAAGCTAAAGATTAGAATAACTAAGAATATAAATATGGCAAATCAAAGTGATAATATTGCCTAAAATTTACAAGCAAGGCACAGCAAACACACGTGTCAGTATAGATTAGAAGATCCCTACTGAATTCCACAGAATAGAACATTATCCCGACATTTTCATACAAAGAAATGCTCTGAACGTCGAAATTCCGATAATATTCCAAGATGGAAAATATCAAGATTATTTTACGACCAGATTTAATATTCAGTGCTTTGATATTTATATGTCAGAAATTGTATTTTATAAGATTTCTTCACTTGCAGGGCTCATAACCAGTACGGAGAACAGAGGAGAGACTCCCGACTGAGGGTCCGGTCGCGACTGGTTGTTAGTGTACATCCTCAGCTTCAGGTGACTATAAAAATGATCTCTTATTATCGTTGTTTTTAGATTGTTATTGGTGAAGAGGCATCTGACCTGACTTCATTACTCTCACAAAAAACCGGCCCATGAAGGGTTCCGCAGCAGCAAGTATTTCAGTTGATTAAATGAAAGGTAAATTGCGGTTTACGTTTATGACGCATTAAAAAATACTACTTACTAGATTTCGTTCAAACTAATTTTTGTTGTTAGGTTACATGGTAATGTACATCATATATTTTAGTTTTGTGAATGGGGCACTACACGCCTTTATGAGTAGCCGGCAAGTATCAAAGAAGGCCCGACTAGCCGTGCACGATGGAGTGTTAGTGCCAACTTTAATGTATGGAAGTGAAAGTTGGGTATGGCAGAAAAAGAATGAAAGTAAAATAAATGCAGTGGAAATGAGAGCTCTGAGAAGTATGTGTGGTGTGACTTTGAGAGACAGAATTCGAAATACTGATGTAAGAGAGCGTTGTGGTGTGAAAGAGGATGTAGTCACAAAGATTGAAAAAGGCATGCTGAGATGGTTTGGCCATTTAGAAAGGATGAATGAAAGAAGATTGACAAAAGAAGTATACCTGGCCTGGGTGAATGGGACAACCGGAAGGGGAAGACCACGTCGAACATTCTCTGACCAAATTGGAGATGTTCTCAAGAAAGGGCAGGTCAGAAGTACCCTAAACCGGCGAGCATGTATGAAGAATATAATGACAGTAATCGAGGCAAAAGAAGTATGCAAAGATCGTGACAAATGGAAATCCGTTGTCTCTGCCTACCCCTCTGGGAAACAGGCGTGAGTCTATGTATGTATGTATGTATATTTTAGTTTTATCATTCTCTTATTTTAGAAGTTACAGAGGGGGTCACTCATTTTACCACTTTGGAAGTGTCTCTCGCGCAAACTATTCAGTTTAGAAAAAAATGATAATAGAAACCTCAATATCATTTTTAAAGACCTATCCATACATACCCCACATGTATGGGTTCGATGAAAAAAAATATTTTTGAGTTTATGTATTTAATAAAATAAAATAATTATTATTTTTCTATTTTTGTGTAAAAATCTTAATGCGGTTCACAGAATACATCTACTTACCAAGTTTCAACAGTACATCTCTTATAGTTTCGGAAAAAAATGGCTGTGACATACGGACGGACAGACAGACATGACAAATCTATAAGGGTTCCGTTTTTTGCCATTTGGCCACGGAACCCTAAAAATGGATGCAGTTGCACCGTACCTAATAAGTAAATGTTAAAGAAGAAACTACTGAAATGTTGATAATTGATTACCCCAAATAGGTATATTGTTTTGTAAATTGTGGCAGGTAAATGCGGGTCAGATATTTGTGTGCATGAACATGTCTGTTTGTCCTGAGTCTGGGTGTACATATCTATATAAATATATATTTACAAAAGAAAATTAGTATATGAATACATACAACCATCAACAGTGACAGCCAACTTAGGTATGATATAATAATATCCTGGGCCATTATCTACTCTCGGCCATCTGATCGCAAACTTAGCAGATCTAGAGATATAATGACGGTCACCGTAGCCTAGTTGGTAGTGCTCCTGCCGACGAAGCTGGTGGTCCTGGGTTCGAATCCCGGTAAGTGCAAATATTTGTGTGATGAGCACGAATATTTGTTTCTGAGTCATGGATGTTTTCTTTGTATATAAGTATTTATCTATCTATATAAGTATGTATATCGTCGCTTGGTACACATAGTACAAGCTTTGCTTAGTTTGGGGCTAGGATGATCTGTGTGACATTGTCCCTAGATATTATTAAATAGATTTCCTAGGCAGGGATGGAACCCCTAGATGACGATGTTGTTGTGAGATTTTCATCTTAACCACTGCGTTATCATCATCATCATCATATCAGCCGAAAGACGTGCACTGCTGGACCAAGGCCTCCCCCTAGGATCTCCGCAATGGCCGGTCTCGTGTTTCAAGCATCCAGCGGCTTCACCATAACTGCTGTTTAATTAAAATATTTTTACTTTCCACATATTAGGTATATTCCAAATTTTATTCTGAAAATAATTAATTTATACCTTACCGTCAAATAGGTGAAATAAAAAAATTATACATATTGAAAAAATAAAAGGATTCAGCGTAGCTTCATTGGCATTTTAACATAAAATGCAGGTTCAAATCCTGTCAGTGTTCTAAATTTATTATTCTCAGTATAAAACTTGAATCACTCGAATGTTGTTTTGTATTAATACAATTCCCAACAAAACCAGTTACCCCACAATTTCGAAGGCGCAGACGTGACCAGCCTTCAATCAATTATTCCTAACTCTACAGTCAGACACGTTCGAAGACGTACAAAGACCTGTACAGTTTAAGACTCAGCTCAAACTATAAAGGTCTTAGGTAAGTCGCAGGAATCTTCTTAAGTTTACTTTATCGTATGGGCAGTGATTACCGTAGTGTCCAAGTTGTTCATGCTGCCCGGTAGACTTATTGTCTAACGATTACAACCGACAGCTTAATGCGCCCTCCGAAGCACGGAGACGCTCAGAAATCAAAGTAGTTTGGTGGTCACCCATCTATGGACTAACTAGCCTATAAAGTTCTTTAAACTCGCCGATCACGTACGGACTGGGAGAGCATCTTGCTATGAGTTTGACTGCACGTGTGGCGCAGCGGCTAAGACAGTCGCCTCGCTGCTTCGAGTCGCGGGTTCGAGTCCCGCGCTGGATCACTATTTGTGTGACCCATAAATAGTTGTTCTGAGTCTGGATGTAATTTGTGTCCGTCTTTTATATGTTTGTAAAGTAGCCCGCGACACAAGTAGACCAGTAGACCTCTGATGTGGCTTATTGACTGTTGTCTAATGACTACAACCGACAGCTGAATGTGCCCTCCGAAGCACGGAGATGCTCAGAAATCAAAGTAGTTTGGTGGTCACCCATCTATGGACTAACCGCGAGCCTATATAGTTATTTAAACTCGCCGATCACGTACGGACTGGGAGAGTATCTTGAGTGCGTATGAGTAAACTTGGCAGAACCTGTTCGCTCGTAATCGCTTCTTGTGTGCCAACTTGGTGGAGTATTATGTACTAGCTGTGCTCCGCGGTTTTACCCGCGTTAAAATTTATAAATTATCACAGCTCCTCCCCCGTGGGTGATAGCGTGATGTAGCCTATATGTTGACCCGACTTCTTATTATTATTCATGCAAAATTTGAAGTAAATCCATGCAGTACTTTTTGAGTTTAGCCCGGACATACATATAAACAAACAGACACACTGACAAAAATTGTAAAAACTATATTTTTGGATTCGATATTGATTGTACCCCACGCACCAGGTATCCTTTTTAAAAATTATTCAATGTACAGTTTTGACTTTCCTATGATTTTATTATATGTATAGATTAATGAACCTGTAACACAATGATCCAGAGGTAGTAGTAAAAAGTGTTGGTATCGAGGTAAGTGATCCTGACTACTAAACCAAATGTGTTTGTTGTCCAGATATATTTATTTAGACTAGCTGTGCCCCGCGCTTTTATAAATGATAGCCTATGTGTTATTCCAGGGTGTCAGCTAACTCCATACCAAATTTTATTAAATTCCAGTCCAGTCCTCCAGCCGTTTAGACGTGAAGAAGTAACAAACATATACATTCACACACTCACAAATTTTCGCCTTTATAATATTAGTAGGATATGATTTAAATTGTCTTCTAGATCCGAAAAAAAAATGCGGTCATTTTGATAACTATTGCTGGATAAAACTAAATATAAGTTAATAATAATTCAGATGCATTTATTTACTCCAACTGGACACAGAGTTAATCCAAATAATCAATAATAACAAATAATATATAAATAATATAGACGGTCACCGTAGCCTAGTTGGTAGTGCTCCTGCCTACGAAGCTCCTGGGATCGAATCCCGGTAAGTGCAAATATTTGTGTGATGAACACGAATATTTGTTTCTGAGTCATGGATGTTTTCTATGTATATAAGTATTTATCTATCTATATAAGTATGTATATCGTCGCCTGGTACCCACAGTACAAGCTTTGCTTAGTTTGGGGCTAGGATGATCTGTGTGACATTGTCCCCAGATATTATTTATTATTATATACGGATCAAATTATGTAATGCGGGCGTTGTCTTTAAAATTGAGAACCTTCCATCGTTCTGAAGTAGATTAACAACTACATAGTTATAGTAATTATGTGTGTATGGTGTCTACTCTCAGTTAAGAGGTTTGCCGCAACATGCATAAAGACTAAAAGAATAAAATTGTCGTCGAGACACGGATATCGGCTAAATTCCCGTCACAAACGGGTGACGTTGCAAAAATTGAAAAATAAGTATTCTGAACACAGCGAGGCACGTCACACGATGGGATCCGGATGTTTTGTTCAGCGAATAAAGAATAGGGTGGAGCGCCCTGTTAGCGTCTCATTATTCAGACCAGTACTTATGGGTACTTTTAAACGATAAAATTGATAGCGAAAGGAGTCCGAATAATATATTCAGAATTACAATGATTGGTCTAGTACGTAAGATAAAGAGGCTTTGTTAACAATAATACCCATATAATTGTTGACCTCTTTATCATAATATAAAAAGGAATGCTGAATGATAGTTTATTTTTGACCTGTCAAGAAAAAGAGAGATAAATTTAGATAATTTACGTGAATTAGAATAAAATTTTTACCCTAAAAGTTAACATGTTATTTAAATCCCATTTGGATTAAGAAAATTGCTTGCACAAGCAATAACATCTATACATAATAAGACAGTAGGAAAGTTAAAACTGTATATTGAATATTATATTTTGTTGCATTACTGTATATAAAAAGGATACTTGGGACGTGGCCTACAATCGATATCAAAGCCAAAATATATGTTTTAGAATTTTGTCTGTATTTATGTCCGGACTAAACTCAAAAAGTACTGCATGGATTTACTTCAAATTTTGCATGAAATATTACTAAGAGGTCGGGTCAACATATGGGAGGAGCTGTAATAATTTATAATATTTAACGCGGGTAAACCCGCGGGGCACAGCTTGTTACTAATAACTTAGAGATCTTTAGATTACCACTCGAAAAAACAACCTATGAATGATTCATGTTAAAATATTATACCTAATAAGATTATACCGATGATTTATCTGTTACATCGGGGTATGTTGTTTGCTATTCTGTTAATGCGTTAGTTGTCATGGCCTCAGTAATTATTACCTTACTTAAATCCAAGATATATCAGCTCACATGTTCGGTGCCATTAGTTATTTTGACTGTTTGTCCTAATCTCGGAAATGTTTGTTTTCATATTGGTATTTCATTTAGCTGAAATACCAATGCAAAGAAATAAGAGGGAAAAACGTTCGTTGTATTCTCCCATATCTTTCTAAAGTTGTTCAATATGTCCCCGGGACGCAAATGCATTGAAACATTTTATTGTGCCGGTGTTTGCATCAGGTGTAAAAGATAAAATTTCTTAAGGAGATCCTTTACTAAATAAAATTACCTTTATAAAAGTGCTTGTAATTAGCCAGAACATGTTTGTAGTAATATACATCATTATATATACATACATGTATACATGGTATACATCATTATTTCTAGGTAAATTTAGATTTTTGGACATGCGGCTTGTATAAAAATATTTAAAAATGACTGTTAATTTATAAACGTAATGACTTAATTGGCTAGCTTATTGTAGTGATCTTAATTTGATTTATCAAAAAAAATTATATATTTATATAGGTTTTTGTATAGTTGTAAATCAAAAATTGATTTATTTATTCTCATTTGGTGAGTATAGTTCTTATCTGTCTAATATGGCTATGCATTTTAAAATCGATGACTAACTGTCAATTTATAACATTTTTGGTTCAGAATAAGCACAATAAAATAATACCTACTTGTAGATGGCATGACAATTGTATGGATTAATTAATAAATTATTTGTTTAAATAATAGTAAATAAAAATAGGTTTCACTAGCTAAAAGTTAATCACATGTTTTGCTAAGTATTATAATAGAATTTTTATTAAATATGCCCACTTTATTATATTTTACAAGTACCTTTATATAAATACGTAACCGTCTGTTCCGATATTTTTCTATACCAATACCATAAGAACTTCCTAAGTAAGATTGCATTGCATTCTTGAATTTTACTATACGAATATACAAAGCATTCTAAACATTCAATCTTGTAAACAGATTTAATTATCAGAGTCGCTATCAGTGGTACCACACACGAACCTAATTTGAATAGTTTATTTACTAAGAGCACTGTAACAGAATCCTTATATTCTAATTCTACGTTTGTTCAGCGAAATTATATTGCTAATGATATGCTGTATTATTTGAATATTTTACATACTAAGAAATAGTTATTTATTTACTTATGTCTATGAAACGCGTAGACATTACATATACTATTTCCATAAGTTATGTTTATTTATTTCGTTACTCGTTAATTAACATCATTGTGTTGCGTATGACAAACGACCTTTCCAAAAGCTTTTTAACTAATAATTTTTAATATGTTTTTTCTTATTTCGACGGGTCCGTTTATTATAAGTTTTCCACTATCACTATTATATTATACAGTCGAAACAAAAATGATATCTCACTATTGTACTTTTTTATCATATGTATGTGAATACTTACTCGAAGGAAACCTAACTTAAAGAAAACCCTAATACGCTATTTTCAAATCATAATAATAATATAGACTTCTGACCAAGTAATACGTAGATTATCTTTATATAAACTTAATGCTGAGTCCGTGTGGTGATGGCTGCGAACATCAAGATACCATCTCATCGACCCGAGGGATTATCTACCAGAAGATGGGCAGCAGCATCCATCTGTGTGCCAAATATTGTAAAAATATTTTGCTTTGAAAACACATCATCCACACTGATTTGTCCACACAATATGGTCATACCAATAAACCACAGACTATGGCATTGCACAGCGTGACCATAGCAATAAATTATGTACATACATGTTGAATAGCATTTCTATCGCAGATCCGTCTCAATAGGGTTGGTACTAGGTACATGCATATTAATGTATTATAGTTTTTTTACGTTGGATGGGTTTGTGTTTGACCACGATCTCGCCTAGTGGTACGTGATGATATGGTCTAAGGGGGACCGCGCGTACCCATAAGATGCATGAGCTCTAGCCTTGAATAAACCCTTGAGTCTGGAAACACGTCGTTCGGGACAGTGTTCCACAGCTGAGCCGTGCGTATGATGAAAGTGGAAGCAAAGCGTTTCCTATTGGAAATATTATTGTAACACTCATTTTATCATCGGGTTTAAACTGGAGCTCTAGTATGGGAATTTATCCCAAGGTTCATGTTGCCTGCTTGTACAACATCCGTAAGTAAGTCACAAGTATCTAACTTTTAATTGGAATTACTTAAAGATAGAATCGATTTTATTAAGGAGGTTTAGATAGTTGATAGAAGAATGATAAGACCGCCGTGTCAATTAAGTATATTTCGCCATTTACCAGAAATTGATACATTAGTTCACAAAGCTATTCATGCGATTCAAGCAGCACCTTATCTCTGAAGCACCACACGATTTGTATCAGCTATTTTTTAAGTCCATATGTCTAAACCATTTAAGAATATAGTAATGCCCATGGCAACAAGATTTCGTATAAAGGGAGATATTCTGGTTGGTCCATCCGTAACTATACGATTTTGCTTGGACATAGTTTTCTTTGCCAAGTGCTAATCGACACTATTGTGCTCAAGTGGACCACTATTTTGGACTTGTTCGTTACAATCAATGTGATCCAAAATCAGCAATTCGGAAGTCTTAATTGTTTGAATGTTGAAACCGCTTTTTAATTTTTATAGTTATGTTTTCATATCTATTAATAAAAATATGAGACAGGTTGCAGCCTCGTCAAACTGCTTTTTTGAATTTCAATGATAGCAAGACAAGCAATCAAAAATTACCCTCATTGTTTTCATCACGCCAATATTATAAAGGCAAGTTTGTGAGTGTTTGAGTGTTTTTGTTTGTTACTTCTTCACGTCTAAACGGCTGGAGCGATTTTGATAACATTTGGTACGGAGATAGCTGACACCCTGGATTAATACATGGGCTATAATTTATAAAGTTTAATGCGGGTAAAACCGCGGAGCACAGCTAGTAGAATATAATTGTTTCGACATCTATGTAAAGAATAACTCATACATACATACATACATAGACTCACGCCTGTTTCCCAGAGGGCTAGGCAGAGACAACGGACTTCCATTTACCACGATCCTTGCATACCTCTTTCGCTTCGATTACTGACATTATAGTCTTCATACATGCTCGCCGGTTTAGGGTGCTTCTGACACTATTCTGGGTAGAATAACTCAAGTGATACTAAATTGAAAAATTGACTCAATAAAAGCGACATACCCCTACCCAAACATCCCTGATAATCCAGTTGGAGCTGACACACGGCTCAACGTAGTAGCTCCGAGTAGGTGATTCGCCTGAATTATTTATGAGCCAACTCACTCGAACCGTCTTGTCTCTAATCTTATGTTTTGTTTATGTAACACATGCCTTTTTACTTTTTAATTCGTTACCGTGACGTATTCACGGTGGCGACAAACAACACAATTATCGTTGTTTACTAAAAAACCGGCCAAGTGCGAGTCGGAATCGCGCACGAAGGGTTCCGTACCATTATCTATAAAAACGAGCAAAAAATTCACGTTTGTTGTATGGGAGCCCCCTTAAATAATTATTTTATTTTATTTTTTACTATTTGCTGTTATAGCGGCAACAGAAATACATCATCTGAAAAAAATTCAACTGTCTAACTATTACGGCTCATGAGATACAGCCTGGTGACAGACGGACAGACAGACAGCGAAGTCTTAGTAATAGGGTCCCATTTTACCTTCTGGGTACGGACCCCTAAATAGAACAGAACGAAAGGTAAAGAAGACGAAAACAATACCACAAAATTAGTTACAAATACCATTAGTAGATTAGTTACGATTCTCGCATGTATGACCATACAAGCAGTCCGAGTTTTATAGAAGTGGCAATTGTCGAATAGGTTAATAAAACATTTAAACACTCTAGGACCTAGTTTATATATCTATAAACTCTTTACTGTTATGAGAAAAGAAAACAAAAAGGTATGTGTTCGTACCCAAATGCTAAACAAATATCATTTATATGTATTTAATAAAGTTATAACAGATATAAAAATATAATATTAGAGATATTTTTATAAAAAAGTTACAGGAGAAATTAAATAAAATATAATTTCGCTAAAAAATACAGCTTGCATGAAGATATTATAAGTAGATAAATGATTCTATGTCATTGAATATGAATTTATGAGGTACTAGCTGTGCCCGCGACTTCGTCCGCGTGATAATTAGTTTATTTTGTTTTATTTTTGTTATTTCAAAAATAAAAGACTTTTCTAAAATAAAAGTAGCCTAAGTTACTCCTTATTACATCAGCTACCTGTCAATAAAAGTCGCGTCAAAATCGGTCCAGCCATTTCCGAGATTAGCCGGAACAAACAGACAGACAGACAGACAAAAATTGTAAAAAATGTTATTATGGAGTATATACCGTATATATATTCATGTACATTTAGTAAAAATCGGTTATTTCAATATTACAAACAGACACTTCAATTTTATTTATTTGTATAGATTAGCTCATACAATGAATTTATTTGTAGTTATTTTATTCTGTAAATTTATTAGTAGCTTTGAATATGTACTATAACTATTTATTTATAGCTGTGTTCTATTAGCTTCTTCAATTATACCAAAACTACCAATTAAATTGCAATGAGAGGTTTTCGAAGATGTAAATTAAATAATATTTAAAAAAAATATTATCGACAGATTTGTCCGCTAAATTTTAGATGCTGGATTCCTAAGCAACACCATAGACCTGCTACGCTTTTGTTTTTTTCTCTTTTTTTGACTTATGGCAGCCTGAAAGTACTAAATTAATAAAATAATATTCTAGTGCGAAACGAATTGAAACAGGAATTTTGAGTTTATGTTATATGTAACTTTCCATTGTTGATAAAGTGGTTTAATTTAGATATGAATGCTCATTTTGGGGATTGGCATATGCCCCGTTGTCGCATATTATGTGTAACAACAAACACACAAAATGTGGACGAACACACAAATATCTGTCCTGAGTGGGAATCGAACCCACGATCTCCGGTGTGAAAAGCAAGCATTTGCCAACCACGCCAACAGGCCTAACGAATGTTGGTCGACAGTAACCGTGATATCTTGCGTAAAATGGGTTGGCACCATCTCACAGCCATTTCTTCGCCACCTCACGGGCTAATGCGCTTCCCCGGTGTCCTGTAACATATTTCCGTTCCTTTTCCAAAATCACCAAAAATACATCAACCAAGACGTTGCATATCAAAAATGAAAACGGAAATAATTATTTAACTGTGTTACACGTGTGGCGGAGCGGCTGAGACAGTCGCCTCGCCACTTGGTGTCGCGAGTTCGAGTCCTGTGCCGGACAACTAATAGTGTGACCCATAAATGGTTCTTCTGAGTCTGGTTATAATTTGTGTCCGTCTATTAGGGTTCCGTAGCCAAATGGCAAAAAACAGAACCCTTATAGATTCGTCATGTCTGTCTGTCTGTCTGTCCGTCCGTATGTCACAGCCACTTTTTTCCGAAACTATAAGAGCTGTACTACAGAAACTTGGTAAGTCGAGAGAGAGTAGTAGAAGATGTATTCTGTAAACTGCATTAAGATTTTTACACAAAAATAGAAAAAGAACAATTATTTTGGGGGGTCGCCATACATAGAACTGAATCTCAAAATTTTTTTTTCTTCGATCCCATACATGTGGGGTGTCTATTGATAGGTCTTCAAAAATGATATTGAGGTTCCTAATATCATATTTTTCTAAACTGAATAGTTTGCGCGAGAGACACCTCCAAAGTGGTAAAATGGGTGTCTCCCCCCTCTAACTTCTAAAATAAGAGAATGATAAAACTAAAAAAAATATATGATGTACATTACTATGTAAACTAACAACGAAAATTGGTTTTAACAAGATCTAGCAGGTAGTTTTTCTTTAATACGTCATAATCCGCAATTTGCATTGATTTAATCCACTGAAATACTTGCTGCTATGGAACCCTTCATGTGCGAGTCCGACTCGCACTTGGCCGGTTTTTATATACTTGTGAAGTAACCCACGATAGAGGGGTTAGATTCACAAGTGCGGGCGGTGTCATTATTTAAAAAAAACTACTGTTATATAAGGAAATGTTAAATTTAACATTACCTTGTATAACACTAACCATTTCAAAGTCGCTCGGGTCACAATAATGATCTCTCTACTTTTATTTCTTTCTACCTTTGACATGGGGTTATTATTACGTAAGCAGCGGTAATTAAATTTTGAAAGTGTCCAAACCATCGACGATGAAACAATTGATGATACGGTTGAAAATGAATTTATCGCTTTATAATTGAATGGATTTGTTCATCGATACTGTAAAATGGAGCAGAAACCCGTTTATTTATTTCTTATCAGACAGTATTCGTTGCGTTTGAATAACTATAAGATACGCCCGTAGTTATTCAAACGCAGCGACCGTATTGATAACAGTTTATATAATCTGTCCAAAACATGTTGTTTTTATTTCTTTCAGTTTTGTTGAATTTTATGCGGATTAGCGATAAATCTATGCGTATGTAGTAATATAAATTGCTGTAGGGTGTGCAATTTCCGCATGTAAAGAGGTAGGGCATAGCGTTCATTCGCTCAAAGAGCAGCCCGACTGGGGAAATACCTCCATCTTACAGAAGACATTCCTTATTCCTTAATAATAACATTAATAAATTTGATGTTGTGTTTCCGAGTGTGAGTAAGATCACCAGAGTTCATTGGGGTGGGGGGAAGGGTCAGCAACACTTGTTTGCTGATTTTTAAAGGCCAGCAACGCACCCGCGACACCTCTATGACATCTGGTGTTGCTAGTGTCCATGGCGGCGGTGATCATTTGCTCTGATATTAAAAAAACCGGCCAAGTGCAAGTCTGACTCGCATATGAAGGGTTCCGTAGAAAAAAGTATTTCAGTTGATTAAATGAAAGCAAATTGCGGTTTATGATGTATTAAAAAAAACTACTTGCTAGATCTCGTTAAAACCAATTTTCGTTGTTAGTTTCCACGATAATGTACATCATATAATTTTTTTGGTTTATATTTTTTTTAATTTTAGAAGTTACAGGGGGGGGGGGGAGACACTCATTTTACCACTTTGGAAGTGTCTCTCGCGCAAACTATCCAGTTTAGAAAAAAATGATATTAGAAACCTCCTTAGGATTTTTGAAGACCTATCCATAGACACCCCACATGTGTGGGTACGATGAAAAAATTTTTTTTGAGTGTTGGTTCTATGTATGGCGACCCCCCAAAATTATTGATATTTTTCTATTTTTTATTATTTAAAATATTTAAAAATATTAATGCGGTTCACAGAATACATCTACTTACCAAGTTTCAATAGTACAGCTCTTATAGTTTCGGAAAAAGTACCTGTGACATACGGACGGACTGACAGACATGACGAATCTATAAGGGTTCCGCTTTTTGCCATTTGGCTACTGAACCCTAAAAATCAATGTGACGTTTCCCGGTTTTTTTTATTTAAATATATTTCATAGCTTTTCCAACAATGTTACAGGTATGAAATATATTTCACACGTCAAATTACCAAATTATTGTGCAGTTTTGTTTACCTTACACGTAATTGTTAGATACTAAATTGACTCTTTAACATTCGATTTATTAAGCAAAATTATTTCAAACGATATTTTTCATCGTTTGGTAAATACCCTCAGCTATTCCGTCCTAAATAATGATAGTGTGCTAAATCATGAAATAAAATTTATATTTGATGAAGGATAATTATGTCATTGGGTGAGGGCAGCTGAGAGGGAGATCCTTGGGAGAGCTCTTTGTCCAGCGGTGGACGTTAACAAAAAGACAAATTTTATAGGAGAATGGTCAGTAATTGACAAGAATCTAATAGTAATCTATTGAAAATTATAAATTTTAATAAAAACTATATTGGAAATTACTGAGTTTAATACCTATAGTTCATAATATAAAAGATTGGATATTATGGATACATTAAACCCAGACACAGGATAAATAATCGTGCTGATCACACAAAGATTTATTCTTGGGGGTGGGGGGCTACTTCCAGACTCAGGACAAACAGACAGTTCATGTACACAAATATATGTCCTGGGTGGGAATAAAACCCACGATTTCCGGCGTGAAAAACAAGCATTTACATAGAATATTTTGTTATTGCTATCAAAATTATAAAAGTTTTAGAGGGTGTGCATCATTTGTTAACGAAGTGTGTTCGGAGTGCAGAGATAAGAAAGTATTTTAAAGACAAATATACAGAAAAGTCTTGGACGTAGGTTTTTTTTTGAGTATACTGTCTGCACCTCTGTCTGAGCAGGCAATATTTTTGTATAAAGACATAAGTAAACTAACCTTGTGATAGTAGGTACTTCCTAAATAATGTAAACTTGTTTATTTTGTTTTTATTGTATTGTGTTTACAGTATGTAGTATTTTGTAAGATCAACAAGACTGACATAGTCAAATATTGATTAAAAGTCCAGAAAAATACAGATTTTTTTTTTTATAAATATCAAGACATTCG
This sequence comes from Pseudoips prasinana, assembly GCA_951640165.1. Lineage (NCBI taxonomy): Eukaryota > Metazoa > Arthropoda > Insecta > Lepidoptera > Nolidae > Pseudoips > Pseudoips prasinana. The sequence goes on along the minus strand of OX621235.1, from coordinate 42,381,164 downwards.
TATATCTTTTAATTTATGTACGGCACGGCATCACTATTTTTTTACATTTACAGGTGGCTAACTCCGGCAGCTCCGTGGCGTTCAACTGCTCAGTTGAAGGAGGGGATGCGCGTGTGCGCTGGCTTCATGACGGTGTGCCCATTGGAGGGGGAGAAAGGATACTGAGAGTGCACGGAGTAGTTCGAGCTCACAGGGGAATGTACCAGTGCTTTGCTGAGAGGGACCTGGATTGTGCACAAGCTGCTGCAGAATTGAGATTGGGAGGTAAGTTTATATACCTACTAGCTGTGCCCAACGGTTTTACCCGCGTTCAATTATATAAATTATCACAGGTCCTCCCCTGTAGGTGATAGCGTGATAATATGTAGCCCATATTTTATTATACCCGACCTTTTAGTTATATTCTTGCAAAATTTGAAGTAAATCCATGTTGTACTTTTTGAGTTTAGCGCGGACATACATACAGACAAACAGACAAAAATTCTAAAAACTATATTATTGGCTTCGATATCGATTGTAGATCACGCCTCAAGTATCATTTTGAAAAAATACTCATTGGACAGTTTTGACTTTCCTACGATTTTATTATATGGATATATATACGAGTCCATAGCCTAGTTGGTAGTGCTCCTGCCTACGAAGCTGGTGGTCCTGGGTTCGAATCCCGGTAAGTGCAAATATTTGTGTGATGAGCACGAACATTTGTTTCTGAGTCATTGATGTTTAATATGTATTTAAGTATTTATCTATCTATATATCGTAGTAGTAGTATGTATATCGTCGCCTGGTACCCATAGTACAAGCTTTGCTTAGTTTGGGGCTAGGATGACCTGTGTGACATTGTCCCTAGATATTATTATTATAAAAAAAAGAATAAAGGAAGTATAGTAACTAGGTAAACGAGTAAGCAGGTCACCCAATGGTAAATAATTACGACAACGTACTTGCAGCTCCTCTCAAGTGTCCATGGGCGGCATGGGGGCACTTGAGAGGGGCTGCAAGTACGTTTCCGTATGTACGTTTGTGGAAAGAATAGACTCGCTCCTAGAAGATTGCAGTTAATTGATTCCACAGAGTGGTAGTGGGTGGTAAAAGTTATAAACAGCGCGGAGATAGATAAAAATTTGCAATAGGAAAACACAGGCACACATAATAAGTTCATTCGTCGTTCATACCAATTTGTTATCGGAACTTGTGTGTTACACAACTAGCATAACTAAGTAACATGGGTGAGACGTGTTATATTTATATAAATTTATTTCATGTGGAATAAACCAAATATTCTACAAATCATTTAATAAAAAAAATAAAAATCTTTTTCAGACATATTAGTCCATATGGAGATTACAATTACTGAATAATAATAATAATTTCATCATCATTTAATTCTATTAGCGTTTATAAAGCTGTAGTTCTGCAAAAGATTTTCATATCACCCGGAACACAATGAGTGTTTAGTCATATTTCTGTCACTGAGTTTACGTTATACTAATATATTTTTTGGAAAATAACTTCAACACATCTGAGTAAATTAATAAAAACTATCAAGTACTTAAGAGTGTTAGTGCCAACTTTAATGTATGGAAGTGAAAGTTGGGTATGGCAGAAAAAGAATGAAAGTAAAATAAATGCAGTGGAAATGAGAGCTCTGAGAAGTATGTGTGGTGTGACTTTGAGAGACAGAATTCGAAATACTGATGTAAGAGAGCGTTGTGGTGTGAAAGAGGATGTAGTCACAAAGATTGAAAAAGGCATGCTGAGATGGTTTGGCCATTTAGAAAGGATGAATGAAAGAAGATTGACAAAAGAAGTATACCTGGCCTGTGTGAATGGGACAACTGGAAGGGGAAGACCACGTCGAACATTCTCTGACCAAATTGGAGATGTTCTCAAGAAAGGGCAGGTCAGAAGTACCCTAAACCGGCGAGCATGTATGAAGAATATAATGACAGTAATCGAGGCAAAAGAAGTATGCAAAGATCGTGACAAATGGAAATCCGTTGTCTCTGCCTACCCCTCTGGGAAACAGGCGTGAGTCTATGTATGTATGTATGTAAGTACTTAAGCGAATACTTAAACATTCTCTAACAACTTTACCAAATGTAAATATAATTAATCCGTTAATTTCACCTTTGTCTAACATCGATAGTCCATTCGGAATTAATTCGTTCTAACAAATGTGTAGTCCCATGCCGAGGGGCTAACGGTACACAGTATACAAAACAACAGTAGGTCTTCTGTGACTAGTGCTAATATGAGGCGGCTATAGTCACCACCAGTTTGTAAGTGATCACTGATTATAAATGAGTGAGCAATGTTATGATTTTCTGAGTAACCTGTCGGTCGAGGACGTAATCATTTAAGAACACTCGTTATATTCGTTAGTTCGTTATCTCGTCGTATATCAGAGCCCTGCTGTAAATCTTGAAAACAATTGCCACTAAGGTTTTCCATGCAAATGAATGAATAAAGTGTGGTCGTAAAGTGTTTTATTTATTGTATATTTTTCTATATATTTTAACCAAAAAAAAGTACTACTATCACGTTCAAACGTAGATAATGAAGAAAACAGTTCAGGTCCCAGTCCAAGAGTGTATGGAAAATGGCTTACACGCGGGGCAACTGGAGACCGAAGGGTGGTTTTTGAGGGCATATAATACGAAAAAAAAAAGATCCTGCGTTTGATCCTACCCGATTATGTTGCCGTTCCATCTGCGTATTAATAAGCTTCTTGAAAAAAATAGCAAAGAGTACTGTTATTAATGACCTTGCAACGGTATTAATCATAAGATATGATGCACTGAAGATTTTATACTATATAATAAACCTATGTGATAGTTAAAAAAATTTAAAAAGGTGGTTTTGGAAGAGGAATTAGATAATACAACTCTTAGATTTGGTTGATTTAGTATTGTTTTATTTTCCACACAGAAGTGGAGAGAGGCTCGTTAATGAGGTGGCTATGTATTCAATAGTTATTGCACTGCACTGTGGCTCCGATCTGCTCTTGTGGAATTAATGAACGATCTAAGGTTATTCACTCGTATTTATTTAGGATCTGCCAGTTTCACTGTTTTGGGATTACCTAGTTACTTGTGCCTACGCTATTTTCCTTTTTCCTTGGACTAATGATGCAATTTGTTTAGACGTATGTGTATGTATATATAGTACAGTCAACCCTACGTCAATGGCTAAACTTCCACTTCAGCCCGGATCAAATTAACCTAACTCTCTTAGCACGCATACACAGAAAATGTTACTACTTTTATGTCACCCATCTTTACGTTAATCACACGTCAGGGAACTTATCCTCAGCAACCGTTTTCGGTTCAATGAGTGTAACTGACTTAATAATGTTCACATTAGTATTATTATGTAGTTCATAGCATTATCTTAAGCAAAACATGCCTGTAAATACCCAGTTGCTGCTCCAGACGTCAAAAACAAAATAAAAATCTATCAAAGCCATGACGTTTCAACAGTAATCGAAATTTTTCGTTTCTCCCAAATGAAAATTGCTTCTTGATTGGTCGATTAAGCCCTTTGAGAAGCGATTGGCCAATCGGCAAGCACTTCGGCGTGTAATTACAAATGGCGTAATTTTACGGGTGCGGTCCAGATTTGTGTCGGGTTATTGATTAACGGCCCGTAATAACTGGACGGTCATACGTCATTTGAACTGCAGCGCTGCAGCTGATGGAAATTTGCTCGAAGTGCTAGTTAAATCGAAAATAACTCTCTAAATACTCGTTTTAGACTTATATATTTTTTTGTGAAACGATCTGTAATTCAAAAACGTCGAAAGTTGCCGACATAGCCCAAAGAATTGACAAACTGACGTGGCAGTGGTCAGGGCACATATCTCCTAGAACTGACGGCCAATGGGGCAGAAAGGTTCTCAACTGGCGACCATGAACCAGAAGACGCAGCGTGGGCAGGCCCCCTACAAGGTGGACCGACGATCTTGCAAGGGGTATGGGCAACGCAGGACTGGCTATTGTGGAGATCCTTGGGGGAGGCCTTTGTCTAGCAGTGGAAGTCTTTAAGCTGATATGATGATGATGAACTGTAATTGAATAACAACTGTAATAATATCTGAACTATCCGTGTCACGTTTCGTGTCCATCAATAGTGAAACTGGGTTCAGGCTACCCCCCAGTGACACGTGATCCCTGGGTACACACGATAGCAGAATTTAAATTAGAGCATAGCTTTTATTCGATGAGTAGCTCGACTGAAAAATAACTTACACCTCACAGAATGTAGACCTGGTCATAGCATTATTGGCTGAAAGCATCCCATCTCATCTCGCGGAGTGCGTAGAAGTGGACCCGAGGGAATATGTACCAGAGAAGCGGCAGTCTCTTTGTGAACTATGAGCACCAACCTATTTTCCAAGCGTGACGATTACGGCATATCCCTCCATTCTCAGGGGAAGGTCTTGTCCAACAGTGGATGACTTTCGGCAGATATGATGAGAATTCTAAATACAGAAATAGTTATTTTATTAGAATTTAATTAAATTCCATGTTAATATATACACTTTATGTATAAAATACTGTCAAATCCATCAATGTTAATTCCTTCGATGTGAATAAGGTCGCCAGAGTTCAACGGTAATTGGAGAAAGGTCGGCAATGTGATAGGGATAGGGATGTCATGTGTGCGGTGATATATAAGCTAAGGTGACTACCGTAGCTTACCAAACGTCAGTACTAAATTATTTATTTATTTATTAACTCTTTTCAATAAAACGTTAGACATTGTCTCACAAAACCGTATAAACAGTTTGTCTGTGAGAATCATCAAGTCACAATTTTTGACTGGTATACAGTAGACCATAGAGCATACAGTGAAAGTAATCAAATATCCATTCCCATACATCTTAGGTCAGATAAACTTAAATTTTAAATATTCATTTAGAGACTTTCTAGTAAATAATATCTTAGGGTTTTCCTAAATTTTCCCTTTATTGGTTCATTCCTAATACTAGTTGGTAAGGTGTTAAGAAGGTAAGGTATACCTACGTTTCTGTAAGGTTCTATCTACATAGTAATTACCTACTTCAGGAACCTCGAATTTACGTTGACTTATTGACCTAGTGCCTTTGTTGTATGCCATTACTGGGTAACGCCCCCAACACAAAATCCTAAAGATTCCTTTCTAAGCTCTAATAGCTGTTTAAATTCTTTTTACTAGGCCGTTGATAGCACGTTGCCACTTCGTATTTTCACCTGCAAAGATCTTACCATAGTCAGTGAATTAAGTAGCTTTAACTAGTGACCTAAGTACACGACTGAATGCTGAATGAATGAGGTTCGGCCATAAGACATAGCTATTGAAAAGACCTATTGCAACAAAAGGCTTATAGACAGTTTTATAGTGACTACAATGGGGACCTATAGTTTTAAAGTGCCTTAGGAAGCACGAGAAAGTTCCAAAATAAAAATAAATACAAAGTATTTATATGATATTACGACGGGACGGTTGGCGTGGTTGATAGATTGCCTTTCAAGCCGCAGGTTATGGGTCCGATTCCCATCCAGGACAGATATTTGTGTGCATGAACATGTCTGTTTGTCCCGAGTCTGGGCGTAATTACATAAGTATGTATTTACAAAAGAAAAGTTGTATATGTAGTATATCAAATCAAATCAAATCGTTTATTTGAATAACACAGGTTATAAGTGGTGGTAACTTTGTAATACAATCAGTTATCTGGTTTCCATAGTACAAGCTCCACTTAGTTTGGGATTACATGGCCGTGTGTGAATAATGTCCCAGGATATTTTCATGTGTGTACAATTATTAAAGATAGTATTTGAAGTCACTTTTTAAGCAAGCATTGCCTTAGAAGTTAGGGACTCCACTCTTTCGTATGACACAAATATTACATTTTTATTTTTGTTAAGTATTTGGCAAAACTATACTTTTATATTAAAGTGACAAATAAGTTTTTAAATTAATTTATTGTTACGATCACCTATCTGTAGACTGACCGCAAGCCTATATACTTGGCCTTGTAGATTTTTTGGAATACTGCCTATTTGTCCACTAGGTATAAGTTATTGACTTATGGCTTCTAAAAGATTAACAAACCATTTTAACTATTTTCCATTTACATTCAAAATTACTTAAACAAACACAATCACCAAATATGTAGGTAATGTGTACAAATAACCCCTATTTTGTGCTCCAATTTTCTGCTACCGTGGCTTAGCTGAAATAGGTATCAGGCAAACGAAACGACTCAACGACCTAAAACCTCACGACAAAAGATCGTGTCGTTGCAGAGTCGTGTTGAAATCAACTAGTGTCGCCTATATACATATAAGAAGTCATCTCGAAGGAATATCTACCAAAGAACAGGCAGAAGCGTCTCTCTGAGTCGCTCTACTATGACCATAATACTGCGATCGCCAGCTCGTCTGTCAAGCGTGGCGACTATGACATATCCCTTCACTGCCTTCAAATGATGGACACAACTACATTGTGGAAATGTTTTGGGGAGGCCTTTGTCCAGCAGTGGACGTTATTCGGCTGCCATTATGAGTATGATAGCATTTCTACTGAGTAACATTACATCATACATCATTATAATTTGACGACGTGGTTGGTAGATGGTTGCTTTTAACGCCGCAGATCGTGGCTTCAATTTCCAGTCTGTTTGTGCTGGGTCTGGGTGTAATTATCCTTATGAGTATGTATTTACAAAAGACAAGTGGTATATGTAGTATATCAGTTATCTCGTTTCCAAATTTCAAGGTCTGCTTATTTTGGGATCAGATGTAAATATCATGAAGATCATGTGTAATTAATAATGTCCCAGGATATTATTAGTACTATGCGATGTCTCTCTAACGCACTGCACAAATGCATCTTAGCAGTAGCAGTATGACTCATAATAAGGCCTGCATTGGGACACGATACGATATCGCGTCGTAGTATTGTATAAACTGTCCGCACATATCCATTAGACCGCACCGTCCGATCTATCTACATCAAACAGCACAAACTAGGTACAGAGACTTCATCAAATATAGCCTGGAGCTGGAGCTTCCGGGTTTCGTAGAACCTGTTATTACGGCAGAATTGTGTTTGCATTAAGTAACTATTAATCCTTATGAAATGATTATAGCTTGGGGCACTAGATGAAGGGTGCCAAAGTCACTTTCACTATATTCTTGGCTAATAAAAACTGAGATGACGCGAATTTGCTGTGTGGCTGATGGCTTAGAATATCACCGCCCCACCTCATTCCATGGGTGGCGTCGAAATGGGTCCGTGGGACTATATACCAAGATGGGCAGAAGCGTTTCTATGAGTACTATAACCCTTATATTGCGATCGCCAAACCGCCCGTCAAATAACCGATACTGGCATAATTACGCAATGGTAGGTTTCCCTGCGGAATCGAATCAGAGATGTCGAAATCCGCAGGCGAACCGAAGTCACTGACATCGCCCGAAGAATTGCAAAACTGAAGTGGCATTGGGTGGGGCACATAGCTCGTAGAACCAAGACGGCCATTGGGGTAGAAAGTTTCTCGAGTGGCGACCACGGACCGGAAGACGCAGCGTCGGCTGGCCCCTTAATCTTGTAGGGGACCGATGATCTTGGGCGGGTCGCGGGAAACTGCTGGATGCGAATAGCGCAAGACCGGCAATTGTGCAGATCCTTGAGGGAGGACTTTGTCCAGCAGTGGACGTCTTTTGGCTGATGTGATGATGATGATGAGACATTATGATATAACATGAGTTATGAGTTTCAAGAATATGTGAAACAATATGCCAAAACATTTAGACGAGTCTGTACCGCTGCTAAATCTTTGCACATAAAAAATATACTTAAATCTTCTACAAATATAATCAAAACTACTTGGAAGATAATTAATGCTGAGACAGGTAAAACAAAAATACGTAGTTGTGATTTTAACTTAGTAATAAACAACATAGATATTAAAGGCGATTTGGAGATTGCGACTGAGTTTGAAAAATATTTTTCGAATATTCCAGTCATACTTACTAACTCTCTTTCATGTGCTTCTACATCTGCTGAGCAGATACTCAAGCAAAGCGTAGGGTCGTGTGACACAGTTTTTGAATTTTCGGTGGTTAGCCCTAAAGATATTTTAAATGCTTTCAAGAGTATTAATATGAAAAACACAAAGGATCTGTGGGGTCTATCTGTTAAGACTGTTTCATCAATTATTACTATAATCGCCCCACACTTAGCTACTGTGTTCAATTGCTGTGTTGCATCAGGTGTATTTCCTGACTTGATGAAGTATAGTAAAATCATTCCTTTGTTTAAAGCTGGTGATACTTCAGACCCTTCAAATTTTCGACCTGTTTCCGTGCTGCCCACTCTTAGTAAAATATTTGAAAAGCTTATGCTTAGCCAGCTGCTCAGACACTTTAATATACATAATTTACTACACCGGAAACAGTTTGGATTCACAAAGGGTTGTTCAACCATAGATGCAGGGGTCAACTTATTAAAAAGTATATTCGCGGCGTGGGAAGACTCGCAACATGCATTAGGTATCTTTTGCGATTTGTCCAAAGCGTTCGATTGCGTTCATCATGATACTCTGGTCAGAAAATTACACCACTACGGTATTAGGAACAAGGCTCTCGAACTTCTGACTTCTTACTTGGGCAATAGAATTCAGAAGGTCGAAATAAACGGTAAAATATCTCCGGGATCTCCAGTGGTAATGGGCGTCCCATAGGGGTCAATTCTGGGCCCATTTTTGTTTTTAATTTATATAAATGACTTACCTTACTACGTAAGGGATAAGCATGAGATTGTGTTGTTTGCAGATGATACTTCCCTGACGTTCAAAATAAACCGACAATTAAGCAATTTTGACGATGTTAATGATGCAATCTCTAAAGTTGTTCATTGGTTTAATGCCAATAATCTTGTGCTTAATGATAAGAAAACTAAAGTCATTAAATTCACTACACCGAATGTGCAACAGGCGACAACCAATGTACAACTTAATGGAGCTAGGTTGGACCCTGTTGAATCAACTGTGTTCTTGGGTATCACTATTGACTCAAAGCTACAATGGAGCCCACAAATAGAAAAACTGTCCGGCAAATTAAGTTCTGCAGCATATGCAATGAAAACTATTAGACGGCTGACTGATGTTGACACAGCTAGAATGGTTTATTTCAGTTATTTTCATAGTGTAATGTCCTATGGAATTCTTCTCTGGGGTAGCTCTGCTGACATTGACACCATATTTATATTGCAAAAAAGAGCTGTAAGAGCTATCTATAATCTTGGCCCGAGAGTGTCTCTAAGAGAAAAATTCAAAGAGGTCAACATTCTAACTGTACCATCTCAGTATATATATAAAAACTTACTATATGTGCATAAAAATATCGATTCCTTCTGTAAAAGGAGCGATACACATAATGTAAATACTAGATATAAGAATAATCTCATACTGCATACTACCCGTCTCCACAAAATAAGTAACTCTTTTATGGGGCAATGTATAAGATTCTATAACAAACTTCCCAATGATATTAGAGAATTGTCTACGAATAAGTTTAAAGGAATTATTAAAGCCAAATTGTGTAGCAGGGCATATTACAAAATTTCTGATTATTTAAGTGATAAAAGTGCTTGGGATGGAGTTGTTCTGAGTCAACACACATGATTGTAATTAATCTTAAGTATATTTTATTTTAAAAAAGGATTCCTACTGAGTTTTCTGGCAGTGTTTCTCAGTAGCTGCCACGTCATGCACTGCACGGTAGGGTAAAAAAAATATGACGATTCCACATAAATGTAAAATTTTTACGGAATAAACTTACTTTGACTTTGACTTTGACATTGATGGAGCTTTAATAAACGAGAGTCAGGCAGCTCCAAAAGCATTAGCATCACACAATAAAAAAATTGTCTAGATTTTTTTATTGTTCGATGAAACAGTTAAAGCCTCTTAGGATGACTGTAAGCATTATGTTATAAAAAGGATATACATATGTTAAGAATCCTATCACATGAGTTGTTAAACATGAATCTATAGCCATAATTAACGATATTTTAATGACATCTAGGACCGACTACGTATAGTGTTCTTCGATCTATGGTATATTTTCCTTTTACCAACGACACCCTGAGACCAAAATTATATTGTTGACACAAAAAATTAAAATAATCATCACATCCTGGACTGAAAACACTAAAGTCACTCACTGAGGTCGTCAAATTCGTTGCGTTTAAACCAGAACAATGGGAAATATTTTCTTATTTAAAAATCTAGGTAATTAATTCAATAGGGATATTAAGATAAACAAAATTTTAAAAAGCAATTTCATCCCAATTTTGGGGACCAATGTTATATTTACCTTCTAAGGAGTTTCAACCTAAGTACTAAGGTCGAGAACTATGACATCTTTGATGCATTTTACGAGCTTTTCCTTTATAAATACTTCGTGGCCATGTTGTTAGATCTAAAAGGACGGAAGTATTCAATATATGGATGTCATATATTACGTTTATCGATTGCATCGTATCGTATAACCCATGAAAAGTTTTCAACTATTTCATCGGAATTTGTTTCATTACCAACCTCCCGCTACGAAAATTCAGTCGAAAGATAGGAACAACACGTTTTACGAAGTTTTAACGTTTAATATCACGGCTAGTGGTTTTCATATAGTTTTGAATAAAAATTTAGTTTAACAATTTATTTATTTTAGCTAACAATTCAACGTTCATACAATTTTTTAAGGAATTATATTATTGAACAATTTTAATCTGGCAGGAACAAATGTGTGTACTACTTCTAATTTACTGACTAACCGACTTAAGAATAAGAGGACGTTATCAATTGAACTCTTGAACTATGTTTTTATATGACATGATATGCCACGAGTTTTCTTGGTTATTACTTATTATCTAGCCAATATTTGTCAGTATTTTTTGACATTGACCTATTTTTTTTTAATTTTAGGGGGGGTGCATTTTTTTTTTAAACTTTAAGTCATGAAACTAAAATAACCTCGTATAACAATAAATAATCCGTGTTATGTGTACATAAAACTGTTATCAAGTCATATACAAGTCAAAAACGTTAGACGAGGGCGTCTAACGTTTTTGACTCCACTTACATATAGCATCATGCATATATTGATATATATACAAATGGACCTACGGACTAACCCGCACCTCAGACGTTTCACTATCTTAGTATGTAACCAAAACGGAGACCTGGGTATTTAATACAAAATTAAGCTGATATTACTTGTGTCCGCTAAACTGATACCTATCAAAATATCGATTAACCATTAATTACAAAGATTTTTGCGAATTAACGGCTATTACGTTACCATCACTTATTTTGAGCTGAATTTCCTGATGCCCGTCTAAACAATATAATAATAATATCCTGGGACATTATTTACACCATCTGATCCTAAACAATATAATCAGAGCTAGTACAGTCGCTAATACGTGTTTTCTGACCCACTATCTCCATATCACCGACTGTACTATGGAAACCAGATAACTGATATACTGCATATACTACTTTTCTTTTGTAAATACATACTTATATAGGTAATTACACCCAGGCTCAGGACAAACAGACATGCTCATGCACACAAATATCTGTCCTGGGTGGGAACCGAACCCCCGACCTCCGGCGTGAAAAGCAAGCATTAGTCAACCACGCCAACAATCCCTTAATAAATTTGCCAAGATTACTCACATGTTTTGCGCACTAATCCTACCAAACTCAGTTGATTGAATCTTTACCTATGTAGCTCACAGTTTAATCTTTAGCCGCGCCTAGGTAATCTAACTAGGTCACGAAGGTTAGACAGGACTCCGTTTTAATACATATTAAGTACTTTGGAAACTGTAAAGGCGATTATACTAGTAGGCTTAAAACTTGGTGAGAGTTCTGTGCAATAATTGTCTTATCATTATAAGTACATTATAAGTCTTTTGTTTACTTTAATAGTTCTACCTTGTGGTAGATCAGATCGTGATTATATTTATAATTTATATAGGGAGGAGTTGACGTTCAAAGGCAAAATTTAGATACGTTATGATGAGGAGTATCCGAATCACCCCCATTTATGGACTACGATATTGCGTAGTTTTCGAGAGAGAATTTTTTCGTAAATTTCACCTAACAATAGTTTTAGATTTTTTTCTCGTTCTGTTGAACATTTCTGGTTCACTTTTTTGTGATAACTAATTAGCATAGTTTAACCTAACACCCTGAAAAGTATGGTTTATCTAATCATTGCAGAACTGACTTAGAATTTATTCGAAAGTTCAAAAATAGGGTTTGAGGATTGATCAAAATTCTCTCGAAAACTCCGCAAAATCGTAGAACATGCATGGGGGTGTTTTGGATACTCCTCATCATAAAGTATCTACATTTTGCGTTTGAACGTCAACTCCTCGACCACCCTGTAAGTCTGTATGAATGGTGAGAATACACTCTGTAGAATATCTATAATAAATACATAATATATAGATATTATACATGTCTTTCGTATATGTATTCCAATTACTATGGCGTTTGTTAACAGATTAAAATATTGTTATCAAATGGGTATGCTTGCAAGGTGGTTCTGCTACAATTCTGCTGAAATATTCACTAGTATTAATTTCTTAATTTTTTTTAGTAAATAGTTTTATAAAACAAAATGTTGACTTGAAAAACAGCCTACAAGTATTACTTAATTTAAATTATTTAAAAAGGCTTCGAACCCAGGTTGGCCTTAGCGAGTACTTATTCAGATGTGCATATATTAACGATTGCATTTTGTAATGTAAATGCGAGCCCTAACAACTGCACCTTCAAAGATTTAGTGGAAACTACTGATAATGTGATTCTCGTGGCCAAGTTCTGAGCAGACACACTTTAGATAGAAGAAGAAGAAGTATAATTTGCGAGTTACCGACCCATCGCGCGAGTGGATTTATTTATTTATTTATTAGGTCAACCAACGATCGCTTACACAATTCAAAACATATGGTACAGATATATTTAGCTATTTTCTTTGTGCAACAACCAATTATAGGCTGACACCACATGCAATAATATAAAGAATAGGTATGTGAACACAAAACAAAGAGATAGTAAGCTAACAAACAACTTTTACAATACATTAAAATTAAATTCTAGAGATACAATAATAAAAATTAATAATAATATTTTACAAAAAAGCAATTCTATTTTATTACAAATTATAATATAAGATTACAAAAATAACTAAGGAGTTAACTATGGCTATTTACTATCCAGAAAAACGAAATGTCTGTGTGTTTTTACAATATATTCTAATTATTGAAATAATATATTATATAATTATGACTAACAATATAATAATAAAATAATAATGAAAAATAAACTGGGATAAACTGGAAGATGAAGGATGATGGATCAGGAAAAGGCGAAGCCTCCAAAGAGCTATGAACATCTAAGTCGTAGCTAATAACAGAAAACAACAAAGTACCTGCGAGTGGCTATCCAATCTAGCTGTACTCAATGTAATTACATATACTAAAACCGTATCTCACTAGTTTCGCAGTAATTCTGTCGGTACGTAAAATATATGACGTCATAGATCGTCTCCATTATTCCATTAGAGCTATCCGGATTACCCGCAGTTTGACTTACGGCTGTCCGCGACATTATTGCGGGAGTTATGGCTGCATAGCCGAATGGTAGTAGAGTATTTTCATAATACTTTCTTATAGCCATGTCTCACAGCAGTATACTACTAGACGATTACTTGTCACTTATTTTTATTAACTCTTGATGCAATTAGAGGGTTTTTGAGATGAAGTACGTCTATGGCATCCTAGTTCAGTAACAAAAGTATTGATGCCAATCAATTTCAAAATGAAAGCCAGTCTAAGAAAATTGGTTTGCAACCACATTTTACAGCAATTTTTCTATTTGAAGTCGGGGATTTTCGTTATCACTAAATTATTACCTGAATTAAGTGAGTGAAGATAATTTTTTTTCAAAATTTTATGAAGTTAACTTCGTTACGCTCGCTTGAGAGTAAGCTGGTGATTGCTGGAAAGTGTGATCAGGCGAGTTGAACGGAAGTTGGGAGAGAGATATAAGCTAGTGAAGATAGAAAGACAGAGAGTTACTTTTCGTATGTTACTGAAGGGGCAAGGGAGAGAGGTGCGTGCACACAATTTCTTTCTCTCATAGCCAGTTAAGAGAGGTAGGGCATAGCGTTTATTCGTTCAAAGAACAGCCCGACTGGGGAAGTACCTCCACCTTACAGAAGACATTCCTTAATAATAACATTAATAATTTTAATGTTGTGTTTCCGAGTGTGAGTAAGGTCGCCAGAGCTCATTGGGGTGGGGAGAAGGGTCAGCAAAACTTGTTTGCTGACTGTTAAAGGCTGGCAACGCAACCGCGACACCGCTGGTGTTGCGAGTGTCTATGGGCAACGGTGATCACTTGCCATCAAGTGACCAACTTGCTCGTTTGTCGCTCACTGATATAAAAAGAAAAAAAATGCTATGATTGGTGTTTTACTTCAGTCGTATGGTCTATAGCACACGTTTTTATTCTGTGTTTGAGGGGCTCCCTGAGTAGTTTGGATTTACAATAATAATTAGTCCCGTCAGGTCGCCATGTGCTTGTAAAATAAAAAACATAACGGTTGACAGTAATAAGATAAAACTTAGTTCTTGGGCAACTCAAGGCATTAGATTGAGTAGAGATTTTTATATGAGTTGTATGACAGAAGGTCCTATAACCCTGATGTCAATTTTATTAATTATGTTAGAAATTATTCAAAAAAATTTAAAAAGGTTTGCATTCAAGCTAAATCTTTATATATAAGAGATAAAATTAAAAATCTGATAATAAAATAAAATCAGCTTGGCAAATAATTAATACTGAAACTGGTAAAAGTAGATCAAGAGATCAAACATTAGTATTGAATATTGGTGATGAACTGGTTTCAGACAAGCTTACCATTGCCAATTTATTAGTTGTTTTTTTTTTGCAAATATACCCGTGGATATTACTAAGTGTCTCGCATCATCACCAGATGTGGCTGAACTCTTTTTAAATCAAAGCGTAAAACAAACTGTGCCTAACTTTAGTTTTAAATCCGTAACAAGTGATGATATTATAAAAACTTTTAAGAGTATTAAAAGGAAAGGCACAGAAGATTTGTGGGGACTGTCTGTTAAAGCAATTGAATCAATCATACTAAACATTGCTACAATCCTTGCAGCCATCTTCAATGGCTGTATAAGTGATGGTGTCTTTCCCGATTTAATGAAAATAAGTAAGATAATACCCATTTTCAAGGCAGGTTGTTCAAAAACTGCCACGAATTATAGGCTTATCTCAATACTGCCAGCTTTAAGTAAAATATTTGAAAAGCTGATGCTCAGCCAAATGTTGTCGCACTTTAACGTGAATGAGATATTGCATAACAAGCAGTTCGGGTTTACAAGGGGCCGCTCTACTTAGGATGCTGGTTGCACATTAATTAGGTCAATATTGGAGGCTTGGGAGGGATCACAGGATGCGCTGGGAGTTTTCTGTGATCTCTCTAAGGCTTTCGATTGCGTTGATCATCGTACGCTCGTTGTTAAACTGAAGTACTATGGAATATCTGGCACATCTCTTGATCTTGTGATGTCCTATTTATCGGGGCGACAACAGATGGTTTCGATAGGCGGTGTCACTTCGGAACGTCATCCTGTGAAAATGGGGGTGCTCCAAGGATCTATATTGGGCCCATTTTTATTTCTAGTTTATATAAATGATCTCCCTTATCTGGTAGAGAAAGTATCAGACATAGTTTTGTTCGCTGATGATTCGTCGCTCATATTTAAAGTAAATAGAAAGGATAAAGATCTTATTGAGCATAATAAAACACTCAGCTTTATATCAGAATGGTTTTCGGCAAATAATCTCTTGTTAAATGCAGGGAAAACTAAATGCATCAGGTTCTCATTGCCGAATGTGACTCAAATTGTACCAACAGTTGCACTTAATGCCAAAATATTAGATTTAGTCCCATTGACCGTATTTTTGGGATTGAAACTTGATTCAAAATTGCAATGGGGTCCTCAGATTGAAAAGTTAGCAGGTAAATTAAGTTCGGCTTCCTATGCTGTCTGGAAAATAAGGCAATTGTCAGATGAACAAACTGCTAGATTAGTGTATTTCGCGTACTTTCATAGCATTATGTCGTATGGCATTCTGCTGTGGGGTTCGGCGGCTGACATAGATACTATTTTTGTATTGCAGAAAAGAGCAGTCAGAGCCATTTATGGTTTAGGCAGTCGCGATTCTTTGCGAAATTTGTTTAAAGAAATAAATATACTTACTGTGCCATCGGAATATATATATCAGAATATAATGTTTGTTAGAAAAAATATTCATAATTATAAAAAGAAAAGTGAACTGCATAAAATAAATACTAGGAATAAAAACAAACTAGCCATGCCAGGCTTTAGAGTAAGCAAAACTAATAAATCATTTTTAGGAAATCGTATTAGGTTTTATAACAAGCTTCCTGCTCAAATTACTGATCTGCCTGACACAAGTTTTAAAACACATATTAAACGTATACTTATGGCTAGGGGTTATTACAGCACTAAAGAGTACATCGATGACAAAGACGTCTGGCTCTCACTTCCTACCTGCACATTGCTCGCTGGAGATCTTGTAGCCATATAGACATGACTGATCTGTTGTGTTACGTGAACTATCTGTAAATGATTGCTATCATATACTTAATTTAAAATTATTGACTCTGTCTCAAAATGAATAATGTTATTGTTTTGAAGTTTTTCTTTTGTATACCTAAATATAATCTAAAATAATAAGCATTCAGACAACCGATCGAGCATATATTGTGTTTGCCTACTAAATAATTACTCTAATTGGACCAAATCCCGTGTTTATGCCCGCTTGAGTATGTTTCGCCGGACCGTCTCAACTGGGTCGTGTTGAAACCGGTAGTAGATGAACCCACTGAGTTTGTTTCGCTGGGTCTTCTCAGTTGG
Source organism: Pseudoips prasinana (assembly GCA_951640165.1). NCBI lineage: Eukaryota > Metazoa > Arthropoda > Insecta > Lepidoptera > Nolidae > Pseudoips > Pseudoips prasinana. Next base: position 42,364,118 of record OX621235.1, on the reverse strand, counting down.
GGCGCATTGGATCCGGTGGTAGCATTAAAGCGCGACCGTCGTTATTAACACAAGGTCCGTCGGAATATGTAGTTAAATCTGTAGGATATCTTATATGCCGTCACATAAGCCACATTGTAAATTTATGTGTCATCAATGGTGTCTTTCCAGAGAGCTTGAAAGTATCAATAATAAAACCATTACATAAAAAGAATTCTAAGGAACTAATGCAGAATTATAGACCAATAGCACTCCTTTCAGTTATGTCAAAAATATTTGAAAAATATGTTTATAATCAAATGTATGCATACCTAGAGAAAAATAAAGTACTCTGCAATGAACAAAAAGGTTTTAGACAGAATATGACTATAAATATGGCTATTTTTGACTTTCTACGGAATATTATGATAAACATAGACAATAGGAAACCTATTGCGGCCGTGTATTGTGACATGACGCAAGCTTTTGATTACGTTGACCACATCATACTATTGAATAAGCTCGAACGTTACGGTATAAGAGGAAACATTCTAAAACTACTTGAGTCCTATCTTTCAAATAGAAAACAAATAGTGTCAATTGCAAAAATAGATAAAACCACTAAAACTGAAATAAAATATATATCGAAACAGCGTAAAATTAAATTTGGAGTCCCCCAGGGAAGTGTCCTCGGACCACTTCTTTTTATCATATACATAAATGACTTACCTAAATCAATTGACCAACCTATGACACTTTTTGCTGACGACAGCACAATAACTATAAAATGTAACGACTTAGAAGCTTACGAATATGACATTAATAATTCTATAACATCAATAATTTCTTGGTTAATTAATAATAATTTAAAAATAAATCTAAATAAAACTAATATCATGCACTTTAGTCAAAGAATGGAAACTTTATCTGACATGAATATAAAATATAATGACATCAAAATTCAAGAGGTAGACAATACAAAATTTCTTGGTCTTAATATTGATAAAAAACTGAACTGGAAATCCCATATTGATATTGTATGTAAACGGATAAGTAAATCATCCTATGCACTCTACAAACTGGCCCCTACAGTTAGTACTGAAGCGTTAATCACTGCTTACCATGGGCTAGTAGCCTCCATATTAAGGTATGGCATAATTTTTTGGGGAAACTCAACGGATAAGGATCTAGCTTTCAGAGTACAAAAACGCTGTATTAGAGCCATGTTTGGACTTAAAGTCACTGATAGTTGTAAGCCTCTGTTTATTAAACACAACATACTCACGCTGCCTAGTTTATACATCTTAGAGACTTGTATATTTGTTAAAACAAACCCTGGACTTTTCCCTCGGGTGTCAGATTTTGTCGTCCGAAACAGACGAGATAATAATAGATTATGTATGCACAGCGCTAGAACTGCCCATATGGGAAAAAGTATACTTTGTATGGCACCTAAATTATACAATAAATTACCAAAAGACTACAGGGATATGAGTGTCATTTCATTTAAAAATAAATTAAAAAAGGTATTAGGCAATAAGGCGTATTATAATATAAATGATTTTTTAACTGATAAATTATAAATTGTTTTGACTGTTATTTAATGACTACTGTAGAATTATTATTATTGTTTTATATATATTGACATACTAATAGCTTATTATTATCATAAAATGATGTAATTATTATTTTCAAAAGTTTGACATCCATAATCCCTATATAATTTCTACTTAATTATTCATATATGCTGATGTGTTAACTTGCATGTCTTGATTTGTACACCTATTAAGGTAGAACATGTTGAAACAATATTTTAAATGTAATATCTTTTAACTACACATGTTTCTGACAAATAAATATATCTTTATCTTTATCTAAAAATATTAGACTTAAACTAGATAATTAAACATAATCTCTTGACAATAACTTGATACGAGCTAGCTAAATATCATTTCTGTAATAAAATAAATTTTATAAATGTTTTCATACAAGATGTACCTAAATATCTATGTTACTAGAAATAATATCTAATGTATACAACTATATTACTACAAACATGTTCTGACTATTTACAAGCGCTTTTTTAAAGTCTACGTGAATAAAAACCTTTTTTATTTTATTTTATTTTATTTAAAAATAAAGCGCACTATAACGGTAGGTGAAGTTGATGTCATTGAAGTTTTGTAAAATATTCTTAACTAATTAACAACGCTTTACAAAAACTTAAATATGAAAGCACTAAGAAGCGTCCGTTAATTCTACTAGATCAACATTCCGCTCCGGCTTCCCAAGTTTCCAAGTTTCTCTAGACTTAAATATTTTCATTTGCGGCTCCAGTTTCAGATACCAACTGAATTAAGCTTCCTCTCATTAAAATAGTTTTAAAGATATGGCTCATATCTAAAATTGTAAATGAGTTTGGAAGATTTAAAGTGAGGAGATTATTTAATAATATATTATCATGACATTTCTTTACCTAAGTTTAGTTATTGCTACATTTTCCGGGCAAGCTTAATAAATAGTATCTATCAGAGCCATGTCAGTAGAGATTGACAAAACTATCTTAATATCTACTGAATACTAGAAAAAAGTATTTATTGTAGTTTATACGGAATACTCGTACTTCACTAACACAACCAGACTCCAAACAACTAATTATGGGGGAGTAAATAGTTTTGTGGAGAAATCGTATGATAATCGTAATCGTAGACTTGAAGTCAGTGACATCAAGTCAACGTGAGTAAAACGGATTTATACTAGATTTAAATTACAAATATTGATAAATAAATTTATTATTGATGAAACTGAAAGGACTGTGAAATTATTGAAGCGCTTTTATATATTATGATCATAATCAGTTAAGAGATATTGATGTTGATAAGACATCTTACTTCTTATAATATACTAATAATAATATCCTGGGACATTATTCATACACGGCCGTCTGATCCCAAACTAAGCAGAGCTTGTACTTTGGAAACCAGATAAATTATATACTACGTATACTACTTTTCTTTTTTAAATACATACTTATATAGAGATAATTACACCCAGACTAAGGACAAATAGACATGTTCATGCACACAAATATCTGTCCTGGGTGAGAATCGAACCCACGACCTACGGCATGAAAAGCAAGCATTTGCCAACCACGCCAACAGGCCCGTCCACTATGTTTGAAAAGTTGGTAAGTTTGGTTGTACTTTTACTCATTCATGTAAAAATCTCAACGGATTGGTTTTAAAGTAAGAAAAGAGATGGGTTAATTTCTAAATTAGCGCTGAGACTACAATTAAAAGCTATATTTCATAAAACAAAACTGGGCGCAGCTACTTTAGAATAGAACTTAGTCTAAAAACAGAAACACTTCTAAACAGATCATCATGTAATTTTATACTTCGTCAGGGAATACAGAAAAGGTATTATTACTCTTATAGAAAAAAAAACTGTTTCTAAGGCATAACGCGAGCGGAATCGTAGACAGAAAGCGAACGTAGAATAAAACATAGCCTGAAAACAGCATAAGCATCACAATTATGTAATTAGCGCTATCAGTGGCCATCTGATATAAATTCGCGCAAAACGATGCAACGTTTACAACAGAGCATGGTTTGCGGGCCGTGTGCCAAGTGAAGCGGTGTGGCCCGACTTACAGGTGATAGCGAACTACAAATTGTTAGGAAAGACTACTAACTGGAGTTGTGTCCACTATTTAAAGGGATATGTCATAATTGCCACGCTTGGCGATCGCCGTCAATGAAATTTCTTAAAAGTTGCAACACATTTTTGTTTTGTAAAAGATTAGAAGAAGTATTGAAAATCCATTAGTTAATAGAATGCAAGGTTTAAATTTAGGAAATAAATAGAATTAATAAAAAAATCGATCCATTTAAATTTGTAGCTTAGTGACAGAACCCGATTCCCCCTGGACGATAAATATTATGATTTCGCAGTTTCTTACTTTCTGAACTGGAACCTCTGTTTCCGTAAAGGCTGTTCTGTCTTTAAATTTTCTAGTTTACGTGATTTTTTAGCTTTCGACATTAGTTGGGTGATAAGCCGATGCCACTCATTTTTTGCTACTTTCTGATGGAGGAGATATTAAATCTAGGGTTAAAACGAAAGTCGTCTCTCGTTGTTGATGTTGCAGCCCATTACTGTCCCACTATAGGCTAAGGGCCTATGCTCACAATGAGAGGGCATAAGTTTACCACGCTGGCCTACTACTGTAAGCTGAAAATTCTAACCGTTCCTAGTCTCTACATTTTTGTTGTGCTCATGGATGTTATTCAACATCAGTGTAAGTATGAAACGCAAGCACAAAGAGAACTAAGACTTAATACTAGAAGGAAAGATTTGGAGGTTCCTTTGCAACCAAGGTTAAATGTCGCGATGCATGGCTGTAGATATCAAGCGGTAAAATTATTTAACTCCCTGCCGGTTGAGCTTAAAACTATCGATAGTCCTAACATATTTAAAAATAAATTAAAAAAGCTTTTGCTGGAAGGGTGCTTTTACTCAGTAGACGAATTTAAATTTTAAGGTGACTTTGTTAATTATGTTTCGTCGTAGCTTTATTCATTATTGTATTTTTTATTGGTATTATATAAATTCCTTTTATTTTTATTTTTTGTGTCTAGTATGTAAGTCTCGTTAATATTCAAATACGATTGTAAAATTGTTATCTCTGAATAAATTAATAATAATAATAAAATTAATAATAGTGCAGCAGGGTTCACATGCCATCAAGAACATTTAGACGAACTCTCAGTTTTCCTTCACCGTTTTAATTTCGAGTTAATTAATTTCACATACGCACATGAATTCAATTAAGTGATGCCTTGTGTTTGAACTTGAGTCCGCAGACTCATCAGTCTAACTACTAGGTCAACTTAGTGGATACCTTAGTGGTCATTAGTAAAAAATTAGTGGGTTTTTTTTTATGCATTTAAGACACAGATTCTAATGTATATTCTTTGTAAATTATAAAAATAAAATAATAAGAAGTAATATTCAGTTTATAATAATCTCCGAATCTCCGAAACCTTGACAATCTTTGTAAGCTTGTGGGCGAATTCTGTACCTCTCTCCCGCTTGTGTTTGTACCAATCAATGAGTTATAGTCTGTCAGAACGTCCGGCCTGTAATAAAGCTCTCACAAACGCTGGCCGCTTACAATTTAGACCCTCATAATTCCGGTACCATTGTATTCATTTCGTTATTATGTTAGTGTCGCCTAATTGAATTTATTTGCAACACGATTTACGGCAAGTACGGACGATTAAGTTTTAGCTGGATGCGAATTGTTTTGGCTTAGATGTATAGAATTTGAAGTTAGAATCCGCGAAAGTTAAGTAGGTCAGATAACTATTTTCTTGACGTTGTTTTAACATTCTAAAATGCAGTTACGTTATCAGTACCTCCAGTACGTTACCAGTCTGGGAGTTGGCGGTATTGTACCCCCGTGCTCCGAAGAACACTTAAAGCCGTTGGTCCTGTATGATCAATTAAGGATTACATCAATGACAAACATGTGTAAAACAGTACTTTTTTTATTTAACTTTATGTGTTCAACTTAAACCTAACGCGTTTTTAATTATTATTATGTTGCTTGACAATTGCTAGATAACTATGACATTGATGCTTACAATATTGACATTTAATAATATATATAATTTTTATTTATTCTTGTAATTAGTAAATTGATAATATATGTGTTTATCTGGAGTTAGGAAATTATATTTGTACTTTTTGTTTTAGAAAATATTGTACACCTTATGGGTATGTTACAGCGGTCTTATAACGCATGATAACAACTATAAAATTGTAAATAACCTGTAACAAGCAATAATTTTGAATTTGAATCTTTTTTCGATCGTGTCGCAAGTCGTCCCATCGGATCATGGAATTGAAAGTACCCCTATAATAATATGTCATGCGCAGATGGCTAATCTCCATTGAGACTGGCCGCCGTGACTGAAATCCGGATGAGAGGACGAGTGGCAGATTTTATATGTTACATAGTACTTATTTGTCACTTAGATAACAAAATCTTGTCTGAATAAAATACTAGATGTGCCCCGTAGTTTTACGCGCGTTAAGCTTTATAAATTGTAGCCTATGTGTTAATCCAGGGTATCAGCTAACTCCCTACCAAATTTTAATAAAATCGCTCCAGCCGTTTACACGTGAAGAAGTAACAAACATGCACACTCACACACTCACAAACTTTCGTTTTTATAATATTAGTGTGATTACAGTATTGAAGTGAAACTTTGTTTATACACGCTTGACTTGGTGAGGAAGCTGATGAAAGCGTGACGTAATGAAAAGTTTTAACGTTACGCTAACTACTCCACGTCATATTATCATGACCGCTCACTCCCGGTATCGGGGTATAGAAAAAGGTCGTTTCTTGAAGAATAAGTGTCTATTGTGTGTCCCAAAGGAGCTTCAAGTTTACAATAAAATAAGGTCTAAAATTTATTATTTACGTTTTTTTTTAAAGACAACGCCGGCATTAGAGAATATAATACCTGTGTCGCTGGGTACTTAAAAAATATATAGTAGACGGACACAAATTACATCCAGACTCAGAACAACTATTTATGGGTCACACAAATAGTTGTCCAGCGCGGGACTCGAAACCGCGACACGAAGCGGCGAGGCGACCGTCTTAGCCGCTGCGCCACACGTGTTTTAGATATGAATCAAAATACAATCAATATTTTCCCACAGATGTATGGCGGTCATTTATCATGGATCGTAACGTCGTATCTGCTATTAGCAGGCGATTTATCGTACCCGTGATGGCTACATATCATTGTTATGTTAGATACCGACTCGTGTGAGGCGTGCGAGTTATGATAAGGCTCTTCATTATTACTTTGTATGTGCTAATAATAGAACACATAATTGATATTTATATTTTTTTGGTTGAATGAATTAAAGTTTTATAGAACTATAGCACAAGTATGTTTTTACATTCAAAATATTAACAGAAATCTAGGTATCTACCTATAGTATTTTATACTGACTACAAGTTATAAGTTCTGAGTTCAAATCCCGGGATGGGCCTAAAAGTTATATTGGGATTTTTCTGCTGCACTGATAACCCGAAGTCTGAGAGTTGGCGGTAATATACGCCCGTGGCTCGGAGAGCACGTAAAGCCATCGGTCCCGCACCAGATCTCCTCCGGTCATGTCGCTAGTCATCCCGTCGGATCATGAGAATGATAGATAGAAAGTGTCCCTGTGTTTGCGCACTATAATTTGTCCCGCGCAGATGACTAGTCTCCATTGAGACTGGCCGCTGTGGCCTTAATTCAAGAGGGCATAATCATAAGTTGACCAACAAACATACCACCCAGTTAACAGATAGGGGTTACTGTAGCCCTTTACCGTTGAGGTAAACATGCTATCACTCATCGTTGATTTTGAAATCTGTCACGAGAAGTGGACCAAATCTCTCTTCAGTACGTTTTGCCGGATCTAATTAACTGGACCGTATTCAAACCAGTAGAAAAGACGGAAGATTTGAATAAATATGATTTTTTATATGTTTTTGATATAGTCCCATAAATTTTGTTAAAATCCGATTTCAAACTTAAGATTCGTAAAGAAAAGTTGATGTTGGCTATTTGTTTAGCAAAGAAATGATTTGATTTGTTTTGTTTTTGTTATGAATGTGTACCTGATGCGCCTGCAACCGCAAGTTAAGTGTGTGTTTGAGCAACGATATATGAGAGGGTTAATAAGATCAGTACGTGCATAGCAGCCTTGCTTAATTTTTTTTACGACAGAAGGTGATTATGTACTTAAATTAAGTTCAAGTCCGCTCATAAAGACATTCAGCAAAGCCTATCTACAGCCTTAAGTATAATCTATGCAGTCCTAAATTGATAACGTTTAGGTACTAACTGTAATGTTATGTACTTACGTAATATCTTCTCGTCCCAAATACCGCAGTGTCTCAAGTCGAAAGTCTTCGACCAGTGTGTGTTGCCAGTGATGACTTACGGAACAGAGACGTGGTCGCTCACTATGGGCCTTATCAGGCGGCTCAAGGTCACCCAAAGAGCAATGGAAAGGGCTATGCTTGGAGTTTCCCTGCGAGATCGAATCAGGAATGCTGAGATCGGCAGGCAAACCAAAGTAGCCGACATAGCCCAAAGAATTGCCAAACTGAAGTGGCAGTGGGCAGGGCACATAGCCCGTAGAACTGACGGCCGATGGGGCAGAAAGGTTCTCGAGTGGCGACCACGAACCGGAAGACGCAGCGTGGGCAGGCCTCCTACACGGTGGACCGACGATCTTGTGCGGGTCGCGGGAAGCCGCTGGATGCAGGCAGCGCAGGACCGGCTATTGTGGAGATCCTTGGGGAAGGCCTTTGTCCAGCAGTGGACGTCTTTTGGCTGATATGATGATGATGATTACTAACTGTAATATCTTGTTTTCAGATACGGCCCCAGAACTGCATTACACCTTTATTGAACAAGCCTTACATCCTGGACCCTCGCTGACACTACACTGCGCGGCATCCGGCAGCCCACCCCCTAGGTTTACTTGGCTACTAGATGGACAACCAATCGAGGAACATAATACTCCACAAAGGTACATCTTTATATTTCCTACACTAAGTCTTCACATTTTGGATAACTTTCGGCTTGATTCATCATCTTCACAGCTCAAAAGCAACGCTGCAGTTGTACGCGGTGTTGCTATATACTAGTCGTCAAATTTTTTTATTAATATATTATATTTCTATAATAGTGCAAGTTTTACATAAAAATAAAACTTGTATTATTGAGCAGAGACGATGCACAGCATCTGTGAGAGTGCGTTGTATACTTCCCTTTGTATTTACACCAATTGCAACAACTTCCGGTTCCGACAGCGCCATCTTGGTTACGATTTAAGCGCCATCTATAGCGAGTTGTCACCAGGGGCCGTGTACGCCATTTTGCCTTCATAGAAGTGTCTCACCAGGAGCCCTTATTGGGATGCTGTGCATCGTCTCTGCTCAATAATACAAGTTTTATTTTTTTGTAAAACTTGCACTATTATCGGCATGTGACGATGCACAGCATCTGTGAGAGACCTGTTTATAACTCCTGGTGAATGGCAACGACGCTATGTGAGATGGATGATACAGATAAACATCAATTAAAACGATCTGTAACAATTTGTTTATGGAAATCAAATCATATTATATTAGTAAACATATCAACTGAACTTAAAGAAAACAGAATGATTCTCCAAAAAAAAATCTTAATCTATTATCACATAATCTATAATTTGTGACTATGCAGATAACCTATTAATATACCTACTTTACATAGGTTCAAAATTCGCAGATAAGTTTGTCTGTGACTAAGATGTCCCAATAATTTGTTTGCAATAGAACTTGGCAAAGGTATTTTCTCTGCGCCAATTGCCACGGCGTAAAATATCCTCTATTGGAAAGTTCTCATGCCAGTTCAAAGAAGCGACGGCCGAGCGAACAGTGCCTGGCGTGGCAGTTATACCTGCATCTCTAAGAACTGTCTTAACCTAATTACCGATAATCGTTCTCGAGGCTGCTTGTACTAAGAGAAATTGCTTTTAAAATATGTTTTACTAAAAAATTTGAATTTAAGTCAATATTATTCGAAGTTTTGGTACAATATATTGGTTCAGCCGCTTTAGGTTGAAAATGGGTCTGAACGATCCGTCGCTCTTCCTCGTTAAAAACATTGTGGAGAAATAAGTGACTCCGAGCCACCGTTGATCCGGTTTCTCCAGCATACCTTGTTCCAACAGCATGTGGATCTGTTGAGTCATATTTGGGGATTGAGGAGTCTCGAAACGACGGAGAACCTGTGTCGATGGATAGACGAGCACAGGTTTGGAGGTGAATGGTAGGCGCATTCCGGTGATTATACCGAGAAGGGCCTGCGGAGCCCGCAGCGCCTGCCACTGCCTCCGATACGCTCGGAGACAGCCCCCGTAAAACTTCGGTTGGACCGTTCGATAGACCTTCTTTCTCAGCATGAAACCATGGCCGCACCCATTTGTCCATACCCCCCAGTGTTTTAAATAAAAATTCGTAACTGATTTTCATCAAAGAGATGTTTAGAACTAGGAGGAATTTTACGCAAACCCTCTCGTAGATTATTATTGGGCAGCTCCCTAAGGATACGCTCCCTGCGATTCTCATCAAAGAGATTTTTAGAACTAGGAGGAATTTTACGCAAACCCTCGCGTAGATTATTATTGGGCAGCTCACTAAGGATACGCTCCCTGCGATTCCCATCAAAGAGGTGTTTAGAACTATGAGGAATTTTACGCAAACCCTCTCGTAGATTATTATTGGGCAGCTCCCTAAGGATACGCTCCCTGCGATTCTCATCAAAGAGATGTTTAGAACTAGGAGGAATTTTACGCAAACCTTCGCGTAGATTATTATTGGGCAGCTCGCTAAGGATACGCTCCCTGCGATTCCCATCAAAGAGGTGTTTAGAACTATGAGGAATTTTACGCAAACCCTCTCGTAGATTATTATTGGGCAGCTCGCTAAGGATACGCTCCCTGCGATTCTCATCAAAGAGATGTTTAGAACTAGGAGGAATTTTACGCAAACCCTCTCGTAGATTGTTATTGGGCAGCTCGCTAAGGATACGCTCCCTGCGATTCTCATCAAAGAGATGTTTAGAACTAGGAGGAATTTTACGCAAACCCTCTCGTAGATTATTATTGGGCAGCTCGCTAAGGATACGCTCCCTGCGATTCTCATCAAAGAGATGTTTAGAACTAGGAGGAATTTTACGCAAACCCTCTAGTAGATTATTATTGGGCAGCTCGCTAAGGATACGCTCCCTGCGATTCTCATCAAAGAGATGTTTAGAACTAGGAGGAATTTTACGCAAACCCTCTCGTAGATTATTATTGGGTAGCTCGCTAAGGATACGCTCCCTGCGATTCTCATCAAAGAGATGCTTAGAACTAGGAGGAATTTTACGCAAACGCTCTCGAAGATTCTTATTGGGCAGCTCGCTAACGATACGCTCTCTGCGATTCTCAATGTACTCGGCCCGTTTACCGCACACCATTTGCATAATTTCGTCACTAGTTTTGTGAAACTCGCAGGTAGGTTGAAACAACTAGTTAATTTTATCAAATATGTTATCTGCAGACAAACTTGTCCCGGCAGAAGCTGTCCAGTTCACGAATTGTTGTAAACTTTGATTCAATAAGTCACGCTGCGCTATTAATCCGTTACAAAATTATTTTCACTGCACCACCTGGTCCACCTTGCCCAGGCGGGCTTGTAGGTCTTCAGGGTGGATTCTCTCCAGCTAGATCGGAGCAAGGCTCTCTCTGCGTCGGTCCAGGAGTCTATGATTTCACTCCACCCCTAATTTTCCAGACAAACAGCTCCATATCTTGAACTTGCACTGGTGGGAGGCCCGTGCTCTGATCGATAAGCATCGAGCGTAAATTCTTTATCCTTATGCATTTGCAAAGTGCTCGATGACGGAGGTCGGAAAGCCAGAACGCTCGCTTCCACATTGGTGGTACCACCAGGTATACACCCTGTTCCCCGTTCAAGTGGTGCAGTATTCGTGGCAGTAAGCTCGGTGGTGGGTACACCGAAGCTAGTTGAAACTGCCATTGGCCACTGAAGGCGTTGCAAAATTGCGCCGAGTTGTCTCGACAATCGTTGGAGACATACTTCGGTACAACCCTCGTATCCATTGTGGCAAATAGATCGATTTGAGGAGTCCCAAATATCTGAAAAACTTCTATCAGTGCGGACCGAAGAAGGTGCCACTCGGATGCTTGCTTCCCACGGGATAATCCGCTAGACCCACGCTTGTGCGGAGGTCTTGACTGGTAAGCACTTAGTGAGGGTTTATTAACGTATGAAATATTTGTTGACGTACAACAGCCATGCGAGGTACCCTGCGCGGGTACGTATTGACACGCACGTCCCTGGGAGGGAGCGTGGTAAAATGCTTGCCCCTGCGGGGGGCGGCGTGTGGGCTTGCTCAGGACAGCTTGCGCAGCTGGAGCACATGAGCCTCTTTTATTCAAAGGAAAGAAAACTTTTCTAACACCCCCAGCCTTTTCGAGTACTGCAGTCAGTGACTGAGCATTAAAAAGGTGTTGACAAGAGGGTGGAATTTTACGCATAGCCACCTTTGTAAGAGGGTCTCGTACATAGTTGATTACGGCATCTCGCCTCAACTGAATGATTTCAGCTCGGTGACCACAAATAAGCTGAAGTAGTTCGGAAGAGACGTTAAATATATCACCCTTAATGAATAACTCTTCAATTTTCTCGAGTAAACTGTCATATGATACGTCACATTCCCGAGCCTATTGTAATAGGGAACGAAGGGAACTTTGCAAAACGTCGCGTTGTTTAAGCACACATGACGTTAACGCAGCGTATGCTTTATCCGAGTGAGCTAGATAACGTGATGAGTCATACGTCTTCAATTCGTCATTAATGTCCAGCTCAAAAAATCCCGGTGACGAATTATAAAGATTTTGTGTGTCTGCATAATGCACTTCACACCATTCACTGTTGCCAAATACTGAATATCTTTTAATATCTGTAATTTTTCGATAGATGTTTTAGGAACTGAAGGTTCCTTTATTTTTGTATAAATTTCAAACACTAAAGTTCGGCAGTTAACCGAATCTCGGTTAACTCCCGTACGTGATCATGATGTTGACTTAATTCACTATATAATTCGTCACTAGCATTAACATCTAAAAAGGGGTCTTCAGTGCAGTCCCTACGTGACCAAGACTTAAAAGCCGCGGCTCAACCACGCACGAAGCGACGGGGGCCGCGGGGCGTTGCGGCCGCGGGGCGTTGCAAACAAAAATCGATAGTTGCAGATGAGTGGCTGCTAGGACCCGGCGTCGGTTCGGGTGCCGACCGGGTGCCACGGACGTTACAGGATACATCGTGCTAACATTATCTAATTGAGACGGTAGACCAACATTGTGTAGCAAAGTATTTGTTCTAACTTCATTAACTAGGTCACGATAATTTAAATCAGACTCACCGCGTCTTCTCCGTTTTACCTCTATGGCCGATGAGTCCGAATAGGATGATCCCGAATCGCCACTCGAGTGGCTTCGTTTGGAAGCGCTTGCGCGGCTCGCAAGCGAGCGCGCAGTCCCCGGTGGTCCATCGCCGCCACCGACGACCGGGCAATCCGCCATTCCGGAACGCACATTTTCCACTTTACTATCACGCATAGTTGACTAGGCGAAACACGCGATATCTTAACACTCGAATTATGAACTATTATAAACGTGCACTATTTGTGTTTAAAAGAAATTCACTTAGAGAGGTGTTGCTCGTTTGAGAAGTAACGACGCTATGAAGGCAAAATGGCGTACACGGCCCCTGGTGACAACTCGCTATAGATGGCGCTTAAATCGTAACCAAGATGGCGCTGTCGGAACCGGAAGTTGTTGCAATTGGTGTAAATACAAAGGGAAGTATACAACGCACTCTCACAGATGCTGTGCATCGTCACATGCCGATAATTATAGATTTATCGATTTTGAAGGATTTTTGATCGTGGGACTTCTTGTAGATATCTATTGAGAAACTTGTGATTCAGATTAATATGTGCTGTTATTTTGACTGATTTAAAATGTAATGTAGGAAAATTGCCAGTTAATTTTCTTTCATCTTAACAGGAGCATAACTCAGTTTATGAATTCGAATGGCGACGTGGTGAGCTATTTGAATCTAACGTCGGTGCGGCCTGAGGACGGAGGCCGGTACACGTGCAGGGCGCACAACTCCAGGGGAGCCGTGGAGCATTCTACTAGGCTCAATGTTTATGGTATGTATACCATAAGAAAAAGAATGAAAGTAAAATAAATGCAGTGGAAATGAGAGCTCTGAGAAGTATGTGTGGTGTGACTTTGAGAGACAGAATTCGAAATACTGATGTAAGAGAGCGTTGTGGTGTGAAAGAGGATGTAGTCACAAAGATTGAAAAAGGCATGCTGAGATGGTTTGGCCATTTAGAAAGGATGAATGAAAGAAGATTGACAAAAGAAGTATACCTGGCCTGTGTGAATGGGACAACCGGAAGGGGAAGACCACGTCGAACATTCTCTGACCAAATTGGAGATGTTCTCAAGAAAGGGCAGGTCAGAAGTACCCTAAACCGGCGAGCATGTATGAAGAATATAATGTCAGTAATCGAGGCAAAAGAAGTATGCAAAGATCGTGACAAATGGAAATCCGTTGTCTCTGCATACCCCTCTGGGAAACAGGCGTGAGTCTATGTATGTATGTATGTATGTATGTATACATAACTTTCATATTTAAGCGTTTATTAGTACTTCGTGACTTGATTGTCAAGTAGAGTATTAAGAAGTTTAATTAGTATTAAGAACCTTCTCATACAAATACGTACGGTTAACCCAGTACCTTGTCTCCGTTTCGGAGAGCTAAATTATTCTACGCAAAAAACCTTACCGACTACGCTGAAAGATGTGGTGTTTATAACTAGCATTTTATAATGCATCAATAAACATATATTTAAGTTTCATATATTAATCGTATGCCGCACCCCACGTTTCGTCACAACGTTAAGTTGTTTAAATCACAATTTGTTAACTTAAGTTATACCCGCCTACCGTGTCGTTACCAATTGCATTAATATTTAATAACAAGTATAACCTCTTAAGGAAAAACAAAAGACGCTCGCGCGCACTCTGGTACGTCTCAACGTAACAAGAGCGAACTATTACCACTGACTCGCGTCCGGAGTTATCTACAATTACCCTCATTAAGCCCGGACGTTTATACTAGTACCTCCAAACTCCACGTATTAATATTATGATTGTATACGTCCGTGCCCAAAGCGACACGTTTTTTAGAGCTATCATAATTATGTGCGAATGCGTTTTGTTTACAGGTCCTCCGTCAATCCGCACCATCGGTCCGATCCGCGTGGTCGCCGGTGTGAACACTACAATCTACTGCCCCTACTCAGGATTCCCTATCAGGTTGATGGAGGTGCATTTGCTTAGTAAAATTATAAGTTTCATTTTATGTTCTGTTTTTTGTAGATTTGTTTGTGTGAGTGTGGATTCAGTTAAGATTACCTTTTATAACGATATTGGGTCAAGATTTTAGGATTAGGTGGCGCAAATGAACTGATTTCTATGATCAATGTGTTTTAAGCGCGGCTTGCGGTAGTAGTTTACTGGTAGACACTGTCAAGCAAGGGAAAAACGTTATGCCTATGCGTGAGACATTATTAAATTGCTAAATTATTTGATCTTGTGTATATATTAGTGAGTATTAATAATAAAGCCGAAACGCTGCACAATACTTTTTATCTTGATTGTATATCCTCAATACTAAAAACGTAAAATGTCTTTAAAATATATACATATGTTACTTTAATTTCTACTCTTTTTTAAAGACAACGCCAATGAAAATTAATGCTTGTGTCGCGGGATACTTTACAAATATAAAAATAACCTACACAAAGTACATCCAGACTCAGTACAATTATTAATGGGTCACACAAATTGTCCTCCTCTAGAATCCATCCCCAGAACACTAAGTGGCGAAGCGACACAGGACATTTGCACAGGAACCTTCTGTTAATTCAATCAAAACAGTATCTATATCCTACTTACTATCTATCTAAGTATCTTGTTTATAGGGAGGTATTGATATCTAAGGAAGGACTCCATCAACTTGGATGTTTCTTTTTGTTGTGTGCATTTATAAAAAAAAGTATAGAACATATGAAATTTTGGAAAAAATATGTATTTGTGTGAAGCAGGGGTCGGTCACTAGTTTTACGTAAAAGTGCTATTTGGGTAAAATTGCGTATTTTTAGAAATAATATGTTAAACAATTATTTATATTCCAGTGAAATTCGCTGGCAACGCGGTGGTGTCGACTTGAGCTCTACGGGCGGTAGAGCATTATCAGGAGTTGGTGGAGAGCTACTCCTCTGGCCTGCAGAACCCGCAGATGCGGGAGTCTACTCTTGCAGGGTGACCTCACCTTCCGTCCAGTATGCACAAAAAGATGTGCAGATATTTGTGAGAAGTAAGTTTGTAAAATATATTAGTTTATAACGAAAGCGAAAACAAGATGATTCTAAAATCTCTTTATTTGCGTAAGACTTATTAATCTTTTTGACTTGGCTGTAGTGTTAAAAGAGTGCCCATTATGTAAGATAACTCCACGCACGCTTGACGAGAGCGTTACGAAAAGGGTGATCGGGGGAGGCGTACGGAAGTAGAGAGGGGGGTATAACTTAGTTAAGATAGAAAAATAGACAGGTTCAGGTTTTGTTTATTACTATAGGGGTAAGTTAGGCCTTATTATAAACCTTAGGCGTCATGCGTCATAGCGCAATACGCTATGTATGACGATTTTAAGGGGTTTTATTGCTTCGGAGAATGGTGTCTGCTGTGGTCGTTAGAGAACAGATGTTAAGTTATAGTATGGACCTAATAGGCTTGAGCAATTTTGGCACTAATGCCACTACTGCCTATACTATTACATAGTTAAATAAAGTGAATAAACTCTATTTTAATTGAGGTTTATGATAGTTTAAATAGACTACATCAGTAACCTTAAAAGTCTCTCAGCTCATGGAATAAAGCATGTGTATAATCAAAATAATTACTGTTTGTACAGAATCCTACTAATATTATACATGCACAAGTTTATGAGTATGGATCTATGGATGTTTGTTACTCTTCCACGCATAATCTACCAAACAGAATTCGATGAAACCCTTACAGTAATATACCTTATATATCCACATAACACATAGGCTTTAATTCATCAAGTTTAAGGCGGGTAAAACCGCAGGACATAGCTAGTAGAATATATATTCGTCTTTTAATTCTTTGAGGTTAGTGTTACATCATTAGCAAAATGAGAAAAGACTAGGCCTAGATGTACTATCTTAGATCTACTATTCATTAGCAAGAAATATTATTCCGCGGTGATATAGAATGCGATCATTTTATCAGAAGAGTATACATATTAACGAAGGAGCCCGTACCTACTAACAAAGTCTCTTACTTCCACAAAAATAAAGGTATAATGTATACAGTCTGATGGCCTTTTCACTTGTTTCAGATCCACCCAAAATAGCTGGGTTCAACTTCCCAACGGATTTAGTAGAAGGCAGCTCGATACAAGTTCTCTGTGGAATTACATCTGGCGACAAGCCTGTATACTTCTCCTGGTTGAAAGACGGGCAGCACATTCCATCCAGTTTACAGGTAAGATAGGAATGGAATTTTTGTAATGTTAAGTATAATTAAAATTTTGAGTTTTTTAAGTGATAATGGTAATTGCTCCAATATTCGCCAAAGTATGTATTAAAAAGAATAATACATTTCGATGACGTAACAGCATTCACCGTAGTTTAGGTAATTGTCAAAGTATTGAGGATTTAACCCAATGAATTTATATTCAAATCCTATCGGTCGTCTAATTTTTTGACTTATGGTATAATATTTAAAATAATATCTAGGGACAATGTCACACAGATCATCCCAGCCCCAAACTAAGCAAAGCTTGTACTATGGGTACCAGGCGACGATATACATACTTATATAGATAGATAAATACTTAAATACATAGAAAACATCCATGACTCAGAAACAAATATTCGTGCTCATCACACAAATATTTGCACTTACCGGGATTCGAACCCAGGACCACCAGTTTCGTAGGCAGGAGCACTACCAACTAGGCTACGGTGACCTACAAAATAATCAATAAAATAAATAAATAATAAAACAAAAAATATCGTTATCTTTCAGGTTCAGGAAAAATCGCTGGACGAGTTTAGTTTTTTAATATTTTCTCACGTGACGTCAAAACATAGCGGCGAATATACCTGCGTGGCGAGCAACACCGCCGCTGAAGTCAATCACACCGCCAGACTCGCTGTGAAAGGTACGATCAGTAAAATACATATGTGTATAGTGTATTATCATGATAGTAGAAACTTATATTATGGAATTGCTCCGGCGTTCAAACATTTCATGTTTGATGAAAATGATTAAACTCATTCAAAGTTGGCGGATAAAATATTTTTACACAATTCCCTCAATATGGGTATCCAATGAGAGGGCTTAATTTGTAAAATACACTATGACAAATGTCAGGAAATTTTAAGTGTTTTATTTTATTTAGTAGTACAGTTTTACTACAATTATATGAAGAATTCTAAATATCGGTTACACCATATTATTAAATTGAGGCGCTTACAGCTAGATGCTCTCACCGGTCTGTAAGTGATTGGCGAGGTCAAGCAACTAGGCTCGCGGTCAGTCCATAGATGGGTGACCGCGAAAGTGTTTTAATTTCTGGGCGTCTCCGTGCTTCGGAGGGCACGTTAAGCTGTTGGTCCCGGTTGTAGCCATTAGGCAACAATCGTTAAGCCATGTCAGAGGCCTAATGGGCGGCTTGAACAACTCTGACACTAGGGTAACCACTGCCCACACGATAAGTAAGATATGTATGTATATATTTTTTAATTCAATTAAGAGACCAATATTTTTCGAATTATACTCATACGTTGTTTCCGCTCTGTGTGTGTTGATTATCCGTGTAGTTTACGGCGTAAAAAGAATAACAGGCCCACCCCATACCACCCCGTGTGTGTCGTAAAAGGCGACTAACTGATACAGCAGGTAGTCGCGCAGCAGCACCACTGTACTAGCTACAACCGACACTGCGATAAACTCACTTGCCGCGTTCTCTTTTGACAACGTTATAGAAACCTTTGGGTGAGGCCTATTTCCTTACAATGTGGTCCAACTGAAGGTTGTCTGGAAGAGATCGCTGTAAGCGATAAGACCGCCAATTGTACCTTTTATATAATTAACTTTATCATAAATTGTGTTCTGTAAATGGTGTACCATACAGTGTATCTTATCTTATCCTATGTCCAGTTCTGGGGTCCTACCGGCTAAGTCGCCGAATGTCGACTTCTTAAATGGCGTTCAAATAAATAAAGGTTAAATATGACTTAGTCAATCGTTAAATCGGCTTCCATGAGTACATTTGACGTCATAAATGGTCCGGAATCGATGGTCAACGTTGAAGCCGATTTAATGATTGTTTAAGTAATTTTTAACCTTTATTTATTTTATCGCCATTTAAGAAATCGATGTTCGGCGACTTAGCCGGTACAGCCCTTGGACGATATCAAGTTGATGATGTGATGTGATGTGTATGTTGATTTATATTGAAATTTCAGTGGCGCCAACGTGGGTGTATGAGCCTCTAGATGTGTCAGCTCTATTGGGTACTCAGATCCTGGTACACTGCGCTACTAAAGGCTATCCTGAACCACGGGTGACATGGTTAAAGGGTCATGGTAAGCAATCTAATCATTTTTATAAACTTCTTTCCTGGCGTCCCCGCCTATTATGATTCGGAAGAATTACTATGACAACTTCGTTGGTCTAGCACTAGCGTGTTTAATCGCAGATAATAAGGTTCTGGGTTCAAATCCCGAGCCTAGCCATAACCTTAAAATAGCTTCAAATTGGTGGCAGTTTCGTTAGATAGCAGTTCAAGCAGAACCTCTTTCGAGTCGTGTTGATTACTCTCTCCCATGGAATCATGAGGGTGAGGGGACAGAGTGTGTACCTGGGTTAGTGAACACACTTGTGCACTATGTCCTGCACGGTTAGTCTCCATTGAGAATGGCTGCCTCTGACGAAATTATCAGTTTTGTTATTATACGCTCCTTTACGGGCTATTCGCTCCTTTACCCTACTCTATTCGTTCTGGGTATGGTGGGGTATTACAGGCTTGAAGTGAGAAGGGAGGTCGCTCTCAGCGTTTACATATTTAAAGTGGTGCTCAGGCTACGCGTCCCGGATGAGTTCGTGCGACGGCGGCCGGAGTGCGGGCCGGGCCGCGCGCGCGCAATACGTTGGCTCACAGCATTGATATCTTGTCGTGCGCACTGAACGAATTCACACAGGCCGCTTATTGTGCTATTTGTATAGTTTAAGTTTTTAGTTTTGAGTTACCTTTTTTGTTGTTAATTTATAAATATATAGGCTATTGAATTAGGTATTAAGTTCATGTAATTATAGTTTATGTGTGTTTAAATAAATAAATAAAATTATGCATTTATATAAAATGACTTTCCCTTAAGAAACGGTACTTTGTTATTTCAGGATCTGGAGTAAGCGATTTCCGCCCAGTATCAAACCTCGATCTCCAATTCTCCGTTCTTCCAAACGGGACGCTGAGTATAGCCCCGGCGGCACACCATCACGAGGGCCAGTACATGTGCCGAGCGGACAATGGGATCGGGAGGGGACTGTCCAAGATAATTGCAATTTCTGTAAATGGTATGACTAATTTATGAGGGATCCACTATCTATTAGTAAAGTTACGATGAATGTTTTTTTTAAAACTGGTAGGAGTGTGTTTTTATTAACCAATAACACAAGTACCCTATGTATGTGTAGTCAGATCAATCAATAGAGAAAACATATTATTATAAAGCTTATATGGTCTAGAAATATAGAGATATATTTATAATCTAAAAACAAAAAGATCATATGCGACCATATATATTATAGTCGAAAAAGAAAAATATTTAAGTGAAATTTTTTGCACTACTGAATTGCATTGTTTTGTGGTAGAATTTTTAAAGCCTTGGTGGCAGATCATTTCGAATCGCAGGAGACACGAAATTGGGAGAGCTTTTATTGAAGCTAAAATGATACAGAATTATAATTCCGTACATAAAACTGATTTTTTTTGACAAAACCATATTAAATCTGAATCCACAACTTGAATTGTGATTTAACATAATTTAACACTCTTTGAATCCTCCCAACGACAAAGTATATAATTCTGTTTAGCAATATTTGCTTTATACTCTTTTGAACCATATTAGTTGAAGTTGTTGAATGTTTGATTCAGAAACTATTTTATTAAATGGGTTGTTCTTGAAGCAAAGTATCCCAAACCAGTCTTTCTCGACTTTTAGTATTTTGAGGGTAATATCCTTCACTTTTTAATTAGATTTGGGTTGGTATTCACAAATATGTTAATTTATAAAATGCACATTCTTGGCAGTTGCATATTGCAATATATAAATTCCTGAAGTATGGTGTCCATTTCTATTCCCAGAGCCAGCTCACTTCGAGTACTCGTCGCGCAACATGTCGGTGCAGCGCACGGCGCAGGCCACGTTACAGTGCGACGCGCGCGGCGACCCGCCCATACAGCTGCTGTGGACTCACAACATGAAGAGAGTTGATCTCACTACTTACAGGTCAGTTGTGGGGTTATTCAAAACCTTTACATGTTATAGTTAAGTATAAGATCTGGAACTTATACTTGTATTCCGACTTAACGTCACCCAGTACATAGAGTGGTTTAATAAGTTCTCTTTTAAGAATGTCTTTGGAAATGTAAAATATTTTGTTTACCTAATACTGTACAAATTGAAATGGACTTAATTAAACTGGTATTTTTGCAATTGTATTTCATAATTCTCTTTTTTATTTCAGCCGTGTGGTCTATAGCAGTCTCGATTTTTTTTGGTAGTAAATCTATGAATCATTACGTAATCATTTCAAAATATTTAAATGTTTTAAATTGTAGGGTATCAGTATCGGAGAAACGGTCGGAGAGCGGCGTGAGCTCGCAGCTGAGCGTCGCGCACGCGGAGCGCGCCGACTCGGGCGTGTGGCGCTGCCGCGCCGAGAACGCGTTCGGCCGCGACGAGCTGCTCATATACCTCGCCGTGCAAGGTGACCCATACTACCCGCAAAAAGTTTTTGACTAAACCTAACCCCGGACTTCTCTTGGCGGCGGATGGGGGTAGCCCCGGGAAAGCGGGTATGCGGGTGACCCCCTATTGCGCCATGTCGGTCGGGACACGTACCCTGGGAGGCTCTGGATTGCCCTCCCCGATTGCCGACTCCTGCCAAATCGGTACAGTGACTGACACCTTACTTGCTTTATGGTATGGAAACGAGCTAACCTAGTGCCAGAGTTGTTCAAATCGCGCAGTAAGCCTCTGCCATGGCGTAATGAGTGTTGCCTAACGATTAGAACTGGGACGGGCAGATTAACGTGACCTCTGAAGCTCGAAGACACTTTGAATATAAGCCCTTTCGTGGTCTGCGTTTTAAACTAAATAATGTCCGTTTGGTTGAATTTCTGCCTTGGCGGCCAGTCTCAATAGAGATTAGCCATCTGTTTGGACGGCTCCACGCGAGCTTATCGTCGCAGAGGGTTTTAAAGCTCACCCCTGCAGCTGCAAACCACCTGCTTCTCAATTTAGTAGAGCAAACAAGATTGCTTGAAATCGATTATGCAGCGCTTCGTTTCTCTCTGTAAATTTTGTACCTTATATGATAAGGTACAAAATTCACTCTTTTGACACTTTCTAATCTTATATTATAATGCTACCAAGTAATCGCCTAGGTATTTGTGATTAAATCATATTCCATAAAATACTGTTTTGGTGTGGTGAAAATATGGCAAATAAATCATTTGGCAAATGAAAAAATAACTTTTGGCTTTTGGTTAAGTAATATTAAACATTTGACATTCTTGCATGTGTATAGTTTTTGCGAGCACGATGGTAGGGCAAATTACATCTCAACTTGCTCAAACTAATAATTTTGAGCCCTGAATCTATATATATATATATATAAAAATCAATGCCACTTTTTGGCTAATTTTGGTCTTGAATTATTTGTGGAAGTCCAGGGAAGGTTTGTTTGTACGTAGAGAAAATTTAAAAAAAAGTTGTAAAAGTGTAAAATCGTAGTTTTTACTAGCTAGCAATTTAAAATATTTTTTTGTTTGAATAAATGAACTTAATAATATTTTTTTTTATTACTATGCCTTATACGTAGCGAAGCACGTACCGGGCCGCTAGTTTATATTATAAAGACAAGATCTATATATATCATATACTGTCGCGATGCATACCGTCAACATCACGTAATCTTACTCCGCGTTTAACTTTCAAAATAGTTGGTAAATTTCTCACCTTTAAACTTAAAACTTAGTAATATGTGTAGTAATTGAACTGAACTGTGAAATAGTGTTTGTGTGATCTAAATCCGTCCAGTAATCATCGAGTTACAAGCAAAAACATTAGTAAAATTTTAATTATCGCCATCCATCCCTGACCTACGACAACCCGCAGAACGCTCGCATACCCCGCTCCGCGCGCCCGCGAGTACCCGCAGCGCCCACTGCCCGCGAGTGTACCTGCATCTAACTACGCTTCAAGCGCTTTACGGTATTTAGCGGCCCGCTAGACGGCACTTATATAATATTTTTTGTTGCTAAAAAATATTTTAAAGGAGTACATCTACTCCCATGACGCGTGTTTGCTTGGGTTGTATGAGGGCTATAAAGGATAACAATTTCATGAAATGCATTGTTTGCAAAGAGGCATGCCATTTAGTCTGCGTAAATACAACCGCAAAGAAAACTGCCAAGGATTTAAACTGGACATGTCCAAACTGCATCAGCAAGAGGCCCAGAAGTGACAACACCAACACTCCAATACGCCCCGCAGACACTGACAGCCAACCTTCGCCAACATGGGTAACGCAACGCTCGCAACCTCAAGGGAAGGCATCACCAACCTTGAGTGACCACGAATCTACTCACCATTGTTTATCCAAGGAAGACATTAGGGAAATCATACGCAGTGAAATTAAATATGCAATGTTGAATGAATTAACTGATTTAGTAAAACGGACCATCACTCCTGAGTTACAAGATATAAGAGCGGATATTACTACTATGAAAAACGAATTTGCTACATTTAGAGAGTCCATGGGTTTTATTAACTCAGAATTTGAGAGTATTCGATCTGAGATGACCAATAAATTTGATTTGACCACACGTCTCCAGAAGGATCTTACTGAATTGAGAGCCACTAACAAAGAGCTCACCCACCGCTTAGCTGAGATTGAGCAACAAACCCGTGCCTCTAATATAGAAATACAATGTGTGCCGGAACACAAAACTGAAAATGTATTAACACTGACGAAACAGCTTGCCAAGTGCGTAAAATTCGATCTAGACGCTGGTGATATACATGTGTGTACTAGAGTAGCAAAAGCTAATCCATCCTCATCGCGACCAAGATCTATAATTGTCAAATTGCGTAGTCCACTGATTCGTGACGGATTACTAGCTGCTGTACTAAAGTTCAATAAAAATCACCCGTCAGAGAAACTCAACTCATCACATCTGGGCATCGGCGGTGATAAGAAACCTATTTATGTGGCAGAACACCTATCTTCTCAAAACAGGGAACTTCACAAGGCTGCTAGATTGAAGGCCAAGGAGTCACAGTACAAGTTTGTTTGGGTCAGAAGCGGCCGCATATTTGTTAGAAAATCCGAAACCTCACCAGCTATTGTAATTAAGGACTTTGCCTCGGTAAATAATATAACTTAATTTAATTATTTTATTATTATTATATATCTTTAATTTAGAACATATAGTCAAACTATTTCAAAATTCAGTTCTATAAATTTTTATTACCAAAATTGTAGAGGCTTGAATACAAAAACTAATACATTCTACACTAATGTGTCACTCAATCAATACGATGTAATAGTAATTACCGAGTCTTGGCTCCAGGATAATGTCGCGAATTCAGAATTGTTCGACGATCGATATGTTGTGTATAGACGTGACCGTGATCTGAAAAGTCTTCGGTCTAAGCGAACGGGTGGCGGTGTAATGATTGCAGTTAATAAAAAATTTAACACAGTTAGATTGAAAACAACGGTACGATAGAGGACCTATGGATAGTAGTTAATCTGAAGAAAGGTGATACCATTGTCAAAATTTGCATTTGTGCTGTTTATATACCGCCTCCAGTTCACTTAGCGGACTTTGAGCAGTTTGTGGATAAGTCCAGTGCTACCCTCTTGAACTATGACCACTGCTTAGTCTTAGGTGATTTTAATATGCCCAATTTAACATGGAGTAATAATAGCGATAATTTTACTATTTTACAAAGTACTTCGTGCCCATTTTATCATCTCATGTCTGAGTTCATGGCCATGAACGATTTGAAGCAGTATAATAAAATAATGAATGATAAATCTAGAATTCTTGATTTGGTTTTCTCGTCAGAATCCAATTTATCTGTTATAGAAGCGAATGAATTTTTAACTCCAATAGATAATTACCACCCTCCCTTTGAAGTCGACCTTAGAATTGATTTTTCAGACAATAATCTACCATCACACAAACTGTCTAGATATAATTTTTACAAAGCCGACTATGATGCAATTGTCGATGAATTGAATGATGTTAACTGGCCTGACTTATTCTCATCGTGTAACAATATAGACCAGATGGTAACGCAGTTTTATAGAATATTGCAGGATGCAATAAATCAATTTGTACCTAAGACTAAACTCAGAAGTAACAAATACCCTGTTTGGTATACTAGCGGTCTAATCAGGAGCCTTAAAGAAAAAAACCGAGTTAGGATACGTTTTAAGAAATATAGAAATCCCATGGATAAAGTCATCTTAGATTTGTTAAAAGTCAGAACAGAAGTACTAATGCAGCAATGTTTCACTAATTATTGCAAAAATCTAGAAACGAGTATAGCTAAGAATCCAAAATATTTTTGGACATTCATAAAACATAAACGTAATTGTAGAAGCGACATACCATCTAATATACAATTAGACGGTGAAGAAGCTACTGATATACTTCATGTTAGTAACTTATTTGCAAAGCATTTTTCATCGATTTACACACCTGACTCTCAGCCTGCTACGAATTCAACAATCCACATCTCTGATAATAGTTCCCTCTGTCTTAACACATTGATTTTACCCGAATCAGATATACTTAATAAACTAGAAAAAATTAACTTAAATAAAGGGCCTGGACCGGATGGTCTTCCAGCTGTATTTTTGACTAGATGCGCCAAACAAATATCCTTTCCTCTAAAGCTTATATTCAACGAGTCGCTCCGTTCAGGACAATTCCCTAACCATTGGAGAACGGCCAAAATTGTGCCTATCCATAAAGAAGGTCATAAAAATATGGTTAAGAACTATCGACCTATATCAATTTTATCCATAATACCAAAAATATTTGAGTCATTAATTTACCCATATTTAAATAGTTGGGCCAAATCGCGAATTATTGAACAACAACACGGCTTTATACAAAAAAGGTCCACAACTACTAATCTTGTAGCTTTTGCAGATACAATATCTTATCATCTAGATCAAGGTACTCAGGTGGACACCGTATATAAAGACTTTAGCAAGGCCTTTGACAAAGTAGACCATACAATACTGATTTCGAAACTTGCGGGCCTTGGAGTAGGAGGTCCTATCCTAAAATGGTTTGAATCGTACCTTACTAACCGAAAATCCTACGTAGTAGTGAATGGTACGCAGTCATCAGAATTCATCATCACCTCTGGTGTTCCACAGGGATCGCATCTGGGACCTCTTCTGTTTTTAATTCTCATAAATTCCATCTCGAAATGTTTCCACCACACAGAGTTTTACCTATTTGCCGATGACCTTAAAGTTCTGAAACCTATCCAAAGCTCAGAGGATTGTAAGCTAGTTCAAGACGACATTGACCGACTGGTTGAGTGGTGCTCACAAAATAAAATGTCCTTAAATGCTGAGAAATGCAATTATATTTCTTTTACCAGAAGTAAAACAAAGATACAAACGTCATACACAATAAATAACCACTCACTGAAACAAGTCGACTGTGTTCGTGATTTAGGAGTTTTAATGGACAGTAAACTTACATTCAATGCACACATAGATAAAATAATACTGAATGCGACTAAGATGTGTGGTTTTATAGCTAGAAACTCTAAACGGTTTATAAAGCCTAGAACCAAAATTCTTTTATTTGATTCATTGGTCCGTAGCATTCTGGAATACTGCTCCCAGGTTTGGTCTCCATTTTATGAGGTTCACAAAAACTGACTTGAGCGAGTACAAAGGAGATTTGTCAGTCATCTTGCTTTTGACATGAAGTTGCATCATTCATTAACATCGTACAGTCGTCGTCTTGAACACTTTAGAATGGTCTCGCTGAATGAAAGACGCCAACTGCTTGACCTATCATTCTTACATAGTTTATTAAACAATAGAATAGATTGTCCTGAATTATTGTCTAAAATCAATATCTCTGCTCCAAGTAGGCTACCGCGCTCGGGAGTCTACAAGCTGCTCACTGTCCGTCGATACAAAACTAACATAGGTCTTAATTCACCTTTAATAAGAATAGCCAAATTATATAATAGCCTTCAGCGACTGGCAGACTTGGACATCTTTGGTGATAATTTGGTTAGATTTAAGAAAAAAATCACTGAATACCTGTATTCCAGGCTTCGATAATTATCATAACACACGGTTGAATATCTATTTTTATATATATATATTTTTTTTAATCTTAAATGTTTCCAATTTTTGTTTTAATTTTTATAACTTTTATTTTTAACTTAGTGTTTCTGTTTTGTTAATGTATGTAAAGCATTTTTTTATATTTGGCGAAAGCATTTTATTATTGTTAGTTGTGGTTGCCTGTAACTGAATGAGCACAAGGCATGTCTTTAAATACTACTTAGTTGTAAGAAATGTGTATCATTTGTTGGTGATCCTAATAAAATAAATAAATAAATAATCTATTTCAGAATTCCCCGAAGCTCCCCTTGGCCTACACGTATCCCATCGCTCTGGTCGTGGTGCCACTATATCATGGAGGCGCGGGTACGACGGCAACGCTCGGGTGCTGGTGTACCGCCTGCAGTACCGGGTGGTGGGAGACTCGAGGAGACCGGATGCTGGAGACTGGCCCGATGCCCCCACTAGAGACGTGCCAGCAGATCGGGTGGTGGAGAGGTAACGTCGAATAATTGGGAACTTTTATATAAAATACTTGAAACTACTGGTCGTGTATGAAATCTTATACTGGAACTTTTTGCATATGTATTTGCAGTACTTCGTGGGTGTCTTAAGTAAGCTTGTCACTGGGATCTTGTTTGAACCGCTCAATAATGATGTATTGGCTGATATAATGAAGGAGGGGAGGTATTTTTTGTTTATTGTATGAGCAGTGGTTATCGTAGTGTCAACAATAGGTCAAGCTGCCCAGTAGGCTGCTGACATTAAATAATGATTGTTGTTTAACGATTGTAACCGGGACCAACAGCTTAACATGCCCTCTGAGGCGCGGAGACGCCCAAAAATTAAAGCGATTCGGCAGTTACCCATCTATCAACTGACAGTGCGGCTATGCGATGTTGGGCATCGTCCTAAGGTCGCCGATCACCTACGGACCGGTGTGACTCTCAGAGGAGAAAATTCTGGTTATTAACAATTGAGCAATAATATATAAGAACTTGTTGGTGTCTTGGTCAGGATAAATACTCAAGGATCTAACACATTAACCATGTCACGGAGGACTACAAATTTCTAAAAACATTATTTATTTTGAAACAACAATTATTTGGCTTAGTTTTGGAACGAAGTTCCTTATCGCGCATTGCGAAAGCGGGCTAGACGGAAAAAAATAAGATGAAAAGTTGTAGTAAGCCATTGTAAGCCGTGCGGCGTGCGCATGTTTCTCTGTCCCTCTCTCTCTCTCTTATAGAAAGCAAGCCAGATATTTTCGTTTCGTCTTTCTATTTCACATTGAACAGTGTGGTGTCGCGACGATTATTTTTGTTGTGTGTATACAGGTTTTTTGTACATAGTAAATAATAATAACAATAATTAATCCTGACAGTGTTTCTGCACAAGTTCCGGGGACTTCGTTCCATCCGGGTGTCCCTTGACACTTCTTAAGTTTTTATATATCAAACTATTTCAAAACAACAAGATTTAAAAAGAGTATTTCGTTTCTAGTGAGTAGTTGATAAATAAGCTAATTAACATAAGCGAGCTTAAGCATTACTATAATTCACACTGAGCTTAACAAGTCTGTGATAAGCTTGAACTATTTGGAGGTGCACGTGGGACGGAAGACGGGTAAAACCAAAGGTAAACTAGAGGGCAGCAAAATACCTCACTGATATGCATTTCTTAGGTGTATCACTTAATAATTATAAAAATTTCGAACAACTATATATACTTATATTCAACTGATCTACAGTTGAATATAAGTATATGATGATGATCATCTCAATTGCAGACAGGACTTAGACACCGGTTCCGAAATCCACCTGGAGTACCGCGTAGAAGGCCTCCGTCCCGCGACTGCGTACGCGCTACGACTCGCTGCTGTCAATGCGATTGGAGACAGTGACTATTCTGAACCGGTTGTAGTTCAGACTCTTGAAGAAGGTGAATCATTTATTGATCTATCACTTGAACAAGACTAACTCGCATTTTTATTCACTTATTTATTTGCTATGTCACCCATGCGTATTTTCTCTGCATGTGTTCTGATTATGCTATCGGTTTATAACCACGTGACAGAGACATTATTAAGATTTCATATATGCTACTACTACTCTTCTAAGACAAACTTAGGAAATAGACGATTTGACACAATTTTGGTTCTTGACGTTCTAAAATCTTACATTGCGTTTGGTGTTAATTATCTTTAATGCGAGATAAGATGTGACATAGTGCAGATTGCTCTTATCGTATTAAAGTCCTAATTATTTTTTGTATAGCTCCATCGGAACCACCTCATAACGTTCAAGTTCAAGCAACAGCACCTGGAGAACTCCTCGTGAAATGGCAGGTAAACTTTACATTTTAATTAAATTATATGTTTCAATATTCTGTTCCCGTATGATTTTTAGGATGACTGTCTTAATAGTTTACCGGCGTTTGTTCGGGGTTCATATGCAAATTTGCAACTAATGCAGCGTCTAGTATGAGCCATTAAAGGATTTACTCCGTTTACACACGGACAAATTATACATCATCATAAAGGTATACATTGTTTTTGGATTTCGACGCTTGAAAGGTAAAACTTACCAAGCGTCGTTTTCGGCGATATTTAAAATATTAACATCTGCAAAAAGTTAGTCCTGTTGATTGATCATACTCTTGAAATGACTGACTTTTATCGTCGCTCGGTAATTCAACAGAGAGAGAGAGAGAGAAAGAGAGAAATTTTACTCCGTTTCCTTTTATTGCCATGAATGAATTTTTGCTTACCTTAATTAAATACTCAACTAGCTGTTACCCGCGACTTCGTCCGCGACAATTTTGAATGATGACCAATGTAACCTACAACAAATACGCAAAAAAGTCACTTCCAGAAATGAATGTGAATAAATAAAGAAAGGCCGTTCATTAAAATTCCGTTTCGGTCAGAAACGGTTTGCGAAATAATCCAATTAAAATTAAAAGTGATACTAAAGTCTACTGGCTCATAGTGTCAAGTTCAACACTCAGAAAAAAAATATTAACGCACCAGAAAAAAACACGGTCTTTTAAAGCATATTTTCATAATAAAGGTTTCACTGACTCATTGATGATGTCCTCCCAGACGAATCCGTCGACTGCGACACCCTTAGCTTGTGTTGGCCTTGGCCCTTTGCATGGGCGCGAGCATAACTAACAAAGCCAAACTTGGTTTTGAAAGTCCTGTGCCAGGAAGCACAGTAAAGAGACCCACTTTAATCGTATGTGTAATTGTAGGAGGGCTTAGGCTGGGTTTCCCGGAACTGGCGTTTGGCATCAAGAGCTTAGAGACGGGCATGCTCAAAGCTTTTTAAGCTTCATTTGAGAGTAGCTTGCCATTTTGTCCTCTGAGTAGCAAGCCTCTCCCACGAGTTGCTGGAAGTGGTAGCAGTCAGGTGGCGCTTCAAGACATGCTTATAACGCAGGTGCTGTCCGCCCGGTATGAGTTTACCTGAGCTAAGCTCAGAGTAAAATATCTGTCTAGTTGTTTAGTACTCTGTAAGGGCAAAAGCATACATACACACGCAAGGGAGGTCAAAATCGGCATGATAGTATAAATAAGCATTACATATATTAATTGACTTCTAATCTACCCTACATGATAAGAACAAGGAAACAATAATTAATTTTTCAAAATCATGCGGTTATCTTCAAAACTATTTTACGCCGAGGTGGAATTACCAATACCAATTTTGATGCGTGAAACTTCAAAAATGTCTCTTTTTTCATACAACTTACATCCCCTATTTTACGCCCTTAGGCCTGGAATTTCCAAAAATCCTGTAATATATATTTTTTATTTATAACTCAAAGGCCAAATGCTAATTATCATGCGTTAAATTAAAAAAATGTCGTATTTTCTCATACAAACTTACATCCCCTATGTAAGCACTTAGGGGTAGGATTCCCAAAAATCCTGAAATATATATTTATAATTTTTAACTGAATGGTCAAATACCAATTTTCATGCGTTTAACTTGAAAAATGTCGCAGTTTTCATACAAACTCACATCCCCTATTTTTTACGTCCTTAGGGGGCGAATTCCAAAAAATCCTGAAATAAATGTTTTTAATTTTTAACTGAAAGGCCAAATACCAATTTTCATGCGTTTAAAGTTTAGCTAAGCGTTTACAAACAACCCGTACTAACCTTAGTTTAGTAATAAAATTATGGACTATATCTGTCATTGTACATACATATGTCTGAAATAAAGATTCAATAAAATAAATAAATTAACTTCAAAAATGTCTCATGCGTCATGCAAACTTATATCCCCTATTTTACGCCTTTAGTGGTGGTATTTCAAAAAATCCTGAAATACATATTTCTAATTTATTTACTGAAAGGCAGGCCAAATACTAATTTGCATTTAAGTTCAAAAATTTTGGATTTTCATACAAACTTTTATCCTCTATTTTACTCCCTTACCTTCCCTTTTACTTCCCTTGTACTGCCTAAAAAAGAATATCATCATCATCATATCAGCCGAAAGATGTCCACGGCTGGACAAAGGCCTCCCCCAATGATCTCCACAATAGCCGGTAAAAAGGAATATAATTTTGTGGTAATTTTTCACCTGCCAATTTATTTTCTGTATTTTGCGTTTTGGTCAACTATTTCTGATTGACAATTGTGTAGGGTTATCCTTTTTTAATTTACGTAACTACTACTACGATGTAAAAATATTTTAAGTGGTTATTGGTAAAAATAATATCGTTAATTGTTGAACTGACGTATAGGTGACTCGCATGACGACAGTTTTATTGTTTAACGACCACTTCTGATCCTGGAACATCCGTACGCGGGCGTGGAGAGTGATGTCCGCGGTTTTAATAGCCCTGGATAGCCAAGGTGTGACTCGTAAGCGAGGTAACGTTGCCGGGGAGGTCGGGCGTCGTAGAGCTTGCAACCTCTTTTCACCCCCTTAGGTGTGGAATTTTTAGATCCTATTTCTTTTCTTTATCTATTTGATTTCTAAACCTATTTCCTAATGCTGGCAACAAGACTCGGATGGTAAAAAAATAGGCTAGGCTTTCCTAATTGCTAATACAGTGAACGCAAGGTTAAATGGTTTCTTTCATTGAAATTGAAGGCCCCCCCCCAAGAGTCTTGGAATGGCGAGCTCCTGGGCTACGTGGTGACGTGGCACGAGAGCTCGGCGCCAGCTAACAGCAGCGCGGCGCTGACGGCGGCCGGCTGGGGCGCGTCGCACGCCGCGCTCGTGGCGCTGCGCACGCACGCGCCCTACGCCGTGCGCGTGCGCGCCTTCAACGCAGTCGGGGCCGGCCCGCCCAGCGCCGAGCTCACGGCTACTACTTTGGAAGGGGGTAAGACTTGTGTGTCACTCTAACAGCGCTGACCGCGGCCGGCTGGGGCGCGTCGGTAACACATCTTATTGTGATGAAGGTCAAACTCTAAAAACAAATACTACGTGTAAAAAATGTGCTCATTGCGTAAGTGTTGACCCAGAGTCTACCACAGAACTGACTGGTCTAACTCGACGATAGACTAATTGACTTTGTTTTATTTTACTAAAGGAATGTTTTTTTATTTAGTTTAAAGTTTAATGGATTGCTAATCACAAACTATAGTCGTTAGTGGTGTCCTTTTCTAGGTAATATCTGTATCTTTTCTAATTGATTTTTGAATTTAATACCGTTCTGTAGAAATAAGGGACATGTAACACACTTTCCTCTTAAAAAACAAAGTTTTGCACAGTTAACTAAGTATAAATAATTCTAAACATATAGATATATTTAATACGACTTCAACTGTTTTCAAATTCAAATTAAGTAGTCAAAAGTTTTAGTTAATTTATTTTTAAATGTATCGTTGTTTTCTTTTCTAACAGCGCCAGAAGCTCCTCCAGATCGCATCCGCTGTGAGCCTTTATCAGCTCAGTCTATTCGCGTTTGGTGGGAGCCACCACCGCCACCAATGAGGGGAGGAGTACTCTTAGGTTATGAAGTGCTTTATGAGGTAAAATTTGTATAACATGCTGCTTTTTAATTTTTACTCTTTTTCTGCTTTATATAAACGGCAACTTGAGGTTGTTAGTAGTTGGTTGGTAGTATTAATAAGCAAATTTTCATTTTGTAAGAATTCAGGAAGTAGTAATTTTGAGGATTGTCAGCATGCATTTTGCCATCACGGCATAGATTCGATCTTACCCCCAAGAAGCGCTGAACAGTTTGACAACATTTCTTTTTTTCATCGCAAATGATATCAAACTACTAGGTTTCTCCCATTGTAATGATTCAGCAAACTAAAGTAATTTCCAATGCTTTAACAGCATTTATTCTGGTTGGATAGTCGATTTTCTATATGGCTCCTTAATCCATCAGCAATCTCCAGTCCTGTAAAGATTGGTATTGGAAGATTGGAACAAATGAACATATTTAGTAAAAAGCTGTTATTTTAACATTACCAACAGCTATTTTACTTTTATTTCTTTGTATAGATTTTGGTCAGCATTGATAATTAATATACATATTCTTATCATATTTCAGACTGTCGACGAACTAGAAAGCCAAGTTGAAACTCGTCGGTCAGGCAGCATGGAGACTGTCCTACAAGCATTGAAACGTGCCGCCAACTATAGCATCGTGGTACGCGCCAGAACCGCCGCTGGTACCGGCCCCACATCTGAACCTATTTTCTGTAGCACACATGAAGATAGTAAGTTTTTATTTACACCATATCTTAGCACCATCCTTAATCAGCCCTGCATGTACCTACCTGTCTAGTGTACCTACTTTGGATTTAAATTTAAATATCAAGTCGTAGCACTGTCAAAGTATGCACAAAGTCTCATCAGGGCATGAAGGCCAGTCTTAACGGAGCCTATGAATCAGTTTTACCATACTCTAATGCTTGCACACCATATAATATATCTCTGAACTTGAAATTGTCATTTGTCCGATAAAAATTACCGATATAAATTTACAGAAATCAAAGTACAGAATCAAATGAAAGTACATGACTTTTATATTTATTCCTGGTATTCATTTATCAGCCATTATCGACTTGAATTCAAAGATCAGCCATCAGATGTCGTGTTTTATTATCACAATATTAATTGTTCCATAACGAACAACAACGGATTGTTTATGCGACAAAATCAGCTCACAAACAAAAGTCCTAGACCGTTAGTAAATGACATTTAAAAGCACATGGCATTGTACTGGTGAATATTTTCTCCTCCCAGATAATTTCTGGCGATCTTACACACTCTCAAAAACACAATATAAGTCCAGCGTTTGTTTAATATGGAAGGATTTACTTGTATGGGCTACTGATAGAGCCAAAAGTACTATACTCTTCTTCGTTTATCTCCAACAAATTCTGTACAGAGGTTTGATATTTAACATTTCAGTACCAGGAGCGCCAATGGACATCAAAGCAGTGGCGAATTCGGAGGATACCGTAATAGTAAGCTGGTTAGCGCCATTGCAGAAGAACGGCAAGATAAAACATTATACAGTTTATAATAGACCACAGAGGTTGGTATTTTTTGTTTGAAGAGTTCATTTTATGATATTATTCATACCCCATGTTTCGAGTATCTGATCTTCAAGATTAGCGATGGTATATTTATTTATCCTTTGACAAAGTGTGTCGAATCGTCCATTAAGTTATAATGCCCCCTCTATAATTTAATGAAGTATTAAAAGTCGCCCTTGAAATTTGAAATGACCACCATCATCATCATCATCACATCAGCCGAAAAACGCCCACTGCTGGACAAAGGCCTCCCCCAAATATCTCCACAATTGCCACTCTTGCGCTATCCGCATCAAGCGATTTCCAGCGACCCTCACAACATCATCGGTCCATCTTGTACCTTTCGGTTCGTGGTCGCCACTCGAGAACTTTTCTGCCCCAGCCGCCGTCGGCTCTACCAGCTAAGTGCCCTGCCCACTGCCACTTCAGCTTGACAATTTTTCGATCTATGTCGGTTACTTTGGCGGCCTGGATTTGGTGAAGTTGTCATTCGCATTAATTTTTAATAATTGTTATTTGACAGGACAGGCCAGCACTCTCAAATGATGGTCCTACACAAAGAGGACGAAGAAGAATACCAGGTAGAAGTTCGCGGTCTACAGGAGCATCAAGTTTACGAATTTTGGGTGACGGCTGCTACTGCATCGGGTGAGGGGGAGATGAGTGCCATTATGGCGAAGAAACCAAATTCTAGAGGTACATAAATACTGTTACATTATTGTCACTTTTAAATTCGTCACTTAACTATCAGCTGGAAGAAATCATGAACACGGTAGCTAGCACGAAAAAAAATGCACCGCGTGATTTAAACCATACTGATTTTTTTGAGGTGTAAGTAGTCTTTATAATATGTGAGGGATGCAAAATTCGGTACCACTACGGATGTGGAGGAATAGCCGAATCTATCTATAAAAGGATGAGTATGACACGAAAGCTACGTGACGATGCAATTTATACTGAAACGCTATTTCTTCGAATGTTCTAGAGCCTGTAACTGGTAATAACAGCCCTACCGATATTGTTCCAAATCCTGAACAGAACTTTTAAAGGAACTGAAGGGATTACATTAAAACCGTTAGTAATTCTTTGCATATTCAAGATTTGTCTATTAAATTAGATGATATTAGCTAAAGCATAGTTGATACGAATAAAACGCTGACTACTTATCAAGGCTTGCGGTTAGGCGGGAGCTTAAGCTCCTAGACGTCCATAAGTCGAGCGGGCCGGACGGCATCCCTTCAGTAGTGCTAAAGACGTGCGCCCCTGAGTTGACCCCGGTTTTAACGCGCCTTTACCGTCTCTCTTACAGCGCTAAAAGGGTTCCATCTTCGTGGAAGGTAGCCGGACGTTGGCTACCTTACCCTATTCCCAAAAAGGGTGACCGGTCGGACCCTACGAACTACAGGCCTATAGCGGTAACATCCTTGCTATCCAAGGTCATGGAGAGAGTCATCAACTCTAAGCTCCTACAATACCTAGAGAAACACCAGCTGATAAGCGATCGTCAGTATGGCTTCCGTCACGGTCGTTCAGCTAGTGATCTTCTAGTGTATTTTACACATCGTTGGGCACAAACCTTGGAAAGCAAGGGTGAGGCTCTAGCCTGTAGTCTTGACATCGCCAAGGCATTCGATAGGGTCTGGCATAAGGCTCTTCTATCGAAGCTACCATCATATGGAATCCCCGAGGGACTCTGCAGTTGGATCACCAGCTTTTTGGACGGTCGGAGCATTAAAGTCGTAGCAGACGGTTCTTGCTCCGACACCAAAACCATTAACGCTGGCGTACCACAAGGCTCGGTGCTCTCCCCTACGCTATTCATTCTGCATATCAATGACATGTTATCTATAGAAAACATGCATTGCTATGCGGATGACAGCACGGGTGATGCGCAGTATAGCGGCCACCAGAATGTCTCTCGCAGCTCGGTACAAGAGAAACGGTTGCAACTTGTGTCTGAAGTCGAGGGTTCTCTCGGGCGGGCCTATGAATGGGGTGTAGAGAACCTAGTCCAGTTTAACCCCAATAAGACACAAGTGTGCGCGTTCACTGCTAAGAAGGACCCATTTGTCGTAGCGCCCCGATTCCAAGGGGTTGATCTCCGTGTATCCGAGAGTATTGGGATCCTCGGAATCGAAATTTCGAGCACCTGCCAATTTAGGGGTCATTTGGAGGACAAAGCCAAACTGGCAAGTAAGAAGTTGGGCGTCCTGAATAGAGCTAGGCGGTACTTCACTCCAAGACAGCGGCTTGCGCTATATAAAGCACAAGTCCGCCCGCACATGGAGTATTGCTCACATATCTGGGCAG
This sequence comes from Pseudoips prasinana, assembly GCA_951640165.1. Classification (NCBI taxonomy): domain Eukaryota; kingdom Metazoa; phylum Arthropoda; class Insecta; order Lepidoptera; family Nolidae; genus Pseudoips; species Pseudoips prasinana. The sequence goes on along the minus strand of OX621235.1, from coordinate 42,326,887 downwards.
GAGCCCCTAAATACCAGCTCGACCCACTTGACTCCCTCCAAAGGCGTGCTATTAGAATCGTTGGGGATTCCAATCTTACGGACAGATTGGAGTCGCTAGAGCAGCGGAGAGAGTTCGGATCTCTCTGCGTGTTCTACCGTCTCTTTCACGGGGAATGCTCTGAGGAACTGTTTGAGCTGGTGCCACCGTCCCCTTTTTATCATCGGACCACGCGCACTCGCAGTAAGGTTCATCCGTATCACCTGGAAGCGATCTCGTCAAGCACGGTTCGCTTTCAGCGTTCATACATCCCACGTACGTGCCGGCTCTGGAATGAATTACCTGCTGCGGTGTTTCCCCAGCGCTACGACATGTCCTTCTTCAAACGAGGTTTAAAAAGAGTACTAATATCACGGTAGGCAGCGGTTTGCTGTGTCCCCTGGCACTGCGAATGTCCATGAGCAGCGGTTACCACTTACCATCAGGTGGGCCGCTAGCTCGTCTGCTTACTAAGGCAATAAAAAAAAAAAAGGCTAAAACAGCTGCTCTAATGAACATTCAAACCAATCTAGCTATAGCTAAAAAGACCAACTATAATAAATTTCATAATCTTGTATACATTGTTCAGTGTTCGATAATGAAACTTTAGGTCAATTAGAAATTAAGTTTTGTATATTTTTTGTAAATTTAAGTCAAGTATTTTATTATTACTAGGACAATTAGTCAGTAAGTCAAAATCATAAACACAATGAGATATGAAATTTATAAAGACATCAACAGAATACGTGGAGAAGGTAGTAGGGACCATTTTAACCGACTTTTAAAATGGTTTAAGAGGGGCCTTACCCCTCTCTCACAGCGTTCATTCGCTCAAAGAGCAGCCCGATTGGGGAAGTACCTCCACCTTACAGCAGACATTATTTAATAATAACATTAATAACTTTAATGTTTTGTTTCTGCGTGTGAGTAAGGTCACCAGAGCTCATTGGGGGGGGGGGGGAAGGGTCAGCAACACTTACTTGCTGACTCTTAAAGGCTGGCAACGCACCCGTGACACCTCTCGTGTTGCGAGTGTACATGGGCGGCGGTGATCACTAACCATCAGGTGACCCGCTTGCTCGTTTGACGCCCTATGCCATAAAAAAAAGTTAAGTTGATATGCTCATTGGTGGTTTATTATACACCGTGTGGCCCATAGCAAACAATAAAACAGCACGTATGTCTCTTCAGCTCCAGCGAAAATAACATCATTCGGGCGTCGAATAGAAGCAAAGTCCGGGTCCCGCGTGCGCATCCGGTGCGCGGCGGGGGGCGCGCCCGCGCCGCAGCGCGCGTGGGCGCGCAGGCGGCCCGCCGCGCCGCTCGCGCGCGACAGCGCCTACGCCATCGACGGGGCCTATCTAGTCATACTCAGTAAGTAGATTCAGAGTCTAATATGGGATTCACATTCAGAAAGCTATTCGATGAGAACGATGAGAGCGGGCCTTGTGTGTTTAACTAACGGTCTCGCTTTAATTCTTCTATCGAATCCAATGCAGTCCAACTAAGCGGCGAGCAGAATAGTTAATCGCTGGACGCAGTGTTACCAGAACCTCCGGGGAATGGAAATAGCCGCCACCAGAAGAATAAATAAAAGTGTTATCTTTCTATATGCATGCTCAGCTCTACTAGGGAATCTCATGGAGTACGCTCCCCTCATGGAGTACACTTCAGATTTCTGTACCCACTCCAACCAAACGCTTCAGAATCGATGCATGAGACGTGTCGTTGACGCCACGTGGTACGTTTGAAATAAAAAATTTACACTGTTTGTCAATATCCTAACATGAATTTGAATGAAATCAACATCAAAAATGCAGCAACCAAATACAACGAGATTTTCCTCTACCGTAAACTCCGTCCTCTTTGAAATCTCCTAGACGAATTGGAAGATGCAACCCTGATTAACTTCGAGCAACTCAGAGCTATTAAAAAACTCGAGCGGTACTGCGGTCATGCATACGGTGTTTTTAATTACTCTTTCTGATCCTTTATACAGCTTTGCTACATCGCGTTTGTCACGTAAAGTGGCAGTAGCAGAAAACGAATCTTCTAATAGTATTTCAATATTTACCCGTCCATAACAGTCCTCAGTTAAAGTGAACCCTAAGAAAGGTTTTGGTATATTCTCCTTTTTAGTGGCGTTTCGATGGCAAACTAATTAAATGTGGCCCTCTATGGTGGCCCCACTGTTTGCCCTACTTGCGGCATTCCTTAGATCCTGCCATGATCATGTGGCAGGGTGGGCTGGGCACGATGTTAAGAGGATTGGGCCAATGCTCCACAAATACAGTTTTAGTTTTGGGGATGCCCACCTGAGTCCGGAATCTATTTAGGAACTTCCAGATCAGCAACGGCCATTGATGTCCAGGCCAATTCCTCAAGAGCGAGATTTGGCATGCATTTGTTACGCCTTGCAAAAGCCTCCCTGCAAGGCGTAACAAAATTATCCGGTAAGCATTTTCGTGGACGCCAAATGCTGCATCTCGCTCTTGAGGAATCGGTCGTAAAGGAATGGTGCATTTGGCAAAGCTCTCCCGGCTTTTAAAACCTTTGCGGCGGTAGCCTATGCCCATACACAATATGCCGGGATTACCATCCATTTTAGCCCTTTCTTGGTATATTTCACTATGTTTTTGCTTTCAAATGATTTGTATGGATAACTTATTTCGATTGCAGATGTAGATCGCAACGCAGCCGATAACTACACGTGCACGGTCCGCAACCCGTGGGGGGAGGAGCGAGCCACCTGGGAAGTACGAGTGTTAGGAGTGCCCGCCAAACCTCAACTAAGACTCGCTGCTGCTGCACCCGCACGATTACACCTGGTGTGGGAGAAACCACACACTGGGGGGTCCAGTTTACATGGTGAGTGTTAAAAGTATATTATGTATAATTTCAAATTTAATATGACTTAAATTTGAAATTATACATATAACTTACGGGAGACCGTTTATACTTGAAAACTCCCTATTGATATGGGATAAATACAGATACTATTCCTAATAATTGAAATTATTCCTAACGATGTTATTATGTTAGTGTCTACCGAAGTCTACTATGTGACTGATGGCAAAGAATATCGCCACCCCATTTTATCCCGTAGCGTAGGGGGCGTAGAAGTCGACTCGAGGGAATATCTCCCAGAGATCACGCAGCAGTGTCTCTCTGTATGCTATGATCATCATAATGCCATCGCCAACCGGTCTACCAAGCATGGCGAATATCCATCCAAATATATACCGTGAGATAGCGGACGTTACCTATCTCCTAAAAATAATTAATGGAACAATTGATTCTCCCAAACTTCTAGTCAAATTACATTTTAATGTACCAAGGTCGTCAGCAAGACATCACAATCCCATCCATCTCCCGTTGGTTGTCACAAATTATCGACAAAACGCATTTTTTCGGCGAGCGAGCAGTTTTTTAAACAAGCACCATAAAATTCACGACTTTTACATTTTTTATACTACTTCAGAAGCAGTACGACGGGTGATTAGCAAACAATTTGTAGAAATAAGTGGCAGTGCACTTACTCCTAACTTGCACGGGAATAGAACCCGTACCGTGCGCGTTATAGTGATATCCAAAGCGTGCGATAGCAGGTGATAGTGTGTATATAGGTATATAAAAGAAGGATGAAGGCGAAGAATGAAGAGTATTATTATAGATTTAGATTAAAGATTTACTATTAATTTACACCAGCAATAATAATGACAAGTATAGAAAACAAGTAGTTTACAGCGCGCGAGCTCGAAGCAGTGTGTGCCGGTCGTCGGGCCGTTGCTATGCGCGTCGACCGGTTCCCTCGATCGCTGCGCCGGCGCGGCACGTGTAAGGGCGGACTTTGGACTTGTTTGTCCAATGCAGTTTGCGGTGTGGTCGCACATCGTTGAGCGGAGCGATTCCGCTCGAACTTTCAGGTGGGGTCCCAGTATTTGGACCGCCACAAATTCTTTCTGAGATATTTATAAAATCTATATGTGTTGAGGATTTCACAATGTATATGTACCGCTGCTGTTCATGTTCATATTAACTTGCTTCTTACAAGCGAGGACCTGTAATTGACTTTATGACGCTTAGTAACGCTATTTATATTTGTATTTCAAGCTGTTGGTCTTCCTATTAAATAACTAAATAAATAAAATAATTAAATAAATAAATGATCGACACAGCTCCATTGTGGAAATCTTTTGGGGAAGCCTTTGTCCAGCCGTGGACGTCATCCCGCTGACATGATGAACCAAAGTCTATCACCAAGCTGCGTAATTTTAAGCAAATTCGTTTAGTAGCACTTTTCTAACAAACAGATAAACTCTTGCAGTAATAATATAAGTATGGTTTAATCTCAAAAATGGGAAATCATAAATTCAATCGTCCGGCGGGGCTCGAACCTGCACCATCTACCAATCCGGGGTAGGCGCTTTTTGAGATTATATTAACGCTTTGCATTGCGAATAATGCTATAAAATTAAAATTTAATAAGTTTGGTTTATTATGTAATTTATTCGCAGGCTACATAGTGGAGCACTCTCGCACGGAAGACGTCAAATGGCAGAGTACCCGACTACCCGCAGACTCCCGCTCACACATCCTCGAGAGACTTGCTTGCGGGACTCTGTACCGAGTGAAGTTGATAGCGTACAATGCCGTGGGCTCATCACCGGCTAGTGACGAGCTGGTTGTATCTACTAAAGGGGGCCGTAAGTATTTTGGATGCTTTGTCAATGGAAATAAGATTAATAATGTGTTGTGGCTTATGGATGTTATTATTTTACATCATTACCCATTATTATTTAATACGTTTAATTTTGTTCATGACTGAAGTTAAGGATAAGCAGTGTCTGTAAATTCAAGTTGATTCCATTAAGGTACTCAGAAGTCTTTGTCCATTTAACTGTAGCGTGTTCAACCGCAGATAATGAGATCCTGGGTCCTATTCCCGGTTAGGGGCAAAAGTGTTATTGGACTTTTTCTGTTAAGAAAAGTTCTCAGTAACAGCCCAAAGTGTGGAACACCCACGTGCCTCGGAGAGCACCTAAAGCTGTCGTATTATACGTGATTTTATCTGGCCACGTCGACTGCCGTTTTATCTGATCATGAAAGCGAGGGAATATGAGGTAACCACACAAAATAAAATTGTTCCTTGATTATTTTAGCTTCAAAAGCATCCCCAGAAAAGGACCTGGTGACGACAAACAGCAGTTGCGTCCGTCTCAACCTTCTCACTTGGGACAGTAACGGCTGCCCCCTCAGCCAATTTGTGATTTCCGTGAGAAGTTTTGAAGAAACTTCTTGGGTTACACAAACTGTACCTCCTGGGGCCCAGCCAACAGTCATGTGTGGGCTGACTGTGGCCACGTGGTACCATTTGAAGGTGGTGGCGACTAGTGCCGCGGGAACTACGCTAGGAAACTACTATTTTTCGACATTGACTGAAAGTGGAGGTAAGTGAAAACAAAATAATGATCAAGTTTGTGAATATTAATACATAACGTATAGGTTCTATTCTAGCTATACAAATAAAAAAAAAATAAACTCTTAATTTGTTGGCAAAAAAACATACTGTCACCTGATGATGTTATTGTAACAATACAATATTTATGCATGGTTGGTACAACCGATTTTCGACCACTTCCAAAGCCTAATCGGTACGGCGCTGTTGCACCCGAAGATGACTGCCATAGCCGATTTTTAGTAAATCGTCGATCGCACGGAGTGCACGTGAGTCACAGGTGGTCGGGTTTTCAGCTCTTCGCGTTTTGTGTCGCGTTCAGACAATCCTTCTTACTTATAGGGCTCGATATAGCATATTTTCATGTGCCGTTTTTAAAAAAAAAAAACATACTTTAACGACCTTTCATCTTCCCTGACTACCCTGGCTTATTTATACCCAGGATCCACAACATTTATATAACATCACACCAATTGACAGTCCTTTGTTATATATTAGACACATAATGTTTACATATTTCTATTTAAAACATGTTGAATACTTAATTTAAATGAAAAAAATTCAAATTACCTTTTGCCTCAGTATTGGTAACGCAGGTAGTGAGGACTTAGGTTCAAATTCTAAATTGAGTCTGTCAATACTGTCACTGAGAATGTTTTACAAAAAGAAAGTCTGTACGAGCCCTGTGTCAGAAAGCTGGGGCGTTTCTGCAAGCACGGATCACGAGAGGGTGGGAGAAGTGAGTGTTCCTCTATATTTGTACACACGACGGGGGCTGAAATCTGACTAGAAATATATTATTACTGCCTGGATTTTTTAAAAATTGTTACTGGCTCATTATCGTCAGTTTATTTAATTTCAACTTTCATCAGTTCATTTCGACCGACACAGCATTTCATTTACTTTCGTTCATCACTTCTTGAAACTGTTTCATTGTTCACGCTCTTCCTAGACCTATATTTTTCACACTACAGGTCCACTTTTCCTTCGCCTTCCTCTCCTCCACTTTTCTTTTTCTCAACTTTCGAGAAAGTTGAACTATATAATTAAAAAGGTGAAATGTTTCACCCCAGAGCGTATCCCCGCACCCGCACAATTTCCCCCGCGCGGTGGTGAGGGGGGCGAGGAGCGCGGCGTGGCGGCGCTGGCGGCCGGCGCGTGTGGACTGCTCGCAGCTTTTCTTCTGCTAGCTGCTTTAGCTTACAAAAAAAGGTGTGTCCTGAGTAGAATAACTTTTTCACTCGACCTTTGGCTCGGGAAGTTACAACGTGGGTTACAAGTTTACTATGATGATTATATGATTACTATATATATATAAATATATATCCCGATAGTTATATATGACGATCGTTACAGGTGGTCAGAACCCTAATATTGTTGTTTAACAATCTCAATGTACATAGATAACCTTGTGCCCAAAAATACAATAATGGAAAGACAAAATGTGGATACAAATATTTTATTTATAGTCCAGCAACAACATGCTTTAGAAAAGGCTACGAACAGGGTGGCATATCAGAAGAAGAGGAAAAGTCCGTTGAGAAGAGGGATAACAGACGGAACTGCCAGCAAGTGTATACTTCTTCACCTATCAAGCATCCTATAGGAAAGAAGGAACAGCAAGGTATTCCGTGTTCATTATGTCCGCATGCTTGTATACTCAAAGCTTAATAATAATTAGCTGGTAATTATTCGAATTAAAATAGTTTTCTAAAGGGAAATAAAAATACAAGAAATTTTAAATCATATCATGCTGTATAAGAGTTTAAATAATTACATAATTTTGATTATTTATTGTAACGTGGTGTTTGTATTTATTGTTACATAGTGGTCTAATAGTAGAGACTTCTGATGTACAAGTTCAATCTATATTTTATAGACCTCTATCTTAAGTGGTTTTCTATGACCTCTCTAAGGCGTTTGATGGCGTTGGTCTTTATAGTCATTGCAAAGTTGAAGTATTATGCTAATTAATTCTATGGAACTTCTTTTTATTTTGTGGTGTCATATTTCTCCGGTCGGAAGCATTGGTACATATAGACAGTTTTCATTCAACAGCTTATTCAATCTAAGTGGGAGTACCTCAAGGGTCTATTTTCGGTTTATTTTTATGGTTTTTGTTACATAAATAATTCTTAGTAAGTAAGTATAATTCTTAGTAAACATCATGCTATTAAGTAGATAAAATAAGTGATAGTTTTCTTTTCTGATAAAACATCTATTATTTGCTAATAAATTGAAGAAAAAATCTGATTCGAAACATTATTACATTCAGTTTAATATTTAATTGGCTATCTACAAATAGCATTTTACAAAATGTGGGGATAACTAAATGTATCAAATTCCCAACGCCAATATTCATGTTAAACCAATAGTTACCCAATCTAATTGGGAAGCTTCTTACAGTTACAGTGGTTTTAACAGAGTGATATTAGACTCAAAATTGCATTAGGAAATTGGACAGTAATCACAAAAAAACGACTGACTGTTTACTTTTGTATAAGTTGGTGGTAAATGTGGTGAACATCTACGGAAATAAAAATTTATATTATATGCGGATGACATGAAGATTTTGGGTAAAATATCGTCTTATGAGGCCGCTATCTCTTTGCAAAATGATCTGGACCGTTTTAATTCATACTGCATCGAAAACCACCTCGAACTCAACATTGATAAGTGCTACGTGTTATCTTTCATTCGTAAACCCAACCCGATTAATTACGATTATAGACTCGCGTCTACAGTTATTACGAGAGTGAATACTGTCAGGGGCTTGGGAGTGCCATTTGATTCCAAGTTGATCTTTGATTCACACGTGGACAACATAATTAATAGAGCTTCCAAAGTGTTAGGTTTCATTTTCAGACTTTCAGCAGATTTTAAAAACATTAAGACTCTCAAAATACTATATCGTGCTTACGTCCGTAGTCTACTCGAATACGCTTCTCAGGTATGGAACCCCAGATATGACACATATATAGTAAGGTTAGAAAACATTCAAAGGAAATTCTTAAGGTACATTCAATATCGCGCTAAAACCTATCTACCTAACTACACAACTCGCTGCAGTAAGTTCCACATGCTTCCTCTACAGGAGCGCAGGAAAATAGCTGATGTCTCACTATTATTTAAACTCATGAATGGTTCAATGGATGTCACTGAGCTGATGAACAAAATAGGCCTTCGCGTACCCTTAGCATTCCTAAGATGACATAATTTATTGCACACCTCTACCACCAAAAGCAACTACAGGCAAAATGCTTTCTTGATAAGGGCAAGTCGTTTGTACAACACTGAATGCCAGAGAGTCTACATTGATATATTTCACACAAGTGTCTCAAACCTGAAAAGGACTATGTGTAATAATTTCTTTGAGTCACAGTGTACTCAGTAGATTTTTTAGATTTTTTAAAATAGTAATTTAGTAATAGGTATAGGTATGCTGTTTATTCTATATTTGTAATATGTATACATTTTATATATTTGTGAAAACTTGTAATTGGCCATCTTTTGTATAACTTCAAGAATTTATGTAACTATTTAGCTGTAAGTTCTCTATATTTGAAAATAAAATAAAATGTAGAAATCTTCGAACAATTTTTTCGATTTAATTTTATAAGCGAAACCCAACTTGATTGTTACGATGAAAATTAAGTGACGCTACATTATTTACATTTCACTGCAAATACATTAAAAAGTTTTCACTTAGGTTGATTTCATTCTATACGTACACCATAATTATTGTTTGTGTCGTCACTTTTAATAACTTTTATTACAACAATGATACGTTATACGAGAATAGTTTGTTACCCTTTAACATTTTGATTTATTTGGTATACTCAATTATTAGTGAGTAGGTATACCAAATAAACCAAAATGTAATCTTATCTATATTATTAATTTTAAATTTATTTTACACTTTTGATGCTTTGCAAGCCTGATCTTCAATAAACCGATTCTGCAGCGTAAACTTAATTTTTTTTATTTAATTTTTGCAATTTATTTAAGTTACACAACCACAACCTCAGTCATTAATCAAAATAAGCAAATTTACGGAGTCTTCTTTGTAAAATGCCTATTTAAAACTATGTGTAATATTTTTTAAGTATAGTTCCTGGGTATTTTTAGTAATTTTTAATAGTTGTCTGATCATCCTTTGGGGGAGCCAATTGTAATTTAGAGTTTTCGTCCGTTACGGAATCTTACTATGAGTCTCGGCTTCAGATATGGAAACTATCTTTAAACTACAAAAATAGCGGTATTTAAAAAATTGTTACTGTTATGTTGCTTATTGAAAAGTTTGGTATACAATTGGCTGTATGGCTGCAATGTGTGCAGAGATGTACGAGATAAGCCCGTACGCGACGTTCAGCATGGCGGGCGGCGCGGAGGAGGCGGCGGGCGCCACGCTGCGCACGTTCGGGCGCGCCGAGCCGCCCGCGCTGCACGCCGCGCCGCCGCGCCGCGCGCCGCACAGCCACGCGCCGCACTCGCACAGGGACACTGCAGGTACTACCTAACTACAGAGAGGTACGGCGCGGAGGAGGCGGCGGGCGCCACGCTGCGCACGTTCGGGCGCGCCGAGCCGCCCGCGCTGCACGCCGCGCCGCCGCGCCGCGCGCCGCACAGCCACGCGCCGCACTCGCACAGGGACACTGCAGGTACTACCTAACTACAGAGAGGTACGGCGCGGAGGAGGCGGCGGGCGCCACGCTGCGCACGTTCGGGCGCGCCGAGCCGCCCGCGCTGCACGCCGCGCCGCCGCGCCGCGCGCCGCACAGCCACGCGCCGCACTCGCACAGGGACACTGCAGGTACTACCTAACTACAGAGAGGTACGGCGCGGAGGAGGCGGCGGGCGCCACGCTGCGCACGTTCGGGCGCGCCGAGCCGCCCGCGCTGCACGCCGCGCCGCCGCGCCGCGCGCCGCACAGCCACGCGCCGCACTCGCACAGGGACACTGCAGGTACTACCTAACTACAGAGAGGTACGGCGCGGAGGAGGCGGCGGGCGCCACGCTGCTGAAGTAAATCGAGTTGTAAAAAATGTGGGTGTATATTTTGATAACTCTCTCTCATGGGCTCCGCAGCTGCAGAATACTAGTCGTAAACTTTATGCGTCAGTGGGTTCTTTGCGAAGATTTCAAAACTTTCTACCTATTCCCACCAAAAT